>OU342493.1:7487100-8761900 GCA_910589525.2 Ennomos quercinarius
AATAAAGTCGACGAAGTTGTCGAAAGTAGGTATTTTAGAACCACAACTCAACTCGAAAGCGCGAACAGTATCTGAGTCTATCTTCTTGAGCGCGATATGAAGTATTATTAAATCGGTTAGATTATCTAACTTTAGATTCTTTAAAGCGCGCACTGCACTAGTAAAGTTATCTGTAAATAAATCAAAGTTCGTCGTGGAGGCAGATTGTATAGGTTTGAATTCAAACATTTGATTTAAATACGCGGATGCGAGCATTCGCTGATCTTCATATTTATCAATCAGCGTCTGCAATAGAAGTTCATAATTCTCAGCGCAGGGAGATATACCTGCGCATGCAGACTGAGCCTTGCCTGTCAGCTTGCCTAATAGGTAGTACAACTTTTCGGCGTCCGTGAGCGATGGATTATCATGAACGGTAGACTTAAAACTGGCATAAAATAACGGCCATGAGCGAATGTCACCCGAAAAGTCCATCAGCTGGATTGGCGGCAGTGTAGGCCTAGCCTTATGCGGTGCGATACCATCTCGTGAATCCTGTATATTATTACTCGGTTGCGAATATTGCAATTGGAGTCGTTTAATCCTGCTATACAAAGTCTCGAAAGCTACGAGGCTCTTATAGTTAGGCTTCGCGGAAGGATTTAATGATAAGGTGCGAGAATTATGGTTATCTAAATTCTTTTCGAACCTAAGACGTAAGGAATCGATTTGCGAGGAAGCGTCAAGGAAACTTTCCCTATCTGCGGCGTTCGAATTAATATTTAAAGATAGATCATAGATACTTTGTACTACTTCAAAGATGGCTTCACATTTTGCTTGCATGATGGCTAGTTGCGCATCCTGCTGTTCCTCATTAGAACTTTCGCTATGTGAAGTAACCTTTTTAGGCGGCATTATGTAATACAAATAAGTAGAACTCGGTCAAATAAATTAGGTCAATATAATGCGGATAAATAAAGTAGGTAAGATAATAGTATTGAGAAGGCGCAAGCGCAAGACGCTGCGCGTGACTTCGTTACGCGGTAGGGTTATATCGAACGGTAAGGTCGAACGAGTCACCGGTGAATAAAGTAAAATGTGGGTAGAAAAATATTACAATGAATATTGCGATTTTAATATCAATTATATGATTAATTAGCGGGAAAAATATATAATATAATTTATGTAGTACGTAGATAAATATTATATCTAGGCGAGAATTCACGTAACTCAATGTTACGGGCGGTTTCTTAAGAAATAAGTGGGTGACGCAATGTCTACCCTATGCGGGTTATTAAAGTAATATTCGCAATGAATACACTAAAAATCTCTTACTAGGGCCTATAAAAGTATCCTAATAAGGGCGGCTGGGTGAGTCTCGGTCGGAAAGAACCGAAACTTTTATCCGGTCGGAAGGACCACACACAAATGATCACGCCAATATGTTACCGAATATCTTCGATGGAGAAACTAAAGTGGACTGTATCAAATTTATGGTACGCACAATCAAATAGGGCAAGGAGAATGAGAAGAAAGGACATGCAGCACATACCTCTGAGAGCACAGGGAAAGCTCCAGATCCTCCTGGGAACGGCGACCGCGGCGGGCCCGCCACACACGAGGTCCTGGTGTCCAGAATCCTCAAACACCATCAACAACACCGTATCCGATTGCACTCGCGTAAGCGTGATTGTTTTGTGGGGAAATTACAAAAGCACAATGCTTGACTGCGGGACAATATAGTATCGAATTATAAGCACAATTCGCGCGGTTGCGTCTGCGGCCATTGCGGCGAGACGTTCTAGACTATCTGTTTTCTTCAGTAGCCGCTAGAGGGCTACTCGGCGGTGCGGTAGTACTTGCATGTATGGGTAGGAAAATGGAATAAAGGATTGTACCATAATATAAATTATTTATCATTAATTTAAGTTAAATAACTTGGCGTTACCAACTTGTAAAATTTACCGGACTTGAACTGTTAGCAGACATGAATAATTTTATGGTAATGCTCTTGTAGTATTTTGCCAGGCATGCCAGGCTAATTAATATTTAATAGACTTTACTAACGATTACTTTTAAAAATACACTTACGTCTCATTCAGAATAGCGTACACTTCTTCAGTCTTGTATTTGGTTGTATAAACAGCTTGCGTGTCGCTGTTGTACAGGATTGGTTTATCTGAAATCAATGTTTGCCAGATATCTCTGTATTCTGTTTTAGAAGGTATGGTAAGTATGTGAAAATTCTCCGCTTCAACAAAAACGAGAACCTAAGATAGAACTTCATCACCATCATTATCATCATCATAATCACCATCATTATCATCACCATAATCATCATCATCATCACCTTTTTTTCAGCCATTAATTAGCACAGAACCTCAGTCTTCACAACATGCTGGAAGTTGTCGTGGCCTGGGAAAATCTAAACATAAGTAAATAATACTATACCCAAACATAAAAATGTCAATAAATATCGTGAATTTTAGTACCGATATACCTACCTCTACGTAAGATAGGATACATTATGTATGTACACAAGGTAGGTACAATAAAGCTTCAATTGAGGCCTATAAAATCAAAGGCAGCTAAATCCAAGTCTGTCAAATAATCAGTAAGCTACAAAAATCGATAACTTTGTTCAGGTAGCTACAATATTCTATATTTTAAGACAGATTTGTAAAGAATGTGAATATTAGAAATAATCTGACTTTTAATTAATAAAGCTTCCTGTATATTTGAGTACAAAGTATAGTTAACTCATTTTACGATATTATGGCGTTTAGCTGCCTTTGACTTTATAGGCCTCAATTGGTTTGTGCCAAGCTTTATGTTTACGTACCTACCAAGAGCACAAACTATTTGGTAATAAATACACACATCAAAAAAGTCTAAGCCACATGCAGGATATTACAAATTTACCATTAATATTAATTAATTGCTAAGTATTTACTCACTCAAAGTGCGTAGGTAAGTAAACTTTTTTGTTATTGATGACATACTGGCTGGTTGTAAAAAAAAATCGATTATGTTTTGTTTTTTCATAAAATTCAAATGACTGCGAATTCATTTGAATTTAAGTGCGTCTTAATTGACACGCTAGTTCTTGATTTTATAATTTTACCAACCATTTAAATAAAGTTAACGACAAAATTGAATCGTTAGATATTCTTCACGTCATGGAGCGACGTCATTTGACGGCAGATGAAATGCAAAGAGCTGTAGGGATGTTGCAAGCGGGAAGTAATCAATCTCAGGTATCTCGACATTTTGGCATCCATAGAAGTGTTATTTGTCGTCTTTGGCAGCGCTACAATAATACAGGGGAACCCGCTGAACTGCACCCAGGCCGTAGAAGGAGTACAACCACTCGGCAAGACCGGTACATACAACTGACTGCAAGACGCCAGCCGATGTTAACCGCTCGAGAGCTAAGTTTGAGGCTACAAAATTCAAGTGGTGTTGATGTAAGTCCCCAAACTGTGCGAAATCGACTGCATGAGTACGGCCTACGAGCTCGACGCCCAATCAGGTGCCCACCGATACGTCACGGCACGGGAATCGCGCTCGTCGAAATGAATGCAGCAGTGGACGTCTTCAGGCTGTTAATGATGATGATGAGGTAGGTACATTGCATTGGACAATTTGTAAGGGTCGATTTGTTTTGATGAACAATCTTGTATACTTAAGTACTAAGTAGGTAGGTAAATATAAAACAAGGTAAGTAAGATGAATAAATCAATTCGTGTTACTTTGTGCTGGATCTAGGTAAACCAGAAAATTAAATAAGTCAATACAATTAAAACATGCGAGTAAAATGTTATTATAGTCAAACTAATATGTTATTATTTTCTTCGTAAGTACATATTGACTCTTTTGTGAAGTCGTCCTTCTCTCTCCAAATTTGCCCGACGGGGTCCATAATGAGCCTACTTAATTAATTTTATACTTATTCCACCTATGTACACTATGGAAGCAATAAAATATCTGAATCTGAATCTGAATCTAATATAATTATACCGTATAGGTATACCGAGATTACCGAGTAAAAACCCAAGTTGGACTCGCTCACTAAGGGTTCCATATTCATGTAGGTAGGTACTACATTAATTTGTGATAAGACCTAGAAGACCTAGGATGAACGAAAATATCCTATATGTCTGTGGATAAGACAAAACAAAATAACTCCCTAATTAAATAGTGGTTTATCACAAGTCTAATTGATAACTACCTGGATGGTTTTTAGTATTTGTAGTTATACAATAATCAAACCAATTATGAGGCTTGTATTAATTAATGGGGTTCCGTAACAGAGCGTAAAAACGGGACCCTCCGCGGTGTCTGCCTGTTCAACCTATAAGCTGCTGCATCTCTTGTATATAGCCATTGACTATAAATCTAGGGCTTTATAATCAATGCTTGACTGGCCTGTTAGCTCAGTTGGTAGTAGCTCTGCCTTCTGAACTATAGGTTGTAGGTTCGATTCCTACCCAGGATAAACATTTGTGTGATGAACATCGATGTTTGTTCTGTGTCTGGGTGTTATATTGTATTCTATGTATGTATTTACAAACAAAAAAGTATCTAAGTATTGTATCAGTTATCTGGTTCCCATAGTACAAGCTATGCTTAGTTTGGGGCTAGATGGCGCTGCGTGACATGTCCCACACATATTTATTTATTTATTTATTTATTGTACCGAATAGGTAGGCGAAATATGCATTATTACGGAGGATTATCCAACAATCAATAAAAATAAGTCATGTAATAATCAATTAAGTATGAATTAAATCATTTCTAATGCCATGTGGGAACGATGCTCTCGAAGTTGTCGACGAATATGTCCACCTAAAACAGACTGTCCAATTAGGTAGGTGCAACTTTGACAAAGAAGTCTCACGTAGAATCCCGGCTGTGCAGCGCTCGGGAACCTTTAAGTGCCTATCTTCTCGTCCAAAATGCAGCAGAGCCTGAAAACAATAGCTTTCAATCAGTGTGTGTTGCCTGTGATGAGATGACTTATGGAACTGAGACATGGTCTCCTCTACTGCTGGTTACGTAGAACTATATATCTATTCTGTGATTGGCCTCGTAAGCTCGTGGATTGGATTAGTAAGCTCACAGTCGCGCAACGAGCTATGGAGAGCTAGTCTCGGTGTTTCCCTGCGAGATAAGATCCGAAATGAGGAATCTCATTCCGTTTTGTCCTTGTACGGACAGTGACCAGGGAGGGGACCTTGGTCACTGTCCTATAAGGGCATATAAGGGCATGTATAAAGAACCTATATAGGTCAGTGTCCGTATCAGGACAAAACTGAATGAGATTGTTTCGCTTTTGATATCGTGATCTCTGAGCCATTTGTAGTTATATTTTATTCTGTGGCATCAGCTTCATGGGCCATTCATAGAGATTATAACCTACTTCTAAATACACTTACCTAAATTACCGATCACAAACAAGCTGAACTAACAGCTCAATAAGCAGTTATCTAGTGTCCTCACATGGTCCATGACTACATGCACAAATGTGCGCACATTGATAAATCAAATTGGAAACTGTTGAAATTACCATCACCACATCAGTCCACACTCGGAGAAGTTTTTAGTATTCTGTGAGCCGACTCCGGCGCGCGCGCACTCGAGACGCGCGGTAACTTAAACGTCGCATCTTAATTAAATTTATATTTTTAAAATGGAAATCGGATTCGAGACTAATAATGTGCCCGAAGTAAACAATAGTGATAATATTGTAGTGTTTTCGGATCTAGAATACAGAGTCAACAGAGATTGTGGTAATTATCATACTTAACTTAATGCTAAGTGAAAGTTAGAGAAAATGTTAAAGTTACTTTACGTAGGTACCTACCTATTTTGATTGCAATTATTGACTTTCATATGAACTTTTGAATGATGAAAACGGCACATGAGATTTATAGGTACCATCGTTTCATTAATATAGGTAGGTATGCCAGATTGTTTGTGGGGTTTATCAAAAACACCGGCAAAATGGTACCTACATGTAGGTATGATGTTTGGTGAATTAAAAATACTTAGGTACCATAACTAAGCATTGTAAAAATGGTACATTTCTGTAATGATTTTTTATAATGTGACATCATTGATTGGGTGTGTATGTTGTTGTGTATGTATTGTGTGTATGATGCAGGTGGGGATACAGATATTTCTCAAGAGGGGGGGGGGGGGGGGGCAGTGCCGAAATTTATTTATTGTCATTTGTTGCGATACCTACATTCTATTTATTTACATTAAATTAGTTTTCATGTAATCACGTTGAGTAATTTAGCTATGATTATGATTCGCAAAAAACACAAGAAAATTTGAATTTCCCGCGCTGAGTGAAACGTTCCCCCTTAGGGGCCGATTAAGTATGTGTGTGTACTGTGTGTGTGTTTTTTCTATTCTGTACACAGCTAATACGAAGATAACTATTCAACAGCTGACCTGACACTGAACTTGTACTGAGAATGATATCGTTGACGCTATTTATATATTTTAAATTGTCATTTATCATTATCACAGAAAATGTAGCTAAGTAAGTACCTATAGCAAAAACGCTTGCTATTTGAATTGGTAAAGCTCATAGTCTTGACAAGACTAGAAAATAATTAAGTAAGTAGGTAGTTACAAGTACCATAGAACCATTTTAAGAATTTTATGCTTTTTAGTATTAAAATTCTCATGAGTGTGATTCTCATGTGTGATTTTTGTGTTTGTTTTTTAAATTTTATGCTTTTTTGATCATTTCTTATACCTCGTTGGATAGCTACAACTAGGTATACGAAATGTTCAAAATACATTAAAAATGACTGAGGTAATGGACTTAATTAAAAGTCTTAATTTTAAAATATTTCGATGGTGAAGTTATACTATTTAGGCATTATGCATTTTAAATATTATGGAGTTTTTTGATTATTGTGTAGAATAGAATAGAATAGAATAGAAATCATTTGTTCAACACTGGTTAAACACATTGCTTTAATAATATGATGTCAGTCAGTCAGTGTTGAATGGGCGTTCGGCTCAGCATGTTGCTGAATGTAAAAAAAAACATCCAGCGCTGGTTTTCAGCCTACGCCCAGAGGGTGGCGGAGCGAGTGTACTATTCTACGTAGAAATATTACAATATTTATTATATTGTACACTACAACTATTATAATAATGAATATTCAGATATAGAAAAAAATACATTAGAAAATAAAATAAAAGTATTTATATGTAGGGATTTATATGGAGCCATCTATCTGAGTAATAATTATAAAATGGCGGTTCTAACTTCTACTCTTTGTTTGTAATACTATTGTTATGATATAAAATATTTGATATTGATATTTGATAATTACTGTTTACTCGTAACAAAATTGCATTTCTTCATACCCACGGATTATCTGTAACCAAAAATACTCCAAAAACGTCTAGTTTGGGTTGGTTTCAATTAGCTATGCATTTACCTGATTTTTCTGTTTGTAATCGCGATTTTTCTGTAACGCATTTAATACTCCGATTCGATATATAAAGCTAGAAATACTACGTTCAAAAACCTACAAAGTTCAAAGTACAAAGTTTTTAAAGGTACTTAATGTTACAAGTAACTTGTAGATCCTGGGACCCTAAGCAATGTTCCCTGTATCTAAGGACCCATCGAGGACCATGGCCCCATAACACCCAGACACAGAATAAGTACCTATAGGTATATATTTGCGCTATTTTTTCCTGTACACAAATACTTACCCTGGCCCGGGAATCGAATTAGCCGCCTCCAAGTTATAAGCCGACCAGGGGGCGTACTGTGAGCTCTTAGCGCGATTCAAAACAGAGCCTACACTGGATCGTTTGTCAAAATCCCCATACAAAAAAAAACAAAGCGATCCAATATACCTAGGCTCAGTTTTGAATCGCGCTAAGAGCTCACAGTACGCCCCTGCTCTCAGCCATTACACCGCAAAGATATCTATAGTACCTACTGCCAGTACCTACAGGTACCATGGTACTATTACTTATTCCGTGTCATAGTCGTCTTTTTTATTAAGGATCCAAAAATATTCTTGCATGGTGTGCTCACATACACAAAAACTGCTATTAATTATGATTTGTAATAAATTTAGCATTCGTTTTTCCTCTCAGATACCTTAATAGCTTAACTCATTTAGATATGTTTTGCTTTCATGTAATAACAAAAATCTCATCATCATCAGGCTTAAGACGTTCACTGCTGCACGTAAGCCTCTCCCATACAGTACAGCGCCACTAACAGCGGCTGCTTGCCTACTGCATCCATCGGCTCCCCGCGGTACAAAAATCTGATGAAAGTATCTAATTTGTTACAACGCAAGGGGCAAGGAGCCGCTCAAATGGCGCTCTATGTTCAGCAGTGGACGTATTCAGGCTGGTGATGATGACTAAAAGTAGGTATATAAGCTATAGTAGGTACATAGGTTCCATTTTGCGAAGTTAATTCAAAAAGTCATGACCGTTGAGTAAGCATTACGAGTATTACCTAATGTATGTTCATCGGTCTATCTTTAAATGTTTTCAAGACATTATTTTAAAGATGTAGAGAAGGTATATAGGTAGATACATCGAAAAGCCGAGTCTTTAAAAGGAACTAAAAAAAATCTTACTGCTTAATATAGAACAGTAATATAAAACTAAATACTTAATACATTTTACTCCACCTATACCTACCTACTATAGGTACAGCAGATACACTTTGCTAAAATTACATTTTAAAACTTGAGAAGTATGGTGAATTAAATAAAATAAATAAAATTCAAAACTTGTATCATCTCTAAATATGGTACCTGCATATAAAAACAGTGATTGAATTCTAATAAGTACGAATCATCGGCATCGAAGAAAAATATCAATGTTCTTTTTTATGTATTTTGTACTAGCTTTTGCCCGCGGCTTCGCACGCTTGTATTGTGTTATTTCTACGTTTAGGTAGTCTAATAATAGCTTAGTTCATGCATTTCCTATATACCAAACAACAAAATCCACTAAATCTTTTCGGAGCTCAGCACGTATTAGAAGATTAGGTAGCGCACGTGTAAAAATGTTGTTTGGGTAGTAGGTAAGTATGGCTTTTCACGTGTCATCAGATCACAAGACCTACACATTGATCAAATAGTGGGTTAGAAACTGCAAATCATAGGTACAATATTCAATTAAATATGTACCTACTTAGACCTACCATATAGTTACTTAGACGTTCGTTTTTTAAATATTATTATTTTTATTATTATTTGTAATTATTATTTATTGCTATTTACCATAAAACATAACATTACAGAACAGTCCAATACGTTACATTTTATTACTAACAGAACTTATCTATCTATAATTATTATTCACACTTAAACTAATTAAGTACTTAATCGATATAAAATATTAGCCTACACACTACTAGCACAAAAAATTAAGAACTGTTATTGTGTAAATATATAAAACATAAAAAATTTGTAAAAATATATAACACATATAATATAATCTAACCTATAATAATAATATACGATAGGTCTAGGCATCTAACTAATAAAAGTTCTATAATATGGTATACCTACATACCAGTGATAGTCGATTCAAATGCAGCCTTTTTTAAATCTATATTTAAGTTTATCTCGGATAGTGTAGAAAAAAATTATAAATTAATATCAAAATGTAAAACTCAAATAATAATAATTGTTGTATTGTAAACTTTTAATTTTGCGACTGAAGGACTTTGTATCCAGGTCAAGAAATAAATTTAAAAAAAAAAAGTGATAGTCGATCTTAGTCGGTCTTTTCCTTGTCATTTTCACTTCAACAGATGTTCTTGTGTTTTCACCATAAAAACCGTTCAAGTCTTCGAGTCTAAGAGGTTCGAGTAAATTTTGTTTAGGTAGTAAGTATACCTAGGTACCTATTATTTAGGCAGTTTAGAAAAATACAAAACAAACACACTTTGTTCAGTTTTTCATATCCGCGCGCTTTTCATTCCCAAAAAGTATCTTTGTTGCATTCACCACATTTTTTTTTTACTTTCTTAAGTTTGGGTCCATACGAGTATTTAGCCAGTGTCAATAATAAGTTTATAAAATACATACTTTACAGCTGGAGTATTGCATTTACCTATACGATGCGTACATAATTAATTTTATTTATACTAATTAAAAATCACAAGTACTTACGAACGCCACTGTAAAAAGAGTCGACATTTACATAATGTCCGCTATTTTTCAGGTTGTCTCATTCCCACTGCACTTTCAACATATGGGTGGGAGTGAGAAAATAACATGTGTACAAAGCTTTAATCAGATTCGCTTTTGCAAAGAATGTTTCATTTTTAGGGTTCCGTAATAGTTTTGAAATAAAGGAACTCTTATAGGTAAGATCACTTTGTTGTCCGTGTGTTTGTCTTTCTAAGTATCTGTCGATACCATTACTTATTTTAGAAATAACGAAAAGAATTAAGCTGAAATTGATATCTATGATCAATTAATTCAAATACGGCTATCATCATCATCAATTCTAATAAACTTTACAACTTGTCTGCAGAGCCAAGCCATTATCACCAATGTTTAAATTCTCATTGCATAAATACAGCCAAAGATATAATTAACCTTCTTAGAGCAATCGAGTAACCAATAATTGTTGCTCTAACCTGTGGTTTGTTCTAAAGAGAATATAACCGCTCAGTTTGTTAATTGAAAGCCCACAGACCTAAAATATTTTAACTTTTAAAACTCATTTACCTACGTGAAAGAAGAAGAAGACATCAAAACCGAACGTAACACGGCCATGTTGGAACTCGAGGATCTTACCCTAATGTATAATTATACTTACCTACATCTAAGTACCCTTCTAAAACATTTTTCATAAAATATTTCGTATCATTGGCTAAATACAAATGTCGTCTAATGCCATAATAAAAAAATCTACTTTCACACTATTTAATATTTGTTGGTATATGTATCTATTTAACTTCTAAAATGCTAAACAACCTGTAAAAATATAAATAGGAAACCTATAAATTGTTTTGATTCTCTTAAAGTAGTGGTAGGTACTAATATTACTCTTTGGTCATTGTGGCACAGAGTGTAGTCGATTGTTTTTTTTCTAATCTGTGACAACATGTGGAACTTACAACTTACCGTTAGTAGCCAAAAAAAACATCAATCGGCCATGTTGTTTAAAACTCCGATTCATTTCGTAATGAAATCACAATA
This sequence comes from Ennomos quercinarius, assembly GCA_910589525.2. Classification (NCBI taxonomy): domain Eukaryota; kingdom Metazoa; phylum Arthropoda; class Insecta; order Lepidoptera; family Geometridae; genus Ennomos; species Ennomos quercinarius. Next base: position 7,498,305 of record OU342493.1, read on the forward strand.
ATTGTCATTAATTTTTTTTAATGATAAATCAATTTTAATATATCCTATTTTATGCGCCGGTTATTTCTAAGCATATTAGTGAAAACCGTATGAAAATCCATTTAGTATTTTAGGAGTTCAGTCATAACAAACAAACAAACAAACAAACAGACAAAGTGTTTAAAAAGTGGCTTAACGTGATCAGCGGCTAATTTTAAGCCAACCTGTGTCATTTTTTTCTTGATATCTTGCAATTACAGACTTTTTTATCTCTACAGTTTTATTAGATATATGTATAGATGTATAGATGTATAGAAGAAGATAGAATAATAGATTAAGTATTAAGTTTCTGCAACTGCATCAACATTGGTATTGATGCAGTTTTTCTAGTTCGAGTCTGAAGTTATGTGATCTTTTGATCCAACATGCGAACGAGAACTTCCTACCTAGTTTATTAAATACTCTGTTCTCTTTCACGAACAAATAAGCTGGCTAACAGTGGCCTCTCTGTTTCAGTAATATTGCGAAGAATAACTAAGAACCCAAAGAAATTTCAAGTGATTCTAAATGGAGCATCAGGAGCCATCAGACCAGGTCGGCTGACCTTCATTCTCGGACCTTCTGGAGCTGGCAAGACGACACTTCTGAAAATTTTAGGTGGAAGAAAGTAAGAATATATTTTATTTGTGCATCAGATAAGAATATATGTTTAATATCGGCACTGTCAACAATATTTGGTAAAGATATTTTTTTATAATCCATAGCTCCAAATCTGTTTCGAAAGGTAGGTAATAGGTACATACAGTTGCACTTATGCTGTAACGATCGAAGATGTTTACGATTAGAACAGAGCTTAAAAAATTGGTCTACAGGGCTAGATAAAATATTGTTTTCACTGTTTTGTAAAAGGTCCGTCCACCCTGGACTTTGTAACAAAACTGCACGCATAGTTACCTACATAAATCTGGAATGTGTTTGACTATAGGATAAGACTCGACCAACCAACTAACTTAATGCCTTTCTCTTCAGATAATATATTTCCTTTGGTACCTATAGGTAGTGTAGACTTAAGTTAAACTACCTGTTAATAAACCTACGTCAATTAAACGTTTTATATCCATAATAAAATTTATTTAGACGCTTACAATCGCGTGTTCTAATAAATAAGGTTTTTAAACACTGCAAGTGAAAAACATAAAGTGAGAACAAATAATTTGTTTTTATATTAATTAGTTTACTCAAGATTTAATAGCACTACGCTAAAACTATTTGGATGGTTAGGGTTTATACACTGTACAGATCTGGCGAATGCGCCGCTCGCGTGCCGCACGCGAAGTGCGCGCGTGCTACAGTACTAGCACGCGTGTAGCACGCGCGCACTTCCAAAGCCAAAGAGTTGCAGGCGTGCCGTGCGCGGGCTGTTCACGTCATATCGTGCGCGAACTGCACGCAGTTCGCCGCTATTTTTTTACTCTCAGTTTATTACTTGCACGGGAGGTCGGGAGCCGTTCGCGCGCGGTGCATAGCTTCGGCGCCCGAATATGAAATACACGTGCGTAGGACACGCGCACGATCGGCGCATTCGCCACGCACCCTTATCTGATTATTTAGGTATTCTGCTCAAAGGCTCTACTCTAGTAGGCATACTTATAATACCTTGTCAAGTCTATCTGTGCTTTGTGTCGATAATCTGCGCATCGAACTAGGTACTATTTTACCCGATATGATACCTATTCATAATGAGATTTATAACCGCAAATATGAATATTAATGAATATTTATGTAAGCGTATAATATTATTAAGTGTGTGTGGCAATTGAAGTCGATTCTATTTTTTTAATTCAGGGTAAATTATTCAATATTTGGACTACAAATTATGAAGTAAAGTTTTTCATTTATATATTTAATGTTATTATCCATGGAACATTTTATCCTAAATAACAAAATAACATTTAATAAACAAAAGTCTAAACTACTACCACACTAGTACTATAAAATTAACAATATAATACAAAACTACCCTAATAAGCTAAATAATATAAAAACGAAAACCTAATCTAACAAACCACTACCACTACCAATTGAAGTTATTATAAGTTTGCATTGATTATTTTATTTAAATATCAGCACGGAAACCTTGGCTAGTTAATTCTGTATTATTTTTTATTAGGTAGGTTAAGTATAAGACCTACTAAGAAGATGTATATAATATATAATATATATACTTTTTTCTACATACTTAAATGTTTTGGTATAGACACGTTTACAATTATTCTGGTAGTTTGAAAAAATGCAAATAACCTGTCAAGGGCAACTTCTGTAATAACTTTTTTTTCGGACTATCAACCTGTTTAATCCTAATTACATACTCATATAATTTCATCACAGTTGCTCGTAAAGTGGTCCTTCTGCCACCGCTTTTTAGAACTAAAATCCAACAAATTTCAGACGTGTGCTTTTTACTCTAAATTACCATACACGTTATAATAAATATGATAGCCCGATTGTTAAGTTTGTGTCTCGATACAAGCTACACGTGTAGGTACTAGGTACATTTTCGTCATTTCGTTTCGTTTCGTTTCGTTCTAGTTCCAGTTCCAGTTCCAGTTCCAGTTCCAGTTCCAGTCCCAGTTCCAGTTCCCGTTTTCGTTTCGTTTCGTTTTAGTCGATGTCGATTTTGTTCGCGCCATCAACACGGTTTTTCTCTGACGTCGCGTGAAAATAAGAAGTCTGCACGACATTTTTCACAAAGTTAATTAACAATACAACTCTGTTTTTTCCTCGTAACTGTGATGAAAAACGTCGTATGACATGCGTGTGCAATGATCAACTTTGCACACTTGTACCATAATGTACTATTACTAGATAATATAGGTAGCTAGGTACCTACTACCTACCTACCAACTCATTTTTTCATCCATCATAAAAAGAGGACGTATGATGGAGCCAATAAAGGCAGTGAGCGAGTTTACCCATTTTAGCGTTTCGGGATGGTTTCGGGAGAAAATGGTTTTCACCCTCTAAATCGGAACCGATTCTTTTGATTTTGGTGTCAATCGATTGAATAGATTTGTAATCTATAATGCTTGTGCTTTTTGTTTTGGAGCGAGGTTTTCAAAAACAAGAGAAAAATGTGTGCTACGAATGTGTTGCGAGGGATGTGTGCGAGGGATGTGTTGCGAGGGATGTGTGCGAGGGATGTATTGCAAGGGATAAAGAAACGCAGCCTTAGTCAAACCATTTAAAATTTAAAAAATATAATTGACCAATTTTAGTTTTGTTTTACAATTATTTTGTAAAGCCAATAAGTACCAAAGTTGCCGATCGCAAAGATATGTAGATTGTAGGAATTCAAAACTTGTTTCAGAAAGACAGGCGTGACAGGGTCTTTGTACGGTGCAGGTCGCAATGCAGTCTTGGTTCCTCAGAGCACAACACTGATCGACACCCTGACTGCGATGGAGACCCTAAAGTTCGCAGCAGCACTGAAACTGCCTAACGCGAATAGACGAGAACAAATGACTATGGTAAGAACAAACATGAACCGTGAAAGGTACCTAGGTATAAAATGAATATGAATATGAATATATAGGTATTCAACTCTAGTCAAAGATGAAAAATAGCCATTCATTTTTTTTCTATTATTTTAAAACCCCTCATTTGTTTTTATTTATTTGTACTTAACCTTATCAATACAATTTATAAACCACCGACTTCTCATCTTTCATCAAAAAGTCCACTGGAAGAGATCGCTTTTAGCAATAAGTCTGCGATTGTGCTATAACTAGCTCTAAGTTTTTTTTTCTGCATCTGTTTTCGTGTATGGAAGGTAGATTTACAATAAAGAATTTTTGTATTTACTCTTTTAGTTTTTATTATCACTAAACCAAAATATTTTTGCATTGAATGATGGTTCATTTATATTTTTAACTAGCTTTTGCCCGCGGCTTCGCACGCATGTATTATGTTATTTCTACGTTTAGGTAGTCTAATAATAGCTTAGTTCATGCATTTTCTCTATACCAAATCACAAAATCCACAAAACTCGAAGCTCAGCACGTATTAGCAGATTAGGTAGCACACGTGTAAAAATGTTGTTTAGGTTGTAGGTAGGTATGGCTTTTCACGTGTCATCAGATCACCTACACATTGATAAAATAGTCAGTTAGAAACTGCAAATCATATGTATGTACCTACTTAGACCTACCTTATACTTAGCCGTTAGTTTTTTAAATATACGGTAGATCAAGGCATCTAACGAATAAAAGTTCTATGGTATACCTACATACCAGTGATACGTTCGATCTTTTCCTTGTCATTTTCACTTCAACAGATTGTTCTTGTGTTTTCACCATAAAAACCGTTCAAGTCTTGATAAGAGGTTCCAGTAAATTTTGTTTAGGTAGTAGGTATACCTACTTAAGTACTTACCTATTATTTAGGCAGTTTAGAAAAATACAAAACAAACACACATTGGTCAGTTTTTCACATCCGCGCGCTTTTCATTCCAAAGAGTAGGTATCTTTGTTGCATTCACCACATATTTTTTTTTACTTTCATAAGTTTGACTCCATACGAATTGAGTATTTAGCCAGTGTCAATAATAAGATTATCTATTACTTACTTTACAGCTGGAGTATTGCATTAACCTATACGATGCGTACTTAATTAGTTTTGTTAATACTAATTAGAAATCACAAGTATTTACGTACGCCACTGTAAAAAGAGTTGACATTTATATTATGTCCGGTATTTACCACGTTGTCTCATTCCCACTGCACTTTCAACATAGTGGTGGGAGTGAGAAAATAACATGTGTACAAAGCTCTAATCAGATTAACTTTTGCAAAGAATGTTCCATTTTTAGGGTTCCGTAACAGTTTTAAAATAAAGGAACCCTTATAGGTAACTGTACTTACCTAATAATATTAATAATATGACATTGATAATACTGTTTTTTTTATTATTTGTTTTTATATTGTATACATTAAATTACTTTTTTTTTAAATATTTTATTTGTAACGCCTTAGACGATTTTTTGTACTGTTATGTTACAAACTGTGAAATAAATTAAATTTGAATTTGAATATGAATTTGAGGTAAGATCACTTTGTTGTCCGTCTGTTTGTTTTTCTAAATACCTGTCGAGACCATTACTTATTTTAGGAATAACGGAAAGAATTAAGCTGAAATTGATATATATGATCAATTAATTCAAATACGGCTATCAACATCATCATCATTATCATAATCATCATCATTAACAACAACGTCCTGAAGACGTCCACTTTCAAAGACCTTTCTTCTTCTTGCCAAATTCTAATAAACTTTACAACTTGTCCGTAGAGCCAAGCAACTACCACCAAAAAAGAAAAAAGAAGTTTAAATTCTGATTGCATAAATACACCCAAAGATATAATTAACCTTCTTGGAGCAACCGAGTAACCAATAATTTTTACTCTAACCTGTGGTTTGTCCCAAATAGAATATAACTGCTTAGTTTGTTCATTGAAAAGCCCACAGACCTAAAATATTTTAACTATTAAAACTACTTACGTGAAAGAAGAAGAAGAAATCAAAATCGAACGTTACACGGCCATATTGCTAATTCGAGGATCTTACCATAAAGTATAATTATACTTACCTATGTCTAAGTACCCTTAGAGTATAGACTAAAAGCATAGAGAGAACTTCATTATCTGTCAAGTGACTACTTTTTTGGACACTTTTTATAAGAAGTGGACGGAGTTTTGGCGGGAACGCGGAAAAGTTCACGTCGGTGCATTGTATTATTTTACAAAACTTATGCTTTTTCCAGTGTTGATGTTTAAAATTGGTGGTGTTTTACGCATTAAGTGCTGAATTACGAGCATGAGTGTGGGCAAGTGATATAATGTAGTGAAACGTGGTTTTTCATGTTGCTTCCAAAATTCCATAGAAGCCTCTAGTAAAGTTGCCACCACTTTACTAGGGCATGCCTTAGACTGGATTATGACTTAGACTAGACTATGACTTCTCTGACTGTGACTATGACTTGACTTTAAGTGAAAATTTCCATAATACGATGAAAAATTACAAAACTTGACACTGGCTAAATACACTATGTGTGGAGCCAAAATATAAAGAAAAAAAAAGAAGTGGACACTTTGATGTGAATGAGTCTGACAGATTTGTATAGAAAAACCTTAGAGTATAGACAAAAAGCAAAGAGGGATCATCAAAACGATAGTATATTTGTACTGCTCACACGTATCGCTACGTCAGTGGCGAAGGAAAGAAACAAACATATAGTAATTAGCTACACTTGCGAAATTTCACCGTACCATTTTTTCGACTCGAGTCAACTGTTTTTTCTGTTTGACTTTTCGCAAGCGTAGCTAATTACTTTATGTTTGTTTCTTTCCTTCGCCACTGACGTAGCGATACGTGTGAGGAGTACAAATATAATATCGTTTTGATGGATATCTCTATGCTTTTAGTCTATGCTCTAAGTAAGTACCCTTTTAAAACATTTTCATAAAATATTTCGTATCATTGGCTAAGTACAAATGTCGTCTAATGCCAAAATAAAAAAAAACATCTACCTTCACACTATTAATATTTGTTGGTATATGTATCTATTTAACTTCTAAAATGCTAAACAAACCTGTAAAAATATAAATAGGAAACCTATAAAATGTTTTGATTCTCTTAGAGTAGCGGTACTAATATTACTCTTTGGTCATATCCATTCACAGAGTCTTTTTCTTTAATCTTTGCCTCCAGATAAACATGTGGCACAGGGTGTAGTCGATTGTTTTTTTTTCTAACCTGTGACAATATGTGGTAACTTACAACCACAGCTTACAACTTACCGTTATGGCGGAAACAGTAGCCAACTTAAAAAAAAACTTACCTGAAACCTTAACCTATAAACCTAACTTAGTAACGTACCTAAAACCTTCCCATTCATTCAATAACGCATTTAAAAATATTGATAGACAGAGAAGAGTTAGTTGTATGAAACGTGCGCTACACTTATACGTGTAGCGCACGTTTCATACAACTAACTTTTTTCTCTATGGGAGTCCCATCTCTTCAGCGTAAGCGGTTATTTTCTCTATGCTTACTATAAGTAACCAAAAAAAAAACCATCAGGCGGCCATGTTGTTTAAAACTCCGATTCGTTCCGTAATGACATCTTAATAATTGTCATCAAATTTTTTTAAACGATATGTCAATTTTAATATATCCTATGTTAAGCGCCGGTTATTTCTAAGCATATTAGTAAAAACCGCATGAAAATCCATTCAGTATATTAGGAGTTCAGTCATAACAAACAAACAAACAAACAAATAAACAAACAAACAAACAGACAAAGTGTTTAAAAAGTGGCTTAACGTGATCAGCGGCTAATTTTAAGCCAACCTGTGTAATTTTTTTGTTGATATCTTGCAATTACAGACTTTTTTATCTCTACAGTTTTATTATATGTATAGATATAGATTAACCGTCAAAAGATCTGCGATTATCTTGTTCTAAAAAACGTTTACTTAATTATACCTAAATATGTTAATTTTTAGATAAATAACGTAACAACGCAGCTTGGTATACATGAGGTACTGCAGACGAGGGCAGGCCATCTCTCTGGCGGGGAAAGGAAGAGGCTGACCATAGCATGTGAACTGCTCACTGACCCATCCGTGATGCTGCTTGATGAACCGACCAGGTAAGGCCATATAATATCCAACCTCCAACACAGACCCTGTTAGAAGAGTTTCGATGGTTTAGGTGTTTTAGGGTCTACTAACTTTACGCTACTAAAGTTCGGATTTTGATCCGTAGTTTAAGGTAACCAGGGGTCAAAAATTCTAACAAATTCTAACGAATGTTCAAAGGTACTCAAACAAAGATTTGACTAATCCGAATCCACAGATGCAACACCCGTATTGCTCGCGTCGTCATTTTGTCAGTTAGGTCCTGCTCTTCCTGAGGTCAGTTTTGTGAAGTGTCATTTCTAATTTTTGCGCGGAGCCAAACATAATTTTACAACTAATATAGGTATATAATAATAGATTTTCGTCCTGCATTGATACCTATTACTGGTTGTGATTTGCTATCGAAGTTGCAAATTGTTGGTTTTGATTGATTTTAGTTGAAAAAAAATGGTAACGTTCCTAGGTATGCCAATGGTTCCTTGTAGGGCCGATCAAAAGTTACCGGTTGGCCTGGCTAGGTCACAAGCACAAGAGCTTCATACACCAGGAACATTTTCCCATGATAATGTAAAAAATTCACTATATGTATCATTATCATTTATAATTCTCTTCATATATATAAAAACATATTAATTTGTTTGTATTTCCTCGATAGATAATTAAAGAAAAACTAGATTAAAAAAAAAAAAAAAAAGAAAGAAAGAAAATACATTTATTCAGGACATCACACAACATTACATTCCTAACATACATCATTAAAATAAAACAATAAAGAACAAATAAAAGGTATCGTACAAAATGTAATGTTGCGTGACGTCATGATATAGGTTCCGACTCAGCATGTAATCAAGGCCATAAGACCTCAATAACTGATTTTCAGTCGGAACCCATCATCATGACATCACGAACTTCAGGACAAACAATATATAAATAAGTTAATACATTACATACATAAAACATACAAGAAGAAAAACATAAGAGAAAAACATTTTAGATACGCTGTGTCTTTTTATTTAACCAGACCACGGACACTGTGACCTATTATTATTATATTAATTCTAGTACCTAATGGTCTTCTTAGGAATCACTAAGAAGGCCGATTTAGTGTTTTTAAAAATAAAATTTATTTTAGCACTAAGATTGTTTGCGTGTCATCTGCTATCGATATAATACGCAGCAAAGTGTTTTTTTTATAATATTAGGTCCATTAAATTCTTAGGCCGCCCATACACGTTCAATTTTATTGATCAATAAAATTGACGAGATTACTTCCGCCCATGTTTTCTCCATACTGTAAACCGAAAAACATTGATCAATATACTAACCATACACGATCAATAAAATTGATCAATCACAAAGCTTGATCAATAAAATTGAACGTGTATGGGGGGGGCCTTAGTTTTACTAACGCGTTCTAGTTTCGTTTGGTGAAAAATTTTGATTGCATCACAGGTGTTTGCTGTTTTGTTTATCAAAAGATTTTAAGATGTAGTTTGTATAAAACCATAGTAATTAATTTAATCAACGCTGTTGAAAAAAATTACAGATTTATCAAATCGGCCTTATTTAGAGTCTTGTTTCTTGCAAGGCCAATGGCAGGGTTCTATTAAAACTCAAATTTAATAAAGACGTAGTAGCTCTATTTTAAAAGTTTATGTTGAGGCGTCGTCGTGCCTGGATGTATTGAAAACAATGGGCATCATTTCAAACGAGTATGAATAATTAAATAGGTATTTAAGTGGGTAACTACCTAAAATTTTCATAAACATAATAATTTTCCTTTAGTTTGCCATTTAAGTACTTTCTATAATTTGACGTTTATAACTGTTCCGTGAGAAAATGCAATACCTAGGCTTTAAAATCAACAGGTTCTATTCCCGGGAAATAAAAATGAATGTAGGCATCTTTTAATCCAAGTGCTGCTTTTTTAGTTTTTATCGACCAATAATTATTCGCTATAGTAATACCTCTTTGGCTATTCTCCATATTTTAGAGTTTGGCCATCCACGCCCAGACGAAAAATTTACCTACTTATGTAGGTACCTATTTAATGTACCTACGTGTAGGTACTTACTATAATAGTATAGGTACCTACCTATACTTGCATAAAATTTACTAATTGAGCTTCCTATACATTTGTGTGTGAGAATTACGATGAGGTATACACATGCAGAGAATTTATATGTATAAGTAATACGGTAGTGAATACTTGTCGAGAGCAGTTGCATTGGATTGAAAGTGAAAGGATTACGCAAGGGATTGCATGGAAGTAGGTAACAAACTGTGAACAAGGCCATTTTACCCTAACATGTCGTTATGATAAAATCCCTACAAACAACTTTTTTATTTTTTTTCTTATAGTTTGGCTCCACACATAGTGTATTTAGCCAGTGTCAAGTATTGTAGTTTTTCGTCGTATTATGAAATATTTCATGTAAAGTCAAGTCTTAGTCACAGTCAGTCAGGGTAGTCATAGTCCAGTCTAAGTCATGCCCTAGTAAAGTAGTGGCAACTTTACTAGAGGCTTTTGGAATGGATGGAATTTTGGAAGCAACACGAAAAACCACATTTCACTACATTATATCACTTGCCCACACTTGTACTAATAATTCAGCACTTAATGCGTAAAATGCCACTAATTTTAAACATTAACACTAGAAAAAGCATAAGTTTTGTGAAATAATACAATGCAACGACGTGAACTTTTTCACCTTCCCGCCAAAACTCCTACAAACAACTTCTTCGTATAAATTTAAAAAAAATAAACCAATCTTAATCAATTCCTTTTGTTAAAATCTAAAATACTCTGTTTAATTGATAAATAAATTATGTTTACCCAATTAATTTTAAGGTAATACTTTTGTATATTTAAATAATTATTATAAGTTTGTCTATAAATATGCTTTTAGTTTTAAATGTTAAATATTGTTAATAATTTAATTTGTCTCAAATATACTCGTATCGTAGAATGCCGCCTACGCCTGTGGCACAGGTTTATTCTAGCACAGGCACCTTACTTTGTAAGACTTATGTAACCAAGTTCCTAAAATTCATATTGTATAGTATCTATTTATTTATTATTATACGTACATTATAGGTATATAGTAGGCTACCTACGTTATATTGCCTTTTAAGGAAAAGCAATAATTTGGTAGTAGGTACATAAGTAAGTATTATGATTTATTTATAGGTCACGAATGACGAAGTTGATTACGAATAGTAATAATAATTAATCATTCACTTACACGGCATCACTCTACCTACACGAGGGTTAGGTCTATAAAATATCATTTAATTTTCCTATTGGTTGCTAGATTATTATGTCATCATAATTCATAATGTGGACCTATGCCTACATCTAAAGGCCTTTTTTAGTATTTTCCTACATAAAAGTATTTAGTGGCTGTACGTACAGGCCAAAATGTTGGGAGACTACAAGGTACTCTGTGGGAGACTAGGTCGTTGAGCATGGTGCTAAGGCCCTAGAACGACTCCGCCATAATGACTACGTCATCAGCAAAATGAAGGTTAGTGATGTACCTACTCGTCATTTATATCGATGTCAGATCCTTTTAGCCTTTCCAGATACTCAGTCGGTCAATTGTATGATCTCGTTGCTCTTGTTGGCGCCATATTCGATTGGTTGATGTTTTAAGTGTTTATTGGGGTTTTTGGCGGGAACTTGAAAAAGTTCATGTCGTTTCATTGTATCATTTTTCTAAACTTGTGCTTTTTCCAGTGTTAATGGTTAAAATTGGTGGTGTTTTACGCATTAAGTGCTGAATTACGAGCATGAGTGTGGGCAAGTGATATAATGTAGTGAAACGTGGTTTTTCGTGTTGCTTCCAAAATTCCATAGAAGCTTCTAGTAAAGTCGCCACCACTTTACTAGGGTATGACTTAGACTGGACTGTGACTAAGACTTGAAGACTTGACTTTACACGTGAAATATTCCATAACTCGATGAATAATTACAATACTTGACACTGGCTAAATACACTATGTGAAGAGCCAAAATATAAGAAAAAAAAAAGTGTTTATTGGTTTGCCTGTTATACTTAGGTTATGTGTACGTATATGGTTATTTGCATTGGTCTCACAGACATTTGTTTTTTCTCTAATCTGTGATTGGTCTTCAACACAGACCAAGTAGGGGATACTTACTAGCACAGCTTACTAGTCTTCAATGTCTATTTCCAAGAACAAAAACCAATGTCACTTCTATTTATATTTTCCCTGCTTTTAGTCTATACTCTAAGATTTTCCCATTGACCATAGACTAGTACCTATATTGCTAGTGGGAATTCTGTGCTATATTGTTTTTTTCTCTAATCTGTGTATAATTTAAAGACTGTAGACACAATTCTAGTCTGTGCTGTAGACATAACACAATGTTAGTTAGTTTATTATAATTATTTGAATAGAGCGATGGTGGTTATGTGTAGTTTCCGATGCCATCGCTCCGTGCCTCGGAGAGCACGTTAAGCCGTCGTCGGTCCCGGTTGTCATAAGAACATCTATGGCAATCGTTACGGGTAGTCAGACGCCTGATAGAATCTGACGCCTGATCTAACCATCCCATGTTACTGGTTCCTTATGGGTTGCGAGGTCAGATGGCAGTCGCTCGTGTAATTCTGGTAGCTCGCCGCTACAGGTTAGATTGGGAGCCGACCCCAATAACAAATGGGAAAAGGCAAAGAGGATGATGATATAATTATTTAAATCATTAAGCTGGCTTCCCACGGTACGTGATACTGCGGACGGACACGCACCAGCTCGCACCGACGCGACACACACCATGGGAAGAGTATCGTGCGTGGTAGCACAGACACGTCCGGTGCGGTGCGACCGATCCGCGACGAGTCGGTAACTTCAAAGTTGCAGTGCGAGTTCTCTTTCACTATTCATTTCGGAATAACAAAAGAGCTTCTAATCTCAAGACACACACAGACCGACACGCACCGTTGGAAGCCTTGTGCGCGGTGCGTGGCCGTCCGTGGTCGTCGGCCGTGCGTGAAGTCGTGCGCAGTATCACGCACCGTGGGAAGCCAGCTTAAAGCTGATGTTATTTTTTCTTTGTGTGCCTGCTGGCTAGGATGATTTAAACACCTATCTTCCATAGTGTAGCTCAGAAAGTCGGAACTCTCTGTACCATGTCTGTACCATGGATCTAATGTCTGTACCTATATGGCTGCATGCGCTAAGCATCGTCGGACCAGTGTAGCACTTCGCCATGACTCAGCTAAGTACCTATATAATAGGACCGTTTTCGGAATCGCTGTATGATAGGTACCAGCGTAACACAATTTTCTTCTCCACCCAAGGCTCTTGAGCTACCTAGTTCATCATCAACAGCCTGAAGACATCCACTGCTGAACATAGTTACTACCTAGCACCTTACACTGCTACCTAGCTGCCTCGGGTTAATCCTGATCGGTAACACCCTGTCGTCATCGTCAACACTGTTGACGAACGGGGAACTCCCATTTTCGACGGCTCGGCGCCAGGCCGCTTTTGGTATTACCTACAACTGAGCGCTATCGTGCTTCATCGGAGGGTACGTTGAAACGCCGATTAGGCGTTTGTCGCCTAGTCATACCTTTGTCAAAACTTTTAAAGTTCAGAGGAGATCAGTCGCCGCAAGGGAAGCTAGTCGGCCAAGATGGTCTTATTTGGCAAACCCCGGCGCGGTCAGGCCGTGTCAGACTGAGAGTGATCTTGCACATGTTGAAGAACAAAGAAAGAAAAAGAAGAAAGAAGAAAGAAAATACATTTATTCCGAAAACACACACACAATGTCATAAAACTAAACAAATTATATATGTAATTAAAAATAAAAATAAAAAACAACAGACAAACGCGCACGGTCCCGATGGTAACCTGCGCAAGCAGCCTTGATTATCGTGGAGCGTCCACTTGCATCATCATGCAACATAGACAATGGGGGAGTCCATTGGACAGTCTACAAAAAAAAACTTTTAGGTTAAAAATTCTGTCTTTGCCAGTAGGGTAAGTAGGGTTCGGCCGTCATGTGCACGTGTTGCACCTACACCTTCTTTCTGGATGCTCTGGATGAGCTCTGAGATGCAATGCGAAAACATTATAATAAATTACACCGAATTATTTTTGATTGTTAGCTATCATTGAATTACTTCTCTTTTTCAGCGGCCTAGACGCAGTATCCTCGATGTCAGTAGCACGTGCGCTGCTGTCTATAGCCCGAAGCGGACGCACGGTCGCCTGCGTGGTTCACCAGCCATCTTCCAAGCTCTTCACAACAGCTGACGACATCATTGTCTTGGCCAATGGCAGAACATTGTACGCGGGCTCTATCATCGATATTCCAGGGGCGTTAGGAAGAGCTGGCTTCACTTGCCCCCAGTATTACAACGTAGCAGATTATTGTAAGTTTTTAAAGATTATTCAACACTTATACTTTTGTACCATCCTACATTTCGCCAGCGATGTGCATTGTGATGGTGGCCTACACTAAGCATCTCCCTTGACGCTGCGCCAATTTTTTTTAATTATGGGCATAATTATTGGCATATCACGGTAGTGTGGCCGCAGTATGAGAGAAGGCCCGTGTCTCAGCAGCAGAACGCTTTGAGCTGATGACGTACCTTGTAATTCACTAAAATAGGTACCTATGCAGTTCACACGCATTTACACCCAACAGCATCTTATTACCTTACCTACGTATGAGCACTGTATAGAAATAATATGAGATAATGAGTCGAAATAATGATGATCTAAGTGTAAAAATTGCGCAGTCGCTGCGTTGCCGCTGGCAGCAATTTGCTAATTTCATAAACCATAATTATAAGTGCCATATGTCCTTTATTATGTGATGAGGGTCCGTGAAATAACTTAGTATAGGTAACTAAAGAATACACTCGATACTATAACTACCCATGTAAGAAGCTACCCGTTACAGCTGCGCCCCGTGGTTTGTCCCATTGCCACGCATGGGCAATGAAACAATTTCCCGGAATTTAAAGTCCCTGTTCCAGGACCAACGTTAATTTTATCCATTCGACCGTTTCCCACCTGATGGTAAGTGGTCAACGATGCTTATGGACATCGGCAACACCAGAGGCACTGGTGATGCTTTGAAACTCTTTATATGAATAAATAACTGTATGGACTGTTAACCTAACCTAACCCTGAGGAAAGATCGATGAAGGCAATTGGCATGGCTATATGACATTCCACGTTTTGCTAGTCCGAAGCAGGAATCACATCACACTAATCACACTAATATTATAAAGGCGAAAGTTTGTATGTGTGTATGTGTGTATGTTTGTTACTTCTTCACGCTCAAACGACTGGATGAATTTGGATGAAACTTGGAATATAGATAGCTTATATACTGGATTAACACATAGGCTACTTTTTACCCGCGAGTGGAACCGCGGGGAGCAGCTAGTGAATTCATAAAGGGAGTCTAGTGGTGTGGTGGGAGTGGGACTTTCAATTTTGTAAAATGTATGGTTTGGGTGAGCTATTCGACGATGACGAGCGCTCGATGGAAAAATTGAAAAGCAGGGATCCGGTCAAAAAGCTTTTCAGAAGGCCCATTGTACAGTCGGAAAACCACACAGAGCGGACCGAAACTCTTCGGAGGCTGATTGTATCTATATTGCTGGAATGATTGGGAGCGATCTATTTTTTAGCGGCTAGGCTAGCCTAACCTGATAAATATAAAAGTAAAACAAAAACAAAAATGTACCTAGGTCAACGATGAAAAATAGTATATAATATTTGATTGAAGACCTAGGTATAGCCTTTCGCGTTTTATAATCAAAACCTGACGTGAATTCTGTTAATAAATAGCATATATAAAAGATAATTGATTTGAAAAAATGGTTGCCATATTTCCTATTTATGAATGTCAATCTTACAGAGGTCATACTTGAATCAAATGAATAAAATCAATGCCCGGATTTTAAACCATAAGCAAGTTAGGTTCCGTCATCGTTCCATCTAATGGAATGAGCCGGGATCATACACATTTGTCCATAACATAATAAACTGATGTTAAAATTTTCCGCAAAAAATGTTATCCTAATCTCAGACTTCTTTTGTTATTAATCAAATTTACTTTTTTATTTTTGAATGTAAACAATATTTTTTTTTGTATATCCAGTGCTAGAGTTAGCAAGCAACGAGCACAACGGTAACAGATCTATCCTAGAAGGAGAAGCTAGAAGCTACTCTCAAGAAATGAGCAACATTGCTAAGAATGACTTTCACAACAAGAATCGTAAAGGTATGTTAGTACATAATATTTATTGATACATTATCAAGAAATGATTTTTTTTACGCCATAGAAATTGTCTGAAAATAACTGCTCAGTCTATTAATAAACTTTTCTAAGAACCATTGGTTTTTGCCTACGATTAGATATAAAGTATAGGTACCACAGATAACCCCCAATAGATACCGCATGAAAGACGACGACCGCGCACCACGCATTGGCGTAAATGGTTCTATATAAAGCAGCACGGCCTTAGTTTCGACCAATTATTAGAGTTCATTATTAGGGCGTCACTCGAAACAGCCAATAATAGCGCATTGGCTTCAGTCCCCGCAACCCGCGCCTTCCTCCAGTTTTGGTGAACTAGGATCCGAACAAAAATCCCGTAATGCGGTATCTATTGGGGGTTATCTGTGATAGGTACTTACTACTTACCTATCTACTTTATAATAGACCAAGTCACATTATACCTACAGGATACTTTTATCGGGGGAACATTTTATAAGTACCTACTTAGTAGGTACCTACCTACGTAGGTGTTTAAAGAACATGATGTCAATTATTTTAAGGTTAGGTAGGTACCAACTTCATTTTAATTACATATGTAAACAAATTACTCCCACGCTAGAGTCAAAGTCCATATTATATTCTATCTGAGGATGCATGAGTAGGTTACATTATTGTAATAATGATTTGATAGTATTTACTACATATTACCTACTCATACCACAATGGATAAAGGACGTAGCCTTGATGATATTCATGTTCTATAAACAATATTGTCTTCATTTTTGCTCAAGGCATTTCGCGTTAGCGAGACGTGAACCGGACATATATCAAGTTAATTTTAGAGTTTAGACTCAGATCTAAGTAGGTACCTAACTTATAGGTACCTAGGTACTTAGTTATGTCATTGACACTCACCCAAACATCTTCGGTTACAGGAGTAGCACTTGAAGCTGTAGCCTTACTCAGCCGGTACCGGGCGCCATCACATCGGTATCGCGCTAATCCATGGCAGCAACTCTGCGCTCTTCTCTGGAGGTGCTGTGTTGGTGCATTGAGGGATGTCCACCTCACACAGGTACCTCAAAGTTTTGCCTTTTTTAGGTGGTACGACTTTTCTGCAAAGTTCATCTAGGTAGGTACCACCGCTTTGCCAGTTATTCTGCCGCCAAGCAGTAGTGTGCAAGCACTACTGTGTGCCGGTTTGAAGGGAATTGTAGCTAGTGAAATTACTGGGCAAATGAGACTTTATGATCTGATCACAGTCTAGTAATAAGATTACTGACTGTGTGAAGTGACGTGCGCAGTGCAGTGTCACGCGAAACTAAGTATGTTAATTTAAAAGATCCGAGTAATACTGTAATCTGTTATGTGCAGCCGCGACGCATAACATCAGGCGAACGACTAGCTCATCACGTCATTCGTTTAAATTAAATAAAAAAAGTCTTATTGAACCAAACCTTGTGCTCCGCGGCTTTGCTTGCGTAAACCATGATTACTCCTTCTCGTAGGTACCTATAGGCAAGTGGTTAGCTAATAGTAGTAGCTCTGTAGTGCTAAGTTCTTAATGCATACTTAGGCATTAAGCACCACTTTTTGCAGCGTCCACCCATCGAGTGATGACCGTAGCGAACGTTGCTTAGTTAACGAACGAATAGTAGAGTTTAACTGAATGTAAGTAAGTATATATGTTGATCGTCTCGCACGCAGGTTTGATGAATTCCAGCCTCCCGAACAAGCCGGTTTCCGAAAAGGCTTTAGCACCATAGACCACATCCATACGCTGCGCCAGATTATACAGAAGACCGAAGAGTATAATCGGCCGTTATGCCTAGCGTTTGTGGACTATGAGAAAGCCTTCGATTCAATCGAGACTTGGGCGGTGCTGCAGTCCTTGCAGCGATGCCAAATTGACTATAGGTATATCGAAGTTTTGAAGTGTTTGTACAGTAAGGCCACTATGTCAGTCCGACTACAGGACCAGAGTACGGAACAAATTCCATTGCAAAGAGGCGTGAGACAGGGAGACGTTATTTCTCCGAAACTGTTCACAAACGCATTGGAGGATGTTTTCAAGCTCTTGGAGTGGAAAAGATCTGGCATCAACATAAATGGCGAGTACATCACTAACCTTCGTTTTGCCGATGATATAGTCATAATGGCGGAATCGCTCGAGGACCTTAGCACCATGCTCAACGACCTCAGTAGAGTCTCCCAGCAGGTTGGTCTTAAGATGAATATGGACAAGACAAAGATCATGTCTAATGCTCATGTTCCACCTATACCGGTAATTGTTGGGAACGATACTCTCGAAGTTGTCGACAAGTATGTCTACCTAGGACAGATTGTCCAATTAGGTAGGTCCAACTTCGACAAAGAGGTGGCGCGAAGAATCCAACTCGGCTGGGCAGCGTTCGGGAAGCTTCGTCCTATCTTTTCGTCCAAAATACCGCAGAGCCTGAAAACGAAAGTTTTCAATCAGTGTGTGTTGCCAGTGATGACTTATGGAACTGAGACATGGTCTCTTACTGTTGGCCTCATTAGTAAGCTCAAAGTCGCGCAGCGAGCTATGGAGCGAGCTATGCTCGGTGTTTCCCTGCGAGATAAGCTCCGGAACGAGGAGATCCGCAGGAGAACTAAAGTGACCGATATAGCTCTTAGAGTTAGTAAGTTGAAGTGGCAATGGGCAGGCCACATCGCTCGTAGAACTGACAACCGATGGGGAAGAAAGGTTCTCGAGTGGCGACCACGAACCGGAAGACGCAGCGTAGGCCGGCCCCCCACTCGGTGGACCGACGACCTGGTGAAAGCCGCGGGGAGCCGATGGATGCAGGAGGCGAGCAGCCGCTCAAGGTGGCGTGCTCTGGGGGAGGCCTATGTTCAGCAGTGGACGTCTTCAGGCTGTTGATGATGATGATGATGATATATGTTGATGATGACGAACGACGCTTCATATCCTTCGTCCTTCCTTAGTCTCTATGCTATATTGTCTGTGCCAACCCGCACAGTCAGTTCATTATTAGAGACATTTTTGTATACTATGGCCAGCCAGTAAGGTGCCTAATAAGTTCTTTCATATCTTTACAGATCAGGTTAGGATGTCACCTCTTAGTGGCGTTACTTCTCGGAGCTCTCTACAACGGCGCGGGCGTTGAAGCCCACCGAATCACATCGAATACTGCATGCATCTTCTTCTTCTTACTATTTCTGTTTTTCTCTAATGCCATGCCAACAATAAACACATGTAAGTATCTAAAACTAACCTGCGAAATGTTATATTGAATAATACATGCTCTAACTTAATTTTAAAGCAAACTAAAAATGTACTTTATTTTCTGTTTTCAGTTCCAGTTGAAGCTACAGTGGTGCTACAAGAGCACCTTAACAAATGGTACTCAATAATAACATACTGTACTGCAAAAATCGTCATAGATTTGCCCGTTCAGGTAAGCCTATAATAGTAATTTTATCTCCAACCTAAAAACTACAGCTATAATATATACTTATTATTCCTTTATTGACTGGCCTGATAGCTCAGTTGGTAGTAGCTCTGCGTTCTGAACTGTAGGCTGTGGGTTCGATTCCCACCCAGGACAAACTATTGTTTGATGAACATAAGTGTTTGTTTTGTGTCTGGGTGTTATATTGTATTACAAGTAAGTATTTACAAACAAAGTATATAAGTATTCTATCAGTTAGGTATCTGGTTCCCATAGTACAGGCTATGCTTAGACTAGATGGCGCTGTGTGAAATGTCCACACATATATTTATTATTATATTCATTCTGTTCTGTGTCTGGCTGTTATATTGTATTATTATTATTAGGGTAACGAGGGGGAATGGCGTTCACTTAAGGCAAACATGGTGTATTATTTAAAATATTTATTAAAAATCAAAATTAAGATATGTAACAAAGTCTTAAACTATCGAGTAATCAACTATTTAACCACAAAAGCATATATCTTTAACGTACAAGTAGTAGGGAAACATTAAAAAAAAAACAGGTTTGAGCGGCATTGCCCCTGGCTTTGGGTAATGCCGCTCAGGGTTAGGGGTAATAACGCTCTGACATGTTTTCTTTGGAATGTAATGAGTAAGATCTATTTTTATAAAAAATATTCATGAGATCAACCTTATACAATAAAAGTTATGTCTACAATCACAAATTAGCATCAATAAAATTATTTATAGGTATGTAAGATTAGCCTGTTTCAATTTCACAAATGCCTTATAATAAAGTGTTAGATGTCAAATCAACTTAAATTATTATAATCAGAGGTCAGACGAATTAAAAGTAATATACTATTATTGAACACATAAATCACAGATGTAAGCATCTGGCGAATCCCACCCTGAACATATAGCATGAGCCCACAGCCCGCAGATGGTGCAGCGATACCACAACTCGTTATTTTTTCCGAATTCCTCGCAAATAATACATTTGTTATAATCTTCATCGTCTACATGCATTTCATCATCACTGTCATCATCGCAAAGGTGCTCTTCATCTTCACTCTCTGAAGAACTTTCTCGTAAAATTTTTCTCTTGTGAGAGTTTTGTTTCTTCTTCTTTTCTTTGTCAACTTTCTTTGGTTTTGATTTATCATCTTTACCAGTCTTCTTGAGTTTCGCTATTTTTTTATTTTCTTTTTCTTCTAAAATGACTTTCATAGGAGTCGCAGTTAAAATTGTAGAATGTTGTTTTCGCTTTCTTTGACCTGGCTTAGAAGTTGGTGCAATAGTTGGTGTCGTAAATATTGTTGGGAATAAACTTATGTTTTTCCATTAAGTCGCCAAGTTTATCATAGAAATGTGTTATTTCTTCTTTATTAAAAGCAGAAATTCTATTTAAGCTTGTCGCTTCAGCTTTGCGTATAGAAACTGAAGGATTGCGTCTCATAAAAGCTTGAACCCAATCCAATCCAGCTGTTTTGCTGCTTCGATCAAAATTGTTTTTGATATTGTTCAGCTCAGCGTATTTATAAACAAGTTTACGCAGATCTGCGACATTAAGTCCGTAGTAAAGCGAACCCAGCAACTTAACTTGTTCAGCAATTTCAGTTTCTTGCTGTTGGGTGAAAACGGGCTTCCGACCTAGTCTTGGGTTGTTCATGTTTTCATTTTTTAGTCGATCTCTCAAGGTTGTAAATGGAATGTTATATTGTATTGCGGCTTTTCTTTTGGACATACCTCCTTCAATTGCACTTTTAGCAGATAGAAGGTTTTCTTCGGTCCAAGCTGCTTTAGCGGTGGTCCTCTGACGATTTCTTGGCATATCTACAACAATAAAAAAAATAAGTCACTACGGGGTAATGGCGTTCAGCTGAGCGGTATAACCCCAAACGGTCGTTTTGTAAATAATTTGAAAATAAAAAAAACCATACACACTTATTGAAAATTGATTTCATTGTCACAAAATTTAATAGTTTTACTGTCTGAAAGTAAAACTAAAAACTAAATATCAATCATTGTTCTTCACTTACCTACAAACACCACGTAACCAAAAATTATAACAGCGCGGCCGCAAACATACAAACGCACTTCACGGTCACATGACGTGAGCTGACTGGCCGCTTGCATCGCTGTGTATTAGAGGCCCCCTCCCCGCGCGTCTCACTCGGCGTTTCGTGTTGCTACGTTGAATTTTGCCAGAGTTACAGAGGTGAGCGCCATTACCCAGTGAGCGTCATTCCCCCTCGTTACCCTATACAAGTTAGGTCATAGTTATTTCGTACCTAAGTATGCACTAATCACAGTTCTTCTGTTCTGATCTCTACGATAGGTATTTATTGTTTTTCAGTTACTCTGCGCCACAGTCTTCTTGTTCCCTGCATGGTACTTAACATCCCAACCACTGGACCCCTACCGGATGGGCATGGCATGGATAGTCTGCGTTCTCATAACAATACTAGCTCAAACATTCGGATTAGTCATCGGTGCGGCGTTTGACATAAAAGTAAGAAGTTTATAGAAGTTATTGGGAGTTTCACAAGGCATCGTTTTTGGACCTTAGCTTAATAATGGGGCTAAAATTTAAATTGATATTTTTCAGTTCGGTCTGTTCGCGATCCCAGCTGCAAATATCCCGATGCTGATGTTTTCGGAGTTCTTCATTCCATACCATGAAATGCCGGTTTACCTGCGTCCTGTAGCATCGATATCGTACTTTCGCTACGCTTTCGACGCGTTCATGCAAACAGTTTACGGGTTCAACAGACCAAATGTAGCCTGTCACAAAACATTTTGTATGTTCAAAAACCCTCAGGGGTATTTAGCACATTTAGGCCTCTCGCAAAACTTCAGAATGGATATTATTATTTTATCATTGTGGATCTGTGTTCTACAGATCACATTTGTTTGCGTGCTCTACTTCAGAGTTTACCGAGCTTGCAGATAGTCAAATTCAAAATTTAACTAAACATTTATAGGTACCTATAAAAAACGAAGATGCCATTTTGAGGTCACGTTTATTAAAAGGTATCTAATACCGGTTAATTAATGTTATAATATCATATAGGTGAGTAAGTATAAGAAAACGATGGTATTTTAGGACCATAAGGATCTGACTTATCAGTTTGGAAGTTAGATGTAAGTAACTTTTATAATTTAAGATTAGGCAGATACTTAAATTTTAGGTCTCCGTAATTTCGGAAATTCTTTAATTCTCAATGATGTTTCCATACAATACCTATTTTCTATCAAAATATTGTAATTAAGTCCTAAACTGTTTTTTTTACCTATAACGGGCTAATGCTATTTGCTGTTGGACTCTACCGACCTCTACTAAGGCTTACAGCGTCAACTCGCGCCAAAAGTGAGAGGCAACTAGCTCTATTAGGCTCACCTGGGGTGCGACCCTTGGCTTGGGCCGTTACCGGGAGAAGAGGATCGCAAAGGCTACGTACCTACACCGAAAAAGTAGACCCTATGGAAAGTCGCAACCGTTCTTGCTAACCTACGCTGGCCAGGTCGGTGTCTGAGTCTGATCGTTCTATACCAGGTGCCGAAAACTATACCTACCTAAGAGCTAGAAGCTAGACTGGCCCGACGATCCTATCGCAACCTATAACTCGACTGCATAGGGCATACATAGTAGGCATGGACGTAGGATGATACGTCCATGGGCATAGGCCACCGATAATAATAATAGGTAAAGTGCTTCGCTGACGAGATCGGTCCAAGCAAATAATTGTGGTGGGTATTTAAATAACTGGAGGCCTTGGCGAGTCGTCACGTACTCGTGACCACGCTGTAGCAAAAGCCACAAAACACTGTAGTAACGAGTAAAAGTGCATTTTATTTTGGTTAGTGTGTTTGTTGAATTGCAAAGGTCTCGTGATGCCTCGTCACAGGACTTCAGGCTTTCAGTTAACCTACCACTTTTTAAATAGTATAGGTAAAGTTTAACACTGACAGTCCCCATACAAAGGTTGAAATTGCTCTGTGGAGTCCCTCAACAAAGCGAGTGAGTGGTGGGCCCATGTGTTACCCGGAATTGTGCGGCTTGTCATACCGGAATTCATATTATTAGGTAGGTACCCGGGACTGTCAGTATTATTAAGTAATGTATCTACCTACAATTACATTGATATTTTATAATCCATGGCAATTTAGTCTGATATTGAAGCGTTGGAGTGTTTGGTGATTATGTAAATGTAATGGCGTATGTAACAATGAAACAAGAGATATAAATATATTTTTTCATATAATTTTATGTACTTGTACAACAATTTTATTTAAATAATAAAATGTATAATAATGTATTCATTAATACAGTTTGTAAGCGTGACGACTTAAGTCGAAAAGAAAAGCTGCTAAATGACTGGGTGATTTTCAGTTAAAATAAATTTTTTCACATAACAAACTGTCTATTTTGTTCTCTCTTCTGTGCTAAGTTTATTCTATCTATTGATTTAAACATCGACCATTTATTACAACATCAAATATCATATTATAAAACCTATGTTAAACTGCTTAACATTGGTTTATATTAAGCTAATACTGATTTATATCAATAATTATACATACAACACCAATATTATAAGTATAAAATATTAAGCACTGCTGTAAAGTTCTGTAGTTCTAAAAATATAAGCACTGGTTATCTTAGACTAGACAATGACTAAAGAAATAAGCAAAGTATATACTACAATCAGCGACAAAATTTACTGAACAAAACCAAACATTGTATAAACATGGAATGGAACCCATGATAATTATTATAGAGCACAACGCGGAATCATTTGACTTCCGCACCGTCATACTCTAATTTTCTGTAACAAAAAGTATTCTATATATGTCTCGGTGTAGTGTAGGTACCTAAGCAATCTTTTCATTATGACTTGAAGCGACTCAGCCAAACGCTTTTCTTTTTAGGTACCTAAATAATCGAAATAATAATTAGGTAGTACTTAGGTATAAGTAGATGTAAATTTAAGTGCATCGGTCAAGAAGGACCTTTTGATTTACACGTTTGGAAATGTTATAACTTTTGCCGATGACTGTACAAGCGAATACGTATGACTCAAACACACTTCGTGGACTAACGTAGTGAATAAAAATTGTGTAATCGTACAATAATTTTATATGAACTAAGTATAAAAAATACTTTTCGGTTTGACTAAACTAGCCCTATACTAGTGAGTCAACTCGGCGGCTAGACGGAGCAACGATGGGGTGCGGTATGAAGGAGAGCGGAGGTCCCTCCCTGCCCGCGACGTCTGCGGTAGTACCGACCGGCTTCGCTTGCGTGTCGGTACGCCCGTTCAGGCATGTCGCTTACACAGAACAAGTTGCATGGATTGTGTTCAAGCTACTCTTGCGATCCGTTAGTATAGAATATACTATGGAACTACATTGTTTGCATATAATTTATTAAAATTGAATGTTTACTAAGAAGTACCTACCTAGATCTTACTTCAAGAAAATGTGTATGTACTTATGTATCGATTTTTGCCGCATAAAAACTCTTTGTTAGTGTAATACTGAATCTGTAAATTAAGAGTTCATCTATTATACGTATATTGAACGTACCTACTACGTGAATAGAAGAAGAATACTTCGAAGAAGAAGAATACTTCGACCTATCTTTTCATCCAAAATACGAATAACTATATAACGAAGGTTTTCAATCAGTGTGTGTTGCCAGTGATGACTTGTGGTCTCTTATTATTGTCCTCATTAATACCTAAGCTCAAAGACGCGCAGCGAGCTATGGAGAGAGCTATGCTTGGTGTTTCCCTGCGAGATGAGATCCGTAAGGAGGAGATATACAGGAGGACTAAAGTGACCGACATAGCTCTTAAAATTAGCAAGTTGAAATGGCAATGGAAATGGCAACCCACATCGCTCGTAGAATCTGGTGAAAACTGCGGGGAGCCGATAGATACAGACGAGTCGCCGCTCAAAGTGGCGCTCTGTGGGGGAGCCCTATGTTCAGCAGTTGGCGTCTTCAGACTGATGATGATGATACTACGTATAACTTGTAGTAAGATATTGAGGACTTAACTGAATTGAGATATCGTCATAAAACAGTAGTGCGGTAATGTAAAGTAAAAAAGCACGCGTCCGTAATATCTTGGATTATGAACTTAAAGGCGGTGTGATAAGCGCCACTGTACGAGCAACTGTGACGAAAAATAAATTATTACGAAACAAAAATTAATATCTAAGAAAATGTTTTTCTGACAACCCTTGCTTATTTTTAGGGACTAGACGTCGAGACGGTCTTGTAAGTATTTTGCGGTATAACAAAGGAGTTGACCCACTATTAGTATTTATTACACATATGCCTATACTCTATCATCATATCAACAAATTTATATGGGACCTTGGAGGTAAAATATATAAAAAAATAATCTGAATCGGTTAACAATAGACAAGATAATGAAGAGTAGATACACAAAAAAACCATACATCCGAATTGAGTCTCCTTTAGGAAGATTAAGCCGTGTAAGTGTGGAACTTATGTATAGGTAGTACTTATGCTTTGGAATGTATTTAATAAATATCTTTGGTGTAATAAAAATATTAGTAGGTAAGTTAAGTTTTTAAGAAGTGTCATCACGTAAAATTAAGTGTATATAAACTAGTTATTGGTACTTTTCATTATATACATAAAATATACATGCACAATCTTTCACAGAAAGCAAAACATTCACTGGTAATATTAAAAAGCATTATCACTTGCGCTATTATAGAAATGTGCCTGACGATTGCTGAAAACATAGTTTTCACATTCACACCACTTTGTTGAGTGTGAGTGAGAAAACAACAGAAACGCCAGCTCTTTTCAAATGAGTACTTACTCTCTTTATTAGCGCTAGTTATATCCTAATTTCGTTCATTTGTTTTAAGCTCATACCTACACATGTATACATACAGCCTTCCAAACTTTTAAGATGCTTCTATTAATTTAGTTAATTTCCTGGAAGAAAAAAAATATAATTAAGAAAAGTAACAAAAAGTAATTTTACGACTTTTTTCAGTAAAACACTCCACAACAAAGAAAACACTCGAGTTTCCTGAATTAAAAAAAAGGAAAGTCTCATAACATAATTGCCAAAAGGAAACGCACATAGCATTTGTTGTAAAAATATTTGGTAGATGTTTACCTGCAGTATTCAGGAGGTAATGTCAATGTTTTATACCACAGTAGAATCGATAAAGGCACGCTCCAAGTCCTTAGCGGGCCGAAGCAGAACGCCAGTGTCCCATACTCCAGCCAGAAGAAATATGCCAACAAAAATTGCATCGACAGCAAACAAATGAATGGCAAATTCTTTATCAGTCTCTTTACATTTCTCAAATTTTGCGAGTACAGTCGGATATCGAGACAATACGCTAAAACCAAGATCAGTGGTATCTGCACAAACATCAACTGAACACTGCCATACATGTATGTAAAAGGCTCAGGCAAAAATGCACCCTTTATCATTATTCCCCAAGCAAAAATAGTTCCTATAGATCCGTCTATAAGTTCTCCAATCGCCCACGGTCCGAATGGTATATAAACTGCATAGAGCACGATGGGGTAGAATATTCGATCGATTTTACTCAATAGCCAAACTCTTCTTAGTACAAAATTGCCTAGTTTTCGGCGAAACTTAGGTGGTCGCTTTTGCAGCCTCAAAATGACTATTGGTATTACATTTATCAAAAGTAATGTGCCAAATATTGTCTGAAACTGAGCAAAATTGTTAGTTCAAGATAAAATGCATTTTTAACATCTAGGTTACTTTTATTCTTATGTCAATGCTTACCACTGTTCCAGCATCAAGCATCAAAAGAATTCTAGGTGTGATGTCAAAATTAATCTGAGTGCCATCTAATGAAAATGGATGTTCAACAATGGCAGACTTTCCATGTTCATCACGCACTTCTACATGTAGGTAATGCAAACCAGTTTTAAATAAATCCGGGAGCCATTGGCACACATAGAGTGGACCTTCAGTGTGCCTGCATTTCATCCAGCTTTCCTTATTAAAGGAGATTGATACGGAGTCAATATCAACATCACTAAAAGCCAGTATCCTAATATAAGTTGAATCAGGAATTAGATGCAGGGGTTCCCGTCCAGGCATTTCATATCTCGCATGTTTTGGATTTGTCACAAGTACAAGAGGCCAAACATTATGTTTTTGGTCTACAAATGAGAAGTGACCGTGGTCTATAGCAGCTAAACGGAACATTCTATTATCCTTCCAGTCTCCAAGCTCTAATTCTAAAAAGCCTTTTTTGTGTTTAGTGTACATCATTGGCACAAGACCCCCCATTGAATGCAAGTGGCCGCAGACATACACTTGAGATCCATGCCCACTGCCAATGAGGTTTCGCAAGTTTAGTTTCTGAGAATCATTATCTAGTGACAGAATGCATGATGTTGGGTAATGCCCGAACCATACAATGTGATCGGCTTTGAGATCAGCTTCAGCTTTTAAATTTTGAAGATGTTGCTGTTCCTGCATGTCTAATATCCCGATAAAATTAAATGGTCTTCTTAACCCTGGATCTGGGCAGGCGTCAATGCCTAAAAAGGCAGCTTTAACACCATTCTTATCTTCAAAATGTACATAAGATTTTACATGTGTTGCACCTTGAACTGAATAGTTCCTAAAATAGTTTTCTTGAGCATTTATATGTTTAATGTTAAAATTATCTGAAACAGACATTGCCTGTGTTATATTATGATCAGGATAATTTCAAGTTTAAAATTTTTAGAAGATACGATTTTAGACCAAAACTTGCACATGTCCTAAAAAACCTAAAATGGTAACTAGCTATTAAGTAAATAAACCTTGTTAATGTATTTCATTAAGAACTAGTCTTATAATTATCTTTAAAATGGTAAAAAAGAATAAACCTTATCATTATGATAAAGCTATTATCTATACTTATAATAAAACTGTAACAAGTCCAATTCTGTACATTGAAGATATTTTGAACTTTTTTTTTATTATCGGTGCTGAAGCCAAAACTACTGAATGGATTCAAATGAAACTTGGCGTGATTTGAGTTCATATTACGAGGTAGGCTATAGGATACTTTCAATCCCGAAAGACATTACGGTTCCCTCGCGAGGGGATGACGGTGAAAATATGTACTTAGTTGTAATTCATTAACACATGGTCTGATTTCATTCATTCTTTTTTTTGTTAGAAAGGGGGTATTTTAAATACTGTCCCGTAAATATTTTAAGGTCATCAGGTTTGTGGTTCAGAAATTACAGACATCCAACCTTCAGTATTAGGTCCAAAGCCCCTCCTATCCCATACTACGGGAAAGAGAGAAGGTCGGGGGAAAAGGGAAAAGGATGAATGGATGAAGGTGAAAGGAGCCTCCATTCGTAGTTTCATCCATTTAGACTGACATAAGACTAATAAACCCGTGCAAAGCCAGGGTTGGTCAGCTTGTTCATTATTATTTTCATTCAAGTTAATAAAAGATTGGCATCATGCATATTTACATAGTGTCCTATCATGTTAATCTTACCATGATTCCCTCGTATGTCTAACCAGACAGTCTCATTAGTTACTCCAGACTCTTTTATAATGTTGTGATAATAAACCCATTCAGTCTTCACTTGAGAGCTGCCTAAGTTATCTTTGGCTTTAGCATCTGTGAGGTCCCCGGTTGCCATAACCAGAGTTGGTTTGATCCTTTTGACAGTGCTATCACAGAACTGTTGGAACTGTGATATTCTACCTGGGTCTCGGAATATGCTAATATGGATATCTGAAATCTGAACAACAAATACTGCATTAGTTCATTTTATAAGTAATTTTTAAAATAAAGTTTCTCTTCTAATAGTCTAGCTAGATCTCATAAGAATTTCAACACCAGTTGATAATAGCTCTTCTTAGCTTATTTAGTTTATTAGGGTGTTTATTATATTATCTGCCATGAAAGGAGTATGATGCAATCTGAAGAGACAATAATTTTATTGTGCAATACTGTTTGTTATTCTGTAGAGCACAATATATCTTAATCAACAATTTATTATTAACGTATGCATGTAGGAGTAGCCAAGCTTTGTTCTAAGCCTTTGTTTCATACTACGTCATACAGAATAAATATTTCCTTTGTTGTTTGTGAACATTAATCATTGGAAAACTAAAACTAACCTGTAAAAACCACATAATATTTTCTGTGGTATCCGTAATTGCACCATATTTTTTTCCAAGGTATTTTGTGTAATTCAAGCCATTGTCTTTATTTTTGGTGTAAAAGTTGTGATCAGTTGCTATCAAATTCATCAAATTCGCCATAAACACTGATAGTAACAACAACACACACAGCAGCCAAATCGCAGCCTTTGATAGAATCATCGTTGATATTATTATAAATAATAGTTAGTAAACGACAATTACAACATTATTAACTCGATAATTTAGAAACAAAGCAAAAATGCCCAATCAAACCTTTAATTATTATTATTCCAGAATTTTCAATTTTCCACATAATTTAGAATCTAAACTGACAATGACAAATACCCGATGACATTGACATTAGTATTGTAGATGTAATGTAGCATTACGATTTTTACACTATGATGTGCATAATAATAAAACCAAATAAACACAGATATTTACTATATTAGTCAACAAAATAAAGCTAAACATTTCGAACATATAATTTTTCCTCTTGCTACGCTTAGTGACAGCTTCTGTATTTCTAATTGTTTCTTTTCATTGATAGACAGCGGCATTAGAAAAGAGTTACGTATTTCCTATGAAAAGGTTTGATACCTAATATATCCTAACACCCCCTCTCAATATTAAAATCGTTTACTAATTTAAGATTGCAAACAAAAAAAACATAAACTCAAAACTAACACTTCAATAATAAAAACTTAACTCATTTATCGTAACAACATTATAACGTCAAACACTAACTGTCACATATAACTCACCCTTAAATATTTCAATATTATTTACAAATCAATCTTAAGTTTATTTACAAAATAATTATGTTTCACAGCATTCAGTGGCTTTGTGAATACATCTGCTATGTTCTCATTTGTTGGTACATAGGACAAACTTATCATCTTTTTACTAACACAATCTTTTATGTAATTATATTTTATGTCAATATGCTTCGTACGTTTGTTATTTACGTTGTTCTCGATCATTTTTATTGCACTTTGATTATCGATCAAAAGATACGTTTCATTGTTGTTACAATTAAAATTCGTTGCAATACCCTTAACATAAATCAGTTCTGATGTAGATATTGCCGCTGCTACATATTCGGCCTCTGCCGATGACAAAGCGACCGTTGTCTGCTTTTTAGAAAACCATGACACTAAATTACCATTATGAAATATTGCACAACCACTTACACTTTTCCTGTTATCTTTTTCACTTCCCCAATCGGCATCTGAATATCCTATTAATGTCTTTTCATTTGACTTTGTATATGTGAGGCATTTGTTTGCAGTCTGTTTGAGATACCTCAGTACTCGTTTGGCTGATATCCATAATGTCTTCGTTGGCTTGTCCAAGTATCTGCTCAGAAAAGATGTTGCATATGTAATGTCTGGTCGTGACGTTGTAGAAATGTAAGTAAGACATCCTATAAGCTCTCTATATGGTACATCATATATTATCTCCTCATCCGAAATAACAATTCCTTGTTCCATAGGTGTGTATGCTCCTCTGCATTCTTCCATACCAAATTTTTCTAAAACCTTTCCTATCAGTTTTTTCTGATTAAACTTTAGCTTTCCTTCTTCTCTTGTAATCTCCATACCAAGATATTCCTTGATTTCTCCCAAATCTCTAACTTTAAATTCATCTTTTAATTTTTGAAATATTTCTGCACTGTTTCCCATTATTAAAATGTCATCAACCCATATTAATATCCATACACTTTTATTTCTGTATAGACAGTAGTCATAACTTGACTGTTCAAAACCTTGTTTTACTATAAAATTATTAAATCTCTCGTTCCAACACTTTGGTGCTTCTCTCAACCCATATAAAGCTTTGTTTAACTTCAGTACTTTTCCTTTTGTTACTTGAACTCCTTCAGGTGGTTTTATGTACACTTCTTCATTTAATTCTCCATTTAAGAATGCTGTTGGCACATCTAGCTGTCTCATTGGTAAGTTTTCTTGTACTGCTTGACTAAACATCATTCTAATCGTTGAAACTCTCGCAACTGGTGAATATACATTATAGCTATTATCAGACTGAAAACCTTTAGCCACTAATCTCGCTTTTTTCCTTCCGTCTTGTTTAGTTTTGAAAATCCATTTCGTATCTATTGCCTTTTTATTTTTAGGCAATTCTCTCTCCTCCCATGTATTTAAATCTTTAAGTGAATTAATTTCACTTTCAATTGCTGCTTTCCATTCTTCTCCTTTACTAACAGCTTCCTTGTATGTTGCAGGATCACTACCGCTGAATAAACAGTATGCTATATTCGCATCATAAAATCCATCTTGACTTTCGTTTTCAATTTCATAGTCTTGTAGATATGTAGGTAATTTCTTTGTTCTTTGCGGTCTTTCTGTTTGTACTGTTGTCCCTCTGGATTCCTGTCCTCTATTATTGTCATCTCTTTCTTGCTCATTTTCTTCTCTCGTTGCATTCATATCATTTTCCTCTTCTTCTTCGTTGAATCTGTAGAATATTCCTCTATTTTCTTCCATATTTTCCTTTTCTTTATATTCAATGTCATTTTCGTCAAATCTAACATCTCGCGATATCATTATCTCATTTGTTTCAGGATTCCATAGTCGATATCCTACTGGTGCATACCCAACCATACGCACTTCTTTTGCTCTCTGATCCAGTTTATTGCCTTTTGGCATTGTAACCGCCCAAGCTTTGCTTCCAAAAACTCTCAGTCTTGTCAAGTCCTTTTTACCTTCCATTACTTCCACTGGTGTCATGTAATCAATTGCCGAAGATGGACACCTGTTCAATTGGTATGTGGCGCATGCAATAGCCTCTCCCCATAAATGCTTTGGGAGTCCAGTTTCTACTAAAAGAGTTCTAGCTCTGTCGTATAGCGTACGATTCATTCGCTCTGATACGCCATTTTGCTGTGGAGAATAGGGTTGTGTAAATTGAATTATTATTCCTCGGTCTCTACAAAAACTTAGGAATTGTTGGTTTTTTATTTCACCTCCATTATCGCACCTTATATTCCTAACTGTGATTCCTTTTCCGGTTTCCAATTGCCTAATGTAATTTATCATATTGGCTGTTGCTTCATGTTTATTCTTTAACAGATACGTTACACAAAAATGACTATAATCATCAATAATCACCTGATAATATATCTCATCATTGATACCCGGTGTTCTTACTGGTCCCGCAATATCAGTGTGTAATAACTCGCCTATTTGTGACGATCGTGGCTTCTTTACAGAAACAAAAGGTAATCGAGTTGACTTACCCATCATACACGGACTGCAGGGTTTCTCGCTGCATGGCAACTGCATGATGCGTAGACTCCTTCTGTTGAGATGTCCTAACCTCCTGTGCCAAATATCATTAGAACTATCTACTGCACTGTTACAAACATTGAAACGTATTTCCGTTTTTAAAATAAATAATTTTCCGAAACATGTGCCTTTAATAAAAGAATGTGTTTTCCTATCTGAAATTGTAACATCATCTTTACTGAATGTAACATCATGGCCCGTATTCACCATATTTTTGACTGACATTAAATTAAGTTTAATATTTTTCACAATTAACGCTTTCAAATCTATTTTACAACCATTATGTACCATATCTAGGTAGCCTTCTTTTTCGGCTGTGATAAAATCACCATTTGCTATATAAATTTTCATTGGTTTATCTAACTTTCTGACATTTGACATATATTTTTCGTAATCGCCATTTACTAAATGATGGCTACAACCTGAATCTATAACCCAGTCTATTTTTACACTACTATCATTATTAAAGTTTTCTGTCATACCTGTG
Source organism: Ennomos quercinarius (assembly GCA_910589525.2). Lineage (NCBI taxonomy): Eukaryota > Metazoa > Arthropoda > Insecta > Lepidoptera > Geometridae > Ennomos > Ennomos quercinarius. The sequence goes on from OU342493.1 coordinate 7,531,689, forward strand.
CTCATGAATGAAAAACCTTTATTTTCCTCGTTTGTTGCAACATAGGTTTCTCCTCTTCTCTCAAAAGTTTGCTGTGGCTGGTTCTGTCCTCGTCCTTGATAATCTGGCATTCTTTCGTAGTTCCTCGCTGTCCTTTGATAGTCGTTTGTCATTCTTTCATTGCCTCGTGGCATTCCTCGATAGCCTCGTGTCACTCCTTGACAGACTCGTGTGGCTCCTTGATAGCCTCGTGTGGCTCCACGATGGCCTCGTGTCGCTCCTTGATAACCTCGTGTCGTGGCTTGATAAAACCTCGCGGATCCTCTATATCCTCGCGCTCTTCCACTATTTTGACCTCTTTTCTTAGAGTAGCAGTCTCTCTCTATGTGTCCCGGCTTGTTACAGTGGTAGCAGGTGACAAATGCAGTCTCAGCTTCGTTCTCATTGAACCTCTTTTCGCTTACTTTCATTTCCTCATCTAAGAGACGTGCCTTTACAAATTCTAAGTGCATATCTGAAGATCTTCCTGTTATATCGGTGTTGCACTCTATAGCCGTAATCACCGTGTCAAATTTGGAGTCAAGACCGGTTAACAAACACGCTATTTTATCTTTTTCTCCCAATAATTCCTGTACGCTTTCCAGCTCATCTATCAGGCAGTCAAATTTATGAAAATAGTCTTCTAATTTCTCTGTTGGAGACTGTTTCAGATTCAGCAGCTTTCTACGTAGCTGTATAACCGTTATCATGCTTTTCCGTTGGAAAGTATTCGTGAGGACCTCGATCATATCTTTGGCTGTATCGCAATGTTTTATTAAATTTAAATATTTGTCCGGAATACATTGTATCAATATGCTTTTAGCTTTTGAATTTGCTATTTTATTATCTGTCTTTTCTAGAACATTTGTCAATTGTTTTTCTTCCAATAGTATTTTTACTCTAAATAGCCAATTACTAAAATTATCAGCATTCAGTTGAGGGAAATTCGGCGATGCCATCTTTGCGATAAAAATAGATGATGATTTTTGTGTCTCACCCCTATTGTGTATATCCAGCTTATGAACGTCCCGACATTTTCTTCGCACTATATATCACCCATAACCTTTTACACTATGATGTGCATAATAATAAAACCAAATAAACACAGATATTTACTATATTAGTCAACAAAATAAAGCTAAACATTTCGAACATATAATTTTTCCTCTTGCTACGCTTAGTGACAGCTTCTGTATTTCTAATTGTTTCTTTTCATTGATAGACAGCGGCATTAGAAAAGAGTTACGTATTTCCTATGAAAAGGTTTGATACCTAATATATCCTAACAACGATAACATTTGTTTCTTTCCTTTCGCACTAACGGGACTATCCTGGAACTGTGTGAGAAAGCGTTATCAATGATACCGAAATGCTGAACTCAATCAGCTGGCAAAGCTGTCAAAGTGTCAAACAAAAGTGTCGTCAATTGTTTTTTTCTCTAACCTGTGTTCATATCACATGTCGACGGGCAATTTTTTTTTAATCTGTGGTACGTGTTATGTCATTGGAAGAGTGTTTAGGTGTTTAGTAGAGCGGCGGGGTAATTACGTAAAATTTGCAACAGCAATGCGACAGCAGTAGCAATGCGACAGCAGTAGCGAAGCATACATTCTCGACACCGCTAATGATGTATGACAGCAATCACCGCGAGATTTACGCCTGTCGCAAACCTGTTGCGAGTTAGGTAATTAGGGGCCGGGGTTTCGGCGGGAACGCGGAAAAGCTGACGTCGTTGCATTGTATACCTAACTTGTGCGTTTTTCCAGTGTTCATGTCGTTTTACGCATACAAACGTATGTGGTGAAAACTTGGTTTAAAGTACCGAGGTAGGTACCTATTAGTTTTCTTTCTTGTATGCCACCCGACATTTTATATAATAGAACTCATTACAACGATAGGTGCCTGCACTAGGATATAAGTACCTGTATTTGCGTCGAGATGAAATGTTACCTACTTAGAACGGTACACGGGTAGATATCGTGTTAACACCCTCTTTCCCCCCCGCCCCGAAATCAGCGTAGCTGTTCCTGGCTGCTCAGAGACAAGATCGATTTCTCCAAATTACCGCCAAAAAACTACCCAATAATATCACGGCTTCACAGCGACGCAACTAGTGCAAAGACTCCAAGAGGACCACCAGCTGCTGGTAGCTAAACTAGCGACTTTGGTTGGAACCCTTGGAACCCGAAGAAGGGTGCATGAAGTTGATCTTCCATAAATGAAATGTTCAAAATCCCTAGTGTATAGGTACATGGATAGAGTACTTAGATATAAGTTTTTATGACGCGTGAAATTAGATACAAGTGAAAGTGCCCCATAAATAAAGAAAATGGTTGTATAGGTACTTAGGCACTATAGGCACATTCGCTTTGTGTTGTGGCTCAGTCAGCGGTAGCCCGTGTGCCTTTCAAACTGTCGCACCCAGGTTGGAATGCCGCTTAGTGCCGAATGAGGATCCGTAACGTTTTTAGTTGAGAATGCAGATTTATAGAGCTAAGAAATCCTTAACATACGGTGCAAAAATTTTTGCTCTACGACAAAAGTTGACGAAGTTATGACCAAATTACTAGCAAAGTTCACTAAGTGGCCGCCGCGGTAGCCGTGACGTCATAGTGACGGTCGCCGCTAGTTAGCCGTTGGCAGCAATAAGGCACGCAGTGTTTTGTTTAGTTAATTGTGACTTTGAAACCAATGAAGTGTCTAATTTGTGTCTTATTCACCTTATAACTATGTATACATATTGTGTAGTGCCCAAATCTACAAACACTTCTTTTAAAACGCTAGAAAAACTATTTTTAACGTACCGAAGGACCCAAATCTTCGTAAAAAATGGTTTTACGTTGTAAAAAGAGATGATAAAACTACACCCTCTGCCCAGGCTACAAGACATTGCTGTGAATATCATTTCGATGTACATACATAACTAATAATTATTTAGTTGATATGGAAATAAGTTGGTAAGTACCTACTATTACGTGTAGTGTAAGTAGACCTATGTATCCGCTTATTTTAAGCCTGCTGTATTAATAAAAATATACCTACTTAAGTACTTACTTTTTATGATTTTTGGGGAATAACTTGTACCTATTCGCCCGTTCCCATTTCTATGTAATATTTCAAGGTCAAAACAATAACACAGGGACATACTCAGGTAAAAAGTAAAGAGTGAATGATAATATTTTTTAATCATGTACACAACAGCGTTGAATTTATGTATCTGCCTCAGCTATGCCTTATCGTAGAAGCAAATAAATTAATATAATACATATTAATATGATAACATAATGTTTTATATTTCAGTTAGAGGAAGATATGGAAAATTATGTTGGTTGGAGGAAATCTTAAACAGAAGAAGGAAGTTTTGCCATAAGTTTGAATGTAAAAAGCCTCAAAAATAAATAATTGACAGACCCGGTTTTAAGGATAGACAAGATATAGAATATTTTGAAAGAGTTCTACTTCTAAGTTAGGATATTGGACACGAAGACCTGTTGTTATATTCCATTGAAGTGTGAGAATCAAGACTCAAATATCATCCAAAACAGTGACCCCCTTAACATACCTGAAGAAATAGACTATCAAAAAACAATAAAAGTAGTCAAAAAACACAAGCTGTGCAAGTTAATATGAAACCAAATATGAAAACTAAATCTAACAATACGCCAATCAAATGGAAACAACGCATATTTAAAAAAAAGCAATCCCCAAAAGTCTCCAGACTTTAGCTTCACGATCATCAATGTAATGTTGTGTGATGTCCTGAATAAATGTCTTTTCTTTCTTTCTTTCTTTCTTTCTTTCTATGTTCAGGCGTTATTTTTGCTTTTACCGTACAAATAATATATCCTAACCTCTGGACTTGGACAAATCCTACAGCATCATCTCCATACCTTTCACATGTCTATGTGTAATAAATAAATAAAAAAAATAGAATAACAATATTTATAAAAGACAAAATATTATATGTATAATAAGGTGCTACCAAAATATCTGCCACAACGTAAGGAGGCCAATGGACCCGTGAAACAGAACAACTTTGCCCAAGGAACATATTACGTCGAAATATGAAATAATAAATTCGACCTCTCATAGTAAATATCAGATCAGCTGATTATTCATCAGAGCTGCTTTCTATGGGAGGTTGTTTTTTTATGTTTTGACTTGTGTTCCTTGACTCAAAACTCAAAATTTTATTTCAAATAGGCTATTTTTAATTTTTTTGTAGAAGTCAAAACTTGATAACGTATTTAAAATAAAAAAGGTTATCCAGTTTCATGGGCCCGTTGACCTCATTGAGCCGAGGTAGATACTTTTAGAGCAACCTATATATTTTTTGCTTTATATTCAAAACATCCTATCTGAGTACAATCATACGGAATGAATGATAATTATGTAACAATGAGCGAGATAGCAACAAAAAACAGCCATTGTTATCCAATCAATATTAAGGTTTCTATCATAGATTAGCAAGTGTAGGGAACCATTAACTAAAGGATAAGTAGGCTAAAAAGCGGATGGCTTAAATGGCGAAATGATCTAAATATGAATGAACGAAAACAACATTCGTTTATCAAGATACTACAAACACTTTATCCATAAGTTCTTAATACGTCCTTATATCTATAGGTACTTTACATTCATTCTTTCTTACTCCTACGGTACCACTAACAGCTTAGACCTAAAGATAACTAATACTTAAGTACCTATGTACGTGGATAAATAAGCAACATCCTTACCTTTGTAGTTTCAAACCACGGATTTCAGCACTGATGGATTTAGAATTATTACCTAAGTAATCAAATACCATGAAAGAACCCAGTTTGGAAAGGTTATCTGATTGAGCTTGCACAAAACCAGCTTCTACTTTAGTAGTACTCATATCATGTACGTGACTTATTAAATATCACAAAGTTACACTCTCAACAATATGTACATAAATTGCCAAATATAGTGACCAACCGCGTCGCCGCCGCCGCTCCGTCGAATCGTGAAGTAAGAGCGCCGGCTGTGCTCGGCTCCGACCGTCACAGTGACGTCACACGCATCGCGTGAGATTGATTTTACCGGGCAGGAACGGCATATGTTTATTACTTAATATCTTCGTAAGTAATGGTCCGATTTGGATAATTCAAAAAGATATATCATTCTTATGTCATAAAGAATAACGTGGATACTAGTTCTATTGAATTTGCTATAACTTTACTGATCCTCATTTGCACTCTCTCTACAACGCGAACGCTGAATAGGAAAACGTCGTGGGGTAACCGACGAAGTACCTACAAGGAATAAAAAAATCGAGGACATGATTGTGTCATCTATCCGCACGCCATCGCCAGTGGCGATGGCGTGCGGATCGCCAGCGTGGTCATAATTTAAACGGGGAACAAATTACTAGATGTCAGTCAGTAAAAGATTTAGGTGTTCTGTTCGAACCCAGCCTTACATTTCATGACCATATGCGAGCCCTTGCAGCCGAATGTTTTCGAAAGCTAGGGTTTGTCACACGTAACTGTAAACAGTTCACTAATATTATGGCAATCAAACTTCTATATACAGCACTAGTTAGGTCGAAGATGGAAACAAGCGCCTGCGTATGGAATCCATATGAATCATCTTACACCCTCATGCTGGAAAAGGTACAAAAACGTTTCTTACGCTTTTTGTATAAAAGAATGTACGCATACTATCCTTTTATGTATCCCACAAAGTTTTTACAAGGCACTCTGGGATTTCAGTCGCTCCAAACTCGTAGGATGTATGACCAAATTATCATGGCAATACAAATACTGCGCGGCAGGCTGGACAGCCCAGAGCTCCTTTGTGAGGTGAGCAGACTATGTGTACCGGAGCAGCGTGCCAGGTTCCGAAGCGGGCGAGTCCCTCTATTCGCGCCTACACCAGTGCGCACGGCAGCGCGTCAGCAATCTCCCGTCTGCCGTGCACAACGCCATCTCAATGGCCTTAGTGTAACATGTCCATACTTAGACATATTTGTGGATGAATGGAAGGCAGTTGAAACAATATTACTTAAATATTGTGAACAAGACTGATTAGTTTATTGATACTAGGTTAGTGTTAAACTTATTATAGTGTTATATATTGTTACTTTTGTTTATAATATCACATACTAAAGTAGGTACCTATTATATACTTAGTATAGGTAGATATTTTATTTATTAGTTGTAAAGCTTTTTTGGTTACCTGATGTTTTGTTTTGATTTTATTTGTTTGTTTTGTTTGTTTGCAAGTAATGTGTAGGCTAACATTTTAGCATTAATTCTTTAAACTAGTTTAAGTGTAAATAATAATTTTAGAATGATTAGTTTTGTTATTTAATAAGTGATAAAATGTAACGCATTAGACCTTACTCTGTAATGTTATGTTTTATGTTAAATGGTAATAAATAAATAAATAAATAAATAAATAATCTGTGGCGTGGTTATGGACTACACTTTTCCCTGTGAGAGAAGGCCCGCGTGTCTCAGCAGTGGGAGTGGGAAACTGGGCCGCTTCTAGGAACATTATAGTTATGCTGAACAAGAATTACACTATGATAATATGATGTAAGTACCTATTATACCTACTGTGTATTGTATTTGTTTATTTATTTATTTAATACCACACAAAACAGAATGCAATCAATCGGTACAACTACAAAATATTAAGATAATTATGATTATTGTTCTAAATTACATTCCAAAACTATGTATGCCTAATCGCATTATAATTTATTGATTATACGCATATTATACGAATACACTAGTGAGCGAGAGTTAGTTATACATTAATATAAGTACAAGATGCAATTTAAATCGTTAACATAAATTGAGTGCATTGCATGCTAGTACATCATTTATTGATAATTATTAAAAGGTAAAAAGAGTGCAAATGAAAATATTTTTTATTGAAAATTATGAACATTGCCGCGGTGCCTAACGTAATTGGTACCAAAGAGGTATAAGGAAGTCTTTGGTTGGTACGAACGATTTTGATACTGTTCAAAGTTTACTTTTCTTGTATGGAATAATTTAGAACGGTACTTAATTATTTTAATTTAATTTTGTACTGTAGCAGTTGGTTAAGTAAGTTATCCCATTTTTTGAAGTTATTAAATTGATGCGATAGTTTCAAAACTGTTGGTCCACACGCGACCGGCGGTGTCAGGAGTAGGTACCTTATAGTTTCAAAGGATGCTAATGAATTCAATTACACTCAGTATATTGATATAAATATTAGATAATTATTTTAGTAATTAATTCAATGGTATCAATATTAATAAATAAGCCTTAGCTATAATTTATCGATTTCAAAATATACCTACAATTTACGTTGAAATATGAAAATTGAATGTGCCGCAGGTTGACCGCGCGCATTCCGCGAGCGCGGCAGCGGCGGCGGCGGGCGGCGCGACGCACATGGATGGAGCCTCGCCGCGCCGGCCGCCAGCCTGCAGCGGGCCCCGGCCCGGCCGGTACCCGCGCGCCACTATCTTGCCGCATTCCACAGGCCAAGCCGCGGCGCGCCCCGCGCGTGCCTTCGCCGACCCACGCGCCCGCGCCGCCTCACTCACTCACTCAGTCGCTCTAGCGCGCCCATGGACTCCGTGCGCCTCCTTGCCAGTCTTCGCGCCGCGTTCCAATCGTGATCTCGCGCAACCCTCAGTGAAGTGAAGTGCCAATGGATGCGGTTCCCCACGGAATATAGTGCATTCGCTTTCTGCAGCGTCGGATTTGTCTATTCATGGTGAGTGTCGTGAACGTCGACGGCGGCGCCCCGTGGACGGCCGGAATGGATGCGCGCGCTTTCACGATGCGGCCACTTTCATTTCATACGCATAGCTGGAATTCCGCGGCCGCGCCGTCCGACCGCGCGCGGGCGCTGACCCTGCGCCCGCGCCCTTCCTCGCCGCCGCACCACCACTATACCAATGCCAACCATGCGATCACTTATCATAATCACACTATGGACCATTGACAAAACCATTTTGCATCGTTGACCTTAGTATGCAGCAGTAGATAGTACAGGAGGTCGTTACTTACGCAAAACGTAAACGAAATCATTTTTAGATTTTTAGAACTGACGTTGCATTACTTATTGCCGGTTGTGCATATTAGACGCGTGGTTTTTATCGTGACAATACAATTATCAAATACTTATGTACCTTACTGAATATTCAACGTGTTGACTTTTTTACATAACAAGCAGTGTTTCAAATAACTTAGGCACAAGGTAAAAATACTAATTAGTCAACAACTGGCTACACTACTACTAATAGGTAAAATCTTTGGAATTTGTTGTGTCAAAGAAGTGGTAACTGCTAACATTTTGGTCATGCGACGTGCGTCGGTTATTCTTGGGAACAGACGAGTAACCCAACGCTTCGACCATTTGAATCCGATAAACTTTGCAAGACGCGATGGATGGCTCTTGGTCCCCGCGGTGTTGCCTGAGAAGAAATAAGGGATGCTGGTGATCAGGTAGGATCCGCCCACCCCATCGCTTTTACAGGATAAAAGCTTGACAATATTTATTAGAGTGAGTACCTAGGTACCTATTCAGAAAACAAACAATAAGAAAAGTTAAGTTAGGTAGGTACCTAATGGTGCGAGAGCCCACTGCAAAAAAACCTACGTCATTGAGTACCCCAATAAGCTATCTTTAGATCGTTAACCGACACTTAAACATGTAAAAAAAAACACGTCTGCCAGTTCCGATCCTGCCGTTTCATGGAAATAATCCACCTCCACCAACTTCAAATGCCTTGAATACTAAGTTTCGCCAAGTTTAGACCTGGCAGACCTTTTAATCTATTATCAGGGTCACCTTGGCTATTATTAGGCGTATGTTTCATCGGGGTATTCGCTGAGGTAGGTAAAGGGCGTGAAGGGAACATTCTTAAGGGTCTGCCAGGTACTTCCGGCAGGGTGCGCAATGGCAATGCGCAAAAAAAAATTTTTTTTTTCATAACTAATCAATGGTTAACTGTTGCCAGAACTTCCATTCGGGTAAATTTTGACAAAAAAATACATCAAAAGTTTTCAATTATTTCCATGACCCGGCAGGATCGGAACTGGCAGACCTGATTTTTTTTACATATTTAGATGTCGGTTAACGATCTAAAGATAGCCTATTGGGGTACTCGATGACGTAGGTATTTGTGCAGTGGGCTCTCGCACCATAACTAAAAAAAAATTCTTGACCACAGAATAGATGGTATACAGTACTGCGTACTTGACGAAGTACTTTAGATGCAGTAAAAGCTAAATATTACATTACCTACCTACCTACTAACGCATCGACCTAACATCCTTTAGTATTATCACTACATTACTTTGATGTACTTACTTCTCTAGGTATAAAGTGTCAGAAAACAACTGACTCAGTACCTGTATTAAACGGTAAATTCTGATAACAAAAGTAAACATTGAGTTAGTCATAAAATTATGACTTAACTACGTTACCTACGTGACTTTTTTAATACTATTTTTAGCTCATGAACTGAATGTTGTTATAATTAATTATTTCCATTTAGGTACGCACTTACTACGTACCTCAATGTAAAGTAGGTAAGTCGCAGCCACGGTTCACATTCACAATATAGTTTTTTTTTTTACGGGCAAATTGCCTTTATTACTCAAGCTACTTACTACAATAATAAAAACTAAACTAAACTAAACTAAACTAAGCTAAACTAAACTAAACTAGCTACACTACCTACTACAAAGAACACTTATGGACTGTATAATAGCCGCGATGGCCTATAGACAGTCCAAGTCCAGTCCCATAGTACAAGCTATGCTTAGTTTGGGGCTAGATGGCGCTGTGTGAAATGTCCACACGTATATTATATTATATTATATTATAATATAGTTATGTAATACTACCTATATTTATTTATATTTAGGTAGGTAAGTAGGATATTACATCTTATCAGATCGGTAGGTAGGTAGTAAAATGTGCATAAGCGCATTAAAATAGGACTGATAAATGCTAATAACCTGGTATAGGTACGAAAAAGTGATAAGTTTTCCAACAAGTCAGCACACCACTCAGCAAAGGCTCCATTCTCCATAGTCCAATACCATAGAAGTAAGCATCGCAGAAGATAATTATAGTACTTACCTAGATACTCTAATTAGTAATTTTATACGCCGCGCCGCCGTAAATGGGTTAATTTTTGATGAATATGTCTTTTGTCTCCGCTGTCATCATCATCATTAACAGCCTGAAGACGTCCACTGCTGAACATAGGCCTCCCCCAGAGCACGCCACCTTGAGCGGCTGCTCGCCTCCTGCATCCATCGGCTCCCCGCGGCAGCACGCCGCGGCGGTAGGTATCGTCTCCGCTGTGATTGGTTCAAATATCACAAAATAAGTAGTTCGTTTTTTCGTGGTGGCTTCAAGCGTCAGGGATCTTGTAATCCTATAGAGGTCTTCAAAGTTTCTAATCTAAAGCACCTACTTGTTAAAACAAAGTGACAGAATACCAAGATATGCACAAATCACAAACACGGTGCTAGATATCATCATCAACAGCCCGAGCGCCACTTTGACCGAGTGCTGGCCTCCTGCATTCATCGGCGGCTCTCCGCAGTTTTAACATGATCGTCGGTCCACCTAGTGGGGGGGGAGGGAGTGGCCTAAGCTGCGTCTTCCGGTTCGTGGGCGCCACTCGAGAATCTTTGTTCCGCATCGGCATCGGTTGTGAGTTCTACGAGCGTTGTGGTCTGCCTGTGCTAGCATAGTAGAGAAAGAGAGAGAGAGAGAGAGAGAGAGAGAGAGAGAGAGAGAGAGAGAGATGGTAGACACAAATAATAGTAGGTAGAGGCACCTACCTGTACTATTCTTTATTCTGTTTCTACCATCTCTACCTTTTGGCATCTCTACTACCTAGTAGAGATGCCATAAAGTCTCAGTACAGCGACAATAAGGTACCCATTAAGTAGGTACTTACATGAATAGATTGATAAAGTAGATGATTCATTAGGCAACAGCCACGGCCACGACCGCATTCCTGCGATAGCACAATGACTAGGTAAATAAAGGTAGGCATTACAATACCTACCTACATAAGGCGGTCGTGCCTCGCGCCTAGCTTGGTTGTGACATATTGAAACATTAGAGACTAATGTCGCAAAGTGTGTGAACGTCATTCTAGCGGGTTTAACTCCAGACAAGAGCAGAGGATTATGTGGCTACAACTGGGACTAATCAACGTCCATTGGGCTACAAGATCTGGTGCCACCTTCATAATATGAAAGTATTAGTACCTACCTACCTCACTTGAAATAACACAACAAACAGCTACCTCGAGATAGTATCCTACCACCCCATGTCTACGCGAGGATGCCGTAAGAGCCGGCTCAAGCAAGGCTCAAGATCAATAGACTTGATACCAGGGCCGTAGCCAGAAATTCTCTTGGGGGGGGATGTTATATTTGCCGTGTTGTATTTCAAAAAATACATATGGCAATTCAAACATTCTTGCTCTACCCTTGGACCCGTGCTGATTTCGGGGGAGGGGGGTTTGCACCCCCAAAACCCCCCCTGCCTACGGCCATGCTTGATACCATGGGAATTCACATTCAAACTGTAGTATTATTATAGTAGTATAGAAGACTACATACCTCATCATCAACAGCCTGAAGACGTCCACTGCTGAACATAGGCCTACCCCACAGAGCGCCACTTGGAGCGGCTGCTTGTCTCCCGCATCCATCAGCTCCCGCGGTCTTCACCAAGTCGTCGGTCCACCTAGTGGGGGGCCGGCCTATCTGGTCCCGGACTACATACCTACCTACTTAGATAAAAACCCACGTTTATCGAGCAATATTCACATCATGCTATGGCGCGGAAATCCCATTCGGTGATTACTATCAGCAAAGTGCTCAATTACTTTTCTGGTGGTTTTGTGACGTTATTAGTTAAAAATAAGACTACAAGTAGCCCGGCGGTGGTGAGAATAGGACCACCTCATCATCTCTTCCGGTGTCGTAAGAGCTGGCTAAAGGAATATCTAGGGAATAAGCAGCAGCATTCTCCTGGGTATATTAAGAGGAAAGACGGGCTGCGATTCTCTATACAAATATGTTCAAACGTATTCCCCTATTTCCTTCTAGGATTATGTCTCTAGACTATTTTTTTTTCTTTGTTGAATCTAGGTCTGTATTAGGCATGTCCGCTGTCACTTGATTTTTTCAGATACCAATTAGAAATACAAAGGGAAATATGACCCTCCATAAATCCCAAAAATACCCCATTATTACCGCCATGATCAAAGGACTAAATTAAAAGACTGCCAGACAAAATTTGAAAAATTAAGATTCCTATTAATTTTTCAATGTTTTGTGTTTTTTCCTAGTAATTTTCATTCTTTAAATTTTAATGCAAAAAATAATTGTGTCGATTAAGTTTTGGAGAAGGAAACATGGGAATACGAAACTTCGACTTCATCAAGGTTTTTGTAGCTGTCCCCAGCTGTCCCTATCACACTCTACGGGGGAGACGTGGCCAAGTGCGACGGCAATAGTTCTTTCAAATACCTATCGAGTGTCCTCTTAAAATCTTCTGTGATCACCAAGCCGCCTGCCAAGCGTAGTGATTATGGCAACTCAACTAAGGTGTCCGATATAGCTCTTAGAATTAGCAAGTTGAAATGGAAATGGGCACGCCACATAGCTCGTAGAACTGACAACCGATGGGGAAGAAAGGTTTCACGAACCGAAAGAGGCAGCGTAGGCCCACCCACACTAGGCCCGGTGGACCGATGATCTAGTCAAATCCGCGAGGAGCCGTTGGATGCTGGAGGCAAGCAGTCGCTCAAAGAGATGCTCTATTGTGGGGGAGGCCTATGTTCAGCAGTGGACATCTTCAGGCCGTTGATGATATAGCATAATAATTATGTGTAACCTATGCAGTATACATAAGCATAGCTTGCTGCTTATGAATACTCTAACCCCCTTACTAATAAACGTTGTATAGCGGAAGAATAGTTATTTAGTGTTTTGTCTTTCTCTGTGGAGTTTGAAATTGGCAAAGATAAAACAAGACAAAACACTGAGTAGCTATTCCACTGCTATACAGTGGTTATTGCTAAGGGGGTTACTTTGTAAGTATTATTATACACACTAACTGCTGCCCGCGGCTTCGTACGCGTGGACTATAATATAGCGCGATAATAACTTAATAAGTACCCTATGTCCTTTAAAAAAACTATCTGCATTTATAACATAGACATATGTATATATATAATTATATATACTTAGATGTATGATTTATAACCAATATGGATTTCTGCTTCCTTTAGTATTTGGATTGTCTAAGCTTATCGTAGTCGCCCTATGTAGGTACATAGATGCTAGCTGCTGCCCAACTGCACTAAAGTTTGAGAACTACTAAGTTCGCACATATCCCTCTGTGAGGTACCATCATTTGGGTACATCCTAGTGAGATAAGTCCGAACTTAAGAGCTGTCAAATTTTAGTGAAGGTCGCATAAGTGTATGCGTATTGCGTACATCCTCCTCTCTACTACAATAATCATTGATAGGTAATGATACTGATTTCGCGAACGCGTTGAACTCTTTTCAAGGTGACCGCCTTTAAAAGACATCAACGCGTGCAAGGCGTAATCTGTTATTGTCAATGTTAATACAGTCATGATGAGTGATTGGTAATTATGTGAAAATGTTAGATATATTGTAGTGATTTTTGAAAATTAATATTTTAAGACGGTGATACCCGAATAGATTTCTATTTTTTAGAAGCAACATTCTCATGAATGATAACATGTTCACGACATTATTTGTTACATTTTAACATTTTGTAAAAAAATCTACGTCAATTAAATATACGTTTTAGGCACAGAATTAATCAATAGTGTTGGCCTGTTGGGTATAGGGATATAGGATATAGGTCAGACAGTAGTTAACTGATGGTAGATCGATAGTATACGTTATGTAATATCGGTTAAAATCGAAAAGCCCTAGTATTTAATTACAAAAAATAAAATTTATTTTAAATGGTTTTATGGCTCATATTCTTACATTTTATTCGCAGTAGAGTCAGCTACAAATATTTACTTTACATATTTTACATACTTACATATTTAATATGATTCACATTTACAATCAAATTAGCATAAGTATTTTACTGTTATTGACATTACCGCAGGTTATTCAAATTGTATTCAGCGAACAAAAAATAGTTATTTCCGAATTCCAATCAGTCACAAATAAATACGAGTTTAGTATAATACCTTGATTTCATAGAATACAAGATAATCATGATCATCATCAACAGCCTGAAGACGTCCTCTGCTGAACATAGGCCTCCCCCACCGAGTGCCACTTTGAGCAGCTGCTTGCCTCCTGCATCCATCGGCTCCCCGCAGTTTTAACAAGAACGTCGGTTCACCTAGTGGGGGCCTGGGGGACCGGCTTACGCTACGTCTTCCGGTTCGTGGTCGCCACTCGAAAACCTTTTTTCTCCATCGGTTGTCCGTTCTACGAGAGATGCGATGTGGCCTGCCCATTGCCATTCAATTTCAACTTGCGAATTCTAAGTATTGAGTAAGTACAAACTTATAGAAAAACAGATTATAGAAATTGATAAGTAGGTAGGTAGGTACCTTGTACTTATCTTTTTCCGTTTCTATTTTTCTACAAGGGGTTGTTCTATTGCAGCTGAACGAATCGTGTTGAGATCAAAATTTTATATACCTACGTAAGGTAGGTATGTTATTTGTAATTGTAAGGATAAAGTATGTATTGATTTTAGGGTTTTTTTGAGATATCTTTAAATATCGATATAGGTACGTACCTACTTCATATTAAATTAAGAAGGGGATATCGCTGCCTTGCTATGGCTAGTCAAATGATTATGATTTAGGTCTTGGAATAACACTAGGATAGGTAGAGTGTATTATTTACTAGAACCCATATAGAAGTGGTACTATTTATATTACGTTATTTCTTACAAATTAACAGATTTAGCCTTAATCAAATAATATTGTAATTTTTTGTGGTCTGCATTTTCTTACTGGGCGATGTGGTCGCACAGTGACAAAGCCCAAAATATAAATTTAAAAAAAAAACGTTATTCCACGCCGGGAAACACGTGGCTGGGCTAATCGGTGAAATAATACATTCACCGCGACCACAGAATAATTATAGTACCCACGACTCAATATCATGGATGCGAGTGTATACAATGTAGTGGTTACCATAATCTTTTAATAGCACATACGCATACCTTCGTAGTAATCAATCAAACGTCGAGCGATGAACTAACCGCATAGGAATGTTTAGTTACAGTATAATAGTCGGACTCGAAGTCTTAATGTTACTTACGTCCATTACCTTTCAAAAGCACTCCAAAAGCATTTCAATACGTAAGTAAAAGATAGGTGGAAGAGGCGTCATATCTGTGGAACTTGGACTAACTCAAATAGGTATTTATGATTTTCATATCAGTATCGTCTGCTTAGCGTAAACTACCCGACTAATACTTAGGTACTAGGTAGGCTATCCTGATTCCCGTTCGTGATTTAAATTTTTCCTTTACATACAAATTAATATGAAACTCAAATAGGGTTATACATCACTAACATAAAGTATTGGGGTAAGTAGGGAGTCCGTACTGCAATTTTTTTAACCTCTTAAGTACAGCTATTTGTGACCAAAGTCAATTTACATTTACAGGGAGATTTTTTTTTTTTTTTTTTTTTAATTTATTTAATGGGCTTTGTCGCTGAGCGACCACACCGCCCAATTGGAAAAAATCACAGTTATTGCACTATAATTTTAGACCTAATTCTACTAACTTATATAACACTATGGCCTTATTTGATAATGGCGAAGCTAGTAAACAATTGTAATATCCGACATCGAATCTATTTTTACCGATCCATGATCTTCTATACGTCTCATTCTGCACACACTCCATCAACAGGTGTTGGACATCCTCAATGACCCCACACTCAACACAATTAGGGGACGGTGCTTTCCTCATAAGGTATGCAAACTTCTTTGACGGAATGTGTGCGGAGCGAATCCTGAGAGCAGTCACTAACAATTGCCGGTTCAGGAGATTTTTCAAGTGGGCGTGGCATATTATCCGAAACTACGAGGAAAGTACTTAATGGAGTCTCGGCCGGATTTTGATTTTTGCATCATTGGATTTTTGAAAAACCTATATTCCAAGGCAGGAACGGAACCAGTTGATTTTGAAAAAACAACCTGTATTATTATATATTATACTGCCACCACTCGATAGTGTCGCTATTAAGGACGAAAAGTTGAAATGGCAATGGGGCACGCCACATCGCTCGTAGAACTGACAACCAATGGGGAAGAAAGGTTCTCGAGTGGCGACCACGAACCGGAAGACGCAGCGCAGGCCGGCCCCACCAACCCCACTCGGTGGTCCGATCTGGTGAAAGCCGCGGGGAGCCGATGGATGCAGGAGGCGAGCAGCCGCTCAAGGTGGTGCGCTCTGGGGGAGGCCTATGTTCAGCAGTGGACGTCTTCAGGCTTTTGATGATGATGACGATGACTCGAACGTTTGAAGTACATAGATTTAAATATTATTAGAATCGAAACGCGACGCAGGCAAATAGGTGGAACCTAACTAAAACAAGGTTAAGTTGACCTACATCATGGACAGTGAGATTACCGCATCAGTGGTACTGGTAGGTAGGTATCCACTTGTTTTTAAAAACACAGACACCAAAGTTGACCTGAAACCGCTTGGTTGATTCATGATCAAAATGTTTTAAGTACGACTTCCTCGTCCACCTACTCAATGCCTGATGCCAATCGAACCAACAGCACAGAATACCTACATAACAGTAACAAAAAAAAGATTGAAGTGTTAAAAATGAAGCAGTAATTCGAACCACCATTGACTTGAACTTATGTACGAAGGCTAGTTGCCTGCTATTAAAAATTAACAAGTAAATATTATTTTCTTAAAAGTGAATGCAATAATTGAAAACATAATTAAAATCGGTAAATAAATTAAGGAGTAATATTTCTGGCGCGGCATCGCCTGTCTCTTTCTCGCAAAACAGAGATCGTGTGGAGCTTCCCCACAGTTACTATGAAAACACACGTTGTGACGTCACATGCCAAAGAGACTATGTAAAGCTACCACAGTTATAGTAATAAGGTGCTACGAAGGACCAAGAAGTGATGTCACTGCATGTTTTAGCTGTCTCTTTTTATTCCTGTATTTTAAAATGCTTGGGGGGCTCAAATCATTATAGTAGGGGAGTCCGAGTGGGGAATTTGGGGATATGGCGGTAAAACACATAAGTATACGATACAAGACCAATTTGTGCTCTTTTCTTTAAATGATGAATTCCATGCACCTGCATCTTCCAGGTAAATTGGCTAAGTGTGTCTGCGGCTGCATAATTAATGTTTCATGTGTAAAATAGAATAGGTAACGAAATTAGTTGTACCTGAGGGACATAATCTATTACTACAACCTTGGCGTCTTCAAATCGAGAGTGAACAGGTATCTTCTAGGCAAGCGCGTTACATCCTAGACCGCATCGTCACTTATTAACATCAGGTGAGATAGTGGTCAAGCACAAGCCTATCAAACAATAAAAAAAAAATAAAACAAATGAGTATTAACTCATGTTAACAAAAGTTATTTTAACTACTGCTCGCGGTTTATTGATAAGATCATTGATTCAATGAATGATTATGAAATTTAAAAAAACAAGTGTAGCCATCGCTCGCTAAAAGTAACACAAACTTCAGATATAGCTTTAGCTTAGCAGTCTACGCTACGCACAGAATAAATAAAATAGTTGGCACTTTATAGAATGTCGGCATAACTGGCCTCCTAAAACAGTAATGAGACGCTTGTCCGTTTCCTGCAAATGAGAATATTCATTCAGTAATCAGTGACTTAGGCCCGATTTTACCAAAGTAGTATAACTTTTATTGCAGGTATAACTTTCCGAGAACAACCGAGTTACAAGAATACAGCCCTTATACCACCAATTTTGTGAAGGAATAAGACTTATTATTCCTTGGATACAATCAAAATAGCGTCTTTTTTCTGTCATTTCATTTGTCAATCAGCTGTATCCGAGAGTAACGAGTAGCCTTATACTTGGAATAAACCTTATTCTCATCATCATCATCATCATCAACAGCCTAAAGACGACCCCTGAACCTTATTCTACTTTGGTAAAATCGGGCCTTAGTTTTGTGAACTATTCTTTAATAGTGCTCCTAAAAATTAATAATTACATGTACCTAAGCATAGAATAAGTACCGTATATAAATAGGTAATTCTAAGTAATTACTTACTAAATAAATTTCCGTGATTTGAAACATTTCCCAGATCCCGTAAGTAATAGTATTAACGTAGTGAACAACCGTGAAAGTTTAAAACAGTGTTTTAAATAAATTTCGTCAAAATAGGTACAGCTGTTTAATTGTGAAAAGGCATTGAAAAGGTTAACAAAAAGATTAGAGTTACTCTCCATTTTATAATAGATAAGTAGGTACCTACTTACTACCTACATGATATTTTATGGAAGTATGGTATGAAGGACTTGTAGAGCAATCTCTCTCGAAATGTAGCGCTAGCGACATGAAGTCCTTTTCCAAAATAGGTATACGTCATCAATCATCATCGCTGGCTCATTCGCGATCATTATAATACCTATACGTGTCTCGGAGGGTGAAATTGATCGTAAGTAGGTACCTACAATTTGTGAGTGTCAAAAATTTGATGTCGAAAAGTGGAGGCAGCGACGGCCTTAGGTATGCGAGGACGCAAGATGCGGCTGGGTTCGGGGGAGGGGCGCTCGGCATCTGAAGGTCGTCCGCATTCCTCGCGTCGCCGTCCGTAGCTACCGCGCTTACGTAGCGCCTGCCTTCCCCTCGCGTCCCGACCGCGCAACACCCCCGCAGCCGCCTGCGCCGACCGGTCTACCCCGCCCCGCTCGCATGACCGCCATCCAGTTGCCAGATCTTACGTTTTAGTGCGTTTTTCGTACTATTAGACCTCCTTTCTTGTTTGTATCTTGACCGAGGTTATACTAGTTCATGAACCGATACCTACCTATTTGTCTTGCAAGGCAGGTCGAAAGTAAACCTAAATATATTTTTTAAATTAGATTGCTTTTTTTTATTTAGTTAGATAGGTTTAGTTGGTTTGGTCTGTTTATAGGCACCCATCTACAGTAGGTAGGCAAGGTACCTACTTATATAATTAAGTGGTTTTTATGAAAGTAGCATCCCGCTCTACTACTAAAATATAAATGAACGTCTGTTTGTTTGTGTGGCATTCACGTGCACCAAACCGGATAAACCATATTGCTATGATTTATCAAAGCCAATAAGGTCTTTTACTAAATTTCAAAAATAGTTAATAAACTGTTAGGAATCGTCATAAATTATATGCAAAAAATATTAATCGGAATTACATTTTTATTTTTTTTCTCTAACCACAGATTAGAGAAAAAAACAATTGCTGTGGTTCAGCCTCATTATTTTCATTTTTTTGTAAGTGTTAAAAATATGCGAAATCCAAGGCGGTAGTATAGTGACGGTTCTGCATGAGTAAAAAAAAAGCTTTCAAGTGTTCATCCAAGGTGTTTCTAACTACTTTTATAGTGACGAAAGCAATACTAAATGTTGATTTTAATTAAATAAAAATATTAATTTTATAATAAGTAAGCAATGAATGTCTCACGTAATGTGATTGTTTGTTTGCGTCATCGGTTATTAGTTTTTGATTTGACGCGCGAGTCCGATAATCCCATTTATTTTAACGCCATCTGTAGGTGCAGTTGATGCAACACTGATGTGAGAACAGCCGGAATGTCGACTTTGATAATCATAGACGGAAGACACAGTACACAATGACGTCACGAAGCGTTTACGGGTCACGTAATTTGTAAAAAATGAGATTTTAAATAATTAATTGAATTAATAATTACGAGTCATAAATAATAATAATTTAGATCATAATGTGATTACGGTGTAAGACCCTATTTAGATAAAATATTGCACACAGTACCTACCCGTACCCCAGAAAATTATGTGTTCCTGCGGGAAAACTAGTTGGTAGATTATATATAGGTACCGTAATTTCGGGTGAAACCGGTGCTGCTAGCCGAACATAATATTTGCATAAAAGTTATGTAATATAATCACATAAACGTAGCTGGCAACACCATCGCCATCACAAACTATCGCGCATTTACGAAAACAAAAAACATGCTCCTATACGGCTCCTATCCTACCTATGCCGACTATGACTATCAAGAGCCGAGCTACAGAGGTACCGGATGGGATGAAATTTGTTCGCGTCTAGTTTTTTAAACGTGCTCTAGTGAGTCTACATTCTATTAAACGTTGTATAATAAATGTAGTAAAATGCTTTCCCGTGTCTTAATACACTTTAGGCACTTCGGTTCCAAACTGAAATGTTATTAATGAAGCTATGGAATAAAAGTAAGTGAGGAAATTAATCCATGCACATTCAACATCATAATTATTTTATGTAAGTACTTAATACCTACTTACCTAACAACCCACTTAGGTTAATTAGGTATTAAGTTCTCATGGTCTTTAGAAAATTTTTTTCTTTAGCGTTTTACATACTTAACTATCTATAATTATTTAGAATTCCCAATAAAGAGTAGCCATTGAAAACAAAAAATGTTTAAATATTTCCAGGTCACGGCAACGGTAAACTCTACCCGGTACTTATTTTATAAACATTAAATTCCATACAAAATAATAATATCAAGCTCCTTGAAGAATACAATGCCCAATAGGTAATACTGAATCTAAAAGCAACAATGTATGATTGTGCTCCGCTAAAGACAGCAGGTAGCAAGCTGGAGATGAACAAAAAAAAGATAAAGAGAAAAAAATAATGGAATGCACAGATGGTGCAGATCCGACATTCCTGAGCCGCCCGGACGCCTGCTGAATAGGAAGGCAAGGCAAACCGAAAAGGAACAAAATCGGACAAGATATTTGCGCTAATTCATTTTTGCGTTTCAACTCTTGCGTGTGCGCAGGAAACCGTCGAAAAAATGCATGAATTTAATTTTGTGACGCAATAGTGACTTAGATGCTTGATGCCGATTCTGAAAATTGATTCACTAATAAAGCCTTCTCAAAAGCAGACTATATATATTTTATTATGATAGGTACTCATTCTATAACCATCTCGGTTGTCTGGAAGAGATCGCTTTAAGCGATAAGACCACCCATTGTGACAATTAGTTTTAAGTCTGTGTGATTATCGATTGTTCCTGTAATGTGGAGTTTCAATTAAGATTTTTATCCATCTATCTCATATGATACTAGCTTTAGCCCGCGGCTACACTCGCGTTATGTTTGGTACGAGAAGATAAACCTATTTTGGTAGGACTATATTGGTACTCGTAGTATCTATCTAGGACCCTGGATACAGGGAATCCTAGTTGGGCTCCAGGAGCTGTGTCTATGTATGTGGTTGTGGTCTTTGGGCATTAATATTTTGATGTAGCGTAGAAGTAAGACTTTCATTCTGAACCCTGATACGCTACGCTCACAGAACAAGAAAAATAAATGCGCTTCGCTCGCGAAAGCTCATTTTTTAATGCTACTAGTATATTGTACAGGGGAACTAATAAGTATACCTAAATCTATACGCAATGGAAACGAATACTAACAGTTTCAATTTTTGTCCATGTTTTATACCTAAACTGATTTTGTAATTTGTAACGGCTAGGTCTGTTTAATTGCATTAAATCTTTTTAATAATAATAATATTTGTGTATTGTTTCAGTGCGTGTAACAGGGGTATCGAGATGCGACATGCGTGCTCTGTGTTCGGTTCGCGGGGCGCTGAGTGGCGACACTCGCGCGCTAGGCGCGGGCGCGCGGCTCCTCTCGTTGCGCATGCCCGGCCAGCCACAGCCCATCCACTTCGTGGTCGAAGCCAAGGCGAGGGTCAAAGAGCTCAAATCACTAGCCAGCTCGCACGCCCAACTACAAGGCATGACCGACACAGACCTCTTCGGATTAGCCATTCTTCAAAGTACGTAAAGTAGTTAATACTAGTGAATACCTAGACCTACCCACATTTACATAATTTATTTGATTCTCAAAAACCCCCTGATCTATATTTCCGAGCACTAACGCAATGATATTTGTTCGTCTGACGATTTGATTCGATTGCTAGGCTCTCATTATCTATCTTATGACCATTCAAAAGTTACACCACATTTGATGTGACACACGATTTACATCGCCTCACCTCAGTCATGTCATGTCCCGTCGTGATTTCACAAAACCAATATTATGTATTCATGGCGTCACACATTCCACCTCGAGCATTCTGCCTATCTGTGCAAACAAACGTTGTTAAGTAATCAATGTTCTATATTTGTACACGAATCACAACACAGTGTCGCTTCAAGTTTAATTCAGCGAGCGTATTTTTCGCATAAATATAATAAATTCTATTCTATGTCCCAGCAAATCATAGTACGAATGTAAAGTAGGTACCTAGAGTACCTACCTAAGTGAGGTGCTATGCTATGTGTGGTTTCTGATTATGTTAAGAGAATTCCTGCGTATACTTAGTCATTACGATTATGGTGAAATTGTGTTTTGCAATATGAAAGTAATTTTTGTTTCTTTTTGTTACAGATGGAGAATATTTTTTTGTTGATTTGGACAGTAAATTATCGAAATACGCGCCAAAGAGCTGGAGGTCATCTCACACTCACGTAAGTACCTGTACAGATAATACAGATAAAACCGATTTTATACATAAGTCCATTCCACATAATACCTTGGCATCTATACATGTATCTCACCCATAGTGCCTACGTAATGGTAATCGATTTACGGCGTACGTATACTTAATGTTTGTTTCTTATTTGCAGGGCTTAGACGCCAATGGGAGACCGCTTCTTGAACTACACCTCATCGTGCA
This sequence comes from Ennomos quercinarius, assembly GCA_910589525.2. Classification (NCBI taxonomy): domain Eukaryota; kingdom Metazoa; phylum Arthropoda; class Insecta; order Lepidoptera; family Geometridae; genus Ennomos; species Ennomos quercinarius. The sequence continues at coordinate 7,554,677 of OU342493.1, forward strand.
ATTTCACGTAGAAAGCCCTTTGCTTTTGCACGATGAAATCGGCCGCCACCTTTATTTCTTGCAACTGCGGCACAATGTGCGCTCCAGAGACGCGCTACCTGCTGAAGTACTGCTTCTGCTGACCGGCCTCGCTCTGCAGGCTGAGTACGGCGACGCAGACTCTTACGAAGACCGAGACTACTTCAAAGTAGAAGAGTATGCACCCCCGTCCCTCACAGGCGACTGGGTGGCTGCAGCCATGCGCGCCTGCCATCGTGAACATCACGGACTGTCAAAGTCTGACGCTGAAACTAGATTTATACGAGAAGTCTGCCTCCTGCCTGATACCATAAACTCGCACAGGTACCGATTGAAGCAATCTAAATCGGAACCAGAACCGGGAACGGTATGGCTACTTGTCACCGCAAAAGGCATCAAGATCTTACCCGACAACGGAACCCTCTCGAATTTTATATGGAGTGCAATAGGAAAACTCAGTTTTGACAGAAAAAAATTCGAGATAAGAACTGAAGAAGGAAAAATCACGTTATACTCTTCAAGTGAAGAAAAATGCAAATATTTGTTTGCTTTGTGCAAGGAGACTCATCAGTTTTCAATGAAAATAGCTCCAAAGTTCAACGAAGTGGTAAGAAAAGAAGAAGAAGAGCGGAAAATATGTTTTGGTTATTCGAAATCGTTTAATTTACAATACAATCAAAACAAAAGTGAGCAAAGAATATCAGTAATATCCTCTACAAGCTCAAACACCACATCGGGGATTGTTAGCGACAGAGTCCAATCAGAAGACGAATTAGAAATAATGATAGACTCACCACCAGCCCCATCGACCGAAAGTTTAGCGTTTGCACATTTACTAGACAGTTCTAATTCGTACTTTATTCGACACATTCCACAAGATAACCAGCCACTTGCTAAGTCAGCATCTATGCAGCTCCATAAAGGAAAAAGCCGAGTAAAAAGGAGCAAAGATGAATCTGACAATGCAGCTACGAAAGACATTCCATCCACAGAAGAACAACATTCCATAAATCAATTAGAAGAAACAAACTTTACACCCGATCAAAGCGTAACTGAAACTTTAACCGATAGCCCAACCTCCAGCAAGTTGAAATGTACAGGATCTCAATGTTCATCATCTTGCAGCACAGTTATAATGGCACGAGCGGGTCTAAGTACACTCAGTCGAACATCTAATGCAAGTAGCTTAGAACTGGGCTATAGTCACACAGCCCAAAATTCCATGTTAAGTGACAACAGCACTGTTGGAATTGACGTTGAATACACTCAAGATACTGCATCAGCTTTGTACGACGGATTGGGACAACCCGTCACGGTGGCGGCGTCTAGTGAAACAAGCGGAGTTTACACAATGGCTAGCTCTGAACTAACAGGCAGATCTAAAATGGATGCGTTATCTGAAGACAGTCGAACAGATTATGATGGGTCTCACTACGACAGTTATAAACCTTCGAAGGAAGACGATTTGGCTGATTTTGATAGCGTTTCATCGATATTGAAAAATAAACTAGATCGGTGTAATCAAGCTACAGCGCTCAGATTACAAGCACCCTTACCTGGTTCGGATTGCGTTGATGGTGCTTCCAATTTCGTGAGTGATCAACAGAATAACAAAGAAATCATGTTCAGAGATAGAACTAATTCAAACACAAGCGCAGCGTCTTTTCATGGAGATGGAAGTGACCCGACAGATAACAAGCATAACTTACTGACGGCGAGCGAATTGAGTGATCTTATTGTTGGGCGAGGAGTTTATCCTAAGAATCAATCAGTAAGTGATACATTGGATTCCGTATCAGATTATGTCAGACTATTGCCTTATTCTGGTGACAGCTATATTCAAGGTCATGAAGACACCGCTCCTTCAGATGATAATTACCCCAATAACGCATTTTTCGATCGTCCTCCTACTCCGCCGACTCGCACTGACAGTCGTAAGCCACTTCATTTGTCTTTGCCAAATATATTGGTCACGGAAGCGGATACAGTTATGAGACAACCTCCTGCTCCATTTCCTAACAAGCCTCCACCGCCTTACGAATTTAATCATAGAACTGTACCATCTTACGTAACAACGGTAGCAAAAGAACCACCGGCTTACCCTGACACTTCAGCATCGACCATGTCTTTGATACAGCCTAACGAAAAAGAAGAAGTGGCCGCAAGAGTAGTGACATCCAAGCCGATGATTACGATTTTAAAAGCTGAGGCGGGTGAAGTTAACGCTGGCAGCGAAAGAACATTTGCAAGCCCGATGGTTTTAGAACATAGGTTTCAAAAGTCAAAAAGACACCAAGCGTCCAGTCGTCGTGCTGAAAGATCTAAACTAGCCCAAGGCATCAATCATAACTTATCGCCCTCAAGGGAAGTTCCGCCGCATGGTGTAGACGCCAATGTACTGGTGGCGATGATGAAACTGCCACCACCACCGCCTCCACCGAGACGAACTCGTCTGCCTCCTCCACCACCCGTTACTAGACTGCCACCACCGCCGCCTCCACACAACCAAATATTCCATCAGCAGCTTTACAGTGACGTCGATTACGTCTACTATCCCTTGCAAGACCCAGCGATATCACAGCAGAACTACTTAGATCACAAGTTGACTGAAACGCGTATATCTAATATGCATAAGAGCAGCCTACAGTACCGAAGCACTCCCTATCTATCGACATCCTTATCGGCATCGTCCATGTATGGATCTATCCAGAATCTCTCAGACTCGTATGTTCAGTTACCGGGAACCAGAGCAAGCTGGTACTCTTTAACGAGCAGAACGTCTATTAGCAACCACTCCATAAATCTTGAACGGCCGCCAATGCCAACGCGCTTATCAGACCTTTCGTATTTCTCGCGTACAAAATCAGACGAAAATATTCTGAATGTGAAAGACCCGCCGCCAGTAAAAATGCGGCGGATGCCCCCACCACCTCCACCACCATACGAACACAAGAAGAAACTTCCCACACACCTGCGGGCGTTCAAAACTCCACCAAGTGCTTCGAATATAATTAGTGAAGTGAGTGCAAGCAAGGCGAAAGACTCGAATTGTGATTTAGATATAAAAACTCTTAGAGAAAAAAGTAAAAATCTCGATCTGCCACTAATCGCGGCTTTGTGTAATGACCGTTCGTTATTAAAACAGACTAAAGCTTTCGGTGCTCCAAAGTTAAACAGACAAACAGGCAGTGACTGTGAAAGTGAACAAAAAAGTGGGAAAGCTGTTCCAAACACCACCGAAACCGTAGATGTTAAGTATAGGCAAGAATGTAATGCTAGGAAGGTAATGACAGGGTCTCAAAAGAAGATTTTGATACGTAATCCTACTGATAAACTTCCAGCGTTGCCAGTCTCCGAACCTCACACCCCTAGAGCGATGTCGAATACGTATGTCATGCATCCGTCGGTAATCAAAACAAAGAAAACTCAGCCGAGCTCATGACACGAGAGAAATCTTACCAACTGCTTGTGAATCCTTCCAGTGCTATGTACCTTCATCCACCGATTTTACATCATAAGACTGATCATAATTGTCACCAGATTTCAATTTGGATCCTTATTTGCAAATGTCACAATATTATTAGCTTCTTTAGGTAATATGTTGCAGACAACTTGATACATTTTGATGAAATGCTTAAGTATGCACAATTTGAAAATGAAAGAATCTTTTAAGATGTTTAATTAAATCTAAGTTGTTTATAAGATAGTTTGGCAAATACGGGTCCAAAATTAGATAATGTTAATCTTATCATATTTATGTTACACTATAGTAAAAACAAAACAGCTCTGGCCACATTTTTGGATTAAGCAAAGCTGGATATTTAGTAGGATATTTAATTTATTTTCACTATAAAATCAATATAATGATAGATACCTACTACCTGCATGAATAATAATAATTAGTACCTACCTAAATCATTTATTTTTCAAGAATATGACATACTGGTTTAATTAGGTGTTTACCCTAATTTATCAAACTTAGAAAAATTATATTATTGCTTCACTTCATCTACATTGATATGGTATAACATGTCTGAATTGTAATACTATTTATCTATTCTGTGTCATACATAACATAACCCCAGCGTCGGACTGGCCATAGAGTTAGGGTGGCGATTGCCACCCGGGCCCCCCTGCAGGCCTACAAGTATACTTTTACTAAAAAATAAACAAAAAATATAATTAGTAACCTTTTTTGTATAATGCGATAGTAAAAGTAGAAAGAAGTTAACATTATCTTATTAAGGATGGCGAGGCTAGCAGATTCTACGAATTTGTTATTTTTTTATAAGTATTTCCTTCATTGATCAACCTGAAGTTTCGGGCCCCTAAAGTCATGCCATCCGGGCCCAGTCCGACGCTACATAAGTACATAACCCAGAGCATTTTTTAATGTCACTAAAACAAAAAACATAACTCCAATTTTTGAAAGAAAAAGTTGTTTCTGTTTGCGGGTAGGTACATCTTATCAATGAGCATTATACAGTTAGCTTTGTTTACTTACATTATTATAAAAATGTACAATCACAGGATTCACTATAAAATAGTGAATTATTGAATCATTCTGGGAATATTTTAGAAATATAATACTCGCTGTTAAATATCACCTGATATAATTAGTAAATAATTAATTTCACATTGTAAAGCTATTTCTATGTGACATCATGATTGAATGATGATATTTGATAATTGCATCAACTATTTATTTTTCGTAATGTTGTACATAAATAACATTGGTATCGTAGTACATAATATTTCTTTTTTAACATGTACAAATGTATAATAAATTTTTGTAACTATAAATAATATTTTATTTTAACGCCTATAATATAGAGATTTGGCAAAGTATATGTATACAGTACAATATATATTCCACGACAATAACTCGGATATTTAAGTACAGCAACAGATCTTTGGTAATAGAGGAAGTAGGAACTATAAAAATATCAAAAAACCTAATATACTGGTTTACTTAGAATATTATAAAATATAATCTAGAAGCATAATAATGCTTAAAAATATTAGCTGAGTAACAACCACAACAAATAAGAGAAGAGATTCTAATTACTTGAGTCAATTAAATATAAATTAGAAAAATAATATCAATGCTTATAAAATAATAGCAGCAACATTCTACAACACAAAAAATTATTACAAACTCAAAAAAGAAATACTTTCGCGTTAAAAACACCTGTAGTAATTCTTAATAACAATTTAAATTAATAATACAGAACAAAGAATACTGGGAATTGAATTCTACTTTTCTAACTTCAAAATTAAAGCAGAATTCGGGGTGAATGTTACCTTATCAAAGTAAAGTACTTGGCCAATTAATGTAGCATTGGTGCCGGCAACTACTGTACCTCCATAGAACATGGTAGACAAATCGGTTGTAATAGACTCATTTCCAAAATTACCAACAAACACGCATGTATTTCTACGTGGGTGCCAGCGCTCAATCACCACTAAATTCTCTTCAGTTTTTCGAATCTCCATATTCTTTAATAAATTACCTTCTTTATAGATTGCCCTCAAATAAATAGTTGGCGTATTTAGTCTCACTTTAGATAAACTCTTGACAACGTCAAGGAATTGATACTTTGGTTCTAAAACCGATTCAGAATTCCATGGCAATATACCAGCATTTACGTTTTTATCAGAGAACGACATAGGGACTAAGTTGTGTACATCTTTATGTTCATAGAAATCACCTTCCACTTGGTGCTCTGGTAATCCCCCAAGACCTATTTCGTCACCATAGAAAATGCTAACAGTCCCTGGCAAAACAAACTCTAGTGCAGTCAATGCTAATGTGTTTTTTTCGTGCTTTGTGGAAATCCGTTCGCTGTTAATGTTACCAATGTTCCAATGCACCCAAGGATAATGTGGCTTCAACCAAAGAGTACCAGTTATGACCTTATCAATGCGGTCTTTCAAGCCAGTAATACCCTTATGCAAGTCTAAATGAACATCAATTAGATCTATCCTTGAAAGCAAGACATTCAGAGCATCGCCACTAGCTTTTTCATAAGCCTCTTCACTGGCAACCAATATTTTTCCATGTCCAATGATTTGCTTCCATATTTGCAAACTTCTACCAAAATTAACATCATCAACGAACTCTTCCAAATCTTTTAAGTAAAATCCATCTACGTTCTGTGCTCGTGCCCAAAAAGAAATAGCTGCTGATGTCTCATCATAATAACTGACTAAAGTGAAATTTGATGAAGCACCTGGATTAGCAAGAGATTTCACAGGTATATCTAGAATTATAGACATGTTCCTTCTGTGTACTTCTTCTACCAAGTCTTGGAAGTCTTTGAGAATGCCAACACTTCTATCAATGCTAACTAGAGAGGTAATGTTAAAATACTTTTCAGGATAATGGTGTGCTTGGAACATGTAATTCAGCCGAATGGCAGAGGCTCCTAGATTTTGTATGTAATCTAATTTCTTTAGTAATCCTTTTAAATCACCAGTTCCATCATTGTTCGAATCTTTGAAGCTAGCAGGGAATATTTCATAAAATACCTTTCCTTGATGCCATGGTAGATCGGGGTTACAAGTTTTAGGTATAGTTACAACCATGGCAATGATAGCAGCTATACAGGCAATGAGACCAGAGACAACTATCCACAGCAAGAATTTTCTTATAAGACCCCAATTCCAGTTGACAAAACTAGGCAACTTTCGGTTGTTGATTTTCAGACTTCCGTTCAGCTTGATATCTTCATCAGTCTGCAAAATGACAGCTAAATGTTTCTTCAAAATAATTTGAATAATACTAAATCACTAAAATGTGATAATGTGAATAAAATAAAAAAATAGCCATTATTCACTGATTTTTGCTTACCTACTCAAGAGTTATTTGATCTTAATATCATTTCAAAACTTATTTAATAAAATCTAACATACGATTATAGCTTTTAGAATTAGCAAGTTTAGGTGGCAGTGGGCAGGCCACATCGTTCGTAGAACTGACAACCGATGGGGAAGAAAAGTTCTCAAATGGCTACCACGAACCGGAAGACGCAGCGTAGGCCGACCCCCACTAGGTGAACCGACGACTTGGTCAGAACCGCGGGGAGCCGATGGATGCAGGAGGCAAGCCGCTCAAAGTGGCGCTCTTTGGGGGAGGCTATGTTCAGCAGTAGACGTCTTCAAACTGATGATGATGAAAATACTATTTCGCCAGCAATTCACAATCAGTTTAGCTGATCCACCCTGGACATAGGCTTCCTATAAAATACGCCATTTTACCCTATCTCTGGCTTCCCTACGCTACCCTATCGGTAAATCGTTTATCGTCCTTCCACCATCTCTGTGGTTTCCGCATAGCTCTTCCCATCAATCCCATCTCTAGGATACCAGGATAATGATCTCTTTGGTCCATTTGGTTTAAAACGTATAAAAACAAAACTAAATCTCTAATGTTTTAAAATTGTAATGACAGTAGATCTTGAATACTCACAGGTCCCATGATGAGATCTCCATTCTTGCTCAAGGTTTGATAATCTAACATACTGATGTTGTTGATAAGTTGAGCACTAACTGGGTCTTGAACTACTGAGTTTGAGTCTCCTGATGAGCTTGAATCTCCAGCTGACGCATCTGAAAAAAGATGTTGGTGAAGTGGGATTTGAACCCTCATTCATCAATCCCATGTTAAGCAGGTACATGCGTTCCTTTAACTACTATTATAAGTAATCTCATGCCTGAATTAATCCGTTTGGTCCGTTTTGGTAATTGAGTTTTGGAATCAGATATGATAGAGGAATTGTATTTCCCTTTTCATAATCAATTATTAAAGTTTCTCGCGTTTTCCAAAGTCTATCAGAGCGCCTGGTCGATGCGACGCGTGACCAAAATGCTGGCACTTATTTGGCCCAACGCATCAGCATTGCAATTCAATTCATGCAATGCTTCCAGCATGTTGGATACGCTGCCTACCGTAGTTGGCTGGAGCACCCATTCCATTGCGGCTATTATACAGTCTATAAGTTTTCTCTGTAGTAGGTAGTGTAGCTAGTTTAGTTTAGTTTTTATTATTGTAGTAGTTAGCTTGAGTAATAAAGGCACATTAAAAAAAAATAAGCAATAGTTATTCTGGCGTTTCGGTAATTTTGTAAACAGCTATGATAGAGGAATTCCATTTCTTTTTCATAATCAATTATTAATTTATCAATTATAATTAATTATTAGAGGAATTAATTGAATCAAGTTTCATCAAATTAGTTAATTAGCTTTGTGAAGAATGTCGTGCAGGCTTCTTATTATCACGCGCCGTTAGAGAAAAGCCGTGTTGATGGCGCGAACAAAATCGACATCGACCAAAAAGAAACGAAAACTGGAACTGGAATGGGAACTGGATCTTGAACTGGAACTAGAACAGGAACTGGAACGTAAACTGGAACTGGAATTAACATGTAGGCTATTTTTTAACTGTGGGTGAAACCACGGGGTGCAGCGAGTAATAATAAATATGTGTGGACATTTCACACAGCACCATCTAGCCCCAAACTACATTGTATTATATTATGGGATCACACTAATATTATAATGAAGAATGTTTGTATGTGTGTTTGTGTGTATGTTTGTTACTCCTTCATGTGCAAAAGGCTTCACAGATTTGGATGAAATTTGGAATAGAGATAGCTTATATACTGGACTAGCTTCTGCCCGCATGGCCAATAGGAAATGAATGGCAAACTTTTTTGCCAAAACAAACATTATAAATGATCTCACTCTCTCTCGATATAATAAACAAACTGACAATATCCCAAACAATGCAATAATATTATGTCCGTAAAAAAACGTCTGGGATGAGAGTAGTATGGTTTTAACAGAACTCAAAGCATGTGTGAATAGATCTAATTATGGAGGTCCCACAGGTCACCTTCGCTACACAGCTGCGGGCCGCTTGCAGGCCAGCGAGCAGAGCAACCTCGAAAAAACGTCAACTTCTACCACAAGTCACCATCGCTACACGGCTGTGGGCCGCTTGTGGTCCAGGGAATAGAGCAACCTCGAAAAAAACGCCAACTTCTAGCACAGGCCAGGTCTGGCAATGCCGATGGATGCAGGAGGCAAACAGCCGCTCAAAGTGGCGCTCTTTAGAGGCCTATGTTCAGTAGTGGAAGTCTTCAGGCTGATGTGAGTTTTTTTTTAACCGTGTAGGTAGGTACATAATTATGATAATCAAGCTGATCCCCCCCCCCCCCCCCAAGTGAATTCCTGGCTACGGCCCTGGCTCTCTCCATAGCTTGTTGCACAACTTTGAGCTTGCTAATGAGGCCAACAGTAAGTGACCATGTGTCAGTTCCATAAGTCATCACTGGCAACACACATTGATTGAAAACCTTTGTGTTCAGGCTCTGCGGTATTTTGGACAACATAGGTCAAAGCTTCCCAGACGCTGCCCAGCCAAGTTGGATTCTTCGTGCAACCTCTTTGTTGAAGGTGGACCTACCTAATTGGACAGTCTGTCCTAGGTAGACATATTTGTTGACAACTTTGAGAGTATTTGTTCACAACAATTACCGGTATAGGTGGAACATGGGCATTAGACATGACTTTCGTCTCATCCATGCGCAATAGACAAAGAAAAATGTCAAATAGAAAGAAAAACCTACCTTTCATAATTTGTCTTATTGGCATGCTGCCTGCCTAGTTTAGCGATAATACTTTTACACTTCCTATCTTAATAAAATTATAGAAAATAATATGGCCATATTCTTGCTGCTTCCAATTTTACTTCTAAGTGCTGAGTCTACATATTGTTCTTCTATTCTCTGAAGATTTAGGATAGGTAAGCAACAGGTTCAGTTTAGGAAGTAAAATCTATGTCAAAATAATAACATAAATATCATGTTAATTTCAACATAATAAATAATAAATGCTTAAGTGTTATTCGATACCTAACTAATAGTAGAAAACTAGAAATTATAACAACCCATGCCTGTCTCATACCGGTTTGAATATTGGCTAAGGTGGGCTCATCAACATCATTGAGGGTCAAGAAAGGGCGCTCGCTCATTTCTTCTGAGAGCGGGTGTTTGAAGTCTAAAGGCGTAGGGCTTGGCGTGGTAGGCAGCAGCAGGCACGTAGACGACTTAACACCACGTAAATAATCCAAGGTCGCAAGGTCTGCAGTGCCAGAAACATCAACACTATCTGGCGATTTATCCATTTTGAGAGGTTACACTTCCTGAACTAATATTATTGTTTGGCAATTAAACCAGGCGTGGCGTAATGCTGACAAAATAATTATATTAAAAAGTGTTTTGGTCAATAAGTATGAGGTTAAATTTTGGTTATCATTTTAGTTTTTACTTTACCAAATTACCACAGACAGTCAGACAGATAAGGAATCAGGGGAATCAGGGATGTACCGATACTAATAAATTAAATATTATTTATGGTAAATACTACAGGGGCGTTCGGTTTGGGATCGGTAGCGTTTAGAGCATTTGCAAAATTAGCGCTGATAACACGCGATAGCGTAGTTTTTCACGAGCAAAAGGTACGCGGATTGCAGTTGCGGAGTTGGAGTCTGTCTCTTTCTATTAGGGTGTCCACAAGAAAATGTCAATACTCTATCTACACAATGGTAGTTATAGGTCTACCAGAATCTCATGGCACAACAAAAAAACTTGATTTTCATACGGCAATACCAAATTGTCACCTTTCAAATCAAGATTTTTTTTTTTTTTTTGGCGGGAACGCGAAAAAGTTCACGTCGTTGCATTGTATTATTTTTCAAAACTTGTGTTTTTTCCAGTGTTAATGTTTAAAATTGGTGGTGTTTTACGCATTAAGTGCTGAATTACGAGCATGAGTGTTGGCAAGTGATATAATGTGGTGAAACGTGGTTTTTCGTGTTGCTTCCAAAACTCTATAGAAGCCTCTAGTAAGGTTGCCATCACTTTACTGGGGCATGACTTTGACTGGACTATGACTGCCTGACTTGGACTGGACTATGACTGTGACTATGACTAAGTAAAATATAATATATTATAATGCAGACTTTGTAGACTTTTTAATATTGCGACTGAAGGACTTTGTATCCAGGTCAAGAACTAATTCTAAAAAAAAGAACCTTTCAAATCAATTTGACAACTGACCACGTTGTTTTGATACTTTCGGTTTTTTGTTCCGTAGACCAAGTAGAGGGTACTTTTTTTAAAAGTAAATGAATGACGTGACCAGCCAGTCATTCGCCTGATGTTAAGCGTCACGGCTGCCCATAACAGATTGCAGTATCACTGGGAACTCTAAATTAATATAGTTTTGCATGACACTACATTGCGCACGTCATCCTGAGACTTCACACAGTATAGTAATAAGATTACTACACTGTGTGATGAGATCATAATGTCTTATTTGCCTAGTTATTTCACTAGCAACAAACTACAACGTATTGATCTCTTGAATTCTCACACTTAAATTGTGACTTCTTTTTCTTTAAAGACGTTTTAGTACCTATCACTTTATGGCTGAAATAAAGGTGAAGGCACGTCATAAGATGGTGTTTTTTCTACCCCTGTGAAAGAGGAATGGGGGAAGAAGAAAATCAACTAAGTTGGAATAATTGAAATATTATAGAAGAGTTCTGTAGTATAAATATACCTCTTTAAATCTTCATCATCATCTGATGAAACCAAATAATTTTCGTGTTTAGAATGAAATAAAGTTAAAGTAGCCGTACCTACATTCATGATGGTTTTATTTTTACTTATAGGTCATAACAAAAGCTGTATATGTTTCTGTAACGTGACCTGCGCAGTGCAGATTCACGCAAAACCATAGACTTAGGATGTACAAGACCAACAACAACAGTTTGAAAATGAGACAAAAAAAATTAAGAAATTGTGTGAAATTTGCTGTGTTACTTGTATTTGTTCGGGTAAGTATGTTTGTAACATCACGTTCACTTACGGAATAAGATTTAAAAGCCGCAAAAATAGTATTTTGCACTTTGATAACAGAATTATGGTGGTACATGATCAATATGCTCTTCGTCATGAAACAGATTGAGCCGGCATGAGCTCTTTTTGTGCTAGTACTCTGACACATCCATCATTATTTCACGATCTCTTTTCCTCTTGGGCAGTTGTATTTGTACTTCTCGCTCCCACGCTTCGTGAGTCTTTTGAGGGTAACGAAAAAACTCTAGGTCTGTGCGCAAAACTCTATGAAATTTTAAGTTTCGAGTGATACTGCAATCTGTTACAGGCAGCTGTGACGCTTAATATCAGGCAAACGACTAGCTCGTCCAATTTACTTTTATTTCACTGCGTTTTGTTTTGATCCAATGAATAACAGAAAAATATGAATTAAAAGTTAATAAAGTTGCGAAACTTAGTTGCCAAGACGGCCGGAAGTGAAGAAAGTATCAAGCATAAATATTAATCCATTTATATCCGGTGCTGCCTACTTACAAGTTTTATTTTCCCTATTTGCCATGAGATTCTGGTAGACATATACCTACTTATAACTCGTTTCAATAAAGAATAGATTTTAAAAGAGGAGATATTTCAATACATTCTCACTTCCACTGCACTTCACTTGGACATAATGGTGGCAGTGGGAACACAACATTTTCATTCTTTCATTGGAACATCTATACAATAAAACAGGTCAAATTCTCTACAGTGAAGATATTATGAAAAAAATTTTTAGAGAGCACCTTTTTAGAGATTGATGCTGAAGCCAAAACTATAACTTTTTTCAGTTTTGTCTGTCTGTTTATCTGTTTCTGTTTTATCTTGGCTGAGCATCACGCCAAAGTTACTAAATGGATTCAAATGAAACTTGGCATGGTTTGAGTTCATATTGTCGCTTGTTTGACTAAGTGACGTATCTGACATTTTTACGTATCTGAAATTTTAAATGTAGCTTTTATCTACTTTTATAGACGCGTCGAACTGTCTAATCAAAGTATTTGTAAAAAAATGTCAGATACGTCACTTAGTCAAACAAGCGACGATATTACGTGGTAGGCTAGCTAGACGATATTTTAATTCCCGAAATGTAGCACGGTTCCCTCGGGAGAGGGGATGAAAATTCTCAAACCGAACGCTTTATAACGACGCTAATTTTGCAAATGCCATAAACGCTACCGATCCCAAACCGAATACTTGACTAGTATTATAGGTACTTATTAAGTGTGGGTTCCAGTAGCTGCTAAAAACGCCAAGAACGCTACGAAATTACGCCACTTTTTACTAGTTTTTACCCAGACAAGGGGCCGTACCGTGAGCTCTTAGCGCGATTCAAAACAGAGCCTACACTGGCTCGCTTGTCAAAATCCCCATACAAAAAAAACAAAGCGATCCAATATAGGCTCAGTTTTGAATCGCGCTAAGAGCTCACAGTACGCCCCAAGGCCATATCACATAATAATATGATCATTCCAGTCAATGTGAACGAAATAAACGAAAATAACGCTACTGGAACCCGCTATTAGTTATCTGTGGTGCACGTCAGTGCAAGTGCCATAATATACTCTTTGGTCAGTGCATTGCATGCAGTGTTGCCAAATCAGCTTTCATTGGGCTACATTTAGTGTAATTTTCACATCGGCAGCTCGAAGAATCTCCGATACTCCGATCTCTTCTGTTCGTTTGTTACAATGAGGTGTTTTATTTAAAAAAAAGAAATTAAATTTTATGTATGACCCAATAGATACCGCCACATGTGGTTTTACTAAAATCAGTCCCTGTCAATGTTTCAAGCATAGACCACAGATTAGCCGTGCATTATGTGGTCCGGCATTCCTGGTTGTACAATACAGTGACACATAGTTTCTTTAGTGGGAAATCTATGAACTCCTTTATTAGTGCATATTACAACAGCACAGGCATTTTTTTATTTGAAATATTACAATATAAAAAATTGTTAAGAATGCACCACATATTACTTAGGAGATACTACAGACAATGTACTCGTGGTGCACTCAACTGATTTTGATTTTTCCTTGTAGGTAGTCTAAGCATATCCTTATGTTCAAACCACAGAGTACTGTGGTTTGAAAGGTTTAAACTATGTCCTTACTACACCATCTAGTGACAGAAGCGGAACAACTTTTTTTATTTAAATAAAACGGCTTATTAAATTTTTATCAACTTCTACTGAGATGTGGTGTTGTAGATATATTAGTCGAAATAAAGCGCTTTAGTCAAAAATTCTATGATGAATGGCCTTCAGAGGTGCCGTTTTAAGATTGGTTGAAAGTAGTAGTTAATGAAAAGCTCAAAACATACCTACTACTGTAGTTATTATCGCTGCAAGTTAAAGCCCGAGAGGGCTGATTTATTGAATCATTAAGTGCAAAAAGCAAGTCAAAGCTGCTGAACCGTTTTCATAGGGACAGGAATTGGTATATATTTTCTTGGTTTAGCTCCTTTTTACTGATAACTTTACACAGAATTCCCACTAGTAACTTTAGCTCGTTTTATGGGACACTTTAGCTCTCTTTTACAAATCAGTGTTGGCAACACTGATTGCGGTGCAATTTTTGTTTTATTTCATTTATATTTTTTTAAAGTTTTTGTTGTATTGAATAGTATTGTAGCAACGCTTAACATTAGGTGAAGGACGGAGTTTTATGTGGGTTTTACAGAGATCTTGGGTTTCAAATAGTTTCAATCTCGTAATAATCAAACTGTGATATTTTTTTATTAGTGAGAGTGACTGTGACTGTACCATTATCAATCAAAGCAAAAGCAAATCCATAACATAACAACTTACTTACTGAAATAGGTACAGCACAATGTGCGCTAAATTATTACTACTTCAGAAAGGAAATATTAGTGTACAGAAAATAATAATTCAGCAGCGAAATTTGTCCAAGAAAGCCGTTAAAGATGTCACTTATCAATACATGCAGAGAAGTAAGGTGCCAACTATGCATTTTCAGAAATATTTACCAAGGTTACCCATTCCAGACTTGAGTAGAACTGGGGAACGATATCTGAAAGCCTTACAACCTCTTTTGAGTGATAAACAGCATGAAGAAGCTGTTCAGCGGATGAATAACTTTGTCAGTGGTGAAGGTAAAATACTACAGAATAAACTCGTGCTAAAAGATAAAGCAAATAAACATACAAGTTACATATCTGACTATTGGTTTGATCTTTATCTCAAGGATCGGGCACCCTTACCAATTAATTACAACCCATTAGTTGTAATGCAAAATGATATAAGGCTAGAGTACAACCACCAATTAGTAAGGGCTACAAACATGTTGACAAGTGCAGTTAGATTCATGTTATCCCTAAGAGAACATATTTTAGAGCCTGAAGTGTACCATTTAAACCCTAAGAAAAGCAATACTCCAATGTTTAGAAGAGTTGTTGGATTACTACCGGAAGCTATTTCTTGGTGAGATTTTTTTATTACTCATCAGTAGAGAGCAGATTATATGTATACATACTACTTAAAATAGTCGAAATATGCAAGAAAATTGGCAAAGTATTAGGTGACATCACAATTTAAATAAAATATTGGTTTTTATTTAAATAACACTTTCAACCTAATTCCTGCATTTTATCTAGATAATATAATTTTTGTTCTTAAAAATGTTAATATTAAGTACCATCCTGTTCCACAATTTCAGTAGTGAGATTGCACCTTTATAATTTGAAAATGATTGTTCTACATCCAATGGGATCACTGGGCACTATTTGAGTTTCAGTGCTGTACTTGAAGGTATCTCCTCTGGCAAAACTGAATTCAACCCATTCATAAAACTGTTTATTTGGCACAAAGATTCACAGCAAGGGTTGTTGCTTAAAACACTTTCAACTTTTTCAGCAATCCCTGACAACTCAGTGGTCATTAGACTTTTTTTTTATTATTAAGATAGTGGTTCAATGATATATTCCCAGGCACCCACATGGATTGCCAGCAGGTGGCAATCGCAAAAGACTTACTTCTAATTGCTGTACACTGTTGCATAAATCGCCGACCCCCCTCATCACTGTATATACACCAATAAATGTAAATTACTCTTGCTTAAAAATCTGTGTAAATCATTGATAGCTTAGTGTAGACAGAGGAAGACAGCAACAGTTATTTTCACATTTTAGGTATGGAGCATATCTATTCAAGGCATTTCCACTTGACATGAGCCAGTTTGATGGACTATTTGGTGCTACTCGCATTCCGTTACTGAACAAGGACAGAATTTTCAGAGATCCGTCTAGCAAACATGTTGTTGTACAGAGGAAGGGCAACTTTTATGTGTTTAATGTGCTAGATTCTGACGGTCAGTTTGTATACATTTTGTCTTTACATTGCATATAGGCTAGTTATATTGTATTGTAATTTATACATCACATTAATCACACAGTACCATCCAGTTCACCTTCTAGGTAAGCATGTACCATCGTAGACCGCACCATTACTTTCCATCATGTGAGCCTGCGGTCAAATGTGGGCCTTTTAGTTATTAAAAAAACAGTAGTAAATTGATAATGACCATAGTAAGATTTTAATAATCATGCAAAAGATGTGCACAAAGTGGTTCCAGAACTTCACTGCTCAATAAGTAAACCTTGATGATAGTAAAGTGTTTAAAACTTGATTTTATCAGTTTAGTTTATTTTTTTATCCATTACTTTAAGATAACCACCCAAAAGTTATACCCATGTTTGATTATGAGTTGAATCTGGTCCTGAGAATGGGTAGATCTGATATTGTTATTGCTGGTGTTGTTGCTGCTTTCATTAAAAGATTTAGTTCAGTACACATTTCATATTGATGTTTGCTACTGTGCAGGTTGCATGGTGCTCAAGCTCAACTTCTTTGTTGCAAAATGGTATAGCTATTATAATAATTATGGTACTTTTAAATTTGTACCCTGTCAATAGGAATCTAAAGGCTGACTTAACAATCAAACTCATAGGTATTCAATCAGAACAGCAATTTTGAAAACATATTCATTGTTCCCAGCTATTGTCTATTAAGTTTTTTATTTATTCTTCATTCATACTGTTATAGAAATAAACACAATTTAATAAATAATTACATCATTATGAAAGAAGCTAAAATAACTACTTATTGAAATTAAGTTTTGTATACATTTATTTACAATGTACATTTAATGATAACTTTACAGGTAACATTCTATCACCAACAGAACTATTAGGTAACTTGTCTCGAATCCTAAATGACTCCACTCCATATGCAGAACATCCTCTTGGTATACTCACAGCACAAAACAGAGATGTGTGGGCGAGACAGAGAACACATTTGGAAGAGACAGGCAATAAAGATTCTCTGCATCAAATAGACTCTGCAATATTCAACTTGATACTGGATGATGATGCCATATATGAGGATAAACACAAGCTGCTAAAGAAATATTTGCATGATGATGGATTGAATAGGTGAGCATTTTGTATTATTACAAATACTATCAAAGTTGTCCCATCCCGTTGAAAGTGAAGTGTTTGTCTGTTTGTTTAAGTAACTTTCACTTCGAAACGCCCGAATTGGTTGGGTTGCATACTAAAACATACCCTATGTTGATCTAAGCAGTTGGATACTTTTTATCCTAAAAATTAAAACTTATTCCAAGCAAAAATGTTTGCGATCCTCTAGTAATTAATTACAACAGGTAGTAGTGCTTTTAACTATCTACTTTCGGACAGATCTAGTTTTTGACCCTCTGCACAGCACTAGGCTTGTAGGAAAGGGGGCGTCTATAAATTACATCTGGTGATTTTGGCGATTTTTGGACCCCCTCCTCCCCCTAAATCTCATGTGAGATTTATCCAAATGCTATTTTTTGTGTAAATATGTTAATCTAGGCTTGATTGCGTTGGATTGATTTAAAAAAAATTAAATTGTTAATGTGTGAGCGTTTGGCCACATCTCACCTGATGGTAAGTGCAGATGAAGGCTAAAGTGCGACACGCACACCACAGATTTTAAACAAACTGCTAGGCACAAGCACGTTCATGGCGTGGTGCCGTGACCAGGATTTGCGTTTACTTGGTTGAGTATAAAAAAAAAGTAATGTAAAATTAAAATAACAATTAATTCTAGCATTGTAGTAGTACACGCTCTAATGCCCAATATGTCTCAGCTTTCACCAAAACTGGCTTTTTAATGGTTTGATTACTTTCACAACAGAACAACCGTCTTAAAAGCTTTGGTGAAGAAAAGTTTTTGTATAGTATCAACATCCTAAGAAATACATTAACAAACTTATAAATTAATCTATTCTATTAATTTAAGTGGTGTTTGAATTAATCTATTATCCATTCCAGGTGGTTCGACAAATCTTTCAGCCTCATTGTGACCAAGGATGGCATCTCGGGAGTTAATTTTGAGCATTCCTGGGGTGATGGAGTTGCCGTACTCAGGTTCTTTTTAGACATTTTCACTGAGACCACAACAAAACCTTACATACATCCTGATTCGAAACCTTCTGATACCAACATTAGTGTTCGGAGATTAGGTAATGGCAACATCATAATTAACCCCAAAAGTCACACAAATAATATAAATAACTAGCGGTTGCCCGCGGCTTTGCACGCGTGTAACTATCGTGATAAAAGTTTCTTAGAGTTCAGACTATCTTTGTACCAAGCTGTATCAAGATTAGTTCAGCCGTTTAGTCGTTAAAGGTTAACAAAGCACCTAATCAGTTCAAAATCTATAATTACAATAAAGATAGTAGGTAGTAAAGATGAACAATAATAGCTGTAGCAATTGTTATTACTTGATAATGATAATACACAAAACATTGTAATGTAAGACATCTTGTGTACACACTTGCACTGGAATTTGAACCCATGCCTTTGCATTGATTAATGTCAATTCAATCAACATAACTAGTCATTGTTTACTCAACAATGTTCATTGTAATTCCTAAAAATATCTGTCTGGGTCAAGAATAAGCTATCCGCTATCCTTGTTATGTATGTACATACATACTTATATCTTGACGGTTGGGCGCCTTAAGCGCCTGCCCTCCCGCCCGGTGATGCTGTAAAGGTCGGTAGAGACCAACAGCATTAGCCCGTTCAAAAAAAAAAAACATACTTATATCTATGATAGTTTTTGTTCATTGCTTAGCGTACCTACTAAAATAAGCACTCTATTCGAATTACATTAATATAGCTATCTTTTATCCAAAACCAGAACCTTGTTATCTAAAAATGTGTCCTGTAGCACATTTAGTGAATATCGTCTCTTATTATGGTATTAATTGTAAGAGTAAAAGATTTTCGTGGCTTTCGCGTCTAAATATCTGAACTGATTTGGATGAAATTTTGCAAACAGATTGTTAGCACTGAGCGCTGAAACATCAAGAAATCGAAACAATTAATGAATTACATGTATGGTAAATATCCTTGTAATAATGGTAATTTTAAAGACATACAGTCAAATATTATGTTTTGTAGTGGTTAGTTAGCAGCAGTATTAAAGTTAGTATGGTTGTAGTTGTTTGTTCAGAAAATAAATGCTATTTGCCCGTTAACAAATTCTAAAGAAGTATTTATTACCTAACTAGCAGCGTCCCGCGGTTTCACCCGCGTTCCTACACGAACCGTTCCCGTTTTTGGTATAAATAGTAGCCTATGTTTTAATCCAGGGTATAAGCTACCTCCATACCAAATTTCATCCAAATACATCCAGCTGTTAGAGCGTGAAAGAGTAACAAACATACACACGTACACACAAACTTTCGCCTTTATAATATTAGTGTGATGTGATTCACTGATTACGTATTATTGCAGTTTTTGTTTTAGTATTTTCCAGTGGTTAATAACGTAATGAGTGAGTTTTAGTTGTTATGCTGAGCGAGTAGCGAGTATTTCTATTTTTTTATGATGGCAGAAGTGTTTTAAGTGTTTTATTGCAAATAGGCTATTCATAGCACTTTTATAAGTCAAATGAGATTAGGTACTTAAAATACATAAAATTATTGTAAATACTGAGCATATAAAAACACAAAGCGCGCAATGTCAAATACTATATGTATAGCAAGCCTATTGAGAAAAAAAGTTCTCTTTTCCACTACATGCAAGCAATCCGGCACAATGTAGAATAGACAACCCCGATCCTTAGCTTCGATTACACCTGTAAAGAAATTGAATAGTTCTTCACAACTAAAAGTAACAGTAAACATTTTTACAAAGATTACTTATTGAACTTTATAGAATATTATCTTTGTATTGGCTTTATTAAGCGATGTCAAGACGAGATATCATACACAAAATGATCAGTTTGTGAAAGAATTATGAAATGAGTTGACCACTAGTCAACTACTGAGCATTGTTCTGTATCTACTATGCATGGAAAGAGTTTGTGAAGATGGAACGTTTTACTCAGCCCGGTGCAGTTTTTGCCAATCATAGCTTAATTACTCAACGTGATTACATGAAAACTGATTTTGCTCAAATAAACAGAATGTCTCAACAAATTACGATTAAAAGTATCACCTTGATATCATTGGTTTAGCAACAAATGGCAATAGATTGAAAATCGAAGACGAAATTTATTTGTTGCCATTTGTTACTAAACCAATGATATCTAGGTGATACTTTTAATCGTAATGTGTTGATACATTATAAATATAAATATAAATATGTGTGAACATTTCACACAGCGCCATCTAGCCCCAAACTAAGCATAGCTTGTACTATGGGAAACAGATAACTACTTTTTGTTTGTAAATACATACATAGAATACAATATGACACCCAGACACAGAACAAACATCTATGTTCATAACACAAGTGTTGGTCCTGAGTGGGAATCGAACCCACAACCTATAGTTCAGAAGGCAGAGCTACTACCAACTGAGCTATCAAGCCATTCTGTTTATTTGAGCAAAATCAGTTTTCATGTAATCACGTTGAGTAATTAAGCTATGATTGGCAAAAACTGCAAGAAAATTTGAATTTGCCGCGCTGAGTAAAACGTTCCACCTTAAAGTACAATCGTTATGTACAACTACCTACTTTAAAATTAAAGTTAAATACAGTAAATTATGAATTTGTTCTGATATTGAAAACATTTTCAGAATTCAAATTAGATGACAAATCAAAGCAGTTTGTAGACAATGCAAAGAAGGAATACAAGGAATGGTGCGATTCACTAAGCATTGATTACATTTTATATGAGGGCCTCAATAAAGGTGCTTGTAAGAAGTTCAAAGTCAGCCCTGATTGTATTATGCAACTTGGTTTTCAGGTGAGTTAACAAAACAAAGGGTATTTGAAATGTGGTAATTGGGGGCAGATGTACTGAGTACCTAGATATGAGCGCCGATGGCAAATTCCACGGCGCAGCACAGGTGCAGGCGTCAAAGATTTCTCTCTTCACTTGGTAATACTAATACGGCGCGTGAAAATAAGCAACCTGCACATTTTTTACAAAAGTTACCAGTCTGTTTTCCTCACAACTGTGTTGAAAAACGTCGTATGACATGATTGTAATGATCAATTTCGCACACTTATATCATAATGTACTATTGTTTCAATTGTCATGTTACATTGTGTTTCAGGCTGCTTATCATCTTTTAAGGGGTAACTTCGTTGGAACTTACGAGTCTTGCAGCACCTCTGCATTTAAACATGGACGGACTGAAACCATGAGGCCTTGTACTGATAAAACAAAGGTAAACATTAATTACATTATATTTATATTAATTACATTAAACATTACGTTATTATCAGCCCAGACATGTCTACTGCTGGTTCACGGGCCGTCATCCACCGCGCTGGCCATGCGGGGTAGGATGAGTCATAGAATTCTGTATTTTTGAACATGTATCCACAATCCCACCGTACTACATACGTGTATACATAGAAGTCTTTGGGTCACACTCGCTTTTTTTGTTGCTAGAATAAATATATCAAATGCCTTGTAAGTAAAATCGTGGAACAAGGAGGAGAGGAATGCTAAATACACCAAGAAAACAGCGTAGATCAGAAATGAGCGAAAAAATCGTTTTAAACCTAGATGCCGCTGTAAAATGAGCGGGCTATACGGCTAGCTACGACGGGCTAGGTTTAAAACGGTTTTTTTTGGCATATATCTGATCTACGCTCAACTCGTAGCCCGCTTATTTTACAGCGTCATGTAGTTTATAACGGTTTTTGGCATATTTCTGATCTACGCTGTTTTCTTGATGTATTGGCATTCCTCTCCTCCTTTTTCCATGGTAAAATGTAAAAACGTGTGAATGTCTAATCACAACAGCTGTGTCCTACTATTCCAGGCGTTCTGCGAAGCCTTGCACGGCAACAAAATGTCCAAAGATGAACTGCGTGCCATTATGCAAGAATGTTCCTCGCTACACTCCGAACTGGTGAAAGAAGCAGCGATGGGCCAAGGTTTCGATCGTCATTTGTTTGCTCTAAACAAAATAGCTGAAAGCAATAGCCTGCCGCGGCCGGAACTATTCGATTCGTACGAGTACAAGTATTTGAACAAGTCAATACTGAGTACGAGTACTCTTTCGTCGCCCAGCGTAATGGCTGGAGGCTTCGGTCCGGTTGCGAAAGATGGATTTGGGATTGGGTAAGGTTTATTTTCTGTTAAAAATGTTTATTTATTTATACATATATAGGTACACAAACAAATTACAATCAATGACTTATTCAAAATAGGTGGACATACTAATAATTCAGTTCTGGATTGTAGCTTAGACTAAAGTTATACTTATGATATGTAGGAGACTTATAAAACTAAGTAGATCGACTGATATTCGTACCACAGTGGTACAGTTCTAATTTAATATCTATTATTATGCTAACTAATGGCATGCGACGGTGCGGTACACTTCTATCAAACCAATATCTTTGTGTTTAATCTTCATTATTTAGCAATTGAAAACTGAAGACTTTTTACCATTGAGTTTTTACGCAACCATTTGACAGCCGCGGCGCCGCTGGGATTAGTGAAAATGAAAATTTAAAAAAATGAAATGAAATTAATTTATTCCAGACACACACACAATACCACACAGTCATACAAGAATTTATAGGTGCAGCAGAAATAAAATACAAAGGTTATAAAAATAGTATGTGACATTGTTTGTAGTGGGAAGTTTGCTGTAATCACGTGCGAGGTGAGCCTTTTGCTGCCAGCCGAAAAGGGTCAAGAGGGGTCAATAGGACCTGCCTAATTATTTAGCTTTTGTTACATTAACTACATCATTATTTTCCTTTCCAATACAATCGTTTACTTAAAAACTTACTTGCTTAAAAAAATAACTTATTTTATTTTTCAGATATTCGGCGTTTCCCGACAAACTGGGTGCAGCTGTCACAAGTTACACGCCGCACAACAATAGCTCTCAATTTGTTGAAGCTCTGCACAAATCATTCTTAGACATTACAAAAATATTAACTGGATAAACATAATATATTACTTTCTTATCTGTTCCTGATATTTTTGGATATTTATACATTTGTAATTTAAATTATAGATCTAAATGCATTTACGTTTACATTTTCAGCTCCAAATATTTTTATCTCACAATTTATTTTCAATGTGCATTTTTTAAATATATTTTATTTTAATTTTTAATGTAAATCGCACAACTGTCTAAGGATAAAACATCGCGTAAGTAATTTAAGTATTTATACAAATAAATATTTTTTTAATAGATTTTTTATGCAGAAAATGCTTACTTGTTTAAAAAAAATAGTTTAAAGGATTCTGCAAACAACCATTATGTGTGAATGTGTATAAAATATCACTGCTATTTGATTGATGAAACAACACCAATAAATAAATCGTATACTAGTATTATATAAAGAAAATAGTTAAATACTCAGTTTCAAAGTGCACTTACATAGCTTACTATGAATAAGAATATAGCAAACATTTATAGTTTGTTATATTCTTTTAAAACCGTCCATTAATCAATCGGGTACAATGAGGCTTTTTATTAAAAAAAAGAAATTGTATTTTATATATGACCCAATAGATGGCGCCAGTTGTGGTTTTACCAAAATCCATCCATCGCCATCTAGAAAAGAAGCGGAACTAGGTTTTTTTTAAAAATAAAACTCCTCATTCGCAGATCGCACAATCGCGGAGACTAATATACCTACCTACCTACTGTCAGCGTCGCACAGTATGAAATTAGACTTCAAAATCGGACGTCGTCATATTATTCCAAAAACAGACAGCAGTTAGTGTTTTAAATGCACGAGTAGATCTCCTGCGTGTCAATTATCATTAGTTTACAAGAAAATCGATCGCAAAATTGAACATTTTTTTACGGGTAAAATTAGAAAATATTTAATTGCTCCTAATTTGTACAGTAAATTAAAAGCTCTTATGTATACGTGATCGAAGGCTCTTATAGAAGCATAAAAATACCTATTAGCATTATTTGCAACTCAATGTTATGGCCTTGTAAAAAAAATATCTGGTTTACCCGGGATTTCAACAACCTGCTATTCTACTTTTATCCAAGGAATGGCTCGGGCCGGTGAAAATGACAATCTCCAACCTGGCTATGGCCAGTCTCCGACGCTGGGTATTAAAAGTATTTATGTAAACATGTAGTAAGTGGGTAGGTAGGTACTTACTACTTTTAAATATGTTATATACTTAAATTAAATTTATTGAAGTACATAAAATATAATTATGATCAGTTATTGTTGTTTACTTTTTACCCATTTTTGAATCTGATACTGAGAATGGAGCAACCATTAAACCAGTAAAAAGGAAAGGCTTGGCAATAGGGTATTTGACTGATATATAGGTGACGGGCCTTTATTACTCAAGCTAACTACTACAATAATAAAAACTAAACTAAACTACCTACACTACCTACTACAAAGAACACTTATGGACTGTATAATAGCCGCGATGGCCTATAGACAGTCCAAGTGCTCCAGCCCACTACCGGTAGGTAGCGTACCCAACATGCTGGCCGCATTGCCACGTTGAATTGCAATGCTGATGCGTTGGGCCAAATAAGTGCCAGCATTTTGGTCACGCGTCACATCGACCAGGCGCTCTGATAGACTTTGGAAAACGCGATGAGCTCCCGGTCCCCACGGACCCAGGGTCTCAACACCAAACGGTTCAAATATGTAACCGCTACCGAGATTACTATATTTGCGCCGTTTTAGCTGCTCAGCAGAATTAGCCGCGGCGCCGGCCCTAACGTGTGTCTCGGGAAGGTGTGACGGCGCTATAGTATCGACGCAAGTAGCGTCCCACACTAAAGGCCGCCCCATCTTCCAGGGAACCAGAGTCATTCCGTCGGGTCTTTTACCATCGTCACGCATGAGACCATTCGGTTCGAGAATGGCTGCAACATTGGCGGTGGTAAAAGCCCGGCAAATGATGTCAATAAGACTAGCGTGGCGCGAAATTCGACCAGCGCTTTTTGAACACGAGAGACCGTGATGACCGAGCTGGTCAACTGAGGTACAGCACTGGCAGCGATG
This sequence comes from Ennomos quercinarius, assembly GCA_910589525.2. Taxonomy (NCBI): domain Eukaryota; kingdom Metazoa; phylum Arthropoda; class Insecta; order Lepidoptera; family Geometridae; genus Ennomos; species Ennomos quercinarius. The sequence goes on from OU342493.1 coordinate 7,580,134, forward strand.
AGCCACACAGCATCTTGCGCCCAAACGTAAGCTGATAGCTAAACCAAAAGTAGTCTGATCTAAAAGGTTACCAGTGTTGAAAGAAGGCATGACCTGTAACCAAAGTCCTGACTCCCACACAGAGACTGCGAGAAGCCGAGCACAATCAGCGACGCTAGGACACGTATCTAAAAGGTTTTTCCGTGCTAGTTCGCAGAGCGGTCGGTCCCACAGCCTCTGTGAGGAAAGAACCACCGGGAAATCAGAAATTGGACAAGCCAACCCCCAGGCATTCTTGGCCTCAGACAAATGGGCTACGTGACGGGCCTGATAGCTCAATTTGTAGTAGCCCTGCCTTCTCAGCTGTAGGTTGTGGGTTCGATTCCCACCCCAGATAGCAATTTAAACTTGAATCAGACTTGCAGCAACTTTGATGTATCAAAAGTGAAAGTTTGTTTCAAACTTGTCATGGCAAGTCTATACACTTGAGGCAAGTTTGAATCAAACTTTCTAGTTTCCCAGCATCAAACTTGCATGATGTTTGTTTCTTCAAAGTTTAAACAAAGTTGCAATAGCAATCTTATATAATGTTTGCTTTTACAAGTTTCTAAATTAGTTTTGATGTTTTATCAAAATTTAAATAAAATAATGTCCTTCGACCTTTTAAAATATATCGTCCGTCGGTAACTCCGTACCGTACGAACTTGACCTAGTACAACTAAGATAAGGACTAGTGACATGTGATATTTATTATGTATGGTTGTTGATTCACAAAGATATTCAAGCACCTCATAAAAAGCTAGCGTAACACAACGTTTGCGCGATTCAGGATTTTGGAGCTACGAGAGTAACGCCATCTAGTTTCATTCGTAGTAACTAGATATACAACTTAATTTTATGTACTACGGATGAATTTTGACAAACATTTAACAATGGAATAACAAAAACTAAGCAAGCTTGGTTGCTAGCCTGATGGTAAGCGCTACTCTGCACGACAAAACTGCCCCTACACTTCCTTTTTAAAAATTTGTTTATAATATGTACATTTAAACAATTACTTAATTTAAATTAAAGGTTCTGAACGTAGCCCAGTTGGCGTTGTGAGTGATAAATACAATGCCATAGAGCGTACATGTTTGGAACACAACTATTTTTTTTGCCATGAAAACTATTAGGTAGACACCATTAAAAAACAAGTTTGTGGCAAGTTTGAGACATTATCTTTGCAACATAAAACAAAATTCAAGATTGCAGCAACTTTGATACAAACTTAAGCCATCATCCTTATACCAGCAATATTGTCACAAACTTGCCTTATCATATTTGACATAGCAAGTTAAAATCAAAGAATAGCAAGTTTGCAGCAAGTGAGCTTGCTATCTGGGACCCCCGGGACAAACATTATTTGTGTGAGAAATATTCTAGTTCTGTGTTTGGGCGTTATATTGTATTCTATGTATCTATTTACAAAACAAAAAGTATCTAAGTATTCTATCGGTTATAAAGATTTCCTTTTTCCTTAGTTCAAGCTTTACTTAGTTTGCGACTAGATAGCGCTGTACGAAATGTCCACAAAACAACTAGTTCCGCTTATTTTACTAGATGGCGCAGTAAGTACAACCACAACTAGCGCCATCTATTGGGTCATACATAAAATATACAATTTCTTTTTTTTTAATTTTAATAAAACGCCTCATTTCTCATGTTGTTCCGTTGCGCCACAGAGTAACATTGTTTTATTCTTTAATCTGTGCGTTGCGCACACAGGTAACCCCCAATATACTGATCACTTATACTGCAAGTGGAACGACTTTTGTGAATTAAAATAAAAAAAACGCTAATTCAGTCCAAGTGGAACGCACACTAGGGCGAAAAAAAAGAAACCCTGTGGAAAATGAAAATTTTTTAAATGTCAAAGTTCATCTTGCGACTGTGGTGTGGCGAATTGTTTTGCGAATTGTTTTGCGAATTGAAATCAATATATTGTAAATATGTTTGATAAAGATTGTGTGAATGAAATGTGGTGTAGAACATCGTGGCGTTGAATCGCACAAGGTAATTGCTGGTTTGCATGCGTCCAGATAAGTACTTACGTGTTTGATCCTATTTTGGAAAATAATTATCTGCTCGATTACCTATTTTTACGGGACTCAAGTTGATTTGATCACATTACAGGTTTTCTTTCTGGTTATGAGTATAATAATGTCTAATTATGTCATGAGTTTCTAAACTGGCATCGCCTTATTCGCTTATCTATCACCTAAACTAAGAATATTTTCGGTACATCCTAGGTCTATGATCACTTAGGTATAAATAATGAAGTAAATTCCAATACTAAAAAGGTAAGGTAGTGAGTGTCGCAAAGTCTCGAAGTCTTGAGTTTGTATAGAATGATTTTTTTTTTCATGGCTCTATGGGTAATGATGCATATTATTGAAGTATACTTTATTAAATTTAGTATTGTATCTAATAAAACCACTCACATGGTAAAACCTTGATTCAATTCATTTGCTTATACATTTTTATTTATTAAATATATTTAAAAGAGCTTAGAAAAGTAGCAGGCACTTTTACCAACTTGTATTTTTCCAATGTTAGAGTTTATCCCAGTTCACTTATGATGAAATTTACTGAATCATTGGAGTATTGCATTCAATATTAAAAATCAAAACCAAAGTGTTTTATTGCAAATAGGCTATGCATAGCACTTTTACAAGTCAAATTAGTTTGGGTACTTAAAATGCTGAAATTATTTTAACTGAACATAATAAAAATAACAAAGTATGCAATGTCAAATTGAAACTGATTTACTGTACCTACCTGTAGTTAGTTACCACCTAATAACTACAATTTATAACTATGTAGTACACTGGCCTCTCTCCGACACGGGCAAAAAAACACCAAACAGTTTTAAAAGCCACTAATCAAAAAAGAAGAATACTAAATTGTAGGTGCTACTACAACCGCAAAAACACATAACACATCAATTGCTAATCTGTGAAGTTTACATCTGCTACAACTTGATTTCATAAATTATGTTATAGAGTTATTCCCTTCTAAGACAAAAACAACATGTATGTATGTGCACATTCATGTTTTATCCAAGTAAAACATGTACTCGTTCTTTGTTACAGGGTGCTGCTTCAGCTTGAATAACATTGGGAAGGTATTATTTTTAAGTATGGTAGAATAAAAACAAAATGTTGATTAAAGAATACAGGATACCTCTGCCACTCACGGTGGAGGAGTACCGGATTGCACAACTCTACATGATAGCGAAAAAGAGCAGAGAAGAGAGTTCTGGTGAAGGTAGCGGTGTAGAAATTCTAGTCAACGAGCCTTATGAAGGTGGACCTGGAGGAACAGGTCAGTATACCCAAAAAATTTACCATGTTGGCAGCCACCTCCCAGGATGGTTCAAAAGTCTTCTTCCAAAATCAGCGCTCACTGTTTCTGAAGAAGCTTGGAATGCTTATCCTTATACAAAAACCAGATACACCTGTCCATTTGTTGAGAAATTTTCGCTAGAAATTGAGACCTACTACTTTAGTGACAATGGCCATCAAGATAATGTGTTTGGCCTTTCCGGCAGTGATTTGAAAAATAGAGTAGTTGATGTAATAGATGTGGTGAAGGATCAGCTGTATGGTGCAGATTATGTAAAAGAAGAAGACCCAAAATTATTTATATCAGAAAAAAGTAACAGAGGTCCTTTGTCTGAAAACTGGCTAGATGAGTATTGGAGAGAAGTTCAAGGAAAAACTCAACCACTTCCTAATGGAAAATCTTTAATGTGTGCCTATAAACTATGCAGAGTAGAATTTAGATATTGGGGAATGCAGACAAAACTAGAAAAGTTTATCCATGATGTTGCATTAAGAAAAACTATGCTTAGAGCTCATCGTCAAGCTTGGGCTTGGCAAGATGAGTGGAATGGACTCACAATGGAAGATATCAGAGAAATCGAAAGGCAAACACAGCTAGCTTTGCAAAAGAAGATGGCAGGTGATACTAGCGATGAGCAAGATCTTTCAGAAGAGAATTCTAAATCTCTTGCAGCTACCATGAGCAGTTTAGAGAAAAATGAAGATATAGCAAGTCCTATTGCTACTAAAAAGAGCACAGAAAAAAGAATCCAAAAACATTTGACTCCTGAAGGAACACCACCATCCGAGCATAAGAGTTCCTCAAAATCAAATCTTAGATCAACTTCTTCGGGTTCTATTAAGAGCTTGCAGGCACAAGCACAAGCAGCAAATTGGAGAATGGAGACTCTTGTCAGGGAATCGGAAACAGAGACAGGTTCTGAAGATGAGTTTTATGATTGTGAATCTTCTTTTAATAAATGGTCTTCTATGTGTTCACTTGATGAAGCTGATATTGACATATCGCCAACCCAAACTGAGGGTCAAGATGACAGCATCTTTAACCCAACATTTTTGAAAAGAGTTACATCTGAAAGAGGATCCCGTAGATTAGTTACTTTGCATAGCCAGCAAAGCATAGATGGCTGTCCTGAGACGCCAGTCCATAGCTCTTGTTCAACAACAGTTCTTATTCTTGTGTTTCATGCTGGAAGTGTACTGGATGCCAATGTTGACATGACTGCTAAAAAATCTGATGTTACAACATTCAAAGGTGCTTTCGAATCAGTAATGCGTCAACATTATCCAACACTAGTAGGTCATGTAGCAATCAAGCTAGTTTCATGTCCATCAGTTTGCACAGAAGCCTTGGGAGTTCTATCAACTTTAAGTCCATATAGCTTTGATTGTTCACCATCTACAATAGAAAGTCCTTCTCTAACAAATGACTTAATACCAATTGGTGCTATACCTTTAATTGCCACATCATCTCCTGACTATGCGGAATCTGTAGCAAAAACAATCGGTTGTGCCAATGCTGTTTATGGTGAATTCTTAAAATCAGATGATGGTAAAGGTTTTAATGGCCAGGTTTGCATTGTGGGTGACTGTATGGGCTCAGTGTTGGCTTATGACGCTTTGAATCGTACTTTACAATACCAATCCCGTCATGATAGTGAGAATAGTATTTTAGATACCGAAATTACTATTCCAAATGATCCCTCGGAGCAAAGTTACTTGAACAAATCGCATTTGCAAGCCCCAACTCCGAGAAGACGATCTTCGTCCACAAGTGAAAATCACGTCAAGTTTGAATTCGAAGTAAGTGATTTCTTTACATTTGGCAGCCCACTTTCGCTTATATTAGCTTCCCGAAAAATATCCGACGATAAGGGTAAAGAAATAATGAAACCTTCAGTGCAGCAAGTGTACAACTTGTTTCATCCTACAGATCCAGTTGCTTCCAGATTAGAGCCGTTATTATCTGCCAGATTTACAAACTTGCCACCAATTAACGTGGCTAGGTATACTAAATACCCTTTAGGAAACGGTCAACCTTATCATTTAATGGAATTGATACAGAGTCATCCTCAGCTATTTGGTGACCATCTTCAAATGCCACCAACACCAGTTTTAAGAAGACTATCTGAAGTATCTGTGCAGAGCACTGTTAGCGGTCTCGTTGATAACATCCCACTAATAACTATGAATGCTTTGCAACACAAATGGTGGGGAGCCAAGAGACTCGACTACGCACTTTATTGTCCAGAAGGCTTAACAAACTTTCCTACTAATGCTTTACCTCATCTGTTCCATGCTAGTTACTGGGAAAGTTCTGATGTCATAGCTTTTATACTGCGCCAAATCGGTCATTTCGATCTTGCTTTTTATGGGCATTCAGACGACAAGGAATGCTCATTGTTTAAACCGGGGCAGGAGAGAGAGAAATGGATGAGAAAAAGAACGTCAGTAAAATTAAAGAATGTCGCTGCTAATCACAGAGCAAACGATCTTATCATAAAGGAAGGAAATCTCCAAACATTCACGGCTAGATTTATGTATGGGCCATTGGACATGATTACACTAACCGGCGAGAAAGTAGACATATACATGATCAAAGATCCACCAGCAGGTGAATGGACAATGCTCTCTACTGTAGTCACAGATAAAACTGGCAGAGTCACTTACACTTTATCAGATAGACAGAGTGTCGGTTGCGGCATATATCCGCTCCGAGCAGTAGTGCGCGGCGATCACACACACTGCAACTTCCATCTGGCTGTAGTCCCGCCACAAACAGAGTGCGTTGTTTTCAGCATCGACGGTTCTTTTACCGCCAGTGTGTCTGTGACGGGCCGTGATCCTAAAGTCAGAGCGGGTGCCGTAGATGTCGTACGTTTTTGGCAAGATCTAGGATATCTCATACTATATATTACTGGTCGACCCGACATGCAGCAGAGAAAGGTCATTTCTTGGCTGGCGGAACACAATTTTCCCCATGGGCTTGTATTCTTTTCGGACGGGTTTTCAACTGATCCGCTTGGCCATAAAGCGGCTCACTTGAACAGTCTGATAAACGAACATGGAGTGATTTTACATGCTGCATATGGTTCTGGAAAAGATATAAGTGTTTATCATAACTGTGGACTATCTCCAAGACAGATATACGCTATCGGTCGGATTAGTAAAAAGTATATTAATATGGCGACTACGTTGAACGAGGGTTATGCTCTTCACCTGGCAGATTTGAAGCAGCCTGGCGCAGTGCGACCCGCTAGGGGCAATGCTCGTCTTCTAGTACCGCGCAGGCTGCTAGCTCCTGTCAACACCACTACTGCAAACCGCGGCCGACGCTAAATTTCCTGCAGTTATAGTTGGCCTGATAGTTAAATTTCTTGAAACGCTTGATCATTCTTGGATTAGATGGTATTTGTGATAGTTATGTGTTAGTGCTTATCTATAGAATTTCGTCTCTCATAAGAACAATATTTACTTACCTTAAAATAATTTTACTTTATCACTCTAAACTAAAAGTCTAAATTCAATTATACCTACCATATCGTATTAACAAACCCAATGTTTGTATGCCTCATTGTCCTCTATCATATTTCGTAATATTATTTCGATCTCAGTGAACACGCTTTGTCTTTGTAAAGATATTATATTGTTTATTGTTAGAAAGTACAGTTTATTGTCACTGTGTACCTTTAAAAATATTAAACTAATGTAGTTAATTGACTGTTCTATATTTAACTAATTGCAAAGTTGTTATTTACTTCTACAGTTAGAAGATCGTTTTATTTATTTATAAAAAATATATTAATAAATATATTTATTGTTGCAAATGAATGTTGAGGAATCTGAATCTCGGAAAGTAGATAAAAGTAAATAAACAATGTTTTATTCTAGTCTAATCGGATATTATATTCGGCGTGCGTGGATGCTTTTGTGAAACTATAGATTTATGGATATTTAGTCAGATTTTACTGTGTCTGGATACAAAATGTGAACTGCTGTATTGACCTACACAATTTATTTGGGTTTTACATTATAGCACCACATTAAGAGTTGGTGTTCTTGTTTATGAACTTTTTAGATAATATGATAGGCTTTGGCGTATTTTATTTTTAAATAATGTAATTTGATGTAAGAAAAATACAAATTCTAAACTTGATTAAAATAAAATACAATGGTTTAGGAATTAATATTTAAGTAAAATGCTATTTTTAGTCTTAAAGTTTGACTTCTATACAAAGTGTATTTAAACTAAAAAAACACTTCAATAATAAGTTAACCACTTGATTTAGTTATCATCATTCATCAGCAGCACCTAGTTAATAAAAAATGCATTGTAGCTACTAGCTACGTAAAATCATGCAGATATGCTGCTAAATGCGTCTTTCATGTATCCAGTGTCTTTAGACTTAACTAAAACTAAATTAATATGAAACCTTTCATTATTCTTGTTATTTATTTGTAATAATTCGAATGTATGTTATTGTAATTTTTATAAGAGCTAATAATTATAACAATTGTTTTATTATTATATTTACTAAAACATTACCAAAACTGAAATATAAATTTTGATATAGGCAAGTTTAGTAGTTAATGAAAATTAACGCAGTTTTCTTAATCTAGCGAATAATACTGCTAAAATGCACTCAAACATTTTTGAGCATATTATACACTGAACTATAATATAATACATGTCCTATACCACAGATTACTAAATATATGTTATTACACAAGTATTTTAGGAAGTTATGAGTGCAATGTTACAAAGTAGATGTCTTTTCTCTGAGTTGTCTCATATGATATGATAATTAATGAATATTGTGGTTTTGTAGGTAAGAATAATTGTGTATGTATGTATGTTGGCATACCTTCTACACAAGTGATAAGTGGGTACTTTGATTATTATAAAATACAATAATTAAAACATCAATAATAAATACATAACTAATTATATTATACTTAATACACTACACTACTTATTCGTACAAAACAATTACATGACGTATTGTTCTTACTTAGTTAAAAAATATTTAAAATTACCTGATTGAGGTAATTTTCGACGACAACAAACTTGGTAATTTTGATCAACAGTATTTGATTTTCATCGAAATGTTATTCTGAAATAACGTTTTTATGAAAATCAACAGGCTTAGGCGTGCGATTTATTATAAGATGGAAAAAAATCAAAGCCTTAACCTATTTATGTACCTACTCGAATTTTTAGTCTATTGGATTGCATCATCATAAATTATTTTTTATCACAGTTGCTCGTAAAGTGGCTCTAATCCTACCGCTTTTAGGATCATAATCCAAGAAATTTCCAACGCGTGCTTTTTACTTTACACTACCGCAAGATTCAGTTAAGTTTGTATTTCACTGCAAGTTATACGTACATTTTCGACGTTTCGCTTCGTTCTAGTTCCGGTTCACGTTCCAGTTCACGTTTCAGTTCACGTTCCAGTTTCTGTTCTAGTTCCAGTTCCAGTTTTCGTTTCGTTTTAGTCGATGTCGATTTTATTTGCGCCATCAACACGGTTTTTCTCTGACGGCGCATGAAAATAAGAAGCCTGCACGACATTTTCACAAAGTTAATTTAACAGTACAACTCTGTTGTCTCCTCGCAACTGTGATGAAAAACGTCGTAAGACGTGCGTGTGCATTGATCATTACACTCTCGGCTCCCATAACGCATATTACCGCCTCGAGTGCAATGATTAACTTTGCACACTTATGATGTACTAATAAAAAATATTATGTGGAGCTAATAAAACAAAATATCCTTTCCTTTATAGATAATATTGATGTGTGTGAAATCATGTAATTCGTTTATGTTCAAGGAATACATAATATACATTGTTACTTATTACAAAAATATTTGAATTCTCTAAACATAATTTTTTACCCAAATGTAACATTATTTTTATACTTGCATTAATTTTTATTTTTATTGGATACAATATAAGTAATATTAATGAGGTTAATACATAATATTAACGATTTTAATTATATTTAAGTACTTACATAACATTACGTTATACAGTGCGAGTTTAAATTCGCATGTTTATAGGTAGGTACTTTTGTTTTGACTTAACAAAATTCATATTATTTTATTTCAAAAAATTACATTGTACTTATAATAACAGAGTTTACGATCAAATGATTGGCATCCACTATAGGGGAGGTAACATGTGAAATCAGTTAATTATTTCAGTCTAGCTCCATTGATTTAGATCTCGATAGATATGAAGTACCTACTGTATCACTCTGTCTATATGTCTGTATAAAGGTCAAATTAAAAGTAAATATTGTTTTACTTTATTGCTAGAGTGGTCATTCAGCATTGCAATGCACAAAACAAAATGAAGATATTTTTTTTTGTATGAGAATCAAGGTTTTCCAATAGAGCACAGCTTGTGGACAGCCATGTTTTTCCTAATCACACCCTTTGGGGATAACATACGAATTTAAACTCACGTCGTATAATAGCAATGTTGTATGGTACCTACATTCCTATTGCAAATTATGAAAATAGATAATTATATTTTGTTTTTTAATTATTAATGTGTCTAAATCATGTAAAATAAGCATTTTAAATATAATATATTATCGTTTCTTTTTAGATGAAGTTTAAGTATTTTTGTTATTAATATATTAAGGTAGGTACCTACTTACTAATGTAATACATATTTATTTATATTTATTCTTGAGTAAATATACTAAAAATGCATTAAGTACTTCTAATTAACTGATATAATAATTATATTAGGTACTCACGTATCAATATTTATGATTTTTTATAGCAGTATCGCCTGCTCAGCGTAATCTACAGATTAATTTGTAAAGGAAAAATCGAAATTTGAATTTTTTTTTTTCGAGGAAATTTGAATCTTTTGTGATTCAAATTTTTCCTTTACAAATTAATCTGTACTCACGTATCGTTACAAGATAAAAAATTGGTAGAGTGATCAATACTTTTGGCTAAGTTTGTACGTATAATATATGGTATATCTATAGTATATAAAGTATAATTGTATATAAACACATTACACAGTATAAGTAGGTACTTGCGTCGATATTACATAACATACCTACATACTTCTATATCTAGTGAATCGTTAATCTCTACCGAATCAGGTATTTTATACCTACCTTGAATGACTTCCGATCCAAAGAATGTTTGTTGACATATTTTTCATTGTTATTAAGATTCTATTTACACCCCGTGAAATAGTAATAGGTAAGTAGTATTTATTGTATTATGCAGTTATAAAATTTTATGTAATTTTTTCTCACCGCGCTCGTCATTATGCTTAGTTACCACAATAAATAACTTATTAATCTTATTATAAATCTTTACCTACAATCTGATGCAGTTTATGATCTCTAAATTGGGATTAAATATAAACAAAACAGTAATTTTATTAATAGTGTCGTCGTTATAAAGATAGCCACTTTTCACTACGAAGCATACGTACCTACCTAATTTGTAGGTGTTTATATTGTGAGCTAAGGTCCTCGAAGGTAAGTCAGATTACGGCGGACACAAGTGCAATATGTAATCGCACTGTTTGCCTTTGTTTGGCTTCTCCCGAGGCCGGCCTGTTCTCTGCCAGTCTAAATTTATCCTAGTGGCAACCAGAAGCCCTGAGTTTGATGATGGAATGATACGTTTGTTTATCATCAAAAGCTATAACGTCGTATATAAATAGACGATTGACGTGCTTCACAACTTTGATTGCGCACACTTGTCTAGCTCTTTACGTGCTGCATGGAATATAAGTGTCGATATACGGGGCTCGTATTACCTAGAGTTTTGAGAGCCATCATGAGATGCAGACCTAAAATGCATCTGTAACAATGGTATACCTTAGACTTGCCGATAAGTCTACTGGGAAGACTAAAAGAAGGTACCTAAAGGAATCTCAATATGCCTACGAAAATATTCTATAGGTTGATTTGAGGGTAATACCTACCTATTGCGTTAGCACCTCAATGATGCCATTGCCAAGAAGTTTAAAAAAAACTATCCATTATTCATAAATGCCCATTATGCTGCTGTCTCAGTATTCCTCCGTCAACATGACGCTAATAGATTGGTGGTGGCGTAGGTATAGGGTGGTGATTGGTTAAGCTGGTTAAGCTTAATATAGGCACCTTGCCTATTTAATAAGCAATCTGCTCGAATTTGCTATAGGTACCTATACTGTGCAAAGTGCATTCATTCAACTTTCGTGTTCACTGGATATGGACTGATGTTTTCTAATCGAACGATCACTCCAGTGTGTCCAGTGTGACTAGCTGCAAGTAGACATGTGTGTCATCTAGTCTTGCTAGTTTTTCGTTAAACTGTGTAGTTACACATATTCAATAAATCGAACGTAAACCAGGACCCTAATTCTGTATGACCACTTTACGATTCCTTACTTCGAAACCACGCGAATTCCTTGTCTTATATAAGAAATCTGCAAAAATCTATTTTCTATAAAATGGAAACAAAACCGCGCGAAATGAATTTGGAAATGACGCGATTTGAACTGTCAAAAATCATAATGTTCCACTGAGACACGTTCCGAAACATCAACACGTCAAAAGTTACCACCACTTAATATATCAATATTTATTCAAAATAAAAATAACATAATGTAAAGTGAAGGTATTTCTAATGCTGTGACACGATTTGAACAAGACACGATAACGACGTGGTTTCGTATCGTGTGGAATCTGAGTTTCATACAGAATTAGGGCCCAGAGCCGATTGATTTCTTTACTAGGTACCTATCTATACTATGATATTGTAGGTACCATTTAACATTTACCCAAGTATTAAAACGTTTCGTAATTTTTCATTTTTAGTACATAAAAATACGTATTGCCGCTGTCTTTTTCAATCGGTTGCAAGTTGCAATCACGTTACGTAGTCGCGTAGCTGGTTCCAGTCGTAAATTTAATACTCATTCTGTGTCTGGGTGTTATATTATATTCTATGTATGTATTTACAAAACAAAAAGTATCTAAGTATTCTATCAGTATATCTGGTTTCCATAGTACAAGCTTTGTTTAGTTTGGGACTAGATGGCGCTGTGTGAAATGTCCACAAATATTGATTTATTCCAAAGGCACATAATGAATAGACCACTATCGTCCCTTACTACAATAAACATTGTGTAGCTAGAATAGCTATTGTGTTGTCATGTTTTGTTTCCGCCTGTAACGTATGAAATAGGAAAAGATAACATCAAGTAGCTATTCCACTGTTGCAGTGTTAATTAGTAAAGGGGTTAATGTAATCTCCTGTAGGTATATGTAGTACGTACTTTGTGTATGGTGTATAAGATTTTTGCCTAGTTCTTAATTTGATTGACGTTTTTAAATTATTATAAGTACCTAAATGTAATCTACTACACTGTATTCCTTTTAATATGTATTTGTATAATCTATTATTTATGTTTCATAGTTTGTTAAAATATAATAATATTGATCTTATAACTGGTTTATTCATTGTAAACTTGATAGTGTTAGGTAAATTAATATTTTACCAGTATCGTTATGGAATTGTTAAAATCTCCCTCAGTGCTCTGCTAGCTTCATTCTTTTGTATTTATGTACTATCTATGTGTGTGGGAAAATAAATTATTGTTGTTGGCAATTATAATTGTTTTGTTTATAAATCTCTATTTAATATATAGTTTTTTTTTATTAGAATCAAAATAAATATAATTATACGTATTACTAAAAAATCTTAAATAATATAAACAACCTAACTGCTTAAAAATAAAAATATCAATCTAAAGAAATCTTGAACTATCTATGGATTAGAAAAGGTCTATAGATAGTTCTAGCTAAATACTCTCTATTTAGCATAGTAGTATATTGTTCTAAGTTCCTAATTTATTAAATTTAAAATAACCTAAAGGAGGTCTAACTAATTGATCTACGGGGCCTGGGGTATTGAATTGAAAAGCTGTTGAAATACATAACACTAGAAAATTTTATTTACAAATAATTCACTTCACAGCTACATAGAGGCTTACAATAGTAAATAAAAAAACCACATATACTATTTTATATGAATATATTGACATCTACTAAACGTTATTTTGCTCATAAAATTCTTAAACTGTGACAGCTGTTTCACAAATACTTTAAAAAGTTTTTTTTTTAGATGAACTTTGCATTAAATACACAAAAATTTAATAGATAAGTACATAGTGTAAAACTGTTTTGCTAAGAATAGGCTAGTGTCCTGCTATTTTTTTTTTGCATAAATTAATAATATTTCTCAAAAAAATAAACAGTCGTGAAAGCAATAATGAAATATCTCAAAAAATTACAAAGTTACAAGCATTTTAATATACAGAAATAGAAAGAGACAGCTCAAACATGCAGTGACGCCACTCTTGCTCCTTCATAGTACCTCATTACTAAGCTGTGGTAGCTTTACATACAACCTCTTTGGCATGTGACTTCACAACGTGCGTTTTCATAGTAACCGTGGGAAATCTCCAGTTTTGCGAGAAAGGGGCGATGTAACTTTAAAAGCTTATTGCACCTTGATTTATTTACCGATTTTACTTATGTTTTCAGTGATTGTATTCATTTCTAACCTACTTTAGGAAAACAATATTTACTTGTTAATTTTTCATAGCAGGCAACTAGCCTATTGTGAAATAATATGTGCCCTAAAAATAATACCTACATAAAAAGATAAAGGTACATTGACACAGATTCTTAAAAAATCATTCGAAGATAAAATACTGTTAAAAGACACAATCAGCCATAATCATAAGAAAAAATAACAAAATATAAATAATTCATTTCCCCTAATTTACGTATTAAATTGTATAGAATAGACTGTGCTGTCAGAACGACGTGCCTAGTGCAGGATCATCGTAATCGGCAGCCGTGACACTTAACATCAGGCGAACGACTAGCTCTTAATAAGTAACATTTATACAAATTATTTTTATAATTTCCCTATTATTTCTTTACTCATAAGTATTTAATTACCTCAAGTATTATAATTAGCTAGGGTTGGAAATGATGTAAATCACTTGCAAGAAATAGCAGGACTTTATAAAAATATGATACATTTAAACGAAAACACATTTTGGTGTAGGACAATAGCGAATTTAAAACAAAAATATTCAACAATCGTCGAGATCTTATTGTACTTATTTTTAAGTGCCGACAGTGGCATGGATGACATATTATTTGTTGAAAAAAATCGCAACAAATTTTGCACTGCTTGCATCATCCAGCGGCTTTCAATGTTACATATTGCAAAATTTTCGCGACGATTTTTTTTTTAAATTAGACCAGTAATTTATTTCACTTCCGCATCGACAGAAATTAACTTTATTTTATAATCAACTTTTTGAATAAAATTTTGGATTTGTCATGATTTTGAAGAGGATAGTAACTACATATTCGATAGATATACCTACCTAGCCTTAATTTATTTTGATAAGTATAAACTTAGAGTATATTCTAAAAAGTATAAATAAATTTTAAGTAGGTAGGGTAGGGTTTTCGTTTTAGCTTTATCAATAAACCAAGTAAAAAAATTATTTAACGGTAATTTCCCAGACACGATAATATAAGTTCCGTTTGTCAACTTAAGCGCACAAATGGGAATAAACCAGTCAAACATTTACACAGACAGCAAAATATTAAAGAATACGAATCTCGCAGATACATATTTATCGTGTAAGTACCCCGCTCTACGGTATTTATGTACATAAACATTAATTATGTAGTATTTGTTCAACTGTTGGCACATATCAACACTTATTCATAACGTGGAATACCAGTGGTATGACTAACTATAAGTAAATATTTTCTTGGTCAAAATAAAAATAGATACAAAATCGATCATCTAATTAAGTTATTGAATCTAATTGTACCATTAAAGGCCTTACTTATAAAAGTAACGCCCTGTCCCGTTTTCGCTGACATTTCACAGAAACAAAAATAAAGAACATTTTAATTTTTTAATTGATTCAATTTAACAAACGTTTATAAGTAAGACAATCATAAAGTTAACTACAAATTAAACGCTTAAAGTGCGTTGTTATAACAGTACGAATACTTTATTTCATTTTCATGAACAAGACACTAACAACAGTAATCTATTTGGATATAAGTAATAATATTTCATGTTTTTATAGAAACCAAGACATCTTCTTATAATGGGTATCAGGTTTATGCTTTAACGCAGATCTCTTTCTGCTCTTTATGCCCGTCTGCACTAACTTTTTATTAGTAGGATGATAGGATATAGAAAGTTTTATTTAAATTATATCATTAGATAGATCCTACATCACTAATTCGTTTACTAAATGTGAGATCACCGTTACGTACACGCATGCGTGTTTGCGTGCACATTTGCGTAGATATAATAGTGATCTTAATATTCAGCTGCGCCAGTCATCATGAAAACCTAGCGTGACTATATGAATTCATAAAATAAATCACAAAAGTTATATTGTGCTATCACATAAAGATTAACAAAATTGTAGCTCATTATCATTTAAACACAGTAACACGTCAACTTTTGAAATCGGTTTGAAATGCAATGGATAACATTCCTTTAAGACCTCTTGTTTATTGGTTTGATTAAAAATTAATAAAAAAAGCAGATTTTTTTAAAATTATGAGTCTAAATAATATTTCTGCTAGAAGCCAGAAGAGAAAAAAAATATACTCCTTGCTGCAAACAAGTCTTTGCTCAAATTTGGCTTAGCACATCGACTTCGTGTCTTTCATAACATAGTTAATTTTTTTCATATTAGAGCGTTAGCAGCGCGATAATCGCGCGGTAGAAGCATGTGCCTTCACATTATAAGAACAAAGGTGCGACTATGATATACGTTCAGGGGTCTAGCAAAGATACCTTTCCGTCACGCGTTAACGCCAAACGATAACTCCAAATGTGTGGGAATGACATTACTTGCGGAAAAGCGACAAAGTCATTCTCATCCATTTTGGAGTTAGCGTTTGGCGTTAAAGCTAATGGAAAGGGATCTTTGCTAGACCCCTAGATATCTGAATTACCGTACATTTATGTTAATATTGGTTCTGATTTGAATATTACCATACGTTTGTCGTACTACCATATTGATACGAGACATAAAAGGACTTGATATTACGGTACAAATACCGTAATTACCGTATGGTACGCCAAATGAGCACACGCTGCGGTCGCGCCGGCTGCGCGCGGCTACCGCGCTTTTATTTTGAATGCGAACGATAGTCGCGCGTCTGCCGTGCGACAGACGCGCTGCTAAAGTCGCCTAACCGAAACGATTTTCGAATTTCGGTATCTTGCTAAAAATACAATCTTATCCATTCTTGAGTAGTTTAAGTCCAAGAGAACACCATATCCTTTCCCAGAGTCCAGAGTAAGTATAATTTTAATAAAGCGTTTTTGTGATAATAATGGCAATACTAGGAACTATTTCAGACATTCGAATAATGACCACGCGGCTCGTGACTAACTTATTTACTTACATAAAGTAAACAGACATCAATGTGCTAGATTTTTTAAATTGCCTTTACGATTAGCTCCCTCGCATTCAAATTCACGAATCAAAAGATTCAAAGTCAAACCCCACAGCCTCGTTTCTCCGACATTGTTCACGCTGTATTTAAGTAAGTATATATATTTATTTAATTACTATATAAAGTCTTTTGTTTTAAAATCGTCAAAATGGTTTTACTTACATGTACTAAAAGTGTAATCAATATATCCGAACGGTACGACAAGTAGGATGACTTTGCTCCATAGATTTTCACAGTAAAACATTTACTGCCGTGATTATTATATATTTATAATTATACTAGTGTTTATAAATAGAATTATAAATTAATAATTTTGTATACACGGCAACCGTGAGAAACTCCACTTTTTACAAAGCAGACCTTAAATCGTAAAATTCTGTCAGTTTTCACCACCATGTTGCAACTATGTTTTCCGATACAACTTAAGTACTGGGATTCAATATCGAAAATACGACCTTCTCGTCCAAGTAATAAGCTCTAATATCGGAGGCCAAAATCGCGTGTCATTTCAGTGGCTAAGTAATCCATAAATTGACTTCACTCCAATCTCACCTCAATCTCGTGGATACAAGGTTCAGTTTCCAACGGCGAGCCGGGCGCTTGCTATGAGTAAGCAGTGCCGTTTTTGTGCGAAGCTCTCGTGAATATGATGTCTTCGTCGTCCGCATTGATGCTCTCCGCTGTAGTGAGAGCTACGGTGTCGCTGTGAACCACGTGGGGGGACTCGTTGAACTCATCAAGCTCTTCTGTGCCTGCTGATAGATTTATTTAACGTTACAAACCTTAGAGTATAGACTAAAAGCAAAGAGGTATCATCAAAACGATAGTATATTTGTACTGCTCACACGTATCGCTACGTCAGTGGCGAAGGAAAGAAACATACATATAGTAATTAGCTACGCTTGCGAAATGTCACCGTACCATTTTTTCGACTCGAGTCAACTGTTTTTTTCTATACAAATCTGTCAGACTCATTCACATGAAAGTGTCCACTTCATATAAAAAGTGTCCAAAAAAGTGGTACGTTTGACAGATAATGACGTTCTCTCTATGCTTTTAGTCTATACTCTAAGTGACAAACAAAAAAAGTGGAACATTTGACCCATAACGCGTCAGAAGAGCAGAGCTATAGCGATAGAAAGAGAGGCAACTGTTTAAGGTAGAGTTGTAGCGCTGTACGAGCTGAACTGCACTTTATTGCGTTGTAGCAAGAGTCGCTATTTATTTAAGTGACTTCGCGGAGTGAAACTTCTGTACCGGTACTATTATGTCTTCTTTAACTAGATATTAAAAACTTATGCACGGAACATTCAAATTGGCAGCCGTATTATGTGAAAGTAACAACAGCAGTAGCAAAGCGACAGCAAGCACTAAACAATAGGTCGCAGTCGCCCGCTTGTTGCTGAATGCACTTTGGCCTTTGACACTAGCGCCACTAGCAATAGATGGAAACAAAATAATGCACTTTTTAGTTCATCGATTGTCCGACAGACGGTGATCTAGCGCTCGATCGCTTTCTACTCTGCCAAAGTGACGTTTGACAACGATGATTGCGAAATTTACGCCTGTTGCAAAGTTGTTGCGAGTTACGTAATTAGCCAGCGGTTCGGCCGTTTTGGCCACAAACATTAAAATACAAATAAACAAGGTGTTTCACATCAATGATATTTGTATATGTACCTGTATAATCAGAAGGCGCCAGTAGCAAGTATTGTTCGGACCGTGTCGGCCATAACAGGTGTGCCATCACACAAAACGCCAAGCAGTCAGCAGAATACGTTATTCCTAAAAATAATTATATTGTTTTGTTAGGAACATTATGATGTCACAATAGCTCAGTTGGTATCGACTTGCTATCCTAGCTAAGCCACTGAACTCCTTATAAACTCCTTTGGTGAACACATGGTCCTTAAGATTTTCGCAGTCAGCGGTCATGCGATTATAGCTTAAGTGGTAGAGCATCTAATCCGGTGAGTTGGAAGGCGCGGGATCAAATCCCGCTGGTTGCTAAAATTTTAAGTACTATAATATCTTTTTAGATATACCTGAGTGTGGTTTACACTTAAAAATCAATCCATGACTGAACTCCTTTATTATAATACAGTGCGCAGTGCAGTCTCACACGAAACTTTATTATTGTAAAGTTGCGAGTGACACTGCAACTGCCATAGGCGGCCGTGTCGCTTAACATCAGGTGAACAGTCGTTCAGGCTCAGATCGGCACGTCAAAATAGGTCTGCTATATTAAATTGTTTCAAAACGTATTTTCTGCGCTTAGTTACTATGGAAGTTATCAAATAAGGAATGGAATTTCTTCTGTTGAATTGCAATTAAGCTTCCGTGATCACCCCACTAACATCTGCCAAGATATTGTGTTGTGCTATCTGCAAAGGTTTGTTGGACTGGTATGATTACCAGTCCAACAAACCTTTGCAGATAACCGGGTTTGATAACCGGATAATTAGTTTTTTTTTAATGGGCAATGTGCCTTTATTACTCAAGCTAACTACTACAATAATAAAAACTAAACTAAACTAGCTACACTACCTACTACAGAACACTTATGGACTGTATAATAGCCGCGATGGCCTATAGACAGTCCAAGTGCTCCAGCCCACTACCGGTAGGTAGCGTACCCAACATGCTGGCAGCATTGCCACGTTGAATTGCAATGCTGATGCGTTCGGCCATACTTAGTTGATAGTTGTCGAGAACCATATGTCTGGATAAACCTAACCTAGGCATATTTTACCAAACAATAAGCTGTAATTTTTTTGATGGTTCTTAAATAAATAAATAGAAAGTTTTTTGTTTTTATATGGGTAAACCTGGCCCACTATGGTCAGAACCCTGACCCTGACCCTGGGAGCCGATGGATGCAGGAGGCAAGCAGCCGCTAAAAAGTGGCGCTTTATGGGGGAGGCCTATGTTCAACAGTGGACGTCTTCAGACTGATGATGATGATGATATGGTTAGAACATTACCTTACATATAGTATTCAGATTTGCGTGTGTAGACAAGTGCTAAAAATAGCCTATTTGTAATAAATTATTTGAATTTGACAGCCCACTTTCAAAATAAAACTGGCCAAGTGCGACAACTCGGGAGTTTCGACTTACCAAGCAAAAACTTGAACCGCCACAGCGGACTAATCTGCAGCGCGACAAGCGCTATCACCGGCAAGTAAACGAACCAGACAAGGCTCGAAGCGCCGAAGTGAAGCAAGAAGTTTAACTTCGGCATGTTGTGTTCATACATCATAGTGTTGCGTAGCTCGAGCACGAACCACGTCATGATGGCCACTCGGAGCGCTAGGATCAGCCAGCCCGGCCATGTCTGGTACTCATCGATCTCTTCTATTATGTCTACTTCTGTCTGGAAAACAAAATTATGGTAATAAACCAAGTACTTAAAAGAGAAATTATTTGTGACAAGAAAACACAGTAACAGTACAAATATAGAATAGAATAGAAGAATGCTTTATTGCACACCAAAACATACACAAAGATACATGACAATATGAATTATATATTAACAGTGAATTGCCATTTGGCACATATCCGTCCCAACTCAGCTTAATGCTGGTCATAAAACCAGCGCTGATAAAGTATGTGATGATAAAGTCAAGATCAAAGACTTCTATATATACACTAGACAGCACATCTCTAACATGCACCGTCGACCACTGCAAATAAGCCGGCCAGCGTCTTCTCGCTCATACGAAGCTCGGCTCTCAAAGCGACTGCACGTGTATTGCAACAAAAATTATGATCCGATAATGCCATCGTGCGTGCTTAGATACTACAAAATCTAGTCGATTTAATCTCGTAAAGCGCTGTAGCGGATTTTAGTTTAATTATACCTAAAATAGCAACTATTTCTGCTTCCCATAGCGTCTCTAGTACGTAGTACATATTATACCTCTTTGTACTTTATGAAGGAAATGGGAATCGTGTGTGACAGGAAGGTATAAATTGTAAGTTGTAACTCTTCTTCAATACGTCTTGGATTTCAGATAATGAAAATGCACATCAACTACCGGAAGACGTCCGCTGAACGCAGGGCTCCACCATAAAACGCCCCTTTGGACGCTTATCATAGGGCGGTTTACCATAATCAGCACGCTTGGCAGGCGGCTTGGTGATCGCAGAAGATTTTAACGTGCCAAGGGGAATGCTGCTGCCCGTTCTCTGGATACTCCCTTAGCCGGATTTTACGGCATCCACACGAAGAGATTGTGTGGTCCTATTGTCACACCGCCGGGACTGCACGGTTATAGAAACGCAACTTTAATAAAAAGATAAGGTTCTTCAACTTCCATTTTTTTATGATAAGGTTCTTTGTGTTGGGACCGCCTGGCATCGCAGTCAACGACCGCCGAGTACAATCGCGTTCGCACGCGTCACGTCAAATCATTATGATTGATCGTTATGCTAAAAAATAACGATGACAGTATAAATAATCTATGTAATGATTAGCAGATGTTTTTTTTTTATGATTATACATATTCTAAAATAAATAACGGCCAACGATCACACCTACATAGATCCTTGAACCTAACTAGGATTCCCTGTATCTATGGAATCCAGGAACTTAACACCCAGATGCAGAACAAGTATTCGCGATTCTTTTCCTGTGCACAAATACTTGGTCTGTCGCGGGAATCGAACCCGGCGCCTCCATTATGAGCCGACCTGCTCAACCACCACACCACAGAGGAGTGTAACATAATGATAAGGAGACAAGTTAAGAATATGTAATTACAGCTTAGCGTCTAACATGCGTGGCTACAAAATAGATAAATAGTCCAAGTAGTATGGCGTAGTGTAATAAAATTTAATCGCAACTAGGTTAACTTTATAAACTATATATTTTTTTTGACATTAAAGTATTGAGAACAAGATGATTTCTTTATAAACAAAAATACAAATTAAACAAAAGCAACACCAAAAACAAACTATAATAGGTATTGTTATCAATGTCAATCCCCTACTAATTTCATCATCATCATCATCATTAACAGCCTGAAGACGTCCACTGCTGAACATAGGCCTCCCCCAGAGCACGCCACCTTGAGCGGCTGCTCGCCTCCTGCATCCATCGGCTCCCCGCGGCTTTCACCAGGTCGTCGGTCCACCGAGTGGGGGGCCGGCCTACGCTGCGTCTTCCGGTTCGTGGTCGCCACTCGAGAACCTTTCTTCCCCATCGGTTGTCAGTTCTACGAGCGATGTGGCCTGCCCATTGCCACTTCAACTTACTAACTCTAAGAGCTATATCGGTCACTTTAGTTCTCCTGCGGATCTCCTCGTTCCGGAGCTTATCTCGCAGGGAAACACCGAGCATAGCTCGCTGCGCGACTTTGAGCTTACTAATGAGGCCAACAGTAAGAGACCATGTCTCAGTTCCATAAGTCATCACTGGCAACACACACTGATTGAAAACTTTCGTTTTCAGGCTCTGCGGTATTTTGGACGAAAAGATAGGACGAAGCTTCCCGAACTAATTTTACAAAGTAATATTTGTTCACATATTAGGTAACACCTACATACCATACTAACCCACATTACTCTCACGCAAACTATATATAGGAGAAAAATTATGTAAATAAATAAACTGCGTACGTTATCACTGAATCGGCGGAACTTTAACGGATCTAACCTCGAGTGAAAACTAAGTACTTATACTATACTTACCTATTGGTGTCCTGTGATTAACGGACGGACAGACAGACAGCGAAGCCTTAGTAATAGGGTCCGTTTTACCCTTCGGATATGGGACCCTAAAAATTAGTGTACCTACTCTACATTTGACTAGGATGGGGCGTAAGTAATCTACTCTGTTGCCTAGACCAGCATACCCGTAGAACATACTAACACGGCATTGCTCCATATACCCGCATTCTATGATACTATACACCGTACTTATTGTAATAAGTACGCACCTAAATAAATAAAAATTAACAATGCATTTAAAATGTAGTACGATATTGTATTTGCATAGTAACTGAAGCTGATAACAACCCACTTTTAGGCTATTAGGTATATTAATAACGATGCATGATAATGTTTGCTTTTCCTGTATGTAAATAGGCACCTAGTAAAGTAAAGGGCTTCAGCCGTGACTTCGTGACATAACGCCAGTAGAAAATGTTCAAGTTGTATTAGCAATTATAATTAACTATCCAATTACCGTGCCGTATGCCGTGTGGTCCCGGTTACGAATAGGACCACCCCATCTCTTCCCGTGGGTGCCGTAGAAGGCGGCTAAGGGAATATCCAGGGAATGGGTCGCAGCGTTCCCCTCGGTCTTGGTGGCAATCAATCTTCACCTACTGCGATCACCAAGCCGCCTGCCAAGCGTGGTGATTATGGCAAACCCCCCCCCCCCCCCCTAATGACAAGCACAAATAAAAACGGCCCCCAGTCCCCGGCAGCTCTGCTATCCCGTGGCTACGGTAGCGGCCACGGTAACGGCAGGGCAAGGGGTGCGAAGAATCCCCGGCAGACGCCCGGCTACCAACCCCAACGACGACCCCTGGCCCTGGCAACACATAACGTGCGCACACTGAAGGCTGACGAAAGGATGGTCGAGCTAGAGGCGGAGATGGGTAAGTTACGCTGGGATGTAATGGGATTGTCTGAAGTCCGAAGACAGGGACAGGACACGATAATCCTAAATTCCGGTAACTTATTCTTCTACCGGGAGGGAGACCAACTCTCCCAAGGAGGTGTCGGGTTTCTCGTCCGCAAGTCTCTCGTCAACAACGTGGTCAAAGTCGACAGTGTGTCGGCCAGGGTAGCGTACCTGGTACTCCGAATAACCAAACGGTATTCGTTGAAGGTTATACAGGTATACGCGCCGACGTCGGCACACTCAGACGATGAAGTAGAAGCTATGTATGAGGACATATCCGAAGCCATGCATACTTCCGAAACATACTTCACCGTTGTGATGGGAGACTTCAATGCGAAGTTGGGCACAAGGAATAGCGATGAGCTGAGAGTGGGGCCATTTGGATACGGGCAGCGGAACCCTCGAGGACAGAGGCTGGCTGACTTCATGGAGAAGGAGGAACTCTTTATGATGAACTCCTTCTACGAGAAGCGGCCATCCAGGAAGTGGACGTGGATAAGTCCCGACGGTTCCACTAAAAATGAGATAGACTTCATCATGACGACCAAGAAGCACATATTCGATGATGTCTCTGTGATCAGCAAGGTGAAAACCGGTAGCGATCACCGTATTGTTAGAGGCACATTGAATATCAATGTTAAGCTCGAAAGGTCACGTCTGGTGAAGTCTACGCTCCGTCCAAATCCTGTCCAAATCCAAAACCCCGAAGGCTTTCAGCTGGAACTCCAAAATCGCTTCCAGTGCCTAGCCGACTGTAACACAGTGGACGAGCTAAACGACGGGTTGGTGGAAACTGTCCAAGCTGTTGGATCGAAATTCTTTAAGACCCAACGCCGAAAGAAGACTCAAAAGCTCTCAGAAAAAACTCTTGAGCTAATGGCCGACCGGAGCGAAATGAAGCTGCAGTCTTCAGTTGATATGTCAGCCTACGGTGAACTCAATAGACGAATCTGGAGTTCCTTGCGACACGACTTGCGTGCTCTTAGTACTTCACGTATTGAGGCCGCAATTGAGCGGAACCAAGGCTCTAAAGTGTTCGCAAAGGATTCGTCTATTGGGCAACACCAAATGACAAAACTGAAGACCGAAAATGGTAGCATCATTTCATCCAAGCCTGAGATTCTGAGAGAGATCGAGAACTTCTATGGACAGTTATACACCTCGACACGTAAGCCCGCTACTAACACAGCTCAGGACATCAGAGCCAAGTTAGTCCGACACTATACCGAAGATATCCCGGACGTCAGCCTGTACGAGATTAGAATGGCCCTCAAACAGCTTAAAAACAACAAGGCACCAGGTGAAGATGGAATTACGACTGAACTTCTGAGAGCGGGTGGTAGACCGGTACTTTTAGTCCTCCAGAAGTTATTTAATTCTGTCATCCTTGAAGGTACAACGCCAGAGGCATGGCACAAGAGCGTGGTGGTGCTCTTCTTCAAAAAAGGCGATAACACCTTATTGGAGAACTATAGGCCCATCTCGCTCTTGAGTCATGTGTATAAGCTGTTTTCGAGAGTCATTACGAATCGTCTCGCACGCAGGTTTGATGAATTCCAGCCTCCCGAACAAGCCGGTTTCCGAAAAGGCTTTAGCACCATAGACCACATCCATACGCTGCGCCAGATTATACAGAAGACCGAAGAGTATAATCGGCCGTTATGCCTAGCGTTTGTGGACTATGAGAAAGCCTTCGATTCAATCGAGACTTGGGCGGTGCTGCAGTCCTTGCAGCGATGCCAAATTGACTATAGGTATATCGAAGTTTTGAAGTGTTTGTACAGTAAGGCCACTATGTCAGTCCGACTACAGGACCAGAGTACGGAACAAATTCCATTGCAAAGAGGCGTGAGACAGGGAGACGTTATTTCTCCGAAACTGTTCACAAACGCATTGGAGGATGTTTTCAAGCTCTTGGAGTGGAAAAGATCTGGCATCAACATAAATGGCGAGTACATCACTAACCTTCGTTTTGCCGATGATATAGTCATAATGGCGGAATCGCTCGAGGACCTTAGCACCATGCTCAACGACCTCAGTAGTCTCCCAGCAGGTTGGTCTTAAGATGAATATGGACAAGACAAAGATCATGTCTAATGCTCATGTTCCACCTATACCGGTAATTGTTGGGAACGATACTCTCGAAGTTGTCGACAAGTATGTCTACCTAGGACAGATTGTCCAATTAGGTAGGTCCAACTTCGACAAAGAGGTGGCGCGAAGAATCCAACTCGGCTGGGCAGCGTTCGGGAAGCTTCGTCCTATCTTTTCGTCCAAAATACCGCAGAGCCTGAAAACGAAAGTTTTCAATCAGTGTGTGTTGCCAGTGATGACTTATGGAACTGAGACATGGTCTCTTACTGTTGGCCTCATTAGTAAGCTCAAAGTCGCGCAGCGAGCTATGGAGCGAGCTATGCTCGGTGTTTCCCTGCGAGATGGGCTCCGGAACGGGGAGATCCGCAGGAGAACTAAAGTGACCGATGTAGCTCTTAGAGTTAGTAAGTTGAAGTGGCAATGGGCAGGCCACATCGCTCGTAGAACTGACAACCGATGGGGAAGAAAGGTTCTCGAGTGGCGACCACGAACCGGAAGACGCAGCGTGGGCCGGCCCCCCACTCGGTGGACCGACGACCTGGTGAAAGCCGCGGGGAGCCGATGGATGCAGGAGGCGAGCAGCCGCTCAAGGTGGCGTGCTCTGGGGGAGGCCTATGTTCAGCAGTGGACGTCTTCAGGCTGTTAATGATGATGATGATGATGATCCAATTACAGTTTTACTTATGTATAGGGTAGGTCCCAACCGATCCCACGAAACGGATCCCACCTATTATTTTTTGCAACTGATACCACAAATAGTAGATTAGTAGCCAAGGGCTGTAAGGCATCAATTGCAGCCCGAGGGCGCCTATAGTTCGAGGGTGCAATTGATGCTTACACCCGAGCTAACTACTCTGCTTTACATCTCGATTGTGAGGTAAGTAGAAAAAAACCGGCATTACAAGAATAAAACATTTTAGACCTTTCAAGGCAAAATATTGTTAAATGCTGCTTCAGCTTCCATTTTCATTGAATCGGGAGTGCAGCTTATATCTTCATCACTTGCAGAACTCATGTTTTTTTCCTAATTAGCACGTAATTATAAAAAAATCCCAAAAACAAACAATATTTAAAGTAAAAGTTTTCTTATCCCGCCTTTTTTCATCTTTTTTTTAATTTTTTTTTCAAGAACGAAATTGAGCTACGCCGTTCGATATTTAAAATTGATGACTATTATACTCATACGAAGACAAGGCTGAATAGCGAAGCGACCTCTTTTGTCATTGGGCTGAATTGAATGCATGATGTCTATTGCCAGTATGATGGTTAGATGTACGCGAACTTTTTGAAAGAGTGAAGAGTTTTTTTTTAATTACTTACCGCTCTAGGGCTTTTCTAGCTACATTATTACCCTAGAGCGCTAATTGGTTACCTACAAGCCCCATTTGGGGGTAATAAGGACTACTTACCGAATATGAGAGATGTAAATATTATTTTGAGCTACCGTCCAGCCTCCTTTAGACAAGTAGGTATTTAAATGGGATGCGGGTGGAGGCTACGAGCAAAACAAAAACTAGGAAGATATTTCAAGTGTATGTATGAAAGATTAGGAAGGAAAATGGAATAAGTGGGCCAATGTCAACGTGTACCAACGTGGGCCAATGTGTATTTTTTGAAAATCAAGTTTATCATTTCGATACGCATCTTTTCGTAATTATCTACAAGATTTCTGGCCGGCGGGCGTATTACCTAACTCGCAACAGGTTTGCAACAGGCGTAAATTGCGCGATGATTGCTGTCATACATCATTAGTGGTGTCGAGCATGCATGCTTCGCTACTGCTGTTGCTTTGCTACTGCTGTTGCATTACTGTTGATTTGTGTGAACTCTTTTGTATTGAATCGATACAAACCACGCGACGAGACCCGCCTAGGGTTTGCGATAAAAATCGATAGGGATCACGATCTGTACAAAAGATAAGAGCCGTATTATAAAATACTCATCTATAGTATACATATATATAATAAAACTGTAACTGGGCTAAATCTGAACATTGAATATTTTTTCAAATTTTGATTGATACACTTCTCAATCGATATAGAAATAGAAACAATATTTTTTGAATTTTTTATGTCTGTCTGTCTGTCCCTTCGAACACGCATCACACTGGAACTACTGAACGGATTTCGCTGAAATTTGGTATACGGTAGATTTTTTTGTTTGTATATTATTATTTTTTACCTATTCATTTACACTCACCTGTCGAAGGGAAGAAAGAAGGGAAAGGGAAAAAGATAGGGGAAAAGAATGAATGGATGGGACGGCAACAGAAGAGAGGCAGGCGAAGCCTGTGTATGTTACATTTTTACCGAACTTCATGAATTAAATAATTTCACACTTACTGTGTTCCAAACATAGAGCAGTATGTGAACGATTCCGTAGGCGAGCCACACTCCAAAAACAAGCGGCTTATAGGAAAGCTCCAGTCTGGTGACCGCCCATCCTTTCGCTAACAGCAGAAGTAGCAACATGAAAAGAGTCTGAAAATTAAAAGGACTTCAATCGTCTTAGTTTCATACTGGATAACACCCTGGATGATATTATCGTCCATATACTTTTTCCGGTTATTTTGATTAAAAACCCCAAGTCACTGAACCGATTTTGATGAAATTTCTATAGGACCAATTGGAAAGTATGTCCTTTCAAATAAATAGAGAGTTTTTCATATCTGTCAATGAGTATAGAGTTTTGAGGTCCCCAAACAAAACATGGAATGGAATTGAGGACCTCTTCATGTCAAGGGTGTTGACTCCTCTTTACCTTTTTTTTTGCAATGAACATGCACTGTCATCATCATTAGCCTGAAGACATCCACTCCTGAACATAAGCCTCCCCCTTAGAGTGCAACCGCAGCCGATTGCCTCCTGCATCCATTGGCTCCCCATGGTTCTGACCAGTGGCCGTATCGCGTAAGACTGATGGAGATCGTGATCATGTGCTGCCTTGCTCGCACTCACGGACTTGTGAATTGGCGCGTGCAAGATGGCATGCGAAGTTCATGTCCAGAACAATTACGCGATAGGGGGCAGGTTGTTGGTCCACCTAGTGGGGGGCCGGCCTACACTGCGTCTTTAACATACATTCACTGTATTTCGTATTAAATATTTAACTATGTTAATTTTACAAATGATAACATTCACATAATACTGAATTACTGATTAATTAATATTTTTTAGAACTGCAAACAAAAAACATTTATGTTAGTTAAAATAGTAAGAGTCTTACCCTACTCATAATATCAAGTATGTCTCCCGCTACAGCCAGCCCATTGAATCCAACTCCATCCGCTGCAAACTTCACAGTGTGCAGCACATTGAAGCAAAGAGCTATGAACTCAAGGAACAAACTGAAAGTGAACAGTTTTGTCACCGGGTGCTTCTGTGTCCTGAAATAAATAAACAGAGAAATTTGATTTTTGTCTTCTTCATTTTAAGTAATTTTTTCCTGTAAGTACAACATACAAAACAGTATAAAGTAATAAATTTATATGAATGCAGTACTATATGTGATAAAAAAACATGTATATATACTGGGTGGCGCAAAAGTACTGGCACTAAAGAAAATACTTTTATTTTTTTTATATGACATTTTCTGTCATTCTGTTGTTGAAAATTGTGTAGTGAACAAATGTAAAATACACTGAAAATAAACATGGACCGTTTTACTCCCCAAGAACGTGGAATAATTGTGTCAATGTTCTTACGGAATAATTCATCAGTGATAAGAACACAACGTGAATTTCGTCGACGATTTCCCCACCGTCCGGCACCGATTGGTCGCACAATTCGACGCTTTGCCACACGCCTTGAAGCAACTGGCTCAACATTGGATAGACCTAAGTCTGGGAGACCAAGAACAGGCCGTTCAGCTGAAAATATCGATGCTGTGCGCGAAGATGTGGAAGAGTGTCCAGAAACATCAACGAGGCGACGTGCCACGCAATTGGGCATTTCCAGACGGACCCTGCAGCGTATTTTGGTGAAAGACTTAAAGATGTTCCCGTATAAAACTCAAATGACTCATCAACTGCTGCCTGCTGACCACCGAGCTCGTCTAGATTACTGCCAGCGCGTCATAAACCTCAACCTTGAAGAGGATGATTTTCCTTCAAAATTGGTTATGAGTGACGAAGCGCATTTCCATCTCTCAGGGCATGTCAATAAGCAGAATACTCGGTTCTGGGGCACTGATAATCCGCGCATTATTCAAGAAACACCTCTACACCCACTAAAAGTTACTGTATGGTGTGGCATCTGTGTTGACAGAGTGATCGGACCCTATTTTTTCGAAGACGCTGGAGGCAATGCGATAACTGTCACTGGAGAACGCTACAGAACCATGTTACGTGAGTTTTTGATACCCAGTTTGGATGAATTGGGGCTGGAGCACATCTGGTTTCAACAAGACGGCGCTACGGCACACACAGCGCGCGACACTATGGACTTAGTGAGGGACGCTTTTCCAAGCCGAGTTATCTCTCGTTTTGGCGATTTGCCTTGGCCTGCAAGATCACCCGATCTGACCAGTCCAGACTTCTTTCTTTGGGGTTTTTTGAAATCTCGGGTGTATGTGAACAAGCCACAGACTCTCGCAGCTCTAAAAGAAAACATTCGTCAAGAAATAACGAACATATCGCAGGAAGTGTTACGGCAAGTTATGCAAAATGTCATAAATAGGGCTCAAATGTGTATCAACTCTGGAGGTCACCATTTAAAAGACATCATCTTTAAATCCTAATGGTACGAAATTTAATGGCACAAATATACATTTAAAAAAACCTAAATCTAGTTTTCTAATTTAGAAAAAATGTTATAGCTGAACCAAATAGGGTCTTTACTTTTGCGCCACCCAGTATATATCTATACTATACATATAATAAAACTGTAACTGGGCTAAATCTGTACAATAATTTTTTTTGAAAATTTTGATTGCTTACACTTCTTAATCAAAAAAGAAACAATTTTTTTGAATTTTTTATCTGTCTGTTTGTCCCTTTGAACATGCATCATGCTGGAACTACTGAACGGATTTCTCTGTAATTTGGTATGGTTATTGTTCAGAATAACATTGCGGATACTTTTTGTTTTCTAAAACAGCCAAGTGCGGGTGGCACGAAGAAACAAGGATGTTTAATTGTATGCAATAATTTTTTGTTTGTATATCATTTTTTATTTACCCATTTATTTATACTCATCTTGTCAAAGGAAAGAAAAAAGGGGAAGGGGAAAAATCTAGCAGAAAAGGGTGAATGTATGGGACGGCAATCGAAGGAAGGCAGGCAAAGCCCATCCATTCATCCTTTTCTGCTATCTTTTCCCTTTCGCTTCCCTCTTCCCATGAACAGGGTTAGAATATAAAACTAATTAACCCATGGGAAGCTGGGGCCGGTCAACTAGTATAAAGATAAATCTCCAATCACAGATATTGTAATTTTTTTAAATGTAAGTGAATGACGTGACGACCTAGTCGTTCGCCTGATGTTAAGCGTCATGGCTGCCCATAACAGATTGCAGTATCACTTGGAACCCTAAATTAATATGGTTTTATGTGACACTGCACTGCACAGTGAACACATCATCCTGAGACTTCACACAGTATAGTATAGTAGTGGTTATCTCGTGTAATCTATTTTTCCCTCATATTATGTAGTAAAACTATTGAGTGTAACATTTTATAAGTGGCTCTTTCATGCACCTCACCTATGTACTATAAAAGGCAAATAGCCCTGCACTTTTTTGCACCAATTACATAAACACAAGTTAAAAAAACTCACCTCACAGCATAAATTTGTACTGGTAACAGAACTATGTAACACAGCCAGAACACAAGATACAATTCGAGGGTGTTCTGCCTGTCAAATGAAAATTGGTATGACAGAGTGTTGTAAAATGACAAGTTTGGGCTTCCGTTGACCAGCCAGAAGTCATACTGGACTGTCTGGGGCATGTCTATTAACGTCTTGTTGTCTTTCGCAGGTGCACCATTGTAGTGATGCCACGAACATGTTTCTTCATCTAAATAACATGATACCACTGAGACATACCAGAATCTGTGGATAGTATAGAATTAAAGAGACATGTAATGTAATGGGTAAGTAAATCTGAAACTGCACTTAATGGGTTGCACAAAGCAGGGTGTTGATGTCATAATCTAGCTTACAAAAACTTAATATTAAAAACTTATTGTGTAAGTAATGCTTATTTTAAGTCATGTGGTGCAAAATATTTACAGACTTCCAGGAACCAGCCGCTTGCTGAGGTAACATCAAATAAAATAGATTTCTGTAAAAGGTCTACTATGTTAGTGAGAATAATTATTGTACTTGAACCTATCCAGTTATTATCTAATTCCTGTAGCAGCAGTGCATTAACACATTGAGCAGCTGTTTCCTAGTATTCTGTAAATTCCCACTAATCAATTGTGTTATTGATAGAAAGCCCAGAAGGCCTCAAACCGCTAACAGGCTGTGTCCATTATAAAAAAAAACTAAAAACCAAAAAATGGCTTTAAAAAGTAGCAAAAACCATAGAAAAGAATGGAAAAACCATAGCTTACCTGGGTTGACCAGAATTCTGGATAACATATGTAAATTGATTGTTTCTTATAACATTCCATGGTGTATCTTCATCCACACACAATTCACCTTTAGGGCAAGGTATTCTTCTAAATAAATCCTGGCCATATGCATTGCATTTCGGATGATATGCTGTTGCATTTAAATTTTGAAACATCACTTGACATGCTGAGTCTTTGTCAATGATGTTTCTGGTTTTATAATAATGAAGAAAATGCGCTCTATCAAGAACTGCAAACGTTATAGGGTATTTGAATTGCTCGTTCGACGTTAAGTTCCCAAAAATATAACCATATGTTTCCTTCTGATAATGAATGTCGGTTTTCTGGAATCCAAATTTGACTAAGAACTTGAAGAACTCTCCCGTGGAAAATTCCCCTGTAATGTGTGTCGCGGACACACCAAGATTTATGAAGGAAATTAATAATATCACGATCACCACACGCATCTTGAAACATGTAAATTATTCACAGAGAAAAGCAAAAGCGCCAATACACAAATACAGTCTAGGGCCTTTCATTTCCTTTTTTAAATAAAATATTAAGACCCCAATATTATTTTTGCTAATACATTGTTTACTAAAATTTTTGCTATGAACATGTGAACAAGAAAAGTTGAATTTGATTCAAAATTCTAATTAACAAAGTACTCTTTGATTCAAATTCAATAAATTAGCCATTCTAAAGGGGCGTTCGGATTAGAATCGGTAACGTTATTGGCATTTGCAAAATTAGCGTTGTTGTAAAGCGTTCGCTTTGAGAATTTTGCCAACCAATAATGCCACTTTTACTCACTACCCAAAACGAACGCAAAATAACCAAATGCTGTGTTATCTCAAATGTCAAAAAAACAAATTGGCGGCAACACTTGTTAATGAAATTCGTTTGTTTTTGCTGTAGTTCCTCGTATATTTGATATAATTTCCCTTGACTGTTAGTGTTCTGTGCCGTATATTACATGATTATATTTATTATGTCATAGACAGCTCGCTCCATGGTGAGAATCTATATAAAACAAATACATTTAATTTTAATTTTTACAATAAAATTCAGTAATTTTAACACAACTGCGCCAAAAATTCTACATCAATCTCTAAGGCCCCCGATGCACGTTCAATTTTATTCATCAATAAAATTGACGAGACCACTTCCGTCAATGTTTTCTCCATGCTGTAAACAGAAAAACATTGACCAATACTATCCCTACACGACCAATAAAATTGATCAATCACAAAGATTGATCAATAAAATTGAACGTGTATGGCCCGCTTAATATCAGAAAACGATCCCTGTCAACCAACCTCTGCAGGTGGGTCAAAATTGGCAGTTCACGATGCCATTATTAGCTGTTTTTGAGCTATCCGAACGGTGAACGAAAACAGTTAAAAACACAACTTTAGCTTGCACTTTCCCAAAACGAACGCTGTATGTGATAATTTTTGGCATTATAACTGTTAGTTTTGCCACCAGTAGGCTATCCGAACATCCGAATGCACCTATCAACTGCAAGCATAGATTACTGTTATACACGCAGTGACTATTATATATTCTTTGGTTATATAAATGTAGGCGTGAAGCGTATTTATCGTCACAGGTAAAAGTCACTGTTACTGATAAAAAAATGTCACAGTCACAGTGAAAAAGTACCACCACAGGAGCACCGCAGCGACATATCGACACTGTGACTTGTCATTTTTTGATCCTGCTCCGCGCCAGTCTTTGAGAACGTGCTAAAATAATAGTTGCATCCTTTTTTCATGTAGGCGTCAGTATCGTTCCAAAGAGGGACACACTTATTATTTTCTCACAGGAACTGTTACAGCGACATGTGCCGGCCGTGAGTTTAAAAGTAATAGATGCATCCTTTTTTCACGTAGGTGTCAATATCGTTCCAGAGAAAGACACACGTGTAAGTAGATAAATAATTTTATCTACTTACAGTGAACGTGACTTGTGCCATGAGTAAAAATACTAGCTGGTATTTTTCACAGGTATGGCCAAGTCACAGTCACAGAGCCACCTAGTATGATCTCTATACCTGCGTTTGGATAGCCTACTGGTGGCAAAATTAACAGTTAAAAGTGACAAAAATGGTCACATGCACCGTTCGTTTTGGGAATGTGCGAGCAAAAGTTGCATTTTTAACTGTTTTCGTTCACCGTTCGGATAGCTCAGAAACAGTTAAAATGCCATCGTGAACTGCCAATTTTGACCCAACTGCGGAAGTGGGTTTAAAGTGATCGTTTTCTGACATTAGAGATTGACGTATAATTTTTGGCGCGGTTATGTAAAAATTACTGATTTTATCATGAAAATTGTAGTTATTGTAATGATATAGCGCGGAGAAGTGAAAAAGAAGATGTAAGTTTACATGTCTAATGTAAAATTCCGCTAATTTGTTTTTGACATTTGAGATAACAAACCGCATTTGGTTATTTTGTGTTCGTTTTGTGTAGTGAGTAAAAGTGGTAAAAGTGGCATTATTTGCGAAATTCTCAAACCGAATGGTTTACAACAACGCTAATTTTGCAAATGCCAAAAATGATAGTAATCCCAAACCGAACGCCCCTTATATAAGACCTTGTATAAAAAAAATTGATATGTATACACGAACGTAAAAAATACATATATATACAATATACTGGGTGTATATTGTATATATATGTATACAATTTTTGCCAATTTTCACCCACCTCCGCAGGTGGGTCAAAATTGGCAGTTCACGATGGCATTTTTAACTGTTTTTGAGCTATCTGAACGGTGAACGAAAACAGTTAAAAATGCAACTTTTGTGCATGTGACCATTTTTGTCGTTTTTAACTGTTAATTTTGCTACCAGTAGGCTATCCGAACGCAGGTATATACGACCCACCCACAATTGTTTTTTTCTCTAATCTGCATATTGCCCACTAAAAAAGATAGAGTAGCGGTCACTGTCACTGTCATGCACAGTTGTCATTTGTCATGTCATTAGCTAATAGCTCACTGCTGCCACCTAGAATTCTAGCTAGATTGTTGAAATTAATGGCGGATGGCTAGCATACCGAACGCGAGTGCAATGATCAAAGCTTGTTTTTTTTATAAAAGTGCTTTATGCAAATGTTTTATGATTACTGTTTTATCTTGAAGTCTTTCTA
The DNA here is from genome assembly GCA_910589525.2 of Ennomos quercinarius. Lineage (NCBI taxonomy): Eukaryota > Metazoa > Arthropoda > Insecta > Lepidoptera > Geometridae > Ennomos > Ennomos quercinarius. The sequence goes on from OU342493.1 coordinate 7,615,490, forward strand.
GCAGTGAGTCTTAGCTATGATGGACATTCAGCCCTTTTCGATCATCATGTCTACGGAAGTAATCGTGCCATAGCAACTATCAGTCCATCTTGCCTGCCTATTTCCTTTGTGATCTAGTTATCAATTACACAAAGTTCTGTGAATATTGACTATACGCAAATCAAATATGCGATAAATCTATTTAATTTCTTTGTATTATTTACGTAATACAGTGCTCTATACATGAAATACATGTACTAATCTTCGTTAACCTCGAACACGGAAGTTGGTTACTAACCGCGCCGATTTCTATTTTATCCGATGATTTTAGACTGCAAAATGTGTAATTGATAGGGCTAAGTTACTTAGTTGGACAAGGAGAGCTTAGGGATTCATTATGTTAGGGGTATAAGTACCGCTGGTATAATAATGGTCGAAATAGGAGTGCCTCAACAATCAGCTGACGACAGCCTTGAAAATGCCGAGTGGTACTGGGGCGATATAACCAGGTAAGACCTTCAAATCTTTTTACCGATCCTGACTCCTCAACACTTGCTCTAGATAATAGTTGGTGATTCTGATGTTAATAGATATAAACCAATTTTAAACCTGGTGTCAGGGTCTTTGCAGGAGTATTTAGGTCATTCAGTCTTATTAGCTTAGAATATAATAGAATTAATATTTATTCATGACAAAGGCACAAAACTATAGATAATGGCATAATATCCATATCCATTAATTGTTTTTTTTTTCTCATAGTGTGCAAGTTGATAATACGTTTTTAATAACTTTTTCTCCCATCTTCTTCAAAAATGATCCAAATTACTATTTAAATACCTATATCATTAATAACTTTGATATGTACAACTGCCATCCAGGCACATGGGTTTTTTCTGCTAGGCTGAAAATGCATAGGATCTGCCACCATCATCTTTTCAATGAATTTTTTGAATATAAAATGATATTTATTCAATCTATTTCAAACATTCTGATAAAGCTTTATGAAAAAAGAATCACAGAAAGACATGATGATAATGATCTTTTTGAACCACTCACACATATTTATTTAGTTTCACAGAGATCAGGCTGCAGAAATATTTAGATCATTCAATCTTGTTATCTTACTTCATTGAATTCAGGATGATTATTTGAGTCTAAATTTCAAAGTAGAATACTTATGATTAATTAAATCTAAATCAACCTTTCTAAAAAAATCAATACTTTGGCATGATGAAGATAATCTAATTTAATCACCCTCTCATATTTTCACAGAGATCAGGCCACAGAAAAACTGAGGGACACTTGTGATGGCACATTCCTTGTCCGCAATGCATCAAACAAAGATAGCGGATACACATTGACAGTGAGAAAAGGTGGTACAAATAAATTGATTAAAATCTATAATCATGAAGGCCGCTATGGCTTCTGTGATCCTTTTCAATTTGCATCCGTTGTAGATCTTGTAAGGTACTACACAGAGGTTTCCCTTGCTCACTGCAACAGTAGCCTTGATATCAAACTCCTATACCCATTGTCAAGACTACAAGAAAATGAAGGGGGTGAAAGCATCAGTGACGAGATACTGGAAACTAGATACAAAGAGATCCATGAGAAGTATGTTCTTAAAACAAGTGATTATGAGATCCAATTCTATAAATACACAAAGTTAAGAGAAGAGGTCAACCTCAAACGGCAAGCACTTGATTCCTTCAAGGAAGGGATGAAAATATGTGAAGAACATTTAAAACTCCAAGAAAAAATGCTACTGGAAACACAACCTCATGAGAAAAATGTGCTTGTGGAAAACAACAGAGCTTTGATAGCGAAAGTTCAGAGCTTTAAGCAATCAAAAGCAAATTTAAATGATACCTTAAGAAGCACCTTAGAATCCAAATTGCAACTTGAAAGGGAAATTACGAAACTGAAGTCTGATGTTCTAGATCTTTATAATGTAAAAGATAGGTACAAAATGTAAGTATTTCCTCTATTATAATATTTCATAATTTCAATAAGCCATTCTTACAAATGCTTTTGGACTTGTCACAGAATTCGAAAAAAGTAAATATGCAGTTTTTTTTTCTCGTAAATGAAGCTCATGAGTTCTTACACCACTTTTCTGTTTTTCATAGTTTCTAATTTGCCCATATAATCTCACCTTAAAACAAAACAATTTTTTTTTGTAAGTACAATTTTCCAATTAGAACACCTAGACAAACCAAATCTCATAACAAAATGTATATGTCCTGGATGGGAATCCAACTCACATAAAGTGACCAGCTTTATTTTAGAAAGAACACTATGAATAACCTGTATATTTTTTCCAGGTGGTTACAAGGACGGGGCAAATCAGATGAATACCTCCAAGCCTTAGAAGATGACAACATTCACAAGTTAGAAGAGCTATATGCACACCGTGAAATGTGCTCATGGAATGTTAGATGCACCAGAGAACAAGCAGAAAAGATGCTGACTGGAAAACTTCCGGGAACATTCTTGATCCGGCCTAATTCTACAGGACAGCTGGCTCTGTCTATTGTTTGCAATGATATGGTCTACCATTGCATTATATTCAAGACTGAAAGGGGCTATGGTTTTGCAGAGCCGTATAATGTTTATGAGTAAGTAAATTCAAATTCAAAAGTATCACTTTCAGAACATTATTTGGAAGTTTAAATTAAACTATGTACAATCAATAGTCTACATTTAAAATTGTCCAATGAATAACCCTGTCTAGTTTGGCAGTACATTTGACCACTACAAGTACCTACCAAGGTACAACACCACAACTACCTACCAAGGTACTTGTAGTGTTCAAATGTAGTGCCACTCACATGATCTGAAGATGATGCAAAAGAGGATAGCTCTTTGCAATATCTGCTGGTCTGGTATTAAAGTCATGTCTCCAAATCACTGCAATAAAATTTATGTTTAACAGTTAACAATTTAAGTTTAACCAAGATTTTTTATTTTCAGAACTCTCAATGAGCTTGTGCTACATTATGCTATAAATTCATTAGAAGAACATAATGAACAACTTCGTACGAGTCTTAAATATCCAGTCAATGCTCATCTTGTGAAGAAACCTGAAAAATAATATGGAGATGGAAGCCATCTGGGATCTAAACAAGAAGAGTCTGCAAGGAATTACAGAGTAAGAGATTTACAAAGAAGTCTTGTATTATTCTGCATGAATTCCAAAAGAAATTGTATCTATTTCTTGACTGCACAGTGAAGGGGATGTGTAATGTACTGTTCCATGGATATGGAATTAAGGTTTTGTAACCAAAATGTGAATTAAGCTGAACACACTTTATTGTCTCAACAGGTGGCAAATGCCTTGTAAAATAAAATAAAATTGATAAATTTTTTCATTATGGCATCATTTCTATCATGAAAATATAATTAAAACCATCACTCTACCTACTCAATTACATTTAAAAATAGATATGTGAGAATAAAAATATATTATTCTTTTTGTGATAGAAGTATGTATAGATGATTATGTGATTAATAATGAAGGTAAGAAGAAAACAAGATTATGTGTTGCAACTCAGGGAAAATATTGTGGCAGGGACCTTAACACTAGGTTGGTACAAACAAATGAATTTTTAAATGTCTTAAAGAGCTTATAGTAGCAAAGTTAACAACTCATGCCATGTTGTAATGTATAGTCATTTATGTATAAACTGTTCATATTCTGAATTCAACAACTATTTGGGGTAAGTGCTGAAAAAAATTCAAAATCTGTATATCTAATATAACAGCAGTCTGCAGAGTTTAAAGAGAAAACGCAGCGCTAAAACAATCTATCTATTCCAATTTAGCACTACCCTATGTGTCTGACCACTTCAATCTTCTTCTACAAGCTTGTTGTTGCAATGTTGAGGGGCCTTTAAGGATCGGTGGATGTGTTAGGATGGCTGATTCGAAATCAGAGACTGTTGAAATCGACACTATAATGGTATTAATGTGTTAGTTAGGGTAGGGTGGTCATTGTCGTAAGTTAGTGTTGAGTCTGCATTTTTGATTATAGAGTGTATCACTCTCCCTTGTTTAGTCTATTTTAATTAACTTTGTATAAAGGGAAAAGACCCGATGCTTAGGAGACTGGTAAATGCAAACGAAACTGATTATACCAAAAATCTCCTTATAATGTAGTTATTTTAAAGTTAATTTTTGATAGCTTGATTAACATGATTACTGACCACAGACAAGTATGATTAGTAATCACTAATCAGTGACCACAGAAAGATGTACTACCTCTATTTTATAAGGACTTGATCAGTAAGGTAGGTATATCAGTTAAATATAAATGTTGGTTGGTAATAAGTTTTAGAATACAGTGTAAGTTGGTGAAATTGGATATTAATGTAAGACACTATTTTAAAGTTTAAACCTGTTTGTTTCCCATTTGTATTTTTAACCTAAAGTTAACGATTGTGTATATGATGCAGAGTATTAATTTTTGTGCATTAATAACCTAAGTGCTTTTCCAATGTATTATGTCGGTGGTTGGCCTAAAAGATGATGGGATAACTAAACCATGTTTTCTCGTTCTAACTTCAGCAGACTCAACACAAAAGTAAACCCTACCGAACCTTAATAGGATGCATTGCAAGATCAGAAGAACAGGGAAAACCTAATGTCACATGCAATTAGAAATTGGCTAGTTGCCTGCCATTTTTTCATTGCTTAAATTAATAATATTCCCCAAAAAAATAAACAGTTGTGAAAACAAAAATTAAATATCTCAAAAAATGACAAAGTTACAAGCATTTTAAAATACAGGAATAGAAAGAGAGCTCAAACATGCAGTGACGTCAGTGTACGGTCCTTCATGGGAAGCTCTTTTGCGAGAATGAGACAGCCGTTGCTCCCTCCAGAAACTTTAAAAGCCTATTTATTACTCCTTTATTTATTTACCGATTTTATTTATTTTTTAAATAATATTTTGTTGTTCATTTTTAATAGCAGTCAACTAGCCTATTTTGATTTTTTATACATTATTAAAGCCCTTAATATTAGGTTTAAAAAAACTCTTTGTCTTGTGTTGCATCACCTTAGGGCTCGGTAAGTATTGAACTTTAGATTCTCATAGAGATATGTACTTGATATGTATAGTATGTGATAGTAATTATACTTTTCATGTGTATTTCATAGTGTTATAATATTTCTATATAACTAGTTGTATATAGCATTCAACACAAATAACTTGTTAGTTGTAAGAAGAATGATCTTGTATACAGGGTGTATTCGACATCTCGCCTATGATGGAGCCACGTTTTGATAGCTGAACAACTGTAATGCATTTTTTTACTCTTTGAATATAAGTAGGTACATACATCATTAATTTGATGTTGTTTCTTCTATCAATACTGTTCACGTCATTTCCTGCAGTGTCGAGGCTACCTTTTAACCCAATATAATATGAACAGCAAGACTTCGAATAAGTATTTGTGTAAGTATTACACATAAAACTCCAAAATACAGCTAATTGGTGTTTTTACTGAAATATTGGGTAATCAATTTTTTTTTTGATATATATTTGCGTTATTTTTTACTTACAGTAAAATGTTATTTAACTTGCCAGAAAAGTTTGTATTATTTTAGTACGTTCAAGTACTGTTTGTGTTTTAATCTAAATGTTAATTTGTAAATTAGCGCCTGAGTCTCGTCAATTAATGAGTTAAGTCGGTTAATTTGATATGTGATTTACATTTTTTATAAAAAGAAATATTTGCTGACAAGCTAGGCTGTAAGTTTTACCTTAATAATTTTGAACAAGATTAAATTCCTTTCGTCAAAATTATACGAACCGTATCTATTATACCACCGTAATAATGTTAAAGCTACTCGATTATTTACTAGTTTTTTTTTCATAGATACATATAAATTATATATAAAAATAACTATTAAGAGGACACTCGATAGGGATTTGAAAAAACTATTGCCGTCGCGCTTCGCCATGTCTCCCCCCCCCGTAGAGTGTGATAGGGACAGCTTGATGATACCTACAAAAATCTTGACGAGATCGGTGCTTCGTATTCCCCTGTTTCCTCTTCCAAAACTGAACCGCTTCAATTACTTTTTTAAATGGCAAAAGCTTTTCAACCTTGTCTGGTGTTCTTTGATCACGGCGGGAATAACAAGAAATTTTTTTGGATTTTTGGAGGGTCATATTTAATGGTGTAATTCGTTTTTGAAAAAAATCAAGCATTCCCGCGATATTTACAGAGGTTGATCTACACTTGTAGAACAAGAATCAATGAAAAAACAATTACTTAATTAAAAAAAACGTACTTTACGTGTGTGCGACCTCATTTAAAACACACGATAAGACTTGTGAAATCACCCCGTCTAACGCGTTCCTTGCTTTAATACTAAATCCATTTTCGTTAATACATAACTTGCTTCTACAATTATTTCAAGTTTCCAGCTCTGTGGAAGCCTAATAATCTCGGTAAACTTCCAAGTTGCTTCAAGGTTCTCTCCAGCCTTGAAGCTCCTATACATAATATAAACTTAACTAACTTAATATAGGCTGGTGCCAACATAATGTATGAGTATTTTTAAAGCAACTTCAACTAATAAGCTTGTTACACAATACCCCCTTTTACTAATAAACAATGCATAACAGTCTAACCTAACCTAACCAGTGTTTTCTTTTTTATCTTTGCATATTTCTTTGATAGAAAGGAACAAAACAAAATAACTATTCTTTCGCTGTACAGTGGTTAAGACGGTAGATGTTTTATAACTATGTATAATACAACTTTTAACTATTATATATATAATGGAGATTATGTTATTAAAATTTTCTCCAAACGCTGATGCTGTGACGTGTCCTGGAAACTGATTATACTTACTTATAAACTTTTGTATAAAAAATGGTAATACTGTTGGGTGGGTTACCTTTGCCTACCTAAGCACTTTTTGTTCTATCACTTGGTCCACGGGGTACTTGTCGTTATCCTACAGATTTTATTGATAAAAAATATTTAATGAACACCGTTGTATATCAAAATGTATGGCGCTGGTGGATATCTTGTTCATTTATAAATATTTTTAGGCATAAGTACCTAATCTTATTTTCTGGGTTTTGATATTTATTTTATTTTCTCTTTCCATGCAAATATACTATAGATAGTCTCTATGAAAATCAAACATCCAACATGTTTCCATGGCATCCCACTACACCGCGGACTACTAAAATGAAGCTCATAACTTACCAGTAATACATACGTGATTCAGGTATAATTATTGATATGTACTTAGACGAAAAACTAAAATTGTACCTATAAAGGTATAGTAACAATATTTTTAGACGATGGATAAGACGAACTGCTGTTACTTTTCATTGCAGAATTTATACTTATAGCTTGATGAAACTTTTTTGTACAAACCAAAAAGTTTTCTTTTTATAACCTAGAGTTTTAAATAATTATCCACCGAATTAAGTTATTTCGTTGTATCGTTGCATATTCCGAGTAGTGGTGCACTCATTCCCCATTTCATTTTTGTAAATCTTTACTTTGGTCATTTTTGAAATAGATAACAATAGGTACTCTTAATCCTTGAAATGGTTCTATAATAATTTGTTTAACAGTGCTTATGAGTCGTGTCGTAGACATACATATTTTTTTTACAAAATGAATGTAGATTTTATAGTATATCTAATATATACAATACATATTAACTTTGTACCTAAGTTAAAGATTATATAAGTGAGATTAACAATGTGGCGTTATTTTTGTATTTTCCAATTTGTAATGTAAATAAATTGGTACCTTTTTTATTTCAAACTGATTTAATGCTTGTGCGTAAGATTGTCACAGTTTGAAACAAGAAACGGAACTGTTGTATCTACCTAAATATATTTGTATCTTTCTAATAAAAAATTGAAAAGTTATATTCGTAAACCGATTACGAATTTGCTTAACTTTTGGAATAAATAGGATATCATTAAATGATCTCAAGAATGAATTTTATTATAAGCTTAAAATGCAAATTTGTTTTAATGGTTCTTATGTTAGAGTCCGTTATCGGCAGTCAATAGGAGCCAAACAAACTTACACAGCTCGCCATTTTATAAAACATTGTAATAGGTAGTAGAATGTTTTAATAAGTGTTAAATAAAGAAATCAAAATATTTTGTACATTTTATTTGTTTAAAATAATAAGTAATGTTAAGTAGGTATAACCACAGAATAGAATACTTATATTATAAATTATAGTGCCTACTACGCATACAATTCGCCTTATTTACTTCAGCGTGATATGAATACTGGGAAAGTTACGGATTTATTATAAGTATAGATAGTTATAGTATAGACCACAATTTGTGGCCAATGAGGATAAACATTCCCGTTGGCCCTGCGTAGGGCCCAAGAACAAAAAACCCGTTTGGCCCTATGGGGGCGAAGACGTCGGGGGAAAACAGGAACAACCCCTAAGCATCCACAGCACCCTACCAATGAGATCGCCAGCGTCCGCTGCAATAGCGTGGAGTTAGTGGTGTGTCCCTATATAACAAAGTACTCTGGTGGTGTGGCTGAGGCCTATGACTATGATGTCATTCTCGTGGAAAACAGGGGTACCTATATTAATTTTTCGGGATATGGAAGATAGCTCGCGGTCGCGGGTTTGTCCGTTGTTTTATTATGCATAGCGAGATCTTTCATCGCAGTAACAGCAGGTAGTTCTTTGTGATGGTGGTATCTACACATTCCTACTCTATAAAAATAGCTGAACTGATGAAGGATACATACCGACTAAAAACAAATAATTTGTACAAGATGAGCAGGCAGATATCATACGAGTGACCAACTCGATCACTTATCCCACGGGAAAATAATGGGGCGCCGTGTAAGTGTACCTATCAAAGGTATAAATTCTAGTTCTAGATAAAAACAAATTAACCCGATTTCCTTTTTCACTTGTCCTCGTTGTGGTAGTATTTAGAAAGGATTTTTTAAGTTCACGTTTCAATGATTACAGAAAATAGGGATTTACAGAAAAGATTGCAAATTCTCCAAAAACGTCATTTATTGATAAGAAAATCAATAGGTACTTGTTACTTAAAATTCACAGGAATGAATAATCTTACATCGACAAAACGGTGGAAAGCAGCGTTTTGACACCGTCATTATTTTGGTATTAAATAAAATGAAAATGCGTTATTATTGTTCATGGTTCAATGATTACAGCTAATTGGACTTCTTGGAATCCTTAGACGGCGAACGAGACCTTGATCTGGACATGGAGCGAGGCTTGGAGCGGGAGCGGGAACGGCTGCGAGAGCGCGAGCGGGAGCCCGAGCGCGGAGAACGGGAGCGCGTGCGGCGGCGGGAACGCGAACGGCTGTGAACACACAACATCAAAATGTCAGTCAGTTAATTTATTATTTATTAGGTGAAGGTGCCGGACCTGGAATGCATTCTATTCATACAAGTATCAAATCTTTTAATGGCTTGGCTGCAGTAACATTGGCTTTAAATATTATCTCAGTGAAGATACACCTGATGCACACATAGCTTGTAATTTCATTGGAGTCATGACACCTCGTGTATATAATAACAAACATACCACCGCATAAAACTGTAAAAGAATTACAAGTTTTAATTTATGTCGCTGTCATCTGTATTGAAATACTTATTTCAAAATAATGTGTAACTCACTGGGTGCACGCAGTGATTACAAGAGACGTGCGTTGCGAGGCACGATGCGAAGAACGAACTTTACTCTCAATGAAGTTGACAAGTGAAGCGTGCACGTAGTCGGTAGCTACGTAGTTCACGGAGCCAAGTTAACGATGCGGCCAAACATATCGTAGTACACGCCGCGAAGTGAAAGCTACGTAGCGCAGACAATAAGAAGTGCAGACACTGACGAATTCGTTCTCGGCGCACAGGCCAATGATAACCTATAACATAGTTATCATTGGTTTATGTGAGTCCATACAATGGGATGGAATCTTTGCGTGACTCTACATGTCAAACAGTTACAAATGTGATTAAAATAATATGTGGATTAAAGGGTATGTATGTTAGATTACTGTAGTTATCAGTACAACTCAAAAAGATCCCACTCCATGGAAAGTTTTCAAACTAAATTCCATTGCGTTTGAGAACAGATGTCACCTGCGGCGGCGACGCCGGGAGCAGTCGCGTGCATAATGGCCTCTGTCTCCACAATCATAGCAGCGGTCGTCATAAGGTCGGGGGGGTAATCTTGACCTGGGTGGAGGTCCGCGGCCACCGTATCCTCGAGTTCCATTTGACATCTCTACACGAGCGCGCCGCCCACAAATTGTTCGCCCGTCCAAGCCGCGAATCTATAAAAAAAAAACCATTAGAAGATCGATTACGTTTTAAGTATGTACGTGGTTAATCATTATTGTCGTATTATAACTACGATTACTAGTGTACTAACTGCATCTTCAGCATCTCGAGGGTCTTCAAACTCTACAAATGCAAAGCCGGGCGGGTTTCTGGCGACCCAAACATTTCTCAATGGTCCGTAGTAAGAAAATGCATCTTCAAGTTCGGGTTTGCTGGCATTGTTTCCCAAATCTCCGACGTACACCTTGCAGTCACCATACCTCGACATTTTATCTGAAATAGCACGCGGCACTCTGAATTATTCTGGTACATTCAAGAAAGCACTGCGTCACTTGATCAAGCACTGATAATACGACACGTTCTCCAATATTACTAAATTATCGTATTTATTTAAATATAAACGCAATTAATAGTCTAATCTAATAAACCAATAAATACCAGGCATCGAATATTAACACAAGAAAACTAGTTGCATTTACTCAAGCTAAATCACTTCACAATCAAAATGGCGTCCTTTTAACGAAATTCGAATGAAAGAAAGAACGCGGCCGTAGTGTCGCCAACCCGTAAAGACATTTTCCCCTAAGATAATTTTAAAATGATTTGTTTAAATTTTTCCTTTACAAATTATACAGTCGTTTGTAGGTATTGTACCCTGATAAAATAAAAAACACAGGTAATTTAATGTTTATTTTAATAATATATGTATAAAACGGCATCGTCGACATGATGAGCTTATACCTACGGGATTCTTGTAGAACATGTATGGAACAGCTGATTATTTTCTTCGTATTTTAAGCGTAGGGCTCCATAATAAAGTGTTTCATAGTAAATATACTCATCATTCAATGATTCTAATCATTTCACGTAAACTTAATGTTGTTAATATACAGGGATATTTTTAATTTACCGGAAAGCCGGTACGCTGATTCCTATCATCAAAACAAAGAATGTTAGGTGTACTACTTTAAAAAAATCCGTGTTACATTTTTCCTAAGAATTCTTATTATTATTTTTTTGTGTCTCTGATGCGTCATTAATCTGTAAAACAAAAAAACACCGCACCTTCACCGCACCGATTCAATGCGATGTGACGTTGTCAAACCGCTGGAAAAACATGAATGAATTGAAGTGTGTAGGCAGGATGGCAATAGGGACCGACGCGGCGACGCGACGCCGACGGTTGCACCACCACATGCAAGAGTAAGAAAGTCACTACGCATTTTTGTACACTATGATGTCTATGATGTTTCCTTTCCGCCATAAAGCGAAAACAGCTATGCAGCGCGGGCGCTTTGAGAGTGACAAAGATAGCATACTGCTAAAAAAGGGCGGGTGGGAGGAGCGAGGCGGGCGGAAGTATTTGACTGGCCGGAAGCGAAACTTAATGTGGACAAGGTCAGTCACTCAATCGCACTAGTTGCGGACGCATCGCATGCGCTTTCGCCACCCGCTAATGCTTCGCGTGCCAAGTTTTGATGTGAAAGATGGCGTATCAGTTTTAAACATTGAATACACCGAAATGGTTAGAGTGCTAGCAAGAGCAAATGACAATGTGGCTAGGGCTTGTCGTGACTACGCAGAACTATTTCCTAAACGACCGACACCGAGCTGGTTGACAATGTTGGCCGCTACACAAAGTTAGCGAGATCATGGGCAATTCCAGCCTAGCCACTACGATCGCGGCCGCCCACCAACTCACAGAGTGCGCGTCGAAGAGAACATACTAGAGTTCTTTGAAACGTATCCTGCTGCGAGTACCAATGACGCTGCGAAACGTTTTAATGTTTCACAATACTTTGCCTGGTGCGTCGTCCACAATGAAGGAAAATATCCTTATCACTTGCAACGTGTCCATGAACTCTAGATTGCGGGCCGGCCTGCGCGAATTGCGTTCTGCAACTGGGCGCTTGTGGAACGACCAACTATTTTGTGGACTGACGAAGCTACATTTGGCAAAGTGGGGCTTTTCAACACTCGAAATGAACATTTATGGTGTTATGAAAATCCTCACGAAGTGCGGCCTCATAATTTTCAACATAGATTTAGTGTAAATGTATGGGGAGGCATAGTGGGGACCACTTTGTTAGGTCCCGTGTTTCTGGAAAGGCTGAACACAAGCAGTTACCTGATTTTTTTAACAGAAGTTCTGCTAGTTCTTTTAGAGGATGTGCCACTTGTCAGTTTGCGGGCTATGGTACTATCAGCAAGACGGAGCTCCGGCGCACTACGCTCGCGTAGTGCGTGAATAATTAGATGCGGACTATCCTAATCGCTGGATTGGCCGAGGCGGGCCTAGAGCTTGGCCTGCTCGGTCGCCAGACCTTACCCCGATGGACTTTTATTTATGGGGGCATCTAAAATCAATTGTTTACAATGGTGGTGCAGTTGCTACACGTGAATTGCTCATGAACAAAATATCTCGGGCATTTGATCAAATACGTGAAAACCCACAAGTGCTTTCACGAGTGAACGAACAATTTGTGTTTAGGTGTGGTGTTTGTGTCGGCTGCGATGGTGATTATTTTAAACGCTTTGTGCGTGATAATCATCGTCATCCACGGGACTTGCAATTGCGAGGTGACCTATAAATAAGGTAATTTAATCATAACGACTAAATTTTGGTTCCTTTTTAAATACGCCTGATTGAAATAATTAGTATGTAATACGTAACCAGCTGCAGTTTACAGCTTACAGCTTATTATTCATTTGTGCTCTTCAGTAAGTATTCAACATTTTCATTGTTATTGCTTACCTACTGCTATACGTAACATAAAAATGTTAAAATGTTTTCGTCTGTCGTAATATGGTTTTTCAAAACAAAGCAGGTAAATTCGGCGGGCAGCGATCGGTAGTAGGTATCTAGGTAGGTAGCTACCGTAAGCGGAAGTAGTTGTAGCTATTACTATTTTATTATGCATTGTTCCTATCGACTGCAGCCACTAGCAGGTACTTGTACTTATTTATTGTAGGTATGGTGGATAGCGTGCGGTGCAGAGACCAGCCGCTGCGCGGGGCGGGTGGGTGGTGCGACGTTGCCGTCCCAGAGCAGCGTGTTCGTTGACTTGTAAGAGTAATGAAAATTGTAGTCTCTGCGAGATTCCGTTACTCTTCAATATTGTGAAAAATATATGGTTTTGAAAAAAGTCGTAGAACAAACGTTGCTAGTTTTATCGATAGGAATTAGTGTACGAGAGCCTTCCGGTAAATTAAAAATATCCCTGTATATGTTTATATAATACGTTTACGTTAGTGTTTAAGTATTTAATTTAAACATTATTGATTATGAAATAAGAATCCTTTCTTCTTCTTCTTTAAATAAATATCATCCCGATTAATGAACAAATATCGGCCATTTGCGGTCACGCTTATTAAGAAATGAAGTGGTTTGGTGAGAAGAGCGATTCGCTGCGTTCGAAAATATATCAACAGATGCAAATTGGTAGCATTCAGAAATATAAGGCTGTCTTAAATTATTTTAACCCTAATAAGTTCCCACCAAAAAAACCCCTATAGAAATCATGCCCCTAAACTACCCCCTTTCAATACTTCTTCCCTCTAAATTTAGGGGGAAAATCTCCATGTTGGCAACACTGCTGGCTGCCGGCGCGGTGGGGTGCGGTCTCAGCGTAATATTCTCTTCTCTTTGGTGCGGTCATCGCCGTGCAGTGTTGCCAGAGACCGTTTATCCAAAGTAACGTTTAACATTGCCAAACGTCACTTTTTACGTTAGTTATGTTAGTTTTTGACAGGGCCCAGAAGTATATGACGTCATTCATGGACAACAAGGAGAGCGCTATACATTGGGTACTAACAATAAGTAAAAAAAAGACGAACGTAATGTCTTTGGTCTTTGTCACCGTTACCGGTTTTTTTTATTTAGCTTCGTTTGATCTAAGCCAAACAGGTTAACAATTTTTTGAAATTGGTAATTTTTTGAAATAATCCTATTTAAATGGTGATCTAGGCAATAAATATTTGAGAAATAATATGTGTACAGTGGGTGGTTGTAGCATTTTAAGCAACAGAAGTCGCGCTGAGGCGTAAATATGAAGGAATAACATTTCACAAGTAAGTAGCCATTATTTTGTCTATTTTCCCTTTTAGAAGTGTTTATTGTAAAAAATATAAATACATCGTGATATTTCATGCAATAACAAGTCCTCAGCTAAACAGAAAAACAGCTAAATGATTAATTAATGGATAAAATAAGCATACTTAACCAAAAAATTTCATTGTCAAGGTACTGCCAGTTTATGCTTTTTAATTTCCCACAAAACCAGCTAGGTACCATGTTGATTTGCAAATGTTTATAAGTCGGGAAAAAATCCTTTTGTAGGTATATTAGCTAATTATTTGCTTGATTTCACTTAGTAAAATATATCATTTTATATTTAGGGTCAGGTAGAGTAAGTGAAACATACTTGCACATCTCTCCGCTTTGTGAATTCTGCTGAGACGCTAATTTTTTTAACACATGAAAGCCTAAATCTGAAATGGCAAATGACGGCAATAAACACTTTTTAATACAATAATTTTTGAAAATTCAATTTGCATGAATGAAAAATCACTTCAAAAATGGTTCACGATTTTGACAGAAACGTCCCGATTCAATATTCTGACTGTAGGTTGACATTGGCGTTTGACTATTTTGCAGTTGACTATTAGCAGGTTCCACTTGAACAAAATTAACGTTATTTTCGTTTTTTTCGTTCACATTGACTGGAACGATCATATGTGATATGGCCTTGTCTGGGTAAAAAGTGGCATAATTTCGTAGCGTTCTTGGCGTTTTTAGCAGCTACTGGAACCCACACTTTATTGACAGTTTTGTTTTTATTGTCTGTTATTTGCAATCATTATAGGTACCTACTCATATAATAATAGCTGCCAAGTATCTATATAGCACTTTATAAGTGCAGAATCTCCATCTCTTTTTGTGGGTGCCGTATAAGAGCAGACTAAGGGACTATCCAGAGAATGGGCAGTAGCATTCTCCTTGGTACATTATAATCTTCTGCGATGACAAGCCACTTGCCAAGCGAGGTGATTATGGCAAACCTCCCTATAATCAGCTTCTAAAATGGCGTTTTATGGGCACGCCCGTGTTCAGCATTAGACGTCTTCCAGCTGTTGATGTGAAATACGTGATTTTCACCCATCGGACATTTACAACGATATTTGTAATGTAGTAGGTATTTGATTGATTTTATTACCTGTGTCGTCTGTGACTGCTAATACTAACCCCACATTATGCGTCGTTTCATGCATTACTTTCGTGTAAAAATGTACATAAACACTATTAAATTACTTCATGGCATCAGCCGACTTGTGTTTTTTAAACTTAAAGATAGCTGATTTATTTTTATTTTATGACCTAGCAGAAAGATTGTGTGACGCGTGTGCTAGAGCATTGAAACCATTTCGCCATATAGCATAGAGCTAAACTGAGTGATTTATTGATTACGATAGGGTTTCACTTAGGTACTCCTTCGTTTCACTTACCCCACCTGACCTTACATTTAAGTTTTTACAATAAAGAAGCAGTGAACACTGGTAAAACATAAATTCTAGGTATCAAGGTAAATTACTCTATAGATAGAGCTAATGAAATCGCGCGTTATCTACCCAAAATTTTGGAAGACGTTCTTATTCAGGCAGCACCTCGTGTGGGAGCAAGAAACAACTAGGTGGCCACGCGCAATAGATTTCTACTAGTGGGAATTCTGTAGTTAAAATCAACACTAAGACTTATGGAATTTGAATTCAAAGCCTTTAAGCTAAGTATTGTATGTATAGTAAGTATAATTGGGTTTAACTGTTGTAAACTTTCTAGTAGAATTACTATAGTAGTAGCAGTGCGATAGTTAGTGTAAAAGAGAAGCCTACCATTAAACGTGCGAGTGAAGCAAGCGCAAAAATTTCAGTATTTGCCATATAATGTATTTCGAAAAATACGTAAGTATGGAATATCAAGCAATTGATTCCCCAGTGCGCCATAAATCACCTTAGCCACTGTACATATTTTGAAGGCATGAGCAAAAAGGTGCCAGATTTGACTACATAAAAATCATTATACACCGCTACGCCACCATACAGCTCAGGGAGTCTAGCAAAGATACCTTTTCATTAGCGTTAACGCCAAACGATAACTCAAAATGTATGGGAATGACATTACCTGTGAAAAACTTCCCCATATCTTTTGGTATTAACGCTAATGGAAAGGGATCTTTGCTAGACCCCCTGCGTATTTATATAAAAAGGGACTTATTTATTTTTATTTTTCACTTGATATTAATTTTTTTGTTTGATACTTTGGTGCCCCTGTTACCTCTGGCGCCTAGAGCATCCGCCAAAACATTGAGTTAATATTACAAGGTTTCATGTTTTCAAATTCCACACGGGCAATACCACAGGCTCATAACGCCAATCTTTGTACTCCTAGCTAGGTCTTAAGGTTGCTACCACAATCCTCTTTAGATCCTATGGTACTGAACGTTATATGCACTTGCTTAAAACTTGGGAAATTTTGCTAATTTTAATGTTTTTTAATTTTTATTTCTTTCGCCCTTGTCATGTTTTTATTGCATGAGTTATAGTTTTTAACCCTTGTCTCAGAAAGAAACGAAAAACGTTACTAAAGTAACGTTCTGGCAACACTGTCGCCATGGTCGGTTCGGTTCGGTCGGTGGGTGCGTGCCACGCGGAGGAGCGCGGCGGGCGGTGGCTTTTAGTTTTTTTTTCTGCACATACGTAGTAAATTATATACTCTTTGCTGACTGATAGAGATGAGGTGAGGTATAGAAAATCGAATTAATTTATGTAGATTAAACTAACCTTAGAGTGTAGACTAAAAACAAAGAGGGATCATCAAAACGATAGTATATTTGCACTGCTAACACGTATCGCTACGTCAGTGGCGTACCCTTTTTCGATTTGAATCTACTGTTTTTTCTATACAAATTTGTCAGACTCATTCACATGAAAGTGTCCACTTCATATAAAAAGTGTCCAAAAAAGTGGTAAGCTTGACAGATAATGACGTTCTCTCTATGCTTTTAGTCTATACTCTAAAAAACTCACAGATTGCACAGATTAGAGTAAAAAACAATCTGTGACTAAACTAAACTAGACTACCAATATAAGGCACGTTCAATAGGAAGTTTTCTGACAGCTAAATTAAAAAAAAGGTCTGAAAAATCCTTTAGATGGCATTGACGAGACATGGCGAATCACTGACCTAGAGATTTTTCGTGGCGTGCACAGGTGGCGTGAATAATTATCACTGATGTGTCTGTGGTTCTAAAGATTTACGCCACAGATTAGAGAAAAAAAAACAATATTGTGATTTATGCGTAGACCAATTATTTTGAAAGTGACACTGCGCTATGAAAGAGAGCAAAGCCACCTTGTGAAAAAAATTGGCTATTCCGCCATGTCTCGTCAGCCCCATCTATCTTTAGCTGTAGAACTACGTTCCGTCTGGCTGTCAGAAAACTCCTATTATATAATAACTTTATATAACGCTTATAAGAAAATTTGCATTCCATTGAATACTGCTAAAATTAAAAATGGGGCTGTTTTAGGCTTAAGTATATGTTAAAAATCAGTTTTTTAGGCTACTTGATTTCAAGTTAAGCAATATTAGGCTACTTTATAGAAAAAATATGTTAAGGCTGCTTGCCATTGAATTTTTGGCGACTTTATACTGTTTTACTTGGCAGCACTGATCCGATTCGATACATAGTACTTTCTTTCCGATGCCAAATAGGTATCGAAAGAGTGATTCGATGCTAAAAGCACTTAAAGAAAGGTATCGAGCACTTACTCGTATTTAGTAGTATCTCTATCAGTTTCCACAGCATAGAGAAAATAACAGCTTATTCTACAGCTTGAAGTAAAAGTTTACTTTACTGGCAACATTGATTCAAAAAATACAGCAATGTACGGACGGACGTCGTTGCGACTTTTCTTTCCGTCATGCAATAATAATTTTTGTCATTCATGAATTCGTCGATAGAAATTAATTTATATGGTGTCACCAACGTGAACAATAGTTGAGATATAGTTTTAATGATGTGTTAGTATTTCCTTTCGCATAGTTAATGTACGTAGTATCGTAAAATAGGTGTGTGACAAGTAAAGTTCGGTAATGGTGGCCATGTCATGAAAATCCCCACAGCCATGGATGATAGCTCCGTGTCTCATCACAACGGAGGGCAAGTGGGATCTCAAATTGGAGTCAGTGTAAATAACAAACAAAATGACGAACCTAGCCAAAGTGTCCAGTATTCAATACCGGGCATCTTACATTTCATCCAACATGAATGGGCGAGATTCGAGCTCGAGAGATCACAATGGGAGGTGGACAGAGCGGAGTTTGAGGTGACTTTTTTGTTTTCTTTATTACTAAGAATAATGGTTTCGAATCATAATATTAGCCTCCCTTTCATTGTTAGCGTGAACTTCCGATGTCGTATATGCAACTTGTTATTCATGTCAGTTCTGATTAGAAATTCAATCAGATTTTTACACAAAAAGAATCAGATAGTCTCAAAAGAACTTAGTATCTATGCATCTAACAGTCCAAGTAATCTTTATTAGTGTTAGTCATCACATCATATCCTTTACTATTGAGCATAGGTAGGTATACATTTGCTAAAATAAATTCACAGATGTTGAATCTATGATCAAATCTATGGTTGATGTTGTCCATATTTATAATAAAATTATTTACAACGGGTAAAATCTGAAGTCTCTATCTCTGTTGTTCTATGTCTATCTGAATCACTATCTTTGTATAGATTTTCAATTTATTTTTAGTTTTTTGCTACCTACTTGCTACTACAAATGTATACATACATAGCACAGTATGATATTGATTTAGATATTTTTAATTTGCACATGAGTAGGGTGATGTAGAATTTAGTTAAATACTTAACAGATTGCCATAAATATTATGTATCCTAATACAGCATTATTGATTCAGTAGTTTAGCAGTGAAAAGGTGGACAGGCAGTGGTTTTGGAGGCTGTATTCTTTTTATGGCATTAAC
This sequence comes from Ennomos quercinarius, assembly GCA_910589525.2. Lineage (NCBI taxonomy): Eukaryota > Metazoa > Arthropoda > Insecta > Lepidoptera > Geometridae > Ennomos > Ennomos quercinarius. The sequence goes on from OU342493.1 coordinate 7,634,864, forward strand.
ATGTAATAAGTAGGAATTAAAAAAAAATTTAATCCAGTGATAAGTGTCAAATGGGGTGTTCAAGATTAAATATATAAAGAAAAATGTGGGTGAATTGCAAGAACACCTTAGTTTTCTATTATGTGTATATTATGTCAACAGATAAATAATTAAATAACAGTACTAAGTGCCTGTTGCTGTGTCAGTTTAATTATAATATAAGCTGTTGGTTGTCCAAATAAAATTAAATAATAGTATATTATGATAACATTATTTTAAAACGAATGCATTTTAAAAAGTAGATCTTTTGATGGCTGTCAAAATATGTGTCTCTGTAATATAAGATTCATATTTTACTGTGTCCAAAAAACAATGAATTCTTGGAGATCTAATATAGCAGTTTCAACTTAATTCCTTAAGCTGTTTCTGTAAAAAAAGGGTCTTCACAGACAGATAGGCAGATAGATAGACAACATGATCATCTCACATTATCAGCCCGAAGACGCCCACTGCTGAACATACGATATAGACACTTATTGTAGGGGGTAGATTTGCCATTCCATTTTTGCCATTATTCAGCAGTGGATGTCTTCAGGCTGTTGATGATGATGAGATTTGCCATAATCCCCACGCTTGGCATCCGGCTTGGTGATTGCAGATTATAATGTACCAAGGAAAATACGTCTGCCCATTCCCTGGATATTCTCTGAGCTGGCTCTTACGAAGCCCATGGGAAGAGATGGAGTGGTCCTATTTGCAAACCGGGACCACACAGTGATCATCTATTTTCTGTTTATTTAAAACTGTAAACAAATAATTTTTTTGAATGTTGTTAAATATACAATAAAAAAACTGGTAGGTACAGCTACCTGCTGCAGTAAAAAGTGCCGTTTCGTCATTTGTTTTGAAATGATTCACAACCTGTTTCTTGTTTTCAATTAAGCATTAATGTATAATATGTATATACTAACCCCAATATTATGTGTTAAACATTGACCAGGCTTATACTTCCTTCCTTTTTGTGTTAATGTGTGGCTGAATCAGTACACCTATATATTAGCCAAATTCAAGATGCTATATTTACTAACATTGCACTGACAGTTGAATCAGCTGATTTTTAGGGTTGATGCCGTGAAATGGTTGAGCAATATCAGAATTACGATTATTTTACCTATAATTTCTATCAGATTTGTCACAATTTTCAATAGTTTCGTCAATACTATGAAAAATCTGACTACTTAAAATTTAAAATAATTTGAAAAATTACTTTTGAATTTAAAAATCTTCAATAGGTGATCACAAACGAAGATTAAGATCACCAGTGATTTATCAGTGCCAACTATAATGAATCTCAGTTTTGACATCCTGGGTAGCAACCAATAGGTTCTCTATGAAGCTGGTATGAAAACTTTTTCAGGGTGAGTATGCCACAGCCAAATATGTTTGTAATCCCTGCTATCAGCTGATTTTACTGTCAATGGAATGTTAGTAAATATTGCATCTTGAATTTGGGTGATATATATATAGGTGATATCACCTATATAGTTGCAATGATTTCAAAGTGAAATCAAGAGTCTTTAATTTCTGCATTCACTCAGTAGTAAATAGTCAAATAAACTTTGCTAGTGCAAGTTTATTTTTTTGTGCTTTACTAGGTGGTGGGACTTTTCTGCAAAGTTCGTCTAGGTAGGTACCACCGCTTTGCCAGTTATTCTGCCGCCAAGCAGTAGTGTGCAAGCACTACTGTGTTCCGGTTTGAAGGGCATTGTAGCTAGTGAAATTACTGGGCAAATGAGACTTTATGATCTGATCACTGAGTAATCTGATTACTAGACTGTGTGATGTCTCAGGATGACGTGCACAGTGCAGTGTCACGCGAAACTGTATTGTTTTAAAGTTCCGGGTGACACTGTAACTGTTATGGGCGGCCGTGTCACTTAACATCAGGTGAAACGACTAGCTTGTCACGTCCTTCAATCACATAAAAAAAATGCAATAATATTTGAGTTACTTCACTAAACTTAATAACTACAGATACCTATACCTATATAGATTGTAAATCCGATTTTGGCTGTGGGTTTAGTAAAAAAACGATAATCTTTGTTAATTAATAGAGCTGTGTTTAAAAAATAAAATAAGAGAGTTGTGGGTTTAGTCATACAAATAAAATAAAACTTGTTAAAAACAATCTTGTGTTATTTTGCAATCGAGAAAGTTTTTGTTTGTGAATTCAAAACCCACAGTTAAAGTTAGTTAAAATATCTTGTTTGTCATTTCAATGTGCCATCCTGGTTGCCTTCATCACCTAAAAACATCTGTTCTCTTTGGTACAATTATTTATTAACAGACCAACTGATTGTACAACTGTGACTTATGGTTATAGGTTTTACAAAGTAAATTAAATAATTTGATAAACTACTTGTACCTAAGTGTGTGATACAAATACTGAAATTATCCCACTACTAGCTTTTAGTTTTACTGTATTCTGAGTTTGAAAGAAACTCAGAAGTTACAGCCAAGCTGATTTAATAAAGTAGTAAAATATCCACTATTATCATAATAGACATAATATCCCATAAAAAGCAGGATCTTAAAATATACACAAATCATTGACCTCATAAGAATCTGTTGCCAAGTGCTAAGTGTCTTCTGGTAGTCTCTTCTGGAAGCCACTTCCCAATCCAAAAGTAGCTATTGTCCGACTCTATCCTTGGTCACATTATCACTTCAGGTGCCATGTGGTAAATTAAAAAAACAGTAATTTGAAAAAGACAAACAATAGAATCTTATTGCATGGTGGGATGATTGGATGTAATTAAATGAGGAAGATGTGATATGTCTTCAGATCGTTTAGTTTTGCTAGGTATAATGTATATTTTTCTATACATGGTCACAGATTACTGAATATAAGTAAATAAATAAAATAACATCCAACAGTCACATACATAGATCCTGGACCCTAACTAGGATTCCCTGTATCTAAGTACCCAGGAACTAGGACCATGGTTCCACAACACCCAGACACAACAAGTATTTGCGCTCTTTTTTCATGTGCACTAATACTTGTTTTGTCGCGGGAATCGATCCCGCTGCCTCCAGGTTATGAGCCGACCCAACCTGCTCAACCACCACACCACAGAGGCTGTTTAAGATGTTACTAACATAATAATATAGATTTTATTCAGATCATAAGTGATTAAAACAAAACTGAATCTAAAACATAATATAAAAACTTAGTCTAGTATTTGCTCCTTGCTTATTTTCTGCAGATCTGTTTGCCAGTCGGCAAAGGCCTCCTCCAACCATGTTACTAACATGGTCAATGGTAATTTGCACCTGATTTTAACAGACTACTTTCGAAAAACAAATGCCTTATTTTCCTTCTTTTAATTACATCTATAATGGGATGGGTCTGTTACTAAATCTTACCAATACAATAGATGAAAATTCATTAGTTTATAATGTGATAATTCTAACAAATGCATTGATTGTAACATGTCGCAGGCGCGGATCGCCTTCCTCCAAGGCGAGAGGAAGGGTCAAGAGAATCTGAAGAATGACCTCGTCAGGCGGATCAAGATGCTCGAATACGCGCTCAAGCAGGAGCGGGCGAAGTTTCACAAGCTGAAGTATGGAGTGGAGCTGCAGCAGGGAGACGTGCGTCCGCCACCCGAAGAGCCGCCGACGGAACCCGAGCCGGCTGAGCGGGCGCAGTGGAAACAGGGCCGACAGCTCATTAAACAATACTTGCAGGTACATTCTAGTACAGGGGGCGTACCGTAAGCTCTTACCGCGATTCAAAACAGAGCCTATACTGGAACGCTTGTCAAAATCTCCATACAAAAAAAACAAAGCGATCCAATATAGGCTCAGTTTTGAATCGCGCTAAGAGCTCACGGTACGCCCCCAGGTGGTAAATAAAGCACATCGAGCTAAAGAGAGAGATGAACGGATAGTTTCTAGCGCCCTCTCTGTCACTCAGTACACTATTTTTTTTAATAAACGATCACATACTTTTTTTCTAAAAACAATTTAGTAAACGATTACATACATAGATCCCGGACCCTAACTAGGATTCCCTGTATCTAGGGACTTAGGAACTACGAGGACCATGGTCCTACAACACCCAGACACAGAACAAGTACCTATTTGTGTTTTTTTTTCCGCGCACATATACTTGTCCTGTCGCGGGAATGGAACTCGCTGCCTCCAGGTTATGAGCCTACCTGCTCAACCACCACACTACGGAGGCCGTCAATGCCTCCTATGCGACGTTTGGTTGCTGTTGTGCTCTGTGACAGAGACGACGCTCTACGAATTTCTTTATCAAGTTAATCTGTGCTCTTTAGCTTGATATGCATTATTTACCCGGTACTTGTAGTCTAGTATAACGCGATTCAATAAAGAAAAGAACTGAAAAGAGCAAACATTTCTATTGCTGTCTCACTCCCTCTGCACCTTAACACAATAGTGGAAGAGGGAAGACAATAGTTTCTTGTTTGCGTCAGATTCGTTTCTTTAATGGCACGCGTTATACCTACATAGCTTTGTGATAGAACCTTCGGACCAATTGAAATGGAATGGAAGGAAGACGCAAAACTAGTCGCGCATCATACCGCATAGTACGATTTTTCAGTATATGATTTTATGACCAATTTATTCAGGTATGGTATGTTCGGTCATGACCCTCACAATATAATAAAAATGGTGATCTTTATTGTACTCTCGTACGCGTCACATTTCTTCGATCAATTTCATGATACTAATTCTGTTACGTTCGCCACTTTGGGTGCCTTATTTACATTATCCTCGGCTTTATTCATTTCCATTCTATAAAATTCAATGAAGCCATACTTTGCATAAGAATAAATACTCCTGTTCCATGTTTGGCAACGTTAATACTTATTCATTCTTTGAACTTGTATAATTTTTGAATGAACACTGGCTTGCATCAGCCTCTTACGTTCCTACAGCTGGGGCACGAGTCTTTTTCACAGGTAGAGAGTACATAGGCTATAACGATGTAATATTCACCACGCTGCCAAAGGGGAGGTTGGTGGGTGAAATGTCCTTAATATTTTTGATACTTGAACATGCCGGTTTCCTCACGATCACGATTGCAAAAAAAAGCGGGTCTCCATGGTACCTAGGGTTAAATATCGTGCGACTGCATGGGCTACGGCTACCGCATGGGCGATAATTACTTGGTTTAAAATTTGTGGCTGATGTAAATTCATTCCAAGTATTGTCAATTGAAGGTTTTCTTTGACCTATGTAAAAGAAACCAAACATATGTACACTTTGTGATCTGTAACACACATGAATGTGTGTTAAAAGATCATAGATAAAAACCAGATTTATTGTGCATTTCAAAACAAATTTTAATTAGATTAAGTAAGATGACATTTCAGTTTGTCTCATTTTATGCGATGTTTTATTTTATACTGTGGGTTAAAAATAGTACAAAAAAATTGCTAAAACCACAACCGACAATGGTTAAACAACGGCACGCTCGCAGCGTGTCCACTTGTCTGCAAAGACCCTAACAAAACGACCCAAGACATAAGTATTATCACTATTACACATTACTAATCAATATTTTGTGTTTATGAACAGGAGATCGGGTACACAGATACTATACTGGACGTGCGTTCGAACCGAGTGCGGGCTCTCCTGGGTCTTAACAATGAGGAGGCAGACAACGCTAACTACAGAAACTATGAGAAGCAGCAACATGACAGATGCGACTACTCGGTCAACCACATGGCCCGCAAATATGACTATGGTATGTCTAATGTAGCGAAGATCACTGGTATTTCGTAACTAATATAGCAAAGAATATGACTATGGTATGTCTGACGTAGCAAAGATGACTGGTATTTCTTAATTAATTTGGCAAAGAATATGACTATGGTATGTCTAATGTAGCGAAGATCACTGGTATTTCGTAACTAATATAGCAAAGAATATGACTATGGTATGTCTGATGTAGCGAAGATCACTGGTATTTCGTAACTAATATAGCAAAGAATATGACTATGGTATGTCTAATGTAGCAAAGATGACTGGTATTTCTTAACTAATATAGCAAAGAATATGACTATGGTATGTCTAATATAACAAACATGACTGGTATTTCTTAACTAATATAGCAAAGAATATGACTATGGTATGTCTAATGTAGCAAACATGACTGGTATTTCTTAACTAACTAATGTAATTATTAACGCCCAACGATCACATACATAGATCCTGGACTCTAACTAGGATCCCTGTATCTAGGGACCAAGGAACTTTGAGGACCATGCTCCCACAACACCAAGACACAGAACAAGTATTTGCGCTTTTTCTTCATGTGCATAAATACTTGTCCTGTCGCGGGAATCGAACCCGCCGCTTTCAGGTTATGAGCTGACCTGCTCAACCACCGCACCGCAGTCAAATAGCAAAGAATGTGACTTAGGTATAACAGTTTAACTAATGTAGCAAATAAATGACTATGATCTTAGTATAGGCAATAGCGCGATTCAATACAGAGCCTATATTGGATCGCTTTGTTTTTTTTGTATGGGGATTTTGACAAGCGATCCAGTATAGGCTCTGTTTTGAATCGCGCTAAGAGCTCACGGTACGCCCCCAGGTCTTGCTGTACCTAGCATTTATGATTATGCTTACAAGAACAGTGTGTTTTTCATCTAGAAAATATGAGCTACCATTGGTATGTCATTAGGTTGGTGCTACTACACAAGCAAAAATACACGTATAGTTGAGCTAATTAATTCGCGTACTTGATATTGACGTCACACGGAGCGAAACAAATTATACGTATAATACGGGAAAATCATCCTACTTGTCATTTCAGAACATAAAGTTAAAAAAAATATAAAATAATGATGTGACGAGCTAGTCGTTCGCCTGGTGTTAAGCAACACGGCTGCCATATTAATATAGTTTAGTATCTAAACATCAAGTTTTAGCAAAATTGCTTCAGCTATTTCAGCGCTGATTGGTAACGAACATACGAACTTTCGGAATAAAATTATTCAGCAGGATTATTGTTTACAAAAGTATTTTGTGATCACAGGAAGAACCACAGTCGAAAATTCATTTGATTATTCAATAGGAGGAACTATTTCCTCATTCTTTGTTTGACGGTGTGATAAATTTACATACTATTATTCTTGTCCTCAATTTATATTATAATCGCAGTCATTTATTGGCGTGACGCCAAACGCTCTCATGCTCAAAGCCTTTGCCAAAACAATATCCTGCAAAGTGGTCAAGGCGTGAAAACAAAAGTGATGATAGTCAGGTCCCGATCCACGGTGCTCGGCGCTCCCATCGAATGACCATATTGTTACTTGGGTACATCATAAACCTAAATACATTTATTTTTTAAGTAAATAAGGTCTCATGCCAAGAACTAATAACTCAAATGTAACAATGTATCTTTGTTATTTCTAATATAATTCTAATTTGAGGTGGGGGCGGTAAGCCGTGCACTGACGTCCCCCTGCACTGACGTCCCATCTTTTTTATTTGTAAATGTGTCTTTATTACTATTAAACGACTGTGTGTAGAGAGATCCAAGAGGAAGGACGACTTAACAGGTACTTTGCGTTAAGCTTTAGCCCCCACCTGCGAGTCAAGCTGCATGAGCGTCGGCCGTTTGGTATCCATCGCTGCCCATGTCCGTGGACGGCCGCGCCTCGATCCCCGCGGGCAGCGATTGGTACCGCAAAGTTTCACGTTGTGGACGCTGCCGTTCGCAGACGCGCAGGTGTGGCTGAAGGTTTAAACTGTAGTACGCTCGTGCAAAGCCGCGCACAGCAGCTAGTCTCGATATAAGTTTTCAATACTCTATTGCTTCCAGTTCAAAAGAGGTGTATCTGAAAATATTTTTGTCATGTTTTCACACGTCTGATATAAATAAATAATAGTTTAGTTGGGCATTTTCCAATAAATCAGGAAGCTAAGAATTTGAAGCGAATGCTTTACTTTATACATATAGAAAACATATTTGGTAATCTTAAAATCGAATCATGTAAGCTGAAGAAACCACCATAATATGGACATGAATGAAGCATATATTAATGTCGTAGAGTTGAATACTTTTCCGCTTAAAAATGTACGCGTTGAAAGAATATTACGCACTTCGTTTTAATTATAAATATGACCATGAAATACTTCTCAAACAGCTGTTTTTGTAAAGATTAAATAGTTAATTTATTTAATAATATTAAATTAAATGACCGAATGTCGTTTATTAACAATCACAAATACACAGAATATTGCTTACGTCATTAACACTTTTTATAGCTGGTCGAGAATGATTTTGTCAGATGGCGATGGTAATAAATAAAATATCATCAACCCGCAAGACGTCCACTGCTGAACATAGGCCTCTCCTATAAAACGCCTTTGGACGCTTACCGTAGGGAGGATTTGCCATCATCACCACGCTTGGCGTCTTGGTGATCGCAGAATATTTTAATGTACCGAGGAAAATGCTTCTGACCATTCCCCGCATGTTCCCTTAGCCGGCTCTTACGGCAACCACGGGAAGAGATAGGGTGGTCCTATTTCCAAACCGGGACCAAACGGCCTAATAAAATACGTGTAAATAAATTACCTAGCACTTAGGACTGAGGAAAACTAATTAATTAAACATATGTAATGGTATTAAACTTTTTGGACCTTTAACTATGTCACCGTCGCATATCGACACCTGCAACAGTCAACAATCAACCCTCTGGTGCTGAGGACCAGGGGCGCATCCTCAGTGCCCTTGGTATTTAGCACCAGGGGGGCTGAGGATACGTTGCCAAAGCCAACCTTTAACTACCTGTTTTAAGATTTAGCATATTTTTTACACATACGATACGCTATCATCATGGGGTTGCCATCTCCTAATTTTAAAACCCAGGATTTGAAGGTATAAAACCAGGACGCATTATGAGAGTAGTACTGCACTGAAAATAGAGTCGAAAACGACTAATAGCGATCACATTTTTTGACCGAGCGCACGTACACCATCATCAACGGCCTAAAGACATCCACTGCTGAACATCCTCCCCCACAGAGCGCCATTTTGAGCGGCTGCTTGCATGCTGCATCCATCGGCTCCCCGCGGTTTTGACCAGATCGTCGGTCCACCTAGTAGGGGGCCGGCCTACGTTTGGTCTTCCCGTTTGTGATCGCCACTCGAGAACCTTTCTCCGTTTGCTTTGTTTTTTTTTCTTCTTTCATAAACTATTGCATACAAAAATCATGTTCTACAGGTAAAGAGCAACGTAAGACCGCTGGTGGCAGTGGGTACAACGAGGAAGGTCTGTCGGTTCAGGAGACGGCCGCTGTGTTCGCCAACTTTGAGTTCCTCGCTCATCAGGAGATGGATATGGATGAGATTGATGACTTAGACTCCAAGCAGCCGCATCATTCCCAAGGCAAGCAAGGTATGCTTTTTACTGCTAACACTGCTGTTTCCACTATTCTCTTCTTTACGTAATTAATCCCTACTTTAACTACTAATCCCTTTTATACATAGATAGATAAATAGTGTATGTATCATATAAGTAGTAAAAAGTACAAAAAATCAATTACCCCCATTAAACCCTTCTCTCCTAAATCCCTACCAATCACCCTGAACCTGACACATCAACAGCTTGACGTCCATTGTGATTGCAGAAGATTTCAATGTGAATGATGCTGCCCATATTCCTTAAGCCGGCTCTTACGGCACCCACGGGAAGAGATGGGTTGGTGTGAGAATAGCCCATCTCTACTGAATCTACCAACTCCCATTTTCTCTAGTAATCTAGAGCTAATCTTATAATAGGCTAGCGTCCTGATATTAAAAACAAATTAAATATTATTTTTGTAAAGTAGGTTAAAAATGAATGCAATAATCGTAAAAATTAGTAAAAGCGGTAAACAAATCACGGAGTAATAAGCTTTTAAAGTTTCTGGAGGGGGCGTCGCCTGTCCTTTTCTCGCAAAACAGAGCTTCCCCACAGTTACTATGAATATGCACGCTGTAAAGTCACATGCCAAAGAGATTGTATGTTAAGCTACCACAGCTTAGTAATGAAGTAGATTAAGGAGAATGTACTGACGTCAATGCACGTTTGTACTGTCTATTTCTAATCCTGTACTTTAAAATGCTTGTAACTTTGTAATTTTTTGAGATATTTATTTTTGTTTTCACGACTGTTTATTTTTTGAGGAATATTGTTAATTTCTGCAATAAAAAAATAGCATGGCACAAGTTTATGATGTGCAAGTTAGTGGTGTGATGATTTGATAAAATAAGATCTAAAGAGCTAAATAGATTTGAATGTAAAGTCTATCTAGATCATGGAATCGAATGTTTATAGCAACTTCTCCATCTCTAGACTCTTTTTTTGGTTGGGTTTTTAAATTAAACGTGTTTTTTGTCCAGGTGAAGAGGTAGACCATGAGGCCGAGGAGGTCCTAAATGAGCTCAACATGATCACTGAAAGCGAGGCCGACAGCGGCGGCCAAGGAGATGAATACCCAAGTAATAAAAGTTATATATATAAATAGTAAAGGATGATAATAATAATAACGTTCATACGTAGATCCTGGACCGTCACTAAAATTCCCTCTATGTAGGGACCCAGGAACTGCGAGGGCCATGATCCCACAACGCCCAGACAGTACGGACAAGTCCTGTGCACAAATACTTGTCTTGTTGGTATAGAGGTCCATTCATCATCATCAGCCTGTACCTATCAGTCCACTGGTGGCATAGGCAAAGTTGTACCACCTAGTAAAGTTGTGTTGTTCACAGGCGCGGCGGTTGCAGGCGTGGGTGCGGGTGCAGGTGGTAACGAAGCTGAAGAAGAGCCTCTCGCCCTCGGGGAGCTAGCGCAGCTGACCGTCAGCAACGAGCCAGAAGCTTATGACGTCGCATCCGCCAACAAGGAGTCCTTCCGCAAGACATGGAACGCCAAGTACACGCTGCGCTCGCACTTCGATGGGGTCAGTCACACGTTTTGTTAACCAACTTTATCAAAGTTTGTTAACCAAATTTATCAATGTTTGTTAACCTTTATCAAAGTTTGTTAACCAACTTTATTAAAGTTTGTTAATCTGCTTCAATAAGTTAGTAGGTTTTCAATTTAACGAGTCGGAGGCATACGACGGTTTCTGGCCAAAAAGAGGTCTTTCCGCAAGACATGCATTGCCGAGTACCTATCGCTCGAACTGCGACGGGGTCAGTAACATTTTTTGTTAACTGATTTCATCTTTGTTAACCAACATCATCTTGTCTAAACTGCAGTAGGTTCTCAATTTGACAAGCCCGAAGCGGATAATCCCATAACTCGATTGTATTTTTTTCTTTTTGTTTCTTGACGATCCCAAACTTCTCCCATAATATAGAGGTCGGTTTACGTCTTTATGTATTCGTTCTACCTACGTGACATTGGCGAAACTGTGGTAACCCGCAGAGGCCACAATATTGAAAAAAAAAAAGTAATACAGCGGCAATATCCACGTTATGCTATGCTTTGGTAGTAAAAAGTAGACACATAATCATTAATCATGTATGGTCCGAATCCAAATAATTTTGTTGCTGAACGTGAAGTATTGGTTTTCCAGGTGCGAGCGCTGGCGTTCCACCCAACGGAAGCGGCGCTGGTAACGGCATCCGAGGACCATACACTCAAGCTGTGGAATCTTCAACGCACAGTGCCAGCCAAGAAATCCGCCGGCTTGGATGTAGAACCGCTTTATACGTTTAGAGCGCATGCGGCGCCAGTGCTTTGTCTTGCAATGGGTGCGCCGCGGTCTGAAGAGTGCTTCTCAGGTGGATTGGATGGCACAATCCGCGTTTGGAATCTACCGCCGCCGACAGCCGATCCGTACGACCCTTATGACCCTGCTGTGCAGGTTAGTGACGTCATCATTCCCGTTTGACACTGTCGCTTCTATCGGTTACTCAAATAATTGTTATAGTTGCCGTAACGTGAGGGTATTGTCTGTTGCGGCGTAGTTACTGAACTCCTAAGCCGAGACTCAGGAAGTGCCCATTATTTTACTTATTTCACTGCCATAAGTACGAGTCACAGTCAGTTATGCACGTTTTTAATGTAACAAAGCCCGTAAGGAACGCGTCAACACATATGATTGTGAAACCTAAAGATTCTATTTCATTTAATCATTAGAGAAAGACTAAAAAAATGTTCTATATTAATGCCTGATAAGGACAAGAACTGCAACTTTTTTTTTTTTTTTTATTTTTTTTATGAGAATGACGTGACGAGCTGGTCGTTCACCTGATGTTAAGTGACACGGCCGCCCATAACAGTTGCAGTGTCACTCGGAACTTTAAAAAAATAAAGTTTCGCGTGACACTGCACTGCGCACGTCATCCTGAGACATCACACAGTCAAGTAATTAGATTACTGGACTGTGTGATCAGATCATAAAGTCTCATTTGCCCAGTAATTTCACTAGCTACAATGCCCTTCAAACCGGAACACAATAACGCTTGCGCACTACTGCTTGGCGGCAGAATAACTGGCAAAGCGGTGGTACCTACCTAGACGAACTTTGCAGAAAAGTCCTACCACCTAGTAAACTCAGTCAGGTTGGATTACTTTACAGATTTGTCGGTCACGTGACCGCATCTGTATTGTCACCGGAAGTTACGCAAACCAAAGACTATTAATAAGTATAATGCCCGTTTTCATCAAAGATCCGTAAACTACACCCTAACTAGGAATCCCTTTGGCTAAGGGCCCCTTAGATTTGACCCTTACCTAAATTCGTTTTCACACTTAAATTGCAAAGTGACAGTTTATTCTTTTCTACGGTTTCCAAAAACCGTACGTTGCCGATTTTTGTTATTTTATTTATATATTTTAGAGAATAATCGTTGAAAATACAAGCAACATGCTTTATTGATATTAGCACTAGTTCTTAATATATTATGCATCCGAAAAAATTAAAACAAATACCTTTTCTGGCGTTATGCGGATAGAAACAAATGGCAAATACAATTGAAAAAAAAACTGGCGTTTTTATAATTTAACCTGCGACTTAACGCTAAGGGGTTGAGCTTCGGCCCCCTAAACTTAGAGGATCCCTTAAGCTTTGGGTGTCCCTTAATCGCCGGTGAAAACAAAATTGCTGTCAGATATCACTTAAATCTTTTTAAGGGTTCCTTAAAATTTAGGGATCTTTGGTGAAAACGGGCATAAAACCCACAATGCCCGTACCATAAATCGTACGCGGCAAGAAGCTAATCCCGTATTATAACTAGATGGCGCTGACCAATAACCTGCGAATTTTTGTTTCGGCTCTTGAAGGCGATTTTGAATCATTGCAATGATACTTAGTATCTCTCTGAGACGATTTTCTAGAACAAAATTAGGATGGCCAACATACAAATGATGTAATTCTAAGCGAGTTGATACACTTATGGTAATTTTTTTTATTAGGTAAACGAATGACGTGACGAGTCAGTCGTTCGCCTGGTGTTAAGCGATACGGCCACCCATAACAGATTGCAGTGTCACTCAGAACTCCTAAATTAAAGTTTCGCGTGACACCGCACACTGCGCACGTCATCCTGAGACATCGCACAGTTTAAAAAAGTTAATTCAGACAGAGTCGCAAAATGCTTGAGCACTTTTTAAGTGCTATTGGAATATCAACCTTATGTCATTTAGACAAGGCTGAAAATAGTATGCAACATTAAAATCTTACCTATTTTAATGTTGCATACTATTTTCAGCTGTCTAAATACTTTAAGGTTGATATTCATATAGCACTTAAAAAGTGCTCGAGCATTTTGCTGCTCTGTCTGAATTGACTGTTAGCGGCATCTAGCGTGCTAGAAGGTACTTTTACTCACCGGCGTACAATTTACTGTACGGGCATTGCGCGTCTTATACTTATGAATGGTCTTTGCGTCCAGTTGTATTTGTAACGCATTATGTTGTCGGTTCAGGGCGCGGTGTTACGCGAGCACACGGACGCCGTGTGGTCGCTGTCGGCCGCACACGGGCGGCTGCTGTCCGCGTCCGCGGACGGCACCGCGCGGCTGTGGGCGCCTCGCGCCGCGCGCCCGCTGCTCGCCACACTGCGCGAGGACGGCGCCCCCGCCGCCGCGCCCGCCGCCGCCGACTTCGCGGACGCGGGCGCGCGCGCCGCCGTGGTCTACCGGGACGGCACGCTGCTGCTGTACGACCTGGAGACCGGCCAGGTGGGTGGTGCTGTAGGCCGTCCTCTGTCACACACACTGCGCGAGGACGGACTGAGGACACGCGATACAAATTTTAATATTCTGTCTCTGGACAGTTAGCTGGGACCAGGTAACGCATGCTCCTGGAACGCTGATACTTCTAATTCTAATTTTACTGACGTCCCGCTCGGGGTGTATTGTGCATTTCCCTCCGCCAGCATCTACTCAAGCCATCCCAGCTCCTTAAAATAGCGGAGTGTGGCTCTAGGTTGCTGGCACAGCTGCTCCAGTGGCACTGATGTTGGGTGTTGGATGCTGATACTTATTTCATATCTCTATTAAAAGGAAACTCGCATGTCTGTCACATCAGCCGGCAGAAGTCCACTGCTGAACATAGGCCTCCCCCATGAAATGTTAATTTGGATGCTTACCATAAGGGGGGGGGGGGGGGGGGGGGGTTTGCCATTATCACCACGCTTGGCAGGCGGCTTGTTAAATTTTAATGTACCGAGGAGAATGCTGCTGTCCATTCCTTGGATATTCCCTTAGCTGGCTTGTAGGGCACCACCGCTAAGGGATGGGATGATCTTATTCTCACACCGACGGCACCACACGGCATGTATATAAACCTTAACAAATAAAAGCTTACGAAAACGGTTTAATCATTTTCAGTAACGATAATATCAGTAACTCTTTTGTCTAAACACCGCGAAGGTGAATTTTCATGGTTTTTGAAAGCCTTTGTTTCGTTATTTTAGTATAACTGGATCGTATTATTCATGTACCCACACCCCGCGACGGCGTACAGTAAGACCGCGCACGTGTTGCAGACGGTGCTGCGCGTGGGGTGCGAGGCGGCCGCGACCCGCGTGCGCGCGCACCCGACGCTGCCGCTGCTGGTGACGGCGCACGAGGACCGCCACATCCGCTTCTGGGACGGCGTGTCGGGCCGCTGCGCCCACGCAATGGTCGCGCACCTGGACGCGGTGACCGGCCTAGCGCTCGACCCGAACGGATTGTTCCTCCTCTCCGGCTCGCACGACTGCTCCGTGCGCCTGTGGAACCTCGACACGAAGACCTGCGTGCAGGAGATCACGGCGCACCGCAAGAAGTTCGACGAAAGTATCCTGGACGTGGCGTTCCACCCGCTGCGGCCGTACATCGCGAGCGCCGGCGCGGATGGCCTCGCCAAAGTGTTCGTGTGAAACGGCCCCAAGTGTTCGTCTGTGTCTAGTCTCGCGGTTTCAATAACGTAACGCGCGCTCGACCGCCCCTTGTATGCGCGTAGTGAACACTCATCTATGTATAGACGTTTCGATTTATAATATATTTTTACTAGACTTCAGTAACGTGGATTTTACGTTTTTTTAAACGCAAACTTTTTCATACGATTGTGCAGTGAGAATATTGTTCGTTTCAATGCGATCTGTAAGTCCTTGTAATAAATGTATGGATCCCGTGAATGTTTCCTTGGTACGTTTTGTATTTTACATTGTCTGTACAGTTAGGTTGTTACGCAGTGTTTGCTGATCTTGCAATGAACGAATGCTGTTTCATCAGCTAGAATATTTTTATTATTATTTAAATCGATCGGATTCTATGGAGAATATTTTTCTTTTTTGGTTTTGTAACATATTAATAATGTAATATGTTAACAAGCTCTCATGATATCTAATGCAAGTGATGAGCGCTCGAACAAAAAATATGAGTAGAAGTAATATAATGGAGAATAACATAAGTAATGTTTGTTCGTAAACGAGTACTGCGTTGTAGAGTATATATTATATGAAACATTACATAATTATTCCTTTATTTTCGTCGAATTCATACTTGTACACATACATCCAAAAATTGATAGTAAAAAGCAACATAACCGATTTGCATGTTGTTTTTTTAATTTGTTTTGTACCCTTATCAGCATCCCTTACAATCGCTACTAAGATTAGAAAGAACCGGGCGAGTTAATGAGCTCGAATAAAATAATGGTTACGATGCGTGGAAAACCATAAAACGTGATCGTCATCGAGCATAATTATGACGCTGGCGTAAAGAATATTTAATAAAACGTAAAAAATTGTACTTGTATAGGTAGGAGGGTGGAGTGTTTGGTTAGGTAGGTGGATGCTCATTTGAAAGGATAACTGGGTAACATTTTCCGTCGTTCTGTTGCTAGTCCCCACCAATGTGGGCAGCCTGGTGGGGATTTTGGGACTGCTAGTCCCGGTTAGATGAACTTCTTAGCAGCACTGTAGTTATAACTAATTAATTTTGTCGCCGGTCCGTATTACGAGGGCAGTGGGGAGAAAGAGAATAAAAACCTGTAAAAATTTGGGCATTGTCTGACACGCGATTGTTTCGTTTACATTATGAAAGTTGGACGTTGTGCCATTCCTGAGTAATAAACAAACAATCATGTTATTGTTGATTTACATTCAATGACTGAATGGTGTCTGTGCTACTCATATTCATTATTAGATTCCGTTTTAGTTATGTGTGTAGTGCCTGCAAGAGTGGAATTTTTCAAAACGTCACATCGTAGAAGATAAGGTCAATAATAGAAAAATTTTTGAGCAGTGAGACCTCAACTCCTGGTTGTGCTAGAAATTTTTTACAAAGATGTTAAATATGTAAGTTGTATGCTTTAATTCCATGCTTTTCCGCTGTTTTACCTACTATTTACTCTCATTCCCGCGGAAACTACAACGAAAACTCAATTTTCCGGGATTAAAAGTACTCAATGTGGATCAGTAGTTTTAGCAATCTGTTTGCAAATTTTTTTCTTAATCGGTTCAACCATTTTTACAATAACATAAATACAACAAACGTAATTTTGTAAAATGTTTAATCAGGGTTTCTTATATTTGCTAAAGAGCACAGCATTATGTTGCCGTGTTGAGATATCGCCGGTTGTATGTGGAACGATAGGTACCTACATATATACATAGAGACCTACGACCCAAAAAAAAAATTGAAACTAATGACACTTTTCCCTAAAAACAAAACCTTACAGGTATTTTTCTAAAAAATATGAGTGAAACTAAATATTTTTTAGCTTTACAGGAACAGGCGTGATAGTCTATGCGCTGGTATGGTTGACAAAAGAGATGACCAAGTGGCCAAGTCCTCCGGACTATGATGAGCCGACAACTCCGCTATACGACCGTCATTACGTGCCCCCTCCGCCTACTCACGTTGGATAATGAATAAAAGGATAGCTGAAGGATTTTACTGTAGAATTTACTATGCAACTTGCTTGCATAGGTCACACTAATAAAATTACTGCACCATTCATAGATAGAGCTTTTCACACATTAATAAAAACAATGTTAGAAATACTTTTTTTATATTCCCTTCGACACTACTGGTAGTGGCTAGTGCAGCTTGGCAGTGCCGTGATCAGTGAACGCCTAATCCCCCAGAGGATTCTAGAGAAAATATCGAAGTACATAAATCCCCCAGAGGATCTGTGTAGACAAAATCCAATTGCCCCCCAAAAGATCCATAGTTGGGAGCCAAGTGGACGGAGACCTAATTATTAATTTAGTGGACTGATACTACATTTATTATATGAACTTATATAAAACAGCTGGGTTAGCATGGACAGTAGACAAAATTGTCTTTCCCCGTTTTACGTCACTTTCTTCATACTTGCTTGGAGTAAAACAGGGGAAAGACGGTTTTGTCTACCGGCCGTGCTAACCCTACAGTGGGAGTACTGGGAGAAATAATCACTGCAGTACCAACATGGAACTACTGGGACGGTTCACTGTCGAAACTCATAAAATCGTTTGTCATAATTTTGTTACAAATAAAAATGTTACTTATAATCATCATTTCACATAATGTGATTTATTATACTTTCACTACATCTAATTTTCTTTATTATAAATCAAAATTAATAATAATACAAATTTATAAGAATGAAACTCATAAGGCGTATGTAACATAACAGTACAAATTTATAATGTTCTTTTACCATAACTAACTTTAAGCATAAAACAAAATATCAATAATACTGTAAATTAATGTGACTGGAACTGTTGATTGTTATAAATATCCTAATCAGTTATAAAAACGTAGTACGGCAAGCCAATTTGCTCTTCAATCTATGCAGGCACTTCATCCAGTCAAAACAAACAAAATTAACGTGTGGACTGTGGGTAATTGTAAAATAACTTATATTTTCTCATGTTATGTTGATTTTGGTGTTGTTGGTGAACTTTGTGCATTATTTTAATAAATAACTTGAAATGTCTAATAAAAACACGTGTAAAATATTTAAATCAAATAAAGGTAACCTGAAACTTAATATAGATGGTTTCTGTAATTTTTTAATATAAGCATAAGTGACTTCTGGCACTTCGCCGGCCGCTGCCGCGGCACGCTCGCTACGCTTCGCTTCGCTCGTTCGGCTCGTGCGTCGTGTGGTCACAGTTAACCTAACGCTCCTCCTCGCTTCGCTCGTCGTCGCACCTATTTATGACTTTGCCTTAGACTAGTATCTTAGTATCTTTAGGGTATACATGCATATGTATATAATGATTTAACTACCTCAAAATTATTATTATGTTAACTAAAAAATATGAAAAAGTCATTATGAACAATACAATTATGAATGCTGATTATTATGAAATTATAAGTAATGAAATTTATAATAAAAAAAAGTATGATAAAAAAATTCTTAACATTAACATTATAACATAAAATTTTATAAATTTAAACATTATTTGAATAAATTGTATAAGAAAAGATCAATATAAAAAGTAACTATTATGAACAAAGTTATTTATAAATAACCACCATTATAAATTTCATCATTATTAAAAATGAGGTATGTGAAATGAAATTATGAATAATGAAATTATTAGTACAGACGGTATCCCACTGGGACCAAGCGTTTTTAAACCGATCCGAGATTGTAATAATAGGTACCTACAAGAAAAAGAAAACAGTTAATTTATTTGAGGTGTATTTTTATCAATAATAATTATGCACCTATCTTTTTGAGCGTTTGTGTGCAGTTGAAACAAGCAATGTTGCCCATTTTCGAAGTCAGTTCAGCTTTGTAGATATAAGTGCCGTAGAAAAACGAGGTGCCCAGGAAGGAATACATGACTTCTCTGAAGTTTATTTCACTGGTGTAGTTTCCCTGAAATTGTAATTTAGCGTTTTAAATATGGTGTGAGATGCGACATGAATTTAGGGGTGCCAATTCATCATCAAAATACGCTTCGTCTTACTAAACGTAGGTAGTCTAAAGGCATAAAATACGTAAAGAGTGAAAACCTCTAGTTAATCTACCTTATTTTTTGAGTAGGTTAGTTACTACAACCGTCTTAGGTCAAAGTATAATTGATATTGAGCACCCTTAGAGTTTATTCGAATTTACGATTACTACTGTATACTTGTCATCGAGTACCTACCTATCGTAAAATATTTGTACGTTAAATAGCTAAGTTAAAAAAATAATAAATTATGTGAACTCGTGATTACCTACTCTGATTCCTACCACAGACGAAGATTTAGGAGGTAGGTAATAGCTAATACACTAGCATAAGCTAAAATACACTATTATGGCAATAGGTTTATAATAACTCCTGCAACTTGCATCTCATGAAATATTTAGGGTAGACGCCGACCAACGACCATGCATAACAGTGTCAGTGTTTTTTTGAAATCCCGCGATAGGGCAGGGTATATGTGCCTACCTAAGCATTTGTGCACTGGATAAAACTGCAAGTAGTACCTAAGTACCTATGCTATCTGTGGCTGGGTGTTGTAAATGGTGTGGTCCTCGTAGTTCCTGGCTCGTAGATCTTATACTATGTGATCGTTAGGCGTTATTACTTATTATAAGTTAGGCATTTATTATTAAGTTACCTTCTTGACATTGCAGTTTTTAGCATTCAGGTATTTGTTAATCATGGCTGCAAAGGCGTAATGCTTGCAGGGGTCGTTCAATTTGTAGTTCCACAGAAAAGTTTTCTTATTGTCTTTAATGCTGTGCACATTTATTTTAATCTGCAAGTCACCAAATTGAAATAAGTGACGCTATAGGTACATAATGCTATTGATCCGAGAAATACATCTTAGTTAAGATCTCACCTCGTCAATTCTAGTATCAACCAAGAATGTCAAATTTATTACACCGATTAAATCCTGCTTAATATCCGTGGTCATGATGGTTAAGTTTTTCGACTTAGGACCTTTGCAAGCTTCATAATGTTCGAATGTTGGAGTGTAGGCCCCCTGCCAAAGTCAACAATTATTATTATTCACTCATTTATTATTTTTTCTTCTAAGTTTGTCTACAATATTCATATAAAAATAAATTACAATTATTATTATCAGTCATACTTACCTTCAAAACTCATTATCATTGAGTCTAGTATTTTAATGAAAAAAAAAAACAATTATACCTAGGTAAGTACATAAAGTAAAAAAATCGATATAGGTAGGTAACTTACATAATTATTTGCATTTTTAATCATTGGTTTCGTATAAACAACACAAATACACGTTATTATTAAAATAGAATTGGTTTTAATGAACATCATCATAATAATAATGTAGGAAGGTGTGGTGTGCTTAAATATTTGTGATAGCTGTATAGGCAGCTTACCATAATGCAGTGATTTGGCTATTTATTATGTAGATACACAGATAAAGTAATTTCCAAGGTAATTGAGGTATAAATCTATATTTGATTGTGGCTATCACATAAATATAATTTAGTGAGTTTTAAACATAATTAGATAGGTGCAGATATTATTTATCTATACATACCTATTCACAATTTTGACATCACGATAATTTTCCGTTGCCTTCAATTTAATGATGAACTGCACCTACGTATTTAGGTACCTATTTACAAGTAGCTGCTATCCACGTGCGTACCATAACTACATTTTTTTTTTTTCCTCCTAGGAGGTTTTGGCTTTGCACGTCTTGTGCATCCGCCAGTGTCATGTTTATGATTCATTTCGCTTCGAGAAATCTTCCGTCTGTTCCATAACGTCTGTCTTTTATTGCTTGACTTGAGGCTTGGCTTGACGATTTGAAATTTTGCGATAGTGTTAATAGCGATATTGTGACTTAGTTTACTAATTTTATTTAAAAAGTGGGGAAACGTATCCGCGACTAATGATTTGAATTATTATTTAATATAAATTTACATTACAGCAAAGGATCAAGGAAAGGAGAGGAACAAATATTGGGAGGAATACAATGAGTTATATAATTTTAAAATCTAACATATTTACAAATTAATATAGACATTTACGATTTAATATTATTATTACAAATAAAATTAGATAATATATTGAATATAGAAGAATCGACGGCAAGAAGAAGAAAGTTTATGTTAATAGGAAAAGGGACACGGAGGGATATTAGATCACGGTAAAAGGAATCACGGTCATATTTAGGACAGGAAAAGAATAAACTACATTTTTATAAGACTTGAAGCCAAACTATACGGCTCAACCAATCTTGCTGAAGGAAGGGTCCTTCAGCAAGATTGATTGAGTATAATGAATGATATGGATGCAATGGGTATAGTTCCACAATAGGGCAGAATAAGGAAGCAGTAAAAATATGTTTACCAACAGGATTCACTTGTAAATAGCGTCATTTTGAACTTGTTAAATAGAGAAGAGGGAAGAGGGACAGATAAAATGTATGGTTATGAGAAATATACCTAAGCAAAAAGGACCTAATCTAAAGGTGTATTGGGTCTCTTACAAAGAGCAACAAACCACGAGTAGGCGAGTTCACTTCCAATGGGAAGTGAACTCGCGTACTCGTGGTCGGTTGTGAAATTTTAGCATCGTATGTTATTTTTTTTATCCTAAAATAGGCATAGTTACGTTTGACAACAACTCACCTGATAGTCAAGGTAAGTGGCGAAGTCGTCTAAGGTGGAGCACGTTTGCCCATGAGATGCCCATAGACTCTTGACTTGAAAAGACCCAGGTTGATATTTTGTGATAGCGATCTGTGCTTAGATAAACACTTTGGATAATTTATGTAGGTAAGTAATATTAACTTAAGTTTATTTATTTAATGTACTAAGTACCTATAGAACATGACGCGTGTACATAATTTTATATTAATTTTTAGATAAATGAAAATAAGCAAGGGTTGTCAGAAAAACATTTTCTTAGATAATAATTTTGTGTTTCGTAATAATTTATTTTTGTCACAGTTGTTCGTGCAGTGGCTCTTATCACACCGCTTTTAGGTTCATAATCCAAGATATTACGGACGCGTGCTTTTTACTTTACATTACCGCGCTACTGTTTTATGATGATATCTCGATTCAGTTAAGTTCTCAGTATTTTACTGCAAGTTATACGTCGACTACGTAGTATCATCATGATCAGCCTGAAGACGCCCATCTATCGGCTCCCCGCAGTTTTCACCAGATTCTACGAGCGATGTGGGTTGCCATTTCCATTTCAACTTGCTAATTTTAAGAGATATAGCGGTCACTTTAGTTCTCCTGTATATCTCCTCCTTACGTCACGATCTCATCTCGCAGGGAAACACCGAGCATATATTATGCTCGCTGCGCATCTTTGAGCTTAGGTATTAATGAGGCCAATAGTAAGAGACCATGTCTCAGTTCCATAAGTCATCACTGGCAACACACACTGATTGAAAACCTTCGTTATATAGTTATTCGTATTTTGGACGAAAAGATAGGTCGAAGTATCACGTATTACGCCTACCGCCCACCGCCGCTCGGTCTATTCACGTAGTACGTTCAATATACGTATAATAGAAGAATTCTTAATTCACTGGTTCAGTATTACACTAACAAAGTATTTTTATGCGGCTAAAATCGATACATAAGTACATACACATTTTCATGAAGTAGGATCTAGGTAGGTACTTCTTAGTAAACATTCAATTTTATCAAATTATATGCAAACAATGTAGTTCCATAGTATATTCTATACTAACGGATCGCAAGAGTAGCTTGAACACAATCCATGCAACTTGTTCTGTGTAAGCGACATGCCTGAACGGGCGTACCGACACGCAAGCGAAGCCGGTCGGTACTACCGCAGACGTCGCGGGCAAGGGGGGACCTCCGCTCTCCTTCATACCGCACCCCATCGTTGCTCCGTCTAGCCCCCGAGTTGACTCACTATTAGTATTTATTACACATATGCCTGAACTAAGTGTTTGCACACTTGCTTGGCGGTATAGAATAACTGGCAAAGCGGTGGTACCTACCTAGACGAACTTTGCTAAAAAGTCCTACCACCTAGTGAACTGAAGGAAAGGATTATGATGAAAGCAAGTGAATACTGTGTGCACTTCTGCAGTGGAGTGGGAGTGTGATAGGAATAAAAATATCTGCAGATATTCTTCATTTTTTGGTGAAGCACGTTTTTCCATATGAAAACTGCGGTACGCTATCTAGTTAGAAGCCACGTCACAGAATATATAATAGTACTAGTAACGTACGTGGTTCGTAGCGTACGTAGCTCTAGCGTAGATATGTTGCGTAGCTCAAGCTACGCGAATTACGAACTCGTAGAACTCGGTGATTTCTATTAGGAGACAAAACTACAAAAGAGCAGTACCTACACCTACTTACTGGAGAAATTTTGTTTTATACTGTCTTATTATATAAAAAATAGTATTGAACTAATTTATGTTATTTTTTAATCAATTACATTTTTTTTATCTACGCTAGGCTAACATTTGACCACGGTTTCACCTCATGGTGTGACGACGCGGTCGACGATGGAGCATGCTTGCCTAGAAGATACCGGTTCACTCTAGCCTTATACACTCCCAGATTATATTTCTCAGGAAACAATGACGCTGGTAAGGTGTTCCATTCCTTTGCTGTCCGAATTATAAACGAGGAATCAAACAAAGACTTCTATGGTACATATACCTCTTTGGAATCAAAACGCTTTGTACGTACATTATGGTGATCGCAGAAAATTTTAATGTACCGAGGAAAATGCTGCTGCCCATTCCCTTGATATTCCCTTAGCCTTAGCCGAGCGTGGTGATTATGGCAAATCCTCTCTATGATAAGCGTCCTAAGTGGCGTTTTATGGGGGAGGCCTATGTTCAGCTGTGGACGAATTTCGGGCTGATGATGAATGACATTTTATAATTATAGCTATAGTTGTTAGGGAATAACCTTGGGAGCAGCTGCTCGCCTCCTGCATCTATTCGCGGTTTTCACCAGGTCGTCGGTCCACCAAGTGAGGGCCGGCCTACGCTGCGTCTTCCGGTTCGTGGTCGCCACTCGAGAACCTTTCTTCCCCATCGGTTGTCAGTTCTACGAGCGATGTGGCCTGCCCATTTCCACTTCAACTTACTAACTCTAAGAGCTATATCGGGCACTTTAGTTCTCCTGCGGATCTCCTCGTTCCGGAGCTTATCTCGCAGGGAAACACCGAGCATAGCTCATAGCTCTCTCCATAGCTCGTTGCGCGACTTATAGGTACATGTACCTATTATTTATTCAGATTATTCTACGCCATACCACATACTCAGTAATCTGTGGCCATACACTGATCAGTCCGTATGAGTCAGTGCTTACCTAAGAATTCTTAATTTGTAGTGTTGGTACTTATTAGGTTTTTAAATAAGTCGTAAAGCAAAAGTTGTTTGGGGTACTTACGCAGACACACTACACTACCTACTACAAAGAACAAAAAAAAAAGTGGTATACTAATTATCTATATTTAATATCAATATTAATGTATAAATAAAAGGAATAGTCTCACAGTATTTCATCTCATGTTGATGCGACAGACGCAAGATGTTAGGGGCCGTCCATAATTTTACCTATAGACTCTATAGTCAAGTCACACACAGGTTTTTTTATCCACCTAATAAATCAAAATTACGAACGTGTTCAATAATTTTTATTAGTAAGTATAAAGTACCTAAGCATGTAATAGTAGCTAACCTACTATCTATACTTAAAATAGTTTACAAGTGGTCTGATTTAACTCGCTCACGAACCGGAACGCGTTTTCTTGAAGCTACCAATAATTTTTTAAAAATAAAAAACATTCAGCACCTAGTGTAAGACGGCATTCAGATAGGTTCCCATCCATTTCGTATTTCGATCACTTGTTTAAACACAATTTATATAATTTTCTTTGCAAACGTTTGTGTGCTAATAAAACAGGCGATGTTGCCATCTTTGGAAGTCAGGACAGATTTATAATTGTAGCTTCCGTAGAAGAATGATGTGCCAAGGAAGGAATTCATGACTTCTCTGTAATTAACTTTGGTGTGATAAAAACCCTAAAATAACATTAAAGAGTTAGATAACTTAGAAGGTATATATAATAATTAAGTAGGTACTCCTAATCTACTTATACTACGTGACCGATATAGCTCTTAGAATTGGCAAGTTGAAATGGCAACAGGCAAGCCACATCGCTCGTAGAACTGACAACCGATGGGGAAAAAAGGTTCTCGAGTGGCGACCACGGACTGGAAGACGCAGCCCCCCACTAGGTGGACCGACGATCTGGTGAAAACAGCGGGGAGCCGATGGATGCAGGAGGCGAGAAGCTGCTCAAGGTGGCGCTCTCTGGGGGAGGCCTGTGTTCAGCAGTGGACGTCTTCAGCCTGTTGATGAATCTACTTATAACGTAAGGGTAATTTCTATTGATGGGATAAACCCATCTGATCTATTTGTTTTGAAGTCTCGATATTTCGCCACTATTAATGTACAATACAAGCGTTTAATATCTGGCGGGGAAAAGGTTTCTTCGTATTTTGTTCGGGAGTTAGATAGAAGAACGGAGAAGAGATAGAATACTTATACGGAACTATCTGCATTATTAGGTTAAAAAAACCGGACTAGAACCACGCTGTGCTGTCACTTACATTACAGATAACGTAAACAACACATATTTTTTTAACACAATCGAATTTTCATTATCTATACCTACTAGAGAACGAAACAATAAAAGGTACCGATTTTTTAAATTATTTTCACTCATTTTCAAAGATGGAATTTTTTTTTTTCTTTTTCATAATGTTGTTTTTGCTTTAAATTGCCTTCTTTTAATTAATCCAAATTGGATTAGGAAAAGGATTAGTTATCATAATCACACTTCACACGTGTTTATTCCCTCTTGGTGCTGCAACCGCAGAACTGATTTGAATAATGAAGATAGCTTATATACGCCCATGCGTATAAGTATAAGCTATCTCCATTCTTCAAATCAGAATAACACACAAGATACTTTTTATCCGCGGGTGGCACACTAATACCTATAGGTGTAAGTTAGCTATAATATAGGATTGGAAAGGAAGTAGGAAGGAAAGGTGCCAATCATGCTGGTATTAGGTATGGTATGTGTAGCGCTCATAGCGAAGCATGACTAGCCGTTTCTAACCAATCGGTAAAGTTAAGCCACGTTCGCTGCGGTCACTACTCTGATGGGTGACCGCTACAGCCAAAAGTGGTATTTACAACTGAGCGCGCTACCGTGCTTCGGAGGGCACTTTAAGCCGTCGGTCCCGGCTGTTTTCGTAAGACAATAGTCGTTAAGTTAAGTCAGAAGCCTGTGGGCGGCCTAAACATTCTGACAAAAGGGGCTGACCACTTGCCTACACGAGAAGAAGATTAGGTATTACATACTTACCTTCTTGACAAGACAATTCTTAGCATTCAGCTGTTGCCTTATCATGGCCGCAATAGCGAAATGTTTACAAGGCTCACTAAATTTGTAGCTCCAGAGAAAGATTTTCTTGTTTTCCTTAATGCTGTGCACTTGGACTTTAATCTGTAAATATTACTGTTATCACTTTTTAATAGAACGTAGGTAAGGTACTTACAAAGAGTATTCCAATAAACTTATACCTATAGAGGCATGGTGTCTTGCTATTTTCTTATTGCATAATAATTGTATTAATAATATTCCTCAATAAATAAACAGTCGTGAAAACAAAAATTAAATATCTCAAAAAATGACAAAGTTACAAGCATTTTAAAATACAGGAATAGAAAGAGACAGCTCGAACATGCAGTGACGTCACTCTTGCTCCTTCATACTACCTCGTCATTAACTTTACATAAAGTCTCTGGCATGTGACTCCCCAACGTGCGTTTTCATAGTAACTTTGGGGAATCTTCTGTTTTGCGAGAAAGGGACAGGCGATGTCCCCCCCAGAAACTTTAAAAGCTTATTACTCCTTGATTTATTTACCGATTTTACTAATTTTTTCAATTATTGTATTCATTTGTAACCTACTTTATGAAAATAATATTTACTTGTTAATTTTTAATAGCAGGCAACGAGCCTATTAATCTAGTTACGTTATTCTTACCTCCTCAATTCTAGCATCAACTAAGAAGGTAAAATTAACAACGCCGATAAGCTCCTCAGTCATCTCCGTGGTAACTATTGTCAAGTTCCTTGATTTAGACCCTTTGCAACCTCCGTAATGTTGGAATGATAGAGTATAAGGCCCCTGTTAAGACAACCAATTCATATTTAAGACGCACACCCACAAGTCCGCACTAAGCGTTTTGCTGAGTCATTCATAGTCCGAACGGCCAAGGAATGGAATGCTCATCCAGCTGGGTTAGCATGGACAGTAGACAAAATTATCTTTCCCCGTTTTACGTCACTTTTTTCATACTTGCTTGGAGTAAAACAGGGGAAAGACAGTTTTGTCTACCGGCCGTGCTAACCCTACAGCAACAGTGTTCCCTCCTGGGCATAAACTAAGTCTTTACAAGTCAAGAGTGAATGGGCATCTCATGGGCAAACGTGCTCCACCTTAGACAACTTCGTCACTTACCATCAGGTGAGTTGTTCACAAACGTATGCCCATTTTAGCATAAAAAAAATTTGTAATAATTTACTTCTAAATGCATTGCAGTAGCAGTAGGAATACGTCATAAGAGGGATGAGCGCGAACTTAGAAGCTGTTAAACTTTAGTGCGTCAGATAGGTTTGGTGCCTAAGTAGGTAATACCTATTTATTCACAACAGCCTTATAGGAATCGAATCAGGGTCGAACAGAAAAAGCCACGAACTTAGAATACGTTTTAAACCCATTTAACTATTTAAAATACTGTTACCAATTAATGCAATTAGTTTTAAGTAATTGCATATATAGGTACCTACGTAAAGTATAACATATTACCTACTTTTATTTTACTACTTACATAATTATCAGCATTTTTAACCATTGGTTCATTATTTAACATTGCAGAGTAGACAAATGATATAATAAAAACAATTTTGTAGAGCCACAACATTGTGAATAGATAAGTTACGAAATTAAACGTACCACACGTGCAGGGTATATTTTATAATGAATTATGATTTACTATCAGATGATGTCTAAATAAAGGCTTAAACAAATCTATATTTAATGATTTTCTGTGGTAGATATTAAACCATCTCAATTTGTTATATTACGGTCGGATGCTACTGATATGCTAAGCCGTGAGGTGTCCGACAGAGTAGAATAGCACCTACCTCTGTCCTACCGAGGTGTCGTACGAGGCGACTAAGGTAAAGGTAATAAGGCAAGTATATACGAAAAGCGGAAAAAATCGTTTGCGCGATGCAGAATAAATATGAATAAGTAAATTAAAAATTACCTAAAATGTTGGGCTTTTTGCATTTTATATTTAATTTCAACTTCATGATTGATAATTCCCGCCGGGATGGGGCGAGATAAGGTCGCGCTAGCATTCACTATCTCGCGGGCGGTAGGCCCTCTTGGGTCTCTGTGCCAATGGGTGGGTAACTTTCTACCTCGGTTACCCACTAGACGTGTGGGGCCGTGTAGGTGCGGCGGAGAGTCCCCCTGACTACCCGCCACCGACCCCACTACGGAGGATGGAGAAGGCACGCCTTTTCCGTCCCCCGGTTCGTCTGCACCGGAGCGGGTCAGAGTTGACATCGTTCGAGACCATAGCCTGCCACGCTCTCTCGCTGCCGAGCATGGCGTTCACCACGCTCGGCAACGAGATATGCCAGCCAACGACCGCTGAAAGTGTGCGCCGCTCAGAATCCCAAGCAGCACACGCCTCCAGCGTGAGCAAGTACCTACCTACCGTATTAAGCTTTGGTATCATCACATTTTTTTCTTCAAAGATAGATCAAGTTTTTTGTAAGACACAACCCCACGACATGCCGACGACTCATGAACATGAATCGCAAGTCGACATCTGTTGAACTTAAACCAAGTAAACTAAAGCTGTAGAAGTAAATATGTAGTAGGTAATTTAGATTGAGTAAAGACACAACAAAACAAAGGTAGGTTACCTATCTATATAAGAAAAGAAAGTGTTAAGTTACACAAAGTAAAATAATGGTTTTACAGTATCTTCTCTCTCCAACTTAATAATTATTGCAAGTAGTTACAGTAAGCTCTCTTCCAGAAGTTATCTCCGTCTCTTGATGGTAGATCTATTACTTTTATTTCATCGTCAAGTTTTAAGAACTTCAAATCGTTTTCGCTTCTAGGCCATATAATTTTATTTGATGACGGTGCACTGAAATAATAAAAATAATAATTATATTACATTTTGCACATTTCCTTTCATGAGGTACCTACTTATATTGTATAGCCTATAGGTAGGTATAGTTAGGTACTATGTAGAATGTAGACTAAATAATTTCTGATAACCGTGATAGTACGAGTCCGGGAGAGTACGCCCTCCACTAAAATGCTCATAAAATTTTCTATAACTATATCTTGCTATTTTCGACGAATTGTGTCATTAGCTGCATCATTTAGCTATATTTTCTCTGAAGAATGTTTGTTATAACTTTAATGATTTCTCAGTTATTAGCGAATTCTCCCATAATGAGCTTTGGCTAATTTCTCCTGGCTGGCTCCAGCATTCTCCTAATGTACATTAAAATATTCTGCCATCACCAAACCACCGGCCAAGCGTGAGGATTATGGTAAATTCCCCCTATGATCACCGTCCAAAGTGGCGTTTTATGGGGGAGGCCTGTATTCAGCAGTGGACGTCTTCCGGCTCATACTGTAAGTCTAACAGGTACCTATAAAATATTATATTTTTCAGTTGTTGGGTTTCTGAATTTGTCAGTAGGTACCACCCATAGGTAATATTAATAATATTGATCTTAACTACCTATATTATAGACATACTGACCTGATAGGCGTTGTACCTGTCTTAATGCCCACACAAAAAGACGTTCAGTTTACCTAAATAACTTTTTAACATTTTCCGGGTAACTATTCCAATATTTCTTTCCATAAAAACCTGTTTACGTTACGAAAACCTAAAAACGAAAAAATACCCAAATGATTACCCAGCTGTTTTCAAGTGGTACGTTTACCAAGTTACGGGTAGCATTTCATTTTTATTTATTCACCTGTTTTAAGAAGACTATCGACTATTATTAGCTAAAGTATATGAAATGGGACAATGAAATTGGATAGCAATAGATCCATTAAAAAGTCTTCACACTTGGAAATAAAGTGAATACAAATATACCACAATATAACATAAAGAAGAAATATAAAGAAAAATACAAAATAAATGATATAACCGTGGGTACCAACATTTTACACGCATTTCAAGTTTCAACGACTTACTACAATTACGAATACAAATGAACCTGCCTAGTTGCCTACACACCACACAACGCGCAGATCACCCCTGCCCGTGCATGTATATCACACTTCATCACACTATATATTATATTATAATATTATAAAGCCGAAAGTTTGTATGTGTGTTTGTGTGTATGTGTGTATGTTTGTTACTCCTTCACGCTCAAACGGCTGGACGGATTTGGATGAAACTTGGAATATAGATAGCTTATGTACTGGATTAACACATAGGCTACTTTTTATCCGCGAGTGAAACCGCAAGGCGCAGCTAGTCTATCTATATTAGGCTTGTGCTTAATCTTTCACTGAGCGGAGCGCTCCGTGCTAGTACAATCGATCAAATCGAAATGTACTAGTTCAGTCTTCTAGTTCTATTAGTTCACTGGTAGAGAACGATTTCGCGTAGGTCTTTATCTGCTTTATATGTTCGTAGTTATATTTAGTGGTACTATTATTTATTCTGTGATGATAGTGCTGGGTATATTTTTTTTACAATTATCTATCTATTAAAAATTAAAAATACAGTTAGTGCCTACTATGATAATTCATCATCATCATCATCAACGGCCTGATGATGTCATATGCAAGACGCTAGCCGGCTTATTTGTAGTGGTCGACAGTGGAAGTTAGAGATGTGCTGTCTAGTGTATATATACGTAGAAGTCTTTGGTTGAAGCAGAGACTTTCGCTCACTTCGTGCGCTCGGTCAATTATTATAAGTGTATTTCTTTAAACTTACCCCGTTTTTGCAAAGCTGGTCCACAGGTTTGTCAATGTGTCAATCACCACCATGTCTTTAGAAATCGGAGAAGAACCACGATACATTTCGGTGTCAAACAAGTAAAATAATTCGTCGCTATGACACGCTCCTCGCGTTACATTCTGCAATCTAGACTCCATCTTTCTTAGATTTCTCAAAGAGTCATAACTAAAATAATAGTTATACATTGTTATGTTTAGATTTGTTAAATATGCTTCCATTGTGGCCACCACAGGCCTGTAAATCAACACGTCAGAAAAATAGTCTATCAATTCATTATAATTCGTTGACGAATTTTTAAAGTAAAATTCTCTTATGTCTTTGATCAAATCAGCTCTGTATTCTGGCTTTCTATAATTGAAATCCGGAACAGCTGATGAAAAATTATTGTCCAGCATTTTAAGACCATTACAATCATAATTTTTAGCCCAATAGATTCCTTCTTTGCTATTAAATCCCATCAAGACACTAATGTCAGAAGTATACGACATTGATTTGAGTAATTCTTGAGGATTATTAGTCAAAAATCTCGTGGTAGTGGTACTGGGATCCTCTATGCACGGTTTGAAGATATATGCTGCTAAAGCGTTATTCGTTAGATCGCCATACGAAATTTTGGCTATGTCATCCGCTGTAGCGTTTAAGTATATTTGAAGAAGCTCATCAGGGTCTGTAGTATTGTAACCCAATCGGGAAGCAGCTCTAGATGCTGTTGAAATGGGCTCTCTATCAAAGGCTTGTATTGTATTTGACGTGCCACTGTCCGTGATAGCTCGATGGAATAATCCTTTATACGTTTCAGTTACAATAAAGTAATCTACAGAAGAAGCACCAACGCTTTGACCAAACATTGTAACGCTATTAGGATCTCCACCAAAATTAGCTATGTTGTTTTTGACCCATCTAATTGGCCTTCAGACCCATGTTTCCTACTGCTTCATGCTTTTTCAGGCACATGAATCCAAATGCTCCGATTCGGTAGTTTATTATAACGACTACTACTTCTTTTTGGATCAAATACCTCGCGTTGAACATGGTGTCCTTGTTAGAGCCTTGGTAAAATCCTCCGCCGGGTATGAAAAACATCACAGGTAACAGTTTTGCGGTGGTGTTCGATGGTGATATAGGAGTGTACACATTAAGAGTGAAACAATCTTCCTCTCCTATAACTGATTTGGTCTTGGCCGAATATTGTTTGCAGAACAAAGAGCCTCGGTCGGCTTTGAAAGTGCCATTCCATGATGGAGAACCTCCCGGTTCCTGCGATGAGATACATATAATCGTAGTTGACTTATAAAACTAAGCAAACTGCCACATTTGTCGACCGCAATTAGGTTAACATCAAGAGAAATATGGACAACCGCAAACCTACCTCAAAACATTTTTTTACAATTTACATAATTATGTCAAAAAAATTCAGTTTCAGTAAAAATAATATTGGACACTATGTCATCATCATCATCATCAACAGCCTGAAGACGTCCACTGCTGAACATAGGCCTCCCCCACAGAGCGCCACTTTGAGCGGCTGCTTGTTTCCTGCATTCATAAGATCCCTGCGGTTTTCACCAGGTCGTTGGGCCACCTCGTGGTAACCTATGTACCTACCTTTTTTTTTTTTTTTTTTTTTTTTTTTTTTTTTTTTTTTTTATGTGATTGAATGACGTGACGAGCTAGTCGTTCACCTGATGTTAAGTGACACGGCCGCCCATAACAGTTGCAGTGTCACCCGGAACTTAGTTTAACCTATAACTCTTAGTTTAACTTACTAGGTAGATAAAGAAATCTGAAATCAAAGTAACATACCTTGAATCTGCCTCTGAATCCCGCATACGGAACTCCTAAGTAAGACCAATAGCTTCCTAAACTAATATAAGAACCTTGTATTTTTCCTTGATTTAGATTTATAATGTTATTAATGTATACAAAATCTCTGTCATCTTAATAATCGTATAACCACATTAAAATTGACTCAAAAACAAAACATGTAAGTAGGTATACTTACGTTACGTCTTATACTTATCGGCGCGACGCGGCGTGTGAGCAGAGAAGCAAAGCTAAGTGGCTAAAACTAGTTGCAAACGCGTGTCTGCGTTACCTGGGACATCTCCGTCCACTGAACTACGTAGTACTATTATGTATTCTGTGACTGAACAAGTATAAAATCCACAGCTTCGGCCCCAGCCGTCTGCGAAGCGGCAGCGTTAGCGACGCGAAACTATTTGGTAACTACCCACCGCTGCCCGTGGGGACCGCGGTGCGGCGCGCGGCGCTGCCGTCTATGAACACGGGCAGCGATGTGTGCCAACTGGCCAATTTTGACGCTTCACTGACGCCACTTAATGCACCGGTGTGGCCGCAGCTTCACTGTCACTGGATGTACCAGAAGGTCTAGCAAAGATACCTTTCCATTAGCCTTAACGCCAAATGATAACTCAAAATGTATGGGAGTGACAGTGCCTGCGGAAAACTTTTCTGCAGGTAATGTCATAGCTAAATGTCATTCCCATCCCTTACATTTCGAGTTATCATTTGGCGTTAATGAAAAGATATATTTGCTAGAACCCCAGGTGCTGGGTGCCTATATACCTATTCGTCATTCGGCTCTGGACGTGAACACAAGTTGATAAAATTAATATAAAAGAAAGAAAATGATATCACTGTGAAGTTTCTTGGAGTTTCTTCTTTATTTGTGGAGTCGAAGCTCCGAACCAGTTACTGCGCAGGCGCGGATACAGGGGGGGGGGGGGGGGCCGAAGGCGCCCCCCCCCCATGGCGCAGGCTGTCCAGCACCTAGCACGATAATTATCCATTTTACCAGGAAGATATAGGTGCATGGAATTCATCATTTAAAGAAAAAAGCACAAATTGGTCTTGTATCGTATACTTATATTGTGTTTCACCACCACATCCCCAAATTCCACTCTTGGACTCCCGTACTATAATGATTTGTGCGCCCCCCCAGTGCCGTAAATAGGGCGGTGCCACCAGTGCCCAGGCACAGGGCATAGACTCTGGGGGGCGCAAGAATGGCCAGACCAGGACTATTATTTTTTCGGTTTGCTCCTGATGAGTTCCCGCTGCGCCCCTAGTGCTCGATTCCAACACATACGTACCTACATGCTAGTATCATCAAAAATTAGACAACACATCACGCTCATTTTTTTGCCAGCGTAGAGCGTATTTGTGTTTATCGGAGTCAAGTGGCCTACCGCTTAGTCTCCGACCGACCGCAGTGGCCCAAAAATGAAATCTTAAGAGTCTATACAACGTCAAAATGCTTAAAATGGCCGTGTTCTCATTGTACTGACTAACATTTAATTCATGTTTGAATTGCTATACGCGTTTTCTGAAATACAATACAGCAAATATAAAAAAATTCGCGCTCGCTTCGCTCGCGTATTTACTGTTTTCACTGTATTTTGTTTTAATAGAAATACAATTCGGCAAATATAACAAATTTCGCGCTCGCTTCGCTCGTGTATTTAATGTACTTTTAGTAAATGTATACAATCTCACTGCACAAGCGCTGCAAAAGATTTCATAAAGAATGTTTTGACAATAGTAGTCAAGATGAAACACCCCCCCCCCCCCCCCCCGCAGAAAAGGCTATATTTATTTACGGCACTGCACCCCCCCTTGAGAAATTTCTTTATCGGCGCCTGTTACTGTGTGATGAAATTGAAATAAAATAAATAATGATTTATAATTCCTGTTGTCAATGACGTAAGACCCAACCATATCTCCAACATACTAATTATCATGTTTTATCAAAGGCGGTCGTGAACCCTCCTCTTTAACAGTGTCTAACTTCAGCAAGCAGCAATAGGTATTGTTATTGCCCAGATTTTTGTCATAAACCATATTATAAATACAGTTTATTTGTTTGTGTTACTGATTATGGTAACTACATAGTTAGTGAGTAGTTATGCGTAACTGTCGTATGATTTTTTCCAGAAATTAAGCCTGTCTCTATTAGGCAGGTCTATTACTTTGAACTTCTTATCAAGTTTAAGGAATTTCAGTGTTTTTAAACTTCTAGGCCATGCGGTGTCCAGGTTTGCTGTGGGAACTCTGAAATATTAATATTGAGACACTTTTAAATTTAAGTGGCACCGTATTCTCTATCCTTTATCATCATTAGTATCTATTTTAATGAATGCCATCGTACTAACTATTTTTGGACTTTACTTGGGTATTCAATTACGTTTGTCTCAAGCATAGGTAACATAATATTTTTACTACTTTTAAGATTTGTTACTTTCTGGTTAGCTAACAAATACGCACATATAACAATTTTATAAAAATACACTACCTGTAAAAGACAAATTCCTAAAAAAATACATAAGTGTGTGTATGCCTACTACTGTGCCTAAAATGGTTGCTGTTGCAAATAAATTAATTTCATTCATTCTTTTTCTTAAAGACTGTGGATTCCAGACAAACCTATAGATGGGTAGCTAAATTGTTATTTTAAGTAAGAACTTACCCAGTTTTTGCGAAGCTAGTCCAAAGAGTGGTCATCCTGTTAATCATCACCTTGTCGCTAGGAATCGGAGGGTTAAGTATAAGATCATCAAAAATATAAAACAATTCGTCACCGTGACTTGCTCCTTGTATCCACTGCAGTCTTGATTTCAACTTCACCAGATTCCTCAAGGAATCATAAGCGAAGTAATAGTTATACATTGAAATGTTTGGGTTCATTGAATATGCTTCGATTGTAGCAACTGAAGGGCCCATTATTAATACATCAGAGAAGTAATCTACTAATCCACAATAATTAGTCGATGCATTATTGAAATAGAACTCTCTAATATCACGAATTAAGAATGTCTTGAGTTCTGGCTGTCTATAGGTAAAGCTGTTAGGAACAGCCGATGAAAAGTTATGGTCCAACATCTTAAGACCTCTGTAATCATAATAAGTGGCCCAGGCTATGCCTGCTTTATTATTGTACCCTATGATAACGCTTATGTTAGACACATATTTTACTGCCTTGATCAAATCATGAGGATCGATAGTTAAAATTGTTGTGTCACTTGTATTAGGGTCCTCTATGCAAGGCTTAAAGATATACGCTGCTAAGGCATCATTCCTCATATCTTTATAAGATACTGCTGCAACATCATCCGCTGTTGCATTCAAGAATATTCGAAGAAGCTCATCTGGGTCTGTAGTATTGTAACCCAGGCGTGAAGCAGCTATTGACGCTGTTAAGATGGACTCTCTGTCAAATGCTTGTGTTATAAGTGACGTGCCACTGTCCATGATGGCCCGATGAAACAATCCATTAGCAGTTTGAGTTAAAATAAAGTAATCTATAGAAGAAGCTCCAACACTTTCTCCAAATAAAGTCACGCTATTAGGATCTCCACCAAAATTAGCTATGTTGTTTTTAACCCATTTAAGAGCAGCCAATTGGTCCTTTAGACCCATGTTTCCTGCTGCTTCCTTCCTTTTCAGGCACAGGAATCCAAATGCTCCGACCCGGTAGTTTATAGTGACGACTACCACGTGTTTTTCAACCAAATACCTCGCGTTGTATGTGGTATCGCTGTTAGAACCAAAGTAATATCCACCGCCATGGATGAAAAAAATCACAGGTATTGGTTTTGCGGTGGTGTTAGATGGCGATATAGGCGTGTAGACATTAAGAGTGAAGCAATCTTCCTCTCCTATTATTGAACTAGTGATGGGTGAGTATTGCTTGCAAAATATAGAATCACGGGTTGCCTTAAATGTGCCGTTCCAAGATGGAGGATCTCCTGGTTCCTGTAGAAAGATATCTGAGATTATGATGAATTTCATCGTCATCCCTACTAATAAATAAAAGTGAAACGTTGTTTGTTTGGCTGGCTTTCACGCCAAAATAGCCGAACCGATTTGGATGAAATTAAACACACGGGTTGCTCTTATGTTACCAAAATCAACTCAGGAGAAAATATTTCGAAAAATTAAGAGGTCTCGTGGGAAAACGGATATATATATAACGGTCTTACTTTGAATCTTCCTTTAAATTTTGCATATGGAATTCCTAAATATGACCAATAATTGCCCAAAAATGTATACGATCCTTGTGTTTTTCCTTGATTTAGATTAATAGTATTACATTCACAGCACATTGTCGAGCATATTAAAAGGAAAATAAATAAATTCCAAAGTAATAACTTCATTTGTATAATTTTGTGAGAATTAGAAGTAACATGACTGCGCCCCACATTTGAGAACTTTATATACTTTACCAGGTATATACAGGATGTTACAAAAAAGTGGCCAGTCGATCATTCCGTAAACAAAAATACCAAAAAACCAGCCAAGCGCGAGTCGGACTCGCGCACGATGGGTTCCGTACCATTATATATCCCTGCCATCTAGTGTTGAGTAGCAGTACTATTTAAAGCAGCGCCATCTATGACTCATCTGGTAAACGATCAAAAAATCACGTTTGTTGTATGGGAGCTCTTCTAAATATTTATTTTATTCTGTTTTTTAGTATTTGTTTTTATAGCGGCAACAAAAATGATGATCTGTGAAAATTTCAACTGTCTAACTATCACGGTTCATGAGGTGCAGCCTGGTGACAGACGGACAGACAGACAGATAGACAGACAGCGGAGCCTTAGTAATAGGGTCCGTTTTACCCTTTGGGTACCTACGGAACCCTAAAAGCTAAAAAGTGAAATTGAAAGTAAATCTGATTATCACTTGCCATCATGTATTTGGCTAGCTTTTTACCTTATTCTGTGTAAAAAACATACATTAGGTACCTACCTACCTATACTAATGAGTAAAATGCAACGAAATCAATTTTAAATAATTATCTTTATGAAGTGAAGTGAAGTGTTAGTGATACGCACACCCTTTTACGTTAGTCACTCCCATACGTTTACTATGATGGTACAAGTTGAAATAAATACCTGTGTATTTTTCATCTAATTTCTTTTATTGCAACCACAAATTAGTTGTAACAAGGAATCGTGTAGGTGCTATAAATGTGGCTAGCAAATTCTATAGCCGCCTGTATATCTCTTTAGGTCAGCTACAAGGTTAATTGAACGCCTCTTTCTATACATATAATGATATAAATGAAGGTCGTAATACGTATTTAGGGTACCTATTGTAAATAGTAAATCAACGAAACGCCATTATAATATGTCACTTTTATAAGTGTGTCTTAGGATCAGATATTACGTCACCATAATATCCTATAAAAAAAGGGGTTTAGCCACATCATTGTTGGTCTGGTTAAATTGACTTCAATAATTTAATGAGATTTACTTGGCTGGGCTAGAAAGTATAAAGATGACCACATCTTTATTATTTTTTGTAGTTATTTAGATTTAAAAACAAAACTTCAAGGAACCAATCTGAAATAATATCCTTTCAAACATAAAAAAAAAAATTTTTTAAAAAAAGCTTTATAGATGACGCTGAAGTAACAAACATAAAAAAAATCAACTGAGAACCCCTCCTTTTCGAAGTCGGTTATACAGCAAGGCACGAGGCCAATTTTAGGATATAGGAGTGTCCAGGGAATGGGCAGCAGCATTCCCCCCGGTCTGCATTTATGTATTATAATGATTACCTACTCCATGCGATCTCCAAGACGCTTGCCAAGCTTGGTG
Organism: Ennomos quercinarius; assembly: GCA_910589525.2. Taxonomy (NCBI): domain Eukaryota; kingdom Metazoa; phylum Arthropoda; class Insecta; order Lepidoptera; family Geometridae; genus Ennomos; species Ennomos quercinarius. The sequence goes on from OU342493.1 coordinate 7,674,060, forward strand.
ATTCAAAACTCAAACAATTTATTGCAAATAGGTTAATTTCAGCACTTTTGTTTGTCGCACGGAACTTGCTCCGATTACCTGGCTCTCGTAACTGACTGAATTTCTTTATCTCTGGTGGTACTGTTCTAGATTCCGACCAATTTCGTCTTATGTTTACCTTTGTAATACCTGCTTTCAAGTTTTTTGTGTAACATAATGTACCTACCTGCAAGGAACCCACACTTGGTAACTGGCTCCTGTAACACAGGGTCTACCCTAGTATAGGAGCTAGTTGTTAATTTTAATATTGTTGTTAACCTTTACCTGCTGCAAGATAATATTTATTTATATATTATATAGCTACTTATCTCTGTTTTGTGCAACTTTAGGTTAAGTTTTGGTAATGGCAAATAAATAAAAATTATTATTATTAATCACCTCATTTATTTCATTTTCTTAAATTTAAGTTTTTTTACAATATTCCTATAAAAATAAATTACAAAAATATTATAAAAAAACCTAAACCTAGAGTGCCGCCGGCAGCGGGGCAAGGCCCAAGCTACCGGTGGTTAGGGCTGCAGAGTGAGGAACCTCCTGACAATACGTGCCGTGTCAAGGAGTACTGCCTTCTGAATCTGACCCTTGACCCAACCGTCTAGCGAGAGCCTCTCGAGGTGTTGGTCGAGGCTCTTCGCTATAAGGCCGTTTGCCGAAACGACTATCGGGACAATGCTTGTCGAGTCAACATTCCACATGGCGGTTACCTCGTGAGCCAAGTCAAGGTACTTGCTGAGTTTGTCCTTCTCAGCCTTCACGAGGTTCTCGTCATGCGGAATGGTGATGTCGATGAGCACTGCCCGGCGTTGGGACCGGTCTATCAGCACGATATCAGGCTTATTGGCTACAATAGTCCTGTCCGTGATGATAGAGCGATCCCAATAGAGCAATGCACGGCCATTTTCGAGAACTGGCCCCGGCGTGTACTTGTAGTACGGCACCTCAGACTCCACAAGGCCGTATTGAAGGGCAAGTTGCTGATGGATGATCCTGGCCACTAGGTTGTGTCTGTGCAAGTACTCTCCGTTAGCAAGATGAGAACAACCGGAAATGATATGTCGGAGAGATTCTCCGGGACGGCGGCATGCCCGACAGATGTCGACCGTACCGTCCTTCATGATATATTTCCGGTAGTTATTCGTCTTGATAACTTCGTCCGCAATCGCACAGACAAAACCCTCGGTTTCCCCAAAGAGGTCGCCGAATCGCAGCCAGTTCACCGACGCATGCAGGTCCACATCGGGCCCTGTCAAGGCCCGATAGAACCGCCCGTGCAGCTCCTTGCCTTTCCATACGTCCCTGCGGTCCTCGGTGCTAAGTACCACCGGTTTACGCCAGTTCTCATTTGCCAAGGAGAGCGGCGTGAGGCCCTTGTCAACTGCCACCACATCGCGATGCATCCCGCACTCGTTGTTTAGGAAGTACTCCCGGAGACTGCACACTTCACGGTTATGGAGGTTTTTGGCATTTAAAAAGCCTCGACCCCCCCATTTCCGCGGAATGTACAGTCTCATAACAGACGAGCGCGGGTGCAGCATACGATGTGATGTAAGCAGTTGACGGACCTTTCTATCCAGGGCGTCCAGCTCGGTCTGAGTCCATCTTAGTATGCCAAAGGAGTATATCAATAAGGGCATCACCCAGCCGTTGAAGGCGCGCACCTTGTTGCCACCCGACAAAAGACTGTTGAGTACTTTTGTCAGACGGCAGAAGAAGCGCTCCTTCACCGTCCGCTTAACATCCCCTACTGAAATACCCAACGACTCTGACATACCAAGATACTTGTAGGTTTCGGCCTCGGAGAGGGATCTGAGAGTCATTGTCTCGGAAAGTTGCAAATTCGTAGAATTTACAACTTTCCCTCCTCGTACATGCATGACCGCACACTTATCCACACCGAACTCCATCCTGATAGAGTTGCTAAAATTCTCAGTGATTTTTAACAACTCTATCAATTGTGGGCGTTGCGGTGCGAACAGTTTGAGGTCATCCATGTATAGTAGATGACAGATGGTCTCACCCCCCCTCCGAAGTCGATAGCCTAGCTTTGAATCCTCCAGTAGAGTACTGAGAGGATTCAACGCCAGGCAAAACCAGTTTATTATTATTAATTATTATAATAATGAGTGGAGTTTCTGACTTTGGGATGTTAAAAATAAAATGTTTTTATTTATGTATTACATGGTAAAAAAAACAATATCAATTGTGAACCAGGAAATGAGAACAAGTTGCACTTTTTATACTGGGAGTAATTGAATTCATTAGCATCCTTTGAATCTAGGTACCTACTCCTGCCACCGGTCACGTGTGGACCAAAAAGATTACGTAGGCCTATGTTATTTTATTATGTTTTTTTGCAGTCTCTCTTTCATGCAGTAGAGCCATACTATATATAGAATACAGTCATGTTACACTACTAGTAGGTAGCGTTATGATTTATGATGGCTATCTGTAGTAAAATCATCCAATAATATGCTCGGCGAATTAATTTCCCCTCCAGTGGATTCCTGGGTGTCATTGATGATTATCTTCTTCGTCCTATCTTTTCGTGCAAAATACCGCAGAGCCTGAAAACGAAAGTTTTCAATCAGTGTGTGTTGCCAGTGATGACGTATGGAACTGAGATATGGTCTCTTACTGTTGGCCTCATTAGTAAGCTCAAAGTCGCGCAGCGAGCTATGGAGCGAGCTATGCTTGGTGTTTCCCTGCGAGATAAGCTCCGGAACGAGGAGATCCGCAGGAGAAATAAAGTGACCGATATAGCTCTTAGAGTTAGTAAGTTGAAGTGGCAATGGGCAGGCCACATCGCTCGTAGAACTGACAACCGATGGGGAAGAAAGGTTCTCGAGTGGCGACCACGAACCGGAAGACGCAGTGTAGGCCGGCCGCCACTCGGTGGACCGACGACCTGGTGAAAGCCGCGGGGAGCCGATGGATGCAGGAGGCGAGCAGCCGCTCAAGGTGGCGTGCTCTGGGGGAGGCCTATGTTCAGCAGTGGACGTCTTCAGGCTGTTAATGTTGATGATGATGATGATTGATGATTAATGACAATATTTTTGGCACTAGATATTTTCATAGATACCTGAATACGAATACGAATAGTAGCATTCAACTACTACTTACCAGTAGAAGTCCGGAAGGCCTCGTCAATCAAAGAGGTATATGTACTACGTACTAGAGAAGCTATTCAAAGCACAAATAGTTGTCATTTTTTGTATAATTAAACTAAAATCCGCTACAGTGCTTTACGAGATTAAATCGTCTAACCAACGATCACAACACGCAGCGCTAGTGCAATGGCACATTCGGATCATAATTTTTACTGCTATTCACTGCAGCACGTGCAGTCGCTTTGAGAGCTGAGCATCGTATGAGCGAGAAGATGCTCATTGGCATATTTGCAGTGGTTGACAATGCAAGTTAGAGATGTCCTGTCTGGACTCTGGTGTATACATAGAAGTCTTTGTCGTCAATGGGAATCTTTAAATCCAAACTTTACCAAACACTTTATATACATTCAAAATAGTCAGCAAAATTGAGCTCTTAAAATAGCTATTAATTAATTACTTGTTTTTATTTATTTGATTTAAATTTGTCATATATGTCATATATATAATAAAACTTTATATAAGTAAAACAAAATATGTATGATATTGTATGTATTACATTTTATTATTGTTTAAAACCTTTTAATATCTAAACTTTTATTGTTATCTATACCTACCTTTTTTTTTTTTATTTAGGTAATCTTATCTTTTTCTTTTTTCAACTAGCACTATCACTCGTTCCACACTAAAATGCTACTTAGCATTAAGTTCGCCTATGCACTTGGTTTACTCTTGTGCAATAAAGGATTTTCTATCTATCTATCTACTTATAGGTAGGCGTATTAAATAATGATCTATTATTATATTAAATACGCGAAATATACCTACTACCTCTACAATAGGTTTGCTACACGTTTGATACGATAGTATAAAAACAATTACCTACGTAATTCAATTGTCCCAAATGTCTTGTTTACGAAAAATCTCTAAATCTTTTGAAAAAAAGTAAACAAATCAATAACAAAACGCGAGTATGCTGGCATTAATGGCACATTATGTTTTGTGTATCGAAGTGAACAGTGAATAAATCAAAAATGTACGTGTAAGTATTAATAAAATACTACCTCGATAACAGAGAGTTGATAAAGCGTCTATAATATCTTATTTCATCATCATCATCAGCCTGAAGACGTCCACTGCTGAACATAGGCCTCCCCCAAAGAGCACCACTTTGAGCGGTTGCTTGCCTCCAGGTCGTCGGTCCACCTAGTGGGAGCCCGCCCTACGCTGCGTCTTCTGGTTCGTAGTCGCCGCTCGAAAACCTTTCTTCTCCATCGGTTGTCAGTTCTACGAGCATGTAGCCCACCCATTGCCACTTCAACTTGCTAATTCTAAAAGCCATATCGGTGACTTTAGTTCCCCTGCGGATCTTCTCATTTCGGATCTTGTCTCGCAAGGAAACTCCTAGCATTACAGCTCTCTCCATAGCTCACATCTTTTTAATATGGACCCTCGAGGTCCTCGGGCCCGCGAATGCGGAAAAGGTGAACACAGGCACAGGAAAGGGGCACTGAATGGGTTAATGATGTTTTATTTATATTGTTTACTAGCTGCGCCCCGCGGTTTCACCCGCAGCAAATAAGTAGCCTGTGTTAATCCAGTATATAAGCTATCTCTATTCCAAATTTCATTCGAATCTGTCCAGCCGTTTGAGCGTGAAGGAGTAACAAACATACACACAAACACACATACAAAGTTTCGCCTTTATAATATCAGTGTGATTTAATAAGTAGTACCTGTTTAAGATGTGATTATTGTAGATAGACGCACATAACGTGCTAGCAGCACTAAAGTTTGACAGCCGCTATGTTTGCACTTACCACACTGGGTACCTACCGGCCTAGTACGGGCGGTGGAGAAAATTGTCTTTCTCCGTCTTATGTCACTTTCTTCATACTTGTTTGCTTGTCAAGTGGAGTAAAACAGGGGAAAGACAATTTTGTCTACCGTCCGTGCTAGGGCAGCTGCTAGGTTAGCATGGACGGTAGACAAAATTGTCTTTCCCCGTTTTACGTCACTTTCTTCATACAACTTGCTTGGAGTAAAACAGGGGAAAGACAGTTCTGTCTACCGGCCGTGCTAACCCTACTGCAATACATTTGGGTAGGTACGTCCCAGAGACATAAGGGCGAACTCGAGAGCTAGCTATCAAACATTAAATGCATTAGTTACCTAAGTAGAGCGCGTTAGAGGTATCCCACAGTTGATCAATTATAATAAACTTTTCATCAAAAACTAATACAAAAAACATTTTTTGCATTAGTTTCTGATGAAAATTTTATTATAATTTTTTTAATGTAAATGAATGACGTATCGAGCTAGTCATTCGAGTGATGTTAAGCGTCACGGCTGCCCATAACAGGTTGCAGTATCACTCGGAACTCTAAATTAATATAGTTCCGCGTGACACTGCGCACTGCGCACGTCATCCTGAAACATCACAGCAGTCTAAAAGAATATTTAGACAGTAATAAACTATGGTGTAGACAGGTCGTTTCCTTTAATTACCCATAATACCGGCCATCAAACTATGTGATCAGATCATAAAGTTTCATTTGCCCAGTAATTTCACAAGCTACAATGCCCTTCAAACCGGCGGGGTAATTACATAAAATTTGCAACAGAAATGCAACAGCAGTAGCAAAGCAACAGCAGCAGCGAAGCATACATGCTCGACACCACTAATGGTGTATGACAGCAATCATCGCGCAATTTACGCCTTTTGCAAACCTGTTGCGAGTTAGGTAATACGCCCGCGGAACACAGTAGTGCTTACACACTACTGGTTGGCAGACTAACTGGCAAAGCGGTACCTAACGTTATCTAGACGAACTTTGCAGAAAAGTCCTACCACCTAGTTGGTCAACTGGGGGCATGTTATAAAGCCGTAGTGTAGAAATCAGTTTTATTTGGAGTCAGTTTGGAGGTACAAACTTTTTCTAAACAATTTTTTTTTCATTCGCAGACTTTTTTCAAGCGCTTTTGTGACCTTAGCCGCTTTATTTGGCCTGGGGTGGGTTGGAAAACAAGTGTTGGACATCATACCCCACTATAACGATACTCCCACCACTATCGTACCTTACGAAGTTATTGTACACCAACAATAGTAGACGTTACGAGTACATCGTGTCAGGAAAATGTTTTAGTAAGTACTTATCTTTCCTTATTGTTATTACTTGTAAAACCTTAAGGTGGAACGTTTCACTAGCGCGGCAAATTCCATTTTTTTGCGTTGCCAATAATAGCTTAATTACTAAACGTGATTACATTAAAACTGATTTAACGTAAAGAAATAGAATGTATCAACAAATTACGATTAAAAGTATCTCCTAGATATCATTGGTTTAGCGACAAATGGCAATAAACGAATTTCGTCTTAATTTTTCAGTCTACGGCCATTTGTCGCTAAACCAGTGATATGTAGGTGATACTTTTTTATAGCTAGTAGGGTCTCTAGATACAGGGAATCCTAGTTAGGGTCCAGGACCTATGTATGTGATCGTTGGGCGTTATTTTTTTTTTTTTATGAGCAACGCATATACTTTTTCCATTCAACATTAATAGGTAAGTATTCTAATTTGACATGTAATAATTTCATTAGGTAATATAAATCGTAGAGCTTGTCTCTACAGGTGCTAATGCCCTAGCTATAATAAGTTTTTTTTTATGTAATCGAATGACGTGACGAGCTAGTCGTTCGCCTGGTGTTAAGCGACACGGCCGCCCATAACAGATTGCAGTGTCACTCGTAACTCTAAATTAAAGTTTCGCATGACACTGCGCACTGCGCACGTCATCTTGAGACATCTCACAGTATAAAAAAGTTTTCTAGACTGTGAGATCAGCTAGGCGATCATGTAACTTGTTGGCAACCGATAGAAACACAAAAATGTATGGATTTGACAGTTGCAGTACGCAGCTTATGTACAGAGTTACTATGGAAATTTTCAAATTTGGATTGAAATTTCTTTTGTTGCAATGCTATCAAAGTTACATGATCACCCCGCAGTTCGTAAAGTCTCGTTTGCCCAGTAACTTCACTAGCTACAATGCCCTTCAAACCGGAACATAGTAGTGCTTGTACTGCTTGGCGGCAGAATAACTGGCAAAGCGGTGGTACCTACCTAGACGAACTTTGCAGAAAAGTCCTACCACCTAGTAAAGATGCAATATATGTAATACGCTCACTTGTTTTATTCGCTCTTCACAGTGTATGGGCGGCCACTGCTTTCACTGCCGGTGTTCTCTACACGCTGTCGTGGGCTGCCAAGAACGTTTTGGAAATGGTAGCCGAAGACCAAGCCCTTGAACCCACACTCAATGAATACGACGATAGAGTTATAGGTGTAACACAATTACCAAGATAAAAGAAAATTCATTCAATACGATGCAGTAGATTCGAGTCATAAATATTGAATTTTAGAATGATTTTTAGCTTAGGTATAAGTACTTTTTTTTTAACGGGCAAATTGCCTTTATTACTCAAGGCTAACTACTACAATAATAAAAACTAAACTAAACTAAACTAAGCGAAACTAAACTAAACTAGCTACACTACCTACTACAAAGAACACTTATGGACTGTATAATAGCCGCGATGGCCTATAGACAGTCCAAGTGCTCCAGCCCACTACCGGTAGGTAGCGTACCCAACATGCTGGCCGCATTGCCACGTTGAATTGCAATGCTGATGCGTTGGACCAAATAAGTACTTGATTTTTTTTCATTCCAATTCCAATATGTGTATTTTTGCTTAGATTTGGTATACTACAGGCTTATATAATTTAAAGATGGTGCATGATTGTACAAATCGCATACTACGCATTGTCTGTGTAACATAAATAGATACCTGCAAACTAACACGATAGGATGACCTTATTAATTACTATAGAAGTGTCTCCACTATTTTTTTTAAATATTTATTAAGTGTACATTTTAAACATAAGATTTTTAACTTCCATAGTCACGAACACTACTACTATTACTATTATTACTACTACTTTTTTAAAACTTTTTTGTTAATGGGATATTTACCATGTAATTTATTTGTTGCGAGTTGCCGATATTTCGGTGCTGATGGTCACGGACGAACTGAATAGTTCGTGTCGTGCGTGACCATAGTCTAATATTCCGTTAATAAACAATATTTTAGTTATATTTCAAACCTTCCCTAAGTAGGTACCGTCATTTTAGAATTAGTTTATTTCTTGAAATAAACTGGTTAAAAAAAGAAGAGGACTTAAAAGAATGTATAAACGATTATCTACTATTTATAGAACATAATTATAATTGTAAATAAGTAAGTATACTTGAAAACAAAATTGAACCGCCACAAGATGTATTAATTACGTAAGCTACCAATAAATAAAAAAATTATAATGAGTTAAACGTTTGAGATTTCACATAATTGACAGCGGCATTCCGTCAGAGCTTTGCTGAGGTGGTGGCAGAGTGACTGCTTCGACTCCTTGTCCGTCTCCAAAAGCTCTTCTGACAAAGACATGTAGCCACACTGAAAATAATGAATTCAGTCATCATCATCATCACCAGCCAGAAGACGTCCACTACTGAACATAGGCCTACCGGCTGCGCTGCTGAATTCAGTACCTACAATACAGGGCTGTTCTTTTTAATGCAATAAGTAGTAATCAAGCATACGGCCCTGATGGAATGAGGCCACCTTAGCCTATAGACATCTGTGACACTGGACGGGCCACAAATGGTGCATGTTGTAGCTCTGGGAAAGACCGCTGGTGGCTCATTACACATCCATATCTTACAGGCGTATGACAAAAAAGTAAGTATAAAGAGAACTGTATCGAAAAAATCACAATAGGCTACTTGACTATTACTAAAAATGAACGTTTAAATATTATTTTCTGAAAATAGGTTAATAAAGAGTAATACCCTATTAAAGTTGAGGGCATCACCTGTCCCTTTCTTGCAAAACGGAGCGTATGACGCTGTGACGTCACATGCAAAGTGCAAAGAGATTGCATGTAGAGCTACCACAGCTTAGCAATGAGATACTATGAATAAATCATTTCTAACGTCACTGCGTGTTTGAGCCGTTTATTTCTATTCTTGTATTTAAAATGCTTGTAACTTTGTAATTTTTGAGATATTTAATTTCTGTTTTCACGATTGCTTATTTATTCAAACAATAATATTTGAACAGTAAAATACCATATTCAAGAGAAACTGCACCTTTTATTAGACGACTTTTCCGAACACCTAATAAATTAAGAAAAAAAAAAATGTTTCGTCTTCTAGTGCTGTATTTTTAGCTTTGGGTCTAACAGCAGTGATCAAAATAGGAAACAAACGCCTCCTGCGAGCGTCGTAGAGCTACGTGCGGCTACGAACACTACGTGTCTAAGCTGCGTAGCATAGACTATTTCGATACATAGATAAAGGGTATTAGGTATATTTTTTTACTTTAGTATGAAAGAAAGAGAATCAACTAAAATTGTAGTAGAAAAGTTATTTTTTTAATGTACATATAATTAGCTCTTTTGAAGTTATGTTTTTGATTTTCTTAATTTAATTTTTCCGGCTCTATCACGCTTAGGGTGGGTTTTTGATCCATAGTCAAGATAACCAACCAATGGTCAAAAACTCTATTAAATTTTGACCATTGGTTAGAGTTTGTTAGCATTTTCAATCATTGGTTACCTTGACTACGGATCAAAAAACCTACTCTTAGTAACCGCTAACCGATAGTGACCAAAAGTAGTAGCCCGTTCAAAATAGAAAAGCATTTGATGGCCTCTGTAGTGTGGAGGTCGAGCATGTCATGATGTCAGCTTATATCCCGGAGGTTGCAGGTTGCCGCAACAGGTGTTTGTGGACAGGGTGAAACGCAAGTACTTGTTCTGTTTCTGGGTGCTGTGAGACTACCATCCTCACAGTTCCTGAGTCAATAGGTTGAACTCTTGATTAGAACCACCATATTATAGGAACAATCGGTAATCCGAATATTGTAACTAACTGTTCCACAATACGTTTCAAGCGATCTCTTTCAGACAAGCTAATCTAAGTTGTCTGAAAAAAATCGCATTATTCTTACTATTTATTCACACGTTTCCTAAACACGATTGGACTGGTAGGTCCGAAATATGGATGTCACTTGTCCCATTTGACTACTGGGTCAAAATAGTGTCAGTAGTCCCATCACGGGACAACACTATGGGCGTAGTGGGATAGACCCAAAAAATAAGCCAATACAAGACATAATAAAGACATGACATGAGAAAGGTTCTCGAGTGGCGACCACGAACCGGAAGACGCAGCGTAGGTCAGCCCCCTACTAGGTGGACCGACGATCTGGTGAAAACCGCGGGCAGCCGGTGGATGCAGGAGGCGAGCAGCCACTCAAAGTGATGCTCTCTGGGGGAGGCCTATGTTCAGCAGTGAACGTCTTCAGACGGTTGAAGATGATGATGATGATGAGACATAATAAGCATCAGGTATATCGCAACTTACAGCCCATGCCATTCTAAGGCAGTGCAGGCGTCTTGCACTCGGTTTCACCAGCTTCGAGAGCAGACACCACGCCTGGCTTGCTCTCCGATCCCATTTCAGCGCCTGAGTAGCACAAGCTGCTGCGCATGACTTTGCTGTGATTTGATCTCCCGCGTCGCCCACAACGGCGTCACCCATTGCAGCTCTCTGAAAAGAAACCCATTTTTCACATAATTAAATATTCTTGTTTTGGAAATTGTGGTCGAAAGCCAAAGAATTAACAAGTTAAGTGGCAGTGGGCAGGCCACCGCTCGTAGAACTGACAACCGATGATGGAAAGGGGTGTGAGTAGCGACCATGAATTGGAAGAAGCAGTGTAGGCCGCTCCCCCCACTAAGTGGACTGACAACCTCGTCAGAACCGTGGGGAGCCGATTGATGCAGGAGGCAAGCAGCCGCTCAAAGTGGTGCTCTATGGGGGAGGCCTATGTTCAGCAGTGGAAGTCTTCGGGCTGATGATGATGACGATGCTGATTATGAATCCCAAAGCCATTCAGGCGTCATTACGATTAGGTATAATAGAGTAAAAACAGATAGATAGATAACATAATATTAATATATCCCTCCCTACATATAATAAATGTGAAGTTCTGGTATGCTTTGGAACACACACATAATTATAACCAATGTAATTTATCCCATAGGTTCTATTGTTCAAAAAATATTGCTTGCGCGATGCAGGCCCGCGGCTTTTTGCCCTTTTTCCATACATTATGACATTTTATTTGTGTCAGCGCCATCTAGGGACAGTGATGTGTCGTTGTTTGTTTGTTATGACTGAACTCCGTAAATACTGAACTGATTTTCATGCAGGTTTCACTAATATGCTTAGAAATAACCGGCGCTTAAAATAGGATATATTAAAATTGAAATTTCATTAATTTTTTGGTCATGATTATTAAGTTTTCATTACGAAACGAATCTGAATTATAAACAACATGGCCGCTTCATGGTGAGATGGTGAGGTTATTTTTGGACACTGACGGTAACTTTATGTCATCTATCTGGTTTATCTGGAGGCACAGATCAAAGAAAAAAATCTCTGTGTAGGATATAACCAAAGAGTAATAATTATAACCGCTACTCTAAGAGGTAGTTAGGTACAATTAGTAATTGAGAACTTAACCTTCTTTGCTACCTATCTATTTTATAGTTTTTCTATTTATGCCTTTACAGGTTGTATGACTTGTATGGCGTTTTAGGAGTAAATAGATACGTACCAAAAGATAATATATTAAAGCTTACATAATTTAAATTTTTATTAAATCTTTCGAATTAAAAGGTTCTGGCTTGTGGATTTAAAAATAAAGCCGTTTTTTCATTCCTATGCAATGCAGGTAGGAAATATAGGTACTATGCAGAACAAAGACTACACTGACACACATAACTTATTCAGAAGCATGAGACTGCACAGCATAAGATGTGGCAGCTTCCAAATACCGGTGGCTGTCGCGCGTAAACGTTACTGCTGCGAAAGTACCATAAAGTTACCATATGTCTGGACAAACCTAACCTAGGTGTAAGGCATATTTTTACCGAATGTAAGTTGCGGTGGTGCGTGGCAGCCATCGGTGGTTGTGGACGGTGGCCGGTCTGCATCAGGGCTAAGTACCTATAACTATTACTATAGGTAATGTAGTCCACGCATGGCAATGCCGCGGGCAGCAGCTAGTATATAATATATTTAAATAAAATTAATTAATTAATAATTTAATTTAAAATTAATATAAAATTAAAAATTTAATATCAAAAAAAAATCTATTCATAATTTTATACATATAAATACATTTTATATAGTTTAAAAAATTTATTTTAAATTTATTTTACATATAGTAAACAACAAAAGGTGTTTTTGATGGCAATAAATAAAATAAGAAGAAAAAAGTGTGGATTGTATGAAGGATGAAAGGGTGTGAATATTGAGATGACGACTGGTTGAAATGAGTGGAAGAGAAAAATATGCTGCGTCGACCCTAATACCTACTTAGTGGGATCAGGGTAGTGGTAGATTAAATTATTAAAAGGCTACTTTAAGACAAACAGCTTAATAAAAATTTACCGCCATCCAGTCATCAGCGAGAGCCATCCAGGCGTAAGCGCTGGGCTGCCGTCGGACCAGGTCTATCAAGGCGGTGCGAGCTCGCTGTTTCTCGTGGTACGGGGACGACAGTAGAGTGCTTTGCACAAAATTAAACAGGTCATAGGTGTCATTAGAAGGGGAAAAATGGGGGTTTAGTTTAGTAATTAAAGGGGATAAGTTTACAAATCGTCCGGAATCAGGGATAAAAATTAAAATGAACTAGCTAAGATGTCAGTCATATCGTTAAGTGAAAACTGGTCTGCATCTCGCTTTAATCGTCACTCAAATGCGTACTGCTCTCTTTTTTTCGGATGCGAAATTGTGTGCGTGGGACTGATTTAAGCAGACCTTTTTCGAAATGCTAGTGTCTAATATTTTAAAGCTATGATAAAAGTATGAACCTAAATACTTATAATAGAGGTTTTTTTTTACTAACAACGGTACATGAAGGCGCTGCGACGTCAAATACGTATTAGAATTTCCACCGGTCTCCGGTCGCATATATACTCTAGATCGGTAAAATTACTATTGCTAAAAGTGTCTAACAAATTCAAGTAAATCGTTATAAGTAGTAAGTAAAATTAGTCCTTGCCTATAAGCACAAATGCAACTGCCTGCTTTTTCAAAAGCAGCCTTGGCAGCCTCCGGGTTATTCTGTTTCTGATAGCACTCTGCTTCAAGGCTCCTCAAGTAACTTATCTGAAAAAGCAAAAAATCTTTGGTGGGTTTAAATTTAAGCCATTTATAAGTCCTTCATTGAATGACAAGAAACTGTTAGATGTAATCAACAAGTGGCTATCAAGAGATATTTTGACAAATTAAATAAAGATCTGACCTGCGCCTCCTACTAGTGTAGGTATTACAGCCTAGGAAGCCAGATCTCAATAATTGCTGATAATAGTTTCTATAGCAACTAGTTTAGCGGCAATCACAATGGCGTAACTGCGTATGCCCAAAATCTTCCGCAAAAAAGACGGAGAAACGTCGATATTGACAGATTTGAGTAATACAGAAGGTTCTTCAAAAAAATTTGGTTTAAATAGCGATGCAAAAATATTTTGTAATTAATTTCCTTACTTACCATGTTATATTTCGCCAAAGATGTTGATGATTGAAGAACTGATGGCTGAGCCAAACATCATTGGCTACATAAAGGATTACAGACTTTGCTGGCTTGGCCCACGTCGAAAGGATGGGTGAGGATTGGGCTGTGAAACGTATCTGGGACAGCAAAATGGCCAACGTCTAGTTCGCTATCCTAGGTACCGCCTGGAGTGATGAAGTGATGGAGAAGACCTGCTCGAGCTCCAGGCCAATAGCTGGAAGGAGCTAGCTCAGGACAGGTCAAAGTGGCAGCTCTTATTATCGGAGACCAAGATTCATTTCGGGTTAATGCATAGAAATCTAAATAATAAGGGTTACTGCGCCATCCTATAGTTAAGTAGTTCAGTTAGTTACCTCACCATACTCCTTGATGCCGGCATGTATATGACAGAGGGCGTCCTTAATGTTTCCTCGCAGGCGGCAGCAGAGTGCAACGAGATGGAAATAAGGAGCTGATTCCCCGGCGTCAGCTAATGCAAGAGCGACACACGTCTCTGCTAACTGAATATCGAAAACAAGAACATTTTTAATGGATTGTCTACATGTTCTGGTTAAGGTAATATTCATATGCACGCATGATGATAATAATACAAGAAATCCTGACAGCACGGCTAAACACATTGTGCTAGAAGGAAGGAAGATATATTTCCATCTACTAACAGTGATAGCACGCAGTCTAAGTAGCAAATCAGCGGCGTCATAGTAAGGACTCATGCCGGGTAGTATCGGTGTGAAGTCCCACCAGTCACCAAGTTCATGCTCCCAGCCTCGGGAGTATTTACTGGGCTGATCTTCCGGTTTCTTGGATTCTGACAATGTCCTTGAAAGATTAAGATGTTCAAATAAGGAAAATGTATTCCATTAAAAAAAAATTCAACCGCTTATTTCCAAATAAATCCAAAATGGGTCCAAAGATCCTAATTGTGCGAGAGCTGGAGCAAACTAGGTAGTAGACGAACTCAAACTCTGAATAGACGAAACGATATAAAATGATGTGTCAAGTCACAGATAATATAATGCTATACTAGTCACATACTAGTAGCCAAGTTATGTTATAAAGGTACAACTACAATAAAATAAGTCATGCGTCAACTTTGATTTTAATGGTTCATGAGCATATGGGCGGCTCTATAATAATAAGCCTCAAGCACCAGCCAATATGATAGCAAGATAGTACTAACTTACAAGAAAACAGTGTAAAACTGCATTAGATAATGCAAAACATCAATGTATTTATTTTTATGATCCAATCAAAAGCATCTCTATTCATTTTTTTTTTTTTATTGACATATTATTTTATTTCAAAACTTAAATAAAATATAATAATAAGTATACTAAACTAAACTAGACCTAAAAACTAAACTATACCTAGAAACTTTAAAACTAAAATATAAAACTAAAAATAACAATCTAAAGGAATCTTGAACTATCTATATCACTTTCTACCACAATCATTATTCAGTGTAATTTCGTTTGATAACGTCTTACTTTTTTGAATAATGTACAACTTGTTCAGCCATGTGGAACAGCTCTCGTTGGTGGTAGTACGCACTCGTGATTATCCAACCTGTGGCCCAGAATGGAAACAAGGCAAGCAGGGAGACGAAGAAAGGTTCCGCCATTGATGGATCCTCTTCAAACAGCATGCAACCTTTGGACAAAAGACTGGGGGAGGAAAAGTTACGTTTTGTTTTATGTCAGCGATAATACAGCTAATGGGGTCGGTTTGTTGGCATTCAACCATTCCGATTCCATAGCACCTCATGCACATATAAACTACGTATTGATATGGTCTAACTAATGCATACTTTCTATTGGTTTCAATCAAGTTACGAAATCCTAAAGCAAAAAATGCCGATGCGAGTCAATTATAGTTACAAATGTTTCCATTTAACATCTGTGAAATACTTACGAGAGAGGATGCCGAGGATTCAGCACTATTGACTTGTTGATACAGACGTTGGCCCAATCTTTGTCTACGTCTTTCATACACGTGGATAACTCACGCCAACAGTTCGCGTCTCGAGGGTTTTGAACTACCAGCTAAAATTGAACACAAGAAATAGTGTTTTAGAAGATATTCACAGCATTATCATGGGAAAGGTTATTTCGGTTTTATTTCTGCAGCATACCTGTAAGAAAAGTTCCATCGCGTGAGGCGTATCCTGCAGCTGACGAGCATGCCTAGCTGCTCTCAGTGTTGGTTCTAAATCGTGCCAGTTGTCCACCCCCACTAATGTGGTACAAGCAGTTCTCATCAAACATGCATGAGCCATCATCAGCATCTCCTAATAAAATGATAAGTGAAAAGCGGACTAATAGGTACACATGTACTTGATATCCATAACTTGTTAAGCTTACTATAAGTACCTACTATGAAGCGTTTATAATTATAATATATTATTTATAAACATATTTTTAGTTAAAATTATCATCACCAGCAACTGTTTATGATGAAAGAAGGTATCCAAACGCGAAACTATGGTTTGTAACCAGCCCAATAAGACCAGTCTGGATAAGTAAATATAACATGATCTCATAGCTATTATAGAAGTAAGATGTATTGAGTAAGTTAAAGTTATTATAACACAATGTCCCTTACCAATAAACACTGCCTATCAGTAGAATAGTTACTCAGCGTTTTCTCTTGTTTTATCATTGCGCATTTCGAACTCTATAGAGAAATTAATAATACTAAATAACTATTCTTCCGCTACTCAATGATTGTTAGTAAGGAGAATATGTATACTGTATACTTCAAAAGTCTCTTCTGAGCGCAAAAAGTCCTGGACAACAAAGTTGTTATTGATGTAGACGGCAGCGTCCTGCCAACAGGAGGTTATCAGCTCTACGCGTGTCCTAGTCTCGCTCAGTTGGCGGTGGAAACTGCAGAATTCAGTCATTCCTGTAATTAGTTAGATAGAATAGTAGGTATTTCTTATTTCATGGAAATGTCCACCAGTTGCCCGTCGAATGATAAAGTTGACTCGTACGAAAAGGGCTGTAGCGATTAGACCTTTTTCTGTTTGCTCCAAAGGAAACTAAGCGTGTAAATGTATGCATAGAAGCCATTTCCCTATTAAAGATCATTAATCCAGAACCACTGATGGTTTTCAGACGATTAACAAACGTGAAAAAGCTTCTCATGCCTTTCTCATTTTTTTAAGGAGCAGGTAATTAAGTATAATGTCGGTCACGAAGTTGTGTGTCCTGTGAGAATATTTAAGTAAGAAGATCTTAGATCGTTCTTCGACAAAAAAGTAAGTAAAGCACTTGAATTCACATTGCGCCTAAAAGTCATTACGTAATTGAGTAAGTTACATAATAAACTGACCATAATAAGGAACCTTGCGTAAAGAAACAGCAGCGCTTCTAATAGTTGACTGCCAGTTTCGATCCAACTGTCCGCGTCCAGAGCACTCGCGTTTGTTTGGTGGTGCTTGCTCCATAAGCTTTAGCATGTCATTTATATCAGAACTGAAACATTATTATTGTCAGCCGTCCCTTTACAAACTTTATATGGTAGGTACCCACCTATACAAGATAATAATATTCACAATGGTAAGTATATATATAGGCTGAGTCAGTAATAAGTATCTAGACTTTTGTGTTAGGATGTGTTCGCATCATGTTATTTTCTACTGTGAAAGGGTTTACATACGATATTTTCTTTCATCGTTTGCAATAATCATTTACAACCAGTAAAAGTAAGTAGTAGTATAGAAGAACCTTTTGTTATAAATAAGTAAATCCGTGGTGAAACTTTAATTTGATGGTGGAGTACACGGCTCTGACAGACAACTGATCTTAGCTTGAGGGGCCACCCTACCCCCTCAAGCTAAGATCAGTCGCAAGGTGTTCCAGAAGCTGCCCTTAAAAGGCTACTATCTAATCAAGGCACAGCATCACTTTCAGCCACTCACAAGTGACATTCAATGCGGTCAATCACTTCCCATTCTGATGTAAAAATATTATATTCAGGGACTACAGGTTAATTTAAAGTCTTGTTATAAACTTACGGAGGAATATAAGGTGGTATTATCACTTTTCTTAAAGGGCGTGCCAATTTGACTTCCACCACGACAAATGCATCGTTTTCATCCGAGCCTGTATTTGGTATAACAGACCCTGCATCAGCTGGAGAGTTGCTGGTGGTTCTTGGGGATTCCGATCTAGGCAGGTAGGATTAATACATGAAATAGGTATAGACTTTTACACCTTGGTTTTCACTATTACAAACGTTATCAAATATCATGGAGAAATGGGATGGCTCTAGCCCCCTAGCACGGGCGGTAGACAAATCTTTCCCCTGTTATATACTTATAAGTGGAGTAAAACAGGGGACAACATTTTCTCTACCTGCACCCGTGCTAATGTGCTGCCCCTCACGGACTCAGACCTAGAGGCAATTCTCTACAGCCTTATTAATAAACTCGTAGTAGTATGGTAGTGGTTTTAAATTAGTTACTTCAGCTTTTGTCCTAGTTTGACATTTGAATATGAAAGCAATCGAAAAAGACAAAAGATGGTGTAATTCATCAAAATCTACAATACGTACGTTTATTAATAAGGATGAAGTCTATCTTTAGGGTGGAACGTTTCACTAGCGCGGCAAATTCAAATTTTCTTGCGTTTTTTTGCCAATAATAGCTTAATTACTAACGTGATTACATTAAAACTGATTTAACGTAAAAAAATATAATGTATCAACAAATTACGATTAAAAGTATCTCCTAGATAGGTATCATTGGTTCAGCGTTCCACCTTAATAAGGATGAAGACAATCTTTAAAAGAAAAGGCTTGTTTCGTCAAGTAATTTTAATGTGCATTAAGCTTTGGCAAATAGTATACCTAATATACAAAGAAAACGTGTATTTATTGTTGTGTCCATAGAAGCTTCAGTAGGTAAACATATAAATGTTTACTGAGGGAGGCGTGGCTATGATTAGACTTTTAGATTGAAAACCTCGACAGTAGTTTAAATTTAACACACTAATTATTGGGTAGTCATGTTAAGTCAAACAAAAATGGATCTTACTTGTTAACCCTTTGTGTGGTAGGCGGTATAGTAGACGACGCCTTGTCATTTGGAGTAAGCAACAAGTCACACCCGCACATCTTCTGCATCGTATCCGCGTTAATCCAACGAAGGGGCACTGCGATGCGGACCGTGTCTTCTAGTATAAAGAAAATCATGGTGATTCTAGAGCTTTTACGATTTTTCCCTATTGAAATAATTAAAGCTATACCTAACTTATAAGTCTAAGGCCCGATTTTACCAAAGTAGAGTAAATTTTATTCTAGGTATAACTTTCCGAAAACAACCGAGTTACACGAATATAGCCCTTATACAACCAATTTTGTGAAGGAATAAGACTTATTCCTTGGATACAATCAAAATGGCGTCTTTTTCGTGTCATTTCATTTGTCAATCAGCTATGTATCCGAGAGTAACGAATAGGCTTATTCTTGGAATAAACCTTATTCTACTTTGGTAAAATCGGGCCTAAGAGGTAAAGGGTGATGGATGGATTACCGCCTCAACCACCTGTGCAAAAGAGATCACCAATTTCTAGCATTGTTTATTTTTGGCCCGCAATAAAAGTGTAGGTTTTTTTATAACTAAGCTTACTTGCCCGCATTTGACTGCAATCTCACCTGATGGAAAGTGACGACGCGGTCTACGATGGTACATGCTTGCCTAGAAGATACCTATTCACTCGCGACTTGAATGAAGAGCTACAGATTGTACTTACTCGTGTACCTATAAACAGTTAAAATATAGGTTGGACCTGTATTTACCTCCTGGATAAAGTAACTTGAACAAGTTCATAAAAGCCATAAAGCTATAGCCTCCCTTGTCTCCATAAATGTGTACTTCTAATGGCCATTGGTAACGACGAATTTGCTTCAACATTAAACCATCACAGTTCTGTAGCATAAGGGTGCGATGAAAAGAGCCCCATGTGGTCGTATCTGAAAAGATTTTATCCACGCCTTTGAACGCGTGGACTACATTTGCTGCGATAAAAAGTATTTTATATCCCTTCCAAGGGTCAAACTATGAACAAAGGAAAAATAGCCCGAATGTAAAATATCTAGTGATCGTGTCGTGAGCGTTAGTGTCCAGTGTATTCGTTTGGCCCAATACCTCGCCAATACGCAATAGATGTCGTTCGCTAATCTTGCGCTATGCAGAAATAAAATAATTCATAAAATAGCCCGAACTATTCCTTTCTATGGGATGAGGTATCTGTATTAGTATATTATATAATCTGTGCCCATACCCACTGTACGACCGATGCGCGTTTTTGATGTCGGTGTCGTTGATTTTTTTGGCGGGAACTCGGGCCGCCACGTTCGGCACTTTGGGAATAATCGTTCCTGTGCCTCTGGTGTTTGTTTTTAAAGCATAAACTCTATGTTTCCGGTTACAGGAACGAACAACGCATCCGCATCCGCATCGTTTTATGTCCAATATAATAGTAAAATAATTAGCCAGGAGCGTGCAAAGTTGTCCCAGTCAAATAAATCTATGTTGTTCAGCGAAATATTTATTTCTACGAAATTAAAAGCGATGACATACTACTTTTTTGTTTTATTTGTATAAAAGATATACGTTCGCATCCAATGACATAAAAATATCGACACAGACAATACAAAAATTAGCCAGAACGATTTTTTTTTAAACTACAAATATTACGGCCGAACAAAAAAAAAATGTCAACTGACTTTAAACTTTTTTTTTTCTTTTAAAATTGCATGGGTGGTGGCTATTTTGGGGTTGCTAGGCGTAGGAAATATATTTCTACTACGACGTACACCTCAATTTAGCAGAAAAAAAGCACCATTTTTAAATTTTTGCCGATATAAAATTATGAACAATTCTTCGCAACCACAGTTGCGAGGGGTATTAAGAATGGGTGCACCTTCGCAACTTTGGTTGCGGTAAGTCTGACGGTGGATACATAGCCTAATTACTGGACCTAGAACAGTTTCACATTTCATTAAAAAAAGCCACAGATGCTAATGCTCGTCTGCGCTAAAATACAAGTAAGTTAAGCAAGACTTTACCCCGGATTCTGGCACGTTTGTTAAATTCGTGTTATATTGGCACATTTTCACTGCAATCATTTTAGAGAAATAGTCTTTTGATTAATTGACAGACGGAAAATAACGAACTTGCATTGATATTATAGGGTTCAATCTTTGACTATATTTTTATTTACTATAAGTAGTACGTATAATGGTTATTCCTGTTTGTCCCCATGAAAGCACACAGGAATAAAAAATCCTGACTGCTTTGTGTACCTTACCTGAGGAGTTAAAAGCGCTATGACTTTGCAGTGTAAAATAGCGTAAGTTGATAGAATACTAACAATATTTATCGTCCATGTAACGTTCAAGCAGAATATCGTCATCGTTCTGAATTTCCTGCATAGTACAATCAAACTTGACATCTGCTTGAGTAAAATTATCGTCTCCAACCCTAAGGCTTTCCCATTTTGGGTAGAAATTTAAGCCATCAAATCGTTTTGTAGCCCGGTATCCTTGGTTGAACGTCACCAAACCTAATACATCCTAAACAATAATGTGACCAATTAACATTCGACGAGATTTGCTAATAAACATAACATATATTTTTTTTCCATGTTGATGGGAGCAAACAAGCATACGGCCACCCTAATGGGAAGTGTCACCGTAGTATGGACATCTGTAACACCCGAGGAGGCGTCACCAATGCGTTGCTTACCCTGCAGGACTCTTTTAACCCTCCTTTTAAAGTACTCCATGTTATAACTCTGCGGAAAGACCGCTGGCGGGAGCTCATTCCACATATTGCAAGTGTGCGGCAAGAAAGAACGCAGCAACCGAGTCGTATCAGATTTCCACGACTCAATAATATGTGGATGAGCTTTTTTGCGGTGGCTAGAGGTGCGATGGTAGAAACGCGATGCCGGAATCAGGTTAAATAGCTCTTCAGAACATTCCCCATTAAAAACGAAAATCATCACAACATTTAAGAATCCAAGTCGTCGGGTAGCGTTAGGGACTTTTACCAAAATGTTTATCCAAAATACCTACCGCACCTACCATTTTATGTTCCCAGTGATGACTTATGGCACTGAGACGTGGTCTCTTACTGTTGGCCTCATTAGTATTAGTAAGCTCAAAGTCTTAAAAGAGCTATGGAGAGAGCTGTGCTCGGTGTTTTTTTTTGAGAGATAAGATCGGAAATAGAATCCGCATGAGAACTAAAGTCAACGATATAGTCGCTCTTAGAATTAGCAAGTTGAAATGGCGATGGGCAGGCCACATCGCTTGCGGAACCGACAATTAACCGAATGGGGAAGAAAAGTATATAGTGTATGAAAATTGGCTTACAGTTTCATTTCGTACTGGCATCTTAGAAGCTGCTGTATATACATATTCATCATCATGTGGTATCAGCATATTATAAGCTGCTATTAATGTTATCTGCATGAAGTTGGCTTCTTTTAGAACTTTGTGATAAACTTGATTATGTTCGTTCCGTCGTACTTTGATTATCATTGAGATCATCGGAAGATTGTCCCAGCTTTTGCAAAACCGTACTGAAGGCTTTATGAATGGCTCCAATCGTTTTATCACACGTTTTTCGTTTTTGTCTGAAATTACTGGGCAAATGAGATTCCACGATTTGATCTCACGGTCTAGTAATCATAGTACTGGACTGTGTGATGTCTCAGGATGACGTGCGCAGTGCAGTGTCACGTAAAACTTTATACTTTTGAGTTCCGAGTGACACTGCAATCTGTTTTGGGCAGCCGTGACGCTTAAAATCAGGCGAACGATTAGCTTGGCACGTCATTTGTTTACACAAAAAAATATCGATTTTGATCCACTGTTTATTTTAATGTAACGGTGGGTCTTCCACAAAATATAAAAATACATCGAGCGATAGTATATATTACCCCGTGCATTCAACCGCAACCTACCTGACTATATTTTCTCACTGAAATTTCAAATTTTCCGGGATAAAGGTGAAGCCTTATGTTTCTTACGTTATCATCGTAGTTTTATCTACCCGTGTGAAAAATTTCATCCAAATCCCTTCAGTCGCTTCTACGTGAATGCTACACAAAACAAATAAAACAAACAAACAACGATTCCTTTGTATGTTTTCCATGTCACAGATTAGTAGGGATTCGTAGTAATTAGTAACTATACAAACCACCTGTGTCTACGCTGCCTAGCGACTACCTACGCGGCGCTACGACGAACCTCGCGAGCTGTAGACGAATATACTTAATACTTACTAGACTAATAGACTACTTAGCAGTCCTAAAAATGCACAATTAACACACCAATGAACAAGCGTATTATATCTACGTTGCAACAACTGACGTCCTCAGCGCTTCCATCTATGGATTCATGTTGGCTTGCGCTTCTGTGGCTCAGACTCGGCACTTGCACAAGGGATGTATTTTGTAAAACAGAAGCGCTTGATTTTACAGTCTTCTTTATCGGTTGAATCTGCACTGTAAAATGTTATTTTATTTGTTACTTGTGCATGAAAATATTTAGTAGAGAACTGATTGAAAAGTTCCATAAAATTTTCTATCATTAAATAACTTAAACCTAGCGCACAGATTCGCAGACAGAATGAGAGATTACTCACTGGACGCATCTCTCTCCTTACAACGCAAAAAAACAGTTTGTAACAGTCAGCGCATTGGATCATTGTTCTACGAACAGATTGCCAAGTAGCAGGATACAAAAAAAAAAAAATTTAAATAACTTGAAAAGTGGAACTCTTTACCAGCTTCTGTGTTTTTGAATAGCTGTAATGTGGATGTTTTCAAGTGGTGGAACAAATTTCTTACAGGCGAGCGTTCTACAAGCCTATCTAGTATTAAAAACAAAGCAATAAATATGTGGGGAAGAAAGGTTCTCGAATGGCGACCACGAACCGGAAGACGCAGCGTAGGCCGGTCCCCCACTCAATGGGCCGACGATCTGGTGAAAGCCGCGGGAGTCGATGCAGAAGGCGAGCAGCCGCTCAAGGTGGCGCTCTCTGGGGGAGGTGTATGTTCAGCAGTGGACGTCTTCAGGCTGTTGTTGATGATGATGATGAATAAATATGTGTTGACATTTTACACAGCGCCATCTAGCCCCAAACTAAGCAAAGCTTGTACTGGGTGGCGCAAAAGTAAAGACCCTATTTGGTTCAGCTATAACATTTTTTCTAAATTAGAAAACTAGATTTAGGTTTTTTTAAATGTATATTTGTGCCATTAAATTTCGTACCATTAGGATTTAAAGATGATGTCTTTTAAATGGTGACCTCCAGAGTTGATACACATTTGAGCCCTATTTATGACATTTTGCAAGATGATTTTCCTTCAAAATTGGTTATGAGTGACGAAGCGCATTTCCATCTCTCAGGGCATGTCAATAAGCAGAATACTCGGTTCTGGGGCACTGATAATCCGCGCATTATTCAAGAAACACCTCTACACCCACTAAAAGTTACTGTATGGTGTGGCATCTGTGTTGACAGAGTGATCGGACCCTATTTTTTCGAAGACGCTGGAGGCAATGCGATAACTGTCACTGGAGAACGCTACAGAACCATGTTACGTGAGTTTTTGATACCCAGTTTGGACGAATTGGGGCTGGAGCACATCTGGTTTCAACAAGACGGCGCTACGGCACACACAGCGCGCGACACTATGGACTTAGTGAGGGACGCTTTTCCAAGCCGAGTTATCTCTCGTTTTGGCGATTTGCCTTGGCCTGCAAGATCACCCGATCTGACCAGTCCAGACTTCTTTCTTTGGGGTTTTTTGAAATCTCGGGTGTATGTGAACAAGCCACAGACTCTCGCAGCTCTAAAAGAAAACATTCGTCAAGAAATAACGAACATATCGCAGGAAGTGTTACGGCAAGTTATGCAAAATGTCATAAATAGGGCTCAAATGTGTATCAACTCTGGAGGTCACCATTTAAAAGACATCATCTTTAAATCCTAATGGTACGAAATTTAATGGCACAAATATACATTTAAAAAAACCTAAATCTAGTTTTCTAATTTAGAAAAAATGTTATAGCTGAACCAAATAGGGTCTTTACTTTTGCGCCACCCAGTACTATGGGTACCAGATAACTGATAGAATACTTATAATATACTTTTTGTTTTGTAAATACATACTTAGAATACAATAAACTCCGAACAAACATCGATGTTCATCACACAAATGTTTGTCCTGAGTGGGAATCAAACCCACAGCCTACAGTTCAGAACGCAGAGTTACCACCAACTGAGCTATGAGACCAGTAAAATGATATAATGATACGTGACCTGTACTAGTCTTTGGGAAAGTACCTATGTGAATTAAACACAAAATAGAATGTGATCGAGTATGAATAATTATTCTTAAATTATTCTCTGTTGATTACGCTAAGTAGACAATACTGCTATAAATCATAAATCTTTAGTTGCACGTGGTACCTATGATGGACTGCGAAAAGAGAGCCCAAGCGAAGGATGAGAAACGGTTAACCCAACAGAACAAAGTAACTCCCATTTTACGATTAATTTTATTATATCAGTACATCAAAAACATTTAGTAAAAAAGTTTCGGAAACGATGCTAGAATACGATGAAGGACAAATGTTCTAAATTGAAGTGCTCGATTCTACACAAATCTACTACGAAATTATGACCCACCACAAAGCGGAAAATCAGCCATGAGGCCCATTTTCTCGTAATCCGAAGGATCATAAAACATATTCCCAGAGAGGACGATCTTTTCTTCTACTGCAGCCCTTGCTGTGATGGACTTGATGACTCCACGGAGGATTAACTGGTCATGGAATGTGATTTTTACCATAAACAGTTTTGCGGCATCCTCCATTAATCGTAGGCTTTGTACCTCAACAGACAGCATGTCTAATGAAGCGCTTTCTACATCTTGCACGGCTTGCACTAACGCTGGTTCTGGGACCACTGATATCTCGGAGCGGTGTGTCTGAATAATAAGGTTTGTTATAACGGGTATCATTGAAAAAAATATTCTGATGTAAGTAAATAACAAAATATTGTTTTCTCACTTCTCTTATAGTACTGGGAGTGTGACATCAATAGAAATGTCTTTTTTATGTGACGATTGTTGAGTATAGAGTGCTAGTCGTTCGCATAGTGTTAAGCGTCACGGCTGCCTATTAAAGTTGCAGTGCCACTCAGAACTCTAAATTAAGTAAAGTCTTGCATGGCGTTGCACTTCACAGCATTTATTTACATACAGTTCTAAAGGCTTGAGCTCCCCACCTTGTCCTGACTTTCTAGCATGTGCACCGCGAGAAAACTTGTCATCGCTGTTAGAGTGAGACATACTTAGGCGCTACGTGGGCGCTACCATAGTCTTGTCACGGTCTCTCACGAGATGAAGTGTCGAGAATTAGCATGCGCTCCGCGAGAAAACTTGTCGTCGCTGTTAGAGTGAGACATACTTAGGTGCTACCATAGTCTTGTCACGGTCTCTCACGAGGTAAAGTGTCGAGAAAATTTTGTCGCGGTGCGCATGCTAGCTGGGCTGGCTGGATGTTTTATTTACATAAGAGCTAATTTAATTTATCCTCTTAGATCCTTGGGTCGTGACCCACATAAAGTATTAAAATACATTCAAAATTTCATTGTTTTGTCCCAACTGCAACTAACCTTACTCGTTTTCCCTCTTCGCATTCTAATTGTTTACTTTGTAATTTACTTCTAATAACGCCGCAGGTACCTTGGCTCATTGACTTAATATTTTATTCTCAATAGTACCTATTGCAAGCAAAAGGAAGAAATACTTCAAAATAATGCACAGATATCTACTATACTAGTCAAAGAAAATAATGGAGAATAGCAAGTATATTACTTTTAAAAGCACTTGTGAACATTTATGGAATTTGCAGAATTTTTGACAATTCGATTTTCATTTTGACCACAGATTTTGACAAACAAAATTATTCATACAGGTTCAAAATAATAAATTGCTTTTTTTTCTCTAATCTATTGGCTAAATCTAAAATTGTCATTATTTTCATCACAGGTTATAGAAAAAACAAAATCCTCCATTGACCGCTTTAGTGATGATTCATGGACATATCAAATGTGAATGATCCAAGCGTAACATGATTTCAACAAATTGAAACTAAATGGATTTGATAGTTTCAATACGCAGTTTAGTGGCAGTTTATGTTAATAGATGCTATGGCAATCAGTTGACCCAGTTTATGAAGTTTTGCTCACGGATTTCTTACGCTATCGAGATTAACCTTAAAGTATACATAAGCAAGCTATATGTAGGTATACTAGAGATCAACTGTAGGATACTTTTTATCCTTAGAGTATAGACTAAAGCATAGAGAGAACTTGATTATATGTCAAGCGTTCCAGCCACTTTTGTGGACACTTTGATGTGAATGAGTCTGACAGATTTGTATAGAATAAACAGTTGACTCGAGTCGAAAAAATGGTAAATACGCAGTTTAGTGGCAGTTTATGTTAATAGATGCTATGGCAATCAGTTGACCCAGTTTATGAAGTTTTGCTCACGGATTTCTTACGCTATCGAGATTAACCTTAAAGTATACATAAGCAAGCTATATGTAGGTATACTAGAGATCAACTGTAGGATACTTTTTATCCTTAGAGTATAGACTAAAGCATAGAGAGAACTTGATTATATGTCAAGCGTTCCAGCCACTTTTGTGGACACTTTGATGTGAATGAGTCTGACAGATTTGTATAGAATAAACAGTTGACTCGAGTCGAAAAAATGGTACGGCTAATTATTCTTTCCTTCGCCACTGACGATGACGTAGCGATACGTGTGAGCAGTACAAATATATAATATCGTTTTGATGATCTCTATATGCTTTAGTCTACACTCTAAGTTTTTATCTCGAAAAATTGTTATTGGGAAAAAAATGGGTATGTTACGGATGAAACCATGGCAGTTATATTTAAAAAAAAAACAATGGAATGGAATCAAAAGGCAAAAACAATACAAAAAGGTAATTCCATCTCAATTTTTACTCTAAGTATATTTATTACCTAAAACAAAAACTGCACCGATCAACATGAAGATATAGATTGGCAAACTTTTTAGTTCCTGAGACTCGTAAATGCAACACTAATTTAAATATAATACTTATTATAGCCTTGGAACTAAATTGTCCGTCAAACTGCAATAAAATAATTACAACAGCCTTTTACAAACCAAGAATAGACCTAATCCTAATTAAAATAATTCTTAATCTAAGGTGTCCCCTACGTGTAAACCGTTTGCCGTTTCACTAATATTATTTAACCTAGAGGTGCATTGTTCCTGTGGGCCACTCCTACATACACACCGCATATACTTACATAGCTTATACCTACCATCACATAATATATTAATGTATGTATGTGTTGTGCATGTGGGATAATAGCCCACAATCCAATAGCAAAGTGCTCGTAATTTGATTAGTGAAACACAACCAAACGCTCAGTCTATTAATAGCTACTTCTGAGGTGCAACGTCTTTTGAACTTTTTGCGCTCTGTACATTGATTTCACTGGGATTCAATAAAGGATCTTTAGGTAAAAGCCTATCTAGCGGTCTTGATTGGTAAAAAATATTGTTCCATCTCAGCTAGATTTTAGATCGATCGACCGTTTCTAATAGGCATGGAAATGATTGCTACTTTAAAATCAATAAGATCAAAGTTCATAGCTAAGTTACAGGCATAATGTTTATAAAATTATACTCTTTAGGTCTCAGTTTGTTTACTGAAGCATAAACAAAATTATATGTTTTGATATACACCGCTTATGCTACTCTCATATTATGAAATCTGAAGCCACGATTCATTCAGTGTCATTATCACACTGTGATTTGTAGCAGGATGTGCGACAAAAAGTAGACGTAGTGATTTGTGAAAAATAAAATCATATGATATTTCACCTGCTCCTTGTGAAATGATCCATGCCTAGTTTCTATGTAAAGATCGTTTATTGAAACCAGCCTCGTTAATTTAATAATAACAAAAAATAAATTAGCTGCTCTTTGAGCCTTATAACTATACAACTCTTAACTCCTTTTCTTAGCATATACTATGAGGGAATTGTATGATACTGTTACACTAAAACCGTCTCTGATATTGTTGTTTTCTCTGTCCATCATCCTCATTTCCGGAACAGCTGCTCTGAAGTCTTCCATGAAGTCTCCATACAGCTCTTTGGGAATATCGAACGGGTTAATTGCTGCTACCGCTTCTGAAACGAAGAAAATTACGATTTAATATTACGAATTAAATATGTGTGGACATTTCACACAGCGCCATCTAGCCCCAAACTAAGCATAACTTGTACAATGGAAACCAGATAACTGATAGGATACTTAGGTGCTTTTTTGTTTGTAAATACATAAGACATAGATACAATATACTACACAGACAGAACAAACACACAAATGTTTGTCCTGAATGGGAATCGAACCCACAACCTATAGTTTAGAAGGCAGAGCTACTATACCAACTGAGCTATCAGGCCAGTTTTTATAAACTAAGTTATCGAATCTATTGTATTATATTCTAAATTTTTCTAAAATGCCGGAAAATTAAAATAAGTTGCGGCAAATCAAATAGTTTGTTGAGATTCAAAACTTTACTCACTTTTCCATTTTCTTTCATCGTCGTATATGAACTCCGCTTGCTTGCAGGTAACTTCTATGTTCTCGAACCCAATTTTTTCTAACATATTGATGATATCTTTTTCTGGTTGCTGAAATGTAAATAAAAAGATTTTAAAACTATGTTATTAATTATCACGTAGGTACTTATAGGTACTGGCAGCTAATATAAACTGCTCGTGTGGACTGTTGTTTATGCCTATGCCCTTCCTTCAGGGTAAAAACTATCTTCATATTAAATCACACCAAGTTTAGTGCACCTAGTGGGAGGCCGCCCTACGCTGCGCCTTCCGGTTCGTGGTCGCAACTCGAGAACCTTTCTTCCTCATTGGTTGTCAGTTCTTCGAGCGATGTGAAGTGCTCATTGCCATTTCAACTGGCTATGTTCTAAGAGCTATACCTATCGGTCACTTTAGTTCTCCTACGGATCTCTTCATTACGGATCTTATCTTGCAGGGAAACACCGAGCATAGCTCTCTCCATAGCTCGTTATGCAGCTTTGAGGTTACTAATGGGTCTGATGAAAACCGTGGGGAGCCGATGGAAGCAGCCACTCAAAGTGGCGCTCCGTGGGGGAGGCCTATGTTCAGCAGTGGGCGTCTTCAGGCTGTTGATGATAGCGATGATGAAGATTAGTGTGGATATAGATTGCTTAGGTCCTGGATCAGGGAATGAATAAGTACTATCTAACGCTAACGTTCAATGACTAATGCTGAACATACATTATACAACGCAAACAAACACACATCACCCTCACACACAACAAACAACTTTATCTCTGTGACATTGCAGGCGTGGTGTCTAATATTGTATTGAAATTCTCGTCACTCAATCGATGCCATGGTCAATCGCAAAAAAATTAAGCGTAGGTCGGGAATTTAATGTGAAATGAAATGAAATTTTCGTATTTTATACGTTTGAATTTGGTTGTACTGTATGTACCCAACTGTGAATATTAGTGGATATTAGTCCACTGAATATCATTAGAAGAAGACAATTTAAAGCAAAACAATATGTAAAAATAAAAAAATATTTATATTTTAACCTAGTCTAGTAGTCTTTGAAAATGAGAGGAAATAACGAAAACAATCAGTATTATTGTTTTGATTTTCTATTAAGAAAACGTGACGTAAAAAATATATCCGTTTATGGAAGCCAATGTCTTTTTATGCCATAGGTAGCAAACAGCATACGGCCTTCCTGATAGTGACGCTGTAAAGGATGGTAGAGGCCAACAGCCCGTTAAAAAACGGCTTTCCTGATGGGAAGACGTCACCGTTCCCCATAGACAATACGATGTATATATGTTAGGATAGCACAACGTTGGTTTCAGTCTTATTCTTCATCTTCTCGTGTAGGCAAGTGGTCAGCCCTGGTGTCAAAATGTCAAGTCTTATGTAAAAATGCAGCTAGGTCTGTACTTTTGTAGAGCTCTCTAAGATTTGTTAAAAAGTCTAAATACGAAGAAACTCGACATAATATTTTAACATAAACCTACCAATGAATCGTGGTAAGGAGACACATGGTGGTCCACGTCGCTTAGCCACTCGGTCCACTTCGGGTTCCGCGATAGCACACGGTACACGTCGTAGATCGGCATGTGGCCCAGGAAAAGCAGCAGGCAATCACCATTTTCAGCCAACAGCTTATAAATATTCCTAAATGCAGCCCTGAAAAAAATAGTATATTAAGTGCATCGAAGACGAATTGAGTAAGATGGTGGAGAGACCAGAAGGTGCGAAGACGGGATGGGTCAGGTTTTGGTATAGATCATCAAACCGTATTGAAACACAAATAATGATTAGATACATTGTCTTATTAGGCAGGTAAACGTGGATAATCGTTTATTTCTTCAAATACGAGGCCCCGAAATTATATTTACCATTTGTTTAAGTATTGACTTAGAGAATTTAGCCTCTAGGTATGTGGTTGTATTTCATTCAGGCCTAAATATTAAGCCGGGTCCAGACATGATCATTTGACCGATCCTATCACCGTATCCGATCACCGTATCCGTATCTGCGTATTGTATCAAGCCCCGTATCAAGTTGTGGACGCCTCCGATTTGCTCCGTATCCGTATCTTCACAATAGTCATGATCTCCACGTCCGTATCTGTATCACCTTTGATGATCGGACAAAAACCGACACGACATGGGACGGGCCGTATCATAACGGCACATATGCGATCATGATACGCGTCGACGATACGGATACGGTGATCGAATCGGGCAAATGATACATGTCTGGACCCGCCTTTATAGGTAGTGGTAATAGTAGCATGGTCCACTGCTATGCGTCGCGGCTGGTTCGCGGCCTACCGGTAGTGAGCTGGAGGATTTAAAATGTCTATAGGCTATCACGGCTAGTATACAGTCCAAACGTTCTTTGTAGTTGGTAGTGCAGCCAGTAGCTGTTAGTTCATAGTATAGTTTTTATTATTGTAGTAGTTAATTTAATGAATTGAGGTACATTGCCCGTTAAAAAAAATACTTGTATTCCAATTTCAAATACTATATAGGCTGGGTTGCACTTACCTTTACGTAAACTACAGTTAAACTCTAAGCGAAAACGCGTTGAACCAGAATACCGGTCACAAAATAATGTCATACATAACTTAACGGTATTTTAACTACACATAGATTGGCCGGTTAATTACGTGGTTATTGGCCGGGCTAAGGTTAAAAAAGCTGTCAAACATTGAGAAGAATGTGGAGCATTTAACTGTTACATGTTATGAGGAATCAAATGGCGTAACACATGCTGTAACTTCATCATGAAGGTGAAGGTTACAGGCGAGATCAACTGTAAGTAGTATCATGGAACAAGGAGCTGAAGAATGCCAATACACCAAGAAAACAGCGTAGATCAAAAATATGCCTAAAACAAGATGGCGTTGCAAAATGAGCGGGTTATAAGTTGAGCGCAGATCAGAAATATGGCAAAAAAACCGTTTTAAACCTAGCCCGCCGTAGCTACCCGTATAGCCCACTCATTTTGCAACGCCATCTAGTTTTAGGCATATTTATGATCTACGCTGTTTTCTTGGTGTATTGGCATTATCCTCCTCCTTGTTTCATGGTAGTAGTAACTTTAGCCGAGATTAGGGTGCAAACAGCACCCGCATAGCATCAAAATAAAAAGTTCACAAAGCCCCATGGACATGTCAATGAGGATTTCTGAACTACAATAATTATATTTTAGTATAATTTGCCATTTGCACCGTGTGGTACTGGTGAGAATAGGACCACCCCATCTCTTCATGCGGGTGCCGTAAGAGCCGGCTATGGGAATTTTCTTGGCAGCAGCATTCTCTTCAGTACATTATTTAAACCCTTCTGCGATCACCAAGGCACCTGCCAAGCTTGATGATTACGGCAAACCTCGCCTAAAATGGCGTTTAATGGAAGACGTCTATGTTCAGCCATGCAGTGGACGTCTTTTGGCTTATTGGTGTGCATCACACCAATAAGCCAAAAGACGTCCACTGATTCGGCAAAGATATTTATACATACGCATAACTATAAAAACGCACGCACGACTATAATTATAAGCCTGATTTAATTTTGTTTTGTTAAAGATGGGTAAGATTTGTAGTGTTGCTATACTGATTATGATACGGACAGTATTCATCAAAATTTTAATAAAAGTAACAAAAATATTCCCGTAATTAATAATCTAAAACAATTTTTTGAGGCTTATACGATTTGTAGAGAATGTCTAATTGTAATTATTCTAGTTACTCTCGCCCATAACTATTATATTGTAGCATAAAATATACCCAATACTCTTTAATTCTAAGTATAAATATTGATTACGTATATTCTAATAATTTTATCGATAATTATGTTTACGTTACATAAAAAAAACATGTCATGATAGGTTTTGAGTAACGAAAAATTTCTAGGTTTTTCCAAATTATTCCAAAACTAGCTAACTTAAAAAAACTTAATATTAATATAAATAACTTACTCTTGATTTTTGATCCAATGTAGCGCGTTAAAAGACACGACGTGGTCGAAGTTTTCTCTTAAAGATAGCGGCATCTCTCCTTCAATGTCTAGCACTTGAAACTCCGTCCTTCTGTCTCCATGGTGTTCATTCGCAAACTCAATCATGTTCTCACTTTTATCGCAGCCTACAACCCTGCTGAAGTACATAGGCATGTAGTTTCTTTTCAGGATGGCAGTGACGCCGCCGTCCCCGCAGCCTACGTCTATGACTCTATCACCAAACGGTTTCCACTTAATTTTCTTCGCGTACTCATCCAGGCACTTTATGGCGTCGCGCTTCTGAAGGCTGTTGCTTTTCTCATACAACTCTGCGTCATGCATTATGTTATAGCTTTTTTATTTTTCACTGTGTTTAGGGTGTTGCGTGTGCTCAGTTTACACGTTTTGGTCCGACTGTAGCGGCTGGCGCGGTGTCCGTATGCATTTATATGGAACCAGCGCTCGGTCGCTTCTGATTGATGCTGGATAGGTAGATGGCTGATATCCGGAATGATCTGTAGAAAAAATAATACATTTAAGTTAGATGAACGTTATTTTGTAAATAATATAATTATATCTATACGGTTACCCGCAGCAGCTAAGATTGCTAAACTATCAATTTGTCAAATTTCATCGAAGTGCTTATAACAAGTAATTATTAAGCTGCACAGGTAGATCGTGCTTTTAAAAGCGCAATTTCATATAGATGCTTTTAATAAAACCTCTTTCATTCAAGATCGTACATATAGGTATGCTCTGTTTTAGTGTACATAAATATCTAAAATCTTATTTCACTAATAACAGTTTATTTATAAAAACATTAAAAGATATATTACAAATTATTTAATAAAAAATTTGGGTAGGCTTTTTGTCGATTTGTGGATTTATGCATAGGTACACTATTATACAAAAGGCCGTCGTTTATGTCTAAAGCTAAAACATTATGAATTTTAGCCTTATTTTTAAGGTAGCGTGGTTTCAATCTCAGGTCAACGCCACTTTGTCTGTACTTTAACTCCAACGACGTCCATTATGCAGGAATTTATAAGTTTGACATTACATTACATGTTTTTCTGTAACGTAAATATCCAACACTAGTATACTATACATATAGTACCTATATATAATAATGTTCTGATTACAATTCATTATTTATTGTAGTGCACTGTTGTGGGATTACTGTTTCTGCTACTTATAGGTATAATTACATTAACTTTGGGTTTAGTTTCATTTATAAAAGTTAACATACACCTACAGCTTACAAAGACAAGATACCTATACCTCTTTTGTCGGTTATGAACTTTCATTATGTCGGTGGAATTCAAATTTCAGTACCTAGTTTAAAAAGGTATAGGAGTCTCTTTATTGGTTAAAAAGCTGCTAGCTGCCGTTTAGGTGTAAGGTTATGCTGAGTGGCCGATCGCTGCTAGTTCGTATACTGGCAGTTGACCAGCTCGGTCATCATGGACTCTCGTGTTTCAAAAGTGCTGATCGGACGTCAGGCCACGCCAGCTTTATTAATATTGAGCTTTTACCATTGCCAATTTCGCAGCCATTCTCGAATGGAATCATATTTTACATGACGTAAAAAAATCTTTCTATTGGTTGTGTCTTAGCATATGAATATTAGATTTGAAAAGGCCGAAAATTTTGAAATTGGTAATAACTCCAAAAATAGGATAACTTACTCAATCAACTGCTACAGTGCAAAATTTATTAAAAATGTTTCAAAAAATGCACTGTTTATAATTATTACATACAAGGTAAAAAAAACTTTTGAATGTATCAAAATAGTACGTTTCAACTACGTTAGGCGCCGCGGCAATCTTCAGAGTTTTCAATAAAAAGTATTTTCATTCGCACTCTTTACTTTTTAATAATCATCAATAAATGATGTACTATCATGCACTCAATTTATGCTAATGAATTAAATTGCATCCTGTATATAACAGAAGAACGGGTCAACAGGAGGGAGGCAGGCGATGCCTGCCTTCCTTCGCTGGCCTATTCATTCATCCTTTTCCTCTATCTTTTCCCTTTCGCTTCCCTCGTACTCGTGAACAGGGTCAACTAGTGTACGACAGATGAAGGATCTTGCAGAAGCGATAGATCGACACTAATTAAAAAATAGAATAATGCAGAATATAAAAATGGTTACATGACAACATAGGTATAGGTCAATTTCACATCCTTTTCGCTGGCCAAACGTGCAAAGTTAGTGGATGGCACAACGCCGATTTTATTGATTTTTAGACGTCGTTGTTGAAGCAAAATTACTATGTTTTTCTTCCATGCTGTAAAAGCGACTGAAAATTCCAAACATATCATGAAAGTCATAGATGCGGGATTTAAGGTAGGGCGTTAAGGAGAAAAGGGTGGACACTTGGACAGCTGGTATAATTCATTTTCGAGAAACGTCATGTTAACAGCAAACAAATTCTGGTTCAAAATAAGAGTAAACATAAGCTGTGAAAAAATCCATGCTTATAAAGATTGATGAACGGTGTGAATCTTTATAAGCATGGATTTTTTCACAGCTTATGTTTATCTACTCTTATTTTGAACCAGAATTGAACCATTTACAATAACTATATGTTGTAATACTGTTGGTTTAAAATACAATGTAGGTACAGTGTTTTTTTTTTGTTTCATAGAACGTGTTTATTTTTTTATAGCCATTTTATACCATCTACTTTTCTACCCCTTCCTTACCCCGCTTTGGACCTTCCTTGATTCTCGTTTTCGTAGTTACCTTAAAGTATTCATTGAAAACGTTTGGGTTAGTTAGTAGATGCCAAAGTTCAGGCGCTTGGAGCACCGCCGTTAGTAGCTGCTAGCGTATCGGTAAGCTTTTTCCTTTTGACGAGATGCACAACATAAGTCGCGTGCCATAAAACAAGCTTGTTAACGCTGAAGCCTGGGCCACCAAGATACAGGCACTGCCGAGTTTGGGGCCCACTGAGAAATGTATACCTACGTGCAACTGTCGCCTAATAATAACCCTTGTGTATTCGTAACTAAGTAAGCTTTGTTTTCTTTATTCAGTTTTGTTAATCATTAACTTACCATTCATAATTTTTTGTTCTGGCTATTAAAAACACAATATTAAGAAATGCATGTAATCTTCCTATGGTTTAATAAACATTTACTTTACTTTACAAGACTAGCACCCGTGAATAAAGTACTTCACTCTTTGAACTATGTTTCGGCAAAAGTGAGCAATGTGGGTAGAACATAAATGGAAACCACATTTGTGATTGTATATCATCATCAGCCCGAAATACGTCCACTGGTGAACATAGGCAGCCCCATAAAACACCACATTGGGCGCTAATTAGGGAGGATTTGCCACCACGCTTGGTATGCGGCTTGGTGATCGCAGATTTCAATGTACTGAAGAAAATGCTGCTGCCCATTCCCTGGATATTCCCTTAGCCGGCTCTTACGGCACCCACGGTGGTCCTATTCGCTAACCGGGACCACACGGCTAATTGTGATTGTAGGTAAGTTTATAACTTTAATTGATAGTAAAACTAACATGTTCGTATAGTGGGGCCAATTTTAAAGGCTTTAGTTGACAGATCTAAAACTCCTAAAACTGTTTCTGTCCTTGTCTAATAGACGGTAATGTAAGAGACGGGTACATTTTTAGTAAGTTAAAGACTGTCAACTAAAGCCTTCAAAGTTGGGCCTAGTACCTACGTATATAGTAGGTACCAATCGTAACAACGCAAGCATGCACCACCGTAGGCCGCGTCATCACTTACCATCACGTGTGGGTCAAACCCTATAAATTATAAAAAAAAAAACGCTGGCCAAATGCGGGTCGGTGGATGCCACAACGAATTTTGTGATTCTCATGCTGGTTTTCCTACGAAGTTTTTTTTCACCGTTGTAAGAGCGAGTGTAAAGCCGCATATAACTTGAACATTTAGGACTTAGCGGGATTCGAAAATCCATCGGTTTGAAAGTGGCATGGCCACTGAGCCACATTTCATCATCATCATCATCAACAGCCCGAAGATATCCACTGCTGAACATAAGCCTCCCCCAAAGAGCGCCACTTTAAGCGGCTGCTTGCCTCCTGCATCCATCGGCTCCCCGCGGTATTGACCATACGCTGCGTCTTCCGTTTCGTGGTCGCTACTTGGGAACCTTTCTTCCCCATCGGTTGTCAGTTCTGCGAGCGATGTGGCCTGCCCACTGCCACTTCAACTTGCTAATTCTAAAAGCTACATTTGCTCTAATCGAAACCGTACTTATCTACACAGAGGCAACTTGAAGTAGCTCGAGTATTTGGTACTATGTTTTCCTAACAATAAAGTTGCGTAAGCTTGTACGGCCATATTGGAAATAGACACCAATGCTGGACTATCTGATTTTTGATCAGCAGCGTCTGCCTTTTTGTCAATGTTCTTTTGTTGAGTTATTTGTGAATCGGTGACCTTCATATAGAACTATATTTATGCTGCGTAGTTAGATCAGCGCTACTGTTTTCAGAATTGTGAAACATCAGTTCGTTTAATTTACTTACCTATTGTCTCATTGCACTCTCAGCACTAAAATGGTCATAAAACGTGAAGTTTGCATTGTATGATAATATTGTATAAATGGTAGGACTTTTCTGCAAAGTTCGTTTAGGTATAGGTAATTAGGTATCACCGCTTTGCCAGTAATTCTGCCGCCAAGCAGTAGTGTGTAGGCACTAATGTGTTCCGGTTTTAAGGGCATTGTAGCTAGTGAAATTACTGGGCAAATGAGACTTATAGTAATCTTATTACTACTGTGTGATGTCTCAGGATGACGTGCGCAGTGCAGTCACGTGAATCTTTATAATTTAGAATTCCAAGTGATACTGCAACTTTTATGGGCAGCCGTGACGCTTAACATCAGACGAAATACTAGCTCATCTCGTCGTTCATTGACATAAAAAAACCACGCTGGTGAATCCATTGGGCGCAGCTAGTTTCGATAAAATGTAGCATTTCACTCTTTAATAATATATTTCCCTTCTCTGTTGTGATTCAACACAATCTAATGGCACCCTATTAGCGTTTCTTAGTGACACGACAAGCTATTGTCTAAAGCACACCTCAGATGCTTTAGCTCATGTGATGATCTTTATACAGGTTACACCAACACCATTCAGCGGGAAGGGAAACAAAGGAATACAGAAATTGCTTTTTAGAAATCGTGTTTCAATTTTGATGTAAAAAACTGCATGCTGAAAGATTTTCGTCAACTATTTATACAGAGTCAACTCGGGTGCCTCCTGCGTGATACACGTAACTAACTTCATTTAAGTAAAACCTAAAGTAGTAAATAGCATTCATTTAAAAAAAATTAAAAAGCAATTTTTTTGGAACCCACTAATTACTACAATCCTAATCCTATCCTAATAATGTTATTCTACTGATATTATAAATGCGAAAGTTTGTGTGTGCGTGAATATTTGTTACTATTAATCTCCCTAAACCACTGAACCAATTTTGATAAAATTTGGAATGCAGATAGCTTATACGTTGTACTAACACAGGATACTTATTATCTGAGGGTGAAACCGCCACGCTTGGCAGACGGCTTGGTGATCGCAGAAGGTTTCAATGTACCGAGGGAAATGCTGCTGCTGTTGCCCATTCCTTGGATATTCCTTTAGCCGGCTCTTACGGCACCCACGGAAAGACATGGGGTGATCCTATTCGCAAACCGGGAACACATGGACTATTTATCTCTCTAAGACGTACCCAAATACGCTTTTTTTTAATGTAAATGAATGGCGTGACGAGCTAGTCGTTCGCCTGATGTTAAGCGACACGGCCGCCCATGACAGATTGCAGTGTCACTAGTTTATAAAGTCTCATTTGCCCAGTAATTTCACTAGCTACAATGCCCTTCAAACGGGAACATAGTAGTGCTTGCACACTACTGCTTGGCGGCAGAAAAACTGGCAAAGTGTTGGTACCTAAGCGTTGTATACTCTTTGCCTACCTAGACGAACTTTGCAGAAAAGTCCTACCACCTAGTAAAATAGTTGTTGATAGGATATGTCATAGAGGGATATGTACGAACTTAGGAGCTGTCAAACTTTTTTCTCTGCACAGAGAAGCATAAATCGTTCATGCAGTAATGGCAATAAAGCTTTTCCTTGTGATTCGGTAAAATTGAGTTATTTTTCTGGGCTGACTATCATGTTTTTAGGGACCATTTATGCACTGCAGCAGAGTCTATGGTGTACTAAAGTTGCCATTTGAATTGTATTTTTATTTCAAACTCGATAAGAGTCATTTCATTTCTAGAGGTTTAGTCACATTTGGCATTCCAATCACAGAGTTTTTGGCAATACTCGTTGCATAGCAGCGGGGCTCGGCCGTCTACGTATGAATAAGAGCATTGCCCTTTAAACACCGCCCGGTGTCTTTATGTTTTATTACTGTTTTGTCGTTTTTAGCGTCTACTCGGGCGTGTTGTGTTAGGATCCTTGACCTATCCTAACGTGATTTATGTTGATGATCGCGCCTTCATACAGA
This sequence comes from Ennomos quercinarius, assembly GCA_910589525.2. Classification (NCBI taxonomy): domain Eukaryota; kingdom Metazoa; phylum Arthropoda; class Insecta; order Lepidoptera; family Geometridae; genus Ennomos; species Ennomos quercinarius. The sequence continues at coordinate 7,714,133 of OU342493.1, forward strand.
TAACACCATTTTATAAATGATGCATTATGAAATCGCTTATGCATGTGTTACTGGATCGTAATGCACCTGATGGATGAAATTAAATATGGGTGTTTTATTTATATAATTATGTAAATATATTTATATGAAAGCTTATAAATGTTTCATAGATCTTATATTACAGTTATTATCAATGCCGTAGATCGAGTTTCAAAAAAGACTTCATATCTCTAAATAAACTTTCCTTCATGAAGAATGAAATCTAATGTGCAAACCATGCAAATTAAATATATTTAAACGAACTTAAAAAATGTATCCTGGTGATTTTTTAATACAAAGACGGGACCAGGTACGTGAGCGGTTATAAAATAAAATACATTTAAAGCAAAATGCATTTCGGTAATGCACGGCGTAATCTAAACTCGAAATTCAAGGACAAAGTTAAGAACCGATGTAAAAAATGTAAGTCGGTGCATCCATGCTTTAATACAAGTGCAGTGAATATGTAAAAACTTACTGCGCTTGACATGTCTTGGTAATTCGGACGGTGATTTTGGTATAGTCCACATTTAACCTGGAACCTGCAGTAGTATGAATTCCTATTCGCATTTCCTTATTCTGAAAATGCGCTATTCGGAAAATACCCTCTTATATTAGAGACTTATTAACTACTTTTATTTTTATCGGCTTTTCATGCTATGTATGTTATACATAGGTATACAGGATTAGAGCCCAACTCACCGAGATGACACATGGCGACGTCGTCGGCTACGTATCCAAACAATTCATATTGAAATGTCAGCGCACACGTGTTTTGTGGAAACAATGAGTTTTGAATATTGATACAGTAAGATTAGCCACTGGCTACTCCACTTGGCAAACGAATGCAGCCAGAGGTAGCCATGGCTACGTAGCCGGCGACGACGCCATGGCGTCTCGGTGAGTTAGGGCTGTTATTGAAAAAATGTTAACATCCATTCCATGTCAGACGCACACTTGTGCAGTGCAGGTGCAAGACTTTTCTCAAAACTTTACTATAATACTTTATTAAAAAAGTTAAGTATATTTAATACTGTATATATGACACTTTTTTTGCTCTGTCACTCTGTGTCCCGTAGTCCCGTGGTAGGTAATCGGAGTAGCAATAAGTCAAAAATATCTTTACCCAAAAGTAGCTATGTGCGTACAGGCATATAAACGCAGTTTTTTAATTTATATATTAATTTACATATGTAACTACTCTTTTTTTTTTGTTCTTTTTGATTCATTTTTTTTCCTTTTTTTTCTTTGTGTGGTAATTATAAATTATTTAAAGTTAACCTGAATGGGCCGTGTGGTCTCGGGAGAATAGACTCCTTCCTGTGGGTGCCGTTAGGTAAGAACTAGATAAGTAAAGAACACCCAGAAAGATAAGAGAATACCCAGAGAATGGGCAGCAGCATTATCCTTGGTACATTGGAAACTCTAAGATCACTTTAGCCGGTTCACTTTAGCCATAAAAACTCCGGTCGCCTGCCAAGCGTGGTGATTATGCAAACCCCCTGTCACGTTAGTCCGTATGATAAGCTTCCAACGTGGTGTTTTATGGGGAAGCCTGATGTGTTCAGCAGTGGATGCCTTCCGACTATTGACATGAATGGGCAACACTAAATACACATTTAGGATTTTGTTATTCTGTTTATCGGATGATAAACAGAATAACAAAAGGATCATTGAAACCGGGCACTAAGTATACTGATCTGATTTGATCTCCTCCAATACGTATACTCCAATACTCAAATACTCATTTATTGATAAAGTATTGTTTACACGTTATTATACATTTACATCAATTAATTTGAGCAAAGTCAGAATAAAATTTAAGCGTATATACATTATAATATACAGATACTTCAGTGCCTATTAAAAATAGATAGGATATTCTTTGTCAATGTGTTCCTATTCTGTGTTTCAACACCATAACGATGCTATATAGATACAAGATCGTATCGTACACCGCTTGTACTATCAACAATGTTTGCACGTGGAAGATGACAAAGTAACAAAAACAGATAACGACAATGGGGAAACAGTTTTTCCTTCTCGTATATACAGGATTCACCATTTTTTCAATAATTTTTCCTGAAATGAAATTCTTTTAGCGAACTTTACTAGCACTATTAAACCCTAAAAACTAAGGCTCCGCTGTCTGCCTGTCTGTCCGTGTCTGTCACCAGGCTGTAACTCATGAACCTTGATAGTTAGACAGTTGAAATTTTCACAGATGATGTATTTCTGTTGCCGCTATAACAGCATATACTAAAAACAGAATAAAATACTTAAACATTTAAGGGGGCTCACATACATCAAACGTGATTTTTTGCTCGTTTTTATAGATAATGGTAGGTACGGAACCATTCGTGCACGAGTCCGACTCGCACTTGGCCGGTTATTTTTAAAAGTAACGTTACTTTCTTATATTTCCTCAACGACACCCTATATTTTAAATTAACACTTTACTCACACTTTTCTGCCTATTTTCTCTTTCTTTGGCATATTAATAAAAATGACAAACTTTTTGTGATCTTTTTTAGGCTAGTCATAAAATAGTATAAGTACACCCTGAACTCGCTTGACATTGAATTTTGGGACATCCCATAAACAATCCTATTCATAGACGTTTTGAATGAATGAGCATTATCTGATTGGTTGTTGCGTTCTAGCAGGAAGTTTCTTTGCTACCGATAGAAAATATTGCGTATTTACAACATATTAATAGGCGGATTGGTACATACATAATATAATATCCTGTACACAAATATTATCATGTGAGCTACCTAATATATGTATTAGCTGGTTCGCACACTTCACATTATGTCGCTCCCCAGTTATTTGATTCTTTCACATTATTTACGTTTAAGGAAGTTATCATAGGAGGTCAATTCACAATGCACAATACCGAGCTGAGCACCTTTTGACCACTTTATCATGTTAGCATTAATTAGTTTTTTGTTTATTTATCTTCTTTTAACACAACTTAGTATTATTTTAACATTCACGTGCGCGCTAAATAAATGTTTATTTTTTTACCAAATTCATATGAAGTTAAGATAAAAAAGACAGAAAATGGAACTGAATGGAGAACCTTCTCATTAGAAGGGTTTCAAAATATGTTATTAAGTATAATAGACAATGATAATTCATTCAAGTACTAATCTAGCTACTAATTTATATCTGCAGTGGCATTAATTGTTTATTTTTACGTTCTTTTTATGAAAATAATGCATTCTTCAAAAGTATCAAAATGTTTGTGCCTTCAAGTACAGAGTGGTTGCAGCCACTTGCAGCCATCCAATGTCACCCCGTGCGGGTTCAACCGCCGAAATGCCCGTCGTCGGAAAGGGCTTGCAGTAAGGGAACTTTATTGTAGGTACCTACTTAGGTATACGCAGGGTAACCATAAATCAAAATACGATGAAACGGTGGTGTTCGTTTAGACTAAAACCTATTAGTAGGGGAGCCCACGATGCTAAATTTGGATTTACTCGAGTGTTGTTGGGACCAATTAGATTTTGAAGATTAGATGGTAGAAAGAAAAAATGTTGTATGACCCCCTCCATAAGTGGGGAAGAACCTACATGCTTTCATCATCATCATCATCATTAACAGCCTGAAGACGTCCACTGGTGAACATAGGCCTCCCCTAGAGCACGCCACCTTGACATGCTTTCAAAAACGTAAAAAAACAGCCACATGGACATATTCGAGCGTGTCTGATATTGAAAGTGTAATGCTGGGGCATGTCTCTGATAACGGCGGTAATTAATCTGCCGGTTTGCGTGGTGGGGGTGGCCGTACGGAGGGGTCAAAAATAGAAAATAAAAAACATCCTGGAGAGCGTCAGATTTTCAAAGGGGATGTTAAGTCAACCTGAAAAAAGCTCCCATTCAAAAGACTGACGATTTGGACGTGCCGCAAGCGCATGGTGGGTTATTGAGAATGTAAAAAAAATCACAATGGTGACATTCTCGAGAGCGTCAGATTTTTAAACAGATGCCCTATGCGTGCTGAATCTTAATCTGACAATTATTCGGAGGGATTTTTTAAATAATGACGGTTTCATTTTTTTGGGATTTCTTTGTTTGTTTTACCCAAAGAGTGAAAAAGCACAGCTAAAATTTTCACAGGATATGCATTATAACGGCAAAACTCCTGAAACATGATAAAATATACAAAAAGAAAGGGGGTCCCCATACAAGAAACGTGTTTTTAACGTTTTTTATATATATCTCAAAAACGGGAAAGCATGCAAACCTCAAATTTGGTATGTTTATAGTTCATAATATTATCTAACCCGCGGTGTATAAAAACCGAAACACAGCCAATTTAACACAAAGCTTCATTGCAGCTCCACGCTCTATACTCTACTAACGATTTTTGTTACTTCGGCTCGTGCAAACTGGCAGGTTATAATATATTTTCCGACATCAAAATAAATAAAAATTCAAACGCATTCGAGAAAATTTTCTTCATTAATATTGTTGTACTTACATTATTAATACTTAGTTTTTTTAAGGCTCGTGAGTAAACCTATACCTACCCATATAAGCTTTAGACTCGATTCAATAGCATTAGCTTTGAAGCTACGACTATGGGTAGGTACTTTAGCTTTGCTTTTCAATTACTAAATTACTTTACCCTTTACCTTCCATCGAAGCTGCCTAATTATTCTCTCTATAGAGAGACTGTCCGCAAAAAATTGTGGCTGCTCTAGTGCTCCATCTTAACTCAAACAAAAATGTACTTGTATTATATCCGCTCCAAATTTACGCAATCACTGGAAATGATAAGATTTTATCTTCCTCATTAAGTTTAGGATTTGGGACGTGGTTAAAATAATGTAATAATGTTTTGATGAAGACCTACCTGCTATGCCAAGCCGTGTAGTGTACTTATTATTTTAACAGTGGATAAATTTTCGCTCAAGGTGGCGAGCTCTGGGGGAGGCCTATGTTCAGCAGTGGACGTCTGCTGTTAATGATGATGATGATGATGATGATGATGAAATTTTCAACTAGTTCAGTATATTTGGTGTTGTGTGACCAATATGTGCATATTGGTCAAATAATGACGAATGACAAAATAGGTAAATAAATAAATCATAAATAAATACTTCCAAAACTCTACTTCGGACCAGCTATCCAAGTGGCTTAATTTTTTTGCTTTGGTCCACAACTTTTTTTTGATTCTTACCTAAGTCCATATGTATTTTTATTTTTTTAAATTTATTTTTTTGCCAAGTTTAGTGTGTTATATTGCGTATTGGTTAATCGCCGTGTTATTATAGTCATACCTATTTTACAAAGTGATGGGCATATTACGTGTAATTATGGTCATCATCAACAGACTGAAGACGTCCACTGCTGAACATAGGCCTGCCCCACAGAGCGCCACTTTGAGCGGCTGCTCGCCTTCTGATTCCATCGGCTCCCCGCGGTTTTCACCAGATACAGCGCCTACGCAGCGTGTACGTATAATTATAGATATGATTTATTTATTTATTTGTTATTATGCATATTTTTCAATATGCGTTTAATGCTATTTTGCGATTAGTTTTATTATAGCAGCAAACAAATTCGTCGCAAAAGAACTTTTGTTATCCTTATGATAAAAAAAAAATTAACCTTTGTTAACCTATTTTACTCTCACTTAATAAGGCCGTTCAAAACACTTAACTCACCATGTTATCTAGTCATTTACAATTTAAATTGACCGAATGTCTATCTACACCTCACATTATTAACAATTTATCTACTGAATGGAGTATTTGGATCGCCTCATCTCACTAATAAGGTATTCCAATGATGCAATCTCAGTGAAAGTTATAGATGTAGAAAAATGTTGGGAACCTGTTACAATAAACTGATAAGCATTTGCTGCCTCCGCATTTTAGTAATACTTAGACAAATTTCGTAACTGAAGGTGGTTGACACCACACGCCACAGAATAAGCAAAAGTATCTAAAAGTAGTCACGTGGGCGACACATTTCTTTAGAGGCACAGAAGTGGTAAAGAATAATTAATCAGGAAATAGTAATCGTAGATGATAATGATGGTTAGAAAATTAAAGAAAGACTGATAAATTTCCATAGGTATAACTATCAGGGGGTATCTACTTATAGTAGGTATAAAGGCTTAAGATGACACATTGAGCGTAGGTACACTACCGACATAGTGCACTAAATTAAACCTGGCGGAGGGCATTGGTACACCATTCTACAGGTTAATCCTAGTTTGGGTACCAAGGTGTAACAACTTTTGGACTAGCAACACTGTTTGTAAATTATTATTATTTGTTAAGAGATGTTTGTAAATTCTTTAATAAATCATTCATTCATTCATTCTATTCGAGCGCACGAACGCTTCGATTAGTTATTACATCTATACTTAATCAGTTTATTGTGATAAAAGCATTATTATTATGTCCTTCTCCAAGGTTCAACTATCACCACACCAAATTTCATCAGTTCAGTTGATTATTGAAGTAGATAGTAGTTATGGCTAATAGATATGTATGAAGTGTCAAGCTTTAAGTATAGATACCAAGCTATAAATAGTATAAATTGGTCCATCTGAAACTCTAAATAAATCATGTTATCGAACGCAATTTGCGTCCTTTAATGTTCACTGCAAAGTCTGCGCAACCGCACAATCTTTCACTTATTAGGCATTCGCAAAAAATTCGTACTTTCGTCCTCTCCCAACCAGTTACAGAGTACATTGCCCCATGTATTGCTGCTTGCTGCCCAAATTCTAAATTGGTTCGCTTTCTCTGTCCCATGTCTCTTTAATACTGTAAGTGCGAGTGAATAGGGTGCATATGTTTAGTCATCGTCCGCACTTAAATTCGTCTCTTTAATACTGACGTCCAATGTGCCTGGCCTTAAGGCAGGTTATGTTATGGCTAAGGTCAAAAAGGAGACGTTGTCGTAGGCTTAGAAATCTATCTCATTAATTTTGTATAAAAGGCCATTTAAGAGGTTTGATCGGAATATATATTTTATTGAACTTACATAGTAGGTATATATTTTAGACTTCCAAGGCACTGCAACCGTTATGGGTGGCCATGAACGTTTAACATCAAGCGAACGACTAGCCCGTGACGTTATTCACTAGCATTAAAAAAACTTAGACTGTAATTTGATTGAGATATGGGCATCCAAAATAATATTTTGTGGAATCAGTTGCCAAATATTTGACGGGATCGCTTCGGAGGGACACATTGGGACCTATATGTATATACCCTCATTATTGTTATCTATATATATATGGCCCTACATTATGCTCTACCTACATATTAAAGCATAGCAGTAAGTAGTAGGGGTATTATGATACTAAGGATATTAAGTAAGTATTCAAGCTTGGCCAAATACGGTTATTAAATACACCTAATACATACCTATATATTTCAGTTGGTTTAAACCATAGACTTAGGAGAGTAAAAAAAAAAAATCTAGGTCTGTGGTTTAAACATATCATCGAATGTACAATCGGGTAATGTATACCAGGGTTTTTTGGCGGGAACGTGAAAAAGTTCACGTCGTTGCATTGTATTATTTCACAAAACTTATGCTTTTTCTAGTGTTAATGTTTAAAATTAGTGGCATTTTATGCATTAAGTGCTGAATTATGAGTATAAGTGTGGGCAAGTGATATAATGTAGTGAAACGTGGTTTTTCGTGTTGCTTCCAAAATTCCATAGAAGCCTCTAGTAAAGTTGCCACTACTTTACTAGGGCATGACTTAGACTGGATTATGTCTACCTGACTTAGACTGGACTATGACTACCCTGACTGACTGTGACTAAGACTTGACTTTACATGAAATATTTCATAATACGACGAAAAACTACAATACTTGACACTGGCTAAATACACTATGTGTGGAGCCAAACTATAAGAAAAAAAAAAAAAAAGGTATACCAGGTGTAATTTACTGATATCGATGTTTCACAGCTTGAAATGCTGTTTTTTGCCAGGTTTCTACCTATATTTTAATTGTCAGCTAATAAGTTGATTAGTTACCAGTAAGTATTTTTGTGCATTTTTATGATAGAAGGAATTATCCCTCTGACGCGTTACCGACGCGTACGTTGCATTCGCGGAGTTAGCTTGAAATTAGGGGTATAAAATGCATACCTATTGTTTATGAAATTGTTTATATAATTTTGCCTTAAATAATACACCATTTTATGCTGATTTCACGAGTTAGCGCGTGTAAACGTTAATGCCTGATTCCCTAATAATTTCGTCTGTTTGGTTTGTGTGGATTTTACGCAGCAACGGCTGGTTAGGATCAAATTTTGCAGTACACGATCAAGTACAGAACTTACTGAATTTGTTACTTTGTAACACAGATAATATAATGCTATACTAGTACTTAAGGTAACTATTTTATGCGTGCTCTATTCTCGACCGCGTTGCGTTGTCACTTATTGTCAGGTGAGACAATGGTCAAAATAAGTTCCTAAGCCTAATTTTTTTAAAAATTAAATGAATGACGGGACGAGCTAGTCGATCGTCTAATGTTAAGCATCACGGTTGCCCATAACAGATTGCAGTATCACTCGTAACTCAAAGTAATATAGTTCTGCGTGACACTGCACTGCACACGTCATCCTGAGACTTCACATAGTAATAAGATTCTTTTCTGATTTCTGTGGGATCAGATCATAGAGTCTCATTTGCCCAGTAATTTCACTAGCTACAATACCGTTCAAACCGGAACACAGTAGTGCTTGCACACTACTGCTTGGCGGCAGAATAACTGGCAAAGCGGTGGTACCTACCTAGACGAACTTTGCAGGAAAATCCTACAGTAAAAGAAGAATCATGGTAAAAAATAAGAAAATAAAGAGTTCAAATAGAAAAACTGGTGAAATCCAGGTAAAACCGAAATAAAACTACTAGATAAATGCACATCTAGTATTTTTATTTCCTATTATGTGAACGTTTTTAAATGTTTAATATTACTGCCATCTGAGTGCTCATGAAATCATTACTATGAAATTACAACACACATCTTCGCAGTGTACAGACCAGCCTGAAGAAAGAATACGGCGGAATAGTTCTGACAAACTTGAAGAGATGGCGCTCTTACAAAAATTACGTGAAATACTACGGTGGTTTTTTTTAATCAAATGCGAATAAAGACCTATATATATACCAATACTTAAGTGAAGTAAGAGCAGCATGATTATAATTATACTCTATTCTTGTACTTAATCTTATCATTCACTCCCTACCACTCATATCATTTATCATTTATATCTTATCATTTTTACTGGATAGTAGGTATTAAAAAAGAACATAATATAGGTACTGAAATTATTCTAGGTCCTTGGAACAACCACACTTTTTTCTCTCGGTTGTAGTTTCTGTTCCATGTTTGGTTTCGGTACTTCCTTGAGTAGATAGAGTTATCAGTTATTTTTACAGGGTGTGACGTCACAACGTGGTTTATTTATGAAAATAAAGTAGGTATCTACTAGGTAATAGGCTTCTAAAAAGTTTGTCGTTTTAAGTAGCTAGGTGTACCTATGTAACTGTTGATATATAGCAGCTGCACCCACCTAACTAACGTAGAAGGTCTATCAAAATTAAACTATTTTTAATCATACAAATCACTATAGGGGCGTTCAGATTGAGATCGGTATCGGTTTTGGCATTGGCAAAATTAGCGTTGTTTTAAAGCGTTCGGTTTGGGAATTTCGTCAATAATGTCACTATTACCACTTTCACTCACTACCCAAAACAAACGCAAAATAACCAAATGCGGTTTGTTATCTCAAATGTCAAAAAAAACAAATTGGCGGAATTTTACATTATATACGTAAACTTACGTCTTCCTTCTCACTTCTCCTTGCTATATCATTACGATAACTACAATTTTCACAATAAAAATCAGTATGTTTTTTACATAACCGCGCCAAAAATTGTACGTCAATCTCTAATGTCAGAAAACGATCACTTTTAAACCTCCATAAGTGGGTCAAAATTGGTAGTTTTTTTTCTTTGTATTTTGGCTCCACACATAGTGTATTTAGCCAGTGTCAAGTATTGTAATTTTCATCGTGCTATAGATAGAATATTTCATGTAATGTCAAGTCTTAGTCACAGTCATAGTCGAGTCTAAGTCAGGTAGTCATAGTCCAGTCTGTCATGCCCCAGTAAAGTGGTGGCAACTTTACTAGAAGCTTCTATGGAGTTTTGGAAGCAAGAGGAAAAACCACGTTTCACCACATTATATCACTTGCCCACACTCATGCTCGTAGTTCAGCACTTAATGCGTAAAATCCTACCAATTTTAAACATTAACACTAGAAAAAGCAGAAGTTTTGAAAAATAATACAAAGCAAAGACGTGAACTTTTCCGCGTTCCCGCCAAAAACCCAATTGGTAGTTCACGATGGCATTTTTAGCTGTTTTCGAGCTATCCGACGGTGAACGAAAACAGTTAAAAACGCAACTTTTGCTCACACATTCCCAAAACGAACGCTGCAGGTGGTCATTTTGTCGTTTTTAATTGTTAATTTTGCCACCAGTAGGCTATCCGAACGCAGGTTATGTACCATATGATTATTTATGAATCGTAGTGACAAATATCATAACCCACATGTCTACTAATACTGGTTAATTACCCTTGTGACATGATATGAATAACACAAAAGATCTAAAATATTTAGCTATAATAAATGTTATAACTTACACAAAGTAATCACAACGTTTTAAAGTAGGTAAATAGATACCTAATAATTAAAAGTAGGCACTTTAAAAAAAAGTTTGAGACTAGTTTCTGTCTAGACTTTTCTGAAAAGTATACGTACCTAGGTCCTTAGTATTAGGTACCTATCTTATCATATAAACTGAAAAGAAAAGCTACAACTAAAGTACCTACAATTTGTAACTCCTAAGATTTTCCGGTAAAACCTAAGATGTAAAAGTCTACTATTCGATACGGTCGGGTGCCATTACCGTTAATTTACATAATAATAGATGGACAACAAAAAAGTACTTAGGTAGCACTTCTGATGCACGAATAACAGGCTTTTACAGTTACATAATAGGGTTAGAAGCTTTAAGACTTCATCTCAATATGCCTAAACAACTATGAGGCTTCGGTCTCTTATTAAATGCTATATGCGGCGTCCGACTTCAGCGTTTTCGTTCCGATCGACGTCTGAACGCCAGGCAAAGCGTCAAATGGATATAAATTCGACACTTTTGGCGGTGCTTGTGTTACTTTGTACCATGCACTATAACATTTGACTGATTCAATCAATAATTCTTCTTTTTCTTTATCAAATTTCGACATTTTGTACTGATGTCAAATACGACGTTCACGCTGCGATGCTTCGAAATAACCAGAGACGCGTTTGAATGCCGCCTACGGCGTCCACACGCCAACGTCAGCGTGTGAAAGAGACCACAACAGTAGATTTCTATAGTAAGCACCGTGACGCGGCGTACGGGGTGACGCTGTACGCGGTCGACGGCGTTTATAGGAGACCATAGCCTTACTAGATTTGGCCAAGTCTCGATAGGACTATATCGCGTTAAGGTTACATTTCTTTTAGACTAGATCGCCGAAGGTCCAGATAGCGTAACAACCAAGTTATACTTGCAATTAAATTAATGTATTGGGGAACTTATTTTCAAAGACAGTTCTGTCTAATATTAAAAAAAACGTTTTGACTGCGAACCCCTAAAAACGGAAGATAAAGTAGGTACCTACACTGACTACGCGCGGAGATTATATCAGCAAAGTTTTCCTCCAATACAGCCACTTTCTTGGAAACAAGAAAAAACCATTTCTCGACATCAATTTACAAACGTCTAACACAGACAGAGACAACATTCATATACTGTATTTACTGACTCACACAAAGGCGTTACACTTGAACATCTAAAAAATATACAAAAAGCTTTTCCTAAGAATAAGCAGGACGGAGTGCGGATCTTATTTTTCTCGCGAACGTTTCAGTCTCTCTCAGGCGGTGGGGGTGAAGGTGGGGGCGCCCCTCCCCCTGCAATAATACTGCGTCACTATTTTGCGCCATTACCTACACTCGCTTCCTATTCTATAAGTAGCGTAGGCCCTAGAAGGTAACTCTGATGCTGAACCTGAAACTTGTAGAAATATGACGCCATTGTCTAATTTTGATGAGTAGAGTAATCGATATCGATTTCTGAATTGTACACGATTCGATGTTTTTCACATTTCGTTCAAGGAATGTCGGTCAAACGGATTAGAGTACAGCTTTTAATTGGTAATCAATTGTTATGCAAATGGTAACTTTCGAGTGGTTTGATCGGGTTCTGTCGATTCTTTTAATCGAAGCTACGGATCGGAGTTTTCTATTCTGCATTGTATCGGATTGCTTGCACCAGTACTGCAAAAGACAACCTGTTTTTTGTCTTAAAACTCACATATTGTAATATGCTTGCTATATAATCATTGTTTGTAGTACTTAGTTTGTAACTTTGCGTTGTTTTTGTGCCTTTTGTCAGGAATAAATATTTTCTATTCTTATAATATTTGACATTAAGTACATTGTAATTTTATGTGCTTAGTAGATAGAATAAATTAACACCTATAAGTATTTTAAGTACCTAATTTCATTTTGACTTTTAAAAGTGCTAAACGTAGGCAATTTACTTTACTAGGTGGTAGGACTTTTCTGCAAAGTTCGTCTAAGTAGGTACCACCGCTTTGCCAGTTATTCTGCCGCCAAGCAGTAGTGTGCAAGCACTACTGTGTTTCGGTTTGAAGGGTACTGTAGCTAGTGAAATTACTGGGCAAATAAGACTTTACGAACTGATCTCACAGTCTAGAAAACGTTTTTATACTGTGTGATGTCTCAGAATGACGTGCGCAGTGTCACGCAAAACTTGAATTTAGAGTTCCGAGTGACACTGCAATCTGTTATGGGCGGCCGTGTCGCTTTACACCAGGCGAACGACACGTCGCGTCATTCATTTACATAAAAAAAATGGCCATAAAATAATTTGACTTTGATATTAGTTATAGTATAGTCCAACCTGTACGTCAATATTGAAATTATATCCACAGATTAGAGAAGAAAAACAAATGACTAATCGAAATGACGTAGGACTTCAAAGATAGTCAAAAAAGAAAACTGAAAGATTTTGGTCATATTATTCTAAACTTGAATTTTTAACAGAATTTTAGAGCTGTATTTGATATGATTTGATATTTAAAGCAACCAGAGGAATGATTTGTTTACGATAGAATGACGGACAACAAAGAGAACCAGTAACGTTATTAGTCTGTAGTAAGAAACCTCATTAAAAAGTGTACCTTATAATTATGAGTACACACTAAAGCTTATGTTACGTTCTACGTCTCCAGGATTTCGAGTAGCGCTCCATAGAGCTGGATAGAGCTGTATATGTGTTGGACTGTTCCCACAGTAGGTGTGTTCTGCTTATACATAGTCGATACCGATTCTAGTGTACGGTATAAATAGGCACGCTGCATAAATTGTTTTGATATACCGGAGAAAATGGTTGCATAGGAAAAGTTTTTAATTTAATATTAAAATTATTCCTAGAGCTTTCCATACTTGCTTACCTATCACTTATTTATGTCATTATCAACGAGAATTGATTTAAATGTGTTAAATATATGGTAGTTTGGTGAATCTGATGAAGTTAAATGACGGTATAGAGATTCAAGGTTCGATATAATTACGGCTACGAAAAGAGAAGATACGTAGGCACATAGAAATACAAGTGTAATCCTCTAAGCGTAAAGGCACATGACTGTTGTTGAATTACAACAACAATCATGATACATGACTGTTGTTAGACCATTGCAACGACAGTCGTAGATGTGTATTAACTATTGTTGGACCACAACAGCCAGCGTGCATCCATTCATTCTTTTCCCCTATCTGTTTCCCTTTCCCTTTTCTCTTCACTTCGACAGGATCAATATAAATAAATAGAAAAATGAAAAAATAATATACAACAAAACAATTCATGCATAAAAATGACGTCCTTGTTTCTTCGTGCAACCCGCACTTAGCTGTTTTAGGAAACTAAAAGTATCAAAAAATTTGCTATAACCGTACCAAATTTCAGTGAAATCCGTTCAGTAGTTGATGCGTAGGTATGAAAAGGGACAGACAGACAGACATAAATTCAAATGAAAAAATGTTTCTATTTCTATATCGATTAGAAAGTGTAATGCAATCAAAATTTTTATAAAATATTCAATGTATCTACAGATTTAGCCCAGTTATAGCTTTAACTGGGAAACTAGTTTTATTATATGTATAGAAGGTACATAGATAATTTACATTTCCCGCCTTATATTCAAATAATAACAAATTGGTAAATAATACTTACGGAAACTCAGAGCGGAATACCCAATAAATAGGCACAACGGGTTTCGTGATTCCCGTTAATAGTCAAGAGAAATGGGGACAAATAAGAAACAATCGTTATAAATAAATTAAAAGTAAACAAAAGAGGCTCGAATATATTTACAGTGTCAAATTTATTAAAACATGTCCCGTAATGAACAGCACGATTATAATCATCGCTCAATTATTCGAAGAGCGAAACATGATAAGCATACACACTGGCCAACTAGGCGATACGTTGGATTAGGAGCTTTACCGATGTTCAAGATTTGTGGCTGTTAATAAGTCATGTATGTATCCGATTGGCATAGGTGTCTTTGACGTCGATATGTAGATGCATACTTGGCTAATTGTAAGTTATAAAAGTGGGAGTACCACAAGGAAGTGTTTTAGACCTAGTCCTGTACCTTTTATATACTTCACGTGGTACCATTAATGATAGAGTCAGCGTTAGTGGTTATATTCTCTTTGGGCAGAGTCGGAAACAAACTTAATGGCGGTCGTGAAGTGCGCTGTAAGTCCCCCGCACGCTGCGCACACCGCTTACCTCTTCCCGCGCACATCTACTTTTGCAACTGCGCAGCGTTTCGAGCCGACTTCACACCCGCCATTCAGTTTGAATATAGGTGATACAGTGCTAAAATGACTCCGTAGAAGTAGGTGTATAGGTACGGAAAAAATAAAATTAAAAGTGAAACTAGCCACGATAAACTCTTCGAGCAGTAGTTAGGTATCATAATAATTTTATTATTATAACAATTTTGATGCGTCAGGCTGAACACTATTTAACACCACCACTATCAAGTAGGTGGTAGGACTTTTCTGCAAAGTTCGTCTAGGTAGGACCAGGCCAGTTATTCTGCCGCCAAGCAGTAGTGTGCAAGCACTACTGTGTTCCGGTTTGAAGGGCGTTGTAGCTAGTGAAATTACTGGGCAAATGATACTTTATGATCTGATCTGAAGTCTTAGGATGACGTGCGCAGTGCAGTGTCACGCAAAACTATATTAATTTAGAGTTCCGCGTGATACTGCAATCTGTTATGGGCAGCCGTGACGCTTAACATCAGGCGAACGACTAGCTCGTCACGTCATTCATTTACATAAAAAAGAAACAATTGGAAGTAAACATGTCAGCTAGTATGAAAAACTTGCTCTGCCTTGTGTAAGAAGCCTAAATTCGACTTCCATGTATGAATTTGAACATGCTGCAACTATAGGTTGTTAATAATTTGTAGCGCTAAAATGCAATGTATAACCATTGTTTCGGTAAATTATAGCGATCCGGAGCTACGGTACTCGAAAGCTAGAGCAGATGGTCTTTGTTTTAGCTATCTCTGGCGCTAGTGTAATCTGAACTACTGATGAGAGAGTTTTACATGAAATAATTATTTAGTTTGAGCTGGTTTGTTTTACTGTTAACTGCTAATATTAGAAAGTCTTAACCGTCATCAGCCTGGAGGACGTATATACTGCTGAAAATCCTACCCTATTCAAGTTTCATGGTTCGAAACTTAAGTCTCTTTTACTAGGTGGTAGGACTTTTCTGCAAAGTTCGTCTAGGTAGGTACCACCGCTTTGCCAGTTATTATGCCGCCAAGCAGTAGTGTGCAAGCACTACTGTGTTCCGGTTTGAAGGGCACTGTAGCTAGTGAAATTACTGGGCAAATGAGACTATGACCTGATCACTCAGTCTAGTAATCTGATTACTAGACTGTGTGATGTCTCAGAATGACGTGCGCAGTGCAGTGTCACGCGAAACTTTATTGTTTTAAAGATCCGAGTGATACTGCAACTGCTATGGGTGGCCGTGTTGCTTAACATCATGTGAACGACTAGCTCGTTACGTCATTCAATCGCATAAAAAAAAGGACGTGAATAATTTCACGTTAAAAGTTCTATAATCTATTAGACCTCACAGTTAAAAACGAATTTAAAAAATAAATAAAATAGTGCAACACCAATTATTAGAATTCATCGCAGTTCCCGTAAACTAGTAACAAACAATGTTAAGCTTTAATAAAACTCCAGGAATAGTTATGTACAGCAGACTGGAAATGCAACTATCTGGTCTGGGGACATCTAAACCTAGGCATAGCCTTGCAGATATAGGCATGGAGACAAAGTTGGTACCGAGAGACGGTTGCACAACAATCTTTACAAATGAATCCATGTACATTACTGCCTAGGTTGAGAGAGTTGGAAAACGTCTCTGTGTTTGAGTGGTATTGAATAGCGTTCAAAAGGAGGTAGTATTAAACTGCAGCGTGGAGAATGTGTTTGAATGGGAGGGCGGGTGTGAGGCGACGGTCCTTTGATTCTGGCGAGATTAAACGTGCGGCAGACGGTGGCGCCTCTATCGATTGTTGTTGTAATTACAGCGCTATCCTCGCCCAGTCGCAAATGAAATTGTTCCGGACAGAGCTAGCTGCGGATGCCAAGCGGTTGCTACTACCTCTTCGTTGGGACAGTGACATTTTGAACTGTATTTCCTTCACAATACCGACCAGTTGAAGTTTCGTGTGACGCTCGAAGAGTTGTCACCGCATTATTGCTATCGAGTGGTTTTGATGAAATTCTGATGAAATGCATTCAAGGTTTCACGGAATTTCGTTTTGAGGTGATCTTTGCACCGCGTGCTTGTAATTGTTAGTAAATAACATAATTTCAAGCTGAGTAATAATAACTTTTATATTGTACGAATACCAATACATTTGAATATACCTAGTGTTGTTGAATGATATACTCAACTCAGTAGAGCATTACTCGTTTGTTTTCAATTGTATTCATTGTTGTAGTAAATCGTAGTAAAGGTTCGTTTTATTCTAATGGTGTACAATGAGATAGTACAAAGCTTTTCAGCCAGGCAAGTCTTGTATCAAATAGTAGAAAGTAGCAATGCATATCTATTTAATCAACTAATTGTAATTTTCCCGGAATAGCTGAGTATTTTCAGCCACGTCTGCGCACTAGAACGCAAAGCAGCCGCAAATCCACAATCCCAATCCAAATACGAATGAGAACCGAGAGAGCAATCCAATAAAATATTCGTAGCCTCAAAACGTATCTACGTCTACGTGACGAAGCCGCCTCCCGCGAACGCATGCGCTCTACACTCGTACAGAACAAACGGACAGTTCCAATTTCAATTGTAGAAAAAAAATAACCAATTCGAAATGGAGAAGGCTTCGCGGCGACCAATGGGAGCGCTCACAGTCGTAATGCCAACTGTGTGGGCGGAGCGAGTGATATCTAGCATTGGAATGTTCGTTGTATTTGTTCTGTTGGATTCGAAGGCTTTATTGCTCGGCGTTTGAGCCTCTTTCCCCTTGAGGGTGGCAGCGGCGGAAACCTCGCTACGGTTTTGGGATGAGGCTCTTCACATTATGTACGATTCTCCTTCGCAGCCTACGAATGGGTCACCTACATATACAATTGTACACGTCGTTACATTCAACATTTTCAGGTTGAGGTTACACAGTGAAATGTCTCATAAACTTAGACAAGACCGACAGCGGCAGTTAATAAAGTTTCAGAAAGTTATCCGTCTTGATATTAGGAAAAATCAGAGGAAAATATTATTAAAAAGCTTTCAAGCACGTAAAAGGAGGTGCTTAAGAATTAGTCCGTAATAAAGTTAAGGTGTGTCTCTCGGGCGACTTTATGAAACTGTGAGTATTGATTTTTCGATAGGGAAAAAACGAAGGCAACGATCTATGCAGATCTGGAGTGCTCTCGGCACATCAGATGGCACCGGCGGGCCAGCCTCCGCAGACAATCGAAAGGGGGGTACCCCACTGGAGGTCGGGGAACTGACATAGATTATGTACGCCGACTGTTCCAGAAGCTCACTGTATACGATCATCGTGCAGTTGAAATACTCAAAGATAACATATAATAGATAATCTTGAAGGAATGTGAGAATACGGAATACGGAAATAGGTAGCTACTGAAACTTGAAGTAAAACTAAAATACGTCATTAATTTATGACGTTTAGAAATTGTAGCCTAAAAACAAACAAAAACTAAAGATACGTGAATTGTTCAAGAGATATTAAAGTTTATCTTATCGGAATAGAAAGAAGATTTCAACGTACATACAACTACGCCACACACATAAAATCGAACAAGCTCATCTATCCATTTTATCCATACACAGTGTTTACAAACGCAAATAGTAAACCAAATAAGTATTTCCTTTATACATTATCTTTGGCAATATCGACCCGTCGCTGGCGACTTCCCATTCTCGAAGTAAAACACGGCGGGAAGGAAACCGCGGGATAAACCCTCCCCCACCCACCCCCACCCGATCTTTACGTTTCAGGAATAAATATTTCAGAGCGTGTGCTTCGGAAGTTAAAGTTATGTATCGCCCACGCCAACGGTAACAATCTGAGAATGAGAAAAGCTCGCTTTACTTTTATGTAAGTTGCCTTTTATGTTAGGTTTTCGGTACAGAATTTGTATGTGGATGTGAGGCTTATATTTACTTGTACTCGTGCGTGCTTGTACGCTCTCATCTCTACACCAAGCGCTGGTATTTCTCTTTGGTAAAATTTACTCGATACTGAATTAGGAAACATCGTTCGCTTGTTGTTATTGCTTCGTTATTATTGAACTCAAATATTATAAACGTTAAACTTTAACTAATGTTTATTTCATGTTGTCTTATCGCTGACTTGAAATATAACGAGCGAAAAAGAGACAGGACCAACGCAGCGTAGGCCAGCCCCCCACTAGGTGGACGGATGATTTGGTGACAACCGCGTGGAGCCGATGGATGCAGGAGCCATTCAAAGTGGCGCTCTTTGGGAGAGGCCAATGTTCAGCAGTGGACGTCTTCAGGCTGTTGATGATGACGATGACGAAATTTACCAAACGCTTAAAACCCGGCCGCTAATAAAGCCGCGAAGCAATCAGCTTCAGTTACGGGACAGTAATTTCTCAATGTCTATCTGATAGTCAAGTTCAAGTTCTTTTTACCTGAGCTGAGAAAGTTTCAAAGAGAAATAGCCCTTATTTAGTTTATACCGTCACACGCATTTTCTACGCACAACCCACAATCGTTAATATTCCTTATCGTAGAATTTATTTCGCTTTGTCAAGGCGTCTGATAACGGTTTACCTTGTTCATAAACTTTGGTCGTGAATATTTATGTTTAGGTCAGTATAGAAATGTAAACATTCTAAATAAAACAAACAAAAAAATATATCAAGGGCTTATAGCGGCTGCCATTGGCTTAGCGTGGATTAATTGAAACTTTATCGTGATAAAAAGTATATCCTATGTAGGGGTTTCAAAAAACTCTGCTTAGCTTACTTCCGATGCCACTTGACGAACTATTAAAATTGAATTACGAACAGTCATCATCCATCAGTCAAAAGACGTCCACGTCTGGAGATAGGCCATTAGAAGGGGGATTTGCCATAATCACCACTCTCAAGGAGTCTTGGTGATCGCAGTAGATTACAAAGCATATCGAGAAGTATACAGCTGCTCATTCCCTAGATATTCCCTTAACGTCTCTTACGGCACCTATGGGAAGAGATGGGTACTATTCTTGCGTTAGGATCATACGGCTAACACAGACGAAAAGATGAAACACAACAATGAATGACTTACTGACTAAAATGACGAGAATTCTCCAGAACTCCAGCGCAAAACAATGGATTCAGCAGACTAATTGAAATGTAGCTATGAATTGCCTTATATGCTTCTATATCCTACTCTACAGCCATCATAAACGCAATTTTAGTATAGAGTTTCGCATGAATTACTTATTCATTTGTTAGACGTCATGGTGTAGAAGAAAACCGTCATAAACTGATAATGGAAGCTGTGACTAAGTATAAGAAGATTCTTACCATAATGGAAATTTTCAATTAGTCCAGGTTTTTATGGATTTATAAAAAACTGTTGCTGCTGCGTAGTTTTACGTGAATGGACAGTTAAAAAATTGCCTAGATTTAACAAAGGAACGCGATTAGAAAGGTTCGTTTTTATTATTTTAACGTAATGATTGCAGCCGAAATTGGCATTGTAACATAACCCTTGATCTATACCAATATTATAAAGAGGAAAGGTTTGATTGTTTGTTTGTTTGTTTGCATTGAATAGGCTCTGAAATTACTGAACCGATTTGAAAAATTCTTTCACTGTTGGGAAGCTACATTTTTCCCGGGTGACATAGACTATATTATGTTTTAAAAAAAATTAGGAGTCCTTACTAAAATTCCGAGCTATGGAGCGAGCTATGCTCGGTGTTTCCCTGCGAGATAAGCTCCGGAACGAGGAGATCCGCAGGAGAACTAAAGTGACCGATATAGCTCTTAGAGTTAGTAAGTTGAAGTGGCAATGGGCAGGCCACATCGCTCGTAGAACTGACAACCGATGGGGAAGAAAGGTTCTCGAGTGGCGACCACGAACCGGAAGACGCAGCGTAGGCCGGCCCCCCACTCGGTGGACCGACGACCTGGTGAAAGCCGCGGGGAGCCGATGGATGCAGGAGGCGAGCAGCCGCTCAAGGTGGCGTGCTCTGGGGGAGGCCTATGTTCAGCAGTGGACGTCTTCAGGCTGTTGATGATGATGATGATGATGACTAAAATTCCAATAATGTGACCCAAGGCGTAAAAAAGTTACCTAAAGTATTCATTACATCGCGTGCGATGCGAAAACTATTATATCCGTGCGAAGCCGGGGCGGACCACTAGTTCTTAATAAAATATCTTTAGGTTTAGACAAGATGTTTTTAAATTAGACTTAGAATTAGCAAGTTGAAATGGCAATGGGCAGGCCACATCGCTCGTAGAACTGACAACCGTTGGGGAAGAAAGGTTCTCGAGTGGCGACCACGAACCGGAAGACGCAGCGTAGGCCAGCCCCCAACTCGGTGGACCGACGACCTGGTGAAAGCCGCGGGGAGCCGATGAATGCCGGAAGCGAGCAGCCGCTCAAAGTGGCACTCTGTGGGAGGCCTATGTTCAGCAGTGGACGTCTTCAGGCTGTTGATGATGATGAAATAACTACAAAGCTATAATATAATACTGAGCCTAAACAACATTAAAATGTAAACAGTACTTAGGTATAATACCAACCAGACGAAGCGAGCCTATTCCCCTGATTGCTGATTAATTTTTTTATGCATATTGTTATACATTTTATGATCTAACCACAGATTAGAGAAAAAACAATGATCTAACGTAAGTTGGTCATACGTAAACTAACACACAATCAAAATACTCAAATAGGTAGGTTAGGTTGAGTAGGTTCTTGTGTTCTCATTTATACTAACTATATTTACGCTTACGTTACGATTGTTATTGTAAACAGTTTAGATCGTATTTCAAATTTCAACCACCATTTTGTAATATCAAAGCCCACAGTTTACATAGTTTTAACACGATGCATCCACGGAAACCGCCTTACCATTTACCTATATAGGTCGATGCAGCATCCTACTCTCCAAGGAATATTTATATAGGTTCTCTTTCGCGATTACGAAGGAATTTTTGACATTTCTCAATATGTAATTAATCCTCATTTTAACACTTTTGGGGTTAAAGTGAACACAGACTTAGGATATTTTTGTCCTAGGTCTTATTATAGAAGTGAAGTAACGTTAAATAATCCTTAAAAAAATAATATCTGAAACCTGTTCTACTTGCATGTCTATATAATAGGTAGGTATTACTGGGGTTAGAGTATGAATTAAGATTCTGACATTCATAATTCATAATTCATAATTCATAATTCATTTATTGCTGTCACAGGGTTACAGGATGCAGGTCTTATTGCTACATTTATATAGTCCCACCTGTAACATGCCATTGTAGCATGCAATAGGCTGGGATGACTGACTTGATTTAATTCAAACCAGTATCGAACGAACGTCATATACATTTTAAACATATACATGTCATAGGTACTTAATAGTCTAAAGCAATACATTTCTTCATTTATTTACATCGTTCCATTATTGCGCTTTGGTAGATAAATGACCTTGACAATATGTTTCGAATTTTGTGATTTTTGAGTATGCCGGTTTTTTACAATGTTTTTCATTACCGTTGCCAGAGCAAGTGCGAACTCCGCACATTTGGTCCAGGGTTAAACAGGTTACGTTATATAGCTTGAAAACCACACGGTCTATCGCTGAGTCACACTCTAAACCCAATAGAACCTTAAAACATTACACCGGTGCGATCATTTAAATGTAATCTACTATTTATGTACTCGTAGATATACGTAAACCCTGTTATAATAATTATAAAGCATGTGTAATTGAATGGAGGTTTGTTATCGCGCCACGTGACCTACGCAACACATAGTCATTGTTTCTGCGATTACAGATGTTACTAAACTGCGATTACCTTTTTGTTTAGGTCAGTACTGTAACGTGACGTTTTGTTTCCATAGGCATTCACTGGAAAATTATATAGGCATGTACTGTAATTAGAGGATGGAAGGTCAGTAACTATGTCATTGCCCATTTCCGCATGGCGATGAACTTATTGAAATATGTTGACCGTACATAACATGATATAGCCTTCTGAAACGAATAGGTTAGGTTTATTGATATCTGAGAACATGCAAATTAAAGAAATCCTTTGGGACATGATAAACTTTTTTTGCGCCCGATGGCTTCTGTCTTGGGTTAACGATTAGGTACCGTCTTATGACAACAACTGCCCGAAACACCTGTTCTCTAAAACATGGTAGCGCTCAGTTCTAACCTGTCAATGTCGAGGTCCGACCGTTAAAATCGTGAATAATGATGAAACTGAAAATATGGCAACATTTTTTGGAATTACCTGTAATGCAATATCTCGAAATTTTTGACCACAGGCTATACTATGGTTTTACAAAAATAAAATGAATTTGATAGAGAAGGGGGAAGCTTGAGCCCTGAGCCTCCCTAGCTACTTTATAAGTCCAAAACGCTTACTCGCTGATTACCTAAAACGCAGTGTGACTTTATCACGTTGTGTCTAAATGTCATTTCAAATGAGCGTTCCACCACCTCTTGACTGGACACAAACTCAACCAGTCAAACATTGACGATTGCATAAGAATTGATTATCGATTAAAAGCGGCACTGGCGTCCAATCGGCCGACATCTCTTGAACAAATGCACGCCACTGAGCTCGTTCTTCGGCTCTACTTATTTTGCAAGGAAAATAGCATACTTGGGATTTCGTAAAAGTGTACAGTCAGCCTAAAATAATAACTCAAAACATGTGGGAAGGTTGTTTTTGTGGTTTTGCATTTTGTAGTTCGGTTTGATGTTTCACTTTTGGATGTTTTTAGCGTAAAATAATGTTGCAGATTGATTACAACTTGTTGAAAGTTTTTGTTTTTGCATATAATATTTATAAATTCAAAAGATGCAGTTTTCAATAGTTCTGATTTCTATGAACAATATATTTTAACTGAATAGGAAAAATCCCATTCTTTTGCCCTATCTGAATAGTATTTTAAAGAACAATAACATAATCACTGTACCCTAGTTTTGTGCTAAAAAAACTATAACTATTATAGGCATCTTGCATCTGATCATATGGACTCACCTGTGTATCTTTACAGCATTTTGGCCCCAATCCGAACAAATTAATGACTTATCGAAAATTGAATCTTGATCATCCGTATCAAGAAAAACGCGTCCACTCGTTAATGCGAATAATCGTGTTATAGCAGCTTCCACACGAGTTCGTAGGTCAGTAACAACCGTTTCACAAGAATGTAGCCACTATAGAATAGAAGTAGATACAAAATGCTTAGTCAATCGTTGAGATGCTCAGTGCATGTTCATAAGCTCAGCGATAAGCGGTTATGTTTATGAAGAAGCACACAAAATTAACGAAAGTTGTGACAGAAACCAACCTACACTGAACCAGGGGAGTCGTTACCACGCTGTATGCCTAAGTTAAAAAGTGCAAAGAGTATTAATCCGCTTTTCTATTTTAGACGATTTGAATTCCGTAATTGGTTAGTTGGGAATGTAAGGGGCCCGATGTTGTTGATAATTGGTGTCTACGATAACGGTTAATTGACGTAAAACTTGAATCTTGAGCGTTGCGAATCGTATTACGTCGGCTTATGCGCTGGCGCAACACTGTAAAAATTTAAAACAGTTTTCGTTAGAGGATCGGACTACTAGATACAGTTTTTTAAATGTTAAAGTTAAGTTAGAATTTTTTTTCCCATTTATTAATTACATATAGTACAGTATTATCTGGTATATATATATTTTTTTGCAAAAAATATAGCTTGCGGCTATTTTCTTTGTCAGTGTTGTGTCTCATTATTGGCCAGCATTTCTACGTGATACCAGCCTAATGAAGCTAACGATACAAATTCTGTTATACCTAGTTTAAATGCCACCGCGCATTTTACACAATCATTCGCAATTTTAGGGAGTCCCCAAAGAGCTTTTCTGGCCCAATATCCGCTTGTAGCGAGAACCGCACTAGGTCATATTTATGTCGGGTAGTCAATGATTGCATGCCTATTTAACGGGTAATAGATAGGTATGCATACTACATCAGAATCTATTATACCTCTATTACCTCTCTCTGTACCTGTTATTAATGATTTGCATAAAATATACTACATAACCAGTTATTTACAATAGAGCACCTTGCCATTTTAAACAAAATTAAAACAAATTACAGGTTTATTTACATAAAATCATGGTGAAATACTTCTGCATGTCATTGTAATATTAATATAACAGTTTTAACCTGACTGCTTATATTAAAACTTGCCTAAGTACTAATAGTACTTGCGTACAAAGACAACTATGACTATAATAGCTAGCACATATATTGAACAATATTTTTCCAGCAATCGTACCCCAAATTGGTAAAGTTACACACGCAGAGAAGGCGCGCGGCTGCCGCAAGTTATTTTTCCTCGATGTGCTGTCTCACGACGGATTCATTCTTTACGTTTTGTCTATCTACTCGTATGTTCAGCTAGTGTTTTCTTCAGCATTATTTTGCTGAAAGGGTGTTTACACCACTTCTATTCATACTACTTTCAAGGCGTTACAAAACAACGTTACGAAAAGATCACGATTAGGAAATTAGTATCATTCTTTTGACATTAATTGGGATCACTCAAATCATTAAATGTTTAAACTGCCTCGAAAAAGATAACAAAGTTGACGCATGCGAATCTCATTTTTAATCTAGGTATTTATATTAAGTATGTATAATTATGTACATAAAGCCTCACATATGAATTAAATCACCTGACAATATCTAAAGATCATTATAGACGTATAATCACGTATAAGTATAACCACAAAGATTAGGTAGGTATACTATAAACCGTACATTTCTATTTTCTTCAAAGCAAAGTACATCATCCCGTTTTTTAGTTAAACCCTTCGTACTACCCCGAAACCAAATGAAATCCGCAATCTGACATCGCAGACATGACATTGCCAAACAAAATTACATTCTGGGGGACCAGTAAAAATCAGCTACGATGACTTGGCGATTCCTGGCGGGTACGTTCTCAATCCCGAACCCTTCCTCTCAATATGATTTGCGTCAGTGGCGATGCGTTTCGAACAGATCACCGGACGGTAACCGACTGGAAAAAGTACTTCTCATCCGGACTTGTATATATCGGTTTGATTTCATGTCGACGTAAGACGTTTATCGACTGAAACTATAATAAAAGAAATGTGATAAGCAATGAAAAATAAACTTACCACATGAAATGGAATACCTTACCAGCCTCTGTATTTTCCAAAAAAAGTATGATTCCTTTAGAATTTTTCAAGGCAAAATGAGGCGGTATCTTCTAGGCAAGCATGCTCCATCGTCGGTTCCTCACTTATACCAAGGTTAAATGCAAGCATATCACAGTTAAAAAAATTTGCATTTGACCGCAATCTCACCTGATGGAAAGTGACGTCGGGGTCTATGATGGTACATGCTTGCCTAGAAGATACCTATTCACTCGCGACTTGAAGAGCTCCAGTGCTTATCGGGAAACAAAGACGCTGGTAGTGTTCCATTCCTTCGCTGCTCGGATTATAAATATCGAGTCAAACCGCTTTGTGCTAATCGAAGGAATATCAACCATAAATGGTTGACTTGTAGCTGTACGTCTTGTTGTCCGATGGTGAAATCGAGATGGTGGAATTAGATTGTGTAGCTCCTCAGCACACTCACCGAAATGTAACCTGTAAGTGTGAGTTTGTGTTAAGACGTAATCACACAATAAATTAAATAAAAGTTCCTACTAATACACCTAATAGATTTTCGAGGAAAACCCTTGACGAGTGAAGCGATTGTTGTGCCTTTGTTCACAATACCTTTGTTTATACCACAAGCAGTTCCAAAGGCGTCCGACCACGAGGTGGGTAATGTTATCATTCCATTAATTACAACAGCCACCCCGCTTTTTAAAAGTAAATTAATCCGATTAAGGGGGGAATCGAAGAACCCGCTCCGTCCGAGTTTATTCAGCCAACTTTCTTTGGAATAATTATTTTTTGTAATTAAATCCATCAACACGATTTTTTCCTAATGATTCTCCCGTGGGAGTTGCCAGGGTGGAGGGGGACGTCTTATTTTTTCTTTAATTATCATGTTTCGTTGTATTAGTGCGACGCCCGCGCCTGGTATGGATTGAAAAAAAAGGAAAAATTATTGCACTTTAATTTGATAAATCTAAATTGTGTCGTCGTTGCCTTTGTTGTTATTTTCTGCATTTAATGTACTAGTTTTGTGAACAAAATGACAGGAGAATTACATCTGTTCAATAAGTCTGGTGGGAAGTTACTGTAGTTCAACAACAACCTACGTAATAATAACTGATTTTTCTTATATACTCTAAGTACTTTTTTACATGATATTTTAATTGCCTTTTTAATATTCAAAGTCGTTATTTTGTTGTGGTCCCTATCCCTAACTGCTGTGGCTTCCCTCCCGGTGTTAATGATATCTCGGTTTTAAGGGGCACATCATTTACTTACTTTTACCGAAATTAATTGAAATGAGTTTTGACGATGAAAAGATGGCGATACAAAAGAGAATGGTGGGCGCTAGGTGTCGCTTGGAGATAGCTTGCTCATCTGTTAATTAATATTATTTTGTGGCGAGCAATTTATTTCCTTTGATAATTTAGCTTTGATTATTTTGTTAAAGTAAGTGAAGGTACCTACCATAGCTACTACAAACTTTATAGCTCAAGTCACCAGGGGAGTGGATTCGTTGATAGAAAAGTATTTCTTCGTTTTGCCCTAAAACTTTGTGAGTACCTAAGTTTATATTCTATAGTTTTATATATTCATGCACTTGGTGTATGTAGAACATTGTAAATATTGTACAATACAATACAAAAGTACTTTATTGAACGCCAACAAATAAAAATGCACATAAGAAAAAATTACAAAGGGATGGTAAAACAACGGGCGACCTTATCGCATAAAGCGATTTTTTATGCCATTTTTTGAACTATAAGTTAGTTCTAAAATTAATAATAAATAAGCTGTAGAACGAAGTCGTCTAAAATTTGCTTCAGTAAATGGCTAGGGTTGTTGTACATTTGCCACGAAGTAAATTCGCCACATCTTGGAGCCATCGGGGACCAACCAGGAGGAGCATCTAGGAGAAGATAGTACAATGAAACATAATAGAAGTTGAAGAAACTTTATCATTATATATAACAACACGCAGTTAGGACAGCTAAAAAATTAGAGGAAGTATTTCTCTGATACCAAAGTAAACAAAATAAAGAATTGTATTCGAAAAAGTACTTCCCAGAATAGCATTCGACTCGCAAATATTACATCACTGATATATTCCGCTATAAACATCCCGTCTAATACAATTCCTTATCATAATAGAGGTCTCATTTCATTACCCGTATTCAGGTCACATGTGCGAATGGGTGTATGTACGCCATTAATATATCGACAGAGGATCGCAGATTGATGAGGCCCGTCCCCTGGGCAGCCACGGACCTCCGGTGCTCTGCAATACGTCGAGCTTGTTTTGTTTTTAACCGACTTCACAAAATATAATGTTGGTTCTCAATTATTTTTAAAATCAACAAAGATTTTATAAAGAGACCAACTATAGTGCCAGCCTCTCTTGACACACATTCTTCAACCATATACAAACTTCTTTCCGTAGCGTTTTTTTTTACCAGCTCATAATGCCAACTTCGCAAAATGCTTGAAAAACGGCAACATCTCAAAATTCAATATTTCTAGATGTTACAGTTGTTTGGGTTGAGAAGTCAGACTCATTTTCGAAGTAAAATTATGGGTTATCAAACCAGCTTGCTCATGTGTGAATTTCTTATTTAGTATATTTATTTGGTGTAATAAAATAAACTTGAAAAATAACTTCGTAAGTTCCAATAAAAATAATTCCACGACAAGTATATATACAAAAAACCAACATACCTTTTTTCTGTAGATTTTAAGTTTACTTACTATCTTAGACTGATTTTAGAAAATATCTTCGCATGTGCACCACCACTGTGCTATATATATATATCAGTGCTATCTGCAACCCTCTCGGGACTTATTTATTTTATCCCGACGGATGTGTATTGTGTAGTATTTTTTGGCGTAGATACAGAGAACAATGAGATACAGTATTTCAAAACAATATAGCTACTATTTTTGATTGGATATCGGCATTAACCGTATTAAACAAAAAATAACACAAGCACTTCTTTTTTTTGTCTGGATAAAATCAATATAGGTATTGATTTTTACCAGACTAAAAAAAGAAGTATAAAGTTTGCGTTATTTATGTTTGGGAAAACAATCTCATGGTATTATTTTCGTATTTTATTTGATGTAGGATAATAGATTTTAATTTGATTTAGGTTACGTATCTCAACAAATGATGTTAGGTATACATCGTTAATTAAAAAAAGAAGTTGTCGATATTCGTAAAAATACAAATAAATCAATTCGATGACAAAAAAGAAACAAAACAGTACAAAAACAAAGTACAAAAATCGGTTGTTTCAGTAGTACAAAAACATTTTTCATTAAGTTTTTTAAATATGTAATCGATGCTATTCCTCGTGTTGCCGTAATGACAGTTTTGTTTCGTGGCGTTTTTGATCAGTTTAAATGAGTACCATAAACTAGTATTTAATGGGCACGATCTTGACTAAAACCTATAAAATATGAAAAACTGACAAAATGTATCCAACTTAGCATGGGAAACAGGTTAACAAATAAGTATTACGAAAATGAAAAGTAGCATTTATAAAATATAAAACAAAATCGAAACGATAACAAAAACTTCGATTCGTTATAATAAAAGTCACAGAGGTGCGATTCTATCGATCTTGGAAGCGTGTCGAGCGGTTCCTCTCGTTAAGATGTTAATGATTCTGCATAATAATTGCATCGGAGGAAAGTTTCCTCGCGACCGTCTTCAGATCGAATGACGTTATAATTTAGTTTGAAATACGATATCTAACACTTATTTTATTACTGGTATGGCTTAACCGTACTAGTAATAAAATTTGCTCTAAATGATATATGTACTTCGGAGCAAACCGTGGAAGAATAAAAACCTGAATTACGCAATAAGACCGCTGCGCCAAGCATTTCACCGTCGTCCGCACATAATATTACATTGCGCTGGCGCAGCGTGAATGCATGTCAGTGACACCGATATCTAACACTGCTACATCGCAACAGGTTAATGACCGCGTTCCAATCTCCATCGAAACTATTATGAAGCCATTATCACCAAAACAGCAGCAGTTAGTCTGAAGCAGGAGCCACCGTTGTTGGCCAACGGTGGTCCTGCTTCAGCAGCATCTATACCAACTCTACCCAAAAAGACATATGCGCATTGCGCAAGCTTCACGGCCCTCGTATACGACGTCAACAGCAAAGGCAAACTTCACGAAGATGGATTCTTATCTAAACTACGGCTCTACGGCTCGTGGAAAAGAAAAAGCGTCTATCTCGACCGGCCCGCAACCACAGCACCACCGCTTCCGATGCGTCTGCAGCTACCTACGAGCTGCAGAGCCGATGACCGATGATCTCCCGCAAAAACTCGCAATTTTTACGAATAAAAAGTATCCTATTTTAACCCCGGTAATATAAGAAAATTGTGTGCAAAATTCCATAAAAATTGGTTCAGCTGCTATGGCGTGCAAGCCACACAAACAAACAAACCAATAAACAGACAACGCTTCACTTTTATATAAATAAATAACGCCTAACGATCACATACATAGATCCTGGACGTTAACAAGGATCCCCGACCCAGGAACTACTAGGACCATGGTCCACCACACCCAGACACGAACAAGTATTTGCGCTTTTTTTATGTGCACAAATACTCGTCCTGTCGCGGGAATCGAACCCGCCGCGTCCAGGTTATGAGCCGACCTGCTCAACCACTACACAACAGAGGCTGTCAATTATAATATCAGTATATGAGAAGTAGGGATATAGGACAAAAGAGTAGGTAGATGTCTTGAAGAAATTTACGTATTATATTTGCATTATTTTAAGATCTTGCTACGGCGTAGATCATAGTCGTAGCAGTTGTGCTACAAAAGAAGAGAACCCATACTCATCTCAGACACGTTCAATTTTATTGATCAATCTTTGTGATTGATAAATTTTATTGATCGTGTAGGGTTAGTATTGGTCAATGTTTTTCGGTTTACAGTATGGAGAAAACATTGACGGAAGTGGTCTCGTCAATTTTATTGATCAATAAAATTGGACGTGTATGGGGACCTAAAAGTGCAGTGAGAATTTGATTGATATGTTTCTCGATATCATTACAGTTTATAATGAAGATTTTCAATCTCAAAACACTATCTTATTACAGGGAAATAAGGTTTATAATGGTCATTGTATTTCAAAATGTTACTACCGGTTGCAATGCCCCAAGGCGCGGCATTTGGTAGAAACGTATCGTCCGCTCCGTGACCCCCGACCGAAGTCCGCTTTCTCAAACGATCCCATCTTTTCATATATTCTCTCATTTCTTTGTGAAACACCCTTTTATACCGTGAAATACGGCGTTATGTTTCGATTGTAATAAGTCAAAGAAGAAAAAGATATTCATTGAAAGATAATATATAATATTTATTTGTTATGATACCACGAGTGTCAAAATATCTATAAATCTTTCGCTAATGTACCTACACACTTTTAAGATATATGAGTAAACTTAAATTAAAACCTAATAATTTAAGAATCGGTTAATGACCCTTTTTTTGGTGAAAACGCACGCTTTGTTCTTGTGTTTTTTACACACTAGTAACTTACTTTAAAGGTGCAAGCAAGCATTCAGTCTCAATCTGATGGGAACTGTAACTCGTGCGTAGTCTATGCACACCTGCAACATTGAGGTGTCAATAATGCGTTGCTTACCCTGTTGGACTCTTTTAACCCTCCCTTTAAAGTGCTTCACACTACATTATACCAAATAGTTTAGTTCTTTTAAGTCTTCCAATCAATGAATATATTTTTCACACAAAGCATATCATCATCATCATCAACAGCCTGAAGACGTCCACTGCTAAACATAGGCCTCTCCCACAGAGCGCCACTTTGAGTGGCTCCTTGCCTCCTGCACTCATCGGCTCCCCGCGGTTTTCACCAGATCGTCGGTCCACCGAGAAGAGCGCCGGCCTACGCTGCGTCTTCCAGTTCATGGTCGCCACTCGAGAACCTTTCTTCCCCATCGGTTGTCAGTTCTACGAGCGATGTGGCCTGCCCATTGCCATTTCAACTTGCCATCTCTAAGAGCTGTATCGGTCACTTTAGCTCACACACATTAAGCACATACTTAATGAATTCAAAAAACCTCGTTACTTAATCTATGCATAGTAGTAGTAATATCAAGACAAAAGTTAGATAAGATTGAAAAGGTTCACATACCAATACTGGACCCTTGGTTAAGATCCATTAGCGAACTTTATCTAATATATATGCATAATGTGGCCTCGCGCGCGGTCAGCTTAGAATTATAAAATAGCCCTGGCATAGTTGGCTTAAGTTTTATAATGGATATTGAAAACATTTTAAAGTAGTAACCGTTTGTTTCAGTTTATGTTTATCTATCTATTTGAGTTCACTGATGTTATGTGCAGTGAGAAAGCTGCAGCATCCAGAGCATTAGGTTCTGTGTCATCATCAACAGCCTGAAGACGTCCACTGCTGAACATAGACCCCACAGAGCGCCACTTTGAGCGGCTGCTTGCCTCCTGCATCCATCGGCCCCCGCAGTTTTCACAGGTCGTCGGTCCACCGAGTGGGGGGCCCGCCTACGCTGTGTCTTCCGGTTCATGGTCGCCACTAGTGGACCTTAAGTAAGTAAAGTAATTAGTAGTTAAGTAGGTTTAATGTATTTAGTAGTAAATGAAAAAGAAAGAAAAGTAAGTAGTAATGAAAGTTCGTCTAGGTAGGTACCACCGCTTTGCCAGTTATTCTGCCGCCAAGCAGTAGTGTGCAAGCACTACTGTGTTCCGGTTTGAAGGGCATTGTAGCTAGTGAAATTACTGGGCAAATGAGACTTTATGATCAGATCACTCAGTCAAGTAATCCGATTACTAAACTGGGTGATGTCTCAGGATGACGTGCGCAGTGCAGTGTCACGCGAAACTTTATTGTTGTAAAGTTCCGGGTGACACTGCAACTGTTATGGGCGGCCGTGTCACTTAACATCAGGTGAACGACTAGCTCGTCACGTCATTCATACACATAAAAAAAAAAGAAAAAAGTTGTATCATGACAATACCAAAATACTGATCATAATTTATGATATTGTTTTGGTATTGATATTTTCGATATACCTCGTTGTACTAACTGTATTCATCACGCTTACTTAGTGATGCTCGATATTTATCAATGTTCTTAAAACAAGCGATATTAGAATCGAGAGAATCGATATTTTTATATCGATACCATTTCCAATATCGGAATTCGAGATAAATGAATCTAACAATATGACAATATGTCATGTGATTTCACTTACTGTGTTTAATGGAAACGATATTTCCCCAAATATAACGTCGATAATATTGTAGAAACGCTCTATGTTTTCTCGGTCAATGTGATACTTTTATAAGAGTAAAAGTACATGTTATAACAGCTGTGCAACCAAAAATATCCATATTTAGGGATTGCTAACGATCGAATATCGAATGTACTTACATTTTGATATAAATATTATAGATATTTTTGTAACATGCATAAATTATTGATCAGCAAACCCTATGATAAGCATCATAACTGGCGTTTTAGGGGGAGGCCTGTGTTCAGCAGTGGACGTATTTCAGGCTGATGATGATGATGATGATATTGATCATATCTATGGTACGTCTCCTCCAAGTTACACTATATACCATGACTGTAAAATATAATGTTTTCCATTTTACAATTTAAAAAAAGAGGTAATTACCTAAGTACCCACCACAATCACAATGCCCGCCGTACTTGATTTGGTGAGTTCAGTGATTCATATAATATTATGGGCACCTCTAGAGGTATATATTGATTGGTTCGCCTAATAACAAGAGGCCTATTTAATCTACCATGGTGATCTATTCCACACGTGCATGTGTAGGTAAAGTGTACAAAGGTCTATAATAGCTATCTCTGTGTGCGTGCGGTCGTTAATCATAATTTCAGATGTTTGTACGTGTGTATGTATGTTGGTTCATATTATTATGTTTCGGGGATAAGAAATTAGTTAGTGGACATTAAACTTGGGTGGAGTGCGACCGATATATCTTGATCTGCGATTTAATAAACCCAACAAAAATAACGTTCATCAATAGCCCGAAGACATCCACTGCTGGACATAGGCCTCCCCCCAGAGCGCCACTTTGAGCGGCTGCTTGCCTCTTGCATCCGTCGGCTCCCCGCGGTTTTCACCAGGTCGTCGGTCCACCGAGTAGGAACGTTAGCAAAGAGTAACTGCAGATTCATTAACTTTCTTACTGTTAGAATATAACTATTGTTAACTGTACTGTAGCTAAGATATTCACGTCAAGTTTCCTAAAGCTTAATATGCTGCGCGGTTTCCTACGCAATTTTTGCATGGTTATAGTTTTTTTTATCCTTGAGTTGTCACCATTTCAAATTTCATTTAGAGCAGATCAGCCGTTTAGTCGTAAACACGTAACAAACAGAAAGAGACACCTTTGAATGTTTAATAATATTAGTGCATGGTTTTGCACATTGATCACCACGGTGGCGGATAGCCATAAGAGTTATTACCTACCGTCTGCCCCCGCTAACGTTTCCCATTATGTCGTAAAAAATTATCATGCTAATACGAAAGTCACGTTTTTTAAATTTTGTGGGTCCTTACAACGATCAAAACTGGTTGATCGCGGTAACCAAAACTTAGCAAGAAGCATTAAGGGCTGGCACATAGCAAGGGACTGACCCGTTATGAAATTCAAATCTAGATCAATAACCGCGCTTATATCATTGTCTTCATTAGAGATAATTGGGTGCGCTCCCGTCAGCCGCAACTTTGTTTGTTCGCCTATAACTTGAGACGAATTACTTGAAGGTGGTAACCTTACGTAGGCAAATGTGGGCGGCTAATGAAGGTCCGCTGATATTTTGGGACTGGGTGGAAGTACTTCGGCACTTTCCATGATGTTTCGATGGAAGGCAATTCGTTACTAATATATGTGATCAATCTAGAATAAAACTAAGAAGTAATAAGCGGGTACAAATTTTATGAGGTTAAATGATCTTTTAATCAAACTTCTACGATTTTATTGAGGACGCCCTTTATTGATTAAACCAATTACTACAGGATGTGAGTGTAACAATTACGCCAACGTCATAATATGTCCCATTTCAATCAAATCTACAGAAAAATAGGATTTTTCGTAGCACAAATTAATTCAATTCTAAATCTGACTCTCAAGTAGCTGCGGTAACACACTGTAAAGATCTTGACGTCAGACTCTTAACTTGAGCTTGGATGACAGCCCGGCGAGCACGTGAAAGTGTCTTACCTTAATGCTATGTTTTACGATGTTTCTTTCAACGAAACCTTAAGCTCAATGTGGAATTCAAAGCACGATTGCAAGTCGACGCAACTACCGATTGAGCCACTGTCGCTTGAAAGGTTCCCATTAGTTCTAATAACTTTCAATAATATAAATAAAGAAGTGATCTAAATAACCTATTTAAGAGTGAAAGAGTAACTCGGCTCAGTTTTTCAAAGTACTAACATAACTAGCTTAAGAAAACCACTCTCTACCACGTTAAGGTAAGGTAGGTAAAAGAATCTTTCCAGTATTCTCCCCAAGTAGTCAGGTTCAGGTAACACCGTCATTTAAAGGCGGGCCATGTTTGCATTTGCAGAGTAAACACGATTAGCTGAAATTAGGTTAGAACGTTTTATGTTATTTATTCTGCAAAAACGTATGTTCATTTACTCATGTAAAGTGAGCTGAAATTACCTGGTTTAGTTTAATAAATTGTTATGAGTATAATTTAAATAATTACTTATAAGCACATCTCAAGTTAGAATGAATAGGTTAGCTATACTAGACGTTAACTTAGTCCACGAGCTGAAAGCATACATCAACAGCAGGACGACGTCCACTGATGAACATAGACCTCCCCCATAAAACGTCACTTTGGACGCTTATTATATATAGGGGAGGGGGGGGGGGGGGGGGGGGGGGGTTTCATAATCACCACGCTTGGCAAGCGGCTTGGTGATTCAGAAAATTTTACGTAAGCACCGAGGAGAATGCTGCTGCTCATTCCTTGAATGTTCTTTTAGCCGGCTCTTCAAATTCTAAAAAAAAATAAACGAGTGAATTAATTTTAAATTCAAATAAAAAACAGACGGTTTGTTTTGTATCTATGTACATATTCATTTAATACCAGTGTTTCTCGGTTACTTTACTCAGGGGTAGATACAACATCGCACCGTCGATGTTGACTCGCATCGATTCCAAGTTGATCGGTTTCTAATCCCCATTTCTCTCGCTATTACGACTTTTTGTGCGCTCACCTCACTCCATATTTCCGCGCATATCGCGACGATTGGAAGATCCATTATTTTTTATGGTTGGAATACACGCCGTTTAGAAGTGTCACCCCCTGCCTACCAAGTGTTAACGCCTGGTGCTTCAAGGGGCGACGAAGAGGTGAGATGTTGCTAATACATAACAAAAATATTTCTCTAATGGTGCTTAATGCCCGTTTGCACTAAAGTTTGACAGCTCTTATAGGTTCGTACTTATTCCTCTGTGACATACCCAAATGCATTGCAGTAGGAGCTGTTTAACTTTAGTATATATCGGGCATATATTCTCTTATAAGCATCTAATGGTAGGTATACAGTGTATTCCTCTATGGCTGGCTTGAGATACGTCTCACAGCTTTTAATTTTTAGCCACACCCCAAGCAAAGACAGCTTCCACTCAATACATTTTATCGACAAACGTCACTGACGCTGCGTGACACTTATGTAAATATTTAAATACGATCCAGTACAAGCTATGAATATTTTAAACTCTAAGTAAACCACTCGGCTTTGTATTTCCACAACGGTACCCACACATCAATAATAGAAAACAGTTTGCTATTCCTTATGACGTAAGGTATAATTTTGCTTATGACCTATGCAAATGTTGTTTGGCTTTCCATTTTATATCTATGCATAAAGCGATTTGATAAGTGCTAGCAAATTGGGGATCGATATTAAACTTACGAGTTATGCTGATTGGATTTTTTCAAGTGGCTCAAAGGGCACGGTGAATAATTGAGTGCGACTTAGTTCTTAAAGTGGAAAACGCTATTGGAATTAGAGTTCAATTTTATATTTACTCCACCTTATCTAAATTTGAATTGAGTTCTAAAAAATATGGTTTAATTAGTATGGATGGAAGGTATCATAGGTTTTCAATGACTCTCTGAAACTTTTTGCTCTGCCAATTTTAGAAGGAGTGTTGGTGATATGTTTCATTTTTGTTTGTACCCAAAATACATAGCGTATCACAGAAACCTTTTATGAATATATTTAATTTATTCATAAAAGCCCTATATATTCACTTTGAAAAAAATATTTTTATATTTTCACCAATAAAAAGTACTTAAAGGCATTTGGATTTCTACTAATGTCAAATCCAAAAAATGGTAACTATACCTACACGAAATCCTAATAATTTATTTTTCATGTCTATTGTTTATTTTCTATTCAACAAAGGGTACAAAATATAATCAACCATTAAACAAGAAAAGCATCAGAAGCTCAGCTGTAAGTGGTCATTCAGAATGGAAAAATTCGCCACAAGCAATATCACTAAGTAGGTCGTGATGGTATCATTGATCACGCAGATCCTCCGTAACAGTGGCCTTCCATTCACAATAGGTATACGAGTACCACCCTTATAGCAGGGTACAAAGACGACAGTACTGAAACATTCACCTTTGCTATGTATTCCAGTCTTCCTCAGAGTAAAGTTAACATAGAAATGAAATAGAAATAGAAAGAAAGAAATGTCTCCTTATTGTGTCATTACTTAAATTTTTTCCAAACCTCTATTGGTTCGAAATAATGGCTGCTTTTTGTACTAACCAGTCTTGCGTTTGACCACGTTTCTCCTGATTAATATTTCATCGTTTTCTCGAATGCTTTAAGGTTTCTAAGAATTACATCGTAGATATTATAGGTCCTATAGGACCAAGCACGTACACCCATACTTCTATTGTACGCGCGAAAACCTAATATAAATTGCTTCAGTACAAAGTAAGTATAGCGATTCACTTTTGATCTTTAATTGAATAGTGCTAAGAGACAACGGTAAGGTGCTGGACTAGAAATTTTCCATAGTTCATTCGAAGGCCAGCTAGATGAGCTAGTAAGACCTAGAAGACTAGGTCACATAGACATAGATGGTACTGTAAAACTTCGCATTATATATGTGTGAGTGAATCATAATAAAGTTCATAATAAAGTTGAAACCCTGTAACTCACTAGCCCCCTAGCACCGAGCTTCGAGTCCGTTCGATCTAGAGATCTCTTATATTCAAGTACCTCTCATCTCACCTACCTTTCCGGTTCTCTTGCTTTTGTTACGCGAGTCGCTGTAGCCTCGATAGGATGTCTTTGTTACATTGTCGCTTTGATAAGCGACGCGAGTTTATGATATGGTCTTGAAAAGGAATAAAATTCGATATTTTTCAGTTCAATTTAAGTAGATACATTTTTCAGATGCAGAAAAAATCAACTCAGCTCAGAATAATACGGCTCTACCTTAGTATGTTGTAATTATGCCTGTAATCAGTCTTCTGTAGGTTACATTTTGGAGAGTATGCGCATGCCGTTCATCAGCTCATTCCGTTATCCCCTTTCCATCATAGAACTACAAAGCTCGGTGATTCTTCACATCCTTACACCGTTAGTGTACCACAAGTCCACACTAAGCGTTTTGCTGAGTCATTCATAGTCCGAACGGCCAAGGAATGGAATGCTCTTCCAGCAACAGTGTTTCTTCCTGGGTATAACCTGGGTCTTTTCAAGTCAACAGTGAATGGGCATCTCTTGGGCAAACGTGCTCTACCTTAGACAACTTCGTTACTTACCATCAGGTGTGTGTTGTTGTCAAACGTATGCCCATTTTAGAATAAAAAAAAAACAAACCTGTTTCTAACTGAATTTGGTATTTTCTAAACGCTCATTTATAACATATTCCAAATGTGTTTAAATTAATTATTTAAATTCAGTAATTTCTGTCTGCATCTACTTATAATGCTAAAGTCTTATATATCAAAAATTAACATAGGTACCTACGAAAAACTTCAATCCTCTAAGTAACCTCATACAGTAGGAAAATAACTGGCATTAACTTTACGTATGATACAGGTTGCAAAAATACCGATACTCCCCGAAGTGAAACGTAAAGAAATTTTTAAAAGCCACTACCCCCAGGTGGCGACTGGGAGAATACAAAGTGTGCAAGGCGGGCGATCCGCCTTCGGTGCTATTACGTAATATGTTAGCAAATTTCAGATATCCCTTTCCATGAAAGAAGATCAATGCCAGAGGCGTACTAAAATCATTTCTGTAATGGTAAATAGTTTATTCAAATGTACCCTACATTACTGTAAAATATTTACTTTTGTGAAATCCAGCACAGCGCCCTTAGCGGTAACTACACGTAACTAAGGATTTCATATAAATATTTTGACAGCCTCTGTGGTATGGTGGTTGAGCAGGTCGGCTCTTAACCCAGAGGCGGTGGGCTCAATTCCCGTGACAGGACAAGTATTTGTTGCACATGAAAAAAATGCACAAATATTTTTTCTGTGTCTGGGTGTTGCGGGACCATGGTCCTCGTAGTTCCTAGGTCCAGAGATACCTAGATACCTTAATAGTAGGTACCTTGTGAGATGGAACATATATATTATTACCTATTATGCTATCTATAATTTGAAAACCTTAATTTTTACAGGCAAACATAAGTGGCCTATAAATTTGATATAACAGCTCTTAGAAATTAATAGCTGATATAATGCAGCTGACTGTAATTATCTTATATACTTTTATTGTTTTACTACATGCCACAGATAATTAATAAACACTCTTTATTACATCATACTAGCGACAATAGAGTCAAGAAGAGGAAAAATGTTTGGCCACTTTGTACGACGTGACAGCTTCATGAAAAACATCATAGAAGGAAAGGTAGAAGGGAAGAGAGGAAGAGGCAGACTTAAAAGGGCATATATACAGATAAGAAAAGATAAAAGTCATGTCGTACGTGGAAGTCAATGCGTTGGCTGAAAATAGAGAAAGATGGCGATTACTCCACCGACAAGAGCAGGCTTCTTAAATAAGAAGAAGATTACATCAGTTACAGCTTTATCTTAAACAAAGAGGTATAGGTTATCTTGTGCAAACATAGTTTAAAAAGACATTTAAACTTTAAATGTCT
This sequence comes from Ennomos quercinarius, assembly GCA_910589525.2. NCBI lineage: Eukaryota > Metazoa > Arthropoda > Insecta > Lepidoptera > Geometridae > Ennomos > Ennomos quercinarius. The sequence goes on from OU342493.1 coordinate 7,754,488, forward strand.
TTGCGAAAACACAAGTAGATATTACCCATAGTCTATTGCCATCAATAAACGTGTCAAGCGCCTCTGGGCGGGCGAATGGCATTGATCATAATATCGATGGAGGCTTACGAGAGTGATAAATGGACGACCGCAGCCTCACTGGCGGGATGACGTCGCGCCGCGCCGCCATATTTAAATCGGCGCTGTCACATCCGCGAATCCCGTTCAACTCTATCGTATGGGTAATGCGGACGTACGGTTTACGGATTACTTAAGTATATGGATCTCCAGATATTTACTCTATTTTAACAACAGAAGTTGAAGTATCAAGCTAATAACTTCCCTGTTAATTTCACCATCATTACAATTGCATAAGCAATTCTGACTGATTCGGTAGGCTGCAAAAAGATAGCGCAAAGGAATAAATTCGGTAGATTTGCGTAATGGTTTCTTACGCCAAAAGATTTGTTTTATGATTGTTACGCAAAATGATTTGCACTGCCCATATTCTCAGAAATGTATATATGCTATATATTATACAGCTAAGAGAAGAAATACGGTTTTACTCAAGAATAAAGAAATTCAAGTGCTTAGTACCAATAGGTACTATCTCAATTATTATCTAATTAGGTAACAATGTAAAGAAAAAAATAGAACTTATAGATATACATTTTTTACTAAACAATTTTATAGAGTTTATGAAAATACTTGTCGTACCTACGTACTCACGCCTATCGTACCTACTCGGTTTTATCTACCACAGAATCAACGAACCAAATAGAAAATTAAAATCATCAATCAAAGTAAAAAATACAAAAGGCCGTTTCCCATTGTCACTGATATGTTTGCGCAAAAACGACTTTGTCGCATCACAGTCAAAGTAATAAAAAATCTGCACATGGACACATATTTACTGGAAGTGTCTCTTGGTTGGTGGTAAAGGTAACTTACTGATATAAAACCTTTTTTAAAACCTTTTAAATGAAATAAATGTCAAAACACTCACGTTTATTATGAATTTATGAACGACCAGGAATTGAAATGAAACCTGACACCGAAACTGTACATGAATGTAAATAAATAAATTTGAATTTGAATTTATATTCCTGTATGTATACCTATGTATTTTCCGCCATTATGAAATATCCAGGTAGATCCATATAAAATTTAAAATATTTTTTCTTCACTTATTTGTTTGATCAGGTATTGTTTTTGATAACGCCGTATGAAGCCGGTCTAAGAATAGTAGGTACCACCCAATCTCTTCCCGCGGGGGGCGCAAGAGACGGCTAAGGGAATATCGAGGGAATGGGCAGCAGCATTCTACTGGGAACATCAAAATCGTCTGCGATCACCAAGACACCTGCGAAGCGTGGTGAATGGAGATTATAGCAATAAAATGGCGTTTTATAGAAGAGGCCTATGTTCAGTATGGACGCCTTCCAGCTGAAAATGAGGTATTGTTCTTATTGGTTGTTGTTATTGCTCTTAGGTTGTAGTTTCATGGTTTTTTATTTCTAAAACAAATAGTGAAGTTACAGAACTAAACCAATATTCGTTATGTTCAAATTACGTAAATATTTTATTTTGTGTACTTCTTGTCCCTTCTAGGATTAAAATATTTTTGGTGGCAGAGCTCAGGGCTTTGTGATAGGACACGTAATACTCTCACAATTGGTTATTGCGATGCAGTGACTGTGCGGTTTGGGCGCAGGATCCAAAGGAAAATGGAAAGGACTCGCGGTTCTATGTGGCTTTTTAGATGGAATATTTAAAGGTTCTATGGATATTGGAGCCCTTTCTTAGAGACGTGCTTATTGCTGTCTAGGGGTTGATCCCAGCCAGCTTAACAAGGTACCTGTCAATTGATGTAGGTTATACTTTTTTTCAATTAAAGAAAAATCTAAGTTATGCTACCAAAACCTGATGCAAAGTAGTTTACAAATGAATAAATAACCCTAGTTTGAAATCTTGGTTAAAACCTAAATAGCGTATTAAACTTAGATAGACAAGAAGAGAATACGTTTCGTTTTGAGAATCTATATACATATATAGGGAGTCAAAACAATTGCAATGAGTTTTCCTAAAAACAGTATTAAGGTAGCTTGGTATTGCCCAACCACTGACATCAGTCAGCCGCGTTCTTTCAGCACAAGGCAAGGGTTCGCGGTCCTCGATGATTCAACACTTTCCATTGAAACTTTATTCGAAGATTACTCCCTTGTATAAATGTAATAAGCTTTGCAGTGACGAGATTAGACCCCGAATTTCACTCAGACATTAATGACATTTTCAGTGGGAAAGGGGATGTCGTTGTTTACGCCGAGACAATGATATTGAAAGTCATTTTGTTGAGGAAAAAGTAAGCAGTGATTTAGGTTGAACCTTGAGTTTGCTTGAAAATATTTCGAGATAAAATAATTAGTAATTGCGTTGACGTATGCCGAGGTCTCTGCAAAAGCTTTGTAACTCTATATAATCACATAATTCAAACACTAAGCCGTACAGGACCTACTCAAAGCACTAATCTGTCAATGTCTGGTACCTATATCTATTGTTGTACCTAATCGTGAAGAGTTTGTTTATAAATATAATTATTTTTTTTTATATTAAAAAACGTTAGTATGCAACGAGGTGTACGAAATTACACTTCGATTAAAGTCGTTATAATATTATTATAAAAATAAAGCAGTGGGAAAAGAGGTGATTCCTCCGATATATCGAATCTCATTCGGTTGATACCGAGCGTGCATGAAATTTACATGGAATTTCGTGCTTGTAATAAAGAATGATGAATTGGGCCCGCAATGGTAATTATGGGCAACAGTGAGCGAGCGCGCCAATATTAAATTGCGAAATTCAATAATTTTATTATATGACTGTATTTTTGGAACGAAATTTGTATGAAGTTGCTTTATTTCGTTTTGAATTATGATGGTAATTGGTAAAAAGACCTTTCATACATTTATTACTTAATTAACACTCATAATGTCTCAAACTCCCAACACCAATTGTCATACTTCGCAGAGATATTTACAAATAATTGATTTTGTAGCCTCAAAATAACTAATTTTGTTTTACTATACACCTATAACAGATTTACCAATTGCAATGAATCCATCCTGGCATTTACAAAAAACTTGTATTTAATCCTAAGCGTGTGGAACCAACAGTTTTTTTGTTAGTAATTGGATTCCCTATGATTTACAGAGGCCGCTTGAGGCATGGATGTTTGTCACGATACCATTTCGCAGGCTCTATTATTTTCATGCTCCTCGAGAGTTTCCCTTTAGATTTTTTTTTATTTAACCAGAACCAGATGTTGCAAATATTGTTGAGAAAATCTGATAACCCATTTTATCTACGTCATGCGAGCTAGGCAGATAAAACAGCTATTTCTTTAAAGTTATTTCAGTTTTTTTCTATTTTAATGTAAAAGTTGGCAAAAGAGAAACTGTCATCATCATCATCATCAACACCTGAAGACGTCCACTCCTGAACATAGGTCTCCCTCACAGAGCGCCACTTTGAACGGCCGCTTGCCTCCTGCATCCATCGGCTCCCCACAGTTTTCACCAGGTCGACAGTTCACCTAGTGGGGGGGCGGCCTATGCTGCGTCTGCCAGTTCGTAGTCACCACTCAAGAACCTTTCTTCCCCATCGGTTGTCAGATCTATAAGCGATGTGGCCTGCCATTGCATTTCATTGTAATGTTGTGATTTTGATCAATATTTTATTAATTTGAATTATTACATTTCCAACTTCCTACAATTCTATTACATCCGCCTCGGCTTCGCACGGGTTATTTATCCTAACCGTGTTCATGGAAAGCGAATGGGAAAAAGATAGTAGGGGAAGGGGATGAATGGATAATACAGAAATAGAAGGGAGGCAGCAGTACCTACGTCTAGCGTCGTGCGTGTTCAAAGGGACAGACAACAAAATAATAATAAAATATTTCGACTTCTATATCGATAAAAAAGTTTAATGCAATTAAAATTTTCAATAATATTCAATGTACAAATTAAGCTCAGTTACAGTTTAATTATAGTATAGATTAAATTAATTCATTCTATTCATATTTACAATATTTGCACGCCGCCTCTTTTGGCAAAAATGTATCTGACTAATGTTAAGCTATTCCACATTCCACCTACTTGTGATGATTCTGATTCACTAACTCTACGCGATTCTGTACAAACCAAAAATAAGTACGGTCAGAATCAAAAGTTATCTTCAAATTTTGTACTGTAGGTATTGCCGACATCAATTTTCCGATGTTGAGTTTCGGTTTCAAGTTAAACTCGTTAGAAAGGGTTAGTCCGATGCATGTTTTAAAATGATCGATTCCTTGTTAATTCTTCATTTACTGGTTGGGTGGTGGCGCTGGTGTGATTCGATTTGGCAAGATACCTCGCCAGCGGCAAAAACTCACTGGACGGTGCTGGCTGTATTAGCAGGTAACAGCTTCTTCTCATACCGAAGTAGGCTGTTGGTTACGTCATCTTCATTCTGGGATCTTAATTGTAACTCGCCGAAATACCTTTCTTGATTTTTTTTATGAGGTTGTTCTGAAGCCCAGAATACTTCTCTCAGTCACAAAACTCAATCTGCATACTTAGTTTTATTTTTCTCTTATTTTTTGCCCAGCGTATGCCTACTATGTGCCACATGAGGGGCAATTCTAGTACTTTTAACTTGGCTTAAGTCTCGATATCATCACATCCTAATCTCGTTCCAATCACCTAAATAAAACAAATGTTTTTTTTTTTAGAAAATGCCTTTTATTTTATTTTAGGCGAGTGGGATCGCTCTGAATCTAGGGCCAAGGGTGTCAGCTGCCTATAGTCCTTTTGATAGAGTTACCTTAAAAGCGAGATGCATGGATAAGCATGGAATATAAGCGCGGGGAGCCGATGGATGCAGGAGGTAAGAAGGCACTCAAAGTGATGCTCTTTGGGGGAGGCCTATGTACAGCAGTGACCGTCTTCAGGTTGACGATGATGATGATGACCTAATCAAGAGGTAGACTAGGAAACTGTTTGCCCTTAGAGTGAGATGCCGAGGAAATAGTATGCCTGAAATGCAAAACTGACTAAAAAGCACTTTTCCTAATATATTTAGACAGGCCCAGGCCACTCAAAACTTGAAATTTGTCATTTAGATAAATACCATTTTATTACATTAAAAAATAAATTTTTCTTCCCTCAAACCTCACCAAAATTAATAAATGAAAATATGACTAACATGATTCAAAGATAGTAAAACGAAAGAGTTTAATGAAAACGAAGCGAAAATAATAGTGCGCCTTCCTGACAGATAGGGATCTTTAATATGCCACGAGTGGGTGAAACATTAAAATGTGAGGCTAGCGGAAGCCGAGCCTTTGCGGGGCTTCTGCTCTATAACTTGCCATATTGTTTATTTACATTTCCTAGAAATATTGGAAAAATTGAAAAAAGAGCGTAGAGAAAATCTTAAAAAAGTTATGTAAAGTAATAGAATTATTGAAGTAGAATAGGCACTATGCCCGTTAAAAAAATAGAATCAAGTAAAGATGTGAAAGTAACTCAGATGTTTGAAAACAAAGACAGGCATAAGGTCGATATCGGCCATAACACACTTGAACTTTTTTTTTGTCTAGCAATCTGTAGCTCAATAAAGTCGTAAAATGTCTTTTTACCTTCATTTTTGTGGAGATCAGTGCACTTTACGTACTTGAGTATTCCGCCGCTGAGTTCTCGGTAGTCGCATAAATAGCTCATAAATAACCCTCCGTGCACTTTTAAATTGTTTTATTAGCGTAAACTTTCAGAATATTCAATTATTGGTTGTTAAAGTGTAAGTTATTTCGACAACTTTAAAGGTGGAATAATTATCAAAAGACCGTATGGGTAGTGTTTACCTACTTCAAAGTAGTTCAAGTCTTAAGTAAGTAACACAACGCAATATAACGCAATATATATAACCTCTATGTTTATTAATATGCCACACTAAAAAAATGTTTATGGTAAATGAAAATTTCTATTTTACCGAATAAAATATGTTACTAAATAAATTTTGGAAGAAGGCAATAACATATTATGACATTATTACCGATTTACATCAAGCGTATGAGTGAAGCTTTGCAACCAATCATCATTTAAAAATCATTACCTGTGTTAAATTGTGAGTCTTTATTAAAACTGAATACTATGTATTTTATTCAGTTGAACGACATCCCAAATCCCACAGTGTCACCACTTCGGACGATTATCATAATAGGGTGTTGCCATATAATCATCACGCATGGCAGGCAGCTTGGTGATCGCCACAGAGCATTGAAAAATATGACGCTTCCCACTATTTTTTTTCATGCTCTGTGTTGATTGCAGTAAATTAAAATGCAACCGAGGATAATGCTGCTGCCCTTTGGATATTCTCTTAGCCGACTCCTACGACTCCCACGGGAGAGAAGGAGGTAGATAGCTACAGGTCCGAGGTGAATAGCATAGTAAAAGAGAGGTCTATTTGTGGAAGGTGAATGATGATGATCATGATGATATAAATTTACACAAAAACTGTCAAAACTTTCTCGACGTCTATGGAAATTACCTCCAACTGAAGCGTGCATGAGACTAGCAACACAACACCTTAAACACCCAAACATTTACCTATCCAAAACGCGTATAGATATCATTAGACGCGGCGGAAACTCGTAAGACACGAGATGCAAGGCAATAACTCGATTACAGGGCGGGCGGGATTATAAGAACTTCGTTAGTCTCTCGGAGGTGTCTGACACTGCTGCGGGATTATCGCTCTCGAGTGTCGAACGTTTTGTCGTCAGCTCTCGCTTATCGGATGCGATGTCGGATGTGTATAGATACCACACATTATGTAATATCTAATGTTTTGGTCGTATTTTATGTATAAACTAGAGGCGCCCCGCGATTTCACCCGCTGCACTTACCGGTTTTCCCGCAAGAACTCTCAATTATTATCTGGTAAATTTTTAAATAAATTACCAAAACATGCCTAATTAAACAATGGAAATTTCATCTAAATTCAGCCTTTTTGGGGTAAAAACGACAACACAATCAAACACACATAACGTTGTATAGTTCATTTTAAATGGCTAGTAGATATCTATAAGAGTTAGGGATTCTGGTAAGTAACTCGTTGAAGGTAATGAGGTTAAGGTAGGTACTGAGCACAATTGGGATGTAGGCCAGGATACCTCCACGTTGCCTCAAGCGTCGCCCTTATGGATGCAGTGCGTCCGGGGGGGAAGCCTCGACGGCTCCCGATGGGGAGGGGACTTAGTCTGGAAAGCGGTGGTGGGAGTCGGAGGCAGCCCGAACGGGTTGCGGGGCATGCGTCGGCATCTTGGTCATATACCGAGTAGTGGCGACGCGAGCGAGCAACCATTGTAGTACGAGGGCTGCAAGGTGGGTTTCTCCACGTGACCTTCTGATGAGCAGAGGGTGCAGTGGAGAAACAATGAAGAGGCTCAGCAACTATGCCAAGGAAGGTCTGGGCCATCTGGACCGAGGCGTGGGAAGGCCTTCGTAAAATGAAAATCCCTTTTACGTATGCCTTCGCATCTTCCCTGTGCGCCTGCACTTGCGATCGTTCTTCACATATGCTCGCAAGGTAGGCGCACGGCGAGGGGAAACATGGGGAGGCCTTCTCCTTACCTTCTACAGTCATAGGCCTTCTTCTCGCCTCTCTATGCGGACAGAGAGGCGAGAAGAAGGCCTATGACCTCTCGCTGCTAGCACTGCTTAACCATAGCAGCAGTGCTCAGCGGTGCGAGGTTGTTGGCTGCAGAAGCAGCAGGAGTGTGTGTGGGGAGATTGAGACTGCACTGGTCCGGTGAGGTTTTTTAGTCAGTAGGAGTCCACTTCGCTGCCTCCGCGGTGGAGTGGGGCCCATGATAGATTTTTCCTCACGTTAAAAATGATGAACTGACCACAATTGTTGCAATTGGTCAGCCAATTCCTAAACGCTAGGAATAGGTACTGATGGGACTATAGGCCCTATATTTCGTGGTCCCAGTTGCCAGCTTCTCACAGCAACTGCATGCATCGGTTGAAGCATCATTGTCTATCAGAGGAATGACTACCTCATTGAAGCGCTTAACTGTAATACCACTTGCAAAAAAATAGGGCTAGTTCTATAAACTCCGTGAAGTGTCTACACTACACGTCTATATACACTAGTTGGTATAGATAAACGCCTGATAAATGATGAAAAATACCAATACATATAATAATAATCTGTGGTCTTAATACGGGTATTTAGACCACAGATTACTATTATTCGTAGACCCTAGACCCTTTGGTATTTGACCAAAGTAGAATACATTTTATTCCAAGTGTAACTTTCCGAGAACAACCGAGTTACACGAGTATAACCCTTATACCACCAATTTTGAAGGAAAAAGAAGCTTATTTCTTAGAAACAATCAAATCGGCGTCTTTTTAGTTGTCATTTCATTTGTCAATCAGCTGTATCCGAGAGTAACCAGAAGCTTTATACTTGGAATAAAATGTATTCTACTTTGGTCAAATCGGGCCTTAGTCAGAGGATTTAGACCGCACAACTTCGTCATTGCACTTTTGTTTGGAAAAGACGATCATAATACAACCAATTCCATTAAATCTACCGAACAGGGCACAGCGAGTGTAATGTAAACCCACCAGAGCGGTGCACAAAGGCGCTGCGCAAACACAAAAGCATCAAGAGTGCAAGAGTGAAGTTTTGAGGATGTAATCACAAGTTGCACACTGCCTCACTCAAAACTTGATGTGTAATCGCCTTACAATTTTATAAGTAACGTGAGATACTGAATAGCTAAAGCTGAAATAAAAAATTTACCAACTAGAGATTAAACCAAAACGAGAAATCCTACCGAAATCAGTACAAAATTTAATTTGACAGGCCGCTACCAGGACCTACGGCAGCGTGCCCAAAATGGTATATAATACTATCTATTCAAACATAATGTCTATTGGTAGGACTCCGCTTTCCTTTTATTATTATTTTCAGGTCATAGTAAAAATACGAAAATAAAGTAATGAAGGAAATTAGATTTTTTAATAAAAGCCTTTTGAAAGAATGTTGTACAAATAAGTATTATTAAAAGAAACAGATTTAAACAAAGCCAAAATGAAATGAAATTTTGAATACTTCCGAGCTGTCTGTATTTTATACTATTAAAAAATGAGGTAATAACTATACTTACTTACTAATATAGCTACGTGTAATTAATGAATATTTCATTGCAACGATGTTTTATTGAATTATGCCTGCACACACACACCCCCATACTAAACTATCCAAACTTAGATAAATTCACCCATGTTAAAACGTTAACATTGCATATAGAAATATATCAAGTTTAAATTGCAATTTTAAGTTGAACAGCCTGCAGTTAGTTTCCATTATAAGTTGAAATTCGCTTGTATGTTAAGCAACCTACATTTTTAATTTAACTGTTGTAATTCAGAAGTTAAGCTGATGGCCATATTATAATTGTCAAGGTGCAGTGAAATACTTAGATTAATAAATATGTGTGGACATTTCACACAGCGCTATCTAGCCCCAAACTCTATGCATAGGATGTACTATGGGAACCAGATAGAATACTTAGATACTGTTTTTGTTTGTAAATACATACATAGAATACAATATAAGTAACACCCAGACACAGAACAACACATATGTTTATCACACAAATGTTTGTCCTGAGTGGGAAGCGAATAGAAGGCAAAGCTACTACCAACTGAGCCAACAGGTCAGTCAAAAATGTAAAAAGTAATGAAATGGAATGAATGAAATGAGTATAAAATGTGGTCAATCGCTGCTTTACCTTTTTTTTTAAAACAATTTAAATTGCGTACGGTATAGCGAAACGGCACCGCCCTCTGGTTGATATTACTACATAACTTATTTAGTACACCTACAGGAAAGGCAAACATTCGAGAATAGTTCCGACTACAAATCCAAACAAAATAATTAATACAATTCGGCAACCCTTTCGGAAGATCCGACCACATCCTGCTTAAAGATGTTTCTAGAATTATTAACTAAGATTTGACGTAACAAACAAGTTTCGTCATAAGGGATGAGGGTGGTTCCGGTCCGAAGCCCGGGGGATGTGTTATTGAGTTGTAGTTGTGCTTGCCTTCATTCGTCTTAGGTAAGTAAGCGCATTGGGTGTTGCTTTCCATTTATTGTTCGGAAGTTTTGAATTGATTGAATGTGTAACCCTTTTAGTGGGAAACTATACGTACCTACCTACCTATAAGTATGATAATAAAATAATGCTTAATTTCGTTCCGTTGCAAAATTTCATTGTGAATCTTTAAACATAACACCTTTCCCTGAATTATATATAAGTACCGTACCGTGATTCTCAAGATTCAAAGTTAAAGAATCCAAAAGGATTCATGGTTTTTTTACAAACAAACTAGGGGCTCCCAGCGGTTCCACCCTCTATTTACTAATTTTTCCACGGAAACTTTTTATTTGTGGAATGTAAATAGGAGTAGGTACCCTAATGTTGATCTAGGTAGTATTAGCAACCAGGGCGAGAGAGTGATTGCTAGCGCGACTCTATCTAGCCCCATCCCGGACGGATCACGGGGGATTTTAGGGGGTTCGAGTCCCACAGCCCGAAAGAAGTACGGAAGTGCGTGGGCATTTCTCCCCCTCGAAAAATGTAGTATTAGCAATGTATATTTATTTGGGGGTCCAATGTATTATCACATATTGTTATAGAACCCATTTCAACTTCATAACATTTGGCTGCTTGTTTTAGTTCTGATGAAAAATGTTATTTACTCGTTCTTTGATAAAGCGTGAAGAGTTTCATAATAGGAGTGTTCCGTGACTTTAGTCCGTAGGCATAGCGCATATTATGAATCTACTTATCATTACATTACCTACCCTACCTAACTGAAACTAATAGACCTTTTTTCCCTACCGAGGGTGGGGAGTGTTCCTCATGGATCCCGCAGGGCACGGATCCGCGGGTCGGGCATGTCCGACTCTGCCAACTCCGCCATGGCGACCTACGAACTAAACCACCCTCCCTATTATTAGTCACTGCAGACATAAAGTCCGCACCATTTTTTAATCATTATCTTTCATTTTATAATTTTTATTCTGCGTATATATTTTTATTTTTTCAAATAAAAGTATTTCAACTAATATACCTTAGTACTATAGTCGTTCTAGAGGGAGCTAATCAACTAAGTAATCTGATTGAAATTGGTAGAAACATGAATTGGTACCTATTGATTTCACTGTTTCAATGCACAGTTTATGAGCATAGTAACTAAGGATATTTTCAAATTAAGAATAATAAATTGTGTCTCATTGTAATCAAAGTCAAATTAAGAATAAAGTTTCTCTGCAATCTAAGTTACATGATCACCCCATAGCGTTACTATTCTGGACCCATGTCCAGAATAGTAACGCGATATGCTAAGTAAGTCCATGTTGCGTCTGTCATCCTGCACGCGCCAATTTACAAGTCCGTGTGTGTGAGCAAGAGGGCACTCGATCACCATCTCCATCAGACTTGTGATAAGGCCACTGGTCTCAAGTTCAATACAATACTGTTGATGGCAAAGCTTACTTTAATCTCAATCTCCAATAAAGCTAGTGATGCTGATAGCCAATGGATCACAAAGACATTTTTAACTTACAAAATTGTACTTAAATAAAATATTTGACCTTACATTTTATCTAAAACAGAATTCGAAGTTTCTGCCTTATCACAATAGAACCCCAATAATAAAAAATCATTAGACATAATTAATAGGTTTCTAGATAAGACGACGTGTCGCCACTCCACACTGGACGTTGCTATCGCGTATTACGTGTCGCAGTGGCAATAGACTTTGGTTTATATGGGACAATGCGACTCGCGAGTTTTTTCAGACAATCTTTAATGTCTTATATATCTTAATACACCCGCTGCCCGCCGTTTTCCCACAGGAACTCTCAACTCTCAGGGAATAAAAAATGTCCCATGTTGATCTGGGCAGTATTAGTAATCGATGAGTTTTTTTTAATCAAAATCGGTTCAGTCGTTTTGCCACAAAAGCCACACAAATGAACAAAAAACAGCCCACGTTTTACTTTTATTATATTATCGAATTACTAAGGATTACCTATTACCATACTGATTAGCTAATTTAGATAAACTTAAAACTCTAATAACAATAAACTCAATTGGCTCGCGTGATTTCGAGGAATTTGTGTGATTTTTTGTTTCTTTGTATCTATGGTTCTGTGTGGATCTAAGTGATTCTGTGTGGTTTTGCGTAATTTTAGTGATTTTGTGGGTTCTGTGTGGTATTTACCAGGCAGGGGATTTAGTTTATTGTTTTCAGTGGAAGTACCTACACTATATATTTTTATATCATATAGCAATAGCCATTGCACACATAAATACGGCACATTCTGGCAAACAGCCCAGAAGGGCGGGCTAATAGCAACAAGCACGCGACTCGCACTTGCTGCCACAAAATGCAATTGGCCATACACTGTTCTACTTGTAACTTTTTACTCTTTTACCACAATAAAATGTCATGGCGGCTGGCTCGGACCTGCTACCGTTATTATTGCCTCTTAAAAACTGACTTAATTATAGGAGGTTAGACTTTTAGGTTGGATTGACTTTTGTCACTGAAACTTACTAATAGTAAGTTTGAGTGGCAAAAATGTCACATTAAATTATTGTTTATAATAAGTAAATAAATTACATGGAAGATATCCCGTACGGTTAGTGACCATAAAAATTTAAAATCTTATGTTAAAAATGTCATATTTCATATCGCACATAATCTTCCTATTAAAAATACTTTAGGACTTTACTGCAAAGTTCGTCTAGGTGGGTACCACCGCTTTGCCAGTTATTCTGCCGCCAAGCACTACTGTGTTCCGGTTTGAAGGGCATAATAGCTAGTGAAATTACTGGGCAAATGAGACTTTATGACCTGATTATACAGCTTAGTGATCTTATTACCAGACTGTGTGATGTCTCACGATGACGTGCGCAATGCAATGTCACGCGATACTTTATTATTTTAGAGTTCTGGGTGTCACTGCAACTGTAATGAGCAGCCGTGCTGCTTAACATCAGGTAAACGACTAGCTCGCCACGTCATTCATTCTCATAAAAAAACTACAATATTTATTTTTCGTTTTCTCTTGTCGTGTTTTGAGCAAAGAATTATCTTAGTTAGTGTTGTACCTATTATGGTACAACACGTAAGAGAGGAAGAGTTAAGAGTTAAGAGTGTAGGTAAATGAAAATATATTTTATTGATAATTTTGGATATTGCCGCGACACCTAACATAGTTGGTAGTTGGCACTATTGATTTTGTTTAAGAAGTTTTTTTACCTTTTTTTTTTTACGGGCAAATTGCCTTTATTACTCAAGCTAACTACTACAATAATAAAAACTAAACTAAACTAAACTAAGCTAAACTAAACTAAGCTAAACTAAACTAAACTAGCTACACTACCTACTACAAAGAACACTTATGGACTGTATAATAGCCGCGATGGCCTATAGACAGTCCAAGTGCTCCAGCCCACTACCGGTAGGTAGTGTACCCAACATGCTGGCCGCATTGCCACGTTGAATTGCAATGCTGATGCGTTGGGCCAAATAAGTGCCAGCATTTTGGTCACGCGTCGCATCGACCAGGCGCTCTGATAGACTTTGGAAAACGCGATGAGCTCCCGGTCCCCACGGACCCAGGGTCTCAACACCAAACGGCTCAAATATGTAACCGCTACCGAGATTACTATATTTGCGCCGTTTTAGCTGCTCAGCAGAATTAGCCGCGGCGCCGGACCTAACGTGTGTCTCGGGAAGGTGTGACGGCGCCATAGTATCGACGCAAGTAGCGTCCCACACTAAAGGCCGCCCCATCTTCCAGGGAACCAGAGTCATTCCGTCGGGTCTTTTACCATCGTCACGCATGAGACCATTCGGTTCGAGAATGGCTGCAACATTGGCGGTGGTAAAGTGACATGGAAACAAAAATAACAAATTAGCAGTAGACCGTGATAAAATAAGAATATGGAAAATAAGTAGAGACTGTCGCCAGCTCTACAAATAGTACCTCGAGAATCCCGTGTTGTAGACGGCTAGTTGGTGGACAGAAATTGTCCAAAAAGCAGCAAAAAAACCTGAAAAACCCTATCGAAAAATAGGCCGAAAAAAATACGACTTGACAGGGCTTTCAAATTTTTTTTTTTTTTTTTTTTTACCTTGTATGTCATATGTAAAATCAGTATTTAGTTATTTTAATTTATTTTTGTACTGTAGCAGTAGATTAAATAAATTGTCATATTTTTTGGAGTTATTATCGATATCAAATCGATGCGTTAGATTCTATAAATTTTGGTCCACACTTGACCGGTGGCAGGAGTATATACCTAGTGTCAAGGGATGCTAATGAGTTAAATTACACTTTGTATATAAAGTAGGGAGTCGATAGTAATAAAGCTCTATCTTGGATTTACCTATTTATACTGAAATTTTTTAAGTAATTCTATCACTTTACTAGTAGATACGTTCAATTTATACTTTTATATAGATATTCCCAAAAATATTATCTACATTAATTCATATCTAATTTCATTGCTTTTATCAAATCATGGAGTGATATGTGCATGATTTTAAAGAAGTTTTAGTCTTGATCTATGAAACTAATTGGAACCACATCACTCACAGATTACATGGATTTACCTACGGTTAAAAAATATCCAAAAACATTGAAGTTTAAAATGGAAATACATCACAGATTTCTCTAACCAGCAGCCATACCTTTAAAATGCAGTGAGAATTCGTCCGCTCTACTTGCAGCCAGTACCACAACAAACAGACCGGACAAACAAACCGGGTATTGTGTGCCCGAAGAGTGCCTCTGATGTGTGTGTGCCTACAGGTATTTTGTGCGGAAACCTAAAATGCTATTGCGTTAACTTAGTACTATGGTAATAATTAAGAATTATTTACTGCTCACTAAGGGTGGGTTTTTTCACCAATAGTTAAGGTAACCAATGGTTAAAAACTCTAACAAATTCTAACCAATGGTCAAAATTTGTTTACCAACCATTGGTTACCTTAACTATTGGTGAAAAAACACAGCCTAAATGACGCAATTTTATGCATTTTTTTATTGTAAAATGTCTTTGTAAAATCACAGTTAAAATAAAATTTAAGCACCCAGTTCTATAAAAAATAAGTAAAATTAAAGTAAAAAATAAATAAAATAGTCAAAATAACTAAATAGGCATTTTTATAAGGTATTTAAAATTTTGCAAATGTATGACGTTTCTCGAACCACTAGATCGAACCAAACATCTTGTTATGGTCCTTCGAAACCTGTGCGCTGTGTGATATTTTTATTTTGGGTCCAAATTTTGACGTTTACGACGGCAATCAATCACGCACTCTGGCGCCAAATTATTGTTATAAAGCCTATAATCAGTTATTGACTTAAACACAGCTTTTTATGTAATAACAATAATGAAGGTGTGTCTAGTTACGAAACATTTGCATTAATCGTTAGGTACATATTTATGTCGATTTTTCAAATGTGTTGTAGAAAGGAGTACCTAAGTACCTTCTAAGTTTGCGTGCTACATATTCGGCCACCCACAAATACTTATATTATACTATCTATACCTACTGTTGTAATCATTATTATTTTAAGATATTCTATTTTTAACATCGCCTCATAGGTAAGAAAATAAAAAAAGTATCAACTTTGTATGTAGGTTGTATTGATAGAGAAGTTGAGACTTGAATTGTGACGCGAACAAAAAAAATTAAGTATTCTTAGGTGTCTTTTAATGCAATCGGAAGTGTTATAATTGCATCGATTAGGCATATTCCGATGGATTTCATCTTGAATGTATAAAATAACAACTGACAACCGATGGGGAAGAAAGGTTCTCGAGTGGCGACCACGAACCGGAAGACGCAGCGTAGGCGGCCCACCACTCGGTGGACCGACGATCTGGGGTCGCTCGGTGGATCGACGATCGCGCTCTGGGGGAGGCCTATGTTCAGCAGTGGACCTCTTCAGGCTGTTGATGATGATGATGATTATGTATAAAATAATACCTAAAATTGCAAGAATTATTGATCAAAATGTTTGGTAAGCCTGTAAAATAGGTGAAAAGTTTGAATTAGTTATTATCCCTATGTAATAGCTTCGTTCACGGCAAATCGTTTAAGGGCATAATAATCATTAAAATGTATTCTCATTTTATTGAGGTCCAAACTCAGACCACTGAGATTACGATCTCTATCCTTTTTATTAGAGATCCTTGGTGCTTGAACAAGGAATAATTATAATTTACTAAATTTCATTTTTTTATGGTACTGAAATTTGAAAACCGTTTCAGGATTATCCTCTAAAGAGCTCATATAAAAAAAATATCAGATTTTCGCATTCAGAATATCTCATCAGTTATTGTTAAAAAACAAAGGGAGGGTAAATGATACTTTGTGTCAATGGCTGCCAAAAAAAAACGAAACAAAGGCGTTGGTTTTATTTTCTTCTAGCTTCCATAGCCTCACAATAGCCACACTAAAAAAAGCTATATTATTGAATATTGCATGAAAAACAAAATAAATAAAATAGTATTCGTTATTTTTCAACCAAATTTTAATATAACCAATTAAAATAGGGAGTAATAAATTGAGGTGTTGTTAATTTTTTAACCTACCTACATAAAAACATTCTGTCTAAAAGGAAATGCCAGGTTATGAATAAAAAGTAGAACGTCAGGTGAATTGTGGTTAAACAGTACCTGTGACATGAAAAAATGTTAGCCAAAGCAGTCGAATTATATACAGATTGGATATTAAATTATGTCAGGGATTCTCGATTTTGGCACGCTAAAGAAAGAGACAGAGAAGTCGAATGGTTGAGAAGCTTGATGCTGATCAAGTGATTTTTCTCACACCAAATGTTCAGTAACGTGCCGCTTTTGAAAAAATGTTCAACTTAAAAGAATAATATCGAAACCTACCATCAAGGAAGACGCATGTCAGTGTCACATTTATAGATGTTAATCTAGCTTTAGTATCCTATTCTTAGACCGGTTAGGTAATTATTTTTCACTTAGCTTTTGCTGGTAAATACTGGCGTAGTTTGTGAAATGTTTTGTTTTACAGCAAGGATTAAGGCGAGAATCCCAGTAAACTGTAGACAAAGACAAGCATAAATGAATCGCAGAAAATTTCATAAAACCATATTAAATTCTGGTGTATTTGCGTATATTAAAGGCATCCTAATATTATCAATTTTCTACAGAACCCATTTGAAAAGAAATCGATTTCCAAATTAAATACACTTGATTAAATTTTTTTGGTAAAATCTTACGCGAATATAGGGAATGGAAAATAAAACACGTGAATGCTTTGAAACGTGTAATTTTATAAATAGCTATCCGATACGTATCGAATCATTTCTGAAAGAAAGGACGGTTAATGTTAATGCTTGAGTTGATGTTGCCAAGGATATATTTTTCCTTCATCATGTTACTGATAGTTCACATGTCAGAGAAACGTTACTTATCTGAAATATTGCAAACTCATGAATAGACGACAGCAGAACAATCACAATAGAGTCGAGATTTTTAATAAGCGAGCTCGAGTTCGTCAACATGATAGCGCAGCCGAATACTTAAGAATGATTTAACATTTGGCTTTGAAAGTTCATGTTGGACCAACTAAGTTGGCAAAAAGTTTGTTTCTATATACCTAATTGTTTGTAGAATTTGGTTCCACAAAATTCGGAACTCAATACTGACTCTTTTAAACTTCTTAATGGTGGTAATGGTGCTCTAGCTCTGATTTAGCTGAAAGTACGAAGATGCAGTCTGCATCTACCTTCTGGCTCTCTTTGTAGTTTATAAAGCCATCATCTGATGCTTGTAAACTGTCACCTCCCGATCCAGGTCGAAACAAATCTAACCTGTACGCATACATTAATTACCTGTAGTGTGTGAGTAAAAAGTGCACACACGTGAGTCGAAGGTGGTGTGCTCGTGGGGGCAGGAGACCACTCCCACGGCGCCGCCCGCTCATTTTAAATTGTAATTACAATTTATTATTGTCTCTGCCGCCTTCATCGCTCGCCGCCATTTTATCGATCATAAAATTTGTATTCGATTTGGATTTGACTTGCAATCTTCAGGAATCGGAGGTTTGTGTTTCCGCGGTGAATGCAGAATGAGACATGCGTATTGCGTAGATATCTTTTATAGCGATCATGGCCGTTAGATTAAACTGAAATGAAACGCACATAAGCAAAAGCTTGAAGCACATAAAGTATTATAATACCTTTATTTGCTGTAGGGTTAGCACGGCCGGTAGTCAAAACTGTTTTTCCCCTGTTTTACTCCAAGCAAGTATGAAGAAAGTGACGTTAAACGGGGAAAGACAATTTTGTCTACCGTCCATGCTAACCCAGAGGTCATCATTATCTCTTATTGAAAAGAAGAGTATCTCCGTTAAAGACACCACTTGTCTCACACTTCATGACTATTAGGGCTATTTTTATGTTCTCATAATAATGCAAACCTTGCCTTTTAGAAAAGGGAACTGTGACCAAAAATATACCCAGAGTTTCTCATTAAAGAACTCTACAAAATAGCATCCCATTAAATCCACTAAAAGTGATGCCTCTTTTCGCAGATCAAACAACAATAACCGGCCAAGTGCGAGTCGGACTCGCGCACGAAGGGTTCCGTACCATCTATATAAACGAGCAAAAAATCACGTTTATTGTATGAGAGCCCTCTTAAATATTTATTTTATTCTGTTTTTTAGTATTTGTTGTTATAACAGCAACAGAAATACATCATCTGTGGAAATTTCAACTGTCTAACTATCACGGTTCATGAGATACAGTCTGGTGACAGACAGACAGACAGACTGACAGACAGCGGAGCCTTAGTAATAGGCTCCGTTTTACCCTTTAGGTACGGAACCGTAAAAAACTGGGTTTCAAACTGTATCGAAGCGGTGTAAAAATGCCAAGTACTCTCCGTTTAATTTTAATAAATGTACTTATTATTGTAGGTACTATAAATGTAATAATACTCGTATATCCCGGTCTCAAATCCAATTGGATTTAGAAACAAGAGGGTTTGAGCTTAAAAGCGAAGTAAGTTTATGTGCCTTTCTTAATGAATTTGTAAGTAGAAGACTGGTGGCCTGTCATCGCTCGTTACCACTGTTGTTGTTGTTCTAATTTGTTGTTTCATCTTGTTTACTATTGAACTTGGATGGGGATTGAAAGATATTACTGGAAAGTTTGCCTTTATTGAGTTTATGCTTATCTGACCGCATTTTATAGAGTTGGCAGTAGGTCGGTATTGAGTAGACGTTTGGTAGACATTATTAAAAACAACAGCTGTTACGATTTGTGGTGAAGCTTCTGATTTTGCCTTTATTTATTTTTAGTTATCTTTGTCTAGTTGTAGCAGAATATAAAATGCTATTATTGCTATTGGTCGTTCAGCGGGGCACGGCCTAATTGGGCCAATATGACAACTGAATTTTTGGAAATTTACAGTGTTCCAGGAGACGGTTGCTGATAGTGTAAAATATTAGTTTTGTATTCTTTATAGGTAAAGCATTTGACCACTGTCTCACCTGCTTGGAAAGTGATGACGCAGACTACGATGGTGCATGCTTGCCTAGAATTATTAGTGTATTCGTATAGTATTGTTACCTATAGACTGTGATGATCTCTCAGGATAACATGCGCACTTGCGCAGTGCATGCATCAGTGTCACGCGATGGAGTTCCGAGTACCTAACCACACCACCACCACCACAGATGCGTATAGCGATGCACGGTGACCGTGACGCTTAATATCACATGAACGACCAGCTCGTCACGTCAATCGTTTAAATAAAAAAATAAACTGACAAAGCTACAAAACAGTAAACTGGGTTTTCATGTTTTTATGCACGTCCTGGAAAATCTTAAATGATATAGCTAGGAATTGCTCAACGATTTTCAACGACTTTTGAAAGCACCTCAAAGAGAGAAAGTATTTTGAATCGAGATGAAATGCAAATTGGCGCAAACGTCCCCCGGAGCTGCAAAGGGTTAAGATGTTTTCATAACTGAGTGTCGCCCGTTGTCGCCAAATCGCCTTTCGTTTCCATTTTAATTGAAATGAATAAAGATTACAAATGGCGAAGGCTGTAGAATTGGTTATGCTGTTCTTGCCTTCATTCTGCGGTAAAAGATTGTTTGATAAGAAAATCATAAAAACGAGCGATAGATTATAGATGGTTTATAAAAAATGTTCCCCAAGGATGCTGTAAGTATTTGCTATATTTGACATAAAGCACTATGTAACTTTATCCTGTCCGAAATTGTTGCATCCAAAGGATACCTGAAGGAAATCGCTATCAGCGCGATAAGACCCATCGTAACACTAGTTTTTTTATATTTCTACATTTCATTGGTGATACAATAAAGAGTTCTCTATTTATGTATCCAGTAATATTCAGGTACGTACCTAGCTTAATTAAGACAAAATTGTTTACTTTTAATTTGGATCTTTTTAATTTTTTATATGTTATGTTATCATAATCTTCCAGGTAGATTGGGTCAGTAACCAAAATGCTGGGTTCTATTTAGCCCAAAGGCTAAGCATTGCCATTCAACGGGGTAATGTTGCCATACCAGCATTTTGGGCACGTTGCCTACTGGTCGCGGCTTCTTAGCTTAAGCTTAAGCTTAAGTATACCTCGCATTTTAAATTGCTTTATTCGATTTTATTAAGATTTTGTTAGTTTAGGTGTATATTAATTAATGTGTCTATTTTTTATACCGCTAGTCTGATTTATAATAAACACATCTTTCAGGTTACAAATATAATTTTAACCGCAACTCTATTGAAATACTTATTTAATATAAAGAAGTAACACGCGAGTTTCTGAAGGCGTAGGAGGTACTTACAAACACAAGTAATAAAATAAAGCCCCTTCCACACGCTACAAGCTAACAACCAAATATCTAAAGACAATAAACGCAGCCATGCATCACTCGAGAACATAGCTCAAAGTTATTTAATTACCGAAAGGAAAAACTAATCCTCCAGCGATGGAGAGCGAAAATTGCGCCCCACGTGAGGCTCTCTGCAGGTGCGTACGTAGATGTGTGTCGCTTGCGTGACTCTACAGGATGATACCAGTCCCAAAGTCCAAACTGATACAAAATCATTCGATTTTATATGACTTCTACAATAAGAGGAGGTTCTTTATTTGTTTGTACCTCAGAAATCCGTTATATTCGTTCCGTTATATCCGTTATATAAATGAACTTGGATTTTTGTTATTATTTGAAACGAGATACTTTTAGATTGCTCTGTATTATTTTGTCAAAATCCGTTCAGTACTTTGGTTTTTAAATCAAAACTGCTGGAAAGAATACGTTCATTTTCATTTTCAATTGTTTATTTGCCTTCCATAATGTTGTTTACAGATGTTCGTTTTCTAATTTATTATGGACCCTGTCGGGCACGCAAAAAAACACAGGCCCACGCCTTACATCGCCAACGTTGGCAGCTCCTGCCTAAAGTTTTGCACTTAGTTGCTCCAGAGACAATTGAAGACATGAGGATAGATCATTATTTCGTTAGTCAACATGCAGTTAAAAATATATTGTTATCCAAGTAAATAGGTACTTATCAGTGTGAAGTGGAGACGATTAAAGTCTTTTATGTTTCTTAACACTCGTATTATACCTAGTTTTGGTAAAATTTGTGAGTTCGCAGTATTCACTATAGACAGACAATTATTCGTAGTGAGGCGCTACGCTTGGATTTATTGTAACACTTCAAACAATAACAAACTATACCATCAAACACCCTGTATTTCAGCAATACTTCAATAGAGACTACAAGCGGCGAGGTGCTGTCGTGTGCGACAATATTTATGCGCGCAATATTAACTCTGCGACGAGTAGGTACCTACTAACCCAAGTACGTATTTGAACTTTGAACATGCGGTATATATCGCACAATTATTTTATTACACTTTGGGTAGGTAGGTACCTACACTGTAGTGTTGACACTCTACAGTGTGTATTATACAAGCTGATGAAAGCTTGATGGGTGATCCGCCGAGTAGTACAGTAGGATTGAGTTCTACATTTAAGATATTTTCGTTTCAAAACAAGGGCAAAACCTAACGCAGTAGGCTATAGGCAGGTTCGTCTATTGTATGATACTTAAATAATGCAATTTAATTATGGTACATAAGGCCGATGTAGCCGACCTTATGCACCTCATCCAGAAGTCATTGGGGCCTGACACATGTACCTACTGGAGCCAAATTAACAATCAAAAATATTTTTTATTTTGTTTTGAACCCGGGGTACAAACATATGGCAGGGCCAAAAGATTTATTGACTATGCAGTTAAAAATAAAAGAAAAAAAATGTATAAGTTGGACACTGTAATGAAAAGTATTAGTGGTTCTGGGTGTCAATATCATGATGCTGTTTGACTATACTAGACAAACACCTTGTACACTTAGAAATCAATGAAAAATAAAAAATTGACAAATTACCTATTAAATGGACGACTAAAATTAAGTACCTACTTACCTACCCAGTACCTACTTATTTTTATTTATTTACGTATTCTGGCTGATAATGACTAAAATACACAGGCCCACGCCTTACATCGCCAACGTTGGCAGCTCCTGCCTAAAGTTTTGCACTAAGTTGCTCCAGAGACAATTGAAGATTGGATATTGTAGGCAACAAATTACGTTACTGTGGTGAAAATTTCCTGAAGTTAAATCGTGCAGTGTCCTGTAGATTTTTATGAATTAATATGTGTATGTATGCGCGCGCCATATGCGTTTGTAAATAACACCAAACCTTATTTCACGTGATATAGTTAGGTATCAAACATCTTAATAAGTCTTAAATACGTGTTGAAGAGCACACAGCAGGTACTTACTTTTTTTCAATCTTTATTCAATTTAAGGACTCATCCATTAGGGTATGTCAGTCCCATCATAACCTAAGCCTAACTGTACCCATACTTACTATTACTTACTGTTGAAATGTGATGTTGTGATACAACTAAACACGAAAAAAATGAAACAAACATTTATTTGATAAAAAGGCAAACATTACATTGAGGTTAGTAGAACACCTGGTTTCTACACTAGGCTCGAAACCCGTGCTGTAGAAGCCAGGACTCTTTCGTCGGAGAAACACTTTATACGCCTATGTATTGCAAATAATAAATTTAATATATGTATGTCGGGGTGTAAGCGGAATGGCAACATCGTGGTATGAGCAGCAAAAGCAACATTAAAACTGGTCGCAATCGGGTATTGCGTCACATTCTACCTTCAACGCCCCGCCACTGAACAAGTATAAAAGGAGTGGTCGACTGGCACTCGGGGCATTCGTCGTTCGACTCTGGACGTGAACACAAGTCGTAGAAATCGTAATAGTCATTATTATTATTTGAGTGAAATCGTTAATGATAAAATGAATAAGTCGTTTCGGCGAACGGCCTTATAGCGAAGAGCCTCGACCAACACCTCGAGAGGCTCTCGCTAGACGGTTGGGTCAAGGGTCAGATTCAGAAGGCAGTACTCCTTGACACGGCACGTATTGTCAGGAGGTTCCTCACTCTGCAGCCCTGACCACCGGTAGCTTGGGCCCTGTCCCGCTGCCGGCGGCACTCTAGGTTTAGGATTTTTTGATAGTATTTTTGTAATGTATTTTTATAAAAATATTGTAAAAAAGACCTAAACCTAAGAAAAATGAATAAATGAATAATAATTATCACCGTGAAGTTTCTTGGAGCTTCTTCTTTACGGGTGTAATCGAAGCTCCGGATCAGTTTCTATTTGATAATCTATGATGAACTTGATTGAAATACAGTGATTAGTGATTTATGAGTCCATTATTTGTCAACTTTGTCTGGCATTGCAGGTAGAATGTGACGCAATACCCGATTGCGACCAGTTTTAATGTTGCTTTTGCTGCTCATACCACGATGATGCCATTCCGCTTACACCCCGACATGTATATAAAATTCAAAAATATAATCTAACTTAAGTGTAAGTGTGGATATGTGACACGTTAAATTATTAAAGCTTCGGTATTAAGTTATATTTCAAAAACCTAATAGGTACCTATATACAATTAGGTAGGTACCTCTACCTAGGTACCATAAACTTTGAGACACCAACACAAAAAACTTTCCGTTTTCCGCAAACCGACCCTACTCCTAAATCCAAATTCATTTGTATCTCAAACCAACCAAGAAGTTGATTCCGAAATTCACGGAATACCTGAGGGGTCAACGATTGGTCGATGTCCGAAATCAGAGTGAAGGCGACGCATCACCCCCCGGGCTTCCCCCGGGCCAAATATAAAAATCATTCATATGGACAAAATAAAATTGCATCCCAAATAACCCTGTGCTCATCGGCCGAAAATCTATTAGCAATAAATATGAAGTTTTCCGATTTCACAGGATTTAAAACAGCGCTGGTGCGCGGCGTTCACATAAAATCGGGGAGTTCTTATGACTTTTCTGCTTTATGAGTTCGGAGTTTTATTGGTTTGCGGATTCGTTAATTGTGTCGCATAGAATGAGGCGTAGTCCCTTATTTTAGTAGGTGTGAAACGAATAAAGATAGCTTAATTTTGGTAGGTTGGTTTGGAAGTTTACACCTTCGCTTTTTCCTATTTAAGTTTTGAAGTTTCTGTGTAGATTTCCTCAGGTTAGTGTGTGTCATAATGTCATAATTACGGTAGGTACTGTGTTGGAGATTACAAGCACTAGCAAGCAAGCTTTGAAGATACCTTTCAAGTTCCACACCAACTACCTAACAACTCACATCATATCAGCTATATGTGTCGGAACTGGGATATGACTGTATGGAATGTAAGCTATCGTATTGGAGATCATAGGAAATTGCTGTTAAAAATTTAACAGCTATTCCCTGTGCAAGGTAGGTACATCTGTCAATCATATAATAATTATGTGCGTTTGAAAACCTTACGAAACTTCTCAGGCAATTGAAATCGTGAGAACCCTTATTTTAAAAGGATGTAGGTAGCCTAGGTAGGTACATTCTGTTAGTCCTTCGCCACAAGAAAACCTATTCGGTGGACGTCTGGACGTCTCGGCGATTTTATTTCTAGCCAGTTCTCAAAAAGGAGACATTTCGTAGCCCTTACTTTATTCGTTAGAAGTTGGCACTCATTGCATAAAATACCTTATGCTTACAATTAGTTTTAACTGGGTATTATGATAAAAGACGCGCAACGAGCTAAAGAGGGAGATATATGCCTGGTGTTGCCCTGTGAGATAAGATCCGAAATGAGGAGATCTGCAGGAGAACTAAAGTGACCGATATAGCTCTTACAACTGGCAAGTTGTAATGGCAATGGGCAGGCCACATCGGTCGTTGAGTTGACAACCGTTGGGAAAGAATTAAGGTTCTCAAGTGCCGACCACGAACCGGAAGACGTAGCGTAGGCTAGCCTGGTGGACCGACGATCCGGTTAAAACCGCGGGGCTGGGGAGCCCATGGATGCAAGAGGCAACCAGCCGTTTAAAGTGGCGCTCCGTGGGGGAGGCCTATGTTCAGCGGTGGAGGGTTCAATTTTGATTATAATAATATACACTAAACCCTAAATACCTACTATTGAAAATGTATTTATACCAACACGTTTAAATAACACCTAATACAGTCGTCTGAAAAATATAATCATTAGCTCTTCCAAGGTACACCGTTGAGTCCGGTCGTCACAGCCACTCGAAGCAAGGCGCAAGGCACATGTCATCGCTCCACACAACTGGACCAGAAGATCCTACTCTACATTTGTAAAGCCAGCACGATCTGAAGAACACATCGTAACCTACGGTTGTCGTAACGTATTTAGTACCAATAGCTAGCTACTTATAAATGACAGCTAATTTTGTACCAATCATCAGAATTAATAATTTTTGTATGTAAACAAATGACGTGATGATCTAGTCGTTCGCCTGGTGTTAAGCATCACGGCCGCCCGTAACAGATTGCAGTGTCACTATAGGAACTCTAAATTAATGTTTCGCGTGACACTGCGCAGTCGCACGTCATCCTGAGACATCTCACAGTGTAAAAAGATTTCTAGACTGTGAGATCAGTTCATAAGTCTCATTTGCCCAGTAATTTCACTAATGTTTGCAATATCAGCATCATCATCAGCAACCACTAGGCCTGTTCCTAGAAACGCCACCAAGTCCCAATCTTTGTTTTTATTCTTCCAGTTGGCTATCCATCACTATTCTCTTAAGTATTTTTTTCACATATTTTATAGTAGGTAGTAAAGAGTAGCGACTATACCTAGTAGGTACCTAAGGTCACCTAACAACATTTTTCTAGGTTTTGTTACTCTAGTGTTTGCCTCTTTGTATCGTACTTGCACTTGGACTGTCTATAGGCCATCGCGGCTATTATACAGTCCATAAGTGTTCTTCGTAGTAGGTAGTGTAGCTAGTTTAGTTTAGTTTAGTTTAGTTTTTATTATTGTAGTAGTTAGCTTGAGTATTAAAGGCAATTTGTCCGTAAAAAAAAATAAATATATATTTGGGTTTAATTGAAAATCAACATGATATTTTAAATTTTTAATCTTGATATTTTCATCTACGATACAAGGCACACACACAATTTCAAGTAAATTAAGAGTAATAATAATTATATAATAGAAATAATAAATTAAACCACATGCGTTCTGAACATACTATGGAAATATAAAAGTAAGTATAGGTACATTGTGAAGCTTCGACAATTTATTGACAAAGAAATGATCTACTCTAAAAGCGACTGTATACAAGATAACTGATAAATTATAGTGCTTTAAATAAAATATTTTATCATAGTATTGTCCATTTTTGAGATGAAAAAGAAATAACCGATACCAAATGTACCA
Source organism: Ennomos quercinarius (assembly GCA_910589525.2). Taxonomy (NCBI): domain Eukaryota; kingdom Metazoa; phylum Arthropoda; class Insecta; order Lepidoptera; family Geometridae; genus Ennomos; species Ennomos quercinarius. The sequence continues at coordinate 7,781,481 of OU342493.1, forward strand.
CATTCACGCTTTTTACACATTCACACATTGTCAGCTAAACATTTATAATAACAACTAAGTATTCCATTACGTCTCAATATCCGTTACAGACAATAATGAAGTTGAATGATACGGAGCGACTTTATACATCGGCACTTGACTATTTACTATAGAGTACTGAAAATATTATACAATACATTAATTTGTAGATATATGATAAAATAATTAAATAAATGAATAAATATGTGTGGACGTTTTACACAGCGCCGTCTAGCCCCAAATTAAGCAAAGCTTGTACTATGGGAACCGGATAACTGTTACAATACTAAGATACTTTTTGTTTGTAAATACATACATAGAATACAATATAACACCCAGACACAGACAAACACCTATCTTCATCACACAAATGTTTGTCCCGGGTAGGGATCGAACCCACAACCTACAGTTCAGAAGGCAGAGACTACCAACTGAGCTATCAGGCCAGTTAATTTAAAACTGGAAATTAATTATTTTGTAGTTATCTAGGTAAATAATCAAAAATCATAATCTATCATTGTGCCGGTTTTAAGGCTGTACAAACATTTATATTTGTAAATAAATATCAACGGCTAAATGCTCGTCAACTAACAGTCGAAATTAAACTCCAGAATGACATCCAAATGTCAGAAACCGGAATAATTTCGACTGTAAATCAAGTTTAGCCGTTTGCTATTTATTTACCAAAATGAACTATAATCACCATAATTTTCATATTGACATTTTATACAACTAATATTATAGGGACACTATCTAGTATTTAAGTACGTGGGTATGTAATTTAAATGTTGTGCAACAAGAAATGAACTCTTTACAAATTTTTTTTGATCACAGTACATAGAAATAATACTGATGAAACATAAACTAGATTAAAGAACCAACAAAAACCAAGTAAAATAAATGTATTTTAATCAAACGTTCCGTCGTTACTTAACTAAGTCTAGTGCATCATGAATAAATAAAATAAATAAATCAGATCATATAAGGAAAATATTCAGTATTTCATTTAAATCAAAAGTATGTATAATATTAATTTCAATAGTCAAGCGCCAATCAGTTTCTCAGTACAATCACTAAACCTTACATTAATCTATTTAGACATTGAAAATTGTCTCGTAAACTAAGCATAAATAACGCTATTGTTTCATATTTTATATTAAAACTACTGAACTTATTTTAAAACACCTCTACTCATATACATTGAATCTTCGTTACAGATATCAGTTAGCGCAATCGTATATAATTATTTATACAGCATCTACTAAACAAAAGGAGTATGGCGTGTTAATGTGGCAGCTTAGTGCAAGCCTTGTGCCACAGGATATAATACGCAGAAAGCTTTCAGTGCTGAATACGGACTACGGACATAGGCACTTTTAAGAAGTTTCATCTAAAATTTGAGGATTGATCGGGCGACGAATTACTGGGTGATTTTTACAAAATGTATGTCGGTCTCAATGTCTCGGCTTGAATAGGTAAGTGACTGAACCCAAACAATTAATAATTAATTGTAAGTGAGAGATCGGGTAAAGATATTTACATTATTTCTTAAATTTATCAACAATTGTAATTCTTATCATAGACATAGTATTCAGGATTTGAACGAATTCATACCATACTCCTTTAAAAAAACGCTTAATGTATATTGTACGCGAAAACTGTATCTTTTGAATTCAGTCAATTATTTTGAATTGTAAAATGTTTTAAAACTACAAACTTAGCGTAACTATCATACAATTTATGTTTTAACAATAAACTAGTTCAGTTACATATCTAATCATTGCACTGAAATTGAATAAATTACAAGATAGTGAAGATCACATTATTACTATTGAACATTATTACACTATAGTAAAATGATGAAAATGTGTACCCACTATTCAGTTTTACTGACGATAACTTCATGAAGGTCTTTTTTCTACCGAATTTCTGACTTTAGACGTGTGTATAGGAACTTAAACGTTCATATCATTTTGAGAACTGTATTGAGACTAGTGCCAAAAAATTTAGAAAAATCTTCAAAAAGCAGTCTTTGATCAATTCCAAACCATTAGCTGTCTCAATCGATCGTAGAACGGATAAAAAGTAGAAGCTAACTATGATATGTATGTAGGTACAAAGGAGACACTTCCAGCGAAAGAAATGCATCATAATATAAAATCACGCAGGTAAATAACGATGGATACTTAACACATAAATATGGCATTTAACGATAAGTAATAAAGGTACTCTTCAAAAGATTAAAATATTGACGAATAAATAACTCGAATCGTCGATAAAACCGTACTGACTTACCACTAATAATATTGAGGGATATTTACAAATTTCACTATGGAAGAAGAGTTCGCGCGACTTCGCTTTACGTGGCGAAGGCTGCACCTTACTTCGTAACAATATTTACAATAATCTCAGCACGAGGAAGTAAAACTTCTTTGAGATCACACTCAAAAGTTCAATACACAGACGAACAGGTTAATTTTCGTGCCTTTCATCAAAAATTGTCCAATTGAATCTTTGGAATTACTTTTCCCTGAACTCGGGTTTGACGCTGATCATCGGTTTCCTCGATTCATCCTCTTTGTCTAGTTGTTGGTCGGGGTACTCTGGGCCCCCGGGGGTTGGTAGCTAAGTGGCCGAACTAAAGAGCACAGAGTTCTTGTAGTACGCGGCCCGGTCCGAGAGGGGGCTCTTGACGTCTCGCTCCATGGCCTGCTGACGCGACTTGCGCTCCATCTCCAATTCTTGTGCCAAGGATTCTGTTGACAAATCGAAATATAAATATGAAGCTTCACCTAATTTAGGCAGAGGGATTCATTAGGAGACAAATAGTGTAGTAATCCCACCACAAAAGATATCGTGTGATGTTGCCAGACAACACTCGATATAACTCTAACCTCATCAGTTCGATAAAGGTTTGCTTTCAAAATTATTTTGCCTACCAAAAGCAATCAATGAACAAACTAGGTACTAAGTAGATGTGAGTTGAAACATATAGCAGAATATAAATTCGTTAACCAACTTCCATTATGGAATACAAGTGTGTCACCCCGGAAAATGCCATTAACGCATGGGGAAGCGAATTCACATCAAACGGACTTCACATACGTATGGCACATGTTAATTTAATATTCGATATTGCCAGCTAAAAACGTATATAGAGAGCGTAATTAAATTTCTTCTAGAAGGGTTGTTCTGGCTTCAGAATATGAGAGATGAATATGATATGTTAATAGATAACAGTCGGTGACGATAGGAATACAGAACACGAATCTTTTATAATAATCTAGAGAAACGAAAATACCTAATAGGTCGTGACAAATTAAAGCCGAAACTTGAAATACGTCTCAAGCACAGCAGACGCTCTAATAAGATTTTAGGAAAATTGACAAAGTTCGTGAAGAGGTACGAGTAGGTGAGGTAAGGCAATTGTCTCCGAAAACGTCGACGTTTTACGAAATATGCTTATTCAATTTCATGCAACGCTTGCCGCCTCCTGCAATTTACGAGATATAAAAGATATAAACGGAATCGCGTTTTTTGCTTACTTTGATGGAAGATTCTCTCAACGGGGAATTCAATTTCTCATCCCAACATTCGTTTACAATTTATGTTCCAAGCGGACGAATTTATGGCTCACATTACCTAGTTTCTTCATCGGTAACCTGCGTTGTATAATTAACACATTTCAGTTTGTTTATTAGATTTGGATATTTTGTATAGTAGGTACCAGTGTTTATTTTGTTTTGCAACAGTCGTCACTTAAAAAAACTCAATTATAATCCGATTTGTCTGAGTGTAGAGTATCGCTTGAGGGCTTGACACTCGCAAGTGTCACCGTGGAGGGTTGTTCCGAAACAGAAACCTATTATCTCGGGCGAGATTATACGCCTAGGGCGTCACAATTAAATATTATACACTTAAAAGCTTCGGCCTTTGCCGTTTCACATCGCTGCCACCCCTAAATGTCCCATTAGGTCTGTTTGAATACGTAATATTTTTGCATTTGCCGCTTCTAAAACAGAATTGCCGGTTCCTTTGAGAGCTATAATCTATTTGTTCTTTGAAACAACTGTAATGGTTGAGCGCCTTAGCTTGATAAAAAGTTATACTTTAATCTTGTCTCACTTTCTTTATTTTATATAAAAGGTACGTGTACTTCATGTACAATATATAAAATAAATAAAAATGAGATAAGTAACTATTTCAGATAACTAGTTCTATAATGACATCGTTTGACAATGAAACTTACTTTCACGAGAACGATGTAAATCGTACAAAAACAGTTAAAAAACATTCGATTTCGTTTCGATCAAATGGTTAAGGAATGATAAAAAAGGACTCCCCAAGACGGACGTGAAATAATTTACTTGAAGCATTTAAAGAAAATAAAAAGATACAACAGCGATTGATAGTGAGAATAAATAGTTTTTTGTGACAACTCTGCAAGTAGCGGATGATTTGGTTTTACTGAAACAAATTACATCTGAACAATGTAAAATGAGGAAGATAAAGGTGATCAGAATAACAAAAACATATTTTGATGCCATAACTAACTTTAACTTTAGAAACGCTACATTATTATTAAAATATAACTATCGAAAAATGTATAACGTAACAATAGATCCGGGCAAAATACAACCGGCTAGAAAGTTAAATTGGTAAAGTTTTAATAAATAATTCAAGTAACGTGATATTTACCCTCAATAGAATCGGTATCGTCAACTCATTATTTTTAAAATAATTTTTAGAGCTATCGACACCTCTGGTGGTTGTTACACGAAATTAATTACTGCTGTAAATTACACAGAAAAAGTGAGTTGATTAATTTTTCAGCTGGGAATTTGAGAAGATTGTGAACAAAGGGGTGAGGAACGATTGTATGGAGAGCAAAGTTACTCGTGTCAGACCAGATTAAAGATATATTTGGCCATTACGGATGACTCATTACACAATCATACCAAAATAGTAACAAACAGACAGGTTTGGAAATGATGTTGCTGCTGTCTCTATCGGAGCGTAACAAATCGGACTGATTGGATTGATTTTCTATTAGAGATATTTTTCTATTCACTTTTTTCCTGGAACGATTCGATCATGACTCGAATTCAATTTACTTAAAAGTACGATACTCTGATCTGGTGTTTTGATTGAATCAGATAAAAATATCAAGATTTGTTTTATACTTTACTAAATTTTGAATAATAAATCAAACGAATAATAGGCCATCGCGGCTATTATACAGTCCATAAGTGTTCTTTGTAGTAGGTAGTGTAGCTAGTTTAGTTTAGTTTTTATTATTGTAGTAGTTAGCTTGAGTAATAAAGGCACATTGACCGTTATAAAACGAATAGTTAAGTAGATGAAAATAAATTACATAGGAATTGTGAATGTTTTTAGGAAATCTGTCCACTATATTTTGTGCCACACTACACGCATTAAAATAGATAATAATTATCAGGTATTAAAATATTCATCTTATGTACTGCTTTAGCTTAAAATAAACCAATTATTGCTAACAATATTAAAATAAAATATAAATAAATTAAATAAATAACACGTCAATTCGATAAACAATAATATAAACCATATATAAATTAAACATATTAATTATATGAATAGTTACATATATTCAATAAAACTTACATTAACGTAACTGTTTGTGACTTAAGCTACACTTATTTTACACTTATTTTCGTATAAATCGAAAACATAGGTGTGCAATCGGTAAAGTGCGTTTGAGCCACTTCCAGGTACGCTTGATCTATGTAAGCGGCTTGCTTATCGCTGTGTGCTAGCTGGTAACCCGTATCGAACAAAATATAAATTGACCAGTTTTGCTTAACTACCCTACCTACTACTAAAAAATAATAACTTAACTACTATTTAAGAATATCTGTTTCGTACGACAACAGTATCTATTTTGTACATTATGTTAATTAGTTTTCATGTAAGTGAAATATTTTCTTATGAGAAATAAAGATATCTCTAACCTCAAAACTATTTGGTCTATCCAGTTCAATTCAAAGACAAGTTTGTACTTATTTATCAATTCGATGTAATTTATCCAGAGGTGGTATTTTATTTAATCTATAATGTATGCCGGTACATTGATGTTGTACTCAATGGCTTTTCATTGGGTATAAAAGTTATTATTAATAAACAATAAGTTGATGGAAACACTCTGCACAATGATTCGGCTGCGTTACCGGAGCATAAACAAAAAGTTAATATCGTCAAAGGTTTCGGGCGCACCTGTGCGGTACAATTTTATTTCCATTCATTTTACAAGCTCACCTAAAAACTGGCGTACTGAAGTTTCCTCTTTATTAATTTTTCAACTTTATATTACTTGTGTTACATCGGTTGGTTTATCCGTATTACGAGCGCAGATGAATTCGTTATTATTCTGATATTTACTTTGTAAATCAGCATCATTTCTTAAAAATTATTTGGGTCTTGCAAAAACTATGGAACAAGGAGGAGAGAAATGCCAATACACTAAGAAAACAGCGTAGATGGTGCTTCAAAATGAGCGGGCTGTAAGTTTGGGTTTAGATCAGAAACATGACAAAAACCCGTTTTAAACCTAGATGGTGCTGCAAAATGAGCGGGATATACGGCTAGCTACGGCGGGCTAGGTTTAAACCGGTTTTTCGGCATGGGTTTGATCTGTGCTCAACTTATGGCCCACTCATTTTGCAGCGCCATCTAGGTTTATAACGGTTTTGGCATATTTCTGATCTACGCTGTTTTCTTGCTGTATTGGCATTCCTCTCCTCTTTGTTCCATGCTAAAACTGAGCTCAAAAGATTAATTAAATCTATGTAAAGAAAAAATTTTAATCACGAACTGATTTAAAGTCAGATTCATCAAACGGAATAACTAAATTATATAGATGATTATTAAATTAAGTTCGTTTAATGGTTTAGAAATTTTAATGTAAAATAATATATTTACAAACTATAAATAATTTATTAGACGATTTAGGATCGCAATTTGTAACGAAACTGTCTCTTTATCTATCACCATAATATATACTTAATTGCAATGATTGATTACTCACGCATTAAACTGCGTTCATACAAATTGAACATGAAACATAATCGCAGAATTATTTTTTGCTCACACATAGGTATTTACATTCATATTTGATACTAGATTATATTTGTTATACTCATCTCGTCTTTCAAAGGAAACAGAAAAAGTTTTCTAATTTAAGAATAATAAAATATGTTTTTCTCGCTACTACCAGCGGCAGAAGAAAGTTGATGAAAGGCTCCAAGTTTTAATTTTTTGTTTTTCTGTTACCAACCTTTTTTATATTTCCAACCCTCTTGTATTATATCTGTCTATGTAGGCTTATAATTGTTTTTTTTTTATAGAAGTATCAAATTTGTAACAACGATTAAATGGCTGTATTCAATTCAATTCAATTTTCAAAGGTCTTTATTGTACTATTAAATATACATCTTATTTGCACTAGTGTACATTTTACAATGTGGTTTGGAAATGTGGTAAAATAAAATTTATTCCCATTTCTGTTGCCGATTTGCGTGTTCGCGTGCGTTGAGATACTTGGGGTGAAGTATAGCACTTAAATTAGTTGCAATTTCTGGTCGAAAAGCAGTCCGTCGTCGGCAAAAAGGCACTCGTCAGGGGAAACGGAAATGATTAAATCCGTTTCAATGGTTTGTGACTGACTGCTTTCTGCACCCTCGACCTAACTTGCCACAAGTTAATTTTGTGCTGGGTTACATTTATTAATAAGCTAAATTCAAACAGGAGGATGATGTAGTGGTAATGACTCAAGCAGTTTTTACATCTGTGCGACACTCATCATTGCTTCCGATTCACACCCAGTTATTATTGATTTTGAGAAGTTTTGTGTTAGCTCAAGCTCAAATATAGTTTGTACAACGAGACAACATACAATTACTAAATATACTGTCACATAAGTTTAACTTTTTATTTCTATTTCTGTGGCATACGGCATATTTCATTAGTATTGTTTTATTAAAGCCATTTTCCAATAAAAAAATGGAAAATAAATTCAAACAAGTAGCCTTCTAGCATTAGTATTCATTTTGTTTTTTTTTTGTATGAAATTTGCATTAATCCGCAAAACCCCTCTCGAAATCACATAACAAACCGAGGGCAAGCAAGTAACATTTTGCTTTTTAAATTGTTGAAATTCCAAAATTCCCGATTCGCATATGGCACGCAATATAATGAGTATTTTCATTTCACAGAAATTTTCCATCCCTTTTACATTTGATGAAAAACATACATTGTCGGACGAATCAGTTTGGATCCAAGAATTCAATAACGTGAATTTATGAATAGCTTCGTATTATATGTATTCAAATGTGGAGTTTAACTTTTTTAGGGGCTCGGAAATATCGAGACTCGATCTATACAACAGTATATTTAAAATATAATAGAGAATTTAGGTAATATAGATGCGTTTTTAGAACTGATACGCACCAGAATAGTTCTGCCAGAAGGCTGCACCTCCACTCATGATGTCCACGGGCGGCGGGGGGTAGTTCCATTGTGGCTTCTCGGGGGTACGAGGGGGCTCTCTCTGGAAGGGGGGTGAAGAAGGAGGTGGCTCTGCGCTTGGGGGCTTGCTCTCGGAGCCATTCTCGCGCTCCTGACGAACCTCTTGCGCAGGTGGTGACATGTTCTCTGCAAAGACTGTATAAGTTAGACATCGTTTCACAAATAGAAAAACTATAACACACACAATTTAATGTGAGATTTTAAAATGTTTTCAAAGGTCCACTGTGGCTTAACACTTCATAAGTGCAGAAGTATAGCAGTATTTAATTCCTTTCACATACATCTATTAGTCAATCAAATGGATAGCCAATAAGTGTAGCAAACAGCGATTATGTAAGGAAACTCGACTCGAATGCGTGTTAGTTCAGCAACCCTCGTTTCAAATGGTCTGCGAAACGATTTCCTGACACGGAGATTAGTACAAGCCTTCACCAGTGCGCACCCCTTCTTACGTCACGCACTCTATATCCACTCGGGAGGCAATAAAGTTACAAATCAATCAGATCAACCATTGAAAGTCAATCTTATGTCAACCCATGCAAAGTTGAACTTCGCTCCCGCCGATATCAGGAGATGTGTTGTGTGATTGAATGAGGTACCTGATGCAGAGATAGTTCGACAGAAGGCAAGTTAACATGTCAGAGGCAGCACTCGTATTTGGAAACTTGTTGAAGTACGTTGAGCGGTGCTATTGACAATTTTGACGTGATAAGATTTTGGTGAAACTAATATAGGGCGCACTCCTTGCTCTATAAAATGTGATAGTCCTATATTACATGTCGAAGTGGGTAATATTTTTCTATATCTATTTAAAACTATAATTATGTATTTAGTACAGTGTTTATTATTTAAATACTTACCAGTTACAATTCTGAGAATCTCAGCCGGTGCTCCCGATTGCTTGAGTGCCTCCTCGATCTTCTGTCGCCTCTTCAGTTCCATCTCAAGTTGATCTTGGATCATTTGCCGCTGTTTTCTTTCTTTCTTTAGCCGCTTCTGGTACATTACTGTGGATAGAAGTTTATGTTTTAGACTCCGTCTATACCAACGTATGTATGCAACATATTCTATATTGTACATACTTAAAGATATCAGACAAATTAGTATTAGACTAATGAAAATCTATATAAATAAAAATTACCCTAACTGAAAACCATATGTTTATTCTAATTTTTAAACAAAATTATACGTTTAAATAATATAGATTACTATCTGTTTCTGACTATCTAATCCACACGATTGTCATAATTCTAATACGATATCTGCATAGACGGCGATGAAATCGATCCCAAGCCGTACCGTATCGAAACAACAATTACTTCGAATGCCGCACACAAAGCAAAACAAAATTTCCGAATAAATTTACGGTTTGGTGCGCATGCGCTGGAACGCCATACTTCTCTCCACCCGTATACTATCAAACCTGAAAACCAACGCACCTATCTCTTTTACTCTTATGACAACCTTTTCTCTATATGAAGCCTATCTACAGGTTCTCAATTCGATTTGGCATTAACTCGTCAATGAGCGCTCGATCTCGCGTCTCTTTCTTCCATATTTATTGAGTAATTTTCCATCTTTTTCTCTCGCAATTTGATTGACGAATGATTGAGTCGAGAGTGATTCATGTGTCGATGGAGGTTGTGCTTTTGATGAACTGAGGGGCGGACTCGGGAATCAGGCTAACGTGACCAATATTGATTTTGAAGTTTTCGCATAATAGGAAAACCCTACTGTTAACAACTAAAAACCTACTAATACTAAAGCAAAATAAAAAGGTAAAAGGTCGCTGGAACCTTCTATAACTAAAAGCGACTTTGTTGCGCGGTTGGCATTTCAGTTAATACGTCTTTAAACACATTTTATCTTTCTTCGCATAGAAATTGTTTGGTTTACACTTCACTATAATAGCTGTTAATTGTTTATAACCCATATAATTGGCAATATAAGTTAGTCAAGACAAACTGAAAATAGCTTCTAGAAAGTGTTTAGTTTTAAGAATGTAATTTTGTATTCATGTTTTGGCATGGAGATTGGGGTTTCTTATTACATACTTATACAAACAGTAGGCGTTTAAACACTAATCGTTTCAGCTTGTTACTCGAACCACAAGTAAACTCCGAGATCTGTTTCGAGATGGTAAAAGATAGAGTTTTGATGGAGTCAGCCCGCGATGAGGTCGCAGATAACTTGTTCGTTTTATGGAAACGGTATGAATAATAAACTAATAAAAATATAAAGGTACACCCCTTGCCGCCGCCATTCTGAACTGCGAAGAGGCGTTCTTAATTTTATTGGGAATTTAAAATGCCTAACTACTGTAGTTACAGCGTTTTTCAAATTGAGGCAGTTTAAATTTAAAGCGTGTAGATTTACTCAAATCTCAGTAATTGAGCAATACTGATAAAAAGGTTTAAATGCAAATATTTGACGAGATGTGCGTGCTGCGTAGATAGCCAACGTAGTAATAAAAATAAATCATAGTGGCTTTCTCATTAACGATTTGCTAGTAATTAATGTTGTTGCTAATGAACCTGGCGAGGTTCACTAGCGATCGACTCCTACGCATCATTTGTCATCGGACGACCTCTGACACAACACCATAATGACGCTGGGATACGAACTCCCAGCAGCAGCAGTGATTTTTTTATTTTATTGCCATTTTGTATTACTTTCAGATCGCACCCCAAAGTAGGCAAACAAGAGAAACCGAACTGCGTATAAACGTTTTACTGAAGAGAACCCTAAGTCAAATATTATATACGTGACCGTACATAATTACTTTGTTAACAAAATTAGGATGGAAAGGTCCACTTTCACTTAATTTCTCGTCAATACAAAGGTTTGCGTCCAAATGTCCGTTCAGTGGAAAATTCGTCGGACCATCGAGTCCGAGTATCGATTCGGTGTAACACCTCTGAAAAACAGTTTCGCACTCGACTGAAGCTTATTTTTGAACCTTTTCATCTCATTTTTCCTGTTTATTAACGCGTAAATGTTTCAGTTCATAAGTCCTATTTTGAATGAGGCGCTAGTTTCAGAAATTCTAATCGGATCCGAAACTAAAGTGTCGATCAATGTCTGCCCACGAGACGCGCCGCGATCACTAACCGCAGTAGAAGCGTTGTCGGTAGATAGCTTCACATTGTTTCTACGAGTCAATATTTGTCTAAAGGCCGTCGGCACCGCTTTGTGCTCATAATCCGAACCTATTGCTTCCTCATTCATAACTTCTCAGACGATGAATCGTAATAATTCTCGATTGATTATTTCATCTGAAGCTGGCTTAACAAAAAGTTTGGAGTCTTTTATTGCCGCCTTTGTGTCCGATGATGGTTCTAATTCTGGACGATTGAATAGCAATGATGCAGTTAATCTTTTCTTTGTTCTATATAATTTCAATTCAAATTAAAATACCGTCGTCAGAAGATCTTTTTATATTCCTGTATCATATTATCATTCCAGCTACATGAGTTTCTATACTTATAGGTACATGTATTTTATGTCTCATTTAAATCATCTATCAATATTCAAATTAAGATTTAAAACATTTAAATATAGTATGGTGATGTAAGTATTTATTAATAAAGTAAGTACATACAATTTAATTTAAAGAATGTTCAAAATTGCACGGTTCAATCGAAATAGCAGTGGGTACGCAAATTACATTTCCAAAAACACAAAACATCAATAAGCGCAGGATTAAGAGAGCAACAAAGCGAGCGATATGAAGCGAAACAATTCGATGACCGAGCGTATGAATAAAAACGAACCACCAAAATATTGAAGGAATCCGTTCAAAGGGGAAAAAATGCAATAAAACCCCGGGCCGATACAGAACGAGAGTGTGGCTAAAAAGCAACGAGCGAATATGGTTGCGAACATCCGTTGCAGACAAAAGTTAGGCTACTTGACTATGCAAATTATATTTGCGGACCGCCGCGGCTGAGACCCGATCTCCGACGTTTCGTTTCACTTTTACGTATAACGTGTATTCTTTTCATATTTTCATCCGATTTCCTTCCCCTCGCTCATTTTGTTCCGTTTTAAAAGTCGCGGAACAATGCCGCTTTCCGCGGGCGGTATTCGCCGCGAGCCGTATTCTTGCACGCGGCTTCTTTCTCTTGTTATTATACCTACGTATCTTTTTATATCTATCGAGTTTTCTTTTCTTTAATACTTTTTAACTCATAAATGGCTGATACGGTCCCCTAGGGTTTGTTGCCCGAATAACATGTAAATGAGTCGGTTCTGAGAGTAGGTTGATACAAATTCAAATTGGAATCTGCGTTATATTGTAATTTCGGATGGTAAATTTCGTTTTCTTACAAGACGCACGTAGGTGCTGTTATATCTGTTTAAATATTTTGGGCAAATATCATAGAAGTTAAAGCAGATTTTTATAAATGAATTATGTAGTATTTTAATGGCTTTTTACCATGATGTTGGGGTTTTCTGAAAGTATTATGTCTTATTTAAGAAATCCCGTAACGGATAAAGAAGTTGTCATTGCTTTACTGCTTACCTTTCACCGCTATACCTACCTACATTGCCTAGAACAGTTTGGTTATCAAAGCACATTTTGTGCACATAACACTATTTTTCAAAGCCATAAAACAAATGTATCGATCTGATATTCCAATTAAAAACGGCCAATAGTAAGTATCAAGTTACGCCCTTAGAGGCATCAAAAGCAATCATTTAAGCTGAGCTGGTGAAACGCAAAATCATAGCAATCGATACCTAATACCATACTTGTCCCAATAGTGCTCTACGACGTAAATAAGCATCGACATTTATGACAGCTGCACCCCTCGCAGCGTCGCCGACCGATTTAGATAAGTCTTTTTATAGTTCTTTATTGAAAATAAATTGCCTAGAATAAAATCAGACGCAGTTGAAACGGCTTTCCGATAGATGTGTATGAAATAATGTTCTGATGATAAGATGTGTCAGATGAGCGTATGTTTCGAAAAGCTGTGGCTGATGCGGCCTCGATTAGGGAATGACGCGAATTGATAAGGAATAGTTAATGGTACAGTCCATATCGGCGAATGTGGTGAAGGAAAAATAGTTTACACATATTTATAGGAACATGCACGTTGGTTGCTCTACGGAATTTATTGATGTTAGAAGACTCATTTAATGACGACACGTGGAGAAAAACTTTTGTTAAAAATACCAATTTACGTTCATGAATCGTCAAGTTAAAGTAAATCATTATACGTAGGTGTTTATACTACAGCAGACTTTTTGTTGGCCAATTCTTTACTTTCATGTTTGCATAGAAAACGTTCCATAAATCAAAAGAAAGATGTCTCCCACCCAAAGACATTTGTCAAAGCTGTCCACACCAATGTCCTGCCGTATACAGTCGCGTACACTCGCTAACGACCGTTTAGCTTTTTATCTGTTTCCTCTGTTTTATTCGGCCCGCACTATTTATGGTGCGGGTGCTTCTTGCGATAAACGTTTTTCCTCAAAATTGTACCGGATTATTGTTTCTGTCAGACAAGTAGGGAGCTTTAGTTACGAGCTCGGAATGACCTTCGGTGATAAAACACGGTACTTTCTCTCCAGTGTTTACGCAGCGAGATTATTTGATCTTTCATAACATCTCATCGAACGTTTCAAAGCAACAAAATATCAATAAAGGTGCACGGAGAAAAATTTTATGAAAAAAGAGAGAGAGATCGCGCGCAGTTTTATCATGACGATCAAAGGGCCGGTCGGGCATTCCGACTTCTTACGACGTTAGTAAAAAATACAATCTCTCTTTATAGTTACCATTCCACTGGTTATTATATCCGTATCGATACGGTTGAACTTACGGACCGTGAAATGTCCGATTCTTGATATTGCCAGCCCCCGGCATTATTCCCTCATTTCGGATACTTTTAGACTTATGGTAGAGATGAAAACCTATATTAATTGCATGTTTATTGCTGTAATGGCTTAGTTAGTTGATGGTAACCAGTTCTATCATATTTTATATTTATACAGGCTGATTGTAAAAAAATGTAAACAATTGATACAAAATTGTTTCTTAAAATTTCATGATTTTTCTTTGTTTTCCTGAATTGATTTACCTACATAGGTAAGTTACATTTGTTTAAAATCTAAAAAGATTCGTGACCAAAATAAACCGTTTCTCTCAACCTTACATGATTAGATAAAAACATTTGTCAGAATTGTCGCTCACCGTTCTTGTCCAATCATTTTTTATTGAAGCTATAAAAATATATCAGTGTTTACGTTTCTTTATAATACACTGCTTCTGAAACCAGGTCAAAACAGCAAATATACGAAACATAATACGTAAGATTAGGCAGATGAAATAAAAGGAATCGATCTTGGTAAAAAAGAATCGATTCGGGATCGAAAGATGTATTATTTTCGTCGGAATGGCTCATCGGGGCATGCTTCCTGCGCCATCCAGTGTGGTCGTAACGTGACACCTTTTGTTAATATGCCTGAATTAATAATATTATAGATATTCAACGGTAAGGGTCGTGTGGATCGCGTGCGAATGTCTTGTGAGGCTTCAGAGCATCGATTTGAGGAACACATAATATCGATTTACATAATCAAAACAAAAGAAACTTTAGGGTAATATAATTTTGTTTCTCAATTCATGACATTATCAATAAAATAAACACAACACAAAAGCGAGAAAAATGTCAACGCCACTGTGATGTGTGCCTAACCGCAAGCAATTTCATGGAACATCGTAAAACACACTGACGCAGGTAGACAAAACACAACCAATATTGACAATAGATGATTGCAGACCGTCCGGCGGATCCCCTCAGCAATCTGCGAATTAAAACGGGAACGAGAAAAATTAATCCTAATGCGATTTTAATGAAGCCCAAATGAATGAATGCAATAATGAATTGCTAAGCCGCAGGTTATTCGTTTTGCATTAACAGACGCCGGCATCAAAACGAAAGATATAAAACACAAGCAGAAAGCCTATACCTACCTAATACCTTGTCGCTATGCATACAAAACGTCTGTGAGCTTCTATTTATCGCAGTAATTAGTTCCTTGCGAAACATGAACCATTAGATATAATGTATATTACCCGAGCTCAGAGCCTCGTAGCGTATTGAAACGTAGAGAAGATAAAATGTAATAATAATTAAGGCTCAGCATTGCACAAAGACGCACGCCTTAACATCGAGTATAAAGCACACAAGCGCTGAAAATGTACACCTGAAGTCTGTGCTCGCTTTTGCATTAACGAATGCGGAAGCGGCACTGTGCATACAGGACGCGTTGCACCCCTTCTCTTAGAGGTGCAACACCCCCCACCCACCACCCTCATGCCTCTCGCTCGAACCAGGCGCCTCCAGCACCAGAACATGTCCCACCCGTGCGTTCATTACCTCTACGCGACGGCGGCAGCGACCCAACAATTCAAGTTTGCTTTCCGCCGCACAATCTACGTTACCAGACAGACTACACTGCACCCATACACACCGGCCACTCGAATAATAAAGATGCAGAAATTAACCTGGCCTCACTGAAAAAGAGGAAACTAAGTGAAGCTATCTCCCCGTGAATGGAGGTAATGCAACGCGAGCACTCGTCCGGCGAATGAAAGAAACTCCTCGGATAAATGCTGAGCTTGTTGAAACAGAGGGTAAATGTCAATCGCGGAATAAAAACAGTCAACAGATAAATGCAAACGATAAACACACGAGCAAACTGAAAAGGCGAGATGTGAAAGCGAATGTTGACTCTGCAAACACTGCTGGAAATGCGCTCTGCAATACGAATGGGATTAGCTCTCAAAAAGGCACGAGGTATCCGTATGGAATGGATATGGAATCAATAATGTTTCCACACTAAATTTGCTCTATCCCATAAAATATTCAATTACGCATAAGCACACATTTGCGAAGGCCAACAACGACCACGCGGCACCCCCATTAAAGACGCCTAAGGGCCATTTAATCGGTCAGTGGATGTAAATTCGACGGCCCCAAAACAAATATCCCGAAACTAATAAGGAAACGAAATATGTAAATCGTTTGCCATATTGTTTCGCAAGTGAAATCTTCCTTTAATCTTATAACAAATCCGTGTCCAAATGGCCGGTCCGCACCGAATTTGAATATAGGAGGGTTCACTTAAGGGTGAGGTTGTACTCTAGAAGCGTCGTTGCGGTAGGAAGGAGCAAATGTATGCAAGACACGCACGGCGGAGATAGCGCCCATAATGTGGTCCTATGCACATATTGCATCAAATTAGTTGTCGACTTGTAAACAAGGAGGAGGAAAGTAAGGCGGCTAAGACGTCGTCCGTGGGTAGTTTGCATGGATATGAGAGCGGCAATATGGGGGTCCGCAGCTGCTAGCTGTACTCATTAAGATGTTTTATGGTCGGCCCGCCGGACCGTGTTGCCAATTTAAGATATTTCTATGCGGGACGGCGCCACGTTAGTTTGGCTTCCGATTAGGGGATTAAAGTGGTCCTTTAAGGTATTAGCGTAATAATTGCGGCGCCCATTATGCGGTTGGCATTGTCCTGTATACTCCCCCGAGGACATTATTAGGGTAATTTAGGAACAATGTAACTATTTTCAATTTGCTACCTGTGATAGGAATCAATAAAGGGTACGGTGTCGTGCGTTTCAGTTTGCAGACGAGTCGCAGGAATAAAAACAAAAGAGGAAAGCAATAAATTCGAGTCACAGTGGAAAAAGACAAAGTTCAAACAAATTCGGTCCGTCCGTCGCACACCTATTCCCGCACGGGAAGTAAATCAAAGGGTGTTGAAACTTTACACCCACTTAAAGCCGGACACAGTAATAAAGCGTTCGAACTTCATCGACCCTGGACATCAAATGGGACACCCCTTCTGCATTTTGTTTGACGGAAAATTAAAAGTTCTCAGATGTTTTTCCGAAGTAAAATGTGAATTTATCTGATTGAAAAATTACTGTTGTATCATTTGGTTGTGAATATTAGGATATCTTTCTTTCTTTCCAGAGAAAAATTGATTTGACTTGAGAATTGCATTATATCAACAAACAATAATTTAGTAAAATATACGTACGGGAATAAATTGAAAACCATCTGAACTATTTCTAGATACGTATACAAATGTAAAACTAAGATCGAATGAAAGACGTACAAAGTAATGCTCAGTTGCAAAGTCGAGTGCTTTCAAGGGATGAACTTGCTGTTAGAACTGAAGCCTCTCACTTTCATCATTGGATATATTAAGTTTCGGTAGAGCCGCCTACAATATACTTATTGTATACTTGTATGGTAGTAATAACAAAGTGTCAAAAAATATTAACTGTATGCTTTGGTTGATGTCATTACAGGAATACCTGAAATTCTTCTAAACCAATAGTGACTAGTTTAACAGTCTGGATTTTCATATACAAACCTGAATGATGTTCTTTGCTTTACTCGATATTAGCGCAATGATTGTCATGCTCTACCAGATCAAATTTAAATTTTTTTTTTTTTTTTTTTTTTTTTATGCGACTGAATGACGTGACGAGCTAGTCGTTCACCAGATGTTAAGCGACACGGCCGCCCATAACAGTTGCAGTGTCACTCGGAACTTTAAAACAATAAAGTTTCGAGTGACACTGCACTGCGCACGTCATCCTGAGACATCACACAGTCGAGTAATCAGATTACTAGACTGAGTGATCAGATCATAAAGTCTCTTTTGCCCAGTAATTTCACTAGCTACAATGCCCTTCAAACCGGAACACAGTAGTGCTTGCACACTACTGCTTGGCGGCAGAATAACTGGCAAAGCGGTGGTACCTACCTAGACGAACTTTGCAGGAAAGTCCTACCACCTAGTAAAAAATAAAAAAATAAAAATAATCGGAAACTAAATATAATCATATTTTATACCCAAATATAATATATTTAGTTTAACATCTCACGTGCTTCATCGAGTTTTGGAACTGAACTTCGAAGTAGTTTTAGTAGCACTCTACCGTGTACAAGTATAACGCAGCAATTAGATAGACATAGACATAATACTTGTAGTATTTATACAGACTTCTTGTTTTTGTCTTATTATGCCTACACTACATTTCTGAGATCTATTAAACTAAATGTTTAGATTACGGACACTTATACATCTGCATTAGCTTAACGTCCTCCCCTGCTGCCTGCATAGTATCACAAACGAAGTAGACGAGCAGATCTTCCAGTCTTCACATACTCCTACAAACCCCATCCCTAATTTCCAAGTAGTTACCAACTTAACAATAATCCGATACCGGTCACTACCGGCTGCGGTCAGTTGGGTTCAATAATTACAGATGAGACTCCAGTTCCACTAAGCTTTGAAACTTAAAACCTTAGAGAAATTACAAATACAACTTTACAGGATTCAATTGAATAGCCGATTGGAGAATATTTAAACACCTCCTGGATACATTTTTAATAGTACTTACGGGATCTTGGTAGTTAGTTAGGGGGGTTAATTTTTGGAGTCTTGTAGTGAACAACCGTAAAAGTTTAAAACAGTTTTCTTAGATACATTTGAGTTTGATATCTGGTTGAGAGTATTGAAGTGCAATAGGCTAATAATTTATTTTCATAAACATAATAATAGATTTTTGTGGAATAACAAAACTATATTTATAGAAAAGAAACTGTATATATTTAGTCCCAAGGATATATTAACCTCTCAGACAAGAGCCTCAATAAGCACTGCATTAATTGTTTCCAAAGCGGTGATTCCGTGAATGTATTCCCTGATTAAGTGTACGGGTCGGTTTCCAACGAGAGGGTTATTAAATAATTTATTGTCTAGCAACTATTCGTGAGGGGCACTGCTCAAATGGTTCGCTAAGATTCTGCAAACTACGGTTATGGAATATTGCTAGCGTAAACTTTGTCTGTGAAACTTAAATGGATTCGCACAGCGATACCTCACAGACGTTGAGATGAAAATTATCATTTTAGTTCCTTGTCTATTCTTCTTGAAGTGGGTGCGAGAATTTTTATTTACAAAAATAATAATTTATAGAGCCTGAAGGTGCCGATCTATAATAGCTTGTTGAAATAAAGTAACTGAATAAAATGTTAATCTTGACTTTAAGATGTGGCCTAGAACGGCCCTCGAGATAGTTTTGGCTACAAGAGGACAGTCAAAAATAAAGTATTTGGATGTAAAGCTAATATAGCCACTGAGTGGTACCAACCGCGTTTAGCAATAAACGTGTCCCAGTTAACAAAGATATGTGATATGTACGTCATCGTAGCTTCGAAACAAATTAACTGATTTTGATGCAAATAAAAGCCTTTTGTAGCTGGTTATACAAAACTTAATACAATGGTGGCCCATGGAAAATAGGACTGTTTAAACCACATCAAAAATACTCTAGGTTTTTTCTAAATATAATTATTTATGAGTCCGTTTCAATTATTTAAATTTAACATAGCAAAACAACAAACAATAGGGCGCGACCTTGATTGAATTTCAGGTCTGGACCTTTTACAGCTTTCAGTGGACAATTTGAGCTGTCAGCAGCGGGAAATTACGCAGGCTGACCATTCAAGCTCAAAAATCACTCTAGATTGAGTCGAGTGGGATAAAATAAAAGGCGAGGGAGCACACAGTGCGGACCCTCCACAGGGATCGGAAAACCGAAGCGGGAAACGTATGTCCGGTACATTTGTTAACACTAACAGGTGCCGACAGCCTTTTGACAGTTCATTACATTAAACGATGCTTTTTATTGTGTGAATCGGAACCAATTGACATCAATGTTCAATACATTAGGCCTACTGCTGGCTTCTTGGCTTCGTATGGAATTCAAATTTCCTTGCGTTCTTTTGCCAATAATAGCTTTATTACTCAATGTGATTACATGAAAACTAATTTTGCGCAAATAAATATAATATATCAATAAATGACAATTAAAAGTATCACTTACTTATCATTGGTTTAGCGACCAATGGCAATAAACAATTTTCTTTTTAGTTTTTCTGTCTATTGCCATTTGTCTCTAAACCAATGATATGTAGGTGATACTTTTAATCGCAATTTGTTGATACATTCTATTTATTTCCGCAAAATTAGTTTTCAGGTAATCACGTTGAGTAATTAAGCTATTATTGGCAAAAGAACGTAAGAAAATTTGAATTTCCCGCGCTAGTGTATCGTTCCACCTTAAAATTGTCTACTGTTAGTAGTCGTTTGTTACGTTTTGGGGAATATTTAATTCCAATTTTAAAATTTTAAGGACCTTTTAAGCGAAGCAAACTGTCAATCATACAAAAAGCGTTTTGGATATTATACGAAAACATTTTATGCCTCTGTCCAATAAATATCGGAGAGTACCTACATACTTATTACACCGCTGACATTGTAATAACAGTTGGTGAAAAATATGTTGATGTACTTACATAATCAATGAATCATCTACAAAATAAAAATGAACAAAATATTACACAAATAAACAAGACTTTGCACAGACATGAAGGGAAAGCTAAATAAATAACGCTGTTCTATGGCTTGTATTTTTTTTTAGACAGAACTATTTAGGTATTTATCTTCTTTTGTACGATAAATATGATGATTATTGTGAGCAGTTTTATTGCATTAATCTGGATTGCAGTCACGTTATAAGTAAAAGAGGCCGGCCCCCACAAAGTGGACCGATGACTTGGTGAAAACCGTGGAGAGACGATGGATGCAGGAGGCGAGCAGCCGTTTATAGTGACGCCCTGTGAAGGAGGCCTATGTTCAGCATTGGACGTCTTCCGGCTGTTGATGATCATAATGATGATGATTATTGTAAGTTGCTGAAAACAGCTAAAACTTTTAAGATAGATATGATAGATAAACTCTTTATTGAAACACCACATCAATAAAACTAAGAGAAACAAAATTTTAAAGGTGTGTTATAATGGGCGGTCTAATCGCTCAGAGCAATTTCTTCCAGACAACCTTGCACGGAAAGCAGCCCAGGGCTTTTAGTTTAATGTCATACAACATGTGTAAAACAGAATCCAAATAAGTTTGTTTTCTAATTCTATACTTACCTATTAATAAAAATTAATTGTTTATAGATTAATTCCTTATTTACTTTGCCACATAACAAATAATAGTAATACGTACTTTTGCTATAAAGCCTTGATGCCAAACAAGGTTTTGCAGACTGTCTACCTACTTATTTCAGAGTGGGTACATCCTCCAATTCAAAATTTTCTTTTGGGCTTTATGTTCAATGGAGGCGGAGAGTTTACATGAATCAATTTCGGGCCGCGTCATTTGATTATGCCTAGTTACATACATCACATAGCACGCATATTGAAAGGGCAGGGCATAATTCATTTACAACGAAATATTGTTTGCTGCCCGAAAAAATCGAATTACAGTCCGGTAGTAATTTTTTGGAACCGGAGCGTTGTTATTTAAATTTGGTATCTCGGGCTTCAGTCATACGACTCATAAGCCCTTGTTGTAATCGATACTATCTGCAAGAGCAATAAGTCATCTCATTATTTACATATATTCAGTCACAATAAAGAATTCCAATACCACAGTTTCACTCCTAAGTGAAAGCTGTAAAAGCTTTTGGACAAATTACTTAATTTTCAATTTATTTGATGGCATCGTCTCTCCCTCTCTCTCTCTTTTCTCTCTTTCACTCTATCACTACTCTATCTCGTCTGCTACTCGTAAATACTAATTGACAAGGCTTCATTCCTGAAAGTACATCGTTAGTGATCTGAATTAAAATTACTTACAGCAAAAACTAAATCACTACCATTGCATGATAAATAAGCAATCGAGCAGCAAACTGAAGCGAAATTATACCTACCAATAGCCAAGGAAAGATGTTTAGGTAATTACTCCGAATCGTAATCGTAGAATGAAGTTGATGAGTTTAGAGCATTTCAAATAAACAGTTAAACAGTAATAGGAACATGGTAATAACAGACTGGACAAGATAAACAAGCAAATGGATTCACTATAAAAACCGATACGTGTTCAAAACGAGCTTGCGGTAGCTTGTTTGTTTGTTAATAGATTCGAATAGGTATCAGAGCGCGAACTCAATAAAACATCTATCTGTGACTTTAGAATGATTAAAACGAAAATAGTATGTAAATAAAGACTGTAATGAATTATAGTACGTAAGTAGGTATTATGCTAAACACAGAATTGTACGGAAACACGGCATCCGTAATTCCGTATATGGTAGAAATTCCTCGAATACGTACAAAGCGTTTAGGTTCCTCGTTTATAATTCAGACAGCAAAAAAATGGAATACCCTACCAGCATCATTGTTACCTGACAAATATAAACTGGGAATCTTTAAGACTAGAGTGAACCGGTATCTTCTAGGGAAGCATGCTCCATCGTCGACCGCGTCGTCACTTACCATCAAGTGAGACCGTGGTCAAATGTTATCCTATCGTTGATTAAAAAAATAGAAATACTGAGGAGTCGCAGCGTTCATCACTAATGTTTATACATACTTCAAATTTTGCTATATTCTGTGTCTTGGCAAATGTAAATGTGGTATGTCTGATTCTATCAAAATAGAAATTTCATACTTATTATTTGCTTTTACATCATTGACATTTCAATTTTAGGCTCTTTACTTCGTTTCATACTGATTAATAATAATAAGTATTTGATTGTTCGTGTCATTAATTTGGGCCGGTGGACCGACGACCTGATGAAAACCGCGGGGAGCCGATGGATGCATAGGCAAGCAGACGCTCAATGTGGCGCTCTGTGGGGGAGGCCTATGTTCAACTGGACGTCTTCAGGCTTACATTTAATTAATTATTGTTGCAACACGATACAGGAAACGAAATGCACACGGAAACGGCAACCGTCTATTTTTGTCCCCGAACAGGTTTAGCTGTAAAATATGATATTAGCAACATAAATACGATATCCTGCAATGAAATCAACGTATGGCTTCATCGACGTCTGTTACTGGCGTGTGGTCGCGGGTAAACAAAGATCTTAATGATCGCACACTGGTGAATGTAAACAATTATCAACCCGCAATCGAATGGGTACAATCGGTTCGCATTCGATGTGTCTAGACATTCATTCGATATTCGCTGAAACGGACGACGAGCCTCCAATTACAGACGAATCGATTATTTTTAATGTTTAACAAGAAATGCTTTACGCCGTTCAAGAACATTATTTCTACCGCAGTAATACTAACTTGTAATACAATATGTCACTTGACGGTGAAGTATCGGATCGTGTGTATGGACAACACATCACGAAAATAATAACAACAAGACCGCAATGTTCCCCAGTGAAGTAAAATTTGAAATCAATAAGTGATTTTCCCTAGACGCCGGATGCTGTCTGGCAGGCACAAGTTCAATTATTATTGAATTTCCTATGTCCGGAAAAGACTACCAGCGTCAGACAAGTATAGGTAGGTATTTCCTCTTATAATAAATTATTTTGCCTATATGTTTTTATTCTATTATAGAGACCGTTAACCTATTAGGTAGGAACATCCGAATTACTTTGACCCCTAATTAGAAATCATTAACCTCAACCCCCGGCCTGAAATTCCCGACTCATTCTCGAACTTCACCAAGACATTGGAGATAGACGTTTTTGTTTGTTTCTATAATTAAAACGCGACTTAGTCGCTTTCTCGATAATTATAATTCCACTCGATGTTGCTGTTCCGGTGAGGATTTGCGCGGGACCGAGTCGGCAACTCCATCTCGGCTAATTGTTTAGAGTTCGCGTGGATGCTTATTGTTTTGGATTAAATTAAAGCTCAGAGTGAATCCGATTTTCGGATTCGGTTCGTTATTAAAAAGTTTATCGGTAACGCCAGGTTTTCGTCAGTGGTGGTAAACGGAACACGGGTGGGCGCATTACATGGCTCGGTGGCTGGCTGAGTCACGGGTGTCGCCAGTTGCCGGCCACCAGTTTGAACAGAGTTCTAACTCCCACTGGTCTGGCGCTAACACGCAATTTCGCCTCACTAGTTTGCTACGCCTCGATGGGCAATTGTATATTGTGCGGCATGATGTAAAATTTATTTGTTTCTGTTTTCTCTCTATTATAATACATAATTATTTTATTTTAACTAAATTTGGACGGATCATTGGTAAAGTTAACCCACAGACTATAATAAAATGGAAATAAAAGAGTTCCAACCTCCTTGGATAAAACATTAGTTGTAATAAAACCTGAAAGCTTTCGAATAATAATATATTGTAGTACGTACTTTTGTTCTATAAGTATCCATGTGTTACGGCAGGAGTACGGCAGCAATATTGTCTACTTCTAGGTAAAATCGGACAAGTTTTGTATCAGATTACAAATACGATACGGTCGCACATGGCGCGTTCACTGGATTGTAGCGAAATCGACGGTTCACTCGTGGAATAATCGACAGGACCACGTTGCAACACTATTCAGCCTACCACAGTTTGCCCGACTTCTGTCGTTAAAGCTTCAAGGAAATCAATTTGAAAGGTGTAGTTTTGGCGAGAACGCGGAAAAGTTCACGTCGTTGCATTGTATTATTTTTCGAAACTCGTGCTTTTTCCAGTATGTTTAAAATCGGTGGCGTTTTACGCATTAAGTGCTGAATTACGAGCATGAGTGTGGGCAAGTGATATAATGTGGTGAAACGTGGTTTTCGTGTTGCTTCCAAAATTCCATATAAGCTTCTAGTAAAGTTGCCACCACTTTACTAGGGCATGACTTAGACTGGACTGAGACTACCTGACTTAGACTGGACTATGACTACGCAGACTGTGACTAAGACTTGACTTTACGTGAAATATTCTCTCATTATGAAAAATTACAATACTTGACACTGGCTAAATACACTATGTGTGGAGCCAAAATATAAGAGAAAAAAAAAATTGAAAGGTAGAAATGAATACTTACAATAAGCAATAGCTAAACAACAAAATAATATAATATTATTCCAGTAAATATTTACAATGTTGGTATCATAATTTTGAAGTTACTTTTACAACCACTGTTCATAAGAAAATCGATGCTTTGGATATACCTATAACACATTCTTAACTCTGCAGACAATATAAATAAGTACCTACAACATTAATTATAAAGTTCATTATGTATTTCACCGAATCCCCCTGAAAGTTCGTTTCAACTCCATAATACGTGAAAACATTATTTAATACACATTGAAACCTGTTCTAACAATTTCACATACAATCATAAATTCTAATTTAGCTCGTTGGCGGATCTCGTTACCACCTCGCGTTCGGTTTTCCGGACTCATTGTATGTTACTCCCAAGACATTGTAGCTCCGCAGAACGTATATACAAAATTAATTAGACAAAATCTCGGAGTCTTGTAATATTTTATTATAATTTCTGCCGTTGTGCGAGATTTTATTAGCGTGTTATATTTACTGCTTCTCTTAGGTGTAATGAATCTGAATGGGGTCTTGATTAGCGATGTTCGTACGGATGCGTTACAAGTTTGTAATTATACTAGTCGTAATTACAGCGTAGCGAGCATTGAAACTTCCAAGGGTTTCATCGTGGTACGAATGCTGATGGTTTGTTAAATTAAACGTCGTCGTGTAGGTACTGATCTTGATTGCGACCGCCTCTATGCCTAGTTTGCACTGTTTTAATTTGCACTTAACCATTCCAGTAATCGCAGATTGTAATTTAATTTCATAACCATATGGGATAATGTGTCTCAATTTCAATGTTCAATTAACTTTAGCGGCTATACATGCATTTCCATCCAATAAATGATTCGTTTACGCAGTACCCAATGTTGTATGTTTCCAAGAATTGGTTATTTATTTATATATTCATTTCATTGAGTACCTACCCATAGTTATCACGGTTTAAGAAAACGGACTGAAGAATTTTAATGGACGCCAGCCAGGCTACACTATGCTTTTTTAAGGTCAGGAATCAGGATAGACACAGGACTAGGAGCGGGTTGTTCTTAAAAGGTAGTCAATTTGTGTGTCCATCCTATAGATGGCACGAGCCGGCACTAGCCGACAAGGCATTCTACTTAGCCGTGAAATGTGTAATGTCGTTGGTTTCGACCTTTCTTTAGCTCACCGCACCGTGCCCATGTTAACGCGTCTTTAGCGTTATCAGAGAATGAAATTACTATGGGTCTAGGTATATATTTTTTAATTTATAGTTTGAATCTAAATGTTCTTTTTATACACATCAAGTGAAGATCCTAAATCTAGAGATAAGGTTAAAGAAGGTCCACTAGCATCTCGGCCCTTATTTTAAATGTGACCCGGAGTCTTGGTAACTCATAAATCAATGCTACTTTACACTCAAGGTAAGCTATTCATTTACTTCTAAAGGTAAACATTGAAATCGTATCGATGAAATGAAATTTTAAAGCGAATTCAGTCTGTAAAGGAGTTGATCTGGAGAGACCAATTGAGTAGTAGACCAAAATCTAATAATTTGCATTACTTACGCGCTCTCGGCGCTGTCCTCCGCTTCATTTCACCAGAACATCCGGTACTAATCGCGTTCAGATATCTATCTAAATAGGTAAGTACTATAAAGGTTAAACCCCGAAATACCTAGTCATGTAATAATTGAAAAGTTGTTATGTATATGATTTATGACCAAACATGTTAAGAATTAGCGTTTGGTAATAAGATTTGGTTTTGTAGCGATTATAATTCTGAAAACGTCATGTTGTTAGTAGTTTCAGAAGTAGACCGATTTACAAATGCTGCAATGAGCAACTGGATGTGTGGTTCCAGTACCTATACATATAGAGTGTTAACCAGCTTTCACAAGAAAACTAGCTTGTGTGTGACCGATCCAATACATATATAATTTATTTTTTAATTCTTTATATGCAAAGTATTTGACCACCGTCTCACTTGATGGAAACTGATGACGCAGTTGTTAGGTATATACTTATAGATTGTTTTCAGAACTAGGTGATAATTTCGATGCTTGAAATTAATAACTGTAACTGTAAGAGTATTAACTATAATTGTAACTGTAAGAGTAGGGTAGAAAATCTATTTCATACTAAGAGTTGTATACAATATTTCATCCTTGACAAAAACACTGAGAATCATTAGTGATCATCGCAGTGGCAATTTATATACAACGTGGTATATGCGGGATAGATTCCTTGTTCGGGCCTTGAGGTCACGTGTCCTGCATTACGGAGGTGGTAAGGAATCGGTAAATGTGTCACGTAGTGGGTACCGCAGGCGCTGGGATAAGAACCGAGAAGTATGGACACGAGTAAAATGTACTTTAGATAGAACACTGTTTTAAACTTTCACGGTTGTTCACTATGTTTATAATATTACTTACGGGATCTTTACCGTGATTTGAAACATTTCTGAGTTCCCGATATTTCGGCACAGTTACATGCACCATGTTCACGGGTAGACTGAACTCGGGAACTCAGAAATGTTACAAATCACGGTAAAGATCCCGTAAGTAATATTATAAACATACTTTAGATAGGTCCACGAAAAAGAAAAAAAAATAAAGTTAAACCTAATTGGAGCGTAATATTATGACCCGTGTTAAAAAAGGTCATGCCCAGCACAAGCACTGAGCATTTAATTAACAAAAATCAAACCAAACTAGTTTGTTCATTCAAACTAACTTTTTCTAACAATTAAGTTCACATTCAACAGATAGGTGGAACAAAGCCTTATAATCAGCTATTAAAATCTTCAATTCCTCAAAACTAAACCTAAACGAGACGTAGGTATTAACGAACATGAATCCTCGAACAGACCGAAGCGAATTAACCTGGCCACAACCAAACCTCAAGCAAAAAACTGAATAAAACCACCACAGCAGCGTTTCAGTGTAAATATTTACCCGCTGCCCGCGAAAACTTCGGTAGCGCCGATAACTTCGACTGAGGCGTTGCAAAAAATGGCAGTAAAAGTACACTGATCAAGCCACCACAACGAGCCTCTGATTACGGTTTTGAGAGCAAATTCCTTTAATTCCCACCCCCCAAAATTTCAGCATCAATATTGTGTTTCCATAAAACCATAAAGTTCCAATTCTATTATCACACAGGATGGGGCAAGCAAGCAAAATCCGAACGTTTTGCAAAAAAGTTGTTCTGTCATTTCCACCACATGTGATCGAACTGAAGTACAGAATCCCAAACATCGGTCCAACAGAAGTCTGTAATTGAATTCCACGCACGGCGCCGATATATTGGCGGCATTCGCTGCGAGATCGCACGTTGTGTCGCGGTCAGGATTTACCGTGTATCAGGAATATTTTTTGATATCTTCCCACTGGACTGCAAGTGGAATTATTGGTATTTTTATGAACTGAACATCATTAAGGATTCTTTGAAGCACTATCCGCTTTAGCCAGTGTGCCTCTTGATCATGCTTGATTTTGCTTTATCTATTTTATTTTGCTTCTCGAACAATACCATCCCATTAGATTTAGTTTACAAATCTAATTCAACTTTAGACTTAACAATATTATGATCAGGTGATGACCAAACATTCTAGATTATAAAAGAACCAGTATATTAAAAGGCAGGTGTTTAAATAAAAGACAAGTAACGATAACGCAGAGCTGAATCTGACAAATAGAATGAGAGCAAATGTAATGGAAACCTTCCGTTTTCCGACCCTACAAACACCACAATACCATAGCACAATAGTCAAAGAAGAGCTTTGCCATAGACAAAAGCATTGGGCAATAGAGATTGCTTCCATTAAGGCATTGCATGGCCGGATTGGGGGACTTTGTCATTGCAATTCACTTTATCCATTTGATCGAGAATAGACTACCACTACAACAGTGCATGGGTATTGCATAGACGGTATAAATAGTTGGTCGATTAAATTTAATATTGCATAAATTGTGTTTGCGTAAAGTTTTTTTTTTACATTTTTAGACTACTTTTTAGTTTTATTTTCGTGAAGAATCTCAAAATACCAGATCTCATAACGTTTCTCTTCTATTGGCTGAAACCATAACATCCCAAATAGAAAACATGGTTAGAATTGGTGGTTTAATTAAAATAACTTTAATTAAACTTGTAAATTGTGGAAATGAAACCAGATATTCTTTGATAAAAAAAAACCCAAATTCAATTCGGAAATAGAATCAAATCAAACCTAAACGCACAGTCTATCAAATAATGCAACCAGCATGATTGAGTGGTCAGCCAACTAATACAATTATCATTAGGGGTGGCTGACGTACGTTGACTACTGACGTACGTTGATACGATTGTACGCCTGTTGAGCGATTTCATTTGAATTTGATCACTGGACTGTCCGGCTCTGATAGTGTTTGTTTGTGGGGGCAGGCTGCTTGCAGCCATTGCTCTGACTGAAGGCAGTTATTGTAATGACTAATGAGGTACTGTAAGTCATCGATGCTACTGATGTTAGTGGGATATTAGGATGATGAAGGGTGTCATACATGTGAGTTTCTGTCTTGTGAAGCAAGGCTAATAAGATGTTGAAATGGTTAGTATTTTAGTTGTATTGTCGTAAAATATAACGATTTAAATAGTTCTAGCCCGTACTTTCACAGTGCAAAACGGGCGTTCATAAACCAAGTGAAATCAAGCATTAAATTCAATTATAAAAAGTGTTCGTTGCCAATAAATAATTTATTGGAATAAATCACGATCCTATGAACCGTTACATAATATGTAGTTGACTCAATCACTTTAAATGCAAAGCACTAATATATTACTTTATTTATTTACGTTCCTAATCGTACTAGTAAAACAATCTACATTCACGCAGTCATGTAAGCACATTAAAAAAAAACTAATAATTCATTTTCAGCACTATGATCGAAAAGTCCGGCTACTGCGACCCATAGGTGGGAAAAAGTTAGGTGAATTATGATCATCCAATCAGACAGCATCGATGAGAAAAATAATAATTCATTATTCATTTATTCTGCGGAATGTACAGTCGACAGGTCTTATATATAAAAATGTCTTAAAGTTAGGGTACATTTACCCGGTAAGGGTGTCGCAGGCTTAGGTTAGGTAAGTGTTATAGGAAGTACAATTAGCGATTCTCTTTGGTTAGTATTTGCATTTTAAGACAGAGTGCAGAGAATACAGATTTTAAATGAATACAATTAAATGGGGAGGTACTTATATTATTATCACATTCAAGCATTCCCACTTTGTATTTTTTGTTCCTTGTTAATGTCAATATAATAAATTTGCAATTAATTGATGAGTACTTATTAAATGAAAATAAAATGTCATAGCAATGTAATAATAATATATCTATCTATTTCCTTTTAATTTTTTGTAACATAGCAATTATATTCATGTTTTAGTCTTAAAAAATTCATTGAGATTATAAAATACATTGTCAATTAGCCAACCTTTCAAGGCGGTTTTAAATATTTTTATAGGTAGGTAATTCCTGAATATATTTTGGCAGGTGGTTAAAAATCTTAATACTATTGACATACGTGCTCTTTTCAAAAGTTCTTGTTTTGACTACCTATAGGAAGGTACAGGTCATCATGCCCTCTCATGTGTGTTTTCCTAATACGCATGTCCGATATTTTAGGGTATAGGTGGGCGTTATTTTTAAGAATAAGCATTACTCTAATATATAAATTCCTGCCAAGGTCAGATTTTTTTTCTTTGAATACTGGTCTTAAAGACTCGTCACTTTTCATATGGTAGATGATCCTTAAACTACGTTTTTGAAGAACAAAGGTACTGTTGACAAGCACTGAGTTACCCCAAAATACAATACCATAGGTTAACAGTGGATAGATGTTACCATAGTAAGCACTCCTGGCAACCTCCACCGTAGAAACATCAACTAGTACCGAAATAGTACCGAATAGAAACTGCGGATCCAAACCTTCCTAGAGTTTGAATCCTACCTTCAATTCCGAACACACAATCAAAGCAAATCCCGGCCGGTGAAATCTTACCGGCCCTTCAAAAAATGTGACGCTATAACAACATCAATCCGAACATTTGAGTAACACCATATTTGGCATAGCAGAGAGTCGGAAACATTTTAAGGAATTGAGTCACGATACGAGTACAACAGAGGCATCGATAACCCCCATTCCTTACATAATGTACGCATAATTGGCATAACATCTCCACCGCGCACCCTTTCAAGACATCCGTACGGTACGTTACAGCCTACATGTTATTTAATTACGCAATCTCGAGCACAATGAGAATTGCGACTCCTTACGGATCGTGTGGACAGGGCCGAATTGAGGAAAGAGAGTCAGTATCATCATCCAAGAATTTTTTTGAATACGTATGTGAAATTAAAATTGACACCAAAAGAAAGGAGAACGTCATTTCGATATTCAAAATGATGGATCGTAATTTAAATGGATATTATATTTAACAAGATTCGTAGTCCCAGGTTTCAATCCAGGCGTAGAAAGGCACTAGCTTCGGTATATTGTCACATCAGGTAAAATGTGGTCAAACGCTTCTGGTCTGATATTTAAAAAACTATTAAAATATGGCCAAATATTTTTATACTGTATCATAGGACCATCAAACTAAGTTTTTTATGAAAATAAAATAAACGATTTATTTTTAATCAGAACATAATTATATTGATCCTAATTTCGTCTCTGCATACCTTAGCCAAAAGGTTAAAGCATGACCGGAACGGCTCGGAATCATAGGGCGAGAACTATGGAATAGTATTTCCTCCCTTCAAACTGCCATAACATCCCTTAGTAATGAAGGAAAGCGCCCTTCAAGGGTGTCCCTTACTGCAACCAGTCTGACTCAATTATAAACGAATAAATCAAAATGATTGAACAACATCGAAGCGTATCTGTTTTGAGAAATGATGTCGGCAGCTATGAAGCTGTCGGAACATTTGAATTGACAGTTCTCCAATTGTGTAAAAGCTCAAAAGAAACTACTTTTTACTGTTGTAAGCGTATACACAGAGTAAAAACTCATAAAACGGTGTAAAAGATAGATAGATTTTATCTTACGGTGTCTATTAACGTGAATGAAAGTGAAATCGATATTGTAGTTGGTAATAAAACAGTTTCAGAACTGAAACTGAAACTGACCTGAACCCTGACCCTGACTGAACTGACTTTTGTATTTTACAAAATGTGTCTGTACTTCTAATATATAGAATAGAGCTAATGTAAATAGAGCTACAGAAGTAGCTCTATTCTAAAGAGTGCAGTGAATTACACAAGTAAACCTATCAATGCCCATGAACTGGTGTCTATTCATATAATAGGGAGGTCTACATTGATAGATAACTACTTATAACGTAATAGCACGTGCATTCAACAGTCTCGTATCTAGCAAGTAGTAATACAACGCTCATATTTCAATAGAGCATAGGGATGATAGCAACTCGGTATTTTTTTTAATTAACTTTGGAAGATTGCTTTGCTTATTACATCGGTAGGTGGATGATAAATTTATTCGAAGTGATTATGTTAAAAAGGACATCAAACAAAGTCAAGTGACACAAACCATGTTCTCAATGTTGGCTATATGTATAAAAAAAGAAGTAAGTATATAAGAATTGAAAATTAGCAATGAATATTTATTTCAGTTTATTTTAATAAATTACTTGAACATAAACTGTTTTAAATTTTAGCTTACGTCAAAATAATAGCTTAAACGAATTTAAGAACCAGTGTATGTTTTTTTTGTAAGTACATACATCGGTACGGTTTAAAATAGATATTTCCCTATATATAGTAAGAAATGTCAATCACAATTAGATTATTTTGGCTTAAATATTGAAATTCTATAACGAAATTCGCAAGAAAATAAAACAAAATATGGTGTTGAACACCAATTCTAAATTAATAAGAAGTTCCTTGAAGGGATTTGCGGTTTTACCATTAGCATTATATTACTGGAATTTTCTTCAAAATACTCACACGTGGTCATTTTGTCCGAAGGCAATATTTTTCAGACTCGACCGCCGTTTATGTTAGTCAGGCTGAATTTTAATGGGCCTCAATGAAGTTAGTAATCGCTTTTGAAAACGTACCTAGGTATAGAGTATGATGCATGCACTGTTTGATATAATTTGGCACAGTATTCAAATAGCAGTAAATTTGGAAAAGTGCAATCTGCCTGCTTACACACTTTAAATAAGTTACTGCTAAATGGTTTCACCTCCACATCATGAAGATGACTTCTGAATGTTTGGAGGAGTACCTACCCATTCAATTCTGACTCGAAAAAGATTAGTTAGAGGATACATAACATAAGGTTACAGTTGCACTTATAACACACACACAACAGTAACAGTATGTGTGCCACTCATGCCACTGTGGTGTGCCTCATTCTGGCACAGAGATGATAATCATCCCCGAGTATAATCGGTGAACTATAGCTGTAACTCTCGTTGTATGATAGTACTATTTTTCTTTTCTATATCATTATTTGTCTCTATTTCAACACTACTTCTTGGCATTGTCAAAACGTAATAAGTCATTGGTGAGTACGCCAGGATGAGGCACACTGCTGTGTCATAAATTATAATAAAAGGATCCTTTACTGGCGACTATTCGTTACAGTTTCGCGAAAGCGTTGTTTACGCGAGCTTTTGTAACTAAAGTTGTATTTCACAGCGTGGACGCGTCGACCGCTATCTGATGATTGGTTTTTGGCAATTAACAGTATTGCTCACGTTGCAATAGAGTTCATTCACCGTGTGAATTATGTATGGACACCTCGATTTCCCGCTTTGTTGCAACGCTATACCCGACTGCGCGTAAATACCTATCAATGTTTGAACGGGTTTGTTTAGAGGACGGATACGAATACACAATGATAAAACGCTTCTATCCGTTTCGATACTATACAAATTGGCGGAAACTGACCATACTTATGTAAGAAAAGTCAACGATAAAGGCGTTAAACGATGTCTGAACGTAAGTTGTCAAAAAGCTTTTAAACTAAAACGAAATTCGCCGAATAGTCTAGGAAATCCATTAACAGCGGTCCCCCTATCTTTATACAGGTTAGCTGCATTTTGCTCTACTTTACTAGAATTAGCTCTTATAAACTGATACAATGTTACAGCGTACATTTACCGGCCATATAAATTATAACACATGTTTCAGAGGCAATAATTATTTTCATTATACGCAACGACAAGCTCACTGCGACCTGTCGTCCCTTTATTAACATTTAAATTTATATTACATTTACACAAGTGAAATGTCTACCTCGATAATACATCGCCTTTATGTTGTTTGTGACATGCTAAATTACTGTCATCTTTTAATTTACCCAAATTTTGACATTAGTGTTGTTAGTTTAAAGTTGATTTTGGCTTATCATTATTTTCTTCCAATAGAATTAAACCCTTTGTCTCAAGGCGTCAGTTCACGATGCCATGCCGCTTGACATTTGTACAAAGGTTACCTCTATTCTGACGGTTTTCTTTTTACTTGCTGACACAATATTGTGTTAGGCAGAAAGGGTGTTGTATTGTGTTCGAATTAACCTTTATGTTTGTTTGGGGTGAGAATCGCACTTAGTTTTAATGACCGACAATTGCTGCACGTATATTGTTATTAAATGTCATTTTCTTGAGGATAGCATGTCGTTTACATTTATAGTCATGTTGACCTAGAGTTCGTGGTTACTCTTATCATAGAATCTATCAAAGGACAAAAAGACTTCACAAAATGTTCTGATAAATTGTGTTGTCATGATGATTGCATTAACGTCATAGCCCGTAAAACCATCACTAAAGCTATAAATTTAAGACATTAGAACACGCGATGAGCTTGTGAAAGTGCAAAAACAAGCATCGATAACAATAAAAGCCGAAGCGAAGTAACGTGCGAATGAAGGTAGAAAAATGGAATTAATTAAACGCCTACAGCATATTGTGGTACACAATTACGGAAGAGGCGTCGATGAGTTGGTGGCACGTAAAGGGAATGAGCAACATAAAGCACGGCAAGTAATACGAGAATATAATAGTTTTAATGTTGCAAATAAATAACATGGCGAGGAAGAAGACAATGGCGGTGTAACGAGATCGCCTGTTAATAGTGGTGAGTGTGGAGCGCCCGAAGATCGCAGATTTATGGAGGCCATTGTAATTACGCCCTATTCTGTATTTTTCGAATACACGTGAAATAATGCAATGTAAGTTATACTTACTTACATTCGTTTTTAAATAACAAAAATATGCGGAGTAATTAATCAATTGCATGGTTCTAAAATGTAATAAGTAGTTGCTTCTTTATTTCACGTACCTCTCATTTTTTGTTCGTCGAGTAGTTGCCTCTCTAAGTTGTCTTTGACTTCTCGTTCTCTTAACACGTCCATCTTTAGTTCAGCTGCAACAATAAAAGACATATTTTAGACTAGCCAATGATAGTATTATCTAGATTGAAGAACTAAGATTGCAACCGCGAAATCTATGACCCACATTTCAATAGATGCTACCAATCAGATAGCAGAAAATGTTAGCATAAACATCTGCTAAAGTTAAATAAATGGTTCATTGTATACAGAAAGCATTGTATAAATTTAACAGTGAGCTAAACCGGTAACAAGGCCTTTAGCAAGGGGCCGATTAGGAGCATAAACACGGATTAACTCATTCGGAATCCGGGACTATTGTGAAGGAGGAAGGAGTAGAATTGAGAGATTTGCATAACTTTCAATTAGATGTAACCTGACGGAAATGATTGGGGGAGAACTTCCGATTTGGATACCTTCTAAGACGTTATTGAAATTTGATTGTATTTTGATTGAAATAACATTTACTTATGAAAGTAATAATGAGATATTAAAGAAATAAGTATAATATGCAATACTTCAAACAAAAAGATTTTTTTGAATTTGTATTTGAAGTATTTGATCACAAAATAGTACTATGTAGCTGATATAGGTAGCCGTTTCTAATAAGCTCAGTCCCTTAAGAAATTAGGTGTCAGTTTTCAATCAAGGCTTGCGCAATCTTCGCCATCGATAAATGTCTGATCCGCCCATACGGATGAACGCGTGACGCCTCACGCCGTTCAATTTGAATAGAAAGAGGTCATGTCCCACAGACTCACAGTTTAATTTGGTCCCTTATTCAATTAGGTACCTAAGCTTCATCTATCTAATGGAGGCCGTAAGGGGATCAGCCTGATTAACTTGCGTTGTTAGCACCTACGGTTACGGGTGCATTACTTGAAAGATTCAATTTGATATAATCCTCATTGTTTTGAGATAGCGATATACAATACAATGCCTTTAATACTAGTGAAGGGAATGGTGGGATCGAAATCTGTAATCGATGATCCATTGAGTGTTTTGTTCATGTTTATAACAATAGAAAAATTTAATTTAATTGTAGCAAAGATACTTCAGATATCGATACGTTTACAGTTAGCAATGCAATGGAGTAAATATACCTATCATAACACTGTAAATGGGCTAAATATGTATAATTATAAAAGATTTTTTTTAAATTTTGATTGTATTACACTTATTAATCGATGATATAGAAATAGAAAAAAAAAACTTTATTTTTTGTGTCTGTCTCTCTTAGAACATGCATCATGCTGGCACTAAAACTAAATAACCCGTGCGAAGCCGGGGCGAGTCAGCTAGTATATTATTAAAAAAAATACGTTAGATATAAATAAATTTTCAACAATAACCACTTGGACCAAACAACATTGGTCCCGCAACTATCTTGTCCAATTCAACGAGGACTGTTTCACTTAATAATTCCGTTAGCCTTTTAATTAGTGCAATGGTTTATATATATTGGTAAATCTTATTCAATGTTCAATTAAAACCAAACATGAAGCAAAATTTCCTGTAAGGTGTAAGTAATATGTATAGATACACTAGATACTTACGGTTCTGCAAGATTAATAATATCTTTCAAAAGCAATAATCGAAATAATACGGTGCACATTAGCAAACTGATTGATAAAATGATTCCGCACAGTTTTCTGTATAACAAAGTAAGATAATTAACAGAAAGAAAACGTGACCAAAGAAACTACTAGCACGATAGAGATCTACAATGAAACACAGATGTAAGAAGTGGAGGGGCTCCTCAAGGTCCATATATCGACGCGCAAAAATCTTGCGATAACAGAGACAAGTTAACTTGCGCCCGCGCATGCTTATAATAAGGCTCCAGATAAAGGTATAAGTATCGCACAAAAGCTATCTCGCATTGAGATCGCAAAATTGAAACGTTCTCTTGCTCATTGTATAACTATGTATATCATATTTAATGAACTCGTATCTTCTAAGAATTGAAATTGCACTGCTTTAAATCCTCGAGGCTATTTTGAAATTATATTCATGTAGTACTTACATCGGTCGTATAATTAAACGAGCGACAAAAATCTCCAATAACACGCATTGCGCGGTGTTTACAATAATTTATCATGAATCATTCCCATAACAAAAAGCTTCAATCTTTCGAAGATATTGATTGCAAGATTGATTTCGAATCAATCCCAGTGTATGGTGTAATTTAAAGGGCTTTTAGTTAAGAGTGGTTTCGCACATGAGACGTAAATTGCCTTTGCGAGGGATGGCCATTAAGGTCCCGCGTCGGCACGCCACGTATCTCGAATCTCAAGATTTGCGAGTACTGGGGATTTAACAAAAGGAGCTCCCGGTGGTCTCTGCTTACCCAGCAGCCGACCAAGCTAACTCTGCATTGTCTTGTACTAATAATACGCCCAATATTATTAGAACATGATCATAACTTAAGTTTATATGGAAACGGCGACAATCTCACGAAGATGAAAAAAATTGTAAGTTGTAGTGTTGTAAAATTATGGAACTAATAAATCAAAACTGATACTAAGAAGGTGGATAATCGTTCTCAAGGAAACATTTATCCATAAAAATAAGAGAAAAACCAAAAGACCAAAGCGGAACATTCGATTATTAAATCGATCTTTATATCGGATCAATCAAATTTAAAACCTGATCGACTTGGCGTCCGATGAAAAATTATTACTTTATAAATAAAATAACAATAAAAACGATGCGCGCGGTTCAAGGGAATATATAATTATGGACAATTATTATTATGATACCGAAACTCAATGGTCGATAGATGATTGAAAGGATCGAGACCCATAAACAAAAGGATCAATTTTGATTACGCAATTTAATAATGTTCAAAAAGGTAAGTAATTAGTTGATAATGATAATCGAGCGATAAAGATAAACGGTTATTGCTGGAAAATAAGGTGGCAGCAAGAGAAAAAGTCAATTTTACTTTTATTTTTTCAGACAGCAGCCAAATGTGATTCCCGATTCTTGGAGGGTCGTGGAGAGAAAATTCTATTTCTCTTCAATTTTGTGCACTCAGCAAAAACAACAATAATATTTAAATTTCGAATGTGACCCCCTTTGTGAGTTCGGTAAAGTCAAGTGCGCACATTCTTATTAGAAACAAAAAATAACGATTAGGGAGAAGATTTCGTTCACAAATTGAACACCACAAAATTGTTTAAAAGGTGTTAGACAAAGCAGAAAATTTATGTGATGGCTTAGAACAGTTAGAATGAAGGAAACAGTTTAATTTCAATGAAACGTAAGTCATAGGGTGAGCGAATTAAGACATATTTTCACGGCCCCCGCCAACGCAAAGACGATGTCGAGTTTGCAGTTAAAATAACAATTAAAGTCTTCCTAAAATTTACGACTCAAAACTGGCAAAATAATTTAAACGAGCGTTATGGTAAAAGCGACCAAAATGGTTCTTTGAAATAGGAAACAAAAGTAGCATTCAGATCTCCCTCTCGGCTTATTTGGTCGTTTTACCGCGGATAAATGCAAAGGAAGTCTTCCGAGATCTTAAGGTGAAATTTTAATAGTAATAGCATAAGGAAATATTACTAAGGAATATTGTTGATTTAAGCACTTTTGGAGCTTCAGCTGTGGAGAAATCTGATTTACTGCATAATCTTCTCTTGTTTTTGGTCTGCGATTAAACAATAACAACTTTACATATATTTTTATTTTAAGTTTTATTATACATATAATGATCAATTGTAAACAGATTAACAAGAACCAACTTATAGATTTCGTATAAATGCATTAACCGAATTTACGATGCTACTAAAAAGTAGATTCAGAGTAACGATAATGGCTGTCATGGCGCGGAAAACGAATTTTCTTCCCTATTCTTTTTTAAATCTACAAACCGTTGGCAATTTTATTTTATTGTTATTAGATTTTCCGGCTTATGTCACACGGCCGTGTCACTTGACTGTGGAGGATTATTCCCGCAGTCTCCACGCTAATAATCATAAGAATTGCTTCCCTTTATTATGTGTGAAATTTAGAACGTAAAAATCTTTTGCAAGCTCTTCCCGCTACCGTGGAGTTTCACCCCTCACTTGTTGAAACAAGGGTACTTTTTGAACAGCATATGATGGAGAGCTCTTCATAAAAAATACGCAATCTAGCACTCCTTTATTTGATGCGAAGATTTTGTCATACATGTGTAACACATAATTTTATGAATATATTATAAGGAATTTGCATTTCGTTTACGTGTCGGTATATTTCGGCTAGCGTCGTAAATCTTGGTACTTTCAGTACATTCTTATTACCCGTAGTGAATGTACAAATAATGAAGTTGTCGTCTGCAAATGGATTAAAAAGTAGCGTATCGAGCGTGCAGCGTCCGAATAACTCGCGGAGTTATCGCCGCACGCGCACCCAATCTGCGATCGAAACACACCGGATAAGATTATCCAGTAGCCCTGTATTATTTTAATGAGACTACACGACTTCTCGAGATTCGATACGATACGAAAAAGCTTAGGTAGCGAAGCAAATAAAAAATATACGGGTCAAAAGAGATATCAAGCTGCCGCGACGAGATGATGCGTTCGGTATGAAAATGCCTCTCCAAGAGGGATTTTTAAATTAGCCACCGAACACGATAAACTCCGGTACATCTACATACCAGCTGACGGCAGATCGGCCGATACCATTATGTCTCTGGTACGGCACCGATTAAAAAATATCCACATTTATAAGCGGACAACATCTGGTGGTATTTAAATAAGATATAAACGCGCGAGTCCGCGAATGCTTTGTTTTCGGGTGTACATTTTGTTTCCCGGTGGATGCTCCCCTCGCCGGATATATTGGTATTAAAAATGTAAGGGAGATTTATGCGAATGGCTCTAAGCTTTCATTAGATGTTTCTTACGCTGTATTTTTGCGGTCGCCGCTCCCTGACCGGTAATTTTTCATTTTTGTGCAAAGTTCCCGATGTTTCAGCTCCAGGGCTGAATTTAACTGCATATAAAGAATATTAATGTTCTCAGGAGTCGCAGGCAGGTGTACGCTATGACTTATTTTATATCAATCCCCCACCCGCAATGGGAATAGAAATTATAAGAAATGTTTTTAATGAGAAGTTATGGGGCAAATTCTTTTTATGGGAGATTGTGGAGGAAATGTTCTTAAATATAATGCAAGTTCTGGGATTCCTTGCGTAAATACATTTTGAAATATCATTTTTATGGATCTGATTTTGAACATATAAATTAGCCTGATGGTATCATCATTTGGTATCAAAATAGTCATACTTACTGTCGAACTTCTGCGAAGTGCACAAAAATACTTGAACTATCCGTGACCATTTCAACTCTACCAGACAGGCTTACAAGCATCCTGCCTGCAGGCATCATCTTTACTTCACAACTAATATGTATTATGTACATATATAAAAACTAAACGTCTGTTTGTGTGGCTTTAAAGCTAAAAAATTTGAACCGATCCCGATTAATTAAGTTTTTCGGGTGCGATCTTGACTGTTTTATTACGTTGTGTTAGGTCATTGTGGCAACAGTGGATCAAGTGTACACAGTGAAACATCGCTATAATTTGTAGAAAAATGGCTTGACAGATGCTATCTCTTTCTAACGCCACGCTATCTAATGTACAACATCACCGCTCTAGTCAGCGTGCCTCTGCGCCGTCGCATACACGTGCAGTTACAGGTTATGTGTTTTGTGAACTCAAAATAAAAATAAAACAAGTAAGTTTTGCGAATTTTTAGCTTTTGCCTATTGATATTATGCCCTAGTTAATAAATGTTCATGGAAACTATATCTAAAGCTATACTTTGAGCGTAAGTCTGCTGCCTGCTATAGTACTAACATGTTTGTAATGACGCAACAAAAATAAAATGGCGCGAGGGTACACGGTGAATAGCTAGCTAAGGGGATACAGTGGATAGCGATTCACTGTGTACCCTCACAGTTGGCAATAAGGACTATCTAAGTTGCAGTAGTTGTTGTAGTTGTTGTCGTCTGCAGAATGCCACGAAAACCGGCCCCGGATGGCAGAAAAATTGGAAGAGTGACAGAAGAAGCAATGAAAGAAGCCCTTCAAGATATACTGCAAGGGAAACCAGTCCGCAATGTATCCAAGGAAAAAGGTATTCCATTCACAACTCTATACCGTTACAATGTGAAAATGAGGGCTAGAGGTTCAATAGAGAATATGAGGCTAAAGCCCAACTACACCATCAACAAAATTTTTGATGATGACCAGGAAGAGGCTCTTAAAGACTATTTTGAAAAATGCGCCCTTATGTTCTATGGCCTATCTACCAAAGATTGCCGAAAAGTGGCTTACGAAATGGCTATTATCAATAAATTGAAGATTCCGGACGCTTGGACCAAAAATCAGCTAGCAGGCGTTGATTGGCTCAAGGCTTTTCGCAAACGGCATCCTGGGCTGTCATTGCGACGGCCAGAAGCTTGCAATTTAGCAAGAGCCACTGCATTTAATAGGCACACAGTGAACAGTTTCTTTGATAATCTGCAGACTGTATATCATAGATATCCATCTTTTGCTGATGGCACACGACTGTTTAATTTGGACGAAACTGCAACTACGACGGTACAGAAGCCCCCAAGAGTCATTGGTCCAAAAGGAAAAAGCATTAACAAGGTGACGAGTGGAGAAAGGGGCATTCTCGTAACAACTTGTTTGATAATTTGTGCAGCTGGTTACGCATTACCACCCGTATTGATTTTTCCGAGGAAAAATTTTAAGGACCACATGATAAAGGGAGCTCCGCCTGGAACTCTAGGTCTCGCCACTCCAACAGGTTGGATGAATACAGAAACATTCGTCCAAACAATGGCTCATTTCATGAAACGCACATCCAGTTCCACCGAGAATCCTTCCCTTCTAGTGATGGATAATCATGAGTCTCACTTATCTATCGAGGCGTTAGACTTAGCAAAAGCTAATGGCGTGACAGTCGTAACACTTCATCCTCACACGACCGGAAAAATGCAGCCCTTGGACGTGGGCGTCAATTCTCCATTTAAAGTGTTCTACAACGCTGCACTTGACTCGTGGATGATGAGGAACCCGGGGAAAGTAGTAACCATATACGACCTTGCTGAACCAATAGGAAATGCGTTCAACAAAGCCATGACCCCAACAAATATAATAAACGCATTTAAGAAAACTGGATCATATCTGTTTTATTTTAATTAAAACTGTATTATTCACTGTGTACCCCCCGATCCACTGTGAACATGTACTGTGTTCCACTGTGTACACCTATGAGTACACAGTGGATCATTTCCCTTTTTTTTTTAAACCTTGATATCTTCTTCTTTGTTAAAGATACACGACTGCTGTCTTACAGAAAAATGTAGCTGGATAGTCTACCTTTTTAGGCATATCAAAATAAATGCTGAGAATAAAAAAGTGACTTGTCTACGATGCTTTGAAAAAACACTGATCCACTGTTACCACAATGACCCTACATTTCTACACAGATTGTTTATACTAGCAACATCAACATAGGACACATTTATTCTGAAGTTCTCACTAGAAAATAGGAAAATTTCGACCGAAACTACGGGATGTCTAGTTTCAAATACATTTATTTTTAGGCGTTTGTTAAGCCTAGGATTGTCACCAAGAAACAAGATACCTACTGGCAATTTGTCATTGAATAAAATAACATAATGCTTTAGTCAAAAGCAACAATAAAGGGGTAGGTAGCTGAAGCAGTTCTCCCTTGTTTCCTCATAAACAAGAATATCATTCGTAATATTACGGTTTGTAAATCCGTATGTAAATTACAACTACAACAAGCGTTTGCATTTCACCCCAACCCTAAAACAACCATTACCAGAAGATCTGCACATGGTTCGACTCTGAAGCATCTTGGTGTCTAAGTTATGTTGGTCGGAAAATCTCAGTGTATACCAGTTTTAAATATAGTAAACGATTGTGCGGCAGACTTATATGTTGAGCAAAAACATAGCGATAATTCTTAGCCTTCTCTAGTCAATAAAATTACTTTTAAATTTGAAATTACAGGTGTTGGTAATATCATTATTATTATCATCAGCATCATCGCCATCATCACAACCATCATCACCATTATCTGGAGCTCTTCAAGTCACGAGTGAATAAGATATGTTCTAGGCAAGCATGTACCATCGTAGACCGCGTCGTCACTTCCCATCAGGTGAGATTGCGGCCAAGTGCGGGCCTATTTGTTTATAAAAAAATTGTCACCATTATCATTATCAACATCATTAGCCTGAAGACTTCCACTGCTGAACTTTGGCCTCCCCCATAGCTTCACTGAGCGACTGTTTGCTTCTTGCATCAATAGACAATATTTGATTCTGCAATATAGTAAAGTCTACTTTGCCTAAGCAGCGCACTTTGCGTACAACCAACTTCATTTTCAGAGTATTAAATGACGCACACATACAACAATCCGGGTGCGTCACATTAAATTATTTCGGCTAAGTAATTCCGAGCGGTTAATTATTGCACAACCTGGGAGGAGAGTTGAGAATGTAATTATTAT
The DNA here is from genome assembly GCA_910589525.2 of Ennomos quercinarius. Lineage (NCBI taxonomy): Eukaryota > Metazoa > Arthropoda > Insecta > Lepidoptera > Geometridae > Ennomos > Ennomos quercinarius. The sequence goes on from OU342493.1 coordinate 7,825,890, forward strand.
TAAACTTTACGATTGTCTCACTTTACCCCTTTACCTTCATCTATTCAGCCAAAAAGCTTATAAACCAAACTTGCTGCACCTCAACTATGTTTTAACGAAACAGTTATAAAGTTCAAATTACATTGAAGTAGGATGTGGATGTAGTTGGTTACATTTGAGAGTTGTTCTACATTAGATCCCGAGATCCTGAGGGAGTTTCTTACCTTGTTGCGGTGCGGATTCATATTTGAGCTACTGTCTATGAATTTATGTGTGGGATAAGTTGGGCAGACGTTTCTGTTAAGTAGTAACAAACTAGCGTAGTGGATGAAAAGTGTATAGCTACTCAATAATACAGAATGAACAGGATTAATAACATGCGAGCTAAATAAATATCGTTAAGCTATTGGAATATCAATAGAGAACAAATGTCGTACGTTAACCACGATATTTGTTCCATTCCTTGGATTATTATATTACCAGTTGTGTCCAGCGGTGAAAAAATCCTATATCCTATATGTTAATCTACCGTATATTCTATCTATATTCCAAATTTCATCGAAATTGGTTCAGTAGTTACGGAGATATAAGGTAACAAACATTCACACACACAAACTTTCGCATTTATAATATTATTAGTAGACTGCTTGACTATGTAAGATATTACATCCTACATCGTCTACACTCAAGCCTTAAATGATGAAAGATAAAAATGTTTTATAGAATTCAAAACTTCATTGAAGCGTTGGCTTCAATAACTGAGGTACAATTTAAAAAAAGTTTTGCAAAAAAGTTTTATGATAAACAATATTTTAAAATTTCAAGTTATCTTACAATAACAAATGTTCAAACTAGAAATGAAATTAGCCTCTTCACGTGACTGGCTTGATGAATTCAAAAGTTGAACAGTGTTTACAGTAGCCGCAGGCGATTCTGTTCCACCCTTTGCTACTTCTAGCTAATATGATTATTTATCATTTAAAAGTATACTGTAATAGTAAACCAGTATACCATTGTTCCCACTGCTGCTGCTGATACTAACGTGAAGATTTGGAAAAGCGCTTATCACTGTCTTGGTCCGGTTAGTAAAATTTAGTCGAGAGACAGGTACTTACATAATTATGTAAGTTATTAAAAATGGCTTTGTTTCCACAGCAAAACGGGTGCATAGCAATTTTTGTTCATTTCTTGTATGCGCTGCAATGTTTGTTGGTGCTAGTGTTAGCTCACAAATCGTTCTCTAGTATGTACCAATATCGATTTAAGATTCTTCTTCCAAGATGTTGATTTTTTTATTCGCAAATTATGAATTTTAGAATTATGAATTTTTTTATCATCATTATTAAAATAATGTTACAATTATATCTCAATTTTGTAAATAATAATCTTAGTAGAGCAGCATGTAGGTAAATCGCATAGGTATGTTTCGGATTCCACTTTTATTCTTTCTTGTTACTCTTTCTCTACATATGTCTTACATTTTGAAGCAACATAGGTTTTACAAAAGCCAGATGGTTTATTGAAAATTTCATTGTAAAAGCTATAAGGTACCTAAGTATCTATACCTCAAATGGCATGATAATATATTTATTGCTAGTTTTTCATTGTTTTCGCAAATGGCTTTACAAATCTCTACATAGGAACTGTCAAATCAATATCAAACAAACAGGTAATCCAATAAGCCACATCACATTCGATATGCAACCCGGCCCAGTGACGAGCGTCACCGATAGATGGCGCGCGTGTGGCCCAGTCGCGTGCGCAGTAACCAGAGCGACACGACATCGCGACATAAGGCGGTAATCCAATATGGCCGACTGTCTCGCGTATCGGCATTGCACGAATGGCATTTTAATATGCACAGTTAATGTCACTTATTGTTTACTTGCTTCAGCGGACGAGTATTTGATCGCAGAGGTAATGGAATAGATTCTTAGAAATACAAATACTACGCATAGTTAGATACCACAGAGTTTATTTACGTGGAAGCCAATGTTTGCTTTTGTAGCTTATAACAAGGAATTGTACCTACTACCTGCCTACTACCTATCTGCGTACTATAAACGTCAAAATGCATCAAAATGTGCTTGCCTAAAAAGAGCGCCTACTTACAATGTAATCAATAATAGATGGCGCTAGGCAAATTAAAAGAATAAGCTATTTTCTTCTCCTTATCTTCTTAACTTAGACAAAATAAGAAGTTAACGGTTATATATTACTTTTCATTTACTTTGTTGAACAGCGTCAAGATCCGTCTAAGAAGAGCAAGTTCCCGTAAACAAACAAAGATCATGGCGAGCTGATCCTGCTCACAATGGCGCGAAAGCTGGCGCGCGCAACAATGGCGGGTATCTGCGCGGGCGCATCTCGCGGTGGCTCGTTAGCTGCAGGCGGTTTGCACTGTGGCTGTGGGAGCTAGCCGGTTATGAGTGAGATGGACAGCTGACGAACTAAGACCGCATGGCATTTACAGGGATTGTTTTTAGTTTTTAGTTGTCTAGTATGAAATAATGAATTTTCAAGATAGTTAGGTTTAGCGAACCAGTATACCAATTCGCAGAAATAATAATGAGCTATTCTATCAATCGACAGGACCAGCAACTCTAAAGAGATAGCCTATTAATTCAAGGCATGTTGGACAAAAAGACGCCAGTGTAGCTTTTCTTTTAATAATGATTAGTCAGTTATTGATATGCAAAACGTTAACGCATGACTGGTTAACTCATGTTTTAGTATAACTGTGAAAGGACCAGCGAAATTTAAATGTCTGTAGAAGCAATCAGTAGCAACATAAACAATAAACAAATTGATAAGAAATAAAAGAAAAAACACTAAAAGACAACTCACTTACCGATCAGTAGACGTAAATTTTGAAGATATACAATTATACATGGCTATTATTACAGCCTCCCGAACAAGCCGGTTTCCGAAAAGGCTTTAGCACCATAGACCACATCCATACGCTGCGCCAGATTATACAGAAGACCGAAGAGTATAATCGGCCGTTATGCCTAGCGTTTGTGGACTATGAGAAAGCCTTCGATTCAATCGAGACTTGGGCGGTGCTGCAGTCCTTGCAGCGATGCCAAATTGACTATAGGTATATCGAAGTTTTGAAGTGTTTGTACAGTAAGGCCACTATGTCAGTCCGACTACAGGACCAGAGTACGGAACAAATTCCATTGCAAAGAGGCGTGAGACAGGGAGACGTTATTTCTCCGAAACTGTTCACAAACGCATTGGAGGATGTTTTCAAGCTCTTGGAGTGGAAAAGATCTGGCATCAACATAAATGGCGAGTACATCACTAACCTTCGTTTTGCCGATGATATAGTCATAATGGCGGAATCGCTCGAGGACCTTAGCACCATGCTCAACGACCTCAGTAGAGTCTCCCAGCAGGTTGGTCTTAAGATGAATATGGACAAGACAAAGATCATGTCTAATGCTCATGTTCCACCTATACCGGTAATTGTTGGGAACGATACTCTCGAAGTTGTCGACAAGTATGTCTACCTAGGACAGATTGTCCAATTAGGTAGGTCCAACTTCGACAAAGAGGTGGCGCGAAGAATCCAACTCGGCTGGGCAGCGTTCGGGAAGCTTCGTCCTATCTTTTCGTCCAAAATACCGCAGAGCCTGAAAACGAAAGTTTTCAATCAGTGTGTGTTGCCAGTGATGACTTATGGAACTGAGACATGGTCTCTTACTGTTGGCCTCATTAGTAAGCTCAAAGTCGCGCAGCGAGCTATGGAGCGAGCTATGCTCGGTGTTTCCCTGCGAGATAAGCTCCGGAACGAGGAGATCCGCAGGAGAACTAAAGTGACCGATATAGCTCTTAGAGTTAGTAAGTTGAAGTGGCAATGGGCAGGCCACATCGCTCGTAGAACTGACAACCGATGGGGAAGAAAGGTTCTCGAGTGGCGACCACGAACCGGAAGACGCAGCGTAGGCCGGCCCCCCACTCGGTGGACCGACGACCTGGTGAAAGCCGCGGGGAGCCGATGGATGCAGGAGGCGAGCAGCCGCTCAAGGTGGCGTGCTCTGGGGGAGGCCTATGTTCAGCAGTGGACGTCTTCAGGCTGTTGATGATGATGATGATGATGATTATTATGGCACCCTTAGTCTAAAATCAGAATCCGAAGGATAATCAATGATGAGTTCATGAGTAACTGTCGTAAAATTTCATACGTAATGCGTAATTTACCTCTGAGCGATAATGTCGTGATCGTCAGCATTGTAAAAGCTTTCATATCAATTGAATCCATTAGCTGAGTACACAAGTCCTGTCTGTCTATTTGCTCATCAGTTTTTATCATTGGCCAGCTCGTGTTTGCACGATCGGTCACTTCCATATTATTGATGGGCTGTTTCCCCTTCGACAATGGCACTTGCGGTTTCAGAGCGCTTTTTATTGCAATTTGTGGCTTATGGAGTGTAATTTGAAGGGCTTGAAAGAATTTGGTACCAGTAATTCGTTTGGATAGGGGCTTGAGAACTGCTGGGCTTGAGTGGTGATGTCTATGTCTGAAGTCAACACCCATTGACAGTTCACAAGTTCACAAGAAATTAAAATAAGAAGATGCTGATGTGTCGATCGAATTACATACTTAACAGATATTTTATTATTATATATTGTTGTATTATTATGACAACAAATCGATCTAAATGAAATCAGGAGAACCAAGAACATCCTCTGAACTTATTGAGAAGAAACAAAACAAAAGTTTTCACCAGCTGTGGGACTTCGCCAATAGATGTCGCTTGTTGTACACAAGCCCCAGAAACTTGAAACTTTGCTCACCTTTATCCAGCTGCTCGAAGCAACCCAATCGTATTGATTTTCGCTTAAAACTTTTACTCGCTTAAAACAAAATTATTAAAAGTTCTCCACAACAGAGAGCCATAAAGCGTTCTTGCCCTATCTGCCGCATGCCATTTGTCCGCTGAACAGCACTTAGCTTAACAAAAACTGATAGTTGTAAAACAAAAGAGCGAAACAAAACCGATGTAACAAGAGCGGACCATTTCGTAAAGAAATAAACTAAGCGGTAAGAATTAACAGGGATAAAGGCTTAAAAGAGTAGCCGAAGCAGATTTATGTCGCGATGATCGCGATCGGACCGATTCACCGTGTTACAGACATTTTGTTTTTTCGATTGGATTCAGAATGCACTGATGTGGCATTGAACGTTAAAGTTTATCTCTCTAAAAAACATGTTCACTCACTTTCTACCTGCGTAAATAAACGCAAAACGTAAACACGGCGACGAGACCCACTCTAAAAAGCGACAATATGACACCTATTACCCATTGAATGGTAGCATATTTACAGGAACGAATCGACAGCGTTTTATCATGGCTAGTCCTTTCACCAACCCTTCCTGTGTTTATCTGATAACGCAGTGAATGCAGTGCACATTTGTCTGCGAGCTCTCTGCACTAGTGTAAAAATTGTCAGAGAATGCGTCTAGATAGTGATCTGCCATTTGTGGCCATGAGGGGATGTTTCGCACGAACAATTTCCTTCTCATAGCTCATGTAACTCTTGGTACAAAAGCTAGTCTCCGTTACGCAGATTCGTAAATGCCCTTTCATTAACAGGCCTAAAAGACAAATAAAATTCTTTATATCGTCGTGAATAAATGACATATTTCGCTCTACCCAGAAAGCAGTAAATAATCATGTGTTACAAAATAAAATCCATGGAGCATCGCATTGGCAGTAACACCTATCAATTGAGCCGAGGCGAGCCAAGCAAAGCGATTGCTGTAATTTCTATAAAAAATTGAACAGTAAAGTTCGCCAGACACATCGATTCGAAAAAATGTTTCATCAACAATAATTTTATTATCGTAATAACAAAATTACGGGTTGCGTCCATAGGCGATTTTAGCTCTTAGCATCGTCGTTTTAGGGAGTTATTCCCTCGGCGTTTACTTATATATCAAGGGGAGAAATGGAACCTTTTGTTAGCCTATAGCATTATTATTTCTCATTTTGTTTTGTTTATTAATACAATTGGCTGGAGGCGCAATATTGATATTCAAGTTTGATGATGACTCGCGCCACGAGGTTTCTCCCCGACCTCTGAATGTATTTTTATGGGTTTTATAACAATTGTGTTACTTTCTTTTTGTTCAGAATTGAATTTATAATATAAATTTGAATTAATTTTAATTAAATGTTACCTTACATCAAAGTATTTGTTGGTATATAGCTCTGTTATTAAGCTTTCTAGGCCCTAAGTAAATGAACCTATCACGCAGTTCTACATTCACGAGCATAGAGCACGAATGGCTTGAACATTTAGTTTCTCATGAGTTTTCTCAGTTCTTGAACGAAATGACGTGAATAAATAACTGGAAGAAATTATCAATTAAACAATTATGCTGTCCGAATGGAATCTTATGTAGGTAATGATAGTGGTCCCGGCAATAACTCAAGCGCATCTGTTCTACGGTTGTTTGCGAAGGCACGACATGCGCCTGCGCAGCGCCGCGGCTCGCGTGGCGAAGGCCCGTCTCCAGTCTCCAGATATTACTAGAGAAATATGATTGCATTATATGGTGCTATTTTATATCAACCAGTCTCTGTAAGTTGGTTGTAAAAGGTGAAGGATAAATTTCGACATAAGATCACTACTCATAAAAGAGTGTTTCAACTTTAGAGACGGACGGGTGCGCGTTCAAATCCCGTTCGTGGTTCTTTGTCCTTTACATCAAAATTAATATGTCATTTCATTGTAAAGTTCTTGAATATAAATAGTGTCGTACATTCACAAAAGAAGTCTTCACGCATAAAATATGAAAGGATGTTTCTCAAAAGCCAGCAAAATGTAGCGAAACCATAGCGGCTGATCTATGAAACAAAGTCGCAAAGGAAGATAAAATTGTTTTCTTGTAGGTAACATTACATAAATTTACATAAATTGTACCTAGTAAGTAAATACCAATTTTATGTTACTTTTTTCACATCAGACCATTACTTTAGATTACTATTTTTATTTAAACCAGTTCTTGTAAACATAAAACTTGTGTGTCTTAAAATGACACCGAAAATGGTACTTATATAACTGTCACTGTGTTATTTGACTGTCCTGTTAGCTCAGTTGGTAGTAGCTCTGCTTTCTGAACTATAGGTTGTGTGTGCGATTCCCACTCAGGACAAATATTTGTGTGATGAACATAGGTGTTTGCTCTGTGTTTTAGTGTTATATTGTAGTCTATGTATGTATTTACAAACAAAAAATATCTAAGTATTCTATCAGTTATCTTCCATAGGTTAGGTTAGGTTCCCATAGTACACGCTATGCTTAGTTGTGGGGCTAGATGGCGCTGTGTGCAATGTATGTCTTATATTTATAATTTTGCCCTTACTTTGTAGTTGCTCCTTTGTAGCGCTTATAGAAATGTCATACGTATATCAAGTATCAAACGAGGTGGTCTGGTAGCGGCACAAAATCTATTACACGATAACAATAAGTATAGATAATGTAGCAGCGAGAAACACCTTGACACGGATAAGAGCCCCGAGAAAAATCATAATGAAGGCAAGTTTATTTATACTTCCATGCTTGATCGTGTGTTCAGGCATAATGAAGTATTGGAAAATCATAAAATATGTCTATCATTAAAGCATAAAATGAAACGACAACGCCTCAAGCGTTTCCATACGTGCTCAAAACACACGTAGATTCTACGTACCTACCGTATCGTGTACATAACTACATAATATGTTTATAATATATATAACAAAACTGCTGTTTACCGACTATTTAATAATTTCAATAATTTTACGTAATAACGCAATAAATAAACAACCTTTTAATACGATGCAAATGGAACGTGTGTAGTTAATATACGCACTAGATATGGGAACCTAGTGCTTGTAGCTAAAATACATGATATAAGATCCTAAGAGCACCTAATCAATGTTGCTTATACGTCCGATTACGCGGAACCGAGTCCCGCGAGACGTTGACTAATATCGATTATAGCATTTACATCGATAAAGCTTCCTGCATCGTACACTCACTGCGTATCGTAATAATAATCTTTGACAATTTCGTATGGAAATTCAGGAACGGCAAGTGTACGATTCTTAGTAGTTCGTACAGTTTAGAAATTAAGCACGTAAACTATTAATTAATAACGGATATACTTCATCGTTATCTTATAAGCAACTTATTTTAGCATGCAACTAAGTCCAAGACAAGTATTTTTTTCTAGTGAAGTTTCATTAAGAATAACCATTTCATAGAAAACTCTATTACCTAACTAAACATGTATAATCTCTGATAGGACCAACGTATATTTGCATGTATTTCATAAATAGGTATGGCCGTAGGCAGGGGGGGTTTGGGAGGGCATTGGGCATCTATCCTGATCCAGAACCGGCGCTGTTAAGGAGGTTCAATCGATAGGTGCTACCATTTTTGTTTTAATCAAGGTACCAAGATTTGTTTAATCATCTAACGACAGGATGCCGAAATGACTAACGATATAGTAATAGTAATCAAGCTGACCCTCTTCAAGTGAATTCCTGGCTACGGCCTTGTAAATAGGCATAGGTACTGAGAACTTATCATTATACTGGTGCTGCAGCATCTCTACATTCTAATGTGCTTCAATATACGCGATCATATTACATTTACGATAAGGTCTTGTTTGCACATTTTGTATATCAGCAGCCAGAAAAATCTTCGATTTGATAGTGATCATAACACTAAAAGACTTACCTTTCTCATAACTGATCTGCCTTTCCTGCTGCCTAGCATTATCAGCTGCCACCTTCAGCAGTCCTTGGATGTTTCTTAGCAGCGTCTCGGTGGAGGAAACCAGGGTGTCTGCGGTGGGGTCCACGGGGACCGAAGGTGGGGTGCCGGTGGGTGCTGCGTAGCTTACGGGGGCTGGTGATGATGATGCGGGCATTTCGCGATCACCATCACTTAAATCGCCACCTGATGGAGGAACAGTAAAATTAGATAATCCTGTATCCTACTACAGTTATATGTACAGTTACCTACTTATGGCTTTTATAAAGGTTTCTTGATTATAATTGCTTCAATCCAGTAAAATCTATTTTCAATTGAGTTCAATTAAGGAGGCGGTCCTCAATTCAGTTGTATGTTTAGATTACCGTTATTTACAGTTTTTAGTTTAATAGTTGCATGTTATAAAGATAAAAAAAATTGTGACTCTTGGAATTGCTGTAAGCACAACTAGCATGTGAAATAAAATATAAGAAAATGAAATAAACCGATTTGGAGAATTCTTTTTTATTTGAATGGAAGGGATATTGTATCTACCGATTATCCAATCTTCTTCTATTATATAAAAGGCTTTGTCCTGACTAACTGACAGACAACGCACAGCCCAAACCGCTGAGGGTATAGACTTAAAATTTGGAGGGTGGCTTCTTTTTATAATGTAAGCACGTGCTAAGAAAGGATTTTTGAAAATTTAACCCCTAAGTGGGTGGAAAGAGTATAAAACGTTTGTATGAAAAATCTACATTTCGTAACGTATCGTTTTGAAACTTAAAACATACAAACAAGTATAAATATAAAAGAAATGGTACCTTTTAGTTTTTTGAATTTCGATACATAAGGGGGTTAAAAAAATTGTTAAAATTTGTATGGAAAATTAAAAAAAAAATTACCGTACCATACTGAAATTCGGAATAATGGGTAAAAATCATACAAAATAAATCGATACGGGTTTTGGGAATTTTTGAATTTCATCCCTTAAGAGGGTAAAAATACAGAAAATTTCCCGTCGTAAGACGTTCGCACAAGCAAAACCGCTGATGCTATAATCTTCAAATTTGATGATACATTGATTCTATTACATAGGGTTGTATTACGAAAGAGTTTTTGAAAATACAACCCCCAAATACTTTTTACAGTATAAATACCCGCTCATCCAGAGCAGGTAAAAAGCATTTGTACTAACATTTCGTACTGTATAGCTTTGAAACTTGGCACATATAAACAAGTATAAAATAAATGAAATTGTACTTTATAGCTTTTTTTATCCTGAAAAAATAAACGGTTTCTGAGGGATAGTCCACGCGGGCGAAGCCGCCGGCAGAAGCTAGTAAGTACATAATATCAAACAAGGTCTCATAGCAGCATTTACTCCTTACAACTTAGTACAGTAAACACCGCTATCTAATCATCTCTCTAAACTAAAAAAAACAAATGCTAGCCATCGGTTACCCACCACATCAATGTTGTATGCCCAAATGGTATATAGGTAAACAACGCGTATGAAATGCACAAACATCATTAAAACCTTTAATACAATATGCGGCACCAACTAGCTCTGAAACTTTTCCAATTACATAGGTGAGTGTCGAGAGTTTACCGCGAGATTGGATGCAGAATAGCATGTTTTAAATTGAATTTACTTTATTCATACTCTAATTGAAAGAACCGGCAGCGTAGGCCGACTCCCACTCGGTGGACCGACGACCTGGTGAAAACCGCGGGGAACCGATGGACGCAGAAGGCAAGCAGCCGCTCAAAGTGGAGTTCTGTGGGGGAGCCCTATGTTCAGCAGTGGACGTCTTCAGGCTGTTGATGATGATGATGGTGAAAATCCAATAAAATAACTTGTTTACGTATTTAAATATATAAGCCATAAAGCTACCATTGTCTATAATCACTTTAAAACAAATGACAATCAACAAACACCAACAATTGAATACGTAATTCAAATCAATAATTAAACACTATAACAAGTTAATCATTCGAATGATGTTCAAGTGTTATGCTATGAATTATCAGCGATTAATTTCAATATCTACTCGATGAGAAGCCTTAAAAGGCAGTAGTAGTGTAGGAGCAAAAAGATTAAATAGTATACGATTATACCGACAAACAGCGATATTCAAGAATCGCGTGTGTTTATCATTCGAGTTGCAATTATTGCAAGTTGAACATCGATATCGCGTGGTGATCAGCGATGGTGGGTAGAGATGGGCTTTTGGAAAGAATTATTCAGAAATGCTTTATCGCATTCTTGTAAATGTATTTAGTGAAATATTTGTTTATCGTGTGTGCTATAATAGCTTAGAAACCGTAGATTTTAAGATAATTCCTAGATTGCGGTCAAATGCAAATGCAATGCAGTATTTAGTTATAAAAAAACATGTTTTTCATGTTTTTGTGGTACCTAATACATCATACAAATTATGGTAGGCAATAATTAGCTGTTAAATAAAACTACTTCACTCTAAACTGCACTTTGATAGCTTTAACATAAACGTCACACGTCTTGGCGCGGTTGTGAGTGTGCAAGCACTTATTAATAAATTTAATTATTTTTTAATATTCCACCGGTTTAAAAAAATTAGATGTTTTTAATTTCACTGCTTTTTTATGTATGTTACGTCAGAACTTTTTTGTTGAACGATTTACTTTCATATTGGTCCTGTACAAATTTTATCAAAATCGGTTTAATAATTTGGTTTTCCCTTCCCTATCCCTATCCCTACATATAATAAATGTGAAATTCTGGTATGCTTTGGAACACACACATAATTATAACTAATGTAATTTACCCCATAGGTTCTATTGTTCAGAAAATATCGCTTGCGCGATGCAGGCCCGCGCCTTGTTGCCTTTTTCCATACATTATGAAATTTTATTTGTATCAGCGCCATCTAGGAACAGTGATGTGTCGTTGTTTGTTTGTTATGACTGAACTCCGTAAATACTGAACTGATTTTCATGCAGGTTTCACTAATATGCTTAGAAATAACCGGCGCTTAAAATAGGATATATTAAAATTGAAATTTCATTAATTTTTTTGGTCATAATTATTAAGTTTTCATTACGAAACGAAACTGAATTATAAACAACATGGCCGCTTCATGGTGAGATGGTGAGGTTATTTTTGACCACTGATGGTAACTTTGTGAAGCGTTAGCGTATAGTAGTCTGTGACTTTATGTCACCTATCTGGTGCCTAGCTGTCCTAGCTGTCTGTGTGTGTCTGGAGGCACAGATTAAAGAAAAAAATCTCTGTGTAGGATATGACCAAAGAGTAATAATTATAACCGCTAATCTAAGAGGTAGGTAGGTACAATAAGTAATTGAGAACTTAACCTTCTTTGCTACCTATCTATTTTACATTTATGCCTTACAGGTTGTATGACTTGTATGGCGTTTTAGGAGTAAATAGATAGATATTTCGAATTAAAAGGTTCTGGCTTGCGGATTTAAAAATAAAGCCATTTTTTCATTCCTATGCAATGCAGGTAGGAAGTATACTATGCAGAACAAAGACTACACTGACACACGTAACCTATTCAGAAGCATGAGACTGCACAGCATAAGATGTGGCAGCTTCCAAATACCGGTGGCTGTCGCGCGTAAACGTTACTGCTGCGAAAGTATCATAAAGTTTCCATGTCTGGACAAACCTAACCTAGGTTTAAGGCATATTTTTACCGAATGTAAGTTGCGGTGGTGCGTGGCAGCCATCGGACGGTGGCAGGTCTGCATCGTGGCTAAGTACCTATAACTGTTACTAAAGGTAATGTAGTCCACGCGTGGCAACGTCGCGGGCAGCAGCTAGTAATTAAATAAAACTGAAAAAAGTATGTATTATAATATCAACTAAGTATGTTCTCAGTATGAATGAAATCGATGCGATTGAATTCGGTTTAACCTTTTTTTTTAAAGGATATTATTTTAAAAGGATATGTAGGTAGTTGTTATATATTTTATAAATATTTTAGTATTTTCCTTTTATCTTTCATCACTAAGTTGTTAAGTATTCAGAATAAGGATATGGAGATGCCATTCGACACCGAATGGGCTGTCTCTAACCGATTTATAAAGCGCACTGAACTATGTCTCAGTTTTTTCTTTTGCATCGCCAGTCCGTGTATCTACTCGAATATATTTATCATCGATTATTTTATGATTCACCTTCCTGGCATTTCACACACTCTTTAATTTTGAAAATCTCTTCTCACTGGATCCTAGAATAATCATTAGTAAAATTTGTACCGCAATGAAAATAGGTACCTAGTCAGTTTACAACACTTAGATATTGTAATAAACGTGATGCAACATATATAAACATTGTATTGTTTTGAAAATTGACGGTATAATTACAGTAATGTACGTCTTATGTCAATAACGGACCTCCTAAAACAAAAAAGAAAGTGTTTCGATTGGCGTCTCTCACGGCCCAAAATAATCTATCGATACATTTAATTTAACTGACAAGATAGTGACCGCTCATCAAATAATGAAGACAACATCGTTTCGTCATTGTCGATGCGCACGATAGCACTCTCGCGTTGTCACAACACCATCTCCCTAATAAGGCCAATTAACAGGACCCTACAAAACTAAACGCACGAATATCAACTTTAAATCTAATGCCAAGGATGCACAATCACTTGAATTATTAATAAAAAGATCTGACTGATCGAAATAAAGAGTTAATTTCTAATGGACAAAGATCAAAGTTGAATGACATGCGCATTTAAAAGTACTTTATAATAAGACGAGGCTAATCGTGATGAGCGTGAATTACGTATTGATAGAATTAATATAAAATATAACGAGTGATCACGAAACAAAAAATGAATGCAAGAGTGTTATAATTTAATTTGAGATATTTGATCAGTTCGACATCCGTCTATTGTTTGCACAATTTCCTGGGGCTCATCCCGCTGAGCCGTGGCCAAGTGAGTGTTTCCTATAAACCGTAGTCAGCTAACCGTTCCCACGCTCTGTGAGCATTTTGTCTGTAGCTTTCAATAACTATCTACAATACACAATCCTCATTGTTTCACTTAATTTAGCTATTGTGCGCTTCCCTTATTTACATCTATAATGTATAAATGTTTTGAGTTCAAACGTCACTTCGGTAGGTTCACACTTTAGAGTCTATCATAATATCCATTGACAGATTAACAAAAAGTTGTCCAAATGAGTTTGATTCTCACGTTTCCTATTTTTTGCATAATTAATACCAAATAGTCTAGGTATCAACAGTATAGCTGTATAATATACAACTCGTAAGTTCATCAATGATTTGATAATTTGCACATTCATGTTTCAATACTCTATAACTAAACTAGTTAATGTAATAAGTAGTTACAATTTGATTGATGGTGCAGACGAAGATATACCTACTAAATTGATTAAAATATTAAATACGGCAATAAACTCATCGACAAAAAGCTGGGGATAAAACGAATCTCGCTGTGTCGTAGGAGAAATTGTCATGCCATCCATCACTGGACGTTAATAGAGTTAATAGTTTATGATTTTTAGTTATAACATCTTGTAGGTACATTCATTTTGTAACAACCTAAATGTAGTGATATTTAAGTCTTACGAGTGTTAAAGTTTTGAGAGCTAAAAGTATGAGAATTATTTCTAACCGTCTTGACACAGAACAGTTTAAAATTATAAATATCGTAAACGTTCATGAGGAAAATTGAAACAGGTCCATAAGTGCTATTCATACATCATTGGAAGCAATCGCGGCCGAAACACGTAATAAGATTTTATTATATAGGACCATTACCAGAAGACGTGCGGTGTCTAGGGATCATTGGTAAAGGTATATGGGAACGTGGTGCATGATCATTCGCTAATCGTCCAGGATACCCAGATGCAAGCCTTTTGATTCTATGTTATTTGCTCCCAAGATTTATCGGGTAGACTTATTCGTTCATGCGTTTGACTTGTGTTACTCGAAGGCTATTATAAAATAATTAGCGCGGATTGAAACATGGAATCGATTTGCGCTATAATAAGTTGGAAGTCTAGAATAAAAGTAACTACGGTTTATGGCTGATAATTTCCGAACAAAGAATGCTGAAGGTTCTAGGGCTATTACAGGGTAATTTCACCGTGCATTACATGCCGAGTATATTGAGAATATTAAACGGGTGATACTATAGCTCGTGTTAATGCAACACGGACACTTTCTTGTCATGTGCCGCCGTGATTGCATCGAACACCAACCCTTTTCTCATTTATCGACACCTCTAATTTATAATGAAACGGAATTATATCAGTAATAATGATATTAGATTGGATTGCTATTTCAGAATTGATTAAAACGCTCAAGCTATCAAACGGGTTTGATTCCATGTTGTGATGAAGGTTTAGGTTTAAATTTTCTTCCGAAATGCAACTTTTTTATTCTTATGGTATCGCATATTTGTGCTGTACCTCAATATTTCGTTTTGAATAAGAATCCCATGTACACAACCTATTTCTAGTTCAAAAAACTTTATAATGTTCTAAGCCCATAGCTTATTAGGCACCTTGCATAAGATTTCATCTGATCAGTATCACAAAGTGGTTTACGAAATCTTTTAACTTGTAATAAGCAGTTAGATCACTACCCTATTATACCCCTGCCCCTAGCAATCACAATAACTATACCACCCAACACTTTGCACTGCCCTCACCCTGTCTGGTGCTGAACTGCGCTTGTTACACCGAGGTATCAGTTAATAAGTCCTATAAAACAATTTCAAGCAATGTATAGGTAGGTACATCATATTTACCCTCATCTTCATCCTTAACATTGTGATCCTCCTGGTCGGACATTGCTGCATCGCTCTCATCGGAGTGGGATCTCGGCGACGCAGCAGCCGTGGCAGTGGAAGGCATCCTGGGAGGCTGTGGCGTCCGACGAGAGGCAGCTGAGCTTCTCCCACTAGCCGAACCCTCACCCCTGTCTCCACGATCCCCCCTCTCAGGCCGTTCACGCTCTCCTGACCCGGACTTGGACAGGTTGAGCACAGGACTGTGCCCGGGGGAAGACCCTGTGGAAGAAGATGCGAAAGCTGTGGAAAAAGAAGGTTAGAGGTTTCAAGTTCGACGATGTTAATTCAATGTAAGTAAAACAGTTTTTTGTCAAATGCTTGTCAGTAACCGTAAAAGATGATTTAACGTGATAATTATGTTCATGTTAATGTAGAGTTCCTTGATAAGTACCGGAAATTTAATACCTTAAAATTTCAGTGACTTTAAAATATGTGTACAACTATTTTAAAATAGATAGGACGTAATAGAAACGTCAAGGCATAATTAAGAATGAAGTCTGCAAAAAGCTAGCCACAATCCTCGTTCATTTAACGGGTTATGAAGTCAATATTTTGCCACCCGAGCTATGCAAACTGACCTGCTCAATATGCCAACATAACTTTAATTAAACTCACCATTATGCGAGCCATCGCGGGCTTTATCCATCGCCATAACTCGATCCATATCGCCTCGTTCGTCACGCAATCTGCAACAATGATATATCACACAATTAAAAACGTACTTAAGTAGCGAGCATCAAATGATGAGCAGATCTTGTTATGAATATTAAAGTCGAACTGTCTGCAATCGGACACGCTACCTCACAAAATGAATGCGGACAAAGCTACTGACAAACAGTTTTATCATTTGAAACCATAAAGTATGCTTCCCACTGTGCCGTGGAGCTACTACAAAGGCAAAAGTATAATATTATAGAACCCCGCTGGGTTTCTTTGTGAACGGATGAAGACGGTGTATGTAATCATTTTGTATGCCGATATCTTATACCGCTACCCTAATTCCGCGGCTGCTTTTTGATTGTGAATTATTGAGCTTTTGAAGCTTCCGTTTGAATTCTATTTTTATTAATATTTACTTTTTTGTTTTATTGGATGAATTGCTTTTGTTAGAGTTTTATCGTGATTAATTTTTCGAAATAATTCAATGATTCCTATCAATTTTCTTATGTCACTTCTAGAATACTTGATATTTTAATGACGTTGATAGGAATTACCTATGTTCAAAAAATTCAAATTCAAATTCAAATTATGTTTATTGTAACATGAACGGCATACCTACCAATTATACATATTACACAATAATAGATCAACATATTATTACAATTAATTATAAGAATTAAAACAATGTCAAGAATTAGAACGGAAATAACATAAATAATAACAATATATAGCTATGTCAAATTACTATCATAAAAATTAAAAAGAAATGTCAAAGGTAGGTAACGTACATCTAAACATTTTCACAATAAGTCAACAAGGCGGGCAGTATTTTTTGCCACTTGTCAAAAGCAAAATCAATATCAGGGTTGGTTACCAGGAGTGCATTGAGGTGACGCAAACAACGACACAGGGGGGACTGGGCCCGAGCCACAGTGTGGCTGATGGGAATGGCGAACAGGTCATGTCGCCGACTGGGCCTGTGTCGCACGTACTTGTCAGGGACGTAAAACCGACATACTCGATCGTGCAAGTCTGGGGAGTCAATCGCGCCTCTAAAAATTTTGCAGCACGTGGTGAGTTGGTCAAGCAACCTTCTCACCTCAAGCGAGTTGTAGCCAAGTTGGCCAAGTAAGAACTTGGTGGGATAAAGGAAAGAGGAGGAGGGTATGTTGTTACATTTTTACAGCATAGCACTTAAAAAATTCTTTTCATAAAACCACAGATCTTCATGGATAATGAAAAATGAATTCGCTGTCGGAACCAATTTTCACTCATTTCAAAGGGGCTAATGCTACAATTTTTGCCCAGTAATGCCTTTTGAACATTTGAATATAAATGACGTCTGAAAGTGAAATGTAACATACATAATAAGTGGCTGTTTTAAGCCTTCACGGAACCCTTTTGTGGATTATAGATCTGCAAAGATATAGAGGCGTGAAGATGGTGGTAGAAATTAATGTCGATAAGTCAAGTAAAGTCGTCATAAGTAGTACCATTGACTCCACATTGCTTAACAGATAGCACAGTCATGTACCTACCTAAATAACTTTACATTACTAATCTGTTATCATTCTGATGGAAACTGTAAAGGAATTGATATATGTATTTTTTTAAATTGCTTTATAGCAGACAGTCTTTAAGATACATACCTACTTTGGGGTACTTATAAAGTAAGCTCATAATAAAGTAGCTCTATTTAATTCCTAGCTCTACGCATCAACCCTCGAAATGGAGTCGTTTGGTACTTTACTGACGAGTCACGGAGCTCTGTTTGAATATAATATATTTTTCATTTCCGACGCCATTAATATGTTAATAATCTTTATACTTTGATAAAAATGTATGATTCGCTCCAAAAAAACGACTTAGCCAAGCAACGTTTTATAATTATTATTTTTTGGATTATCCATCTGATTTAGGTAAAACAAATGTGAAAAGTTAACAATTTCATTTTTGAAAGTTGTGGTTTTAAAAATATACACTATCAACATCATTGATCTAGTACAATCTAGAATAGATGATTCGGAAAAACTATAATTCCTATAATATATTCATCTTGCTTATGGAGGAAAATGCAAAAAAACCAGCTAAAAGGCTAAGAAAAGATTAGTTTTTAGCTTATTAATTTAGCTATGGGTGGCGGTTACGCTTAACATCAGGTAAACGATTAGCTCGTCACGTGATTCATGGAAAATTAAAGAAAAACTGTTTTTCATCCATTTTCCATGCAGTCGCCGTGCTGGATAGCGTATTGATTATATACTCTTAGGTGCTGGACAGTGCGATTATTCTAAAAATGAGGTTGGTGAACGAGAATAAGATGGTATCTCTTAGGAGGTAGTCTGTGGTATTAATGAGTTTTCAGTGGACTGGCGATATCAAGAAGGTTAAATTCGGGCAGATCTGTGATTAAATCCTCAATTCTTGACTAGAAAATTATTGAATAGAAACGTTCTAATTTTAAAAACACTTTCCACGCTAGCGATCAAAATGCGTTTTTGCGCCCAGATTTTGAATGACAAAGAGAACCTTTCCGAGCTAGTGAGGTGAAAAATATATTATTTCAATACCCGTAACATAAGGATCACGTGTGAAAAATTTCATTAAACCACACATTAAATACATTGTCGAGACTGAATAAAATAAAAAACCGTTCCAATGTTTCGTAACAATACATCAACGAAATCCATTCATAAATAAAAACCAACAAACGGCATCAAGTTTTTGTCAATTAAAAATTCTTAACAAGGTCCTCGTATCAGAAACCAACACATCATCAACACCAGATCGGACAAAAGATAGAGTTCAAATCAATAAAATAATAAATTATTTCCACTTCCTCTATTTTATTTTTATAAAAGTGTTGATTTGATTGATGATTGCACTTTATGTGTTCTTATAATAAGCTTTGAATATAAGTAAACTTCCATTTGTTACTTTGTTGGTGTTTTCAAAGTGTTTTTTTATTTTATTGTTTAAATAGGTTTGTTGGAGAGATCATTGAAAATTCTAAACAACCGGGAATAAACTCAGTAGCACTATTATGAACAACCGATGACAAGACATGAAAATATAATACACTATGTTTTACGTAAAACGGCGAGTACTTCATGCACAGCCCAGACAATGATTGGATGATACTCAGATGATATAACAGTCATTATGTTCTTGCACCGGACACGGCGGCGAGGTAACGAACTCACATGAAGGTTAACGTAGTTAGTTAACGTTAACTATTGCCATTACAGAATAGGTAGTGGCCTAAACAGATATTCCGGGGCTACGAGCGCGGACAATGCGTCGCAATCTACCACCGAAGCCAACGTTGATTAGTTAATACTGAACCGTTCACATAACCTGATGCCGCATTGGCCGTTGGCTGAGGCCATCGTTCCGAACCGTTCTTGTATGCATAATCTGATTAGCATGAGTATTAAACAAAGCTTTCAGAAACACTGTTATTTTACATAACCTCTCCAAAACTGCAATGTTGATTGAAGCCGACCAAATGTACAATCCATTTAACCAAATCCATAATTAAGTTAAACCTACAAGTACTGATCGTTTCGGATTTGCATTCCCGGGAATCGATTAAGAAAATCAAATCCCTCCGGAGCGTCACAGCGTAAAACATTTGCTTGACACCCAAATCAAAAATCGTTTTAGCGCACCCTCGCGAGGGATGTCGGGAAGCGTCGACGCCTCAACATTTATTATTTCAGACATATCACTCGCATGCAAAACAAACTCGGTCCGATCCATCACAAAGTTTCGTCTCACCCCAGACGAGTGCTAACACAAATCGAGTGTGTAAGTACTGCGGTCTGAGGAAATGGTTGCTGAGCGTTTGTGGTTATCCAGCCATTTGATGCTCTATGATTTACTGAATGTTACCAAATGCATCATCAGGTTTGGTGTTACTATAGGTATACCTATTGTATCTGGATACTAGACAATAACGATTCAAGTGGTTAACCCAAAACGCTAAAATGAGCGTTGATGTTTATGAACTCCGAATCTTGTTAAAGAAATGAACTACAGGAAAATCCCGATATTTAGATTAACTAACGAACACCGAACAAAAATGAGATGCGCACAATCTTGAGAGAGTAAATAAGCTTGTTCATCCAGAAGAAATGAGCATTGTAACCCCCCAAACAGTCAACAAAGCTTCGAAGAAAATCGAGCGAAAAAAGGCTAAAAACACCTTAGGGGTTTACTAATCGAATAAAAAATATCAGCGACCGATGGCAATGTGTGGGGGAGGAATGGAATAAATTATAAAGAAAATACAAGTAAAGGGGCTGATGTTATGAGTAAAAAGTTTGAGTTTGAGGCGTATGCAAATAATATGTTTTGCTTTTAGAATGTTGTGGAAATAACAATGCCTTATGATAAGATTACGGATTCAATGAAATAATAAGTATTAAGTGCATAAAGTCAAAGAGGAGTTGTGATGGTCTTCTCTACATGTGCTTTATGCAACTGAGCCGAAAGTAGGGACCATCCTTACGCTTGACGACGTGCGAATTTGCTCTCAAAGGGGGCTGCTGGAACTACCATATTGATAATATGGCTGTAACAGTATGAAGGTTAAACGTCTTAAGATACTAATGCCGCTGACTGTAACTGAAATTGTAACTGAAATTACTTGTTGTCTAATAAAGCTTGTAACAACACAATCAAGGTTTAAAACACAGCCATTTAGGGCGGGGACAGCAAAATGCCAGAATAATAGGAAAGAAGTAACATGATGACTTGTCGTGGCCGCACCCTCCGCATAAACGTCACGATGTCATTTGTAAAAATTGCGGCCTTCCGAACTTCTCCGATTTGGGAACAGAAACTCCGAAGAAACGAATACCGTTTTGTTTTAGAATTGATTTTAAGTATTTTTATTAAATTTCTATTCGGAGGCAAGAGTATTGAACAATGTTGTCTTTTTGTTACAGTTGTGAAATATAAAAAGTATACAAATATTTAAAAAAAATTCACAACTAAGCATGCGGCCTCAGATATAAGGATATAAGTCGTTGCTATAAATGTATGAAATTCGACAAAACACAATTAAACGAAGCATTTCCCGTGATTTCCCCCCAATGTATTTTGGAAACAACAGTTTTCTTACCGATCGGGTACCTATTTTTTCAGTCAGAGGCGACTCCATTATTTGCCTTATGCTATAGCGGAAATGTCTAACCAAAATAAGCAAATTCGGGGGCGACGAAAAGAAATAGCAGAGACAGTGGGACCAAAGCAGGGGAAACCGGAGACAGTTATTTAAATTTGAATAATATAATATGAAAAAAATTACATCACTTAATACCGTAATAAAAGTGCACTAAGCGACCCGGGCATTATGCTTGCCAAATGCAAAGAGGGACACGCAAATCTGCCAAGGGACGTGAAATGAAAATGCAAAATGTGTTTGGAACAAAATAAAATACGTCTCCGGGAGCTTCGGAGCTCATTACGATATTACGAATACGTGATAGGATTTAAGATGTCGCTGGAAAAGCTGTGAAGACAGATGATGTTTTAAGATTCTCTTCAGACCCTTACGTGAGGAGTGAAAATTTGTTACTAGATAGTAAGTATAAAAACGTAGAACAAGTGGCATAAGAAGCTCATTTGTAATATATTTAATAGAATTAATTAACGCGCAGACACGCAATCGCTGTACAAGTTAATTGAATCGAGAGACAACAAGCACGGGCGAAGCGCATAAGTTTATGTAAAGCAGGCCGGATATAAAGAAATAAGGTAGCATTTGTTCGCAGTAGGCTGCCGAGGCGTAACGAGTCTCCGATCGGTGCCGATGTTATTAGGATTTAAGCGCCAGCACGTCGCGTCTTGCCGATGTCGGATAATTATGCAAAATTGCTTCTACGATTCGGAGACCCCGGCTTTTTAGGGGCATTACCATTACGCGTAATGGGAATGCGTTTTGATAACGTCGAATTTCATTGCGAGATTAGAAGAAACGCGACTCGCTTATTGGACCGTTGTGTTAGACTGTCTTTTTGGCAATTTACATTCTATGAAGGTGAATTTAAGGTGACACCATATTCTCTCTGAATCAATAATGAATGTTACCTTTTAAGTGCGACATTTAAAGAATGTGTTGTAATCCAACACGGGCAATCCAGTGACCACCGATTGCATAAATAAGGCTTCGGTGCATATGGTGCTGGTGCGACCGCAAAAATTCACATTCATCGGCACACTTCCAATTCAATCCCTCTTGTAATATAAAGCGACAATACCTTTTTTTTACCTACCAGCGGCTTTAAGCACTAGTTCTAGTGATTTCCTTTGTTGGACAGATGGAATTGATACATCGATGAAGCCGCTGAACGGGCAAGATCGAATCATCGAACGTATGGGTAATGATCACGATCGAAGCGATCATTCGCGTCAACCGCAACATGTTCCCAATGAGACGATAATGGCAGACTTATAGATGCAATCCTTTTATTTTCTGCGGTGATAATATTAAACTATATAAATCTTGGTTACATAAGTTGTCTTTGTTCAGAGATCGTAAAGAACACAGACACATGGTGACAAATCGTGGAACAGGAAGTTTTTAATTAAGACTATGATCGAGTCGGAATAGATAAATAATATCTTGAGATTTAAACTCCTGTCTCTTTACAGATATTATCTGACGTACAAAGCCAGTATCTGTATTGATTTATCTCTAACTAGAGTTGGACAGTGTGCCACATCGATCATAGTTTTGTCTACTCTGTTGATAATGGTAACAACAGAACTCACTTCGAATACTTAAGCTCTTGAGTTAATCTAAAAGTTATAATTGATGAATCAGAATCTATAAAACTGATAAAATAAATTAGAGTTTTTTATTTTCCAATTCTGATATTTTTGTTAATATACCTACATGTAACAATCAGGGTGTAAATCTAAGATTTCTATACAGCTATAATTTACTATTAATACTAGGTTTTCAAACCAAACTTGCAGCAATAACTTGAGAAATCTTAATATCTAATTAATGTATTACAGTACAAGCCACGCTTCCCTGCGGAAGACACCAGCCTTCAGTAAATTATAATTAACTCTTACGGAAAACTTATTATCTACTGGTTTAGATAATCATCGAAGTATAGTGTAACCGTGGATACAGATAAGAATCTGCTTTCGCTTATTGAAACCGAAGGTTTCTGCGAGGCAGTGTTACGCCCGACTGTTCGACCATGAGTTATTATGTTAAGTACTTGACATATAATGAGAAAAATGTTATTTTCTAATTAAGCTAACAAGCGGAATAACGCTTAATCGGCGTGACAGTCTGATTTAAAGATTATGACTGCCTACACAAACTAATTTAGAATTTACTTTACCTTAGTAAGATAATTAATTTTGTTATGCATTGCATTTATCCAATGTTTCATTAATTTAAGTATTTCAAATTAGGACAATTATGTATATGCACATACTAAGGTGTCCATGAACAATAATGCCGGCGGGAATAATTCCTCATGATAACATTTATATAGCTGCTGATGAGTTATTAATATTAAACAGAACAAACACAAAAACCTGATGATGCTCGATCTTCCTTTGACAGCCCACGTATAAAACAAAACAGACGCGTAAGAATAACAGTTGACGTTCACGCTTCACACTGAACGACTGTTTAAAATGGCCATTAAAAATCATATCGACGAAAACAAATTCGATGGAACGTGTTAATCGAATGTTTTAAAAACAAGTAAACATCGGATAATTAACGCAACAGATACAAACTCGATGTTATTGTAATGTTTACGAGTACATACGTCACGTATTGAAACGGGGAGTTTGGCAGAAAGTAAACAGAAAATATAATTTAGAAGCAATTTGCCGGGGATATGTCCGCAATCAAATTGTCTCGTTAATACCACGGTGCTATCAAAACATTTGATTTGTGGCCGCTGGTGGGGCCGCGGTTATTTAGCCGCGCCGTGCCATGGTTAACTTCGTTGGATGACCCTCGCTTGTCATCGCCAATTACTGTTTATTATTTCTGACAAATGTCTGATAATTTCGATATTTGAAATTCAATACCTACTGCAACATCTCCATGTCGACCCATTACAGCGCCAAATAAATGAATGTCGGAATTTTAATTGTAAGCATGCCATTTGAGATGAACTAAAACAAGGCCTATGGCATATATTTCATCATCATCATCAACAGCCTTAAGACGTCCACTGCTGAACATTGGCCTCTCCCAGAGAGCGCCACCTTAAGCGGTTGCTCACCTCCTGCATCTATCGGCTCCCCGAGGTTTTCACCAGATCGTCGGTCCACCTAGTGGGGGCCGGCCTACGCTGCGTCTTCCAGTTCGTGGTCGCCACTCGAGAATCTTTCGTCCCCATCGGTTATCAGTTCTGCGAGCGATGTGGCATGCCCACTGCCATTTCAACTTGCTAATTCTAAGAGCTATATCGGTCACTTTAGTCATCCTATATATTCGTATATATATTTACTTATGTAAAATGAGGTACTATTTTAGAAAAGTAACCAGCTAGCGTTTCCTCGTATCCCTACATTATTTATCACATAACACGAACAATAACACAAACAGTTACACCTATACCTACTAATAAAAACGCGATTTATTTCCCGTCTGAGTGTTTACACGACAATCCGCGGTTTTTCCGATTTATGCGGACTCACACTCGACTCACAACTGGCGCGAAGTCAGCGAGCAAACACTCACGCAGTGGAACACTTTTTATTCGCGTTTTACAATTCCCCCAAAGGATTTGCATAACAGAACGGGAAGGTCAGGAAGCGAACGGAATGGCAAGTGTCCGGTTTGATGCTCGCTCAGCATTGCTCGAACAAGGGCGCGTTTACAATCGTGACATCTACTTGACAGATGACACTTGTAGTATAATTTAGATTTAGGTATTTGCGTTTTCCATTCATGATCACTCGTAATTCATCAACATCAACATTTCATTGCACACTTTAATCCCATAATAAAGTGATGAGTATTTAGGAAAATGTTTTTTGATTAGCATATCTGGGATAAACTATTAGTTATTCCAAGTAATTTTATCTAGTCTATACTTATAATAAAACTGTAACAGGGTAAATTCTGTACATTAAAGATATTTTGAAATTATTTTGGAGGGCTCTCTATAATCGATACTAAAGCCAATTTTTTTTTTTTTTTCATTTTTGTATGTCTTTCTGTCTGTCTGTATCTTGGCTAAGCATCACACCGAAACTACTGAATGGATTCAAATGAAACTTGGCATGATTTGACTTCATACTCCAAGGTAGGCTATAGGATACTTCTCTATCCCGAAATTCAGTACGCTTCTCGCGGGAGAGGCGGTGGAAGTTAAAATGTGTACTTATTATTAACTCATCAACGCGTGGTCCGATTTCATTCATTCTTTTTTTGTTGAAAAGGGGGTGTTTTTAATATTGTCCCGTAAATATTTCAAGGAGGTCGGTTTTGTGGTTCAGAAATTACAGAAATTCAACCTTCAGAATTAGGTCCAAAGCCACTCCTATCCTGTACTATGGGAAAGAGAGAAGGGAGGTGAAAGGAAGCAGGTGGGCCAGCACCTGCCTTTTTTCACCGTTTCATCCATTCATCCTTTTCCCTTATCTTTTTCCCTCTTCCTTCTCTCTTCCTTTACACTGAGATTAGATGTAAAGTAAAACTAATTAACCCGTGCGAAGCCGGGGCGGGTCAGCTAGTTTTCCATAAAAGCATTCCGAAAAGGTTGAAAAGTTTTCGTTGGAGATGGACGAAAATTTTTATTTCAGTGTTGTTCTAAATTTTAATATCTTGGCATCTGCAGTAATTCTCATTGTTACTGTTAAGTTCTAAACGCAGCACTGAATGTTCAAACGCAGGCGTCCGGGATGCATATTCATGGTTGCCCCACGCCACATGCAAATTGTGATTTACACACCATAATGAATTCTTTTGATCTGTGAATTCAGATATTTGATTTACCCCATCGATGTGGCTATTAAACATGACACGTCGATTTCGTATTCATAGCTCTGTGGGCAGCCGATCTTCATTTGTTCAATGTGTTAATTTTTTTTAAATATAGTTCTAAGGTAAAAGAATAGTTAAATACTAACGCTTGTTTATTATTTAATGCAAATCTTTGTAACATGCGCAGCTTTAATTTACGTAGGCAACCCATACGAGACGCACGAAACCAATCGATGAAAAAACTCAACTAAAAAGTTGTATAATTACTGTAGAGATATTCAACTGTTGGAAAGAAAGGCAGAAATGACAAGACGATGACAAATGAGCATCGCGCATCCAACGCAGTCGGGTGGCGGACCTCATCAAATTATTCCCCACTTAAAAAATCTCCGTAAACAAAAACGGAGCACGGGAAAAAACAGTAGAGTAAAAAATAGGTATTGGCAACATTGATTGATGCGTACTAATAGGGCGCGAAGGAATGAGGCCAATGCGTAATTAGAAGAAAAGTGACATTTTCTGTCAGTGGTGGTGTTGCCAGTTGCAAGCAGAAATAGAACGGTCACGCCTTTTGGGGAGGAAGTGATTAGTGCTAGGAACTTATTAAAAATTATTGAGTGAAGGCGGTTAATTGATTACTTATTTTGTCGTCAGTCCATCATACTTCAAGAAAAGCTATGCAGTTTATATTAACCTTTCTATAATTAACTACAATTTTATTTTTATCTACTCACCAAAACTGTATTGCCATATCTAATCTAAGACATTTAAACACATTTTCAGAGAAAGCTCCTTTCTAAAAAAAACAAATTAGTTAAAGATTTATCTAATCCGATCCCTGTGATAGATTGAAGGCAGTTTTTTGGCGCTCTCCATGCCAGTGACACCCGAATGAAAGATGGAATAATGAGTGTTGCCACCACGCCCGGCACGCGTCCACGCATATAACAACACGAGATTATCATAACCAGAATAGTAGGTTGGAAGGCTGGTTACTACATGCCTTACTATAATCTTTTCTCTTAATACTATTCTCATTGGTAATTATTATCATATCGGTGGTTTTGCCGTATGGTCCCCGCATAAGAATAGGACCACCCCCCATCTTATATATCTTCCCATGACTGCTGTGTATTAGGGCCGGTTAAGGAAATATGCGTTATAGGTACATAACTTCCTGCGATTGCCAAGATATCTACTTATCGTGGTGATTGTGCAATCACCTCCCCCCCCCCCCAATCCTTCTGATGGGGGAAGCCTATAGCCTAGCCATCAGCTATGGACGGCTTTCGGCTGATGATATGTTACTGTAATTAATGTCCACGTTGTAAATTTTATAATGGAGCATTATCTTGAGAGGTCAGATAGCTGAATTAAATATAGAACAACTTCAAAAAAATCTTTACAGCAATCGTTATAAGTAGATTTAAATTAACCCTTCTACTGCTTATACAACCAAAGCGTCTGTCAATTTACAGTAAAATGGAATTCCAGAACTTTAATGCCCATTATGTGTGATATCATAAAAGAAACGCAACACCCAAGTAATCTCACTCGGTGACATTACCCATTTTCGCTCAAAAGCGTACCCTTATCGGTACATATCATTAGTAATGCAAAATAATGGGATACGAACACCTCGTGCCGTTTGCAAGGAAATGATTAATGCCGTTCGTCATTAATTCTTATTTTTGATGAGAAATTTGACTTGTGCTGTCAGGCGGCCGGAGCCAGATTAATACAGGCTGACTCTGCAACTTGGTAGCGGAGGTACGACAATCAAATGGCTGATCCGTCATATTCGACTTTAAAGCTACAGGTTTAAGTTCTTTTTGACCGCGGTTTGGGTCTAAAGTTTGTGTTATATGGTCTTTCTAAAAATCACTTCGGTTGAGTTTTGTAATTCCTTCTTCCTATAGGCGTGTTACGTTGTCAGAAGCATTTTAAGGTCGTCCGATTGGCTTCTGACTTTGTCCTGAATTATTGTTATTTTCCACCGTGGGATCGACGGTTTAACGTGGTACTGAAATTAGAACGCTATGATATTGCTACAGCTTAATTTCTTCATCAACCGTTCATCCAAAGAGCGGTTTCGTTAGTGACATGAAGTTTATAACGTTCAAAGTACTGGGTGGCGCAAAAGTACTGGCACTAAAGAAAATACTTTTTTTTTTTTTTTATATGACATTTTCTTTCATTCTGTTGTTGAAAATTGTGTAGTGAACAAATGTAAAATACACTGAGAGGTTGTCAAGGTTGTGTCAAAGAGTGCGGTCGTTTTGGCAATCTTTTAAATTGAAAATATCTTATATGTAGAGTATTTTGTGTAAAATATTAGTGTAAAACTTGTAGATTAAGTTTTTAACATCATTCATTGGTAAGTTTTTGTAAATTTCTTTGCCCTCATTTTTATACATAGTCTTCATTTGTTTTAGTCTCTTTTCTTCCGTGAGTTGATGGAAACGGACCCTGGAGGGGGGGCTGGTTGGGCCCCGAATAATAACCAACCAAAGCAAAATGATATCATTTTCGCAGATAGTTACTCTATTCCCTCGCCGGTTGAATTTGTTTCGATCGCGTCGGATTCTTCAGATGTTGTGGAACGTTCCCTTCAGCAGAGCAATGGTACCACCAGTACCATTAAACGCAAAAAGCATTCAAAAAAACACTTAAAAAAGAGCAGAGATGAAAAACAGTCTCAGGATTCAATCATACCTTTGGGTCAAGCTGTACCATCATCAAATTCAAACCTTGATTCCCAAATCACCGATTCTCTTGCCTCTCCGTCTGCTACGGTATCGCAAACTCCATCTATTCCCCCTTACATCCCCTCAGGTAGACAGATTTATAAATCCACAGATAAAGGCCCATTTGTTGTGCATGTACAAAAAATTGAGCCTTCTCCGACTTCTGGCTTTGTCTTACACCCAGTGATCTTTGGCCGGTTTCTGGTGAAAAACCGTATCTGCAATATAATAGATGGCAGCGTTCAAAGAATTGGGCGCAACAGAATTTCCTTGACGTTTAGTGATGCAAATTCAGCGAACAATTTTGTTTCAAATGATGTCTTAACGAAAAATGAGTACAAGGTGTTCATCCCTTCGTTTAGCACAGTTCGTTTAGGTCTTGTGAAGGGAATTCCAACTGAATGGTCAGAAGAGGAAATCATAGAAAGTATTCATGTCCCTGTTGATGGTTGCCCGATAATAAAAGTGCGTCGATTAAACTATAAAGTGGTCATTGATGGGGTTCCTGTTTATAAACCATCTCAGTCATGTGTTCTTTCTTTTGATGGTCAAGTTCTTCCTGCGCGGGTATTTATGTGTTTCAACTCTCTCGTTGTTGAACGGTATTATTATCCTACAGTACAGTGTTTCCAATGCTGTCGGTTCGGTCACACAAAGAACAGCTGTAGATCAAAACCACGCTGCTATAAGTGTGGAGAAGGTCACACTGGCGATTCATGTGACGTTGAAGAAGGCTCTTCCCCCTGTTTATCTTGTTCGGGTCTACATTATTCCACAAGTAAGAGCTGTCCTGAACTCAGTAGGCAAAAGCAAATTAAAATCTCAATGGCAGAGAAAAGTATGTCATACTCCGAAGCATCTAAATTGCATCTGCCTATAAGAGGCAAAAGTTACAGTGATGCAGCTAAAACATCTTATGCCAGTGTTTCCGTTCCCTCTGTACCGTTATCTTCTCCCAATAAATCAGTCTCTCAATCTTATAGGAAGACAATATTCGTCAAACCCAGACCTCCCCCATTACAAAAACAAGGCTATGATCGTTATGCTCATCAGGCTATAATTAATAATCCAGTTATGCCTAGTAATAATGGTGTTGCTCTTAATCATCATAATAATGACTCCTCTCCCTCCCCCAGTAGCATTTTGGAGCTTATTCAGGCTCTCACTAGGCTACTTAACTCTCCTGCTTTTGTACCGTCCAACGCTGCCCAAGATTCCTCCACTTCTGTATTACAATCCTTCCATGATGGCGTCCTCTCTAGGGCTGCAATGGAATTGTCAAAGTCTTAACAGTAAAAAATCTGATCTATTGTATATTATTAATAAATATGATCCATCTATTATTGCCATCTCTGAGACTTGGCTTAAGCCTGGTTCCTTTTTTAAGGTACCTCGCTATCTTTGTTTCAGAGATGACAAAGCTGATGGGTATGGCGGTTCAGCCATACTTGTCAGAAACTCTGTAAATTCTCATCTTGTAAATATCCCTTCTCCGTGCATTGTTGACAACCTTTCAGTAGTTGCTGTCAGGTTAAAAAATATATCATTTGTTTCATTATATATCCCCAGACCTTCATTTGATATATTAAATAAAATTCTCCATATCTTATCCCATATGCAAGGTCCATTTATCATAATGGGTGATTTTAATATTCATCATCCTGCCTGGGGCTGTCAGGCCTCTGACTCTCTTGCCAATCACATATTTAATATTATGGATAGTTTAGGGTTGTGTTTACTGAACACTGGTTCTCCCACGCGTCGTACAAAGCCGAATGAACGGGTTAGTGCCATTGACCTGACTATGGTGTCAGCAAGTCTAGCTCCTTCAATGACCTGGAAAACCTTATCATCATCCTTCGGTAGTGATCACTTTCCAATTCTCCTTAACCTCCCTTTTTCCAAAATCAAACCACTTCCATTCAAACCATTATTAGAATATAATTTAAACAGTAAAACTCAGTCTGATGAATGGTCAAAATTTTCATCACTACTTGAACATTCTGCTTCTGATCTTCCTGTCATTCTTCCTGATTCTCTGAACAATTGTCTTAGAGCATTGATAAATTGTATTCATTCTGCTGCTAAACACACATTCCCAGCAAAGGTACAAAATTTAAAGCATAGATCCCCTCCGTGGTGGGGTCAAGAGTGTAAGGCTGCTGTTGCAGATAGGCTAAGTGCTGAAAATATATATTGTGAGAACATGACAAATGCAAATTATGACAATTTAATCACAGTCATGTCTAATACTAAACAAATTCTTCACTCCAAAAAGTCAGAGGGGTGGGAAAATTTCTGCTCTACTATTTCCCCTAACGTTCATTCCTCTTTTGTGTGGAAATCAATCCGAAAGTACCGTGGTTCATATAGAGAACCATCCCCTCCATATCCTAGTTATGAGGGTTGGTTTGAACAATTTATGGATAGACTGGCTCCTCCCTTTGTTCCTGATTTTGTCAATACTATGGCATCTAGTTCTTCTGTTTATGATGCAAGTTTTACTCCTTTTTCGATGCAGGAGTTGCGTCTTGTTCTATCTGCTCTTAAAGATTCCTCTCCTGGTCCGGATGGGATCCCTTACTCTTTTTTGGTTAAAGCTGGAGAAAAAGTTTTAAGCTATTACCTTGAAATTATAAATTTGATGCTAGATTTAGGGTTTGCTCCAGCTGCAATGAAAACTCAAATAATTGTTCCAGTTTTAAAGCCCGGCAAAGATCCGGAAAGCCCTGATAGTTATCGTCCAATAGCTATGTCTTCTGTTCTGACAAAGATTGTGGAACATCTTGTAAAAAACCGACTTGAATGGCTAATTGAATCTAGAAATATTTTGCCTGAATCACAATATGGTTTTCGAAAAGGTAGAGGAACTTTAGATAGCTTGTCCATTTTTGTTACAGATATTAGACTCTCTTTTTCTAGAAATGAGTCCATTGTTGCTGCATTCCTCGATATATGCTCTGCATATGATAATGTTAATCTCTCAATCCTCAAAAATAAGATGGAACATCTGTGTCTTCCAAGGAAAATTATTAACTTCATACTTAATCTTTTTTTAGATCGTACTGCTCAGCTTAGAGTTGATGGTGAGATAAAATGTTCAAGATCGGTACATAAGGGTTTGCCTCAAGGCTCTGTTTTAAGTCCTCTCCTCTTTAATTTGTATACTTATGACTTAAATAAGTGTGTCTTACCTTATTCTAGAGTACTACAATATGCAGATGATCTTGTTTTATATGTGGCTGATTGTGATATATTAAGTGCTGCCAACAAATTATCTCAAGCTCTCGAGTCATTAAATATTTGGCTAGGTCATAATGGTCTAGATGTAGCCCCACTAAAAAGCTCCATTGTTATCTCTACCAGAAAACGGTTGAAACCGAGACTTAACATACTGCTTAATAAAACCAGGATTCCTGTAGAAAACGAGAAAATGTTTTTAGGTCTTGTTCTAGACAGCAAATTAAACTTTTCTTCGCATATTAACTATGTTTCAGTTAAATGCGAGAAAAATCTCAATATTTTACGATGCTTGGCTGGTGTTTGGTGGGGTGCTCACCCCTATTACTTAAAGCTCCTTTATAATGCTATAATCCGTAGTGTTATAGACTATGCTTCATTTTTATATGAGCCAGCTTGTAAAAGAATGCTCAATGCTTTGGACTTAATTCAGGCAAGAGCTTTACGTATTATCATAGGAGCAATGAAGTCTACCCCTAAAAATGCTATGCAAGTGGAATGTGATGATCCTCCTTTAGATCTGAGACGTCAATATCTCTCGGATATGTTTTTATTTCGTTTGTTTCAGTTTTCCTCCCATCCTCTATTTCCAAAACTGCAGCTTTTGTTTAGGTATATTTCTATGCCTTACTGGAATCATAAAAAGACTCCTTGTCTAGTTACAAGTTATGCAAAAATTATTAACCTTAGATTCACTACCCATAGAACTCTTAAACTTCCCTTATTTGAATTTGATTATCAAACTATCTTATATCAACCCTCTTTACATCTTAATTTAGATTTGATGAAAGGGGATACCTTCGCCAATAAACACTTTCTTCGGATTAAAGATAATCTTTGGCATGGTTGGCATTGCATTTTCACAGATGCATCTAAGCTAGATCAAAATGGGTGTGTTGGTGTTGGTTTATTTCATCAAAACTATAATATTGTTCAAAAGATTAAGTGCCCCCCTGAAACATCAGTTTTCGTTGGTGAATGTAGGGGTATTATGGAAGCTATCAACTATATATTGTTGTTCAAATTAAATAAAACCGTTGTATTCTCTGATTCATTGAGTGCTCTTCAAGCCTTCCAGAGTAATCCTTTTAAAACAGGCTCCAAAAACTGGATCATATTTAAATCTAAAGACTTGCTGTTGAGATGCTCTAATTTAGGCTATTCTGTGCACCTAGCTTGGATCCCTGGTCACAGCAATATTACTGGCAACGTAAAGGCTGATGAGATTGCCAAACAAGCAGTCATCTGTGGGGATAAAGTCCCTTTTAAAAATTACCCCCAAGACCTTTTGCTTTTGCCTACCCGTGACTTAAAATCTAGATGGCTGAATAGATGGTTGATAACTAGTAGACGGACAGGTTCAAATTATGCTAAGTATCAACCCAACATTCAAATTAAACCGTGGTTCTTTAAATTTAAATACAATAGAAGAGTATGTTCCACAATATCTAGGTTAAGATTTGGCCATTGCTGTTCTGGCGTACATTTAAAAAAACTGCGAATAAGAGACTCATCCATCTGCGAATGTGGTATGGACGAAGCTGACTTAAACCACATTTTCTTCGCTTGCCCTAAATTTGACCATAATCCATTATTCAACTCATTAATCCATTATAAATTTCCATTCCCAGTTCACATAGATAATATTTTGTGTAAAATAGACCCTACTTCAATAGATATATTATCATCTTTCATTACTGAAAATAATATTAAATTGTAATCAATATATCTTATAATGTAATTATATTCAATGCTCCTATGTAAATCCTGTTGTATCCCATTATTGTAAATAAATAAACATATTCTTCATATTGTCATTATGTAGCGTAGTTTGTAGTTATAGGATATTTTTTTCTTTTGTTTCAGGTACCCGAAGTTCAAAATTTCGTTTTTATTTATCATTTCTCTTTTGACATGACGCTGGCAAAAATGTGAAAAACAATTGCCATTAAAAAAAAAAAAAAAAAAAAAAATACACTGAAAATAAACATGGACCGTTTTACTCCCCAAGAACGTGGAATAATTGTGTCAATGTTCTTACGGAATAATTCATCAGTGATAAGAACACAACGTGAATTTCGTCGACGATTTCCCCACCGTCCGGCACCGATTGGTCGCACAATTCGACGCTTTGCCACACGCCTTGAAGCAACTGGCTCAACATTGGATAGACCTAAGTCTGGGAGACCAAGAACAGGCCGTTCAGCTGAAAATATCGATGCTGTGCGCGAAGATGTGGAAGAGTGTCCAGAAACATCAACGAGGCGACGTGCCACGCAATTGGGCATTTCCAGACGGACCCTGCAGCGTATTTTGGTGAAAGACTTAAAGATGTTCCCGTATAAAACTCAAATGACTCATCAACTGCTGCCTGCTGACCACCGAGCTCGTCTAGATTACTGCCAGCGCGTCATAAACCTCAACCTTGAAGAGGATGATTTTCCTTCAAAATTGGTTATGAGTGACGAAGCGCATTTCCATCTCTCAGGGCATGTCAATAAGCAGAATACTCGGTTCTGGGGCACTGATAATCCGCGCATTATTCAAGAAACACCTCTACACCCACTAAAAGTTACTGTATGGTGTGGCATCTGTGTTGACAGAGTGATCGGACCCTATTTTTTCGAAGACGCTGGAGGCAATGCGATAACTGTCACTGGAGAACGCTACAGAACCATGTTACGTGAGTTTTTGATACCCAGTTTGGACGAATTGGGGCTGGAGCACATCTGGTTTCAACAAGACGGCGCTACGGCACACACAGCGCGCGACACTATGGACTTAGTGAGGGACGCTTTTCCAAGCCGAGTTATCTCTCGTTTTGGCGATTTGCCTTGGCCTGCAAGATCACCCGATCTGACCAGTCCAGACTTCTTTCTTTGGGGTTTTTTGAAATCTCGGGTG
The DNA here is from genome assembly GCA_910589525.2 of Ennomos quercinarius. Lineage (NCBI taxonomy): Eukaryota > Metazoa > Arthropoda > Insecta > Lepidoptera > Geometridae > Ennomos > Ennomos quercinarius. The sequence goes on from OU342493.1 coordinate 7,860,995, forward strand.
TATGTGAACAAGCCACAGACTCTCGCAGCTCTAAAAGAAAACATTCGTCAAGAAATAACGAACATATCGCAGGAAGTGTTACGGCAAGTTATGCAAAATGTCATAAATAGGGCTCAAATGTGTATCAACTCTGGAGGTCACCATTTAAAAGACATCATCTTTAAATCCTAATGGTACGAAATTTAATGGCACAAATATACATTTAAAAAAACCTAAATCTAGTTTTCTAATTTAGAAAAAATGTTATAGCTGAACCAAATAGGGTCTTTACTTTTGCGCCACCCAGTATAAGTTCTTACCTATGTGAAGAAATATATAAATTTACACAAAATGTTCCACAAAGAGCCTAGGTAAATAAATTTCCCAGGAAAATTATACTGAGTTCAAAGGTAACAAAACGAATAGTTCGGTTCACCAACAGAACTAACCGAATAGTTCTCGGCATAAAAGGGCAAAGTACAAAGCGCTTGATAAAATTCCAGAGCAACCGCATCGGTGACAAACTCGGAAGGTATTCCGGAGGGCTACGATTGCGGAGGCCCCGACGCCCATGACTAGGCACCCTTCACTACCCTTTGCATATTAGCTCACTGAAAATCAAAAGTCTTTATTATTAATGATTCCACGCGATGACAATCTAAATATCTCCCGCCGAAACTTTCTCACTAATCGCGCAAATTACTCCCAGTCCCGGCTAATTCTAAAGCTGCGATATAAATGTACACAGTCACCAGATGCGTCCGCCGGAATCATCTTTCAAAACAGCACAAGAAAAATCACTTAAGATTCAAAGCGTTCAGTATCTTTATCTTATGGATACAAGAGTTCATTTTATGACCATTAATTTCGCGTTTTCCTCGGGTGTTTTATCACAACGGCTGCGAGGCTCTGTCGCGCGTCTCATTAATCAAAAGCATTTGTTTACAACGAAGGGAATTTGATTTGATTAAAATAATTCGCAATATCCTTGATAAATATCACCCTCGGTCTCCGTTTGATCTGCGCTGAAATTAATGGTGGAGGATTCAATCACGTAAATGTCGCCGCCGCGATTCTTGACATTTCGTGCTAGATGACTCCGAAAGTGTATCTCTCTACCATCCCGCATTATTACTATTTTAATTAAATACACAGAAAATACCAGCCTTATTAAAAATATATTTAACACAGTGGTTACAACGGTCTTTATGTAACTAAAAAGGTATATCCTTGATTTTAATTTCTGCAAAGCAACAATATTAATTTTCCTATACCTACCTAATAGGTGACTAAACAAACATCCTAGAAATCCAATAATCTTCATGTTCTACGTACAGTCAACGAGCTAGCTACAGAATGTAGCCACTTCACTACGAACTTTTAGAAGTGGCATTATTTGACACTTTAAAGTTAGTGTTGATATCATAGACGTAGACGAAAATATCTTAGGTAGTTGATAGGTAGGTATTGCCCTTAAAAAGCTACCTAGTATTGTCGTAATTTACTTAATTTATTTTTGGAAACAGTTCGCAGTATATTCGTCTAAGCTTTAAAACCCGCCATTTAGGGTCAACAAGCAGTGCTATCTTCCCTTGGCAAGGGACACGGGATGAATAACGATCGACGTCATAGCGATGTGTGCCGATCCGGGTGCTGGCCGGAACCAGGCGCCGCGCCGTATGCCTGGATTGTCCGGAATACATCCGGAAACGGCTTAACCCGCCGGCACCGATTAATCGCAGCTAATTCAAACCGAAACGGAATTAAACCGGACGAATGAATTGATCCCGACGATTTGTCGATTTGTCTTTTTGCATTTCTACTGCGTTTTGTTTTTGCATGCAGGTTTCAGTTTCCCTTTGTCAGGTTTTTGTGATTCACATAAAATCTGTGATATGTTGGATAAGTAGTTAGATATTATGTTAACGAATGAAAATTTTATAATTATAAAACTAATAGGTAAATTTTATCAGTCTGTCAGGATGAAACTGACTTATAGCCCAAGACTGTCATAAATAAATATAAGTAGGTACTACACAGGAACATAGTTATAATCATGTCTTTACTCAAGTTACTTATTATTTTTTTTATGCTATAATGGGCATACGTTTGACTACATCTCACCTGATGGGAAGTGGCGATGTTGTCTACGGTGAAACACTTTTGCCCATGAGATGCCCATTCACTTGTCTTAACTTGAAGAGACCCAGGTTATACCCAGGAGGAAATATGTTGCTAAAAGAGCATTCCATGCATCTCAGTATTTGCATGTCAAATTCAATCGAAATTAGGTAAATAGGCATTGCACTAAAAACTTATATAGTACCTGAGAGAGAAAACGTATCACCCCTCTTTAATCTATCTATAATTGTTAAAGAAACGTGCTCGCTCTAGGAGAAAACAAAACAAACAATACAAATTATATTGAATCAGAGATAATCCTGTCAATTAATTGGACTTATAGTGAGAACCGGTTCGACACATGCGCAGATCCAACGATTCAAGATAACGCGAGAGCATGCTTATGACTAAACATTGTTGCTTGATGCATCTAAATGTATTGTACAAGTAAACTTTGTGCAACTAATCGTCACACTAATAATATTGATTCTATTACCAACAAAGCTTTTCTAGCAGTAAACTAGGCGACTAATATAATAAATCGTTTATGTTTATAAGATGCCTACGGTTACAGACTGTAACACAGTACAGTATTTATATATGGTTTAGCGGTCATATTACATGGGTCCCTAGAAATAGCCGCATTCACTTTTTATCAAGGTGTAAAATGGAAATTAGCGCTAAAGTAATAGCAAAGCTGTAATTTGGAAAATTGTATTTTTCTATTCACTCTACCCTCATAAATAAAGTATATTAATATTTTTTCTACTAACATATTATTTGAATCAGACGCCAACATTATGAGCATTTTTTATACCGAAACTGAAAGTACTGTGCAATTTCTTAAAAAGGTCGTATAATCCAGGCTCGTGGCCGGCTGATCGCCGACTGACAGTGACACATCGGTACACGGCCCATCCGACTGCAATTCCACCCCAACTCGCCATTCCCACCACCTACGATACCACTTTATTTTTCAATTTACAGAATTAATTACAGGATTTTGCAAATCAGATTTAAGGAACAGTCAAATGATTGTGAGGAAATTAATCTTATTTAAAGTTCATAGCAATAATATTAAAGGCACAGCTGAAACTGAAATCTAATTCACAAGCTTTGTGAACATCAAAAGCTATTCAAACCGATATTGAATCCCTGTACTACGATAAAGAAGTCAAAACCGCGAGTATCGAGTCGACCCACCGATCAATCACCATCCATTAAACAAGAAAAGAAAAGCGCTTTCCCCCACCGATTGGCCCTCGAGTCCGCCCTCGAATTGGCCCAATTTACATGAGAGCCGCTTTTTCTGCGTCGAGATTAGCCCCCGAATGAGTTTGATGAATTGTCGGCAGCGGCACCCGCGGCCGGCCCGCGACAGGCCCTGGCGCGCCGACCGGTCATTTGTTAAAAATACACCCGATCCACGGATCTAATTGTCTCCTCTAATTTCACACCCTCCTGTGATATCTGCACCCCATTTCAAAAATAACACAGATTTATCTTTTACTTTAAAGATTAATCATACCTTGAAATCAGTAATGTAACTTAACCCTGCGTTTTTGTAAGCTGGAATGATGATGGTGTTAAAAGTAAAAATCAAAATAAAAAATAATAATATATAAAACTTAAGCGTTAACCTACTCGTTAATAGGTCCTTTACTCAAAATAATAAAGAAGTGGAAAGCCTAAAAGCATCTATCTATCTTACCTTTCGAGATGTTTTACGATGTCCTCATACGCTGCTCTACAATTCTCCCAAATACCAGATCTGCAGACAAAGAAATAAAAATAAGGAAAATTGAAAACAGTACAGAAATCATGAAATAGTAAAGTTATTAAAATAAAATTAAATGAAGATGAAGTGAACCACCCAGACCTTAAAGACAAAAAATGTTATTTCTTTTTCTAAAGTTTGCAAAGGAAAAGACTACTCTTTTCTAACAATGAAAAAGGGTTTGAATCTAAAAGGAATAATAATTATGAGTACTCAATATTAAATGTTCCGTTAGGCCGAGCGAGGGGTCGAAGAAATTAATTATGTTTTTAAAACAATCGGTTATATTTGTGCCGTAACAACTCATGCGTGATCGTTGAAATTGTTTCTCAATTACTTCGCCTCTTTGTTTTTCATCAAATTTTTCTTAGACATTTGCAAAAGTGCTATTGTATTTAAGTGTTCTTTAACTAGAGGGTTAAACTTGATATTTTTTATTTTGAGTTCTATAGTGTTTATGATAGCTACAACAATGACACGAATACTAGGCTATGCATAAATTGCTATTCAGAGAGTAAGAGACTCAACGGTTAGAAGTATACACTTACATTCATTCAAATTCGCCACGGTTAGTCCAGAAACTTAATTTAGAAGCCCAATAAGATTCTTAAGCATCACCATTCTCTTGTTACTTAAAATTACCTAATATTACCGGTATTGATTAAGCATCAGGGTCGTCACATGACGTGCTGGGTTGAGTTTCACGAGGCAGTAAGACACTGGGGTAAGTAATAAGGGGCAACTGTGGGTCTTCAGAAAGGAAGTAAGGACATTCAGTGTTTGTACTTTTCTTATTGGATTACGTTCCCTAGTCGTTTAACCTGCACCGCTTGTCGCCTGACCTGCTAACAGGTTTCTTTTCGTGAATCTATTTATGCTAAGCCGTCGATGTTCTTACTGATTTAGTGGTTTTTTAATTGGTTGTTTTATTGATTCAGTTGGAACGGTATTTGTTTCGTCAATACAATAATTTTATCTGATTATGACTTTGACAAAAGAAAATTTTAAAGAAAATTTAAATGTTAAAGAAATATTGTTTTTTTAGGGTTCTGTACCAAAAGGGTAAAATGGCCCCATTACTAAGGCTCCGCTGTCTATCTGTCAGTCTGTCCGTCTGTCTCATAAATCGTGATAGTTAGACAGTTGAAATTTTCACAGATGATGATTTCTGTTGCCGCTATAAGAACAAATACTAAAAAACACAATAAAATAAATATTTAAGGGGCTCCCATACAACAAACGTGATTTTTTTGCTCGTTTTAATAGATAATGGTACGGAAACCTTGTGCGCGAGTCCGACTCGCACTTGATCGGTTATTTTAAGTACCTTTACGTTAAGCATATATAGAAAATACAGTATTATATCTTCAAGGATAGTTTTGTTGCTAAGTTGTAATTATTTTGTTCTCATTACACAGATCATAAACCTAATTAAGGTGCACCTAATTGAAAGGAAATGAACAGCCTGTAATTCAGCGTTTTTCTTAGAGTAAAGAATCATATTAGAATCTTCCTCAATTTACTACATCCTGCGAGCATGTGAGGCAGTATTTATTACAAACGGATACCAAAAATTGTGTAGTTTTAGTACAATAACTAGTTTGAATAATTTCGTAAACAATCCCTATACATAAATTACAGTGTTAGTTTACCTCTCAATCAATAAAACGAAAATAGTTTCACATCCGGTACAGTTAATTTAGGAATTTATGACAACTAAATAAGGTAGTTACCGGCCACATCTATGTCCTGTCCATAAAATGTATTATGTACAGTAGAAATGTAATTATTTTGTCGTAAAGTCTCTTTATTTTAGGATGCTAGGTAGCAGTAGAAACCACAAATGGTCGTTTCGATACCCTTCAGCTTTCTGAATATACCCTTTTACGACGCCATGGTGGTGATGAACCAACATTTATCATTATGTAATTATATACCAAAATCACGAAAACCAACATGATCTTGCATGCAGACTTCAAGTGACCATCCACATAGCTTTTATACAGTCCATAAGTGTTCTTTGTAGTAGGTAGTGTAGCAAGTTTAGTTTAGTTTAGTTTAGTTTAGTTTTTAGTATTGTAGTAGTTAGCTTGAGTAACAAAAGCGCAGCTCCACATAGATAGATAGATAGAGATAGATAGGTAGATAGATATATAGATAGATAGGTAGATAGATAGGTAGATAGATAGATAGATAGATAAACTCTTTATTGACACCAAAAATAACAAAAATAAAAAGACAGGAAAACTTACAAGTAGGGTACAATGGGCGGTCTTATCGCTAAAAAGCGATCTCTTCCAGACGACCTTTGGATAGACACAGATACATAAATGAGCATGGATGGTGGTGGATATATAGATAGATAGATAGATGATAGGTAGATAGATTACCATCTCCCACCGTGTCTAGCTCCGTGATTGCCTAATAATGTATTGAAGCGTGTCCCAATTTTTCACCTTTGACAAATCAGTTTTTTTTAACGTGCGGGGGCGGATATAGCCATAAGTGTTACCGCCTGGCATCGCAGAGGGGCAGTCAATAAAAATACCGTATACATCAATATTATAAAGATAACATATTGTACCTTGCAAGAGCCTCCATATTGTGCATAGGCTGTCCCTTGATGATGGAGCCGTCAGGTCGTGGCACGCCGTGATGCGGCATGCCCGGAGACATGAGTGCATGCTGGTGCATGAAGCCCATAGGACCGAGGTGGGTGGGGGGTGCATTGTACCCGTTGGCGAGAAGGGGAGACTTCTCCATGCGAGCCATTTCTGAAAAGAAGGATACCTGATAAGTAAAAAGGTTCCGTCTATAACTATGCATCTGACCGTTTAACAGTCTTGTATAGATAGATAAGATAGATACAATTCTGAAACATATCATATTACAAGAACAATCGGTAATCCAGAAACTTAAAACTAAGTGTCACAGTGGGTGGTCTTTTCGCATAAAGCGATCTCTTCCAGATAACCCAGAAGTATAGCGAATAGAACAACAAAACAAGGATGATGTGTAGGTTCTAACAATTATCAAATGACTAAGGCATCTAATTCAAAGCTTTAATAGATTCTTCGATGTAGGTTCACCCTATGCAGATTGCAGACTGCTGTTGAAGAGAACTTTCTCTATATTTTTTAAATAATATTTTTATAGCAATGCCTTGAAGGTTGACATAACAATCTTGCATAAACCTTGAGAACCAGTGAATTCTCCTACCTTCATTTAAATATATTAAAACTGTATTAAACCCAGGTAAAATCCAATTAATACCCAGTATTATCATTTAATTACCCGTTCCAATAATCGAATCGCTCGTAAAACGGTGTACCAACAATAATAAAATGAGCAATGAATTTCGAGACTATTGTTTTCTGGGTACCACAAACAACCCGTGTAAACATAGGGGGGGCGTTGCGCAAATATTCTTAAAATGACCCCCTGAGAGGGTGCTTCGGAGGTATCGGAGGTACCACTGTCCGTGACCTGTCTCCCTCCTGAGAGGTCACCAGACCGACTGGGGCGTCGGAAACAATTAACAAGGTGTCGAATTAAACACGAATTAACGGGCCGACCGTTAAAGGAAAATACCCTTTTCCATTGTGGCAACGTTTTACAAAGGATTTCGGGATTGCTGAATATTAAATATTGTGTGTCGTTTTGTTCCGCGATTATGGGCACAGGTATGTGACGCGGTGCGTAATGGCCGAATTTTAATTATCATGGAATCTTATACCCCACCCCTTTGATCCTTTGTAGGGCTAACAATCTCGTATCTGATTGTTAATTTTTGATGGCAGATTGTTTTTGTCCCTTTGGTTCTTGTTGTGTACAAACAAGTAACCTTGTTAACCTTTCGCACGTTTGACATTGTTAGTAACGTCGTATTTGGATTGATATTAATATACGTGATGTGCCTAATAGAGGTGAGTACATCCCTAACCAAAAACTCGATCCAAGTCAACAAACCAGTGGCAAACTTATTCATATTTACGTGTAGGTAATTTATCACACTCTCCCACTCCGAAATCATGGGTTTATACACTTTACCGACCACGTTCGAAGTTACAGACAAACAAACATTATGACCAATGGACCCTGAATTAATTGCGTGGGTCTATTTACTTGGTTAACCGGCTCGGTTATCTTTTCAGCCATACCATGCTTTATATTTGTATTTGTGATAATTAATTATTCTAAATTTTGAGAGGTAAATATCCCTTTGCAAACTATTGCTTTCATATTTATGTTTTGCTGAAACCTTTGTACTTGTAATGGGTTTGAATGTAGGCGAGAGTGTTTATTATAGATGAGCTGTAAATATTTAAAAGTAGTTAGATGTGCGGCGGATCCTGTGGGGGATGCTGCGGTGGATGCTTTGGGCGATGCTGCGGTGAATGCTGTGGGCGATGCTGCGGTGGATGCTGTGGGGGATGCTGCGGTGGATGCTATGGGGGATGCTGCGGTAGCTGCTGCTGCCCTTACATGACCATCCACACGTGCTGTACCAAGATCTGCTAGCCTCCAGTGCTCCTATGTTGGACTGTGTGCTGGTCGGAGTGGATGCGACAATATGTTGGCGATGTGTTACAATTGCTTGTCGGTGCAGTTCCGTGCTTCAATAAAATGTTAGCATTTTTCCTTTCCAATAATAGGTAAGAGAAGGCTAGCCTCGTGGTAAGCGTTTAAATTACATCTTTCAAAACATGCAATTCCTTTTAGAAACTATTGTACGATAGTTTACATAGTGCTCTACTGTGATAGAGTTGTTACACTAACTACTGTATATTAGTATTATTATAATATAATTCTAATGAAACATACCTAATAATAAACTGATTTATATAGCGTATAAGCTATCTGCATTCGCAATTTCATCAAAACTGGTTCATTAGTAATGGACATTAATGGTAACAAACATTCACAACACACACACACACACACACCCACACAAACTTTCGCATTTATATTAATAGTAGAATAGGCTTTCATACTAGAGTATCAAAAAAACGTAACAGTCCTAAATAATATGTAGTTTGTTAGTTACAACAATTAATATCTCGGTGGACCGACGACCTGGTGAAAGCCGCGGGGAGCCGATGGATGCAGGAGGCGAGCAGCCGCTCTAGGTGGCGCGCTCTTGGGGAGGCCTATGTTCAGCAGTGGACGTCTTCAGGCTGATGATGAACAATTAATATGTTATCGGTGTTTTCTTAGAAGATAAAGCTAACTATTCCTAATTGATCCGCAATAATAAAATATACATACACTTCCATACCACTAAACATATACGATTAGAAAAGATAACAAGCGTTACAAAAGACGCTTCCGACCACAATTAGGTCACTAAACCAAAGCATATTTACAAATCCCTGGACGCGGCCCCTCTACCGCACCGGTCAACCGCACTTACTAATTAACTAAATACGTGTTAAATCTCGTAATAACCTGCGGTTAAAACAACCCTTTTTACCGTCTCATTCTTACACGCATCATTTATTGTTATACCATCTCTTTCCAATTAAGCTTATTCATTCGCCAGATCAATGTTGGCTGAGTATGCGTGTACATTTTGTACGTGCGTGAGTTAGATTCGATCAGTCACAGGACCGTCTCGTCTTGGAACGTGAATATTAATATCAGACTTATTAGAACATAATTGAATTTCCATTATTCCAATAAGTTATTTAACTTTAAAATTACTGACGATGAATATAAATAACGTTATCCACTTTGAGAGATATTTTTGAAAATTTATATAAATGGTTTAATGTGAAAAAACGAACATTACACAATCACTTTTCATAATCATAACCAACGAAAATGCTCATCGTTTACCATTATGACTATTATTAGAGCGAATTCACTGATCACTGATCAGGGCATTTAAAGAAATGAAACGTCGATTTCGAACCGCTATTATATCGATTTTCATCGATTTATTGATCGAATATCGACTGTCCTCGACAAATGGTCGTATCAAATTACCGGCCATTATTTCGAATTAGAATCGATAGAATCGAGACCCCAATTATATCACTTATGTGTTTAAAGGAGGTTGGGATACGGATAATCATAACCGCAAATGTCTAGGGACGTTTTTTCGTGGTCAGAAAAAAGGAACTTGACGCTAAGGTTTGACCGGTATCTGTTTGCTTTGATTTCTTCGTTACCTTATTACTAGGTGGTAGAACTTTTCTGCAAAAAATTGTCTAAGTATCAGCGCTATACCAGAAATAAAGACTAATTTCATTACGATTCCACCAAAAGATTTTTATATTGGCAAGTCGGTAATGAATTCGCCTGGTTTTATACGTTCACATTGCAAAATGACCAAATGAACCACGCATTTAATGATTGCCTATAAAAAAAACCAACTGACGAAGTACCTAATATATTTCTAAATTCCTTAAAATTGTATCATTGCCTTTTTGTAAATAAAAAAAAATGGTTTCTTGAATGCATCTATCAAATCATATTTAATCACCGCGTTCAACTTTGATCCGCGAACACACAAAGCCAATGGAGAAGGCACTTTGTTGCAAATAAAATAAAAGGTGTTGCTTTATTAAAGTGTAGTTGGTGTCGTAAAGTAGGAAATATCTATCGTAAAAGTACCTTATAGACTTTATAACTTGGTGGTTTTACTGGAAATCTTAACATTACTGTAATGGTCTGTAAATCACTTGAAAGGAATAAATTATTAGACGCATTAAGCCCCGTAGATAAATACTTGGATAATAAATGAAATACAATGTATGTTAGTATTGTGACATTAACCCCCTTACTAATAAACGTTGAGTAGCAGATGAATAGTTATTTAGTGTTTTGTATTTATCTATTCAGTTTGAAATGGGAAAAGATAAAAGAAGATAAAACACTGAGTATCCACTGTTATGCAATGTTTATTGGTAAGGGGTAAGTGTTTTGGACCATCTATCAATGTAAATATATTGTCGACGTACTTAGTTTATTTCTAACTAACAAACTAAATAAAGAATTTACAACTAGTTGATACCTACAAATTACCACGCAATGGTTTTTTCGTTTTTAAACATTTGTGTGTCATCATAAAAGCAAGGTGTATACTATGGTCCATCTTGGTAAACACATTTTTAATTTAGTTTAACCCATCACCATCAGACATGACAACTAATCATCCCTACAAAAATAGGAAATGTTTTATGTTTGTTTGTTTGTCTGTGTTGCTTTCTATGAAAATGGCTCAACCGAAATTGCTGTAACTTAACGGGGTCAACATAAGATACTTTTTGTCCCGAAAAATTCAGAGTACGCCACAAAACGAGCAAAAGGCCAGTAAAACCGCAGGCGACACTAGTATTGAAAAAAATGCCCATACCAATTCTAAGGTTGTCAATGTAAGGAATGCAACAAATCTTCGCGCTCGTGCAAAACGAAGAAACTCTAAAGTGATACGAAACGAGGGGAATTAAAAGAAAATTACAGCGAGCCGGCAATCTTAGCGTTTACAATAAATACATAATTGTACGGGCTGCATTCGAATGGCAACCTGTGGCCGGACTTTTGAGTAACGGGGAACTTTGTTTGGCGATATACTTATTATAACTCAAATATGAACTGGGGTTAACCAAGGATGTTTGTTTACCGATTGGGTCAAATTAAAAAAATCTTAAAAGTAGGTAACTGTTTTATAGATATCTAGGTGTAATTAAAATGAAAAGATATGTATTCACATCACTTAGTCACGAGACTGGTTCTATTCTCGTTCTACTTGTCACTCAAAATGCGTCTATCCGTCTTTTTCTTTGCACAACTTTGTGTGCCTCATTTTAAATGACCAATTTAGAAGCTATCTTATTTTCACTTTTTATGTATACCTATCTATGGGTTAGCGAGATGACGTCATAGAGCTTTTCTATGGACATTCAACATTTTCAGATACAGGTATACCTTTATAGTTTCATACCTGTGACTAAATGAGACACTGTTGATCCCCAATAACAGTAATGGAAAGTCTCTGATAAATTAACAACTGGTTACATTATCAAAACATTGACACAAAACAAAACACAACAAACAAAACAAATCAAGTCAGTAGTATTATTAATACTCTGAGCATGATTTATAAAACAAACAAAAAAGTTTGCTTTTATATCCAGTTTACATTTATTAACAATCGATATGGTAAATTGTAGAACTATCGATAACTTCTCAACACTATAATTAATAGCTCGTGTATGTATGATATCGATGCTGTAAGTGAAGAGAAAGGTCATGTTATAAGCTCATTTTTACAGGTCGTTGATCTGATATACCATTATAGCACGGTCAAGATGTGCGACAGAATTAATCAACCGTAGATTAACAATCATAGTATATTTATATTAATGTTACTAGTAGTTATAAAATTTATATGTCCATTTTACTGCGGTCATAAAACTATCAATAAACTTGTCCTCAATAACACAATACGATACGCCATTTTAATTATAATCAGAAACGTTACATTGAATGCAGATTGCGGGTTTTTGTTAAAATGTGTTTTTCTCATTCCCTGTTACTTTTTTCCATGTGTATGTAATGTCTATGGTATAAAAAAATAAAAAGATAATATAGACACATGGACTTTCAGATATTTTTTTTTATAATTTCATATCAGTTATTATTGAATTTACAACTACTAATTTATTGCTATTTATACCTGAAAAACGTAGCTTCCACCTTCAGATACTGAAATGTTATATGATAAAACTAATTCTCTTGTAATCACTAGTAATCCGTACGAAACAACCCTGCAAATATAAGAAGTGTGCCATTTGTAAGATCGCGTAACACGTCGTCCAACAAAGGGAAAGTGCTTATCAGAGACAGAGCTACAATCGTCAACACAAGTCACGCGCCGAGTACAATCAATAACAGCAATACACAATCGCCGACAAAATGCGGACGGTCAATATTGTGAGTCAACAAGACTGACTGGCCGATGGTGTTGCCAGGGTAAAAGTCACCGTGAAAACTTTATTCAGAACTTTTCAGGAGTGATGACTATATAAAGGTATGTAGGTAATAGCTCTTAACTTTCAACTTTAACAAACAATTTATGTTACAATTTAAGTAGCAGTGTTTAATAAAAATAATAATATAAACCAAATGAATAAAAGAACAATGAATTTATCACAAGAAAAACGTATTCTGGGTGTAATTGAATTCATTAGCATCCTTTGAAACTAGGTACATACTCCTGACACCGGCCACGTGATGAACAAAATTTTTGAAATCTAACGCATCTATTCGGTATAGATAATAAATAATAAAATAATTATAACCAATACAGATAAGCATAACTCGAGGTGAGCATTACAGCTGCCTAATTCACTCACTCTAGGTTCAAAAAATATCAAGTCTAGGTAGACAATATGATTTTATATGGGACAAAATGTCTATTCCTAGTTTTTATTTATATCAGACACAAACTTAGTCTAAACAAAACGTACAGTTTTCCTACAAAATAGGATTAGTTTTAGCGCAGCGGCAACACCGACAGACTTATGTCTTCGCCATAAACTCTTTCATTTGGCTCGGACGAGCCTTATGAACAATAAAACGTTGAGGGCTGGAGATTTGGACTGTAATAAAATATTTGCCCTAGCGCACGCTAATCCTACTCCCTTACTTGCGAGCGCAATTTGAGAAGTTATGGCGGCTTGGATGTGACATTTATTCTTAGGCAAGATAATAATGTTGCCATAAGCAATGCGTTAAAACTGAATCACGTGCAAAACGCATGTCAAAGTCATTATAATAATTACGTCAGTACATTGTTGCACTAGAAATGCAACTAACTGAATTGGCGTGTTGATTGAGCAGGAAATTTGTTTATTCAAAGTAAGTTACATATTAGTTCTAAGACTTTGTAATTTTACTATTAATTACCCAATTTTTTTTATAATCACCACAATTATAATAAGGCTTACGTATTGGCTTACGGATTGGACCATAAAAGCTCTTAATAGAGAAGACTGGTAGGAGGGAAGGGAGGCCTTTGCCCAGCAGTGGGACGATCATGGCTAATAATAATAATAATAATACGTATAAGCCTTGTAAAAATTAAGGGGTCTACATGCACGAGAAAAGTCTGAAAACCAAAAGCAAGTTCTAGTACAAACCGATGTCAGAATTCTTATAGATAAAAGGATTTAGGTACTTAATGCGTTTCGGTATAGGAATATGTATGGTTGTAATTAAAAGAATGAAGTACGATACGGCACTTCTCAAAAGTAATGTTTGTACAATTTGACGATTAAAAGAAAGAGATAGCAATACGGGTTAAGCGATAAAAAAAGTGCGACGAACCGGACCAATGAGGTAAGGATATCTCCCATCCTCCTCTTTTAATTACGTCTATGTTTCAGTAAAGTGGGAGTATAAAAAGAAATCGAAAATTACGAAATCATAACTTCTCTTGTTTTGGGGTCACTAACACCACAAAGACAAATGACAAGACTGGCTTAAAAACAAAAGATAACTAGTATAAGGAGGAGTTTTGGCGGGAACGCGGAAAAGTTCACGTCGGTGCATTGTATTATTTTACAAAACTTATGCTTTTTCCAGTGTTAATGTTTAAAATTGGTGGTGTTTTACGCATTAAGTGCTGAATTACGAGCATGAGTGTGGGCAAGTGATATAATGTAGTGAAACGTGGTTTTTCGTGTTGCTTCCTAAATTCCATAGAAGCCTCTAGTAAAGTTGCCACCACTTTACTAGGGCATGCCTTCGACTGGATTATGACTTAGACTAGACTATGACTACTCTGACTGTGACTATGACTTGACTTTAAGTGAAAATTTCCATAATACGATGAAAAATTACAAAACTTGACACTGGCTAAATACACTATGTGTGGAGCCAAAATATAAGAAAAAAAAAAAAACTAGTATAAGGTAGTTAAGTACTCTTCTATGGTAGTGTTTAAGTCAGTTTAGTTTAACTACGCTTATTAAGTCGAGTGCAAATGTGGAAAATACTAGAACTTGGCATATTAATAATTTGCAAAGAAAATGTACAGACATCGGCAAACGAGTATAGTACATATAGTATATGAGCTAGCGTTAGAATGTTTACATGTATTCCGTGATATTTCCTTGTTTAGGACCTTTATTTAAGAAATTACTGGGCAAATGAGACTTTATGATCTGATCACTCAGTCTAGTAATCTGATTACTTGACTGTGTGATGTCTCAGGATGACGTGCGCAATGCAGTGTCACGCGAAACTTTATTGTTTTAAAATTCCGAGTGACACTGCAACTGTTATGGGCAGCCGTGTCGCTTAACACCAGGTGAACGACTAGCTCGTCACGTCATTCAACCGCATAAAAAAATAAAGGGCAGTAACAAATATACTTAACTATCAGATGCACACCAAACTAACACCGCATTAATCAAGATCCTGTTTTCCCGGGAAATCTTAACGCGATGCCATCCAATAGGACACGCGTTAAGCGGTAATTTCCCGGGCCAAATAAAAGTTCTCCCCCAAGTGCGAAAGAGGGTCAGGCTTAATTACCCGTAAATTGACTGGGATACAGTTTTATCCCGTACGTGTGAGGATAACTACGAGAATGTAGAACCACGGTTAAAAAGTTTGAGTAAAAAGTCACAAACGCATTTAAAGTTTTTACATACATAACGGAACGTAAACTAAATAGTAAAATAATAATGGTCTCTTATCATTATTGAAGTTTTTAGGCAGTGAAAAAGCATTCCACTGAACCATTTAACTGGAGTGAATAAAGTTAAAGAGCGTAGATGCATGATTAAATGCTACATAAGTATTAGCATGGAACAAGGAACAGAGGAATGCTAATACACAAAGAAAACAGCGTAGATCAAAAATATGCCTAAAACTAGATGGCGTTGCAAAATGAGCAGGTTATAAGTTGAGCGCAGATCAGAAATATGCCAAAAACCGTTTTAAACCTGGCTGGCGCTGCAAAATGAGCGGGCTATACGGGTAGCTCCAGCTACGGCGGGCTAGGTTTAAAACGGTTTTTTGGCATATTTCTGATCTACGCTCAACTTATAATCCGCTCACTTTGCAACGCCATCTAGTTTTAGGCATATTTTTGATCTACGCTATTTACTTGGTGTATTGGCATTCCTCTCCTCCTTGTTCTATGGTATAGATACTATTCTATGTACAAGCGATAGGGTAGAATATTTTCATTCACTTAGAGAGAGAGAGAGATAGAGAGAGAGATAGAGAGAGAGAGAGAGAGAGAGATTACTAATGCCATTTAATTTTGGAAAGGTAACAAACACGCATCAAAGAGACAAACCAACAGATTTACTTTCGAGATATATAATTTTATTTTATTAGTATGAATTATCTAACAGTTTCATCTTCCATGATAAATAACATTTTATTGGCTAAAATTCTTTTAACATAACTACTAAAGGATACATAATCTCGCTGCTGGGCACCGAATGCTTTCAATTCCAATCACGTTTCAATAAAAAGTATCTCATCCGTGAATACGTTCAAAAGAATACATGCCATTGTAACATCGAATATCAAAGATGTAATATTGAACCATATTTTTATTAATAACTTTGCACAAAAGGAAGATTATCTGCCGGTGGTTTTGGCAGCAGATGTTACTATTGAAACTATGATTCGAGATTATCAATCGTTTTGGAGTGATACTGGTTTTTAACTACTCTATATTTAATGACGAATGTTATGCGAAATTGTGCATTTACGACAAAAGAATTTTAATCTATTTAAAACATTTGGTATAACTACTGTCACAGAGCAGTCAAACTTCCCCACCAAACGTGTGTAGCTTATAGTGAAATGCCTAATAGTCCATTCAATAAGTACTCATCAGAAAGGGGTGTAGGTACGTATAGTGTAGAGTGCTTGGAGGAGGGAAGGGGCAGAGTGGGCCGAGTTTTTGACTTCAGGGATGGATTAGGGGTCTTTAGAGGAAGTAAACACACTAAGAGTACCCAACCCTGGGAGGTGAAGAGGACACCCGGAAGACGTTAGGTTTTGTCATTTTTTAGTTTTTCACGTAAAACTCAAAAACTACAACTACTGAAAAAATCTAATATTTTGAAAACTGATAAAATTTCCTCTATTTTTTATACAGTAAAAAGTTTCGTCTATTTTCAATCGTTATCGAATCAGCTTCTAACCACCTATTTCCGGAAAACAATGTCATTGATCACATTTTTCTCCACATTTCTGACATTCCATGCTGGATTATATCGGACATACAGACGGAGCAAACACGTCTAGAAGGGTTACTTGGTAAACTGCGGAACCAGAAAAAAGCGAATGATCGACCTTTCTTTTTCAAATTGAATTGTTGATGGTTCATTCTCATCATCAACAGCCTGAAGACGTCCACTGCTGAATATGGGCTTTGAGCGACTGCTCACCTCCTGAATCCATCGGTCTTCCGGTTCGTGGTCGCCACTCGAGAACTTTCCTTCCCCATCAACCGATGGGAATTAATCGTACTCGTAGAATTGACAACCGTCAATTCTACGAGTGATGTGGCCTGCCCATTGCCATTTCAACTTACTAATTCTAAGAGCAATATCGGTCACTTTAGTTCTCCTGCAGATCTTCTCATTTCGGATCTTATCCCGCAGGGAAACACCGAGCATAGCTCTCTCCAAAGCTCGTTGCGTGACTTTGAGCTTACTAATAAGGCCAACAGTAAGAAACGTCTCAGTTCCATAAATCACCACTGGCAACACACACCGATTGAAAACCTTTGCTTGAGCCTCTGCGGTATTTTGGACAAAAATAAAAATTGGTGGTTAAAGTGAACGTTTCACTAGCGCGGCAAATTCAAATTTTCTTGCGTTGTTTTGCCAATAATAGCTTAATTACTCAATGTGATTACATGAAAACTATTTTTGCGGAAATAAATAGAATAATATCAACAAATTACGATTAAAAGTATCTCCTAGACATCACTGGTTAAGCATACCAACAGTTGCCATTTGTTGGCAATATAAAGAAAATTGTTTATTGCCAACAAAACAAACAATTTTCTTCTTAGTTTTTCAGTCTATTGCCATTTGTCGCTAAACCAATGATAACTAGGTGATACTTTTAATTGTAATTTATTGATACATCACATCACATCACACTTCACACTTCACATCACACTAATATCATAAAGGCGAAAGTTTGTGCGTATGTGTGTATGTGTGTATGTTTGTTACTCTTTCACGCTGTAACAGCTAGACGGATTTGGATGAAATTTCGTATGGAGGTAGCTTATAGCCTGGATTAAAACATAGGCTACTTTTTATCCCAAAAATAGGAACGGTTCCTGTAGGAACGCGGGTGAAACCGCGGGGCGCTGCTAGTTCTATTTATTTGCGCAAAATTAGTTTTCATGTCATCACGTTGAGTAATTAAGCTATTATTGACAAAAGAATGCAAGAAAATTTGAATTTGCCGCGCTAGTGTAACGTTCCACTTTAAATTAATCCAACTCGTGTATGACACTATAGTTACTTCGACGAGTTAAAGGCCAGTTATTACGTGTCGTCAGTTTAATAACAAACGGATACAGTTACGGAAGAACGAACATATAATTTGACTGACTCGATTGATCGACAATCATTCGCCAGAACACGCTGCAGGCGAAACCGTATTCGACGTAATGATAAATGGTTCATAAATCAGGAGAATTAGCTTGCATGACAATTATCCTCAGTATCGGACATGATTTTTAATTTTATCGAATCTATGCTTAGTTAACGTTCAAATTACTATGCATTTATACAGAAGTTAATATCTGAATAAACTTAGAGGAATTACGCTAAATATTTATTCAATAGGTCAAATTAAGGCATCCAATGTCCAAGCAATTTTAACGAATTGAATTTATTTGAGCAGCATATTTTAATTTTGCGCACTTAATTTATCTGCAGAATGTTGGCAGCGGAGGTACAAACGGCAGTCTGCAGAAAACATCGGTACAGCTAATTAAAAGAAATTCCTACGCTACGCCTTTCCTCCAGGCAAAAAACAAATGAATCCGCCATGACGACTTCAAGGTGTGAGCTATGTCATAAGTGGGTAGTTAAACCACATTTTAATTGTTGTTTGTGACGGAACGATGGGAATCGTAAATGCAAAGCTAATGCGTGTATGGAAATTGTCTCGCGGCAATCATTGGTGTGCGTAAGAAATGGTTATAACACTATAATAACAACGATATCTAATTATAGTGAGAATACTTATAATGTGGTTTATATGCTTTGATGCTATGAAAAATGATCCTAAATTAAAACGAAAACATTTATTAAGCCTTGTAATATTTAGAATTTTAAAGGACCTTTTGACGACCTCTGATATTGTATTGTTTGTTGTATTGGTAGTTGCGCATATCGGCTCATATCCTGGAAGGTGCACGGGTTCGATTCCGGACACTTTTACTTGTTCTGTACCCAGGTGCAGAACAAGTAAAAGATGTAGTGCGACTATATGGATATCGGACTTCAGGGAATCCTGGTTTAGGTGTAACCTCTTTGAATGTGATAGTTATTATTTTTTCTTTACAAAAAAGTGCTCTTCTTTTGACATTGCAATTATATTCGATTTTATATATTGCACTATACCTACACCAAACACTACGGAGTCACGTAACTCAAATAATCTACACAATCCAAATGATTGGAATTTGAAATATCAGCTGGCATACACGCGGGGTAAAGAACACTCTCCATTTGAAATACCTTCATTGTGAAATTGGGTTAAAACGCCTGCCAAATTCCGAGGTGCATTCCTAAATATCTACGTACGATTTGAACGGGTTGTACTCGAGTCGAGCGTTATCCCAATTGTTTTTGTGAAGAACAGCCCTTCGCCGACAAAAATGAGTGATGTGATTAAGTTTGATACGACATTTATCTATATAGGTCGTATCAAACTTGAATCACATCACTCATTTTACTCATTTTATATTCATCATTTCATTTTTTTCATTTTCACTCATTTTATATGTTTTTTGTCACTGCAGCTCCTAAACGGACCTATGACAATGCGGATTTTATTATTAGAAAACTGTGAATTCACTCAAAAAACTGGCAAGTTGCTCTATCAGTAGCGGCGCAGGGAATATTTTTCCTCGTAGGTATATTACTGGCTGGAAAAGTGTCGTGTAAGGCTCAATTCAGACAGAGCAGCAAAATGCTCGAGCAGTTTTTAAGTGCTATATAAATATCAACCTTAAGCTATTTAGACAAAGCTGAAAATAGTATGCAACATTAAAATAGGTGAGATTTTAATGTTGCATACTATTTTCAGCTTTGTCTAAATAGCTTAAGGTTGATATTCATATAGCACTTAAAAACTGCTCTGCATTTTGCTGCTCTGTCTGAATTGAGCCTAACATCTTATAAATTAGACACGTCAAAAGAAAACTCAAAAGTTTAATGTAAAGTTTTACAGTCATCAACTACCGAGGTGTATGAAAAATTAAACTTCATTGTTATTATTGGGACGATATATGAAGAAGGTTTCACTTTGTCCCATCCATTAATTGCTCGACTCTTCACGAGACGTTGCTCCTATTTCATTCATCCACAACCTATGATTAGAAACAATAGCAGACGACAGCATGATATATCAACGTCGGAGAGCGCACGCAAGTTGTCGAATTAATGTTTATTAATATTGCAAATTACTCCGCTAAAGCGAACTGAAAGTGGATAATCGATTTATCAATTTATAAAATCGATATCGATAAGTGATCTGCAATAGTCGTTGAAAACGACAGGTAGAACGGACAGAAACGGGAGTAGGTATAATAGTTAAATCTAACTAACCGGTACGAGTTGTCGCGCAGGATGGTTAAATTAAACTCACAATTATTTTTTTTACAGAATATCTACTACCCTTTGCGCAAAAATAGTACATTATGATAGTATAGAGGTGATAATTAGAAATATTTCAGGCTTTTGTCTGGGTAATGTTAATTGGAATGTTATATTATTGTCACTAATCAATTTATTTTAATGTAAATTAACTAATTGATCATTTAATTTAATATAAATTAATTCATGCTTTATTGAGACTTAATTGATAGTTACTACTCTATTAAAATAATTATATCCGATGGAAATCGACTGCAAAAAAATTAAAGTTGGAACAGGTTGTCAAATGTTGGCAAATGTACAATGTAATTTTTTTTTATATTTTGTTTCCGCTTTGTCTTGTTACTTTGAATCGATGTCAAACATTCTATATCGGGGTTTTCAATGATTTATTCATTTTTGAATGCAATATTTTTTATAATTATGCTTTTATGAAGAAGTTGATGATAAATGAATGGAAGTAGCAAATGAAGGTAAAGTTTTTTTTTAAACTTTGCTGCTAAATACTATTCAGCTGTAACTAGAGTTGTAGGTAACACCATACTTTTGAGTCGTCATGTCCCGCTTGGTTACAGCATTTAATTATTGTTGCCACCGCATTTATTATTACGATTGCCTTATAAGGCGCAACGGCAATTTGTTTGATTACCCGCAATTGCCAGTTGATGTTTTAACCATTAAAATTGTAAACGTTGTTGGACAGCAAGAAATCGCCTTGATTGCTGGCCTCACCACTGTTAACAAACCTTTTTCTGTGAATACGGAAATGAGAAAAACTTAACCAAGAATAAACTAGACGCACTATGTATATGGTTCTTAGGAATATGTGGACTTAGTTTTTGTTAACCGATAAATGTGCATTATCGTTGTTAATTGTAAAAAGTTGGCTCATATAATTGTTCTGTGTAGCGTCTGTGTTTTTATAACGGAGCGATGCGCGAAGCTGATTGCAACTTTGTAAAAATGTAAAACGTTAACTGAGGTAGAGTTTAGTTTTCTAATTAAAAAATAAATTGTTGTAAATACGGAGATTTACGGTCGTTATTCACTTCAGTGAGGCAATACTAATAAAACCAAAGCATTGATGTATAGGTACTTATAGTTTTATAGTCTACTACGTAGCCACAAATATAGGTACGGTGCAAATTTTTTGTGTAGTACCTAGTAGTAATTAATTGCAGTTAAGTAGCGGTAGTTAATATGATTGTATAGCTAGATTAGAAATTAAAAATCTCTTTTCAATCAAACCAAATTAAGTCAAGAAGTTGCTCACTGCACGATTTGATTTTACAGGCATCACGGATCACTTTCATAAATAACAGTTAAAAGCGTAACAAAGGCGCGAACAGGCAAGAGAATCTCAAATCCATCCCACCCCCGTAAAGTAAACAGGCAAATCCTTACTTAATTTCAGTCGCAGAATTCAATCATTATGTAAGCTTTATTCCCGGCGAGTAATGTTATAATGCCTTACATTATCCCCCTGTTGTAGAAATCGTAGCGACACCGCAACGGAACCTTTAATTATTATCAACACATCATTCTCATAGCAGTTTCGAAAGATTAGGGTTGTCAAATTGAGAACGCGCTGCATGCGAACGAAACTTTGTAATCTTCATGAAGTTATTATAACAAAAGCAAAATTTTATTAAACATTTAAAAAACAACTTAGTACCAGCATTATGGTACGTGTAAGACCTACCACTACTGTATTTTTCTAGTCTTCGACTGTGAATGCTGTGCACGTACTTGTCACATTTAAATCCCTACTTAGGTACGTAATTGAAATGTGCAGATGCCAATAATAATTTTGGATGGAAGACTGCAAATCGACTGACTTATACGCACGGTCAATAATCAGATAAAAGTTGTGGACTAAACAAAATACGATAAAATAAAAAGTGATTGTTGTAAGGCAATAAATACTAAAAAAAATATGTTTAGTTTATAATTTATTTGTCAGATAATTTTTATCCAGCCACTGAAAAAACGCCCTCTTTAGTTTCATACAACTAGAAAGAGCAATTACTTGTAAAGAAGCAAGTGGCCAGCACAGCTGAAAGTGACACCCATAGATGGCGCTAGTATTCGAGATCAAGCTCACGTCCAGCAGTAGTGGTTATTATAAAAAAATGGCTATAATTGGAAATGACGTGATGCGTGTCTCGACTAATGCGCTTTAGAATGAACATCGATTTAGATTCACAGTTTCAAGATAAACATCGGTCGACAACCCTTCTAGCACATGGGTCGACACATCCCTTTCACGCATTTCATATTCGTATTTCCATTCCGTTCAACCTTCGCAGGAGGATTATATTCTGGCTCCGATGTTTTCGTATCCTATTATTTCACGGGGTGAAAATAGGCCACCCGCCTCCTTACTCACTCAAACATTGACACCTCTAGCAGGCGTGTGTGTCTGACATCACGTGTACGGATTACAACTTCTGTGATTGTGTGCGTACGCCTTCCCAAGACTATATGTTAATGTGTGTGTTTGTTTCATCAACTGTAAACCACTGTCAACGACTCGTCAAAATAATATTGGCTTAGCGTCGGAGCCCGTATACAGATTCGGAACACAGAAACTTGATACGTTCACGAATTAATTATGATGGGCTTAAATTATTATCACAGCGGAAAATTGGTGGAAAATACTTTATTGAACTAGTCTATGATTTTTATATTCAGTGTTAATATAAAATTATGTTTATTATGTCAATTAATTACTTATACTTACCTACTATAAATATTTATATCAAATTGTACAGAACATCAGTTAATGTTCTAAATCAGTCAATAGCTTTACGATCCAACCATGTATATAATAAAGTCCCCGGACAGATCACGCAGAACTTAAATTTGAAGCACCTCAAGCACCTAATATTATATGCCGATGTTCTTGTCCGCACAAGGCCCACGTCACGACACGACAAAGTAAATAATACCGTCTAACATTATTACAATTTCAAGAATCAGCTGAAAATTAATGAATTTCATTGGTAAGTGCAGGATTTAGTAAGTACATTTATAATATTTACACCCCACTCACACATTATACTGCTGCTATTTGGTGCTTCACTGGCATCTATGGAAATTGGCCATGCCATGCGGAATCCGTAAGTATTATTCATTCATGGATACAACATCCTGAGATTTATCAAAAGATTTAACTCTCAGACCCTTCCGAGACCCATCCATCTTTTCACTAATTGTGTTATAATTAAAAGCATCAAAGCATAGACGATTACAAAACACTGGAAACATTCCAACAGTGACAGGAGCGAGAAAACCTTAACAACACGTTTGAAGCAGTACAATAAAAATAAAAGTACGTATATACATTTCTTTTTAAGCAGAAACAAAGAAAATCACAATAAAAAACAAAACAATGCTCGTTACACTCATGAGAGTGTTTCGAATTGCAAATTTGGGGAAAAAAGCGAACAAACTACACTCAAAAGTCAAATGCGGCAGTGCGCGATAAGCAAGTGCCGCTTATGCAAGATCACGAATGTAATTGCTCCCTTGTCTGGCACGACACTTCAAGCCAAAACGAGATGGAAAACCGGCAATATATAGGAGCAAACGAGAAAGCAATATCCTTAGATCAACAGAGTCGTAAGCGACAAAAATGATTGATTGCTCGCCGTCTTGCGCTGAGCTCTATTTAATCACTTTATTCCCTTTTCTCCGTTTGTGTTGGGATAATTTTGTATTTGTGTAATTTGTATATGAAATTAGGAGTGTGCCTCCATAGGAGGTTCATATCCGGCGCCTTCCCGTGTCCACATGGGTTCGGATCGGCTTGATGCTATCACAGTCGGTTCATTATGACGTATGTTTCATCACAAGGTTTGTATTTTATCTGGAGATAAAGATGTTTGGTCGAATGAAACGGACGTAGAGTGAATATAAAGTACACTACAAGTTCAGGATTATCAAATAAGATGCACTTTAAGGATGACAACACAACAGTAAAATAATATCACTATCAGGATGATTATATAAGTCGTAACCCAAATGATAAATCTCAATAGAGATTTCTGCTGATAAATATATAAACCCACATAAAAACTACACTCAACATCCGGTTGCTTTTGCTGAGAACTTAGCTCAACGATCATTCCTCACTACCTTTTTTTATGTAAATGAATGACGTGACGAGCTAGTCGTTCGCCTGATGTTAAGCGTCACGGCTGCCCATAACAGATTGCAGTATCACTCGGAACTCTAAATTAATATAGTTTTGCGTAACGCTGCACTGCGCACGTCATCCTGAGACTTCACACTGTATAGTAATAAGATTACTAGACTGTGTGATCAGATTATAAAGTCTCATTTGCCCAGTAATTTCACTAGCTACAATGCCCTTCAAACTGGAACACAGTAGTGCTTGCACACTACTGCTTGGCGGCAGAATATCTACCTTGTTCTAATTCTAAACAAAAAAGAAACTCACCACTCATATGTCCGTTCTCATAAGGCGAGTACTCTCCATTTTCTAATCTGTGCTTCTTGAATGGATGTCCAGGGTACTGTGTCGCGGCCAGAGAGAGACCCACTCCGGAGGCGCGCTTCGGAGGTCGCCCGGGTCTGGAGCTGCGGACATAGTAGCACGTTACTGCCGTAAGGGACATTGCACTTAACACTATGGAAAAAATTCTTATATCTAGAGATTTTTGGGAGGGTGATGGAATATTTGAATTGAAAGATTATTGAGGCATGGTACCTACCTAGATGGGATATTTAAGAAGTGAGTAGAATCTGACTAGCCTGATAGCTCAGTTGGTAGTAGCTCTGCCTTCTGATCTGTACGTTGTGGGTTCGATTCCTACCCAGGACAAACATTTGTGTGATGAACATAGGTGTTTGTTCTGTGTCTGGGTGTTTATATTATTGTATTCTATGTATGCATTTACAAACAAAAAGGTATTTAATTATAGTATCAGTTATCTGGTTCCCATAGTACAAGCTTTGCTTAGTTTGGGGCTAGATGGCGCTGTGTGAAACGTAAAATAAATATATTACCCCACGTAAGGTTTCGTTAAGATATAGAGAGTGAAAATGGTCCTCCCCCGATACGCTAAAATGTAGGTTAATTCACTCAGGGCCCTATTGTCTTTATCACACATGCAATAGCAGCGATGGCGATAACATTTTCAAATACCAGGAGACGGCCCTCTTAACAAACACTGAGAATCAAAATTATAAAGGCAATAAAATTATATTACAACGGTGGAAAACTATTACTATTTTCTTTCTCTTTATTTTGGCTCTACATGATTGACGTGTTAAAGCAGAATTTTCTTTTCTCTTTCAAATTTTCAATTGAGTTTAATATCGTAAATACAATATTATGAGTGACAGCACCTACTTATAGCTATTCCACCATCATAACATAATAGTTATAATATATTGTGCTATAAGAAGGGATTACAAAGTATGAAAATTCTAAGTAATGATTTTTTTTGTTTCTGTACCTCAGTTACACATAGATTATATTTTATAATTGTAGGCACCTAGACCTACCTATTACTTTAATTACTTACAGCGTAAAAAAGAAGCAGAAAAGCACAAAACTAAATAGAAATTAATTAAAACTGATTTTAACACTATTATAATTTCAGTAGGTATTATTAGTGTGAAATGAAAAACTGCTTAATTAAAAAAGCTCTTCTACTTATAAATATTTTTTGCTTGAGTTACCTACCTAATTACAACTAACAAACATTTAATTTTATTTAAAAAAAATTATTTAGATAAATTTGTGATGTTCAATAACATTTCTTTATTTTATTCACATATTTAATATATATATTTATTTTTCTTATACTCAAACATTTTTGCACAACAACCTACAATACTCAAATCGGAAATTCAAATAAACACGAACCTAAAGCTGGAAAAAAATAAGTGTAATCTGTCATGTTCTCCTAGATAGGTCGAATATAAAATAGGGCTGAAACTGTTATGAATAAATAAAAATTGGACAATACAAAAACAAAAACGGTAAATAGAATAAATAAGAATTATAAAATGTAAAAGTTGGAATTGGTTGCATCAACCACCTAACTAAATAAAATTACAGGAGTGAGTGCGAAGCGAATAAATATGTAGCACACAGCACGTCATGCAAATTACCATCGTAGTAATTACTTCCTTATCATCTTAAATGTAGTAAAATATGCAAAACATTCTTTATAAGTTGCAATAAAAAGCTATCTATTAAAATCTTCATTAGAAGAACTGCTACTGACAAACAAAGTTATGAGCAGAGAAGAGAGGCGACTGGGACCACAAAAACTTGCATTTAACTTTTTTTGAACGGGCTAATGGTGTTGGGGTCTACCGACCCTTACAGCACCCGTTCTGTCACATTTTTACGAAACCATACAACAAGTCAGTGACCGATTACATTTTCAAAGTAAATACCTACATTTGTTCATTTTTTTAATATCCTAATCGGTCACACAATTTCACCTCCTCGTTTAGCTAAACGTACACTCAGTGGGAAAAATCCTATCACAATTTTCAAAGTATAGGTTAGTGACTAATGATTTTGGCTTTGTTACTAAAATTCCAGGCGATCACAAGTTCTCAGAAGGTTTCCTTTAAATGCACCACCTAGGTACATCAGTACGAGAAATTATGGATTAGTCGACGTTAGACCTATTCATACCTACGTTTTTTAGGACTGCATATTTTATTGCCTTAATCTGAAACAGCTCTATTCGTGAAATAGGTACTTTTACTGCTGCATTCTATTTTACCTGCTTCGTAGTCTTTATTAATAAAGTAGGGGGGCAGGTCACCTCGTTAGGCATCTATTTAGGCTCGATTACCTTAGTCCAATATCATCGAATTCCTAGTTATCATAAAATTCACGTTTTTGGAAAATTTACCAAGGTCATATGCTTATTCGTTCATAGTGAATGAATGAATGAATGAATGAATGATTTATTTGCGATAACTTAGCCTAATGCACTATTTACAATTATTTAAATCAATAACAAGTACCTTACAATAACAATAGGTACTATATTAATAATTGTCTAATAGTAGGTAGGTAGGTAGGTAATAACAGGCAAGTGCTTTAGGGGCGGCTTCCCATAGTGTTCAAACAAACAGTTACTAGTACCTAAAAAATTATTTGCGTCCTAGCTTAATGTGTATTCAATCGATAAACACCAATACAATCATCTGTATCCACATGACTGACTCCCATCTAGTAGTCTAATGTTTAATAATTTTAAACATATATCAAAAGCAAAAATACTTTTTAAAATAATGCTCGAATTCGACGACATTAGACTAAGGTAATCTAGCCTAGATAGATATGTCTAACGAAATGACCTACACTCCCTCACGGCTTTGCATCGACCTTCCTAACGCCCTATATTTCAGACTTAATCACTTTATTTACGAATGGCCTTACTTTTCTTATTTATTTTTTTAACAGCCATGACTTTTATTCTTTCTTATTTTTTTTTTATTTTATTCGATTAAATTTTGGATCAAATAGTAACCAAACAGAAACGTTACTAAATAACAATTAAAAAATGATCTAATTGGCTGCCCATGCGCTTTCTAGGTACTTATCGAATAAATCTCGTCCTCCCGTGAGGGTGGCCACGTCTACAGATTTATTTTTATTTATCTCACTCCCCCAAGATTTAATACCGCAAGACGTCGGCCTCAGTTTCCACAATTTCACGCTTATTGTTTTCCCATCCGTGATTTATGTTCACGTAATAGACAACGGTATTTTCTGGACGCAATAAAGTTTGTCACCTAAATCTTTGTCCGTAAGCCTATTGCGCACTTCCGGATTTAACTTCACCTTTACCGCTACTTCAATTACATAAAGGCTTATGGAGATGGGAATATGACTCTATGATACAAATTATTTTATTCATTACCTATGCACTTACCTGTTTCATCACAATTAGCTCTGTGTTATCAATTATTATCATACACAGTCCTTTTGTAATCTTTAACAGTATTTCCAACTACCTTGAGTTGCAGATAACTTTATGCTACGTTGGTCAATCGGCTCATCTATTATGAAACTGGCTGTTTTTAGTTAAATCAAACACTACGTATGTAGGTACCTACATTTCACAAGCCTTTTTGTAATCTGCTGTATTTTAATTAAGGCAGCAAACCTATGGATTCTATCGATCGCTCAATCTTGCTGGAGACAAGAAACGCCGTGAAAATTATTTCTAAATCATCATTAAGGAGGGTACACCTAAATATGACCATCACTTCATCAAAGTTGCTATATTCCCACCATTTTTCCCTAACCAAAAAAAACTTAATCCAGGCCAGCTCTCCAACAATAATTATTTAACTCCTTTTTTTAATTATGTACAGACCCGCTTCATCAAACTTGATATATTCCCACCATTTTTCCCTAACCAAAAAAAAACTTAATCCAGTCCAGCTCTCCAATAATAATTATGTAACTCCTTTTTTTGGTTATGTACCGATTTAAAGATTTGCAGCATTTGCTATCTTCAAACATGGTCAGTTTCAGTCTCATCATCATCATCAAATTCTACATCAGCTGAGACTCGGAAAGAGAATATTTCGAATTTGTTTAGAATATTTTCCCATCCCCAACTTACTTCATCATCAATACCAAGCTTTACACTTCCGAAGATCGCATTTAGGCAAAAACAAAATCTGTGATTGCAGTCACGGCAGATCAATTACATTCATAGCAACAAATCCTCATATGAGTAGGAAGGTACCAGCGTCGCGGCCAACTTCGGCAATTATCGGGGGAGCGATGCTGTTATCATAGTATCGGCTTACGCAGAAACTGACTCTCGCCTATTTATTTTTATGTCAGCAACCGTCATTATGAGACACTCCATTAGCTTGGATTGCGGTGAGTCTCGTTTTCGGTTACGCTTTTGGGGTGCGATTGTGTGGTGTGCCTTTTTTCTTTGAGGTGACACACGCTGATAAAGGGTATTGGTGACTTTTGTGAGGATTATGGTATGTTTGGTGTAATTAATTAATTTACGGCTGATGATGCTCATTACACTTGCGGTTATTTCAATTAAGTTGGAGTCGTTTGATTAACGTAACTACTGTATTTAGAAAATAACACAAATCATTGTCTGTCTTTTTGGTTGGAGCAGTTCCCTAAGGTACAGTTAACATTATAGACTACTAAGCTTAAGTCAAGTAAAGTCATGGTCATAGTTCACTACCGTATATACGTCTACATTTTATTTATTTAAAATATGTTATTTATATAATTTTTCTCGTAATTTATCAAATATTTTAATGCTAATATGGGCATACGTTAGGCAACATCTCACGAAGTGTCGATGTAGTGTAAGGTGGAACACGTTTGCTCATGAGATGCCTATCCTATTAACTTGAAGAGACCCAGGAAATAACCTATTATTACGTATGTATAGTCTTCTAAATACATACCTAATGTACCTAGTCAGACAGGTGCCACTTTTAAGTACAGTAATGTAATTTAGTACAGTCGTCATAAAAAGACAACAGAACCGCGCAACGAAATCGAAACAAAAAACACGAAATCGAATATTGAAAGTGTCAAGGGAGCTCTGATAAGGTAGCACGTGCCGCTCCCATGCTGCCACTTAAGCCATACTCTGCCATACCCGCAATCTGAATACCGCAAAGCTCACCGATAAACGCCATTAAAAACCGTTCGATTTATTACCAAACGATTTACCTATAGTTTATGCGAAAGACTACAGGAGGCGCATTCCGATGGGGTCAGATGTGAAATGAGTAAAAGCATCGTAAGTAAATGTCAGCGTTATTTATCTACGCGAGCTTCTTTACATACTTGCTTTTTTAATTCGTAATAAAAATTAATGAAGTTATAAAATAAAGCTTTCCGAATAAAAAAATTATGTAAATTTAATTTTAAAATAAAATGTAAACTTTTTAAACGTGGTAAATGCAAAAACCTATATCATTATCACTAATATTGATGGCTTTCATGATATTAAAGATCGAAATTGAATTATTGCCTACTTATTCTATTGTTCAAGGCTTAGGAATTAAAATCAACTGCATAACAACTATTTATAATGGTTGTATCGTAATCTTATATCCTCAATTCAAATCGATATTTTCTCTTAGCTCCATTTCTTAGCGATTGCACACTAAACATGCTCTGGTCGTTGAGTAATGGAAAGAACGACAAGCGCAATGAAAGACTTGTGCTAGCAGGCTTCCTGGGGTGAGCTTAGGGACCTCAAGATACCACTGAAGAGAAATCTTCACCACCAAACATTAATCGATTGCCCGCCAATAATCGATTCGCGCGATCACCGCCGCGCGCCTGCTCTGTGCGCGCGCGCACCTACTACACTAGTCTGTGGAAAACTGTACAACAATAATAAGATTCGCCGGTGCTGTTCCGAAATCATTTGAAAACTAAATTAATAGAAAGTACAAAGATTTAATACGTTTTGTGCTGTGTGAGTGGTGCTAACTACATCTACCGTTGCTGGGACCGATTTAGGTAAGTCTGCTTGTATTGTCTTATTTCTTTTATTCGACGAACAAGTGTGTGCTCTGCAATCGCTTTGAAATCTAGATATTTTTGATTTCATCCCATGTTACAAGGGAACTAACCCTTCCCCTAACATTTTATGGTGCCGAAACCAGGGAACTTTTAGATTCCGTTAAAAGTAAACGTAAATTCATTAGCAGAAATTCCATTCACTTTCGTCATTTGCACAAATGGTTGACCGTAATCCGTGTGGTAACCATATTTAATCGTTTCGAATCACGTTAGGTATTGGATATTTCTCTCAAGTATATGAACAATTCGTTAGTATTCATCATTTACTTTATTATCCGTGTGTTAATTTCTGTTCCAATCGTAATTTTTATGAAGAAACTTATAACATTCCAATCCGTTCACCTAAGATAATTTCCATTACACCGGCCATTTTCTTAGATATTTACGTCTCGTATCATACGTTGTTTACTACTTTATTTGGACAGCCCGCGCGTAATTATCGTCAGTTCCATTCATATTCAGTGATTTGTATTCATTCTATTCAGAATTGTTGTTCGGTACGTTGTTAGTACATGCGAATTATCGTATTATTCAGTGCATGTATTAACAAGTACATTTTATCGTCACAACAATTAAAGTTGTAGGTAACCAGCTGTTATCTATTCATCCGTATTCGTGTAGGTACAAATCAATTCGAACCGTTATCTCATAACATTGTTTATCAAGCGTAACTTTTGTTTTGAGTTTCGTAACCGTAACTTTAGAATAGTAACTCGTAACTTTTAGGTAAGTATCGTAAACAGAATAGTACGACTCAGTCGATAATTTTATTCTTTCATATCGATTTTGTTATTGTGAATATCGATTCTAAGCATGTCTTTCGCACCTAAACGTGGTCTTCTTTCCAAGAAAACTAAAACGAAATCTATAGAAACTAGTGGTCTATCAGATGCCGACTTGCCAGTTTTACGCCGTAAACGAACTTTAGCACTTAACCGACTTCGAAAAACATTGGAAGTTGCTCGGAAAGCGGAAGCGGATATTTCGTGTCTGGACGAGTTTCTTGCTTATTATTCGCTGCTAAAGAAAAATTCGGATAATTTTGAAAAGGCGCATCTAGATATTTTGTCTGTCATTGACGCGGATTCTGACGCGGATGACGAAGATTCTATCCGTTGTAACTTCGATGATATTTTATTCAAAATAATCGCTATTCATCGGACGCTTGTTCCGTCTTCGTCTAGCCATGCGGCATCGTCCACGATGCAGCCAGCGTCAGCAGCGTCAACTATCCAACTACCAAAAATCGATCCGCCGAAGTTTTCTGGCAATATTAAAGAGTGGCCTATGTATTACGACGCGTTCAATTCGCTCATTCATTTGAATGAATCTCTCTCGGACTCGGATCGGATGCACTATCTACGAGCGAGTTTATTCGGGGACGCGTTGGGACTTATTCGCACTTTTCCTATTCAAGGCGCGTATTATCAGGAAGCGTATAAGACACTAGTAGCTCGTTATCGAGATAAACGTGAGCTCGCCTTCACTTGTTGGCGAGAAATGCAAAACATTAACTTGAAGGTGAACTCACCTACCGAATTTAGACGCGTGTTAGATCTCTTTAATGAAAACTTAATCATTCTAAAAGGTCTTAGTTTACCGACTGACCAATGGGACTTTGTACTCTGTTACCACTTGTTATCGAAACTAGATTCGAAGACGCGCTGTGCTTTCGAACAAGCGCATCCGTCATCGGAACTACCACGCTATAACGACCTAAAAGTTTTCCTTGAATCGCAATGTGATGCACTCGTGCGAGATACCCACTTTTCGGGTAATCGTGATCGTGATGCGCGACCGTGTACTAGTAATAGTAATCAGAACCAGTATGTCAAGTCTAACAATAACAAAAAGGTTACGTCGTCGTTGTTATCGAACTCCGAGAAGACAACCACTCAACCGGAAGTGAAGAATTCGCCTTCAACTTCAACCGCTGTGCCAGGGGTGGCTACTAAGTGCCCCTTCTGTTCAGAAGTTCATTCGATTTCGCATTGCAGTTCTTTCGCGGCCAAGTCTGTCCAGGAAAAACAGGATTTCGCGAAAAGAAACCGGTGGTGTTTTAATTGTTTGAAACCTTCACACATTCTTCGCGATTGTAAGTCTGTTTTTACTTGTCAGAAGTGCCGTCAAAGACATCATACGCTTCTTCATCAAGACAACGAACCGAACCATTCAGAACAGAAACCTCCGGTCAATGAACCCGTCCGTGTTTTGACAAACATAGGTGATAATTCGGTTGTTCTTCTTTCTACTGCCGTTATAAATATTCGTGACTCGTCGGGCAACTACCAGCCCTTCCGTGCTGTTATCGACACTGGTAGTCAAGCTCATTTCATTTCAGAACGTGCGGTAAACCGACTAGGACTTGACAAACGTGTGACTTCTCGCCAAGTTCGTGGCGTAGGTCAATCGTCAGCCTCCATTTCTGGAGCTGTTCAACTTCAGATAGGTATTAAAAGTCAAGTAGCTTTTAAGGTCGAAGCACTGACAATACCTAACATTTGCGGAAACATGCCGCGCGTAAGGCTCAACAAATCATCTTGGCTTCATATACGTGGTCTCAATTTGGCTGATCCAGATTGTGATAAACCTGGTCCGATCGATATCCTTCTCGGTGCTGAGATTTTCCCCTCTCTTATTCTACCCGGAAGTGTAAGTGGAGGCTCGCAGCAACCGTCGGCGTTGAACTCTGTGTTCGGCTGGCTTCTTTTAGGAAGTGTTGGCGAGAACCAGACAGAGGACAACATAAATTCGTTTTTTGTTTCGGATGACCAGCTTTTTCAGGAAGTCAAGAAGTTCTGGGAGTTAGACGAGCTTCCGTGCGTCAATAAAATGACTGCGGCTGATAGTCGATGCGAACAAATTTATTGTGATA
Organism: Ennomos quercinarius; assembly: GCA_910589525.2. NCBI lineage: Eukaryota > Metazoa > Arthropoda > Insecta > Lepidoptera > Geometridae > Ennomos > Ennomos quercinarius. The sequence continues at coordinate 7,895,230 of OU342493.1, forward strand.
CTACGACTCGTGATTCAACCGGACGTTACAGCGTCGCTTTGCCGTTCAAAGAGGACACAGAGCCTGTATTGTTAGGATCACGAGATACGGCCTTACGGCGTTTTCATTCGTTAGAGCGTAAACTTTCCACCGATTCGGTTCTTCAAGAACAATACTCGAGTTTCATGGCCGAGTATCTTCAGTGTGGTCACATGAGTCCTGTGCCCACAAAAGATTTGCCTAAAGGAAAGTATTACATCCCACATCATTGTGTTCTTCGACCTGACAGTGTAAGCACGAAACTTCGTGTAGTGTTCGACGCTTCGCATAAGGATGCCCTTACTGGCGAATCCTTGAACGAGACTTTACTAATCGGTCCAAAGTTGCAGGCCAACATATTGGAAATTCTTTTAAGGTTTCGTGTTCATGCGGTAGTGTTTTCAGCTGACGTTTGCAAAATGTATCGTCAGATTTTGGTGAACGAAGAACATCGTGATTACCAGAGAATTTTCTGGAGATTTCATCCATCACAGCCGATTTTAGAATACCGATTGAACACCGTTACCTACGGTGTCTCATCCGCTCCTTTCCTAGCGTGTCGTACCGTCAAACAACTCGCTGATGACGAAGGTAGTGATCTACCTCTCGCCAAATCCGTTTTAACGACTGACGTGTACATTGATGATGTTGTAACAGGATGTTCTGACATCAATCGGGCTTCCCAAACAATGGCAGAAGTTATCGACCTTCTTCAACGGGGTCACATGGAGTTGCGTAAGTGGGCTAGCAACGAACCAAAGTTGCTCGCTGGTCTCCCTCCAGAGCACTGTCTCACGGACAATGTTTCGATGGACGTTGAGAAATCCAATACTCTTAAAATATTGGGTTTAAAATGGGAATCTCACTCCGACCAATTCGTATTCGAAGTTAAGCCCCAAGATCGTGTTTGTAGCAAACGTAACGTCCTTAGTGAGCTCGCACGTGTCTATGACCCCCTTGGTTTCCTCTCCCCCCTGACCTTCTTCGCCAAATATCTGGTTCAGAGGCTATGGGTACTTGGAGTTTCCTGGGATGAAGATCCTCCAGAAGATATCAAACGAGAATGGAGACGCTACACCGACGAACTACCTGTGATTCAAAACCTAAGAATTCCGCGTCATCTATCCGTTTCGCAAATCAAATCGTGCGAAATTCATGGGTTTGCAGATAGCTCCATGCGTGGTTTTGGCGGTGTGGTGTACATGCGCGTTCTTGACATTCATGAAAATGTCAAAGTTTTCTTTGTGATGTCAAAAGCTAGGGTCGCTCCTATCAAGGTTGTTTCCCTACCTAGACTTGAGCTTTGTGCTGCCGTTCTTTTAGCAGACCTACTCAAATTCGTCAATGAGGTTTACCAATCTCTTCTCCCCATTTCAGCTGTGACTGCGTGGTCAGATTCAACTGTTACGCTTTCATGGATTCGGTCGCCTTCAGCTCGCTGGAAGACGTTCGTAGCGAACCGTGTAAGTCACATTCAGGATGCCGTTCCTGGTGCGAGTTGGCGTCATGTGCCGTCAGCTGACAATCCAGGAGACATTGCTTCACGTGGTCAAACACCAGTGGAACTTGTCAACAATGCGTTATGGTGGGCGGGGCCTAGTTGGCTTTCTCAAAACGCTCAGTCTTGGCCTTCCGTCCCTTCAGATCCTTCTGAGGAGGAACTTCGTGCCGAAGAAAAGGTACAAGTTCTTCTCACAAGCGATACACCAACGCATCCTATCGATCTTCTTATGACTCGGTTCTCATCCATTCGTAAAATTCAACGTATCGTCGGATTATGCACTCGTTATATCAATAATCTGAGAAATAAATCAAACCGCCGTTCTGACTTGCCTTTAAATCGTGCAGAACTTCATAACGCGTTATTGATAATCGTGAAGCGTACGCAGTCTCTTCACTTCTCTGACGAAATTAAACGTTTGAAAGAAGGTAAACTTCTTTCAAAACAAATGCGAAAGCTAAACCCTTTCATCGATAGCTTTGGAGTTCTCAGAGTAGGAGGTAGGCTCTCGAGATCCGGATTGGAATACTCTCATAAGCATCCCGCACTGCTCCCTCAACAAGCTTCGTTGACTTACATGATTATAGACGCGCTCCATCGTGAAAACTGTCACCCTGGAATCAATACGTTACACTACCTAGTTAGTCAACAATTCTGGATTTTATCCGCAAAGCGAGCCATTCGTCATCGTGTTTCGAAGTGTCTGAGATGCTTCAAAACAAATCCTAGCCCCCTTGAACCGTTTATGAGTGATTTGCCTTCAATTCGCGTTAACCAAGTAAAACCGTTCAGTGTCGTTGGTGTCGACTATGCTGGCGCTTTCCGTATTAAATCAGGCAAGCATCGTGGCGCTAAGATTAGCAAAGCTTATCTCTGCCTTTTCGTTTGCTTTACGACTAAAGCAGTCCACTTAGAAGTAGCTGCCGATTTAACTTCTGACGCTTTTATCGCCGCCCTACGACGTTTCGTTGGTCGTCGCGGTCGTGTTTCTACCATTTGCTCCGATCGAGGTACAAACTTTATCGGCGCTCATCGTGAGCTTTCTTCGCTTATGCAAGATGCTTCGCGTAGCGAACAAATCGAATTTAAATTCAATCCGCCCTCAAGCCCACACTTCGGTGGTGTTTGGGAAATACAAGTGAAGGCAGTCAAGTCACTTCTATACCGTGTCGTTGGCAATCAATCGTTAACATTAGACGAACTTTTCACGTTATTCGTACAAATCGAATCAATTCTTAATTCGAGACCACTTTACCCGTTGAGTTCAGATCCAAATGACTTCGCGGTTCTTACGCCGGGTCATTTTTTAACTTTAGAGCCTTTAACGTCCGTTCCCGATGAGGATCTCACCTCTGTTAATATAACGCGTTTAGGACGATGGCAGCTCATCCAACGATTTCAACAAGATTTTTGGAAACGCTGGAAGAATGAATATCTTCAATCGTTGACTCAGCGTGCAAAGTGGACTAAACATTCGCGACCACTGGATGTCGGTTCGGTGGTTTTAATCAAATCCGACACCCCTCCATTGCATTGGCCCATAGCTCGTGTTGAAAAGCTACACCGCAGTCCAGATGGAGTGGTACGCATCGTGAACCTACGTTTACCGAATGGTTCTTTTCTTACTCGGCCGTTGACAAAGGTTTGTCCTTTGCCAAATCAAACGGATTGAAATGTAATAGAACATTCTTCTGTTCATCTTTTAGGTTAGTTATAAATCATAGGTACGTTTTGTTTAGATAAATCGTTTCGTTGTTCATATACTTAAAGTTATCGTGCCTCACGGCTTGTGGTAATTTCATGTTAGTTAAATTTTGCATTGCTTGGGCATTTTCTTTAAGTCTATTGTTTTTCAATTCGCATGCCCTAAGCATATCGTTATCATTTAGACATTAAAACTTAAGTTAGAGTATTTTGTGAAAATACAACTACCGTGTATTTTGGTGGGCGGTTATGTATCGTAATCTTATATCCTCAATTCAAATCGATATTTTCTCTTAGCTCCATTTCTTAGCGATTGCACACTAAACATGCTCTGGTCGTTGAGTAATGGAAAGAACGACAAGCGCAATGAAAGACTTGTGCTAGCAGGCTTCCTGGGGTGAGCTTAGGGACCTCAAGATACCACTGAAGAGAAATCTTCACCACCAAACATTAATCGATTGCCCGCCAATAATCGATTCGCGCGATCACCGCCGCGCGCCTGCTCTGTGCGCGCGCGCACCTACTACACTAGTCTGTGGAAAACTGTACAACAATAATAAGATTCGCCGGTGCTGTTCCGAAATCATTTGAAAACTAAATTAATAGAAAGTACAAAGATTTAATACGTTTTGTGCTGTGTGAGTGGTGCTAACTACATCTACCGTTGCTGGGACCGATTTAGGTAAGTCTGCTTGTATTGTCTTATTTCTTTTATTCGACGAACAAGTGTGTGCTCTGCAATCGCTTTGAAATCTAGATATTTTTGATTTCATCCCATGTTACAAGGGAACTAACCCTTCCCCTAACAATGGTTAAAAACGGTGCAGCACATTTCGGCTTAAAGAACTACAGATTTGACTGTAGTGTAGATGGTGTAACATGGCGTTACACAGCCATATAAATAAGTTTCTAACATAACATAAAAGAACACACCAGTAGTTGACCCATTCGCGCACAAAAATCTAAGCTTCAAAGCACATTCCTCCCGGCCCGCCCGCTACCCTTGCCCTCTCTACCCTAGTGAAACTAACACCGCGTATAGTTTTGCTTTTTGTATATTTGCGTGGCAATATTCATCACTCACCGCCGTGTCACTGATCAAATACCATCCACAAAGGAGTCCCCAGATATTACTGACAGATACGCCCTTGATAGATAGTTTTGCAAACAACAAAATCCTGATCGACGAACCCAATACAGATAGCAAAAATTCTGCGGCACATTCAAAAGGAAAGATAAGTCACATTGATTTCTAGTACGTGCTTTTAAAAAGAGATGAAACGATTCCGACTGGATATTCCCAAGTTAATCTCATAAAAACAGCTGGATCTTTAAAAACATCACGTGAAGCTATTAAGTACACAAACAGTATCAACTACCGACAAACTATGAATAGACACCAGAGTCTTTGTTATTATATTAGTATTAGTTTTCTCTGCTCTTAGTGGACGTGTTCACACTCACTAATAATTACTGACACTAAATCATAACGTTCACGTGGCGTAAACATCCTTCGTTCACTGTTTAAAAAAAGCTAAAAGACCAAAAGCGAAGCGCTGACAGCCCATTGTAAGCTAATAGTCGTAATAATGTATATAGTTTTTCTTTTACGTGTGATTATTTAAAACTTTCAAAAGTACAACCAGTCACATGGGAATGTTTACAGAGAATCACTTAAAACCAGTTTATTCATGTTCTTATAAGAAAACCCTTAAAATGTCATCTGACTTAAGAACATGCTGTAGCCAGTAAGGTTTTTTATTTGGACGATGGCAATAAAGTACTTAAATATGATTTTAATCTCGTTAATGTGAAGATGGTGTCACACACCGTTAATACCTACTTATCACTTGGACTGTAATTCTATTGAATATTTAATAATGGTGTCCCTAATTACGCTACCGGAATTTAAAACCGAAGTTCTATTAGATGTATGAAGTCATGAATTACGCGTAATGCGTGACATTAATTCTTTGATACACCGTTTCCTCTTCAACCAAACCCCTCGGTAAGACGATGTCTGGATATTACACAAAACAATGAAGCTCTGTCATAAAAATGGTCCAAGAATCGGTAGACAAGGTAAAACAAACGAGCCTAATCTTATCTACGGCAAACTAAAACGCGGTAGCAGTTTGTCTTGGGTTCAGTGCAAACATGATAAATGATTTCGGTTAAAAAATCGTTGGTCTATTTTTCTAAACGAGTTCCGGTCGGAGCTCGGTGCATTCCTTCCTTAGATATACATAATACCTATTCACCTTGAGAAGTACCTGAGGAAGAAGAGAGGCCACAATTATTGACAACGTTTGAATCTCTAATTTAAAACTACGAGGGAGCTAATACTACTTCATTCAATAAGACTACTCACGTTAGATTTCTGCAATTAATACATTCGTTTGTTTCTTTTAGTAAGAAATATGACGTTTCAAAGATGACCAGAAATCTAAGCATGTGCAGTTTATATCAAACTATTTAAACTGATAAATAGTCTTAAAAATATAGAGGTCTACAAATAACATGATCTGTAGAAAACAAATGCGTCTGTACGTCTACCGTTTCATATAACTTCCGCTATTAAAAACAATGTTTTAATAAAACAACAGAGGAAAAATGTAATTGAAGCCAAAAATTAGAGGGCACTAAGACAGTAACAATAAAAAGTGAAAGCAAAGCCGCGTTTAATTGTGTCGTAAAAATAAAAATTAAATAAAAAATGCTTTGGGGTGGAAAAGTTTAGCGACCGTAATTCTATTTTACAATTATATCCATGCTCGGTCGCTTGTCGTAATGCTACCTGCCCCTTAGGGCAGAACTGATGAAATTAATCTGCTCAACTTCTTCGAACTCAGCTATAAAACTTATAAAAATATATGAATAGACAATGCTACTTATAAACATGAAAATATGTACATAAGTCAAACATAAACATTTAATAGTTTTAATATCATAGAACAACATGAAACTAATATAACAGGAAAAAATAAAGCTTCAAAATTAGAGTAGAAATAAAACAGATTATATCTTGAATTAAATCTGATACAGTCATAAAGATAAGTTACTTTCATTTTATTTAAATTGTAATGGCTAAATTATAGGGTTATAGTTTTTGTGGTAACCAATCTTATAGGTAGATACGTTATGTTAACTAACACTTCGGGTACATTTACTAAAAAAAGTATCGTTAGGATGATAGGCTCTCGTCTAATAAAAGAATATGTTATTAAATATAGCACTTAATATATCAAATCGAATTTTACGCAGGTCGAATAGTTATTGAAGTTTTCATTATTAAGAATGTGCTAACCATTTAGTACATTTTTTGTGACTAAAATAGCCCTTTAGGCAAACAATTGCCACCGTTCTCTCTCACTGTACAGTACAATCATAAGTTGATGTAGCAAGTCACCGCTACAGTCAGGTAGCAGCAACGTTTCAATTTCTCGAGGCATTTTATTTACAAAACTAATTACGTTTGTCTGATAGGGTATTAAACAGCTCCTGGAGCTTCTCTTGATTCGATGACAGTTAATAAAGACATTCCAATTGCATTTATGTTCTTAGCCTATTCCATCTCAGATGTGATCGCTTCATCAAGTTATTGCGTCGGAGACTTTTGTTATGTTTTTTGCATGTGATTTTACTTTTGTTTTGTTAATCATTTCGATATAAAATGTCTTATTAGCGATAGAATGAGATACACATAAACATATTTAACCGGGACGGACACGTTTTTTATTGTAAAGCTTATTTTTTAATTTTTATTACTGTTGGCACGAACATCATTGTCGGCACGCCACGTGGTCCGGATAATTGAAATGTCCAAACACTAAATTTATAGTTGCTGAGACGTCGCTATTTCTTTTTTTATTGCCGAATACGCCACGATCGCTGATGTATTTTCATTTATCTAACATGATTACTTTGGTTAGCAGCCATGTTACTGTCTCTGTATAAGTGGGCTACAACAGATGTTTTAAATTAGCCGGTTACGTATTTATTGGCTGTTGTAAGTAAATAAAATTATATTTTGCTGAAAATTTCCAAAGCCCGTTCGAATTTAAGATTTTTATAATAGGTCAAGATATCATTAAATCCTTTATATAGAGTATAGTATAGGTTCTATATCAATATTACCTATAGAGGGTCAACTTACTTACTATAGGTACTTCTATTTGTATCACATAAATAAATTCACTTTTTCTAAATACATAAATGTCTATTACATTACTAGTAATCATATTACATCATTATCCTGATCAACCTAATATTGTTCTAGTTAGAAAAATAAATGATAAATCAAAATTAATATAATACAAATTAGACATAATAATTATGATGAAAGTACAAACGACAGGCAACAATAACTGCAGCGGCAACATTAAAATGTGAAATATTAATTGTAACAGTAGCAACCCCCGGCATCCCTTTCTGCGAATGTTGGGGCAACATAATCAGCCCCCGAGGGACAACCTCTTGTAATTAACGGCTGTTCATTTCTTAATTTCAATATTTAATTACAAAGGAAACTCGATGACTGCCCCGAATACAAGACGTCATCTTCAGAAAGACTCGCAAATCCGTTTTGTTTCTAATTCTTAGAACGTTCGATACGGGCTTCTTTGTTTCTTTGTCTGTTATATCAAAGGCTACAGTTTAATCAAGTCTGCAATACTCTTTTTATGTATTAAATGTAATTGCTTTTATTCTGTTTAAATCTGAAAACAGCCAATCTGTACTATTAGCATTGCAATTATTTATTTTATTTAGGAAAATATCGATGTTTAATTTATTACTACTAAATACTCGGTATCGGTCAATGTTTATTTAAGAAAAAGTATTCTTCACAAATAAGTTTACTTTCCCCGTTTTTGATATGAGTACAATCAATGTAACTTTATCGCGCTCGTTGAAGAACCATCTAACAATTTCCCTTTGTCGTACTCTTACCCCATTGTGAGACGTTATAGCTCCCGACATATTATCGTTTTATTTCATTTCTAAGGCCGCTATGAAATTCCCTTTTAACTATTACCTGTCTACGGATTTCATTAAAGAGAATGTCTGGTGAATTTTGCATGAGCTTCATAAAAGCCATGGGATAAAACTTGGAGAATATTTCATTACATCTACCTCGAATTGATATTAAAATTGAATCGGCAAATACTAATGGACCGTCTACGTCAATGGCAATAACTGCTCGAAAAGCGTTAATGATTTTCCCTTTGACGTGGTTTTTCATTTTGCACTTTTCAATTGGTCGTGTAACATTCGCGATGCGTGCGTTTGGCATGTTTTGTTCTGAATGGTTGACGGCCGATGGTTCGGACGTGGCGTGGCCATTCACGCGTACTTTATATTGCAGCACTGTTTTGTTGTGTTAAATTATACAATTTCTGGCCGGGTGACCACGCTGCCCACTGCCAGCCGCCACGCGGTCACGCCCAAACCATTCGATTGAAAATGGAAAGAGTCTATTGATGTCACAAAAGTGACCTGCCCTTGTTAATGAAATATGAACTGCCAAACCCAAACCTTAAGACAGTATTGTACATTTTTTACCATTGGCGCCAGGAGTTAGTTAATCTCAAGTAAATTAAAATTTAAGGTCCATGTCGGATGCGATACCATTTAGTTCCTCCTTGATATTTAATAGTTTTCTATTTATATTGACACGCTTCATCTGAAATAATCGAAAAGTTTTGCTACCGTTCCCGCCGTTTGTTTTTTTTAGCGAATCGCTCTTTTGTATCCTCTAACAAGCTGTGCTACCTGGAAAGCAGAATTAGGTAGTTTTTAAATTTATTTACTTCTAATTCTGTCGAGTATATTGCCGAGTCATATGAGTCGTATGCATGCCATCGGCGGCTTTTAACTACCCAGTGATTTGGGGATGTAAAAAAAGAGGAGCTTGTTTTTCAACAACTGCCATTATAAAGACACTTGAAAGATAGATGCAGTTGCATTTAAATTCTATTTTAAACTTTTACAAGTTCGAAAATAGATGTTTAATCTGTTTTTATTCTCATATATGATTATCAAATAAAATTAGTTGTATCTTTTTTTTTAACGGGCAAATTGCCTTTATTACTCAAGCTAACTACTACAATAATAAAAACTAAACTAAACTAAACTAAACTAAGCTAAACTAAACTAAACTAGCTACACTACCTACTACAAAGAACACTTATGGACTGTATAATAGCCGCGATGGCCTATAGACAGTCCAAGTGCTCCAGCCCACTACCGGTAGGTAGCGTACCCAACATGCTGGCCGCATTGCCACGTTGAATTGCAATGCTGATGCGTTGGGCCAAATAAGTGCCAGCATTTTGGTCACGCGTCGCATCGACCAGGCAAATGTAAATGTACTAAGGTACTTTTAGATACAACTTATTTTGTTTTAATAATAATTATATGTGTACGGGTTTTCTGTTTATATCACATTATTTATTACAGCAGTATTTTCTCAACGCATCCGCTGTTCCAGTTTTATATCTTCACAATTCACGTGTTCAATGAAAAATTAAAATAATCAAAACATACAAGAGATTTGAAACAGAATAGAGTCCCGGACGTGTGATAGCTCAGTGCTGAACAAAAATAAACGTTATGATTTGTTAAACAGGTTATTAGAAAAACATCGACGCCGTCGACAGCCAGATTGGAAATAAACTATTAAAACGTGGGCATCATGGGTGCGTCGGTACTTTGTATTGGAGAAGTAAAATTAAGTTTGAAGTTTAAGTTTCACAGTGAAATGTGAAGTCATGGTGACTTTTTAATTATCACTCATAATAGCTACCTAAAATCAATCAATGAAAATATTATGGAAAAACATAAACTTCTTACGGTTTACGGTTTAAGAATTTACTTCTTCAAAACTACGATGCAAATACAAAAACATTTCTTATTAATAACATTTCTAAAATTACCCAGAATCGAAATTAGATTGATAAAAATTTAAAGAATCTCAAAACCAAACAAAAGTAGGGTTTCTACATAAATAGAATTTAGCCGTAAATCAAGACTATAATAGCTACAGTAAGTACAACTGAAAAATCTTTTGTTTGATCAGACTCAAACATCTGGATGTTGAACAGAAGTTCATAATAAAATATGATGAAAAAATATGTTAAGTCCTTTTGTATCGACCGCTTATGTTTGTATTGTATTGTTAACGCAGTCTTGATACTTGTAAAAGATTATCAATAATTAATCTCATAAATTTTAAGATGCTTGACTGGTCTTACTATTCTTAAATCAATATCCATTATTGCAACTTGCATTTATTAGAATTTTATGGTATTTTTTTTATGCTATAGGTAGCAAACAAACATACGGCCCTCCTGATGGTAAGAGGTCACCGTAGCCTATGGACATCTGTAACACAAGACGTGCCACTGATGCGTTGCTTACCCTAAAGGAAGGTATGACATTGACGTACTAATATTGATTGTGATGCTTTATATTTTTTTTAATTTAAACGATCAGCCGCTAATAATACTATTTAAAAACATTTTACAAGTGCTTACTTTAAAGTATTTTAAATTATTAACTTCATCTAATTTGATATAAGCAATACAAATTTTGGCATAAAAAATCAACGAAGCGTAAACTATTACATTCTCAGAAGAAATTAAATAGTTATGTAGATACTGACTTATATTTAGCTGAGATCTGAAGTAATTTAAATGCTCAAGTCATTACAAAAAACAATATTGTTTTGTTTGAAGCATTTATAATTGTAAACAGGCATGTTGTTATAAATAGTATTATTTTACAACAGCACCCATAGCAGTAAAGACAAATCCTTATTGCATATAATATGGAACTCATAATCTCAGTATTTGATATCATGAACCATTATGCCTATAAAATGAGTACATAGGTACTTGCTGTATTAATATTTACTACCACGTAATTTGTATTATATTTGTAAATAAATAGTAACGTAATTTGGAATATAGCTTGACGTTGGTTCCCTGGAGCCGTGGATGGCATCTGGTGGATGCTACCTGCATCGTTATACCCAGTGATTTGGAAGAAAATTTTCAAATATCAAAACGATTGAGTCGTACAATCGTATTGCAGCCGAAACGTATTACAGTTCATAGTAACTTGGTGAGATTTGTTTTGATAATACATCATAAAACTATTAAATATTGGATCGCTGAGTGAGACTACCCGCGCTACTGTTTTCACGGATGTGGCCAGAGAACAAGCGCAAGCGATTTGAATTTTTAAGCTTCGGAACAACCAACATCAAGCCATGAATATTCATCACAAAAATAAAAATAAACGAAGAGATTTGATAAAATTAATAGATTGATTTTGGGTATTTGTTTTAAAATTCTGGGCCCAGTACAAAAAGAGGATGGGTCGTGGCGTGGCGGAGAAGGAAGAACAGAGAGCTTGAAGATCTAGTGTCTGAGCCAAACATCATCGGCGAAATAAAAGCTCACAGACTTCGCTGGCTTGGCCACGTCGAACATATAGGTGAGGGAGGATTGGGACGACCAAGTGGCCGACGTCCAGTTGGTCGTCCTAGGTATCGCTGGAGTGATGAAGTAGACAGGGACTTGCGTGAGCTCCAGGTCGAAAACTGGCAGGAGCTAGCTCAGGATAGACAGAAGTGGCGGCTCTTATTATCGTAGGCCAAGACTCATTTTGGGTCACTGCGCCATCCTAGTTATTTTTGTTAGTTTAGATTAATATCTTTGAAAAAATTATGATTTTTTTATGCTTGTTTGTTCCGCAACGTTATATAAAAACCTTAAAAAAATTAAGCATCAACTCAATTGTCCAAAAGACATCATAGTCTATAATGTACCAATTGATTTGTTCGCTAATGATCACATAATTTAATTTGGACAGTATAGAGACGGCTGGCTCTGAGAATGTTTCAATGATTGAGAAATACATTCGGTATTAAAAATATTTGTAAATAGTACCTCAGTTGTAAAGCTACACAAGCTGATGTACCAATACACGCCATGAGCTTATGTCTTATCCAGCTTCATAACACTGATCATGGCGTAATCGATTTGTTATTTCAGCGTTTAGTCGATGTTTAAACCCTGTTTTGTTTTGTCAGAGGCATGTGGGAATCATTCTATTGTGTTCCACATCCGGGTTATGATTGGTCCTTTTCATTTTAATTTTAGACTTGAAGAAAACAGTTTACAGGTATAAATGCCGGCATCAAGCAATGTCTGCGTTTATTCAGAGCTGTGACGTCGTGAAGGACATTTATTCATTTGAATTGTTTTGTTTTAAGATGGAACGTTTCACCGGCGCGGTAAACTCAAATTTTCTTGCGTTCTTTGGCAATAATAGCTTAATTACTCAACGTGATTACATGAAAACTAATTTTGCGCAAATAGTTACAATGTATCAATAAATTACAATTGAAAGTATCATTGGTTTAGCGACAAATGGCAATAGGCTGAAAAACTAAGACGAAATTTATTTATTTCCATTTGTCGCTAAACCAATGATATCTAGGAGATACTTTTAATCGTAATTTGTTGATACATTCTATTTATTCACGTTAAATTAGTTTTAATGTAATCACGTAGTAATTAAGCTATTAATGGCAAAAGAACGCAAGAAAATTTGAATTTGCTGCTCTAGTGAAACGTTCCACCTTAGTCAAGGTTGAATAGAATGATAAAAGTAAATAAAATGCTTCTTCGATTTTTGATTCTAGGTTTTGATAAGAAATGCGATTACTTGTACTTTTGGTCCAATTCCATTCGGCAGAGGAAGTTATAAATTCATAATCGTTACAGATCCAATTCCATGGGCAAGAACTAGGAACCTTTAACTACTGACTTTAGAAAATGTTTTTTTATAACTATCATCATAATTACAGTATCAGTTACCTATATTAAAATCAAGTTTCATAATCTAATATTTTTTTTCAATCATCAGTATTATCTTTAAAGACTTGACGGGTGTCACATTCACTGCTGCCGAGTGACTTCCGTTCTCAGCTCATCAGCTTATCTTGTTCAAATGTGACAAATAAAGTTAAGCTGTCACACCATGCTTTACTTGCTCTACAATGGGTGATATAGATATAACTATTTTATGATTTTTATTTATGTCTTTACGGTTAAATAGAACGGCCAGTGCTAGGTATTTTCTGCAAGAGTGCGTTACACCGCTTTACTAGATATTACATTATCTATTTAATAAAAAGGCAACTGTTATAAACAGCCGTGCCGCTTAATATCAAGCGAACAACATGCTCACCGTGTGATTCATTTACCTATTTGAAAAATTTTCATTAAGTATCTGGGTGATAAATTTTAATTTATAAGCACAGTCACCCTTTTTCTTTATAAGTCTTATCTATAATTTTTCTAGAATTTCAAACATAGAATTAACATTTAACATTGTTTAAACATTAATTAATTACAACTTTCTATCAAGATCTTCAAAAGTTAAGAATGAACTTGTGCACTAATAGCCGACCTGTCATTTTGGGCGAACAAGTTAATAGAGCTAATCAATTTGCTCGAAACTGTGTGGATAACAACAAAAAACTTATTTTAATAATTTAGTCAGTCACGCGAAGAGAGCTGTCAAAATGTGGTCGAATTATGCTCTATGTAGTCGGAACAAAGCATTTCATTCACACAAAAGATAACTTGCTTGAATATACCATAAACATACTTGCCCAAAAAATAGTTTAGACTTTCTTCATAAGTATGGTGATTCCGAAACATTTTATCAGTGTCTTCAAGGAGTCTTCAGTCTCATCGAACTAGTCTTTTCGACATTTTTCTACTCACATTCGTCTATTTTCATCTAGCGTTTGTGATCCAAACCTAATTTTCAACACAACTTTCGGGTCCAGTAACACTTTTCCTTTTTGTTGACACTTTCCCTAATTGGATACTTTAATATATTCACAACTTTCCCTAATTCGACATTTTCCTCGATTCGACACATTCCTTACTGGGCTCACTTTACTATTTTAATACTTTAGTACAGTCATTGATAAAATCAATATAAAAAAATAATTAATTTAACGAAGCAACTATCGTAGATCTCTACTTTATAGTATTACAATAATGAAATCGATTTATTGGTTGCACTTAATTACCTGCTGCTTAATTATCATAATTAATGCAAGCTCGTTAAAAGAATTCATCAATTACAGTTACAACCACATCGTGTGTTTAATGTGTCCTCCCAGTCAAATAAGTTCCTATTTCAGTAATAAAGAAATATATATTCCGATGGAAATTATAATCAGCTTTGTTTTAGAGTTCCGTTGGTAATGATTTTTTAATTTTATAATGCTTACTATTATTTATAATTATGTAGTACCTATTATTATTTATTATCTATGTTCTATAGCTCATAGAACTGACAACCGATGGGGAAGAAAGGCTCTCGAGTGGCAACCACGAATCGGAAGGCGCAGCGTAAGCCGGCCCCCACTAGGTGGACCGACGTTCTGGTGAAAGCCGTGGGGAGCCGATGGATGCAGGAGGTGAGCAGTCACTCAAAGTGGCGCTCTCTGGGGGAGACCTATGCTCAGTAGTGGACGTCTTCAGGCTGTTGATGAGGATGATGATGATGATGACGTGTTATATGGACTTCTAACATCACGTTTTCCATCACACGAATTAGGTATATCCTATCCCTATGGGGTTCTAAAATAGGTATACAAATAATAGGTAGGTACTTTTTTTCTTTTTTTTTATGCGATTGAATGACGTGATAAGCTAGTCGTTTACCTGATGTTAAGCAACACGGCCGCCCATAACAGTTGCAGTGTTGAGGTGTTTCAAAAATGTAATCTAGGTAGGTACATTTTGAAACACCTGAAGTACCTAGCTACGCCGATTTTCTTTACGCCAGTGTACGCCGACTGGTCAATGACACGAAAATGTAAGAAAATGTCATCATGGATTATTAATTTTTTTATAAACAATTCAGTTTAGCATAATACATCGCAAGCTGTCACACTTGTCCGGTAAGTACAGGATTTAACGCATTCAGAATATAAACAAATGGGATTCAATCACACAAAGCGCGTTTCGACCGCCACGATTTTGGTGTTTCACTAATGCCTCTACGGCCATGCGGAATCCGTAGATTTTATATACTTTTATGTCTTAGATGTTACTCTGACTTCGTGCTCTGACACAGTTAAATAGAGAAATAAATACACCTTTTCAGACTATCAATACTGGTGGTATAATAATAATAATAGTGTACAAATCCAAAAAGCAAGACCGAGAAACATTGAAGACCATAATTATAATCCGAACAGATTTCCTGTCATTCCTATCGTTCAACAGTCAAGTTATACTGTAACCCGAGCTGTGAATGGTATCACCTGGCAGTGGTAGGTAGTTATTACCCGATGGTGGATGATGGTGGTGGTATAATATAGGTACCTATAACCGAGTGCACGCGTGCCGCGGTTTGCGGTCACCCAGTAATGTCCAATGCCTTTGCTGATGGATACTGGTTAGATATTTATACCAAAGTTAATAATAACCAAGGTATTTATTTACCAGTTGATTGAAAATGACGATTTCTCTACATAAATATGACAGGTGTAAATAATCTGGAATTTGCAGAATATACCATTTTCGGCGTTGAATAGGAGAAGGCCTTATAGCAATAGGTGTCTTTTAGTTGATGATTAGGGTAAAAAAATAATTTCAATGAAAGCAAACACAGAAAAGCGAATCATAACGACAGGTAAATTACGCACAGTAAAACAATGAACTGTGAAATCGTTTCCTTATACATTCATATGCCACCGAAAATAATCGACGCAAAGCGGTTAACCAGTAACTTAGCAGTGTAACACCTTAAGGGCTTGTACAAGGCCAGCGCGAATTCAAGCCAAAGCCACAAAATAGATGTATAGTGCTAGGCCAAAGCGGGGATGAGCCAGGGGCCGAGCGGCAGGGGCGGTCTAAGTTAAACTGGTTCCAACGCGAAATAGTTTAGGTAATTTATTATTACACTGAATATAAAGGGTTATTTAAAAATCCGCTATACATAAGTACTCCATTATATTTAGTTCAACTACTACACAAAGTTTCATGATCTTATTTAAAGTATTCATTGAATAATCGCTGTTTATTTGTACGGTTTGGAGGTAACTTTGTAATTTTTTTCTATTGAGAAAATTTTATTAATTCGTGTTTTCACTACACATTTGCAGTAGCATTAGTCCTGAACTTTACCATATATTAATTTCAAAGTCATTGTTGCAATATTGTTGACAGAACACAAGCTAAGCCGTTTTAAGCAATTTGGCGTTGTATTGGCTCTTAATTCTAAGGTTAGCACCCATAATTTTAAACCAGCCCACAAATCAATATATTCACTTAAAAACTAGCAGCATTGGAAACAAATCGAAAGGCACCCTCTAATGAAACGTGTTAAGTCAACGGAACTATAGTTAAACTGGAGGCATTGAAATAAAGGCAAACGTACCTATAATTTACTCGTGTGATTGTCCACAGCGCTGTTTGCTGGGGTGAGCTAGCGACATTTAGCCGAATCGGTTGGGAATGTGGTTACAGGAGACGCGATTTGACCTTTAAAACCGATTGGTTTTTTGATTATCCACTTTGTTTTTTGATGTCTGCTTCTACAAAGGTTAATGTAACTATGTTATGTAACAAGGTGACGATATAGTTAGAGACCATTATAATTGGTTTTGAAATTACTCAAAAGATCGAGCCTTTAATTCCACTCGGAAGAGATTAACCAAATAATACGCATAGTTTTTCGGATAACTTAAAATAATATTTATGTTGCTTTAGTGCTTCCTATCTAATTTGGCTAGTCTAACGAATTTATAAAATAAATAAGTTTTTAAAGATATTACATTTTTTAGATTGTTTTTTATCACAATTATTAATGACGTCATTATTTTGTATGGCACTGCATTTTCCTCAATTTCTAATAAGTGTGTATTTTCTAAGTAATCATTATCTTTAAATAAATATCATGATGAACAAAATGTAAAAAAGCTTTCATCATAAATACTTGATACCTACAATACCTATTATGTCACAAACGCCCACGATTCTCTGATAAATATGATCCTATACAAATGACTTAACAGCTTGGTCTAGTCTAGACTCATTATTCTTTATTCATAATTCCTTACTGACATGAATAATTTTATCGCAAATCGCAATCTCAATAATGTATCGTTATAAACGGTTCCTGTCCTATTTAGCAATAAAATGCTTGCTGTATACATCGACCCGTAGAAACGAAATGTCATGAATTACATATTAAAGTAATTATTCATGTCTATCAAACTATTTAACTGTGCGTCTTAGGTATTTATTTAATTTTATTATAATTGCTGGAGTGAACTAATACATAGACAGGTCCATCTGCCATGAAGACAAACGTAACCTTATCAGAGTAGTCCAGTATATATTTTTAATTCCTTAAGTCCGTCATTACCGCTGACTACCACGTCAGCTCCATGCATGCCGTATCGAATGAAATAATAATCGAAGCAGAGCGACGTCCGTTCAATTATCCCTGAAAATTGAGGCTCATTAAAATAATAAAACAGCCAGCGGCGGAATCAAATTGAATGATAACAAAAGCTTGTGTTAATTCGAGGCGACAGCGAGTTATGTCCATAAATGATAAGAGGGATGCGATCACAATGAGATACTCATTGCTAAACTATGATAGTTTTTTAACTAATTCTATCGATACTGAGTATCTCTGTGATCTTTAGGAAATTCTTATGTAATTAGACAATTGTTCACATACATTCTTCAAGGTCTATATCCAAACAGGATCAAGGCTATGATCTAAAATTAAATAAAAAAGTCATTTCGAATTTCCTTTTAAAAGCGTCTAACACCACTAATGAAATGACTCACTTCATAAAGGCAATGCTCATTGGCATAGTCGACAGTTCAATAAAGGCGATTCCACACGAACGGAGGCCCCTGTTTGCACAATAACAACGTCCGTGTGTCAGCGCCTCAATCCAACCCCTAAATGCAATTGTGTACATTCGTGTACTATTGAGTTACACTGATACATTAGCATCTAATGGTGGCTAATTTACGAAACTGTAATTAATGCATTGAAATGTTGACAATACCCACGTTGATTCTAGTAATTATTGAACTTAATTATGAGTTAAGCGTGTGATTTATCACAAGTTCCTTGCCTCTTTTGTTTTGAGAAGTAACTTCTAAATTCAAAAAACCTCTACCTACTAGATATGTAATCACGCCTACATTCGTTCTCTATCGAAGCAATGAGAGATTGAACTAGAAATAGAAATTATGTTCACTGTGTGTTCACTGCTCAATTCACAGACGATAAAAATGCAAATGTCAGTTGGAACAGCCAGTTTCAGTCATCCCTGCAATCACACAGGCTCAATGGTTATTTGGTCGATCTCTCGCCGTTTTCATTAGCGAAATGTGTTGCCATAACTATCGACATTACTAAATACTTCCATAAATGACAATTGCAGTACGCGTATGAGCATTCAGCGTTCCCCTATTTGGTGACCACTTGGCGTCATCAGGCGGTCATCCCGCAAATTGCTCTTTCCCAACAAAATTGTCAATAAAACTCATCTGATTCGCAGTTAAACATGCGAGCGACATTATTAATTTATGCGCTGTAATATTGCGCAAGCGTTGGCGTTATCCCATGTAAATTATTAATAGTGCTGGGGTAAAAATTAAGCTTAAATCGAATGGGTAGTTTTGGTCATAACGTCCGCTTTATGTTTGTATGTGCAGATTAATTTGTCGGCCCGTTTCCTGTCGCGATTACTCGAATCGCGTTTTTATGCGATATTTTACGGGCGAGTTATTAGATATCGGATAATTAACGTTTTACTGTGATTATGTTTACAGAAACAGATGAATGCGAAAATAATTAGCGAGTAAACAATGTTGTCGACACGCATTCGTCCCCTGACCTGGAGATCTAATTCGGTACAAACAGTAACATCAAACGAGTAATAGGTCCCTCGCGATTCACCTCGGCTGTTGTCTTAAGAGAAAGCGATTACACAAATCTGAAGAAGCTATTAATCCGGCTCGCTGCCCCCGAATGGCATCACGGTTTGTTTAATAAAATCGCGAATTTACATATCAAAACCTACAAAGGGGCATAATTGGAGCCGATGACTTAGAAAACGTAGTGGGTGAAACGGGCGCACCACCCTCCCGACAAACAAAGGAATTATACCCGCCTCAAGAAACTTTTAGCAATGGAAAGCTCCTTAACAAACAGACGCGTGTGTATCTAATGAAATTCCTATGGTTGCATAACATACCGTGTGAGCGCCGAGCGTTATTAGCGAATTATTTCTCCGGGCAAAATCTTTGAAGGCGGTTGCTCTTTCGGAAAAGTTGTTAAGAAAATGGGTTGAGATCTTTTCAAGATTTCATTAGTTTGTAACTATGCGGTGTGCTACGCGAGGCATCTAATTTATTAGGTAGGCGTAGCCGAGGGAACGAATGGGCAGCGAGCATTCGAAAATGGAACGGAATTGCCGAATCACGTCGCTTTGAGCCGCCGCGCCGCCGCGACACGATTCGTTAGGAGACAAATGTTTGGATTCAATTCCGACATTTTTTCATTTGTAATTAGTAACGGTATATTTGGTTCTAGTTCGCTCTGTGATTGTACGGTAGCCGTATTTTTTTAAATGATTAGTTTTGTTGTTAATTTTAGTAGCGTTCAGTTTGACCGATTAATGGGGTGCGGGTGGATTCGCTACGGAGCGTAGAGTTAGTTTGATTGGTTCACAGACCGGCGTCACGTGAAGCGTCGACATTCCCACAAGTGTTCTGTGTAGGTAAAGTGCCATTATGTCGGTTGAATAAAGTGCAGGCGCGGATACGGGCGTCTTGTGCAGCTCTTGCAGCGAGGATATTGACACTTGTCTGCCTGTCACCGCGCTTTGTTCTAGCACGTGTTGGATTACTCGCACACAATCCTCTACACGTGTCCGCGTTGTCTTGAATGCTTGATCTTTAAAATGTTCTTCATTCTAACATTGGATCTTGTGAATGAATACGCTAGTACACGAGACTCTACTTTAAGTAAATACTTAAGTATCAATCAGTTTCTGATATGCCGTTTGTTTTATTATGACGGTGTAACGTTCCGAGCGAAATACGGCAAAGTCAACCACTGACCTAAAAAGTTTATATATAAAAATCTGTGCAGAATTCATGATGTCACTTTTTATGTTAATGTATGATAAGACGAGATAGTCGTCCGCCTTATGTTAAGCGTCATGGCCGCTCTTACCAGTTAAATAAATAAAACAGTGCCCTTAAAACCAAAACACAGCAGTGCTTTCACACTACTACTTGGTGGCAGAATTAGAACTAGCAAAGCGGACCTTCCTAGACAAACTTTGCAGAAAAGTCCTGCCACCTGTAGTATCCACCACTTATCTTATACCTAAGTGATAACACACAATCTCGAAATTATCAGCTTTTTATTCTTATCCTTTAGTTCCTTAAGTTATTAGTCTTATAAGGTTTAATTAATCTGGATGGTTAGACTTTCCTGCAAAGTTCTTCTAGGTAGGTAGGTACCACTGCTTTGCCAGTTATTCTACCGCCAAGCAAATAGTGTGCAACCATTGCTTTGTTCAGGTTTGAAGGCACTGTAGCTAGTGAAATTACTGGGCAAATGAGACTTTATAACCTTATCTCACGTCTAATAATCTGAATAATAGATTGTGCTGATGTCTTAGGATGACGTGATGCGCAGTGCAGTGTCACGCGGAACTTTATATTTTAGAGTTCCGAGTAACACAACAACTGTTATGGGCGGCCGTGTTGCTTAACATCAGGCGATCGACTAGCTTGTCACGTCATTTCATTAACATAAAGAAATGTAGGTAAGTACATTTTTACAATTCATTTTAAAAATATCAGTAAGTATGTCTTTTTTTATTTGTTTCAAAGTGTATCTCAGTACCACATCATCATCATCATCATCATCATAACCATCACCCGGTAGACGTGCACTGTAACAACGCCACTTTTAGCCGAACTTACCTACATCTTGCATAACGGCTCCTCCCAGTACCTATTTTTTCTTATTTGTTTCTAATAGACTGACTGAATTCCCTGTTTTTCATTATTTTTTCACACATAACGTCCTTTACTAATTTATTCCAAAGAGGTCGACAGAACGTAGAGTTCCCATTTATTTTAAAGTAGTCTTTAGCCTGGGAACAGTGCTCCCAGAGACTGGTTTCTCTGATCTCTCGCGAGTGGAAAGCTAATCGCGTCGCAACTCGTTCGCGCGTTATAATTAGTACAAATCGTCTGCTTCAAATCGCGTCTCGTAGAGCTAGTAAGTTTCAGAGGGCACAGCTGAATACAGTGGAAAAATAATCATAAGATTTTTTCTATTTGCTATGTATACCTATATAAATATCCCTTTTTTATACATGAATTGAATAGGGTATAACAAAACATGATTCGGTTCAAATGTAATTAGACTACAATTTTTTATACAAAAAATAAACAAAACTTAATTTTTGACGAACCAATAATATTTAAAGTATATATAATTTAACATTATAACAAAATGTTGAAGCCTTGTTTACATTGTTTTGCCCATAAATTGATTATTTTTCACAAAAATTATGTTATGGTTGCAATGGTATGTAATTTCAGTACATTCCAAGCGTATAATTATCACATTATGTGCCTATAGTAGGTACATCATAACATGCATACTAAAAAACAATAAAAAAAATATACAGAGAATTCTAGCACTGTCTATGTATCTATGCTCAGAGTACGGAATCCGGTAATCTCTCAGCTAATAGATTCGATAACTCATCGAGTCGAGTCTGAATCGATTCGGCTGATTTATGGCGCTCGTCTCGAACACCAGACTCGCGAAAGATTTCTCTATTTTACCCTCTAACTTTAATTGTTTTCTAGCTCTATGACAGTTTATATAAATTACGATCTCCATCATTGTGTATCGTAAATACATAAATAAAAATGCTTATTCTTAAGAGCCAATACAACGCCAAATTGCTTAAAACGGCTTAGCTTGAAGCAGTATCCTGTCAACAATATTGCAACAATGACTTTGAAATTAATATATGGTAAAGTCCAGGACTAATGCTACTGCAAATGTATAGTGAAAACAAGAATTAATAAAATTTTCTCGATAGAAAAAAATTACAAAGTTACCTCCAAACCGTACAAATAAACAGCGATTATTCAATGAATACTTTAAATAAGATCATGAAACTTTGTGTAGTGGTTGAACTAAATATAATGGAGGGCTTATGTATAGCGGATTTTTAAAATACCCTTTATATTCAGTGTAATAATAAATTACCTAAACTATTGCGCGTTGGAACCAGTTTAACTTAGACCGCCCCTGCCGCTCGGCCCCTGGCTCATCCCCGCTTTGGTCTAGTACTTATACATCTATTCTGTGGCTTTGACGTGAATTTGCGCTGGCCTTGCACAAGCCCTTAAAACGTTTATCGTTTCAATTATCAGCTAAAGAAATAATATTCTAGTCAAACTGCTGACTAAGTTCTGTTTCTGAGTAGTTCAAATCTACTATTATTCAAATATTAAGTACCTACTTTTATCAAATGAATCGAGTTATTCGCTAACACTTTTTATATTCACCCACACAAACCAAAACATCACTCAGATCACTCTGTTGTACCAAACGTTTGCATTACAAATGAAAATAGACATCAAACAACAATCTCTATAACTAGAACAATGCCGCAATAAAAGCAGTTTTAACAAATACAAAAATATAAATTATAGCTCATTGTTTACTGTTCAACAATTTTGAAATTCTATTACTTTTAGTTTTTCTCATAGCCACTTCCCATCGCGATGTCTTTTGATTGATTCGAACTGTGTCACCAAGCAATTGGACATGGTTGGATGCGGCATCCAGTTGTATAGTTTCCATATTTTTCTTACAACTGACCGTTCTATTTTCGCTTTACGCAATCATTGTTACGGCATTCCATAGATTAGCTTCAGTGTCAATTGATTTTTTAATTTATACGGCTTCTTATGAAACATTCTTTTTTACTTTCTCTGACTCTCTAGATACTTACTTAAATATCCCATAAGTAATGTGATTAATTTTTTTATATCAAAGGGTGCAAACAAGTCCACCTGATGGGATGTGGTCACCATTAGTAGATATGGACATCTGTAACGTCTGTAATACTGGACTGGATCATCCATCAGATCTTGTCGAGTACCTAGTTTCTATATCTCCCTATGCCCTATATCCTTGATCAACAGTTAGCCTTTATTCTCTATTTACTTTTATTAGGTCATTACATACTCTTATTTGTTGTTTGTACCTACTTTTTTACATAACAAATTTAAAAAAAAATTACATTTTTCATAATTTCCAATTTTATTCAGTTCCGTTTTGGTTTCTAACTAAAACATCAAAAGAAAATAAAACAATTCGATAACCAAAGCAATGAATGCTTTCAAAAGTTCACCAAGAAACCTTTTACAAGTCATTAATGTCGATTCCCGTACCCCTAAAGAGTTGGAAACACGGAATGGAATTATGCACTCCCTAAAAGTCGCCATTAGAATTAGAGCCACAATTTATTCTGCTGGGGCTCGATATGGCCGCCTTCCTTCCGTATCAATGTTCATTTGAGTTATGCGACCTCATCTAACTTTTGCGAGAAGTTATTCTTGCTTTGTATCTTAAAGCCGTAGTAGTTCTAACACGAGAAGTTATTCTTCTTGCTTGTAGCAGTGTACAGCTTTGAGATACAAACAAGAATAACCTCCGGTAGAAGTAACATGAGGTCGCATAACTTACTATAATTGTAGTACGACTACTGAATTTCCGTTTTAATATAACTCAATTTATAGACAACTTTTCAGATGAATCATAAAAGTTAACATTTCTCTAAAAGTGCGTCATGTGCGTTGACTGGGAAGCGATATCGAAAAATCACAATAGGTATAATTATTATGGCAGGCCACATCGCCCGTAGAACTGACAACCGATGGGGAAGAAAGGTTCTCGAGTGGCGACCACGAACCGGAAGACGCAGCGTAGGCCGGTTCCTCACTCGGTGGACCGACGACGATCTGGTGAAAGCCGCAGAGAGCTGATGACAGCGAGAGGCGATGAGAGGCGAGCAGACGCTCAAAGTGGCGCTCTCTTTGAGAGGCCTATGTTCAGCAGTGGACGTCTTCAGGCTGTGGATGGTGATGATGATGATAATATTATGAAAAGTATTAGCAACGTAGTGCAATTACCATTGACAATTGGATATGACATGTCTATTAGATGATAATTACCGAAAGGAGCAGCAAAGACATGCAAACAAATAGTTTCAAGACATCGAAAACAAACTTATAAACTTCTGTCAGTAGAGTAACTTTTACATTAAAGTTATAGGTAGTCATGGCATACTTTGTTTTAACGATTAAGTATTTGCTGTTTGTGTGGTTCTTTCCCTTGCAGTTTTATTACGTCTGTAATTGTACAGTCTGTGTCAGTTGTGTTGTTGTCTGTGTTTTTACTAGGTGGTAGGACTTTTCTGCAAAGTTCGTCTAGGTAGGTACCACCGCTTTGCCAGTTATTCTGCCGCCAAGCAGTAGTGTGCAAGCACTACTGTGTTCCGGTTTGAAGGGCATTGTAGCTAGTGACATTACTGGGCAAATGAGACTTTATGATCTGATCACTCAGTCTAGTAATCTGATTATTAGACTGGGTGATGTCTCAGGATGACGTGCGCAGTGCAGTGTCGCGCGAAACTATTGTTTTAAAGTTCCGGGTGACACTGCAACTGTTATGGGCGGCCGTGTCACTTAACATCAGGTGAACGACTAGCTCGTCACGTCTTTCAATCACATAAAAAAAAAAAAAAAAAAAAAAAAAAAAAAAAAAAAAAAAAAAATTGTAATCATTTCAACCTCGTTCGTTAGGAGGGTAGTTACACGTCAGTAAAATTATAAATCAGCAACATGATTACTATTGAGAGCTTAATTTGAGCAACAATGTAACCACCGTGTCCAATAAACATTTCAACAAAACAAGCACGCTGTCAAATAAATCCAACAAATATTTTAATGGTTCGATGCATCGGCCCTTTTTATTGGCGATATAAAATGGTCCGCGTAAAACTTGCCCTCCCGGGACAAAGTCTCTAGGTGAACTATAAAATAAATCTAGCAAGTTATCGTCCACAATAAACAGTCGCCGCGGAAGGCTATCGTCGATTCCCACGCAAAGTTGCTGTTAATAAAAGCAACAAAATTATATATTCAAGAGTTAGGAGGTGGTGGTATGGCAGTTAGGGCCTTCTACGTGGTCCGAGTTACAATGCAAATTGCCGTGGAGGGGTGCGCCGATGCCCTCTAACTGTGCGACTGGCAAAGATGGCCGCCGTAATGGTGAAATGAAATTATTAAGCATTGTCTTGTGAAATCGGCCGCAGTCGACACCTGAGACTCGGACCTGGATGGCTTAGTATGGATATGCCCAAGCTGTCCATCCCACTTCTCCGAAGTTTAATGCGGGATCCCTCAAAGTTTTGGTAACTTTTAGTCGTGAAAAGGAAACAACTAGATAGAAATACAGAAAAACAAACAGTTATTTTCGAATTTCAATAATGGTATGGATTTGATGCCAAAACTTTATAAGCTGCAGTTTAAATAATATATCCTACATTAGACTTAAAACAACAAAAATAATATTCAGAGCGATAAACCAGCAACTGCGGAAGAAGCTCTTCCACACTTTTCTAACGTCAAGACATTACTTACAACCCCCGACTGAAAGCTTCGTATTAAAATTTAAATCTACTTTGCAAAGTGTATTTTATACACGTGCTCTTGCAATTTTGATCGTTCATAAAGCTTCAAATAGCTGTTATTATTACGCTGTACCTCTGTGGTATTGGGTGTTAGATATCTCCCTACATTTCTACGTACTTGACGCTTAGTTCCATCTCCCTCGTTTCAAGTCTCCCATGAATTTGGTATGCATGATGTTAATATATTATAGATGCTTTAATTACTCGTTTGCGGTACACTTGCGGTTCCTCTGTTGTTGTGCGTTTCCCAGACTAGTTGTATTTGTGTGGTGGTTGTAATTTTATCGACTGTGTATTAGGTAACCACTTGAACAAAAACAACGCTGTAATTTTTTACCTTTTTTTTTTTTTTGATTTTTTTTTTTTTTATGTGATTGAATGACCTTTACATAGATAGAGAATTCTTTATTGTCTCACTGACAGTGATCTCTTCCAGACAACCTTTACCTTTGTGATTGTATTTGACAAGTTTTGAAAAGTTAAAGTTAGCAAATAAAAAACGACATCATCTATTATTCCGTAATGCGAAATCGATATCCGAAAATAAATTAATTTCCAAATTTGTTTTCGACAACAAAAGCCGTACCCTCTACTTATTGGTCGAGAGAAATTCCTTTTTAATCCAACGCATGCCCGGCCAGTCCGTGTTTTTAATTTCACACAAAAACATCGCGGACTTGGTGATCAATCAAAACTCCTGCTCCTTTTTTTCTATACTTTATTGCAATACACTTTCGCCTCTCTGTAACCGCTATAAATGTAGCTTTATTATTTTGTTTGCACAAAGGAAATGGATACATTGTAAATTAAATTAATTTGATGGATTTTTAATGCAATGTTTGTTTGCTGAGTACGCGGTGACATTTCTTCAGGGACGTAGACTTCCGAGCTGTTACTGAAGTATGTACTGGGTAGGTTGTAGAAGCTCCTTCATTTCTTGTAAAAGTGCGTGGGTGAACCGGTCTACTTAGTTTTTATCTTTTAGTTTGTTTATTTCTTTTAAACTATTAACAGAACTAATTCAATTCTTAAAATAAAGTTGTTATGAACTATCAATGATAATATAGCATACCTATTATAATAGTTTCTACTGTTGCATAAAACTGATAAAATCTATTATAATTAAATGCAAGTTGTGATAGATAGGCTGCATTTTATACAATTGCACATGTTACTTACAGAAAATGTATAAGCTTTCCTCTCAATAAAACAAGTATGATGATGTCTCAGGATGATGTGCGCATGCGCAGCAGTGTCACGTGAAACTTTATTTTTTGTAAAGTTCGAGTGACACTGCTCCTATTATGGGCGGCCATGTCGTTTAACATCAGGTGAACGACTAGCTCGTCACGTCATCCATTCTCATAAAAAAAAGTAGGTAGGTACCTACTATTAGTAGGATAGGAAAAATCTAGCGAAGACACTGAAACTCTATCTCTAGATTCGTGAAGTGAGTATTAACAAATCAACAGCCAGCTCTATAAGTCTCGATTGACGTCGAATGATTGAGTGGTCGTATGTAGTCATGAACGTGACTCTACGTAGGTAGCGTAAGCGTTAGAATTGGCGGTTTCATTTAAATCTGCCTTTCTTATAGGCTAAGTTTATTACACTGTTTAATAACTTAATAACTAGAAAATAATTCATACTTAACCATCTTTGAAAGGAGGTTTCTATTCCACTTATTTGTTTTTAAGTTTCTCGATCGCATTATTATTACATGTTCAGATGTCATTTTCCATACTTTTCTTACTTCGATGTCGTGCAAGCAAGTGATTAGCCCTGGCGTCAAGATTTTTAAGCTACCCCATTTCATCCCTACCCCAGATCTTCATTGTATTATTTTGAGAAAAACTGACTAATAATTAAATTTTAAAAAAAGGATTTTTAAATAATTGATGTTGATAAGACAATCTGAAGTAAAAAATTTACCTTTACAATTCATTGCTTTTTCACATGTGAATTAATTGATGAAGATCGTCTAGATTTTTAAAATCAAAGTTTCTTCGCGTGTTTTTAAAGACAGCACGTTAGTCAAACATAATATTTAAGATTTGCTCAAATAAGTAATACCAGTAACTCTAGATTCCTAACTCTACCTTCAATCTTACGGGCAAGTGCCTTCAAGTGGCGTGTGTAAATAAACATTCGCATTTCATCTGCACTCGCGTTCCGTTCGCAACGGAACCATTCGTTCCTATTCGTTCCCATTCCTTCGTTCGGGATAATCATTCGTTTCTATTCGGAAGTCGAGATTGCTTGTCATTTATTCAACGAGTCTAATTGCTTCCGCGGGTTCTTTCTCTTTACTTTTAAACTGAACTTTCTTGAGCTTTTCACGTCTCTACGGCACGTTTTAAAGCCACCCACAAAGTTAAATTTGTTAATGTTAATTACTGCTCATTATTGTTTTTAGATTGTTGCCGCACATTAGTCTCATCATCATCATCATCATCAACATACATATAATATATGCCAGTGTCCATGTTTCGTCTACTTACAAGATTAGAGACGATTCAAGTATCGTCCTGAAATGAGATATCAGTTTTTATTGTCTACATATCTTACCTAAACTACAAAATATTGAGAAATATTAAATATTTATTATTTTTAATGTTCTCGAGTGGCGACCACGAACAGGAAGACGCAACGTAGGCCGGCCCCCCACTCGGTGGACCGACGATCTGGTGAAAGCCGCGGAAAGCCGATGGATGCAGGAGGCGAGCAGTCGCTCAAGGTGGCGCGCTCTGGGGGAGGCCTATGTTCAGCAGTGGACGTCTTCAGGCTGTTGTTGATGATGATGATGATAGACATGATGACAAAATATTGACTGGACTCCGTATACTTCTTAAGCTAACTCTTAAAGAACGTATAAAGGCGTAGTACGCCTTTGTAGGTTCTTCGGCGGTTATATTAAGTATAATATATACTACTACAGTATAGACCAGTAATTACGAAAACATAACGCGCTTTACTACTAAAAAACAATCTCTTTTATCTCTGTAAATAATCAAGTATCAAAAAAAACAGTCGGTTCCAGAACACTCGTCCTAAAACATATTTACACGGCAAATACCAAAACCGTTGCGTCGTCGTCGAGATAAATCGAGATTAGGGCTGTCTCCATATTTGCGTACGAATGGCGATGGCGCCTCATTCAGCTCCGCGCTGAATGAGCTCATTCATTTCTACGTTTCCATTTCAGTGTTGTTGAATAGTGCACCGGTATGCAGTAGGGAAACTTTTTACAAATGGCGTTGACTTGTTCAGTTTTAGTACTTTTTCGAGCGGTTTCATAAAAGCTCCTTGGTTATTTTTGCAGACGCTAATGCGACAAATCATTTTCGACTAAGCTAAAAATAGGTCTTTGGGTGGAATATACTAAGGTTGGGAATTTGATCCGTGGTAATGGTAACCATTGGTTAAACACTAACAAATTATAAATAAATAAAAAAGAAAATAAAATGTGTATGGGTGCACACTTCACACAGCACCATCTAGACCTAAAAAACTAAGCATAGCTTGTACGACAGGGAACCAGATAACTGATAGAACATTTAGATAGTTTTTTGTTCGTACACATACATAGAATACAATATAATACCCAGACACAGAACAAACACCTATGTTCACAACACAAATATATGTCCCGGGTGGGAGTCGTACCCATAACCTATAGTTCGGAAGGCAGAGATACTACCAACTGAGCTATCAGGCCAGTCAATTCTGATCAATGGTCAAAATTTGTTAGATTTTTTAACCATTGGTTACCTTAACTACGGTTCAAAAAACCCATGCACCCTGATAAATATATTTTTTATCACGATAATTCGTTCATTTCTTTAATTATGTTTGCAATTATTGTTTATACAGCTGGATGTGGTAAGTATATGCCGGTTTACGTTCTAAACGTTATCACTCAGCATAAGTCAAACGCTGAGCCCTTGAAATTATTTAGCTTTTGTAATCAGAAAAAGCTCTACAGACACACAAAAAAGGACACAAAAAGTTACAAATGCGATAAAAAGCTCAGTCATGTGGTGCAGTAATATCATTGAAAGATGCGAACCGATGCTTTTACTGCAAAGATAAGATTATGCAGCAATCTGCAACAAATCCTATTTAAAAAAACACGCAACGTTGGTTTTTAAAGCGCGCCCGGGGGTACTCGAGACACTCCCACACTTGACAATAGTTTTCGTGACGATGCATTAGTTTTTTCACCTCGAGATTACAGTCTTTGTGAGTACGTGTTGTCCTTTAATCCGCTTGTAATTGGGTTTCTGCGCGGTGTAACTTTATAGTTGACGGGATTTGCGAGACCTGAAAAGTTTTAACATAAACTTCACTTGAGTTTTATAATTGTTAGACAGTGAGCTTTATCCAAGACATTAACTGAAAAATCTTTGTAGCAAATCCTACTCCCAAGAAACACTAAAGCAGCAAACTACTCAATTTTTGTAAGACTACTTTTTGTGATCTTTCCCTACAAAAATACAAAAAATACCATCGATTGCTCTCTTGTTAAATTAATGTAAAAATTAATAAAAGCTAATAATTCTACCTACCTAATGAATTAGCCAAAGAGCTTTAATGAGGCTAATAAAATAGAACAAGAACTCCATAACCACCTACGGGCTAATCTGCTGCGTGATTCACGATTCACGAGCTCGTTCCTAAACTTCGGAAGCGAGCAGCAACTGTAACACATTCTGAGCAAACAAAGAAACACATTACAAAGCCGTAAACCAGCAACAAAGGTACCGACGAATACGTGTTGAAACTGATCCATCATGTCTCCTTTTAAAATAACAAAAAACTCATACACACAACAGATGTTTTCGTAAAAAACAGGACCCTATCAACCCCGGAATATGGAACGCTGGCTATAATTTCTATTAAAATAACTGTAATTTAGTAAATTATCTCTCAATCGGAAATGTTTAAATGCAAATTGGCTATCCCGATACATTAATATGGTCAGTTTTGACAAATTGAAGAAGATCCTTGCGTTGAAAAATTAATTTCGAAGAATGGTTTAGCTCTAGTTTTGACAGGTGCTTAAGCATTATCATTTATTTATTTTTTTTAACGGGCAAATTGCCTTTATTACTCAAGCTAACTACTACAATAATAAAAACTAAACTAAACTAAACTAAACTAAGCATAACTAAGCTAAACTAAACTAAACTAGCTACACTACCTACTACAAAGAACACTTATGGACTGTATAATAGCCGCGATGGCCTATAGACAGTCCAAGTGCTCCAGCCCACTACCGGTAGGTAGCGTACCCAACATGCTGGCCGCATTGCCACGTTGAATTGCAATGCTGATGCGTTGGGCCAAATAAGTGCCAGCATTTTGGTCACGCGTCGCATCGACCAGGCGCTCTGATAGACTTTGGAAAACGCGATGAGCTCCCGGTCCCCACGGACCCAGGGTCTCAACACCAAACGGCTCAAATATGTAACCGCTACCGAGATTACTATATTTGCGCCATTTTAGCTGCTCAGCAGAATCATCATATCATTTATTGTATGACATACTAATTTATTAACCACGTGTTATTTACAAAGTGTTGTACTCATTTTTAGAACAGTTGTCAGTAGTATGTTGTTGTTATACTTGTACTACTATGAAGTAGGTATTCTGTGCCTTCACCAACATGATTTTCACGATGGACGCGCACTAAATGCACTGCAGAAACTAGTACTTATTCAAAATTCTTGACATGAATAAAATTGTTAATAAATAAATAGATTATTTTGACCACAAACCCGTACTAAACAAAGCTACCTACCTTTTAAAAATAAACTTTCTGAAATCTGCTATTTATTTAATAATTGCTGTCATTCATGTCATTCACAATTATTTGCTGTCCCCTGTACATAGCTAGCTAAATGTTTACTCTTCAGTGATATTAATGTTTCAGTTTTCAGTGATATCAGCATTATAAGCGTTGCATAATGTTTCTTTTATCATAAATTGTACCAATATATATGAAATACAATCATCAATATCAGAAAGCAAACATAATATCGTCTAATAAAGAGTTGAGCATATCAACATGCAAAATTCCAATTAGATTCCTAACATATGATTGTGATAAACCAACCGTTATTGGACTCGCTTATCTATGTAATTAGAAAGGAACTAAGCTAACCATTTGTGTTTATGGGAACCATCGAGTGGCACGGCTGTGTTCTCCTATAGATAACAATGTAAACGGAGAGCAGATGTATGTTAACCATTGCGAGGACTCTTTTGTTATTACTGTTATTATTACTCATGCAATGTGCAATATGTAAAATGTAAAGTTACTTCTATAAAATGAGATAACTATTACATTAATAGAGGCTGCAAGTAACTGACGCACAGTTTTTCTACAAATTTTACTGCTCAATTCCCAGGAGCTGAGTGCTCTCGAGGAACGGTATAAATTGCTGAAAAATAAATGAACACCTCCAAGTGGTACACCGCGATTATGGGTAATGTGTGCGGTCGTTAACATAGACATTCAAAAAATTATCCGCCTCGGAATCCGAGGCTTTCCTCCGACGCGAATTTGCAGGAGCGGGAGGGATGGCACCATCAAATATTCAATTTTAAAACACCCGCTAAAAGCGAAACGTCATCGCGCACGCAAACGCAGCTGTGACTCCACGATTTAGAAAAGCCACAGATGGGGCACGCACTCAGGAAAGAGATAAGTTAAAAACTGAATTAGCAAGTGGAAAACGTAAATGAAGATGACAGAAATAAAGTCTCAGATGTCTGCAAATTGCCTTCCGTAAATGTTTAGAGGGTGTGCTCGTGACGCAACACAAAGTGATTCGTGTCCCTTGAAAATTATTCTGTCAAGAACAAGAAAACGGCACACGGAGTAAGAAAAATTTCATTAGCGCCAATCAAAATGACGAGGTCCAAAATGAAGCTCGCAAAGAGAGTCGTAATCACGGAGTTCACGGAGCCCCCTCGACGTGAGGTCTTATTAAAGGAATAATATTTACAAAACGAGACGCCTCAGAAATCCCCAAATTAAGATCTCGCCGAAACCCGCCCAACTTCCACAAAGTGGAATCATTAAATTAAAAATGTAAACTTTTCTCTTAGCAAGGTAATGGGCATCCCGATGTAGATAAATAGATGGAATAGCTGCAAAAAGGAGCATTTTCCTGTTCATTAAATTTTTCCTTCGCTTTTTTATTTCGACCCCTGGTGCTAATTTTGTTGGAATTCACGCCCCTCACTCCACCCGCTGGGACTCAATCACAGAAATTTTATATCCGGAATTAAATAAGTACCCGACAGTATCACGGACAAAATTTAATATCAGCTTATTTTTGCGGAGTATCGTTTTCAAATTAATCAGATACTGTGGACTTTACTGGCCGGAGTTAATCAACAGCCTATTTGCAAAAACGTCGGGAATAACTTCGTGAGATGAGACTTCGTCTTGCTAGTATGAAAGTTGTCGGAAAGTCAATCAAGTGGGGAAATGTTTCCATCAGGCGACTTATTCCTGAGGGTGGTTTGTGCTATTAACTCGATTGTGTATAAGTTGCAGTAGAGATGGCAGGAAACGTCAGCGGAGTCGGCAGCAAATGCAATTATATCTGCTGGTAATGTGCCGTCTGCAAGAGCTACGTGACTAAGGCTGATGCTATGCTGCCCGACTTGCTGGCGTCGCTTTTACGTTTTTTTTATGGTTCCAAAAAAACCGGTACCCGTAACAGGTTCACTTTGTTGTCCGTTCGTCTGTGTCTGTCTGTCCAGACCCATTTTGTCACAAATGACTGAGAATGCACTTGAAGCTGAAATTCAGAACAAATACTAAGTTCCATGGCCTCATATTATAATCCTGCATAAAAGTCAAGTGTCTAACTCCAAAAAAACTTGATTTCAAGACCAAATTGTATGAAATGTGCGCGTCATCAATACTTGTAAGTTGCTACACGTATGCCTAGAATAAAGATATTATAGTTCTTAAAATTTTAGCAACCAGCGGGATTTGAACCCGCGCCTTCTAACTCACCGGATTAGACGCCCTACCAATTAGGCTATGGTCGCATGACCGCTAGCTGCGAAAATCTTAAGGACTATGTGTTCACCGACTAAGCAGTCGTGGCGACATCTATAGAACCTGTTTAAGACAGGTAATCTATTCATTAGTAGTGTGGTTTACACTTAAAAATCAATCCATGATATGCCTAGAATATTTTTTGGGGTTAAAATAAACTGTTATTTTATATCACAACTAAAAGAAAACTCCAAAAACTATGAATTTCCATTCTTAGGTGGAATTGTCAGTAATTTTCAAACAAATTGTATGTAAAAACCGCAAAAATTAGTTTGTCGGGTTACTTCTTACTTTTCTTACTTAACTCTATGCATGTTTATCGGGCAAACCTTCAGGATACGAGTTCCATTCGCTTCTTGTCCTCTTAATTTGAGTAAGCTCACACTATGAAATGTACCTACCTATGTTCTGTCTATCCAGTTATAAAACTATGTACAGCTTTTCCTGCAACCACTCCAACTAACAACTATTATATACAGTACGGTTCACTTGGTCGCATAAGTATTACCAAGATGTCTCAAACTGTGGTTAGTGCAAACTCGCCCTTCGACGGGTTTAGTAGCATCGCTTGAAGCTATGCCACCCTAACGTTTAGATCACTTGGAATTTAGTTATTGTGATCTTGCACCTGATTTTGATTGTATATTAACGTCGACCGCCATTAGATTATTGCTGAAGTTTAGATTGCTGACATGAGACATCAGTGGAATTGGTATATCTGTAGCTCTGGTTTAAATGCCAGATTATATTTAGAAAATAATACCTGTTATGTATTTTGCCTTTGGTGTTACAGTATTGATCTGTCATTCATAATAGTACCTACTAGTGAAGCATACTATTTTAGACCAAGACAAGATACTTGACATGTGATTTATTAATCTGACATCTAATACATCGAAATAGAAATGCAAAATTAGGTAGACATTAGTATAGATATCGACCGACTAACGGCTTAAACCTTTGACTGGAACAACGATTTTTTTTCAATCGAAGACTAAATTTTCCATTTATGCATAGTTCGTTTGAGGAACAAAACGATTCTATGTTCATCGACGCTAATAAGGCAAAAAGCACTATCGACACCAACATAAAAATTGATTTACTCTAGAAAATAAATGTCCACGAGACTTTCGAAATGATATAAACGGTATTCAATATACAATTTCAATAGCCAAATATCCTTCGACATGATATCGGATTCCCTTATAAGAATATTGATTGGTGCAAATAAGGAAATCGAATTATTCAATGTCCGCCCTTCATTTGTTTCGCGCTCCCCCAAAAGAGATGAAGAAATTCTTTCTGAGTTTTCGATTACTTGTCCAATTAATTTTATAGATTCATTTGTCTTAGCTTTGAAATATTCAGTGTAAATAAAAGTGGGATTTTTGCGTAAATCTTATTTAAATCTGCTAGATTTCACCCGGTAATCTGTTTAGGGGATCAAGGGGATCTGTTGAACATGTACCTTGTCTTTTTACTGCTTTTAGATGGTCCGTAACACCTGGTGTGCTTCATATAGGCTAACTTCAAACGCGCGAACGCAGGTAAGTGAGATAAGCAATGATCATCTTATCGCCATCGGCACCCCACATAATTGCTAAAGCATGCTCCACACTTGATCACTCATGAGCGTGACAGAAGAGGAGCACTAACTCTCATGTGTATTGCTGCAAGTGTGACAGGGATGCATATCTCAAGTTGGGGTATTGTGATGAGAGGGAAAGTTCACGTTCCGTTTCTCATCACGGCTCCGCGAGCAAGTGGGTGAGTACGGTTAGTGGCCAGGAGCAACGCACCGGCCATTCATGACGTAATTGGCAATCGGGCTCATTTAACAGACCGATTGAAGCAGGGTGGCGTATGGCGCAGCACCTAATAATAAATTAAAGTCATTGCACAGAGTGGATAGTGTGAATGGCGCTTTATAACGCGTTGGTGTATTTCAGCGTAATTATTTTTGTTATGTTTGTGTAAAACTAAATTTTAGTTTTGTATTTGTTTTCACAAAGGTTTCCTGTATTAAAATTCTTATGAGTGCGATTTTATTTAAGGTAATTTGGTTTATAATTAAATGAAAATCTTGACTTCATAAAAAATAAACTACGCCTAGGCCCAATCACGTTCAACCTTCGATTCGATTTGAGTGTGAACGGAACAAATCAAACTGAATGACTATCATTGTTCTTAGCCACCAATACCACTTTAGCATTGGCAATTTTCTAAACTGTTTTTAGTTTTTTGCTCAATTACTCATAATCGCCATAACATAGAGCCAAAGAAATCTGAACCTTATTGAAGTTGGATGGAAATTCAAATGAAAGTATTAGAGGTGAGGCAGGGCAGTGTTAATAGTTAAAACCACATAATTAAATGTAATTAAAACGAGATCATCTCTATCTGTCTAATTATACCATCGGTTTTCGGTTCCACTGTTTGTTCTACCCACAGAGCAAGAAAAAAAATACGCTTCGCCCCCGCTGTGGTTCTACCAATAGAACAAGTTGGAAAAATAATTCCTGGTTTTTCCAACTTAGTGTCCCCAAATGAGCAACATCATCGGATTAACTTTTTAAACTAGATGTACATACCTACATATTTTATAAAGACTATGAACTGGTTTCAAAGATAATATTTATGCCGCATCGGCTATTGAATAAGGTAATAAATAGGTAGCAATACAAGCAGAGTACTCCAGTGGTTACCGTTGCATATGAACATCTGTAACTCACCTATGAACATTAATATTACTATCTAATCCAGAATATCGGAGTGTCGGAACCTTGCCACCGGTATAATTTAAACAATATAAGGAAGTCATATTTTACAGACGTCTCTACCTCTACATCTTCTTAATGCAGATCCTTGAATCATCATACACGTATCTGGGCCAGAGGGTACAAAAGTTCATATAAGTCACAATACAAACTTACCACAACGCACCTGCCAAATAAAACTGAACTTTATTGCAATAATAATAGTAATTCCAAAGATGTATTGTTTGTAAGCGTGTTAAAACAATAAGTAGTCAGACTGGGTGTTAAGAATACCTTTTCTAAGGCCAAGAGTATAGGCCTGACGTTGCCGTCGTCGGCGAGATCAAAGCGGATTGACATTGAGATGTGACCACACCTTCGATACGATGAGCACGGACGAAAGCTTTGCATTAATTCCTATTGAATGATAACGATATTTGATTGAATATTATTTGAAATGGGTTTAAGTTAGCAGGTAGATAGATGTAGCTTTTATTTCATCTGTAGCTTTTGTATTGTTTGATTATGAGAAAGAGAGAGAGTTATATTATGCTTGTTTCCGTCGTTCACATTAATAATTATTAGGTAATTGCGATTAGTATAGAAAATAATTGCGTTTGCAATTTTTATAAATACTTAATATAATTTAGTTACCTGCTTAGTTAGCTGTTACGTGTCAATTTTCTAAAAGCAATTTAAGTATTAAATGTTAAAACCGGAAAATATACACGATTATTTAGAATCACTCATAAACATGAAGCATATCCTCAATCAATGTTTATTATTAAGGAAATCAGTATTTATTTGCATCATCAAACTCGCATAGACTAAGATCTAGATATTGTAATATTATCTATAGATTGCCGTTATCATAAACTGATTTACTTAGGTACATCTAACACAATTTTACTACAGTTTTATTACTGTGATTTTACTGTACCTTTTATCTAGACTTGAGATTTTTAATATGAGCTAATGATCGATCAGAAGAAACCCTTTTTGGGAGTTTGTAAAAGAAAACAAAATTAAACGGTAGATACTCTATCTACTAGAATACTCATTCACAAACAAAAGGGACAACATGGAAGCAAACCGTACAAACGGACACCTTTGTACTCCACATACTCTCCCCCAAGGATGGGATCCGATTTGTAAAGCACTCGACAAAATTTCGAACACTTCATTTTACAAGCCTTCATTCAAGAAGTCACATAAAATGGTAATAAAATATTATCATTTTACCAATCCTTTTGAAAATGGGAATGATAAAATGTAGTTATGATTTCAGTTTTCCATGCACATGTGACCATGAGATTTTTTTGTATTAGTTTCGAACGGGTTAGTTTTAAAACCCTCTTTAGATTTCTTCTTTAAAGAAGATTTTGAGTCTCATACTCTCCCTTGCAGGGATACTCGTTTTACAATGACACTGCAGGGAGTTAGTGATAGAATATTTGCTAGTTTACCATTAACCAAAAATGTGCAGTTGCACCGCTGTGAGAATGCGTTGGATAGTTGCAACAATATTGTTAAAAGTTGAGTGAAAACCTTAAATTCAGATAATATTTGCTTGTTTCTTTGGTTTAAGATTTATAGAAAGATAGAAAGAAAGAAAATACATTTATGCGAGACATCACAAAACATTACATTTTTACAAAACACACATACATTTTGTGTGTGATTTGTCGTGTTTAAATACCTTAGAAAAGACAAATCACACACAAAAAAAGAAGAAAGACCGTAAAATATAACATTGCGCGATGTCTCATGATATAGGTCCCGACTCAGCATGCAATTAAGGTCGTAGGACCTTAATAACTGATTTTCAGTTTTTTTTTTTTTTTTTGAACGGGCTAATGCTGTTGGTCTCTACCGACCTTTACAGCATCGCCGGGCGGGAACTGATTTTCAGTCGGAACCTACATTATAGGTGGTATCCGACTAGGCGACCCGTAGTAATAATATTGAAATGTTTTAATTCGGCTTTTTACTATGTTATTGTAGCTGTCAAAAGTATCCTCTCAGTGACCGGAATTTTTAGATTAAACACCAAGTGCAAAAATGTAATCTAAAAAGTAGTCGTTCAACTTGCCTTATTATTACTCAAACTGTAATGTGTAATTTCCATATCCAGATACACCTAATCATCGTTAGTCCGTCTGGGTGGTGACTAAGTTTTTTTTAGCAAAAACATTACCTATATATTCAAGTCAATAATACCATAAATAAGCAATTAGATTTACATAGATGCTCACTATCGACTATATGATTACGAGTTTCATACGTTAATGTTTTGACTAAGCATTGTATTATATGTTAGAATTACTCGTCAGTAATATGTATCTTGTTGATTGAATTTTCAACTCCCATAACAAGTTTACATTTATTATGTTTTTAGGTATTAGGTATGTAAGTATAGTTAGGTAATAAAATTTCATTTATTTTTACGGATGTAAGTATAATACTTACATTAGTAAAAATAAATGAATGGTTTGTAGAAGAAATTATTTTACTAACTTTGAAATGTTTAGAACGGGGCGGTTGGCTTTTCTCATAACATTTGAGAATAGTGCTCTAGGAACCACACGGGTGACGACGACGGGTGTTGGGACCGACGCCCTTTACAAAATCATTTCTATTCCGTTTTCCGAAGTGAAAATTGCCCTCGGACGGTCAAAGGGTTAACAATTTAGTGTTTATTTGAATTCCGCCTTTGTTAAGTTAAAAGGTGTTAGAATGTAAACGTAAACGGAGCCTTTGTTGTGATTGTTGTATGTTTTTCCGAAACGATTTCACTGTTTTGTTTATTTGTATGCAAATTAGAATATCGAAATAGAATGAGACCTTTTTGCAAAACAGGAAAATGTCATGGGTGGGAGTAATAATTATTACTGATTCATTTACGACACTTTTTGCACACACTTTTTGTGGCTCTACGTGGCAGGTATTGGACAAAAAGATGGCCTTGAAGAAGACAGCAGAGTTTAAGACTGTTACATAAGGTAACGCGATAGAAATAGACTCACAATAATGGTTTTATTATGTATAAATTAAGTATATTAATGTTTAATTTAATTTACTAAATAAAATCGATATTCACCAATTATTTTATATTGAAATTTTGAGGAGTCTAAAACAGTAGAGCTTAGAACCATTTCGTCGCGCGACTGTGGCGACGCGACGCGTCTGCGGGTCATCTTTCGTGAGACGGTCGCTACCTATTACTGAAGTCTAACACTGTTTGCAAGGACTCTTTTTGGTCAAGAATAGTTGAGATGTTTCTTATTGCATTTGATTGCAATTGTTTCATTCTACTGTCTAACCTTATGCATGTGGTTTATCGTGGGTTTATCCATCAGGAAGGCAGACACATACCATTTTTAACGAACTAGCATCAATGTCCACGATATGTGACGTCATTGTTCAATCGCGGTTGGCGTTCTACTGAAATATATGACTGTATGCTTCGCAGTATACCTGGATATGTTTTGCTAATTGGTTGAAAAATGAATGAATGTCTTGTGTCAACCCTTGGACCACCTTCTGCCGACGCCTGATTTTACATATCTTTTGATGGTGTTTTGATTCAATATTTTTCTGTAAAACTTTGTTTATCATTATCATTGCCGTTTTCTTTCACTCACTATTGACCGTAATTAGCGAATTGATTAATTAATTACTAATTTAGTATCAGTATTTGCATTAAGGATTTTTTTCATTCCGTGCCTTGTATTAGTTGCTTGTAAGCTCATTTTAATTGTCTAGTTAAGGATATAATTACGATTAATGTTATCTTTTCTAGGATTGTTTGATCTACACACCGTCGATGCTCACCCATTACTATGTTCAATTAGTGCATCGAAATGTTCGATTTTTTACTTCGATAAATGTCACATCATCACTTGAATGAATAACAGCAATGATGATTACCTACTACAAACAATGTAGTAAATGTAGTTACACTGCAATTTCGACTCTATCTTGATCACTTTTAAACCAATTCTAAATCTAGCTTTCACGTTGTATCGTGACCAATTTAATGATTTTGAGACTGTAAGACATGCATAGTACATGTCTCACAGTATAATTATTTTATTATTTAAACATGTGCAGTCTTTAAAACTATCGAGCATAATATTTACTTATGTTTAATAAGAATTAAAATATTGAGCATTCCTCACATTATCTTAATTCTCGGAGTGAGCGGATTATAATTTAGTATTAAAGAATTTTGATGCGGTAGTGGGCGTTTACTAATGTAGATCTTCTTATTCGGATTCCATTATAATATTGTAATATATTATTTTTGTATCTCCATGCAGCTTACCCACTTAATTGATGCTAGTGTTATAGATCTGACTTATGTATATCTGCCCACCACTTCGAACTTATTAAATTAGTTGATCTTGGTATCCTGATTGCTCAGCATCCAGACGTAGATGTATTTTTCATGAAGTTCGATAGGTTTGTGGATGTTTCTTTAAAGATTTTAAAGTTCTAATTAGTAAGTAGGTATTGTAGACAATTATTAGTGATTATTTTTATAGCTTTCTGTGCGCTTTGGCATCGTTCTGTAAGCACAGTGAGTACTTGAACTTCAATAAATAAATAAATAAAAGGGGAGATGTGGCGCAGTGTGACGGCAACAGTTGCGACAATAGTTTTCTCAAAT
This sequence comes from Ennomos quercinarius, assembly GCA_910589525.2. Classification (NCBI taxonomy): domain Eukaryota; kingdom Metazoa; phylum Arthropoda; class Insecta; order Lepidoptera; family Geometridae; genus Ennomos; species Ennomos quercinarius. Next base: position 7,936,840 of record OU342493.1, read on the forward strand.
ACCTACCGAGTGTCTTCTTATTCATATTTTGAAGCACTTCTTACAAAACTCAACTCTTACTAAAGATTCCTCTTTCAGAATCATTCGCAATGCATTTTAACGAGGCCAATCGAAACTGCAATGATCAGGCAAAAAATAATAAAAAGAAAAGCGTATCATTTTGTAGCATTGTTGCTTTACTACCACAGCATGGCACCACTGAGGCTCTCTGTGGGGCGCCGACGCGGCGACGTGCACTGACGGTAGCCCAACGGTCTCTTTTTGTACCTTCGCCTTTAAATCCATACATATTAAAGCTCAAAAGTGTTCAAGAGCTTTTTTTCCCGTTTAAGTCCAACATTATCAAACACGTTAATGGTCGGCTTTGCGGCGCCAACAAAAGGAGCGTGCCAACGGAGGCGTTAAATCCTTTACGATTTGATGATGATCACACATTTGTCATCGGTCTCGCTGAGGCTTTGGGTCACTTCAGTCATGCAGAAACTGGAGCACCTACATATGATGCTATTGCGAGGGTCGCAGTTCGATATTTTGTTATTAATGTTGATACTGTCGATGCCGTTCATACAAGTACCGGTTAAAAATGTTTAGGTACTAAAGGTTACTTTATATACTGACTTTGAATTGGTATATTATCCCGAAAGGGGGTAAAGGGTAAATCTTCTCCCCAAGGTAGACATTGTTTCTTCTACGACTTTTCTAAATTAATAGTTTTTCATTGAAGAAATGCCATGTAAAGTTTACGTTCGAAGATAACCCTAGCGCAGTTGGGTGGTTGAACTTCGTCCTTGACCGAATGCACTTAAATGAGTTTGACAACCTGTGTTTAGGATTGAATTTGTTTATTTATTTTAGTATCTTGTTAACTTTCGTAGCGATCGCACGTGCAATTTTGTGAGTGGATTTATTTTTTTAGTATGGATGTTTTGAAACACGCAGTTTAAAGTAATGCTCTCACAACTTGTGGGCTATCATGGTCCCAGTATCCACTTTCGCGATAACATACCAATTCAAACTCACCTTGTATAGGTACTTACCCGGGAGAATGATGTCACGGCGATAGCATTCAACAAATATAGAAAGTATCACATACATAGTCATGCTGATAAACATAAAACGCATTCATTAACTACGGATCATGTAACTTGTAAATTTATCTGTGATTTTGGGGGAGATCAAAATATGATATCTATGATAGGGTGTAACCTGGAACCAAAACAACGACTACTGACATTACACCCACAATTCCAAATAACACTGAGAAACAATAAAATCACACCACTTAACAATATGCAAAACTTGAAAAATAACAAAATGTCCAACCAAGCAATCAAGGAAATCATTGGTGAAGATCTCAATAAAACATGAAATGGAAATTAGAGGAATGGGATTACGAGTTACAGAAAAGAAAAACAATGAAAATAAAACACACCAATAAGCAAGTTTGTTGGAAAAGTTATACTGTTTGGAATGTCCTGCGTTGCGGGTGTAACGTGAGGTCTTCCAGGCTACCCCCAGGCCTGCGAACGGACGAACAGCCGAGCTCGTCCGAACGTTCCCGAACGCAACCCAACCCGGCCGAACTATACCGAACGCGCGATGCGAGCGAGATAGTGACATACCTGTCGGGCGCTTTCATTGACAGGCACCTGAAATGAAGAAAAAAATCGATCCAATTCGTTGAAATTTTTAACTTTGAAAATATTGGATTTCTTACTATTTTAAGTAGACACAGATAAATTTACATGCATGGATGGACTTTTATGGGTTGAAAACGATTTTAGATTTTAAATGCATTTTATATCAATCAAAAAAAATTATGTTTACCTATATAGCACACCAGATGTAATAACTGTTATTGAAAATCAGTAATCGAACATTCAAACAAAAGGCGAAATATCAAAGGGAGGAACAAAAATGTACCTACTACAATTAAAATTAAAAGTAAACACATCGAAAAGAACAAACATGTATACGTGGCAAAAACAGTTAAAAACAACATTGCAAGATGTATTAGGACAGTTGTTAAAATATGGGGTAGCCTGAGCTTGACTCGGTGAATATTGTGCGCACGCACGCGATCTCTCTCGTGTTCGCGTCGCGACTTGCGTTGCGAATGTTGCGATGTTGGCTTGGCTGCGGCTGTCAAACGGTGTTCTGTTTTTGAATTTGACGTCTGATCATGTACGATTAAATTTAAAGTGAATTTAAATCTAGAACGTTTAATGGCATGGTGAACAGTTACGATCCTATATGCTGGTATTGTTTTATTACACGTAATTATATAACGAAAAATGCTAATGATAGATGACAGATATGAAAATATGATGGAAAACTTATGCATCAACACAAGTTAGAAAATGGACTTGTTTAGGAAGTTGCCCCCAAGTCAATCGGAAGGATGCTTTGCGCATCATAATCTGAACTAAATTACACAAAGCAAGCTAAAACCATTAGAAACATTTAATATTAATACACTAACGCATGTCCAATAAAATTGGATTAATATAGAGTCATTACAGACAGTATCAAGAATCCCCTTCCCAATGGACGAATTTATTAGATTATTACCGCACGAGATCACGCAAATGAAAATCGTAAAATTAAAGGAAATCAATTCGGTCAAATTGAATCCAATTCCCTTAACATCATTCGGTAATAACGAGGGCATTGCAATCAATATCACTCAAACATGCTTCCCAGAACAATGGATCAGTAAGTATGACTATCTCTCTATTAATAATGCTATGGATAATGAAAACGTCAATCGCTAAAAATACGAAGAACAAAAATACCAAACAATAAAAGCTATGAATAAGTGGTGCGGCTCATACAATACGTTTCACTTCGCGTGTGAACATCGCTGGATGACTATCGGTTTGCGCTATTTTGACACAAATATGTATCTCTAGATATTGTAATCGACCGCTGCACACACGCAACGAATTCAAAAGTCACCTAGGCTCTCAAAAAAACCAATCTATCAATATTAGAACACAAAAAAATATGCAAGTCAGTTAATAATCCAGAATCGGCATTCGACAATGGGAATAAAGTCACAGTCACTTTTTTAATAATAGCAGCGAAGTTTTTCCTTTTTATTGCACCCTAGGTACGTTTGACATTTGAACCGGCTGATGGCTTGGCCGTAATGATTGATCGTCGCGACACACTAAATGAGTGCAATTTAGCGTTTATTTCCCTTTCTATTCAATGTTTGTTATTGTTAGCTGTGAAATTGTGCCCCTTAAAAGCATTGAAACCACACCCAGAGATCGCTAAATTACTTTCCGAGAAATTAGTGGCGCTAGATGGATATAAAAAACAAATGAATTCTAGCTACAAAGTAAACAAAAAGAAATCATATTTACATACAAATTAACTGTTGAACTGTGACTGGCAATCATTTGTCAGTTTGTTGTGTCATTCGGAATGTTACGGATTGAGGTTTGGTTGTGGTAACTGTAAAATGTATTCAAAACACGTTAACATAAAGTTCACATTCAAATTTTAGAATATGAAAATTTTTCGAGTTGCTATGTTATGATATTGAGGCTTGTGAGATGGGAATAGAGTAGATAATGGTTAACTTGTAGATATGAGACACGAAGAAGATGAGCGACATGGGCTCAATTTATCATGGACCAAGTATATCCGCCCAGCCCATAACGAATCACTAGTAAATAAATTGACCACAAACATTTCAAATTATTTCTTTTGATGCGCCGTCCTGGGACTACCATATTAATTTATTGTAACTATCTCGGAGATTTCTTGCTTTGCTTGTTTCTTCGTCGCGAAATTTCTTGTTATAAATTGAATTCCGGCAACATCATTCGTCACTCCTGCTGGGTTAGCATGGACGGTAGACAAAATTGTCTTTCCCCGTTTTACGTCACTTTCTTCATACTTGCTTGGAGTAAAACAGGGGAAAGCCAGTTTTGTCTACCAGCCGTGCTAACCCTACTGGTTTCCATAAACGCAACTGAACAGCTCTACTTAAATTGCTAATCTGGTTATTGCTAGAATCATTTATCATTAGAACCCACGTGTTTTATGATCCTCAACTTCTTCATCAATACTTATGTGATATTTGAACGTGAAAGTAAACCAATTTCAAATAGCATACATTGTACCCAGCCCAGGGGATAAATAAGTAAACTCTACCTAAAATCTAAAAACGATGATAGCGTGGGGATTCTTGCGTCAGCTTTGTTTTCTTTTCATAGAAATGTTTAGTGTACAATTGTACAATTCATGTTACTCTCTACCTTTATAGAACGACATAAATTCGATTTGACAGTGCAAATTGTACAATTACACTGATCAATCAGTTCTAGGCTACACAATCAATTGAAACTGACTCGACGGGATGTGGGGGTCTACGAAACTATTTAGGCTTACCTACATCTAGACTATTGGCGTGGTATGGTAGAGATATATTGATTTATCAATATAGAAAGCTATCGAGTCCCTTTGCCTTACTAATAGGTAACTGTTATGAAAGGTTTTTATGTGGATTTCACAAAAGCTGCACCAATTTGGATTTAGGTAGTATTGCTAAAAATTAAAATATTCTGTCTATTCGTCTCAGATCCTGTTTACAAGCTCCGTCTCCAGTTTTACTAACTAATTGGTTACACACTTTCGCAGGTACAATAAGTAAATAAGTGGTTAAATAAGCTGCAGAGGGTCCACTCAAGCAATGATCTGTACAAGGGACTACAATTTCATAGCTCTCAATTAAAACGCAAAAATAATAATTGAGAAACATCCACCCCACTCGTGGAATCAATTTAATAATGTAAATACGAAGCTGTCCCTCTTGTGTATTAATAAAAGACCTCGAATTACATTTTAAGAAGGATACAATTTATTTTTCTAAATTAAATTAATTAGTACCTAATAGGGCCACCACGCCGATTGAATGCTGGCAGGACTTTGGTAACAGTCTCGAGATCTCATATCGACCGTCTAGGTATCAGTACATTCATAAGCTGAGCTCATTCTTGTTGAGTTAATACCTACATAAACGTAACTTTTATAACCTTAATACTGTGTGAATGGCTGAACAGTGTAAATATTAAGGGACACTAATTCATTTTCACATGTAACGCATATGAGAACCAATAAACTGCTAAGAAAACTTTAATTCAACGGATGTGCTAAGACTCGGAAAGTGTGGACACAGCGCGGCTTCGCGCAAGTGACTTGACTACAACGCGCCGATCGATGGGAGCAAGCGCTAGAGGCGCAGGCGACTGTTTTTACTGCAAGCGGTGCTAGTGACCACACTTACCGTTTTTAATACTGACCTTTATCAACATCTCAAGGAATGGTCGTACACTTTTAATATCCAATATTATGCAAGTTAATGGCAACCGACTAGATATGTTCACTGTTCATTGAACCAGTAGATCGTTATAAGCAGATAACAGATAAGTGGTAATTACTAGTAATTAGGTACCTACTTGTCATTGGCGGAAAACTAAATACTTATTAAAAAAAGCTGGTAGCTAAGACATAAAACAAAAAATCTTACAAGCTGAATGGAGCCACCGCCAACTCTTTCGCCGCACCTGCTCTCTCACAAAGTTTTGACACGGCCGTTAGAAACATTTTTTTTTCTGGAAAATAATGCCGCGTTATATCCTCTAGGGGGCATTAATTTCCCTTCACCCGCGATTCAACTAAGAAACAACCCAATTAGTGCATTACTTCTTACTTAGAAGGTATCCGGTTTCCGTTTAAGTTAGGGACATACCAAGAGCTTTTTCAAACACTGACTAAATTCTTTATAAGATATCATGGATTGATTTTTAAGTGTAAACCATACTTCAGGGATATCTGTAAAGATATTATAGTCCATAAAATTTTAGCAACCCGCGGGATTCGAACCCGCGCCTTCCAACTCACCGGATTAGACGCCCTACCAATTAGGCCATGGTCGCATGACCGCTGACCGCGAAAATCTTAAGGACTATGTGTTCACCGACTAAGCAGCCGTGGCGACATCTATAGAACCTGTTTAAGACAGGTAATCTAATCCAGTGAGTTGGAAGGCGCGGGTTCGAATCCCGCTGGTCGCTAAAATTTTAAGGACTATAATATCTTTATAAGATACATCTATCATCAGTGAGTTATGTTCTCTTTATGAGTAAATAAGAAAATTCGTTAATCCTATAAGTTTATGGATGTTTTAAGCTTCTAATTATGAGGTATTGCTGATACAACATTAAGTTTATGAAATCATAGAGCACTGAAACACAGTAAGAAAAATAAAAAATTTAATATTAGTAACTATAACTATTTTGTTAATTTAATGTTGAAATTAACTAATTATATCCAAGCATTTAAATGTATTAACCGATATACTAGCTTGACGATCGAATTATAGGTAACTAAATGCAACTGTTAATAATTTACCAACGTAAAAGCCGGTTAAGTGGAAGTAGACAACAAAATACCAAACACCCGTAACCGTAATGCAGATAATTACAGTATTTATTATGATAATGAAGAGTCGGAGCTTTAGAAGTTGTACGGACATCGAAAAGGTGAGTACTTATGATACAAAATAGTGACCGCTCTTTCAGTGTAATATTAGTAAAAAAATTGAAAATGACATTTAGTTTTTTTTATCGTTCTATTCTAAGTAGGTACTTGCTAAAATGCAAGTAACTATAAACTACCGAACGAATCCATAAATTAATTTGAGTATTTAAATTACTATACTTTAGATAATTGATTGACTCAGGCGTGACTTCGCGGAAGTTCATCTTAAATACAAAATGAAAAAAGTATACGAATGTTGGACCAATTAAGCTGTCCCAGTTTTTGGTTTCAATAAATATTATACATTGTAAACTTTTCTAATCATTTTTGTAATACGTTTGCCTACAACAATCATTTGCAGCTTCCCCAATATAGATAATCTTATATGATATTTTTAGCGGAATTACACTAGATATACTTTTTTCATTTTGTATCTATTATACTTTGAAAACTCAAAGCGATATCTCCCAGTGTGCCTCTACCTTGCAGCAACTTTACCCTTTCCCGAGTTTGTCTAAAACAACATCCTTTATTTTTCATATTTATAACACTGCGAAGAATTATTACTTCTGAATCGTTTAAGTCCTTGTTCTTGCTTGTAATCCCGCGAGTGGAGATTAAAATGCTCTTCCGACGCTAATTAAAAAGGGGTAACTTTTTTACATAAATGATTAATCGAAATTGTATTTATTCTGTTATACGCAATTACTTGTTTTGGACAAGATTAAAAATTTATAGGTTTAGCAATAACGGAGAAATTATTTCCTAATATCATGAATAAAGATGTACTGATTCACTACATCAGTGAAATTACTGAGCGAATAGACTTTATGAATGATCTCAACAAAATCGTCGTGACGCTTAACATCAGACGAATGACTAGGTCGTCACGTTTACATAACAAAGAAAAACTTAAATAAATACATAACGTGTTTTCGTGGGCAACAGTCGGATAAAATATTGTATTTATTTAAAATGAATCACTCATGAGGAAAATAAATTTTAAGCTCTCTGGCCTTGGTGTAGGTATTTTGAACAAAAGGCACCATAAAACGCAAAAAACTGTAACCAACTTTTCCAAGTTAATATGTTTTACGTCTTTCTCTGTAATATAAATTGATATATTGAATAAAATAATGAGGTCATTAATAATAGAAACGGTTCACTCAACAGTTATTCATGATCGAAGTTCGGTGTACTAGGACACCTGCCTTGCCTAGGGCTGCACTTTGCAGGCATTATAATAGGTATAACAATATGACTTTTTATGCTTTTAAAGTGTTTAACACGGAACACTTCAAAATCTATATTCAGTAGGATAAAATAAAAAAAAAAACGGTTATTTTGTCCTACTGAAGAAATAATAATTGCCCATTTATTTCAAAACAGGAATTCCATACCTTACAATCTTTTCAACCGACTTCAAAAAAGGAGGTGGTTCTCCATTCGGTTATACTTTTTTTAAATTTAAGTAGTAGCTCTCTGTTATTTATAAGCCGAGGATAATTCTTTGTTTTGTTATTATATTATCTGTGTTTAAAAGGACATATTACTTTCTTCAATTTTGAAGGCTTTAGTTGACAGTCTTTAACATACCTACTATAGACCATTCACCAGAAGTTGTCCCCTGATGTACTTACATTACTTAAAAATATGGAAGTAAAACATATTAATCTGTGGTGGGTACATTTTTAAATAATATAAACACAACCGGGGACAACTTACGGTGAACAGAATACAGCCATCTTTTACATTGCCGTCTATTTGACAAGTACAGCCATAGTTTTAGGAGTTTTAAATCTGTCAACTAAAAGCCTTTAAAATTGGCCCTATTGGTCTCATATAGAAACATCAAAATCGTTTCAGTTTGGGTTTCAATCAAAATAACTATGTCATCCAAAAAGTACTTGGATGATATAATTATATTGATTACAAATTAAGGCGATTAAAGTTGGTTTAACCCCTTTTTGACAGGGATATAATTTTTTATTGTTTTGCAAGTTTCGTATTTCATGCATTTTTTATGTCTGTTGCATTGAGCTTCTTGGTGGTCGCTACAAAAAAAAAGTGTTGCATATACAATTTTCACTGTTGACTGCAAAGTTAATTGCCAGTTTATTATGTTAATAGAAATGTCCGCTTGGTTGGTATACCTAATACTCTCACATAGGTATACTTACACAAGTTCGCTTGGATGGTCTAGTATAAACAGTTGTTAGGTACCCAGCTATTTCACCCGCATACTGATGACAAACGCTATTACCATAATTCCAATAAATTATTATTGACATTTTATTTATTCTTAATTATTTTGATCATGGAAATAAACTGTGTATGATAACGTAATGATGATGGTATTGACGTTTATAACTGAATAGTATAGAGAATTATGTGAAAGTAGGTGCTAATTGGGCCTCGTGTCTTTTGCTTACTTTTTGGACAGTGAATGTAAGAAAAATCTTCAAGTTATTCTACAATAGCCCTAATTTCCCATAATAGCACCTAAACAAAAGACAGTAGGTACCTTTACTTAGTATTTATGAGGAACCATGGTTGACCTGGAAGTTTCTTAACAGGCTTTGGACTCAGGTCGGGTGGAGCAAGAAAAACATGTCCAGCTTGGTTAGCATGGACGGTAGACAAAACTGTCTTTCCCCTGTTTTACTCCAAGCAAGTATGAAGAAAGTGACGTAAAACGGGGAAAGACAATTTTGTCTACCGTCCATGCTAACCCTACAGGTGGGGATTCTTGGTAGACCCCGATCTCTAATGTTTGTGCGGAGCGGCTCTAACCATGGCCCACTGCCCTCCGTGTTCCATCACTTGCTCGATACCGATACAGGATCTCATGGACGCCACAAGTAACGGGTAGTTCCCATCTGTTCTACTATTTGTTCTAATTGACGTAGCCAGATTCTGCACCGCATCTATATATGTATAACGATTTTTGCCATCGACACGCCAAGAAGTTGAAAGTAAATACAGTTACGTACGTACGTACACACTTATTTATAAATGGATAGTACCAATTATGATAGTAGGTATCTAACGGATATAATTATGGAGGATTTGAATATTAAAGTTTAACTACCTATTGAATCAATAATAACTTCAAATTAATTCCACCCACCTACATTTACAGTTTCTAACCTAGTACCTATCTACTAGATCTTAGTGGTTGATTCGTCGAAGGTATAGCTTAGTACTAAATCCAATTTCCTTCAAACCTGGTTTGCGTGTACCACATAGCATGGAGAAAAATTTGTTGCCAGTTGTTTCAACAGCGTAATTCTTTTTTATGGGCCGTATGTGACGGTGAAATTTGCATGTCTCAGTTTATCTATCGTTTTTAAAATCGTTAGCTTCAAGGCAAACACGGGAATGGCTATCTGAGTTTTCCAACTACAGCTGTAGTTGGCCTGATGGAAAGCGGTAACCGTAGCCTATGGACATAGGGGCGTTGTCGACGCGTTGCCAGCTCAGTAAGGCTTTTTTTGATACCCTTTTTAAATGACTGATTTTTTTTTTGTTTTGTTTATATAATTATTATTTTTTTTTTTTTTTAAACTGAATTCACTAAAATCTAAGTATACCATTATTTATTAACTTGCAGAAAAAAAAACGTTATGAGAATGGTAGAGCTTTACTGCAAGAAGTATTGTATCTATAACTATTATAATGACTTTTTTTTCAAATGTACGAATACCTAAAGTGTTGTTATTTCCATAGGTGATAAACCACAGATAACAGAAAAAACAATGCAATTGTCTTTTTTGCCTAATCTGGGTGATAAACATACAATTTGTCAGTCATTGACAAATATTTTATAGTGATTTTATGTGGATTTTATCACGATTTTATAGATTTTCCTGCAAGCCTTCAATGAAATATTTGTAATTGGAATGTCATTGTGCCTTAAATAAGTGGTTTCATCTATCTAATAAGTACTACATTCACAAGGTTCTATTCAGTGCTATTGAACGTCGGCACTAAGCTTTTGACAAGCATCTTCCTTAAACAGTTCAGACCTTACCGTGAGACTCTGACCAATTTTCAGGTGCCGCTTCTCAACTTTTGCCACATAAACATAAACCCTTTGTACTGCTGAATTAAGTTTAGTATTGTTTTGATTGAGTTTTAGAATTGTAAATATAGTTGTTGTCAGGATCTCAGTAAATCGTGACCACGCACTGAGCGCCTCGAGCCAATCGCTCCTGTAGCCTTTCATACTTCTTTTGCTGATGGTTTGAAATTCTCATCCACAATATTTAGAATTGATATTAAGTTAACTATAATTTGAATTTGTCTGAATTCCATAGAATTCACTTATCACGTTTAATTTTTCTGCTGCTTTACTGTTATCATCAGTCAAAATCTTAGTACATTCGTTTCCTTATAAATTAGAAGGCAAACCCATACAAGCAAACGTAGAAATGTAATTTCTAGAGAAATCTGTTATTCTATAATAGTCTTTATGTCTTTACATTATAATTAATCTGTTGATTACGCTAAGCTGGCGATACTGCAATAAATCATTCATCTTTAATCATATCCCCAACACAACCCTCAAAGGTTTTTTAACGTTTTGGTATAGACTTTGAAATATTATTTAGTGTTAATCACATCCAGCTATTTAAACGTCAAAAAGGTAAAGGATCTCACAAATCGCCATAACAAAGTAGCAAATTGGTCTGTTTGTAGAACTCGAGCTATGCTGCCACAACAATTCCGGGCTGCATACATCATGCCGACGATATCATTAAGGCATCGAATATAAACGGGGGAAGGAAACACACCTCATTTTCTGTTATTTCGTTACCGTACTGCGTGATTTTCGTAAAAGGTTTCGATGTTTCGATGCAGTGACAGCAAATTTAAATAATTGCAGGGTTTCAGTTTGTTTGAAATGTGACATCACAAATTAACTTGTTGCCAGCTGTCCTTTTATCGACATGTGTATTTTAATGTTTTTCAAGTAGTTATTTTTTTATTTACATTCTATATTTTCATAAACATTAAATTACCTTAGAGTCTTACTCACATTAAAAAGGATTGATTTGACTGGACCTAAGTATGGTATTTCTAAATCATTTATTCAGTAAATCTCTTTTCTTTACCCCAGATAAATAAGATTACAATCTATTCACGGCCGCATATCGAAATGCACTAAACCATCTTCATTAAAATAGTAGTTATGTGAAAGAATAAGTGAAAATAGTTAATTAGAAAACACGCGAAACATTCGACCGTTTGCGATCCTATCGAAGCACTGGATGCTATCTTACCGACAAAAATAAAACAATGCAATAATGAATCAACATCAAAAGATTGATCAACATGGTAAAGAATTAGGATCGAAGACAAACTTAAAGAAGAATAAGAAAAGTTCAATTCAATAGTGCAAAGATAATGCTGCCGGCGGCATGTTGGGCACGCTACCGATTTACTGCTATACTTACATATTCATCATAAAATAGCATTAGGTACCATAGCCACATAGGCAGATCCTCGAAGAGACCATAAAGCCCAAGCCAAATCAACGGTAATTTTCAAAAATCGTGATAGTTATACAGTAAAGTGTCTTTACATGAACGAAGTAGCCATCGAAGATTGACTTGATTTATTTTGACGATTATCTATTCTTCTGTGAACATTAATGATATGAATTCATGATTTTTAAATAGCAATTATAAAATGAAGCTGCTCATAGTCATACATTACTCACTCGTGTGTATCAAAGCAATTGACACGAAGAAACCGCTGGCTAGTTACGAAACGGTTACAATAATTACAACTGTTCGCGAATGAAAAAATACCTGAGAATTCTGATTGCCAGATAAAGCAGTGATTGTCTGGGATTGCATATTGAAAAAGCATGCAACAGAGATAAGGAGTTACACGCTTGAGCGACTTGGAGGCATCGCGGGCGAACATAAGCTAATTGCATTTCCTACAGAGTTACTTCACTGCATAGCTACTACTTAGTTACTGGTTGCTTGGTTGGCAATTTGATTGTTTCAAGTTAATTGTATAGTGACTCTAGCACTCTAAATAAATCAAAGCTTCTAAAAGCCGTAGGCAGGCTTATTAGTCAAATTCTATCACCTATTTGTTATAATCCATAATTATTCGTCATCAATAAGTCAGAAATAACCTCTCACTTTTTCTTTCAGCCCATCTCTCTTTTTATGCCAGCATTATGATGCTGGCATAATAAAAATAACAACTAATGCTAATATATGTATTAGAAAAAAAAACAATACCAGTATTTTGTTTTAGGCTTCTTTCACGAGCTTCATGATACCACACCTGTTTTCAAGCATACAATCAAAGTAGTAGCAATATCGCCACTAAGATTTATTTCAGTAAGTAGATATAAGACATTAGATAGTTACTCAGCAGACCCCAAGACTCCCGTGCGTTTTATCTCAGCCCGTAAGCACGGAAGTTGTATTACCGTATCGCGCCACATGTTTCTTTGAGCAAACAGCTTACGAATGCATTCTAAACACCCTTGTCATATTTAGCTGGACTAATAAACATACAGCATTTGTAAAGTAAGATTGTGTTAGTATGAGTAAGAAATGGTTTTATACCTCTAGATATTGTGGCATTGTGTAATGCAGGTGATGCCACTGAATTTAGTTTATCTCTAAGTATGAATGAAGTTATTTGTGTGTGTAATATTTGCAATTTACTTAGTTTATCAAATTACTATGAATGAAATGAATAATGCAGTCGAATTCATTATAATAACAGATTTTTATTTCGTTTGCTTTGATTCAATAAAATTACATATTCTTTTAGTAGCTAAGTTTTATTATTATTATAGGAGGTAGGCAGTGCCTACCTGCTATAATGAAACAAAATCGAATAATCTACATGAAATGTGCCTACGTATGTCTCATTAATAAAAGTAGTAGGATAATGGGATATAACATAACTACTCTTGAAACTATTAAATTGACAAAATGCTACCTATACGACCGCGAAAGTGTTCTAATCGCAGAGGGCGAATCACACCGCGGTCCGAAAGACCCTATTCATGTAGAGCATTTGGGCGATCCACACCGCGGTATGAAACGCCCCATTACCCAAAAAAACACCTACTATCATCTAGTTGTAGCGAAATAATAAATACCCAAACTAAAGATTGTGATTGTGAACAAGATGTGATTGATCTAAAGTAATTTACTCATAGGTAGAGTATTTTTTTTAATGGGCAAATTGCCTTTATTACTCAAGCTAACTACTACAATAATAAAAACTAAACTAAACTAAGCTAAACTAAACTAGCTACACTACCTACTACAAAGAACACTTATGGACTGTATAATAGCCGCGATGGCCTATAGACAGTCCAAGTGCTCCAGCCCACTACCGGTAGGTAGCGTACCCAACATGCTGGCCGCATTGCCACGTTGAATTGCAATGCTGATGCGTTGGGCCAAATAAGTGCCAGCATTTTGGTCACGCGTCGCATCGACCAGGCGCTCAGCTAGGCGATCATGTAACTTGTTGGCAACCGATAGAAACACAAAAATATATGGATTTGACAGTTGCAGTACGCAGCTTATGTACAGAGTTACTATGGAAATTTTCAAATTTGGATTGAAATTTCTTTTGTTGCATTGCTATCAAAGTTACATGATCACCCCGCTGTTGGAAAACGCGATGAGCTCCCGGTCCCCACGGACCCAGGGTCTCAACACCAAACGGCTCAAATATGTAACCGCTACCGAGATTACTATATTTGTAGAGTATACATACTATACATAGTACATAACATCTGTGCCTATTTCCTGTAATTTCTTTTTCACTGTTTACAGAGCACCTAACTTGTAAGTTTTTAAATTTAAATTGATATACTAAATCAATCTAGGAGCGGCGCCTTTGATTTTAACTAACAATGATTAAAAGGAGTACCTACATTCTGATTATAGTGAGTCTATTCATAAATTTTTCCCTATAACTGATAAACTGAATACACGGATTAGCCCACCGGGAGAGCAGGATGTAGGTAATCTTGTTTGCCTTGTACCTTCTGTTTGCTCCTCATTGCTCTTTGTACAGCTAGTTTAAAGTTGGGAGATATAACGGACGTAATATACCTACTAATAAGAATAATAATACTTTATCATATTTACTCAATTCAATAATAATCTATCTAATTATGTTAAGTTTGGAGAGGAGAATCGTAGCTATTTATTGTTGTTGATAACTTGATAATATGTAAGTTAATATTCTGCAAGATTCTCACAACTCTTAGAGAATTGTAGAGGTTATCATTCTTGACGTTGGAAACAATATGATGTATGTTATTGGGGATTTTGGAAACCTAAAAGGTCGCAATGTGAGAGGAGAATCATAGCTATTTATTGTTATTGATAACTTGATAATATGTAAGTTAATATTCTGCAAGATTCTCATAACTCTTAGAGAATTGTCGAGGTTATCATTCTTGGCATTGGAAACAATATGATGTATATTATTGGGGATTTTGGAAACCTAAACGGTCACAATGTGAAGTTGAATAAACTGATAGAGATCATTAGTGAACATTATATACTTAGAATAAAAAACGTGGTTACAATCAATGAATCAACCAATCAAAAGGCGGATATGTAAATCTCTAACCTTACTGTGTATTCATTTCCTTTTCAACTTTATTAAATTAGTTACGATCTATAGTTATTTATTAAATTAAACGATCGTCTAATAATTTAAGCACATAATTAAACTCTGTCACAAAAAATGCCTACATAAGTGTTGTAAAAATTATTAACCGTTCACAGTTTGCAATTAATCGATCAATCACGAGTGTTTCGTGACATCAAATATTCTACAACAAAATATATTCAGATATATATTCTCACAAGTGTTATAATTGGAATGTAGACGATTGTTAACTAGAAATGTTTGTGTAACTCATGCAATAGGATCGAAACCACCGAGCTCGAAGCAATACAACTTTAGTACCACAAATGATAGGAAATCAGAAATCAGAGTTAGTAGGAAGACTGTATGAAAAGTATACAACATGGTAGGAGTTTTGTAATTAATTATAACCTACTAGTTATAGTTACTTTGATACATGAGAGACTTAAAGTTAGGCTCTTAGATAGATCTAAGAAATATACAATAAATAAACCTACCTAAGCTTTACAAGAAATATCATATTGCGTGCTGAAGGTGTGCGGATGAAGGTACCTATTTTTTACCTATTATTAATATACCTATCAATATACCTAAGCTCAAAACGTCCAATTCATAATAAATTATATTTCTAATTAATTAAATGTGTTGGTCGAAAATTAGAAATCGAAATCAATGACATGACATTTTGGCAACATCAAAACAGCCGAGTGACTCGGGGAGCCGTTTGGCTAGAGGCGTTCATGTGGTGATGTATCTATCTGAGTTTAAATTGGTATATTATCCCGAATCTACTCCCCAAGGCAGACAGTGTTTCTTCTACGACTTTTCTAAATTAATAGTTTTTCATTGAAGAAATGCCTTGTAAAGTTTACGTTCGAAGATAGCCCTAGCGCAGCTGAGTGGTTGAACTTCGTCCTTGACCGAATGCACTTAAATGAGTTTAACGACCTGTATTTAGAAATAAATTTATAGTATTTTGTTAACTCTCGTAGCGATCGCACGTGCAATTTTGTGAGTGGATTTATTTTTTAGTATGGAGGTTTGGAAACACGTAGTTTCAAGTATGGCTCTCACAACTTGTGGTCCATCATGGTTCCAGTCCCCCCCTTTCAGGATAACATACCTAATTACGTTCATTGTTTAGCAGTGGACGTCTTTCGGATGATGGTGATGATGATAAATTTATAAAAGCTTGTTATTTGTGTAATTTATTACAATATCTTATTCAATTCATGGTAGTTGGACAATGGACATACTTAGAGGGTATACCTACAGAAAAACATTTCTAGAGATGGTATTTTCATGTGGCAACTGATATAAAAGATATAATAACTGATATAATAATCCCGTTTCTAGAAATAGCTTGGGTGTAGCACGTTTGCCCATGAGATGCCCATTCACTCTTCACTTGAAAAGGTTATACCCAGGAGGAAATTGCTGGAAGAGCATTCCATACTCTTCAAATTAAAAAAAAAACAATAATTTGCTACTGTCAAGACTACAAGTACTTAACTTACTCACTCTAGCTGCTGTGTGAGCCCATTTGATGTGAAGGAAAGCATAGATCTCATTACTATCAACGATTCGACACGGTGGGTATTGACACTATTAGTCGCTAGAACTGCATACATTTTGTGCCTATAACCGCGATACACAAAACTATTCGCAGTGGACAATAGAGATATCTGATTCGCGGCGGCGCATAGGTATAGGAATTTTAATTGGAAAGATGAGACGCCAATACGTTACGTTGTTATGAGTTAATGTTTCTATCCAGCTTAGGTACTTAGCTAGCTTTAATTAATCATTAAAGCTAATAAAACGATGACGCTGTGCATATTAAAACTAGGTATACGAACGTAGACCTCGCGAGCACAAACTTTTTTGCAACAATTGTTCCCGGAAACCGACCTCATGCTCATCACAACAACCTCAGCATCTTGACAACCTATTCATCACCAATTTTTCTCATATTGAAACACTTGTTTAGAATTCAGTACCAAACGTTTCCGCTAAATATTATCAAAATCGAATCGATATTATCAGATGTCGATTCTTCCATTAGTTTTTCACTTTTTCATCGATTCGATTGGCTCGATATAGACTCTGTCCTTAACATAGTCCCAGAAAAAATAATCCAGTTGTGTTAAATCACACGATCTGGCTGGATACTTAACAGCTGATTTTCGTGAAATTATGCGATCGGAAAATTTGGTTTGCAATAAATTTATCGTTCCATTGGCTGTGTGACATGTGGCACCGTCCTGTTGAAAAGGCAAAATTGCCGAACTTTTCTCTTCGTAATACAATAAAAATTTGAATGATCTTCATCTACATTTTTTGTTTTATTCTGTTTTAGAAAACACAGTTCCTGTTGAAAAACCCGTTATATAGCAGCGTAGAGACGCATGAACATCAAACTATGGTTTATGTACTTATTAAAAAGGCTGTAAAATATTTGAGTTAGGTAAAAATTGGAAATCTTCTATAACTAGATAATATAATAAGTACGGAACATTCTAAAAATGCATGCCTAGTTAAAATACCTCAACCAGAATACCTAGTGATTCACGATACTAACTTAGATCTAAACCAAGATATGACTGAATAGTTTATGATCATTGATTTCCATGCATAACGAGTAGTAATTGTGTAAAAACAATGAGAATTATTCTGTCTGTCTGGTAGCTTTCTTACTGCAGTAGCGGTTCTTGCGACCGACCTGTTATTAAATGTAATAGGTAGTGCAGCATAAAGTTTGTACCTATTTGTTTCTTTTCTTTTACTTCTTGTTAGAAGTAGAGCTTCGTTAATAACCTCAATACCTTCCCATACCGTTCCTACCATAACCTTCATTAATGTAAACTTGACCTATACTTTATTACACACTAGCTGCGCCCCACGATTTCACCTGCGGATAAGGAGTAGCCTATGTGTTAATCCAGTACATAAGCTATCTAAATTCCAAATTTCATCCGAATCCGTCCAACCGTTTGAGCGTGAAGGAGTAACAAACACACATACACACAAACATACAAACTTTCACCTTTATAATATTAACGTGATGTGTTATGCCTATATTTATATATACCTAAGCAGGATCTCATTCTGTTGGTGCCTATGTTTAGGTTGTTAAAAAATACCTTCATGAAAAGTTTCCAAAGTAATAATAATTCTCACATTTTTAAGTTGTTTTTATACTTAAAGTAAAGTGGACCGACGATCTGGTGAAAACCGCGGGAAGCCGATGGATGCAGGAGACGAGTAGCCGCTCAAAGTGGTGCTCTGTGGCCTATGTTCAGCAGTGGACGTCTTCAGACTGTTGTTGATGATGATGATGATGATGATGAAACATAATTTAAAAACTACTCGAATTGATACTACTCGTATCTTTTTTACGAATTAGTGTACAAAAGACAAAATCTCTTCTAAAATAACATCAATGAGAACTGATCGAAGCTTGGAAATGTACAGAATCCAAGGAAACGATCGCTCACTGAGTTAATTTAACTAACAAGATTAATTAACATAAAAACAGACTATGAATACGTTAAGAGCAAAAACTAAAGTCTTCTTTAAAGAACCTCCCTGCAAAAAAAACTCGTCAAATGAAAATAATATTAACAGCGAGTCATTACGCCCCAATTCAAAATGAGATAAGTATGTCTGCATTAAAAAACAAAAGCTAAGGGTTGGCAAATTTCTTTCCGGCATTGTACATTTATTTAATTAATCGGATTCCTTCTTACAAAGGGGGGGTGCGTCCAAATGTCCGAATCCCGAATATGCAAAGTATTTTTTGGGATCTAAATGGTTCGGACCATACAAAAAGAAAAAGAAAATTAATATCTGCAGGAAATAATGAAATTTTGGTTTCTGCATTTTGTATGGAGTTTTATTTTTTTTAAATAAATACTTGGTCATAACTCAGTGCTGATTTTTGGATGATTATTATAGTTAAGTACCTACATACATCTAGTCATTGCAAACATTGTAGCTACTTATGTATGTAGCATACAATAGTTAGTACGTACCTACCTATAAGTAAATAAACATATCGATATCGATAAAAATATATTTGATTCTTAGTTGTATCTCAAAGCAAAAAAACGCATCGATAAAAAGATCACCAGAACTTAATTTTGTTACATAATATTAAAAGTGATTTATATATATTATATAGGTATGTTTTTCAGTCTGAGATCAAAACATTTAGCCGTCACAAACCATTAATGAATAAAATTGGTAAAATTATAAACAGTATTTTTGAAGGGGTTTTATTACAAGTCACTTCGCAACAATCTTCCTTGTAATTATGTTAGTCTATCGAAAACAGGGGCGAATTTGTTGGCTACGGAACACTTAGAATAGTTCTATTTATTTTTTACTTTTTAGTGATATCGTTATGAATTTCTTTTTTTTTTCTTTTTTCATTGAGGTTTACTTGCAGCTTAGTCGACTACAAAGAAACTATATATTACTTAAAGTTATATTTTTGAGGCGTTTACATTTTTCATTAACCATCAGGTTATTACTGTGTGAAATGTCCACACATATTTATTTATTATTTATTATTATTATTACGTGGATAGCTACAAAATTACGAAGTATTCAACAACAATTACTAATTATCATGATTTTAGTACCTAGACTACCCCTCCTGATCGTAGTGTTGTAAGACAAAAAATCTATGCTGAAAGACATTTTTTGTGGTCTCAAAAGTTTTGTAGACTTATCCATGCATGAAGTTTGTGTAATAAACACTTTTCCCTAAAAATTCTGCAATTCTGTATGTCCAATCGATTCGTCACTCTGCTGTAGTGTTAAAAACACGCTCCCAAAATAGAAAAAAAAAGTGCAAAATCATATCGCTGTTACATCTCGCTTTTTATTTCAATTTTCGAGGGTTCGCTAAACGTTTGAAGCGAACTCTATTATTTGGTTCCCGTTCAAATGTGACGTAAGCACATTCGGTACTCAGCAGCCGTTTGTTATTAAATATAATGTATATCATAACGTATTCATATCTACGATCTCAATGGATATGCCAATTCCATATTGTAATTCGTTTTATTAATGCTCTACCAAGTTTTTTGTACATTTGCCGCCATTTTACTTCCAAAGTATAATTTAGAGCAGATTTTATAAATCTTTGCTATGCTAACTTTTTTTATTCTGCAATGTGTAAGTAAGCTAAACTAGTTTAATTTTCAACTGGCACGCAATACTCAAAACATAAATTAGCTCGCGTTCAAAATGTAAGTAGAAAAATAATAATGTAATAAGCTAACTAACAAAAAACGATTTATTTTACCTTTCTGAACATCGCATTACGTCAGTTTCTATTTACCTCAAAATGTTTCATTTGCATAATAGCTTTTTTTCCCGCCATTACTATTTACGTTAATATTCTGATTCGTTGGAGCTGGGGTCGCACGCACAGAAAACATAAAGACAATTTGTACGTACTGGCCATTTATGTAAATAAATCCACGATACCGTGCTATTACAGATATATGAACGAAACGGGTGTGGTCTTATATTCACACTTTTGTTTGGGCGCGGCTTTGTGTCCAGGAAATAATTAACTTAATCCACTGGGCACAGATTACCCGTACCTACCCCATAACATTAAGCCTTGATTTGTTCCAGTTTCATTAATTCGTAGGTAGTTAATTAAAATTCGCATTCCAAAACGAACAAAGTGAAGTTAAGGGCTTGTGCAAGGCCAGCGCGAATTCACGTCAAAGCCACAGAATAGATGTATAGTACTAGGCCAAAGCGGGGATGAGCCAGGGGCCGCGCGGCAGGGGCGGTCTAAGTTAAACTGGTTCCAACGCGCAATAGTTTAGGTAATTTATTATTACACTGAATATAAAGGGTATTTTAAAAATCCGCTATACATAAGCCCTCCATTATATTTAATTCAACTACTACACAAAGTTTCATGATCTTATTTAAAGTATTCATTGAATAATCGCTGTTTATTTGTAAGGTTTGGAGGTAACTTTGTAATTTTTTTCTATCGAGAAAATTTTATTAATTCGTGTTTTCACTATACATTTGCAGTAGCATTAGTCCTGAACTTTACCATATATTAATTTCAAAGTCATTGTTGCAATAGTGTTGACAGGATACTGCTTCAAGCTAAGCCGTTTTAAGCAATTTGGCGTTGTATTGGCTCTTAATAACGATTCCGTAAGTTTAATCAACAAAACATCAGAAAGCAATAAGCTCTATTATGAATCCAATAGAATTTCTCATTTCATTTGTCTTAAGTCATCAGAAACAAAGTGCAGCCGTCGTCTGTGGTGTTATTAACGCGTCTAAATAATTACAGGCCACATCAATCAGAGGGCATATGCAGATAGAACATTTTGTGCGAGTCAGCGCGAGTCGGCCCAATGTGCAACCCTTTCTTTGATATCGAATGATATTACGAATGGAACACGTTTCTAAAAGCATTTCGTTGATTTGGTAGAGATGGGATTAGGTCGATGATATTAATTTACTGGCAGTCTTAGATTTGATTGTGTTAAAACTTAAAACAAGTTATTTTTGTAAGAAATAATTACTAACAAAATGACAGCATAGCATTCAACGGTGTAGGCATACCCACATAGTTAAATTTGTTGTAAACTGCATAAATCTTAGATAAATTAGTGTATGTAACTGTTTCGTTATAAAATATAATTTTTATACATAGCAGACCGACATTTTTATTAGCTATTTACCTACTGTGAAAAAGCTGTAAGTAGCTTAATCAAAGTTGTTTAGACACCTTAGTGTAATCTTACCTTAAGGTGGAACGTTACACTAGCGCGGCAAATTCAAATTTTCTTGCGTTCTTTTGCCAATAATAGCTTAATTACTCAACGTGATTACATGAAAACTAATTTTGCGCAAATAAATATAATGTATCAATAAATTACGATAAAAAGTATCACCTAGGTACTTATCATTGGTTTAGCGACAAATGGCAATAGACTAAAAACTAAGAAGAAAATTGTTTATTGCCATTTGTCGCTAAACCAATGATATCTAGGAGATACTTTTCATCGTAATTTGTTGATACATTCGATTTATTTCCGCAAAATTAGTTTTCATGTAATCACGTTGAGTAATTAAGCTATTATTGGCAAAAGAACGCAAGAAAATTTGAATTTGCCATGCTAGTGTAACGTTCCACCTTAAATAAAACATTAATACATACTGAGAGAATATAAAAACCAGAACTAAAAACGACCACATCAACATTCAACACACAATGATCGGCACATTTCGTCTAGAACGCCATAAATTGACCGCAATTAAAAGAACAATGACTAGTTTCAATTCCCCAAACTCAATTTCCTTCCCCGCAAACGTGTAACTAACCGAAAAACGCATTTATAAATAAATTAAAGTGTAACTTAACGCTTGCGTTTCCTTACAAAATGTAGAGAATTTTTTAACGTTTAAACCGATCATCTGCTGTCTGTTATAGGAACGAAAATAATAATTAGTATTTTGGCCCTGACTCCATAACGTCGACCCATTGGGCTATATTGAGCACGCGTCGATATTTGACTGACATCTTCACCCGTCGTCACCACATAAATTTATCACAAAGCCAAATTACATTTACCGTTCATACAAATTACTTACAACATAATGAACCTTATCCGTATTACTTTTAATACTAACATATTTGCTAGAACGTTTTTCATCTCATCACTTGAAGATGATGTAGCTCTGTCGTTGAAAGCAGTCTAATTAAGTTTTTAGACTATTGAAATGTTATTATTGATTGACAGATGGCGCTAGCGGCTATCCAAAATAGATGCATTACTTTCAATATGATTATAATTTATTTTAAAACGATTATTTTGATAGACATCGCTTCAATAGTATTTTGTTTCATCATGAAAAGATTGTTTATCATCTTGTGTGGCCAAACAGCATTTAAAAATCGGCAGAATTTGATGTGCCCCTATGGTGTCCTTATATTCTTATAACTAACTGATTGCTCAACTCTTTTTTACAAAATAATATTTTAAAACATGTTAATCATAATTAATAAGCAAAGCATTAAAATTAAGTCGCGATCACGATTCAAAGTGCGAGTACATAAAGGAATCATAAAGAATCCATCAACATCAGCGCAACATTGATCACGAAATCCGCCATCCATCATAAACATCAGAAAGGATTAAAATCTACGTTGCACCTTCCGAAGCTCGAGTACCCTTGTTTTTCTCTAACCCGTAAATACTGAGGGGCGTAAGTATGGCCGGGGGGCGGTAAATATTATCAGGGGGACAGGGGGACTACCCCCGCTTCGGAGGGGGGCACTATCCCTTATCGCGAGCGTTACCCTCGCGCGCGGCGGCCGCTAGACCGCCAAAATGTGGGGCAAATCGATTTCTCTGTCCCATTTTTGTGCATCTGGACCGGTATCGATTTTTGTCCACGCTCCCGACCGATCGATACCACTGTGTGTTGCGTGGATTGTTCCTTCCACTTACTGTAGGTACGCACTTGTTTCTTTATAAACAGAAACTATTAAAGTGGTAGTAATAAAAATGGAAACAAAGTATATTTTAAGTGCAGCGACGATAATTACGTTAAATGTGTTCGCCGTGCAAATGAAATTATTTTATATCGGCTGTAAATTACTTTAATCGGAGTGAGATGCGCGACGGCATGCCTTCGTTGACCTGGCGTTAGTGCCATTTTATAACACCACTAACTTTGTTCTCTGATAATGACGGTAATAATAAATAGCTAAAAGATTGAAATACTTATAACACTATTAATTCGAGGTATTATTAATAACAGTTCTAATAAAAATAACAGCTAAACTAACAATGGGTTCGTGATATTCGGAGAATAAAAAGGAAATTCAAATTCTTTCCCAAAATTTCTTAAAGTTGAAGGAAAATTTTAAGCAACTTCTAAGTACGTACCTAAGTAGGTACCTACCTAAATAAATCGTCTTTATAACCCTAAGACACCTAACTAATAAAATAATAATTAGTTACAACTAACAGTGTGGCTACAAGAGTTACTATGAACTCTTTTACCTATCTTGATTCTTATACAGGGTGCAATTTAATTCATTAGCATAAATTGAGTGCATGATAGTACATCATTTATTGATGATTATTAAAGGGCAAATGAAAATGTCTTTTATGAAAACTACGAATGTTGCCGCGGCGCCTAACGTAGTTGACACGAATAATTTTGATACTATTAAAAGTTTTTTTCCTTGTATACAATATTTAAAGACAGTTCTTAATTATTTCAATTTAATTTTGTACTGTAGCAATTGATTAAGTAAGTTATCCCATTTTTTGGAGTTATTATCAATACTAAATCGATCCGTTAGATTTTACTAATTTTGGTCCACACGTGACCGGTGTCATGAGTATGTACCTAGTTTCAAAGGATGCTAATGAATTCAATTACACCCAGTATATGTTTCAAAAATTTTACCGCTATTTTTTTGAAATGTATCTGGCATTCAATCGTCGCCAATTTTGATCTATGTTTCACACATTTGGACGCTATTTTTTTCAAACGCATCTAGCATTTACTGTCGCCAATTTTAAATATGTTATACAACAATGTTGTAGATCCAAGATTTGATTAAAAATAAAACAAACAGAAAGGTTGTAAAATGCAAGTTTACTATCTAAAAGCGGCCACTCGGAACGCACATCTGATACTCCACTACTAAGTTTTTATCGATTCCCTTTTAAATTGTTGCAAATGTTTTATTAGGTTTTATTATGAATCGTATATCAGGACTTAACGAGGGCTCCAGACAGGCTTAAGTAGCCTTTATCTCGTTTTGTGGCGGTTGTAAAACTTTCGATTTCTTTGGCAAGCTGGTGCTAATTTTTGTATGTGTGGTAAAAACAAACCCTGGTACCATTGACGCGTGACGGTACAATTGCAACCGAATTTTCCCACTAGTACCATTCATTAAGTAGTTTATGATAAATTAAAATAAATTACATATTAGTTAGGTACTCGTATTGGTACTTGACTTATTCCCAGTAAGTATTAGTACTCTAGCTCTGTTCCTACCGGAGACCAATGAATAAAAAATCAGCCACTACAAGCGTAGACTAATGTTTATTGTGTGATCACTAAAAACATACTACTTAGATGACAAATATTATCAAGATCGGTTCAGTTTTTTTGTTGTGAAAGGTTACAAACAGACAAATATGGCATTCTGTAGATAGGTATATTATTTACTTTTATTATAACATCATAAAACATTTATTTCAGAGGTATAAATAAATAAAATAAATAAATAAATAAATATGTGTGGACATTTCACACAGCGCCATCTAGCCCCAAACTAAGCATTATAGCTTGTACTATGGAAACCAGATAACTGATACAATACTTATATACTTTTGTTTGTAAATACATACATAGAATACAATATGACACCCAGACACAGAACAAACACCTATGTTCATCACACAAATCTTTGTCCCGGGTGGGAATCGAACCCACAGCCTACAGTTCAGAAGGCAGAGCTACTACCAACTGAGCTATCAGGCCAGTCAAAAAAGGTATAAATCTATAATAAGCTGCATAATATAAAAACAAAACCTTATCGAACAAACTACTACCAGTACGCAACGTGCCCAATATGCTGGCAGCATTGCCACGTTGAATGGCAATGCTCAACCTTTGGCCGAAGTAGAGGCCAAGATTTTGGTGACGTGTTGAAAATGGTAATAAAATATGGGTGATAGTGATAGAAGAAAGACCCACAAGCAAGCTGAAGACACTGTGAATCTAAATTCCGATTAAGCGTTAAAACTTCATTGAATAGAGTTTAATTGATATCGTATCATGAGAATATCAGGCAAAACCTTACTTTGTTGAACGGTACCACTCTATTGAACTAATTGTGTGAATGCAGTTTTTGCCACTTTAAGTCTTGTTGCAGAGTTATGCTAATTTGAATCTTATTTTCGAGTGGGTAGGTATACGATATTAATTGGAGCAGGTCTAGTTTAGCGGTTAGCTTGTGCTAGAGTGTGGTTCAAACTCAATGGCGGATGTGAAGTGCACTGCAAGCCCCCCGCACGCTGCGCACACCGCTTACATCTGCCCGCGTACCTACATCTCATTTTTGCTAACAGCGCAGCATGTCGCGCCGACTTCACAGCCGCCATTAAATTTGAATAGCGAACCGACGCACCCTGGTTCGAAACTCGAATCCCGGTAGGCTGCACCAATGACTTTAACTCATTATTTGTGGAATTCGCTCTCGCTCTTACTGTGAAGGAATCATCATGAGACAATCGGCATGTTCAAGAATCACAACTCAAGGAAATGCCGTGTCCTCCACGGTTTTTGGTTTTTCCCTTAAACAAAATTTTATTGTTGGCTACTTTTTGTAAGTATGTACTACAAATACCTATAACTATAGTATTATATTATCTGTGCCTATAATTATTTTATTTTATGTAAAAGCAATAGTAAATAGGGTTTTATGTAAGTTACACATATCGGTGAAGAGAAATAAGGCTCTTAACACAACCTGATAAGGTTCTCATGGAATGAGTAATTAATTCAATTTTAAGTAGGTATATAAAAACAAAACTCCAGGTATGTGGTTGAAATCTTCAATCCAGTGGTGCATAAAATGTTTCATACGCACGTCCCTGTATAGTTATAAAATGTATGTAGCTAGCTTATCGCCCCCAGTTCACCGCAAGATTACCTACTCGAGAGTTGCCATAAGCATCTGCTTACCCGACTTACGTTACTTTTTATCGCTTTTTAATCTTACTTTTCAACTTCACTTGTTTCTCTTCACATATCAATTCATTTGTAATTTATAATGAATTCTCATTGAACGCTGCCAGAACATGGATGGGCTTCTATTTTGTATCTTTTTCTAGCGTTCCATTCACCCGAGTACAATTTGCTGGAAAACCTGTATTTTTTCTCTAAATGCAAATAGATACTTAGCTACAAATGATCACAAATGTATGAGAACTGCTGATAATATATAATTTTAGTTGCAATTAGTAACCGTGTCTCATTCACACAATAGCGAGTGAAGCGAGTCACGGGGAAAAGTGTAAAAACTAAGATTTTCTTTTATTTCCTCCTCCTATTGTCTCGATACTAATCTGTAGCGGATTAATAACCACCTACCCTTCCAGTAGTTACAGTTATAACAGCAATTGTGATTGCAATAAGCTGGTTGTTACTTGTTAATCGTGGCTCTATCACAGAATAAATAATTAGTACTAGCTCTACCCAAGATTTATATCCTGGTCGTAGAATAGCTATGGTGTTTCTTTTTGATCTTATTAACAAAAGCAAGAACTAAAAAAGAAAAAGCGTTAAATACCTAATGCAGATATCATTTAAGTACCCAAGATTTTGCCAGTATCTATCTCTGTATTAACGTGATTTGAACGAATGATGACCTCATCTCTATCTCATGATTTCAATAACGGTAGGTACCTACTACAATTTAACTAGAACATCGGTCCATCCATCTACTCTCTCTATAATATAAATATGTACATTTGTAACAGTATATTTCATGATAAACTGCAATGACGCCTTTTTACGATAATTAAACATGATTAGAGCTCAACACATGGTGAGTCGCAATTATAAGACGTTACAACGGCTACCGGAGCTCCGCGATACACGCTATGCGATATTTTTCATCATTCAATAACTGCTCTAGCACGGAAGACTGATGCACTCATCTATTACGATGCTTTTTCTAAAATGTAAGCATTATAACTTCAAACTGAACAAATACGCGTGCCGATGTCACCAACCGCAATCCTCGAATGCCGTTGCCGAATTTCCCCAAGACCCCTCATTCGGAATTCATTGAAATCCACAGTCATGAATGAATCGAATGCGAAAGAGACAGTCGTATACACAAACGTAAAGCAGGAGAGGGAAGCAATTTAAATAGTACGCGAAACGGAAATAGAGAGGTCGAGATAATTCCGTCTAGCCGGGAGGGATTCCCTCGTGTCACTTGTGTACGTTCGTTTTTCGGATTGTTCGCGAGTATTTCGAATGTCAGTGTGCTTTCTGTTCTGTGCAGTTGAGTTGAATTCGGAGGGAATTTTATCGTTCGTGATTCGAGTTGTAGACGGCACTCGCTCGCGTTCATTCTTTCCGTGCCATCTGGGAGCCCCAGCTACTTGTTGATCAATCGTAATAGATTGCTTCCATGATATTCCTATTGTGGAACCGTTTGTCGCTTTACTGCCTTCGAGGAAATTGTGTTTCCTTGAGTCACTCGAGTTTATTTGTCTGTAGAATGATCAATGAACGGTGAAGAGTGAATGGGGTTCGGTCTTTGGTTTATTGCCACAAATTGTTGCTAATATAGGTGGGTAGTTATCGTTTATTTTAGCTACCACTTACCTTGCGAACTGCATAACTAGCGACTGTTTTTTATGAAATGCTACTACCGACATTGCACAATATTTATCTACTATTCTATGTCAAAAAGTAAAAATAGTCTATTTTCTTATTGTAAATAGGCTATTTATAGTACTTTTACAAGTCAAGATGAACTCATGCTTTAAATATTAAAATTAAATTATTGTAGATATTAAGCATAATTTATAGGTAACATTAAGTACAAGTGCTTATTGACAAATATTATATCAAGTCTAAGTTGCGTGTTTGTGAAAAAAAATGAAGTTCTCTTGCCCACTATTGGTTCAAGCAATCCGGCACAATGCAGAATAGAAACTACAATCCGTAGCTTCGATTACATCTGTAAAGAAAAAGCTATACAAGAAACTTTACAATGTGCTATCCCACTGTCTACTAATCCTAATAATATCCTATCCTGCTCCTACTTCACAATGTCCTACCAATCCTATTCAGATCCTACTTTTTTGCATTACATTTTCCGACCCGCAGTGGAAGCCACGCTAGAGATAAGGGTCTAAGAGCCTTTTATAATATTACAATCTTATATTATCTAAGCTTACCTTCTACCTTACCTACTTAGTGCTGAAATGAATAAATAGATTTTGTTAAAACTTTGTATGTAAAACCTTTACATTTTTTAAAAACAATACCCTTTTTTTATTGAGTCGTATTGTATTGTGTGGTCACTGATCAAGATCAGTGATCACTGTCCACGCAGATGAAATCGCGGGACACAGCTAGTATATCATAAACAATTAATTTGGCAGCACGCGTGTCTCAGACGCCGCAATGCAGTGTCTTGGTTTAATATTTCAATGAGAATCACTGCTTGGACCAAAGCCAACCGGAGGACTCCTAGTCCTATCCTCTATTCGCGTTATTATTCCACATAGAATGCACATTGCACGTTGTATACTCGCGGCTCTAACGAGTTATGATACCCTGGTATTCTACGGCCTTAGCTATAGCTTACACGGTCTAGATTAGGTATATGAGTGAATAGGTATCTTCTAGGCGAGCATGTAGGTGCCATCGTAGATCGCATCGTCACTTCCCATCAGGTACTAAGATTGCGGTAACATGCGGGCCTAGTTAGTTGTAAAAAAAAATATTTCAGCTAAGAGCGAAAATGGTTTGTTCAAACAAAACGACTAAACCTTATTATTGTACCTTATTAAATGTATTTATTTTGAAAGTGTCACCGATCGGGACTCGTTGTATGGGTTTGCAAATCTGTGACAGACCAGCCCGTGACCGATCGGTACTATCTCATTATTATTGCAGTTGCTTTGGTTTGGATTTCAGTTTAAGTAACCTAGGTACCTATACCCAAAGAATAGAAGCAAATGATAATATAAGTACCTAAGTAGTTACACTCTACTGACTCTATATTATATTTTTATCCGAAAGTCCGTATTTTAACGGAATCGGAAAATCTAGTATTTTGCACTGGTAATATTTTTCAAAGTGTGCAAGTAAAAGGCGTGGCAAAAGCTACACAACATTATGCTCGGCCATTATTCGCGTACAATAAATTACCATTCTGTTACACTTTCCAGTCCAGTTTGAGTTTCGAATGTAAAAAAGCGTAGTAAACTTTGAACCTATTAAATAGGTAGTGCACCGACGCAGTTATAAACATTTTTTCATAACCAACTAACACGTATTTTTTAAACTGGCAACAAAATGCTCCCGAAGTTTTCTAACGCACCTACCGGCTTCACAAAGGTAATGAGGTAGTTATTTCAGTCCTTTGTTTATTTACAAAATATCACTCCGTTTGAAGGCGGACCATCAAAATGAGTCGTAAAGTTGAAAATTCCATAAAAAGTCGTGTTGATGACCTCCGTAATTGAACCTCGCTCTTTGTAGCAGAGACAATGGATGGTGCCCCGTGCTTTGATTCTATTGATTAGGAAGTCTATGAGGTGCCGACACCTCTATCTTTGTAACCGGAAAGAGGATACTCAACATCTCTACCTACTCAACCCTCTTAAAACGATTCCAACTGCAGTGAAGGGAATACAAACTAGGTATTATGGCTTGGTCTCATCGTCCCCGGTGGCTCTGCCCCGGTACCGGGGACGATGAGACAAAAGGTGTCATCCTCCCCGGTAGCCTCAACAATGGCGCTCACCGGGGCCGATGAAACAGTAAAAGTGTCATCTGCCCCGTTATAGTCGGATCGATGAATTCATCTCGGTGACAGCGGGGCCGATGAGAATTAAAGTCTCATCATCCCCGGTATGGCCAGTGCTGGTGCTTTTAACGGGGAGGATTACACAAATCTAGTTTCATCAAGCCCAGCATGGAAGGTAGGGTGCTATAATAAAGAATTTGCCTAATAATGTATAAATGAAACGAGTCTGTTTATAATGAATATAAATGTAATAGAGCAATAAAAATATACTAAGGTTAAAATTAAAATAACGATGATTTAGTAGATAGAACCAGACATCGTAGTTCACAGAACAAAACTAAACAGCTAACAGCAGCATAACTAAATAGCTTCTAGTAAAATAAACGTGTTATTTACCTCTTACTTTTGTAATTCAAACTCAAACTCAAACTAAAATTCTTTATTGCAAATAGGCTATTTTTAGCACTTTTACAAATCAAAAGTAGATAGCGTATTTATAAATAATAAAAATTAAATTATTGTACATATTAAGCAACCAATTACAAATAATTATTACCTTACCTTTTTTTGTACCTATCTACATTGACCCATCTTTATTTAACATTATTTACATTCAATAACACAGCCAGTTGTTTTTTGTGGTAGCTGTTAGTAGTCAAAACTCATATATATATATATTTAGCTTATGATTCTTAAAATATAACCATTTTTTTCATCTTTTCCATTTAAATATTACTCACCTATATCATAGTGAAGTGCTAAAAACAAATGCAAATTGAACTTTTATGATTGTGAATTGTTAAGCACCTGGGTACTTATTCCCTTTTTTAAATGCCGCACTGACAAACAAGTTTTTATGGAACAACGAAAGAGTAACAAGAGAAACAAAGGAGCACCATACTTAGATTCATTTATTACATAACTGTATGGTATAATTGTTTAATCTGATAATAAATTTTGTACAGTACGGGTATAAATATAAACACCCGAAGAGATTTTATACTGGGTGGCGCAAAAGTACTGGCACTAAAGAAAATACTTTTATTTTTTTTATATGACATTTTCTGTCATTCTGTTGTTGAAAATTGTGTAGTGAATAAATGTAAAATACACTGAAAATAAACATGGACCGTTTTACTCCCCAAGAACGTGGAATAATTGTGTCAATGTTCTTACGGAATAATTCATCAGTGATAAGAACACAACGTGAATTTCGTCGACGATTTCCCCACCGTCCGGCACCGATTGGTCGCACAATTCGACGCTTTGCCACACGCCTTGAAGCAACTGGCTCAACATTGGATAGACCTAAGTCTGGGAGACCAAGAACAGGCCGTTCAGCTGAAAATATCGATGCTGTGCGCGAAGATGTGGAAGAGTGTCCAGAAACATCAACGAGGCGACGTGCCAGACCATGATGGTAACAGACCATGATGCAATAATTGTCGCGATAGCCAGAGAACCAAACAGTCCTTGTTTGGAAGGTAGACGGGTTACCAGAATGGACTACCCACGTATAATTAGTCAATTGGAAAACGAAAACTGGTCTACCTTTTATGCTCTTAGGGACCCTAATTCTGCAGTAACTGATTTTGTACGTATTGTTACCCAGGCAGTCGAAATGAACACAACTACAAGACTAATAAGAAATTCTAAATATATAAGAAAGGACTGGATTACACCTGGGTTGATTAATTGCATTAAAAAAAGAGATAAATTACAATACAAACATAAAAAGAAACCAAAAGATAAGAAACTAGAAGAAAAATATAAGAAATACCGAAACTACTGCAATAATATTCTACAAAACCTAAAGAATGAATATGACTCTAACCAAATCAAAACAAATATTAATAATAGTAAAAAGCTATGGAACTGTATTAAAGACGTGTGCAACATTAAACCCACCAAACCTAAAAATACTGATCTACTCAATGCTGCCAATACCCCTGCAGATGCTGTAAACTCTGCGAATAGTTATTTCGCAACGGTGGGTGAAACGTTAGCCAGGAATATACTTAATCTACTAGGTCAGACTGAACAGGAATTAGCGAATACTACATCCCTCCAGACTACACCTGCCAATTCTTTATTCCTAGCCCCAACTGATCCTGTACAAGTTGCTGGAATCATCTCATCGCTAAAGCCCAACTCAGCCCCAGGTAGTGATAATATTTCCAACCAGTTACTAAAAGCCTGCAAAGACATCTTAGCTGCCCCTATAGCGTTCTTGTGTAACCTAAGTCTGGAAACAGGCAGTTTCCCTAACGCATTAAAGGACGCTAACGTATGTCCAATTCATAAATCTGGTGATACAGAGCAGCCCACTAACTATCGACCAATATCCTTGTTGACCAGTGTCTCCAAGATTTTGGAAAGAGTCGTCAATAAACGTTTGATGAGCTTCTTAGAGAAAGAAAATATTCTCTCCCCAAACCAATTTGGATTCCGTTCAAACAGGTCAACGGAAGACGCCGTTACATCATTGGTAGACTTTGTGTCCGACATGTTAGACAAGGGCCAGAGATGCATTGGCGTCTTCCTTGACCTGGCAAAAGCGTTCGACACCGTTTCGCGACCCATACTTCTAAGGAAGCTAGAAGACTTGGGTATCCGTGGTACAGCGCTTGAGTGGTTCCGATCATACCTCACGAACCGAAGACAGCGTGTAAAAGTGGGTGAGCACTTTAGTGATTACCAAGAAGTGCTCTTTGGAGTCCCACAAGGTAGCGTTCTTGGCCCATCGCTGTTTTTGGCGTATCTGAATGATCTCTGTCAGCTTAATCTCACTCAAGCGAAACTGTTCGCTTTTGCAGACGACACTGCTGTCATCTTTCATGCTCAAAACTGGGAAAACGTATCCATGGTGACGAATAATGGTTTACGTAAAATAGTAAGCTGGTTACAGCTGAACTTATTGACTCTCAACGCTGCCAAAACAAAGATTATCGCATTTCACATTTCAAGTCGCTCTGCACCTTCTCATCCACTTTCAATTAAGCTTCATATGTGCGCTTCACAGCAATGCTGTGCATGCCCAAAGCTTGAGCAAGTTAAAAATATTAAATATTTAGGTATATACATAGACGAACTATTATCTTGGATAAAACAAATAGAAAATTTAAGCAGTCGACTAAGAAAATTAATTTACATTTTTAAAAAACTAAGGGCAGTAGCAGATTCGAAAACAGTAAAAATGGTGTACACAACACTTTGCGCATCTATTATTAACTACTGCATAACTTCATGGGGGAATGCCTTGGGTACACATTTAATAAAGGCAGAACGTGCGCAGCGTGCAGTACTAAAAGTCACATACAAAAAACCCTTCAGATACCCGACTCAACAACTTTACAAAGACACCAAAGAACTTACAGTACGGCAAAACTTTGTAATGGGATGTACTCTACGTTTTCATAAAACTTCACTCCTATCAGCTAAAGTTAACTCCAGTAAATCTAGCCGTAGGTATATGTGGAAGTCACATACAACAAAAACAAGGACAGGACAGAGGTGCTACAACTTCTCTGGATGCTACTTATATAATCAACTTAACAGTACCCTAAATCTAGTTAAAGACACTAAATGGATATGTAGGAACAAAATAAAGGAATACCTTCTGACGCTTGACTACAGAAGCACGGAAAATTTACTCAAAATACAGGTCTAAACTACACTGTCATACACTTACCCACACACACCTTCTCACCCTTCCCTAAACACCACCCTACACCAATCACACCCTTCCTCTTCCCTACTCCTCCCACGCCATCTACACACACACACACACACACCCACACCCACACCCACACACCCACCCCCACACCCCCACACACACACACACCCCCACACCCCACACCCCACCTCACACAACTTTTCCACAAATTTGGTCTTAGATTCTATTACCCATATATATATGTAAATTATAAATATTTAGCTGTACAAATTTTATATATAATTATATCTAGTCTAGTTTAATATTATAATAGATGAACCTCGAAGAGAACTAGCTCCCACAGACTCAGGGTATCCTACCGTGAGAGCTAGTGACTCACAAGTTGTTACCTAAAACAGAACAAATAAATATCTTTTTCTTTTCTTTTTTCTTTTCTTTTTTCTTTTTTTATATGACATTTTCTGTCATTCTGTTGTTGAAAATTGTGTAGTGAATAAATGTAAAATACACTGAAAATAAACATGGACCGTTTTACTCCCCAAGAACGTGGAATAATTGTGTCAATGTTCTTACGGAATAATTCATCAGTGATAAGAACACAACGTGAATTTCGTCGACGATTTCCCCACCGTCCGGCACCGATTGGTCGCACAATTCGACGCTTTGCCACACGCCTTGAAGCAACTGGCTCAACATTGGATAGACCTAAGTCTGGGAGACCAAGAACAGGCCGTTCAGCTGAAAATATCGATGCTGTGCGCGAAGATGTGGAAGAGTGTCCAGAAACATCAACGAGGCGACGTGCCACGCAATTGGGCATTTCCAGACGGACCCTGCAGCGTATTTTGGTGAAAGACTTAAAGATGTTCCCGTATAAAACTCAAATGACTCATCAACTGCTGCCTGCTGACCACCGAGCTCGTCTAGATTACTGCCAGCGCGTCATAAACCTCAACCTTGAAGAGGATGATTTTCCTTCAAAATTGGTTATGAGTGACGAAGCGCATTTCCATCTCTCAGGGCATGTCAATAAGCAGAATACTCGGTTCTGGGGCACTGATAATCCGCGCATTATTCAAGAAACACCTCTACACCCACTAAAAGTTACTGTATGGTGTGGCATCTGTGTTGACAGAGTGATCGGACCCTATTTTTTCGAAGACGCTGGAGGCATTGCGATAACTGTCACTGGAGAACGCTACAGAACCATGTTACGTGAGTTTTTGATACCCAGTTTGGACGAATTGGGGCTGGAGCACATCTGGTTTCAACAAGACGGCGCTACGGCACACACAGCGCGCGACACTATGGACTTAGTGAGGGACGCTTTTCCAAGCCGAGTTATCTCTCGTTTTGGCGATTTGCCTTGGCCTGCAAGATCACCCGATCTGACCAGTCCAGACTTCTTTCTTTGGGGTTTTTTGAAATCTCGGGTGTATGTGAACAAGCCACAGACTCTCGCAGCTCTAAAAGAAAACATTCGTCAAGAAATAACGAACATATCGCAGGAAGTGTTACGGCAAGTTATGCAAAATGTCATAAATAGGGCTCAAATGTGTATCAACTCTGGAGGTCACCATTTAAAAGACATCATCTTTAAATCCTAATGGTACGAAATTTAATGGCACAAATATACATTTAAAAAAACCTAAATCTAGTTTTCTAATTTAGAAAAAATGTTATAGCTGAACCAAATAGGGTCTTTACTTTTGCGCCACCCAGTATGTAAACCACAAATTATAAATTCCGTTTGAGCTTAATATTTTTAGCAGAGCATAGCAAATATCATACAGAAAATCTATTTTCTACTTACTTTCAAAGTTAATACGAGATTTTACTACTAACAGCTACCACAAAAAACAACTATCTCTGTTATTAAACGTAAACAATGTCGAATAAAGAAGGGTCAATGTAGATAGGTACATAATAATTATTTGTAATTATAAAAATAAGGGGTAAATAACACGTTTATTTTAATTAAAGCTATTTAGTTATCGTTTTGTTCTGTGTCTTACGATGTCTCTCTACTAAATCATCGTTATTTTAATATTAACCATAGTATATTTATATTGCTCTATTACATTTATATTCATTACAAACAGACTCGTTTCATTTATACATTATTAGGCAAATTCTTTATCATAGCGCCCTACCTTCCATGCTGGGCTTAATGAAACTAGAATTGTGTGATCCTCCCCGTTAAAATCACCAGCTGGGTTAGCATGGACGGTAGACAAAATTGTCTTTTCCCGTTTTACGTCACTTTCTTCATACTTGCTTGGAGTAAAACAGAGGAAAGACAGTTTTGTCTACCGGCCGTGCTAACCCTACAACACTGGCCGTACCGGGGATAATCAGACTATAACTCCCTATCGGCCCCGCTGTCACCGAGATGAATTCATCGATCCGACTATAACGGGGCAGATGACACTTTTTTTGTTTCATCGGCCCCGGTGAGTGGCATTTTTGAGGCTACCGGGGAGGATGACACATTTTGTCTCATCGTCCCCGGTACCGGGGCAGCGCCACCGGGGAGGATGAGACCAAGCCGTATTTATTTTGAAGAGCACAAAATAATTTAAGAGTAGTGCTGCCTAAATTCGACCGTAGGTACCTACTACTCGGAAAATGTTTACTTAGATCTTTTTAAACCGCCTAAAAAAAATATTTATTAAAAAAACAGATAAGTAAGTACCTGCCTATCTAAGTGTGAGTAAGTAGGTAGGTAGATAGAACATACGTAGGTACTTACATATCTTAATCTTAACATATCAAATCATAACAATAGTACACACTCTGCACAAAGACTACATTAAGCCCCACAAAAGAGTTAGAGCCAAGTCACTACCCTACCGGTTCCTCGGTAACACGATACTCCCTCGTTTATCTGAACGAACAATTATTGAAGCGTGAAAAGCAGTGTCCTCCTATTATTTACACTACGTTTTGTATGCGGGCAATCCGTTTTTACAAAAATATCGCATTTCCAAATGCATTTAATATTCGATGCGTTTACGGAGATGGCAGACTAACTTAAAAATATTTTATAACCGTGGCGACAGGTTTAACCTAGTCAATATTTGTCAAAAATTTGATTTAAAATTTAATGGCAAGATATTATAAAGGTAGGAAGTAGCAAAATAGTCCTAAGTATTTTCGTAAAATGGCATAAGTGCCTGATAGTAATAAAAACCAACAAGTTATAAAAAGCACAAAAGTAAAAATGTTAACCGAACCCTACAAAAAATACAAGGTCAAAACATGTAATTTATTTTAAAATATTATCATAAGAAACAAGATTTCTTTGTGGACAGCAGTAATGGAATCGAAATAGTGGAAATGTGTCAATATGCATTAGCATTAGTTGGATTCGTTGGCCGCCGCCCGCCGCCGGCCACCGCATCGCATCCCGCGCTGGCGCGCTGCATTCATTTTTTGTATGTAATTTTTATCTCTTCTTCGCACTGATCTTGGGGTAAAATTTCACAGAATATCTAAAATGCTATGACGAAAGCTCATCTGAAGATTTTTTGAGAGTTTTTTTAGTGTATTACCAAAAAAAATACAAAATACGCTAAAGATCAGATTAGAATTAAGCACACTATTTTAAATTAATTCCTATAATATTGTATATTTTATAGTTTAGTTAATTTAGTTTTATTAAGTAGTTGTAATTTGATTTGATATAATTAAATATTCAGTCTAAATAAATATAATTTTATATATTATGCAAAATATAAGTATTAAGTACCTAATACATATCTAACTAATTATTTAAAAAAATTTAAAATCGTACACTGAAAATTTGACCTAAGGTAGGACCTACAAAACCTGACCTATAAAAGAAAAATATAAAAAGCAGAAATCGTAATGACATCATTAAGTAATGAACAGAGACCATGACTTCATAAAGTCAAACAAATTATGAATCACGTTACAGCGGACCAACCGGCGGCGGCCGGCGCAAAGGTTTCCGCTCACAAATAAACAAACATTTAATATTATACACAAAGCGTCAATACGAGCGAAAAAAATTTACTTTACACCTCCCAGATGCACACTTTCCGTGGACATTACATTTTTAAAATCGCATTCGGGGATACAGGGGAGATACCGATATAGGCCTACCCGGGCCAGCGCCGCGCGGCACAACAACATTTTTTAATCTAACTTTAGCGTTTGTAAAAATTACTATTTAAATATTTACACCGGGCGGCTAATTAACAGAGATTTAACCCTTCCGTCGCCCGGCTCACTTTATTATTTAACCCGGTGGAAATATTTGGTGCGTATTAAAATATGAAAAATTAATATACCTTGCGGGCTCTCTGCGGTGCAATATAATTTTGGTTCAACACTCATAGAGCTGTTAGTGTTTTACTAATGCACGTTTTTATTCTATATAGGTATTAATTATGTCCTTCTTAATAACATGGGCACTATTTATTCTGTAGGAAGATAAATAGGAATAAAAAATCACGTATAAGGCTTACAATGCGATAAAATGACTTAATTCAAATAAACCAACATAGGTAGACATTGTTTAACTCCAAACAGAATAGATGAATCTGGAAATAATTTTATTTGGTAATACCACCTATCTTCATATGATTAACTATAGTTTAAAAATTGTATTATGGTCCAACTTCAGCAACTACAAGTTGTTGAGCAAAGAAAAATAAAAGCACTTTGACGCAAATAAATGATATAAGCAAAATGAATAAAAAACTATTTAGATAGTTCATGTTAACAAAGAAATAAGTCACAAACAATTAATTTATTTATTGAGAAAAACGTACCTTGCCGTGGTGCAGTCCCTGTAGAGGACGTCGAAATCTTTACAGGAGAGCAACTTGCAGCGGTTGACACCTGGCTGGATGGCGCCGAGGCCGCGGAGTATTCGAACCTGTTCCACATTGCACACCAGCGGCACTATGTCCAGTCTTTTTAGTTTCGTGTACACTGTGTGCAGTCCCCCGACCAGGTGCTTCAGAAACAGTTCAAAGGCTTGCGGGAGACACAACATGGTATCGCCTTGGATGATGAACGCAGCGACTTTCTGCCCTCGGTAATCGACTAGCTTGCACTCGTTCGCCGAGGGGTCCGACGTTGATATCGGAGGAGGGCTGCCGTAGCGAGGCGGGCCATGGTGATGGGCCGCTGCCATCAGCTCTAGCGGTGAGTGATGCATCATCTGCAAGGAGCCCAGCAGGCCGAGGCCCGGCGGCGGCAGCGGCATCCGCGGCGCCAACAGCTGTGGCGGGCTCATGCCCCGCGCCGGTGACGCCACCTTCACTCTCGGCGAGCCCCCGGAGGAGCCACTGATTTCGCTCGCTGTCGACGCTGAGTCCACGGCGGACTCCATTTTCGAAATAATTGTCTACACACGCATCACACACCCGACGTGCGCGCTGTTTCGCGCAACAATAAATAAAAAGCCGGAGCGAAACGAGGGCGCGGCCGCGTGCGCGCGCCCGCCCCGACGCCCGTGTCTCATTGGCCGTCCGCAGCTGCAAGTTTAATTCGATTGGGTAACGACATAGTCGCGGAGTCTCCGCCTCATTTTTCGTTGCGTTCGTTGCGAGCGCGCGAAGAAACGTTTCTGTTTCTTTTGGGTGTTCTTTCTGCGATGTGGCCGCACGCTCGCCCGGACCGGGCGCCCGGGTGCGCGCCGGGGTGTATTGATAAGAATGTCACCGGTAATCAATATCAACGGGCGCCCGCCGAGGAACCACGTGGTTGCTATCTAATACTGCTTTGTTTTGGTGTTGTAATAGTTTACAGGCACAACTAATCTAGAACCTAGGTACCTAATAAATTTACGTAGGTACCACTACCTAAGTGTCTTCGATATTGGGAGGATTTGTATTGATGAGATATACTAATTGTAAAGTAATGAAGATAGATGCATATATTTAGTTTCCTGGGATTAGAAAAATAAAAAAATACAAGTGTTGAAATGTACTTAAATGTTGTTGTTGTTTCTCGAGGCTCGTTTTTGCCCCACGTCCCCATTTGGGATAATTTGTAATTTAACTTTTTTGTTAGGTACCTAGGTAGGTAGGTAGGTAATAATATATTGGGTGGGTTACCTACTAAGGATTTTAACAATCTCTTTACTTTTACTAAGTACTAAAAAGTCATTGACGAGTTAGACCTACTTACATGCCTGTCTGTGTATTTTTTAGAAATAAGTAGGTCATTAGGTGTGAGAAAAACCTGCTTACCAACGTAAGATCAAATAGGTTCTAAAATAGTCTATGATTGGTATTTTCTAATAATGCTATTGACCTACTTAATGTTTTTGTGTTAATTATTTACAAAAACTTTTAGTATAAGTAGGTATACCTACCTATCCTTGTTACTAAAATTGGAAAAAAACCAACGGTAAAAAGTGCTAGTAGTAATTTGTTTATCTATTGGTAGTGGTTTGTTGGATTAGGTTCATATTAGGTTTTGTTTGTATATTATGCTTATTATAGATTTACGCTAAAAATATTTAGGTATTCGGTGAACATAATTTGTGACACTTGTGCCACATGCGACAATACCAAATTATTACAAGCCCGATTACAATACAAAGGGGTCGAAAGTGTCGAAACAATAGCATCTCGACGACATCGAAACTCCTGTGAGCCACTCCAATCGGTTCCGTCGTTACCACCATCTTGTTTCGCGGAACTCTAAAACCCTCCAGGATAATTTCAGCTCTACCGCCTTGGGAATTATATTAACTTTACTTTGTTTTAAATTAGGTTAAAGTTGGTTGTTTAAGTTCTTTGTGTGGATGTTTTTCTTGATTATTGTTTTAAAATAGCTCGTCGAGAACACAATTGATATCAGGAATGTTCGAGAGTAAGAAGTCTACCCTACTATAAATATTTTATTGTACAAGTACCTACCTAGGTAGGTATATCTACTATGTAAGTAAGTACCTACTTAAGTACATGTTTTCGTTATTTTGTATTGTATTAGTAACAATGTATTGTGGTACCTACTTGTGTGCTCCTATAGGAAAGAATAATGTCGTATAAAATCGATTGAATGAGTGCTGGCTGAGCGATCGCTTGTGGAATTTTCATTCCTAGTTTAAATCCCGCTTATGGCCTTGCAATCTGCATTAACTGGCATCGACTGGCCTGTTAGCTCAGTTGGTGGGTTGTGGGTTCCATTCCCATCCAGGACAAGCGTTTGTGTGATGAACATCGATGTTTGTTCTGTGTCTGGGTGTTATATTGTATTCTATGTATGTATTTACAAACAAAAAGTATTAAAGTATTGTATCAATTAGCTGGTTCCCATAGTACAAGCTATGCTTAGTTTGAAGATAGATGGCGCTGTGTGTGAAATGTCCACTAATATTTATTTATTTATTTACCTAATGATTTTTCAAATTGTGAAAAAAAATTAACAGGGGTTAAACCGCCTTCATTCACTTTATTTTCCTACTGAGAAATACTTGGATGATATTAGATCTAATCTATTCTATTATTTTGGTTATTTTAATTGAAAACTGAACCAATTTTGATGAAAATTTTGTGTCCAATCTGAAAGTAGGTAGGTACCTATAGTATACCTATTAAATAGGATAAAATAAAATAACCGGCCAAGTGCGAGTCGGACCTGAGCACGAAGGGCTCCGTACCATTATCTATCCCTGCCATTTAGTGTTGAGTAGGAGTACTATTTAAAGCAGTGCCATCTATGACTCACCTGGTAAACAAGAAACATTATCTATCCCTGCCATCTAGTGTTGAGTAACAGTACCTACCTACTATTTAAAGCAGCGCCATTCATGAATCATCTGGTAAACGAGCTAAAAATTCACGTTTGTTGTATGGAAGTCCCCATAAATATTTATTTTATTCTGTTTTTTACTTATTTGTTGTTATAGTGGCAACAAAAATACATCATCTTTGAAAATTTCAACTAACTATCACGGTTCATGAGATGCAGCCTGGTGACAGACAGCGGAGCCTTAGTAACAGGGTCCGTTTTACCCTTTGGATTCGGAACCCTAAAAAACATAAATTTTTTATTTTAAATAAAGAGAGAATTTTCTAAATCAGTTCAGAAGCGACGGAGACCTCAGGTAATAAATCTGAAAAAAAATCTGATTTAATATACCTACTTATCTACTTAGGTTTTTTAACAATCTTTATTTGTCCATATTTACAATTTTTATGAGAATAGCTTAAGTATTAGGAGGTTACGAATTCATTTTCCAATGAGATGTGAAAGTCTGTTAAAGTTCAGTACCTAATAGGTAGTAGTTCATCATCATCATCATCATTAACAGCCTGAAGACGTCCACTGCTGAATATAGGCCTCCCCCAGAGCACGCCACCTTGAGCGGCTGCTCGCCTCCTGCATCCATCGGCTCCCCGCGGCTTTCACCAGGTCGTCGGTCCACCGAGTGGGGGGCCGGCCTACGCTGCGTCTTCCGGTTCGTGGTCACCACTCGAGAACCTTTCTTCTCCATCGGTTGTCAGTTCTACGAGCGATGATACGAGCGATACCACTTCAACTTACTAACTCTAAGAGCTATATCGGTCACTTTAGTTCTCCTGCAGATCTCCTCGTTCCGGAGGTAGTAGTTAACTAAAAACATTTAATTTATCAAAGTACTTAGATACCTACTTAGACAAAAACATATAAAGTTATCGTGTAAGTATAAGTACTTAGGTACTTATTAAAATTTGTACCTAATTATCAATCATATTTCAAAGATAGTGTCACATCGAGAACAAAGAGCTGCAAAGAATCCGTTATCTATATTTACATTTACAGGCATGATTACAAACTACTGAAACTATGGCGGTTTATGATGACTTAAAATATAATGGTGTTAAAGGTTTACCGGTACCTGATGAACTAAAAGGTTTACCTGCGGTGAATCATGGTGGCTTAAGTCTCGTGAACTACAAATTACTTAAGGTACACCTTTTATGATAACTATTAGGATTTTATGTCTACGTTATAAGAGTCTTGATTCTTATCATAAGAATAGGACCGTCTCATGTTAGGATCACCTCATGTTTTACCTGGAAAAACATGATAACATGAGGTGGTCCTATTCTTATCATGTTAAGAGTACCTCATGTCTTCCCAGGTAAAACATGATAACATGAGGTGGTCCTATTCTTATCATGTTAAGACTACCTCATGTCTTCCCAGGTAAAACATGAAAACATGAGGTGGTCCTATTCTTATCATGTTAAGACTACCTCATGTCTTCCCAGGTAAAACATGAAAACATGAGGAAGTCCTAC
Source organism: Ennomos quercinarius (assembly GCA_910589525.2). Classification (NCBI taxonomy): domain Eukaryota; kingdom Metazoa; phylum Arthropoda; class Insecta; order Lepidoptera; family Geometridae; genus Ennomos; species Ennomos quercinarius. Next base: position 7,980,584 of record OU342493.1, read on the forward strand.
TCTTATCATGTTAAGACTACCTCATGTCTTCCCAGGTAAAACATGAAAACATGAGGTGGTCCTATTCTTATCATGTTAAGACTACCTCATGTCTTCCCAGGTAAAACATGAAAACATGAGGAAGTCCTACTCTTATCATGTTAAGACTACCTCATGTCTTCCCAGGTAAAACATGAAAACATGAGGTGGTCCTATTCTTATCATGTTAAGACTACCTCATGTCTTCCCAGGTAAAACATGAAAACATGAGGTGGTCCTATTCTTATCATGTTAATACTACCTCATGTCTTCCCAGGTAAAACATGAAAACATGAGGTGGTCCTATTCTTATCATGTTAAGACTACCTCATGTCTTCCCAGGTAAAACATGAAAACATGAGGTGGTCCTATTCTTATCATGTTAATACTACCTCATGTCTTCCCAGGTAAAACATGAAAACATGAGGTGGTCCTACTCTTATCATAAGAATAGGACCTCCTCATGTTAGGACCACCTCATGTTTTACCTGGAAAAACATGATAACATGAGGTGGTCCAATTCTTATGATGTTAAGACTACCTCATGTTTTCCCAGGTAGCCACGACATTCGTCAAATTAGTTTTTGGTCAAATCGACAACAATCGATCAATCGATTCGTCATATTGTACTTTCGTCAAGTTCTGATTTCGTCAAATTCTACATTCGTAAAGTCTTTTTTTCGTTATTCCCATGGATGAGTGCCGTAAGGACAGGCTATTGGAATATGCAGCGAATGGTCATCAGCATTCTTCTCGGTCATCATTAATCTAACCCGATGTGATGGTGATGATGATCTGAATACTTACCTATACCTACAACTTTTACTTTTCAGCCAAAGTGAACTAGTGACTAATTGACTAATGGATCGCGTGATAGGTTGTTCTGCAATATATATTTATGATGATATCTCATCATCGCCCGTTCCCCCTGGCATCTTCGAGATTCTACCAGACTCAGGATGGAATGGCACAAGTCACAACCCTACTGACAACTTTCACTTATAGAATTCAAAATGAGGTGATATGTGATGTCGACTTCCTAGAAAGTTGCGTCCTCAGCTCACTTTCAGGTCGAGTTCACTCCACAACGAGATCCTTCCACGTCAAATTCTCCCTATACGTCAACTCCTTGCATATATCGATCTGCCACTACAGCTGCTTAGGTATAGGAGATTCGCGATTCGATTTTTGATTATAGCCATGCGAAGAGTGAAAAAAAATCAAAAATCAAAATCAGTGTTTTATTGCAAATAGGCTATTCATAGCACCTTTACATGTCAAATGAGATAAGTAGGTAGGTACTAGGTACTTAAAATACTTAAACTAAATTATTGTAAATACTGAGCATATAAAATAACAAAGTGCGTAATGTCAAAAATTGTAGGTAGGTAGATATATAGAACAGAAGACTTCCGTTTCCGTAAAAACTTCGATTGGTACCTAATTAAAGACATGTGCATGTTTTCAACCAGGTGGTTTGAGCTCTTAGGTAGGTACCACGTTAACGCAGTAATTTTGTAGTGTCAGTAGTCAATAAGTACAGACCTAAATAGCTTTATATAATTGTGAAATATATATATTTTCAAAAAGCTCACCTGTGTAATTGTGTATGCTTCCCTATGAAGCGAGTAATTTAAAATGTTTCAGTTATCTGTATGCAAACAGGAATATTTTCATCAGCTAGATAATCTCTAACTACTCATTATCATCTGACAAACAAATTCACAGCCACATAGCCACTTATCGCAAGATTATTAATCTACAGTTGCCTATTTATGTAAACATCTCGCTGATACACAACCTGGTTTCAGTCAACTGACTTTTGTAAACATATTTTGAACGTATAAAAGTGATTTTATTTTGACAAGGAACTTGTTATATGATATTTTTCTGATGCATGATCATTATCTCTGTTACACTGTTTTAGTACTTACGTCATTATTAAAAAAAATATTTTGCAATGCTACATTTCTAATTTTTAAGAAATGTTGTTTTTCATATGCAGTTGCATATATAGATATGCCATTCCTCGAAATATCGAGTGGTATTAGCTGAGTGGTAGCCCATTCGACTCTCAAACCGATGCACGCAGTTTCAAATAGGTTACCTATAACACCACCAGCATCGTCGTCAGTAGCATTCCACACTTTCCCAAAAACTCCAACAAACAGCAGCAAACTCAAAATTCGTTTCCCAAAAAAATATAAGAGCCACAGGGATTAGTCCGCAAAAAATATCGCGAACAAATGATCGTCACCAGCAATAAATCGGGCTCAACATCGTACCTACTGCAACACACTGCAACACACTGGTACTCGTTAAACTTTATTTTTATATTAAAAGCCGTAACTTCGGAACGCGACGGTCAGAACTGTAATCCCTGTCGTGAAACGCGAAATTTTATGTTCCACCTATATATGTACCTATATACGTGTAAATCGAATGCACATGATGGAATTAAAACAAAATGTAGATGGGTGTTCTTTGTGGATGGTTTTTTTCCAAGGTTTGTAGACATCCCTTTCCCTGCATGTATAAAAATGTGAAACGTTGTCAGTTTGTTTGTTTCTCTTTCACGCCAAAGCGGCTGAACCGATTTGGCTGAAATTTTGCACACTGATTACAGAAACTGCCAAAATCATCGTAGGAAGCTGCCAAAAGACTTTTTATCCCGGAAAATTAAAACATACGGCGGGAAAACGGGTTATCCACGCGGCACCCTCTAGCCTTATTATACAGCTACAACTAATGGGTAAAAGATGAGTAAAACAGTATTATATTATCTGTAGTAAAACTAAGTAGGGTGAGAAGCTTTCTAGTAGGAACTATTTTTTGGTGTAGTAAGTATAATAAGTGCATTATTTCAAAACAAATTAAGAGAAGATTTTATCTATATAAGGATCATTTGACTGATCGGCAGATTAGTCTTGAAAAGACTAATCTTACGCGTGATAGTAATAGTAGGTAATAGTCACTCATAATTTATTTATTTGTTTATTCATAAAAACGATAGTAAGCTTACAGTCAAACACCAAAACGCTACCTATCTTAAACAATGCGCATAAAATAACTTAAACTCGCTGATAATTTTTGCTAGCCTATCATTGAATATGTCGACATCCTGGAACTTGTGCGTAAATAGATTAAGCATAGACAACGCTCTATACGCGCTCTGTACGTGCTCTAGCGCTCTTTGTAGGCGCGTTGTTGGCATGGCAAGTGCGTAGCACGGGACATGAGAACGCTTGGTGCCGGCGACGGCTCCCGGTACGAGTGTAATTATTGGGTACAAATAAAGTCAGAGCAGCCAACACCGTCGGATTGTTAACCCTGTTGCGAAGGATCTGACAATTGTGGATAACTAGCAACAGTTGCCGTCTTACCTCTAATGTATCTACTCCAATCATACCTGATACAAATAGAGATGGAAAAAGATAAGGGTAATAACCGTACATACGTTTGTACACATATCTAACAAATTTGCGCTGAAGCCTTTCTAATATCAGAGTATACTTGGCTTCACGGGGGTCCCAGACCATCGAATCAAACTCCAACTTACTACGCACAAAAGCGTTAAATAGCATAATTGCAACTTTCACGTCTTGAAACTGCGAAGCTGTTCTCATTATGAATCCTAAAATTTTTATTTGCACTTTTGCAAACAGAAAGAATATGCTCGCGGAAATCAAGGTGCCTGCAGAATCACTATTTGTGGAATTTATCTTTGGTTGAACCCTTGTTTTTCCTCATTCAAGTCCTTCTATATTTTGTGAAAATCACTTTGTTTTGTTTTACTGCTGTTTTAACTTCTCAAGTTTTCTGTAAAAAATTTGACAAATTAAATGAGATTGAGATTTTTAAACTGTCAACACTTATTTTTTTTAATAATTATATGTTAGGTATCTTAATAAAATATCACTTTAATATAGGTGCCTACAGGAATAGTTACGTGCAAGACGTACGTGCAAGACAGGGCTTGTTACTGTATTTACCATAGACTTAGTAACGAAAAAATTCTAGGTCTGTGGTATTTCATCATCAACAGCCTGAAGACGTCTACTGCTGAACATAGGCCTCCCCTAGAGCGGCTGCTCGCCTCCTGCATCCATCAGCTCCCCGCTCATCACCAGATCGTCGCTCCGCCTACGCTGAGTCTTCCGGTTCGTGATCACCACTCGAGAACCTTTCTTCCCCATCGGTTGTCAGTTCTACGAGCGATGTGGCCTACCCATTGCCATTTCAACTTGCTAATTCTAAGAGCTATATCGGTCACTTTAGTTCTCCTGCGGATCTCCTCGTTCCGGATCTCGCAGGGAAACACCGATACTGTGGTATTTACACCTACCCTAATATTATGATCACCGACAATACCAACCACAAACCACACTGTTACAACATTTATAACCACAGCTTGTAACCTATTTAATTACATTGCTTTCAAACACCATACGAAGTGCAGCAAATAATGCACTATTGGCATGGAATATAAGAAGGTACCTCCTTATTTGGTACGAGTACAGGACACCAAACTACTGCGTATGGAAAAGGTGACCATTTTGTTTCTACTTCTAGAAGGAGAGCTGGTAGTCTAGATATATAGCCAGCCAAATGTGAAAAGTACCGAAAAAGTACCGGTGTTACAAACATAATAAGACGAAGGTAAAATATTATAGAATTGGTCAGAACTGCGGGGAGACGATGGATGCAGGCGAGCAGCCGCTCAATGTGGCGCTCTCTGGGAGAGGCCTATGTTCAGCAGTGGACGTCATCAGGCTGTTGATCCTTTTATGTCGATCTTTTCTTATATTACTTTTTTAAATAATGGTTAAAATAAAATTTTATGTTATACTTACTTTAATTAAGGCATTATACGGTTTATGAGTTCCATTATTATAAATTTCGATGATTATTAGTATTATTTTTGATTTATAATAAAGAAAATTAGATATAGTAAATGTATGTTAAGCCACATTATGTGAAATGATGTTTATGATGTTTATAACGTAACATATTTATTTAGTAACAAAATTATGGTAATCAATTTTATGAGCTTCGTCAGTAAACCGCTGATATTATTCATTAGACAATTATTATCAAAACATGAGAGGTGTCAATTCAAATAAAAGACAATTAAATATAATTATATATTCAAAATTTTAAAAAGGCACACCACCTTCCACCAGGTAACATCCTTCATCAACTCAAAGAACTGATGATCTTTCAACAACAGAACAGATTTCCTTGTAAGCTAAGAACATACTCGTTCAAAGTAAAAAGAAAAACTCCCGTTTGGGAGTTACAGTGCCGCAAACAAACAGACACGCAGGCACACAGGTACCTACCATACGTTTAACATAATTATAACAACTCTCTGTTTGGTCGGGGGCTTCATAAATTTTTAGCACTACACAGATGCTATTGTGCTACTAGGAAGGAAGGTAACACAATGATAGCAATAGCCAACGGTCTTCTTTGCCTCTATTGACATACACCAGTAGGTATCTAACATATTAATTCATAATAAAGAATAAAAATGCTTTTAATATACAATGGTTATACTTGTAGAACATGTACCACCTATAATATCTTACCAGAATAGACCGTCACCTCTCCTACAGCAATTCCAGTCAGGCCCCGTTCATACATTTACCGGTGGAACCAGGAAATTAAATTTGTTCACAATGCAACGTGCGCTGGCTTTTGATAATAGTAATTTATGTTTTCACTAATTTGCTTTTGAGTCTAGCTATTGGGCAATACCGCATGAGTCGCAAATTAATTAGGAAAGCACTTTAGTTATTGAGTTTTGCATTGTGAATTGCTTGAATTATGCATTAGAGAGATTATGCACTTGAAATTGATTACCGGGATCAACGGGATTTTTTTCTATTCCGGGAAACTAAGAGTTTTCGCGGGAAAACCACGGGAAATTTAATAATATTAAAAATTAGTAGCCCTGTTTATGGGTAAGAGGGAAGCGAAACGGGAAACGATAGGGGAAAAGGTTGAATGGATAGGCCAGCGAAGGAAGGCAGAAGAAGGTCTCTTAAATAAAAATAATACAAACAAAAAAAATCTTGCATCAAAATATCTACATGTTTCTCCCCGCACTTGACCGTTTTAGAAAACAAAAAGTATCCTAAATGTTGTTTTGAAAAATTAGCTATAGCCATACCAAATTTCAGCGAAATCCGTTCAGTGGTCTAAATCGATAAAGAAGTGTAATGCAATCAAAACTTTCAAAAAATATTCAATTTGCAGAGCCTAGTTACAGTTTTATTATACTGGGTGTAATTGAATTCATTGGCATCCTTTAAAACTAGGTACCTGCTCCTGACACCGGACACGTACGGACTAAAAATTTTTTGGCATGGATAATAACCCAAAAAATGGTATAACTTTCTTAATCAACTGCTACAGTACAACATTGAATTAAAATAATTGAGTACTGTTTTTAAATTATTCCATACAAGGTAAAAAAAAACTTTTACCAGTAACTACGTCAGGCGACGCGGCAATCTTTATAATTTTCAATTAAAAACATTTTCATTTGCACTCTTTGCCCTTTAATAATCATCAACAAATGATGTACTATCTTGCACTCAATATATGCTAATGAATTAAAATGCATCCTGTATGTACTTATAGATATTCATAGAAATCGAAATAATACTTTTGAAAATCACACCTTTGTGTGATTCTGATTTTAAATAGATCCTGAAATACAAATAAAATGGTTATGCGTTGGCGATCTTACAAGTTTTCAACCGACTTTGAAAAGGGAGGAGGTTGTCAATTGGTTGTATAAGTATTTTTTTTATTCATGTTTGTTATCTCATATACAAGTACAGTATTATATTATCTGTGCCTCATATTTCCATCATTTAAAGACCCATTTCGGAAATTATTTCTTTTACTTGAAAGTATATAGGTAGGTAGGTGTATACTTACTTTAGATTGCTCCTCCATTATTGGTAATTGAGGATTTAACCTTCTGGATTGGTCCCATAAGTAGTTTATTACAAATTAATTTATTATTACGTAAAGTTTGCAACAGGCGTAAATTTCGCAATCATTGCTGTCAAAGCTGTCAAACGTCACTTTGGCAGAGCAGAAAGCGATCGAGCGCTAGATCACCGACTGTCGGACAATCGATGAACTAAAAAGTCCATTATTTTGTTTCCGTCTATTGCTGTTCTGTTCCTAATGGCACTAGTATCACAGGCCAAATTCAGCGACAGGTGAGCAACAGGCGGGCGACTGCGACCGATTGCTAAGTGTTTGCTGTCGCGTTGCTATACTGCTGTTGCTTTGCTGTTGCAATTTTTACATAATACGGGGGCCGGTTCAGTAATTTGGTTTTTAAATCAAAATTAGGTACTGGAAAAATGTTTATGTTTTTTATTTATTTATTTATTGGAAAACCAACAGCTTATTTTAACAAAATTATTTGGTAATGTAGCCATAGAAAGCCAATTACAGGTTCTCACGAGTAGAACTAACGTAGTCACACGTGTAAACACGAGCATAATAAGGTAGAACAGCTGTTACACAAACTACCTACATAATTGTGGAAAATTTAAAGGTTACGAAGTAAGTACCTACCTATATGCAGGTACTTAAAAAAAAACATCAACATTACAACCATCGCCAAACATCAAACGTCCGCTACGAAAAATTCACTGCTCAACCATCGCCTGGCCGAGGAAGCGCTGGTGCAAAAGAGGTCAAGGTCAATTGCAAGGTCAAGTCGCTTGCTCAGCTTATTAAAGTTGTTGCCTGCTCGCCATAAGTAAGTGTTCTGCCTATAATTCGTTGAGGCTAATGGAATGTGCAATGGTGCATTGAATCTTTTTAATCTACGTGGAACATTTAGTTTAATTTTACTTGCGAGGTCTGAGCAATCAACGATATTGCTCGTAATATTCAAAAGGTATACAAGGTCTGCGATTTCACGTCTTTTTGAAAGAGGTAGAAGATGAAACTGTCTGCAAAGGTTATGGTAGTTGTCGGACGAATAAGGAATTCGCAGACGATAGCAGAGATACTTAAGAAATTTAATCTGGATTCGCTCAATTCTTGAGATGTATTTGTCATAACGAGGGCTCCAGATTTGGGATGCGTACTCAAGGTGGCTCCGGACAAATGTGCAGTAAAGAATTTTAAATGTTTTTGCCCGCTTAAAATCGCCCGAAGATCGCATGATGAACCCCAAAGCTCTTGATGCTTTAGTAACAATGGACTCAACATGATCATCAAAAAGAAGTTTCGAGTCATGGATTACTCCAAGGTCTCTAACCACGCTGCTTTTTTGTAGTAACTGTCCTTTCAACGTATATGGCGAAGATATCAATAGTTTTTTGCGGGTGAAAGTTACCACAGAACATTTAGAAGGGTTAAGGTCCAGCTTGTTGAGAGCACAGTACACATCAAGGCGTAACAAGTCAGCTTGGAGGCTCTTGGTATCGTCAATAGATCTAATAGTCCTGAATACTTTCATGTCGTCAGCAAAACACAACAGTTGACGATTATGAAAACATTCAGAGATGTCATTCACGAAAATCAAAAAGAGCAGAGGACCAAGTAGGGAACCTTGTGGAACGCCACTAGGTATGCGAACCCATCCAAAAATATAATTATTTACCACCACTGCCTGGGATCGGTTATCTATATATGAAGAAAACCACCTGAAAGATCGCCTCTTATGCCCGCATGTTCAAGCTTTGTTACTAGAAGCTTGTGGTCTATTCTGTCGAAACATTTGCTGTAATCTGTATACACTACGTCAACCAGCCGACTTAGATGGGTCAAGTTTTAAAAGATGCCTGACGACCGCTATCTACATCAATGTTAATTCTGCAAATATCGGAAATCTGTGCTTCTATGGATTTGTTAGAGGTGGCTTTATCAGGACTAGCATCAGAACATAAAAAAGTTGAGTAGAAATATTTGGAAAATATATCGCAGATAGTCTCTCCAGATGTCGCTACTGTGTCTTGGTATCTCATGCAGTTAGGGATTCCACCAGACTTCGAACGCGATTTAATGAATGACCAAAACTGCTTAGGATTGACTTCAATGGACTTTTCTATCGTTACTAAATAATTCTGATAGCATTGGTTTTCTAGACATTTTACCCTGTCACGTAAGAGCTTGTAGGTTTCCAGATTTACCCTGTTCCCATAAATTTTAAATTTTGAATGATACTTGGACTTTTCTTTGATTAACTTTTTAAGAGCCGGAGTGTACCAATCTGGATAGGACATATTATATTTTATAGCAGTATCGCCTGCTTAGCGTAATCTACAGATTAATTGGTAACAGAAAAATTTAAATCATGAGCGGGATTTGAACTCGCATCCATCCGTGTCTTTAGCCGGGACTTGAAAACATTTATAGAAATGATAATATTATCTAAGTATTTTTCAGTGGCCCTCTCTGGGAGAGGCCTATGTTCAGCAAGGGACTTCTTCAGGCTGTTGATCATCATCAACAGCCTGAAGAAGTCCCCTGCTGAACTGAGAAATCATCATCATCGTCATCAGACTGATGACGATGATGATGATTTCTCAGTATGAAATTAAGGCGATAGTCAGTTTAACCCTTTTTTCAAAAGTAGGTAGTATGTAAACGCAGATCGACTTCAATGCTCAGTGCTCATTTTCCTCATTTTCATAAAACGCGAGACGTAAAGTAAACTTCAATGAAAAAGTGGAGACTTTCACATAACTTATTCTGTTTGCTTAAGTTACGGAGCTCGGAGGCGTGATGCGATTCTAGTCTCAGTCTTTGAGTCGTTCGCTCGCTTTGATGTAAAAATCATCCGGTCTCCCCACTACAAGTGTCGACCAATATTGACATGGTTGCAGGCTTGTTGCAAGAGTAACACGAAACCAGAAAGAGCTTATTCTTGAAACATATTTTTTCCGTGGGATAAGGTAATCATGAGGTAATCTATATAGCAAGAACAATTCTCATTTTCTTTATCTCTACCGGAGCACGTTTTTGAAGTTGACAATTTTTTTTGTGATCGACCTTTTGTGACCTTTTGACAGTGCATAGAATCCTGAAAAAAGGTATTTGAATACCTACTTGATTACCTATATACCTACTTTAATTGTGCTAAGTACGTGGGTAGAGTACGTAAGTTACTAAAGAAATCCTTACCATAGGTACTTAAGTGTAGGTATTGTCATAAGCTCAATGGGCTGGACAAAAATCCATAAACCTCCACTGATTGGGAAAGTAAATGAGGATTTATGAACTATAATGATGATGAAATATCAGTTTGTAGAAATTACAACCTGATTTAACTTGTTCGTATAATAACAACCAAAAAGGTATTAACGAAGTAGCTCCCAGAATAGGCGTCCTCACTCGTACAAAGGGGCCAACTCAACTATTTTTCCATGTTTTCATCACTTCACGCCTGGTCTGTCTTTTGATTCAGTGGCTGTGTAATGTGGTGTTGCCGCATTTATTTTGCACTCTTCCCTTGGTGTTGCTAGTTTATTTTGCATTCTCTTGGTGGTGCCAGTTATTCCACAGCTCTTTGAAGTCAAAGCTCTTTTGACTTTACGGTGGCTTAGTCTACGCTGACCACAGTAGCACTGAATGATATTTTTTACGCTGAATAGTCTTGTGGACCTAGATTTTTAGTTAAAGGATAGTCTCGCTTCGTAGTTTTTAATGAGCGTCACTGTTATAATTAGGCTACGTTTCCACCAGAGATGTGCGAGGATGGGTAGCGAGGGATGTGATTGTCAAGTACCTATAGAATCACTTAATTTACCTAGCCTCGCTCAGCGCAGGTCTAGTGGAAACGGCTCAGCGGACCGAGATCTTTGTACATGCAAAAACAAGAGAAAAATGTGTGCTACGGATGTGTTGCGAGGGATGTGTGCATGGGATGTGTTGCAGGGGATGTGTGCGGACAGAGGCGCGCTCGCTCCGCTCCCACTACACCTCACCCCACGCGCATCAGAAACGAGCCCGCTAAACATCCTCGCACCCACCGCTCATCCGCACACCGTTTCACAGCGTCGCTACGAACCCTCGCAGCGCTCACTGCTCAGTGGCCTAGCATATCTCCGGTGGAAACACGCCGTTTCACAGCCTCGCTACGCATCCTCGCTCCACCCAGCTGCCTCGCACATCTTTGATGGAAACGCAGCCTTAGGGTCATTGTAAGTTAAAGCCCAATTAAATGAGTTAAGGCCTGAGAATTTTGTTATATCAGATTTAATTTATTGTGTAGGTAGGAGCGCGATCGTCATGCAAGGAGTCGACGACGTTAGAGGGAATTCGTCCAACGACGTCGTCGTGGACTTGCTGGACTTCGGAAGACTCGACGTTCTGGGAAGTCGACCTCAACTGAACCTATCGGTCAAATTAAGTTGGTTACATATAGTAGTATTAAGAATATTTGATAATAGCAATTGCAGCCTACGCATTTTCAATGGGAAGACTACCAAATCAGCTTCTCCTCAGTTTCCCCGAATCGATCTATAAATCCATTTTAAGCGAAGTGTGGTTGAAATGGCTGATAAAGAGTCGATAGAAGGCTATAATGGGAATAGATGAAAAATTATTCATACTCGCGTATTGACTGTGCGACGACAAGGGGCGACGCGTGAGGCCGCGAAATATGATACAGGGCTGCCAAACGACGTTATATAACCAATACCTATATTATAGACTAGGTAGGTACCTAAGTACTTACTTCATTCAAAACTTTAAAAACTAATAAGTAAGTATCACTGAACTCAATATAAATTATATTGCACCTACCTATAATAGTTAAACACGAATTATACCTAGGTACTTATACATTTATTACATTGATATACCTACCTAACTACCTAAATAATGTCGGTAGATAGAGAAAATTGAAACTCGAAATTACATCATGTTTAAAAACATTTAGACGCTATGTACCTACTGCATATTATAATTATTATCTCTACACAAATATATAAAATTGAAATGTTTGTTTATTAATTGGAATGTGGGTTCCGACTGAAAATCAGTTATTAACGTCCTACGACCTTAATTGCATGCTGAGTCGGGACCTATATCATGTCGTCACACAACATTATATTTATAGTGTCTTTCTTTTTGTCGTGATTTGTCTTGATTAAGTGCCTACTGGTAAAAATGTAATGTTGTGTGATGTCTTGCATAAATGTATTTTCTTTCATTCTGTCTTTATCTATTACTAGGTCTTTCACACCAAAATGTTGAACTGATTTTGATGATTTAGTTGCTCATAGATTTCTTACTCTGCCTAGATCATCATAGGAAACCTTTTTATCGTGGAAAATTAAGGAAAATAGATAAATTGTGGGTAAAGCCGTAGGCCACGTCTAGTAACTGGTTTACCCAGTTTAGAGTAAGTTTACCCTTTTCTTATTTTATTGAATGAGCATTGAGCGCTGAGCCAACAACGCTGAGAAATCCAACGAATCTTTTTTTTGTTTCTTGGTTAGGTGTTTCTGTAGTAGGTAACCCTAGAAAGATCATGTCTCGAAGCGAACTGAAGTCGGATGTCAACGCGTGACGCGTTTTGAATGTGCCTCCGCACGGTGGCTCATAATAAATAGAATGTTTTTATCGGGAACCCGCACTCACTGCCAGCAAATATTGTGTTGGTAATCTTTGCACAAGCGTTTTAAAAAAAATAAGCAGTTTAAAATAGGGAATAATGCGTGGTTCCACAATTCCGTAAAGAGGTCACATAAATAGCAAATAAGCAGTAATTTTTTTTATACATACGAGTGCCAAACAATAGATGGTCCAAAATGGTCACCTTCGCGACTTAGGTGGCGCATATGGACATCCGCAACATTGTAGGCGTAGTCAATAGTAAATACTTTAAATCTATTAAATTATATATCCAGTAGGTAATAATAAATATGTACGTATAGATATACAACTGTATGCTCTGATTATTTGACAGGTAGATGATCTATTGACCGTGTGGTCCCGGCTTGCGAATAGGACCATCCCATATTTCTTCCCAATGGGAGCCATAAGAGCCGGCTAAGGGAATATCCAGGGAATGAGCAACAGCATTCTCCTGCCAAACGCTTATCATGGGGGGTTTGCCATAATCATATGGCAAACCCCCCATGATAAGCGTCCAAAGTGGAGTTTTATGTGGGGTGCCAGTGATCTAAGACTGTATGATTCTAACCTCTACTCTATCACGTTACTACCTACGTACCTCTACAGAACGTAGAACAAATGAAACTATGCCAAAAACAACGTCATCTGCTAGTCTATTATTGAATGTCAGTTTTAGGGAAACAAACGCGTTTCATCCACTCTCTATAAATCTATTTTATTTGAAGGCATATTTCCGTAAAGCATTTTATTTATATTACAGCTGTTCATCCATCCATCAATCCGTCAATATCTTACACTAATAAACGTCGCCAAAGTAATCCTGCGATCCAGTTCTTCATAGCGATAGTTATGTAGGTTATCTATTACCTACTCATTGAAGACGGCAATGATGCACGAGAGACGCGGAGCACTGCCGTGTGCTTTACAGCTTCACGAATCCAAACCTTTGCACTTGATATCCAGGTCATGCCAATCCTCGTCTCACATTCCATTCACGCCCAAGCCAAAGAGGTTCGCAGTTCACACCCCTGTGGTGCCCATAAGCTATACTTTCTTCCACAAACTTACACCTTGAAAACTGATGTACCCAAGTGTTTACGTTACACTATAGAGTAATGTAAAATATTTGTATGAAATCCTTAGGCGCCACAGTGCCACTGCAACTACATGTACCTTGCATCTATACCTACCTGTGGTGCAGAGACACAGTGCTGGATTTCTGTACAATAGCTAAGCTAGATCTATATAAATTCCTTCTACAGTGGCTTTATACTCACATTCTGTAAACTTAATACCTACGATAAGTTAATGTCAATCAAGGTAGGTAGGTCATACTTATAAGTGTACTTATATGCATAAGTATTGCCTGTGAAGTTATTATAATGCATTACCTATTCAATAAATTAAATCTGAAACCTCGATAATACGGCTGTTACGCCGATAAACACGTCTCAGCGAGCTTCATTCAAATTGCAATACTGCCATTGTATTGATAGAGGGGAGCTTTAAATCTTTGATTGATCACATGCAGGATACACAAAAATATGGTTGAGTGTTGCCAATTTTAAAGTAGGGACTCACCTACCTACCCGTGAACTCATGGTGCTTGCTTAATATAAAGTTCTCAGTTATTAATCTCTTAGTTATAGAAACCCGATTCACTTATAATAAAATATATTAATGGTTAAATCAAATTCAAGCTTCGATCTAGTCTTAAAATAATTAATGTCACTAAAAGATATTCTCCTACATACTTACATGTACTTATAGGATTATTTCTCCTAAAGACAAACACCAAGTTGGAGTTACCTAGAGCCAGGTTGTCATAAATATAAAGCTAAGCTTACAAGAGAAACACAAATGCAAAAATTTGTAAGCAGGCAACTGATACCCGGGTCCCAGTTGGAGATTACTGGTCTTCGCCTATCTTGGCAAAAATACAGACATGGTTGAAACAAGATTAGAATGTGATTAAGTAGGTATATCTAGACTAATACCCGCCGATGCCTTTGAGCCGATGACTGCAGGAGGCGAGCAGCCGCTCAAAGTGGCGCTAGGAGGAGGCCTATGTTCAGTAGTGGACGGCTGTTGATGAGACTAATACCGAGTTATTTATATAAAATTGCCAGAAATTATCCCTTGATTACTGCACAAACTATACCTACCTAAAGCAAGAGATACTAAATTGTATTAGGTATATTTGTATCATAAACCCCATACCATATGTATAGTACCTATATATGTAATTAAAATATATTAGATTCACTGCATAGATGAACTTTTACACTTATAGTGAGCCTAAAGTCTATTAAAATAAATTAATTTAGTTATAAGTACCTATAGGTTTGTTCCTAAACCGTCTTCATCTCTATTTAGCGGAACCGAGAGTGTCTCATACTAATCCAGCGCTGTTTAGGCGCTAAGCTCGCATTTTAGTGAAATTCAGCGCAGGCTGCATCATACATGAGTAATCTCGTTAGTGCAACAATGGTAGCGGCTAATCTGATACGAAAGCGCCAGTTTTGGGACTAAGCCGAAATAAATGCAATCTGATTACAGATAATGGGGTGTAGAGCTTTCCACTTTAGGTTTTGGTGGAAAATTTTACTTAGAGTTTCTTTCAACCAATCAATTACTTAGGTAGGTAATTATTAAAAAGTTTTAAGTTTCACAAGAATACGTCTAAATTAATTATAAGCCATACATAATACCTAATATATATATATTTTTTTATGTAAACGAATGGTGTGACGAGCTAGTCGTTCACCTGGTGTTAGAGTAGATAGTGGTCAGATTGCCATCTGTAATGGGCGGCCGTGACGCTTATTGTCACTCAGAAATCAAAATTAAAGTTTCGCGTAACACCGCACGTCATAAATAAAATATGAACCATTTATTTATTAGACAATTTTAAAGCGGCTAGTATACAGTTTATTTCATTTGCTTATAGCCGCACGTTATTTGCACGACTTATACTTTCATCCAAAATACCGCAGAGCCTGAAAACAAAAGTTTTCAACCAATCAACCAACACAGGTAATACACACGTGTTGCCAGTGATGAGTTATATGGTATGGCACTGAAACGTGGTCACTCTGTTGGCCTCATTAGTATGTACCTAAAAGCTCGAAGTCACGCACCGACAACCGATGGGGAAGAAAGATGCTCAAGTGGCGATTACGAACCGGAAGACGCAGCGTAGGATGGCCGCCAGCAGAACGACTAATAACTTGGTCAAAACCATGAGGACCCGAGGTAAGCAGCTACCAATCCAGCCAATTTGAGTAGCTTACTTAAGTGGCACTCTCTGAGAGAGGCCTATGTTCAGCAGTGGACGTCTTCATTGCTGATGATTAACTTTCTCATTGAAAATGCAAATAATTTTTACCTACTGAAACAGTTGAATAGCATTCGGACATTTTCCAAAACAGTTCAACAAGATTTACCACCAAAATATTTCAAGTTCCCAATATTATTTCTAAACATATCGGGAGAGGAATAATTTAAAAGTCCCCGAGGAAATGGCTACTCGAAATGCGTAATTCCACATAGCGATCCCCGGTCACAGGCTAAAATGTAAAATGGCTCCCTTGCATTTTTTTCGTAAGTGCCATAAAGTATGACATTTATTACGGTCAGATCTGCCTCAACCACTATTGATAGGCAAATGAGAGACTTTTTTAAAAGAAAAACGATGTCTGCTTTTTATGTGTTCTCCGGATAAGATGTTTTAAGAATCTGCTACTCGCATCTCAAGTTTTGCTCGTAATGGGCGATTTTCTGTTTTTGTTACAACATTCAAGAGAACTTGATGGTCAATCCCAGAATATTTAGAGATTTATTTGCTTGTGGAAAAACATTTTCTATTAATTAAACTGACTGGTGTAAGTAGGTAAGTCAGCAAAAAATTTCCATATGAAAAGTGAGCTCGAAAACTGAAAAGAAAACTACGACGAAGCAGCTGAAAGTTTCTGTTTAGGTAGGTACAGATAGTAAAGATATGATATAGGACAAGTATATAGTTTGATATAGGGCTAATAACCTCAGAAAGAATTCTAAAATAGAGCCATCATCGCAGATAAGGGCAATAACTCAGCGAATAGGTCAAGCACAATAGTGAGTGGCACCGATAATCGTATATTAAAGCCCTTATCCCTATGAGCACCTTTGCGACAATGGAAAGGAATATAATGTCGAAAAGTGGCCACATAAAAATGACATACGGTTCGACGACGACGTGGTTAGATGGAAAAAATATAGCGAGCTTTCCCACCGCAATATGGCGCTCTGATAAAATTGAATGATGCGGAATTTTGTAGTTGGTACTTTATCACTTTTAAACAAATCATTTATTGGAAATGGTTAGGATCTTATGTAGGTCTATGTAACCCTTTTATATACTGAAGATTAATATCTTCAATATGGTATAGTAATAAAGGAAGCAAAGTATCTATTCTACACATGCAGTAAAACTTAATCAGTAGCTAAGAAAATAATTATTTATTTCAAGTAGGTAATAGGTAGGTAGGTATTCATTGCTTATAATTATTGTTACCATATGCCGGTGACCGAGACACGACAACTCAATATAGGTATAGCTGCCTAGTAGCATATAGGTAGGTACCTACTTATTTAATCATAAAAAACCGCCTCAAAAATACTGCACTCTAAATCACCAAATCCTCTCACATCTTTTGGATAAAACTGTTTCGCACATCAGGTGGCAAATGCGAAATCGTAATAAAACTATCGCATGATATGTATGTATATGTAAAATAGCCATAATATTGAAAACTTCCAAAGTCCATCAATAAATGTGCCGCTGTGCGGGGAAATGCGGCTCTAAGATTGGAGCTGGAAATTCGTTCATCGATGTCGATAGTTTAAGCTTTTCTTGTCTTTTTACTTGGTTATGGTAACTTTTTAGCCAGCATCACCTAGGTGCCTTCATTATATAATTATACCTATTGATGTTATCATACCTTGTATCAGAGCTTAAACTTTTAATTTATTTATTTGTTTATGTAGGTATAGGTACACAAAACAAATTACAATCAATTACTTTTATCTTGTTAGAATTTCATTGCCGATTACTGTATTTCATAACTGAATTACTGATTAATTTATGTATTAAACATGTTGTATCATCGATACGTAAGGTTAACGGTGCGCGGTGTTATTAATTTTAATATCCAAAGAATATTTTACTAAGTATTTCAATTCTAATAATTATAGTAGGTACCTATACCTACTTAGGTACCTAGGTACCTTAATGTTATAATGTAAATGGTAAAATTATTTTTTTAATAGATGAATATCGGGTACGTTTGTAAAAGGTAGGAAGTTTTGTGTTTTGTGTATGAAGGGGTCGAGGAGGTGAGGACAAACTACATTTTAGTATACTTAGAATTTATTCTTGAGCTAACTTTACCTACATTGCTACAACGAGAGCACACACAGACTACTATATGTCACAGAGTATAGCGCATTAGCCAGAAAGGCAGCACCAGACGGGTGCGTTCATTCACAGATAAACAATAATACTTAACACTCCCCCTCAATTGCAAAGTCAATGTTTCTTATTAAACCTAATCTAAAACTTAATTACTTACTTATATACATTTACTTTGTAATTGGACAAATCTTAAAAAAGAATTAAATTGGTGTATATTCCCCTTAACACAAATTAAAATAATTGACATTTATTACACATTAACACTTTGGAGATACTATCCTCTTAACAAATCTAGAGTTACTTCTCTCTTAACTAACATAATTTTGAGAAACAATAATACATACTAGTTCTCTCCCCCTCAACATTAAATTTTTATGAAAATACAAAATTGAATGTTGCTTAAATCAACTCTCTTTTACATTCTTACTTAATTATTACATAGTCATTTATAATTCAAAGTAGTTTCATCATCATCATTAACAGCCTGAAGACGTCCACTGCTGAACATAGGCCTCCCCCAGAGCACGCCACCTTGAGCGGCTGCTCGCCTCCTGCATCCATCGGCTCCCCGCGGCTTTCACCAGGTCGTCGGTCCACCGAGTGGGGGGCCGGCCCACGCTGCGTCTTCCGGTTCTTGGTCGCCACTCGAGAACCTTTCTTCCCCATCGGTTGTCAGTTCTACGAGCGATGTGGCCTGCCCATTGCCACTTCAACTTACTAACTCTAAGAGCTATATCGGTCACTTTAGTTCTCCTGCGGATCTCCTCGTTCCGGAGCTTATCTCGCAGGGAAACACCGAGCATAGCTCGCTCCATAGCTCGCTGCGTGACTTTCAGCTTACTAATGAGGCCAACAGTAAGAGACCATGTCTCAGTTCCATAAGTCATCACTGGCAACACACACTGATTGAAAGCTTTCGTTTTCAGGCTCTGCGGTATTTTGGACGAAAAGATAGGACGAAGCTTCCCGAACGCTGCCCAGCCGAGTTGGATTCTTCGCGCCACCTCTTTGTCGAAGTTGGACCTACCTAATTGGACAATCTGTCCTAGGTAGACATACTTGTCGACAACTTCGAGAGTATCGTTCCCAACAATTACCGGTATAGGTGGAACATGAGCATTAGACATGATCTTTGTCTTGTCCATATTCATCTTAAGACCAACCTGCTGGGAGACTCTACTGAGGTCGTTGAGCATGGTGCTAAGGTCCTCGAGCGATTCCGCCATTATGACTATATCATCGGCAAAACGAAGGTTAGTGATGTACTCGCCATTTATGTTGATGCCAGATCTTTTCCACTCCAAGAGCTTGAAAACATCCTCCAATGCGTTTGTGAACAGTTTCGGAGTAGTTTACACAAATTTTAATTCAACAATCCCAATTCTATATTATGGTATCAATCATGGTAAGTACAGTAGTAACATTTACATAGTAGTTAGTTTAGTTATAACATGTCCATATTTATTGAGTATTCTACAGAATATTACGTAGTCATCATGGTAAGTACCTATTCAGTTTCAGTTACAAATTATAGTAATTATTATATTAACATTAAATTCTATCAATCATAGTAATATTAGTTGTAGTATAGTAGTTACATAATACCTAATTTATTACAAAAATATGCATGTTTATTTTGGCATAATGCCTTTGTTAGAGCATCAGCTATGTTATGGTTAGTTGGTACATAAGATAGTTTTATCAGGTAAGTTTGTATAGCATCTTTAATGAAATAGTATTTTATATTTATATGTTTAGTGCGCTTACTATTCTCATTATTTTTTATCATATTTATTGCACTTTGGTTATCTATCAGTAGATGTAGTTCTAGGTTAGTACAGTTAAGTTCGCTTGATATACCCTTGATATATATTAATTCTGTTACAGATTGTGCACCTGCCACAAATTCTGCCTCGGCGGTTGACAACGCGACGGATGTCTGTTTTTTGGTGAACCAAGAAACTAAGTTATCACGGTAGAATATAGCACATCCACTTGTACTCTTCATATCTGTCTTGTTTCCTGCCCAATCTGCATCTGAGTATGCTGTTATATTTTTTGTATTTGATTTTGTATATACCAATCCTTTATTTATTGTAGTTTTTAGATAACGTAAGATCCTTTTACTTGCTTTCCATAGTTCAATATTTGGTTTATCAAGAAATCTGCTCAGAAATGTGACTGAAAATGTAATATCTGGTCGGCTGTTAATTGATATGTATAATAATGACCCTATTAACTCTCTGTATGGCACATTAATTATTTCTTGTTCTTTGTAAATATTTCCATTAAAATTTGGTTCCATTGGTGTATCTATAGGTCTACAATCTTGCATGTTGAATTTAGTTAAAATTTTCTTTATTAACTCTGTTTGTTTTATTTCAATTGTGTTCTTTGTTCGAGTAATTTCCATCCCTAAATATTCTTTAATTTCTCCAAGATGGTTGGTATTAAATTCCTTCTTCAATAGTTCTATTATTTCTTCGTCCTTTCCTATAGTTAAAATGTCATCAACAAATAGGAGTAGAAATGTCTTGCCCTTTTTATATAAACAGCAATCATATTTTGATTGTGTGAATCCTTGTTTAGTTATAAATTCATGAAAACGTTTGTTCCAACATTTTGGTGCTTCTCGTAAGCCGTATAATGCCTTTTTCAATCTTAGTACCTTTCCTTGAGGTATTTGTACACCTTGTGGACATTTTATATAAACTTCAACGCCTAAGTTCCCGTTCAAAAAAGCTGTAGGTACATCCAGTTGGTTTACACATAGATCTTCTTGAATTGCATGACTTAGCATTAGTCTTACTGTTGACAGTCTCGCTACTGGTGAATAACAATTATATGTATTCTCTTCTTGAAAGCCTTTAGCAACTAATCTTGCCTTTTTAACATCATTTTGTTTAGTCTTAAAAACCCATTTTGTGTCGATTGCCTTCATACCCTTTGGTAGATCTGTTATTTCCCATGTTCCTAATTTCTCATGTGACTCTATTTCCTTCTTGATAGGTTCTTCCCATTCTTCTTTTCTTTTCATTGCATCATTGTAATCTTGTGGATCTCCTGTGTATAAACAGTATGCTGTATAAACCTCATAATCATGTAACCTCTTTGGTGCATTTATTGTTCTTCCAGTTCTTGTTGTATTTGGTTGTAAGTATTCTCTTTCTGTTACGATTTCATCATTTATATGGTCTTCGTTTCTATTTTCCATTCTCTGCTGTCTATCTTCATTGAAATTATTTTCTTTCTCTCTTTCCTGACTTTTCTTTTCTTCTTTTGCTTCCTCTGAGCTTCTATGTTTCACATTTTCTTCTGCTGCTTCTTCTTCTTCTTCTTCATAATAATATTCATATGTCCTTTTTTGGTTACTGTTCTTTTCCTCTTTATATACATAGTCAGTTTCATCAAATCGCACATCTCTCGAATATATCACTTTATCTTTTTCTGGGTCCCACAGTCTATAACCAGCTGCTGAATATCCCAACATTCGTGATTCAGTTGCCTTTTTATCAAATTTATTTCCTCTTGGTAGTACCACATTCCATGCTTTACTTCCAAATGTTCTCAATTTTGTCAAATCTAGCTTTCCTCGCATTATTTCCTCTGGTATTTGAAAGTTTATTGCTGATGTCGGACATCTATTTAACTGATAGCAGGCACATGCCACTGCTTCTCCCCAAAGATGTTTAGGAAGCTTTGTCTCAATCATTAAAGTTCTAGCTCTATTGTACAATGTCCGATTCATGCGTTCGGCCACTCCGTTCGATTGTGGTGAATATGGTTGTGTATACTGTATAATAATGCCTCTATTACAACAGAAATTCTCTATTTTGTTATTCTTAAATTCTCCACCATTATCACATTTTATGTACTTTACTCTTGTTTCCTTTTCATTTTCCAACTGTCTTATATAGTTCAACAAATTATTGGTAGCCTCGCTTTTCTGTTTCATTAAATATACAACACAAAAATGTGAAAAATCATCAATTATTAGCTGGTAGTACAGCTCTCCGTGTATTCCAGTCGTTGACATAGGACCTGCCACATCTGTATGCAAAAGTTCTCCAATGTAATGAGACCTTGGTTTTTGTACTGGATTGAATGGTAAACGGGTTGACTTGCCTAACATGCAGGGACCACAGGTGCTATCGGTGGCTGGTAGATTCATCATTTTTAAACTGTTGTTGTTCAGGTGACCTAGACGTCTGTGCCATAAGTCTGAATTGCTCGCACTGTAACATGAATCATTATATGAAAGGTATATTTCCATTTCTAAAATAAACAGTTTACCTGCACTTTTGCCTAATAGCTTATTCTGTGTTTTATTGTTTAAGATTTCCACACCATTTTCACTGAATTTTACACTACAATTGTTTTCTAAGACCTTCTTTACAGATAGCAAATTAAATTTCAAATTTTCAACTATCACCGCTTGTATTGTTACCCTATTTCCATTACATTTAAAATCAATAGTGCCCTTTTTATTTGCTGTTATAAATTCCCCATTCGCTAAGTATATTTTCATTTCTCTGTCCATTGTATGTACATTAGTCATATATTGTTCAAAATTTTGTTGTATTAAATGTTCTGTGCAACCTGAATCTATTACCCACTCAACTAAATTATTGTCTACATAATTACAATTGTTTTTAATACCTGTCAAGAACATAAATCTTTTTTCATTTTCCTCTTCTATTGCTGCTGCTGCTTGGTGTCCTCGTCCAATACTTCTTCCTTGACTTCGTCCTCGACCTCTGCTTGCGTAATTATTATATTGTCCTCTTCCTCTATTGTTATAATTTTGTCCTCGTCCATGATGTCCACTATATGATATTCCTTCATTTTGTCTTCCATTGTAAAGTCCTCTTCCATATTGTCCTCCTCTATCTAGTCCTCTTCCTTGTCCTCCATGTTGAAATCCTGCTTGATGTTGTTGTTGTCCTCTTCCTCGGGATGAACTGCGACACTCCCTGGCAATGTGTCCCATTTTTCCACAATGGAAACATTCTTTGTTTTGAAATGCTGCATAACTGAATGAATTATTATTATTCTGTTTTGTTATTTTGTTCTTCAATTTTAACTCTGCATCTAGTAATTTACTTTTCACAAAATCCATAGTTAGTATTTCCGTTGTTGTTTCCATTGCAGTAATAATTGGTTGATAAATATCCGGTAATGACATTATTAAATATGTTACTTTATCTGTTTCTTCCATTTTATTTATGTTTTCGATATCACGCACTATTTTGTCGTATTTGTAAAAATAATCTTTCAAGTTTTCTTCTTCTCTACACTTCATACTAATAAGTTGCTTTCTTAGATATATATTTGACAATGTGCTTTTTCTTTCATATATGGTTTGCAGTTTTACGATCTTTTTTTTTTTTTTTTTTTTTTTTTTTTTTATGTGATTGAATGACGTGACGAGCAAGTCGTTCACCTGATGTTAAGTGACACGGCCGCCCATAACAGTTGCAGTGTCACCCGGAACTTTAAAACAATAAAGTTTCACGTGACACTGCACTGCGCACGTCATCCTGAGACATCACCCAGTCTAGCAATCAGATTACTAAACTGAGTGATCAGATCATAAAGTCTCATTTGCCCAGTAATTTCACTAGCTACAATGCCCTTCAAACCGGAACACAGTAGTGCTTGCACACTACTGCTTGGCGGCAGAATAACTGGCAAAGCGGTGGTACCTACCTAGACGAACTTTGCAGAAAAGTCCTACCACCTAGTGTTTGCAGTAGTTTCACCCTTGATATATTCTAATTGATTGTCTGCCAGAGCTTGGATAATTATATTTCGCGCCTTCGCGTCCATTTTCTTGTGTTGTTCTATATTATCGATGTCGCACTTTGGTGAAATTGCCTGTATGCAATCTTGCAGCTCCATGATACTTTTTATTCGAAATAGCCAGCTTGAAAAGTTTTTGTCATTGAATACTGGAAGTGATGTTGTACTGAGGTGATGCGACGCCATGTTCTTTTGAAAAACTTTGGATTCTACTTTTGCACTGTAACTTTTACTTTCTGAAAAACTAGTAACTATGCCATCTGGCTGTCTCCTGGACCCATGACCTTTTGTGTTTTGTGTATGAAGGGGTCGAGGAGGTGAGGACAAACTACATTTTAGTATACTTAGAATTTATTCTTGAGCTAACTTTACCTACATTGCTACAACGAGAGCACACACAGACTACTATATGTCACAGAGTATAGCGCATTAGCCAGAAAGGCAGCACCAGACGGGTGCGTTCATTCACAGATAAACAATAATACTTAACAGGAAGGAGTATTGGAAAGAAACAAGGAAAGTGGGTAACCGTAACCTTTTAATAATAAAAGATTAATTTAGTTCTAATTTCGTTTTCATCGATACCTACAAACTTATTTATCCTAACCACATCTCTAACTTTACGGAGAGGCGTCAAAACGCACGAACCGCAACTATCAAAGAGAAATCTTTTCCGTGTATCAATAAAGTCGATCGAGGCGACGACGGCGACGACTAGACACATTGCTTTCTTTATGTCCCTGTGTGATGTGGTATTATTATAGCAGTGAGTAGGTAACTTATTACCTATATGTGAGCATGTGTGGGTGGCCTGTTTACCTACCTACCACTTATAACTGTAGCTTATACAGCACAAGGACAATCACAAGTTCATGAAACGCACTGATGTCATACATAATAATTTACTTAATTTAGTATTATCTATGAATCCTGTAGTATGTCGATATATTATTTTCAAAATCATCAGCTATATTATCTGCTAACGTCAAATACTCTACATTAGCAGCTCTACCGGGTTTGTGCAAGGCCAGTGTGAATTCAAGCCAAAGCCACAGAATAGATATATAGCACTAGGCCAAAGCGGGGATAAGCCAGGGGCCGAGCGGCAGGGTTGTCTAAGTTAAAATGGTTCCAATGCGCAATAGTTTAGGTAATTTATTATTACACTGAATATAATGGGTATTTTAAAAATCCACTATATATAAGCCCTCCATTTTATTTAGTTCAACTACTACACAAAGTTTCATGATCTTATTTAAAGTATTCATTGAATAATCGCTGTTTATTTGTACGGATTTGAGGTAACTTTGTAATTTTTTTCTATTGAGAAAATTTTATTAATTCGTGTTTTCACTATACATTTGCAGTAGCATTAGTCCTGAACTTTACCATATATTAATTTCAAAGTCATTGTTGCAATATTGTTGACAGGACACTGCTTCATGCTAAGCCTTTTAAACATTTTGGCGTTGTATTGGCTCATACAGAAATCAGAATGGTGTGACCATCAGTTGTGATATAGTTTACGGCCGTAAACTAAAATGACAAAAGCAGAATACCTACCAAATGCTACCAAACCATTGGTAGGTAGCTACTACGGGTTACAATAACTGCAGTTCACAATGCTAATATGCGACTATGTTATAGAAAGGTTGCAAAACTGATTTGTAGGAATATTTTTCCTTATTATTATATTGCCAAACTGCTTGTCAATAATATATTCACTCAACCTGTATTACTCGTGTAGCTATATTGTGTTGTGTTACACTTGTACCTACAATAATAGGGCTTACCCATGTTTTAGTACAATTCACTGTGCTTCGGAAGGCACGGTCGTAAGACAATAATGGCGGGCCGTCAGCCAGCTTGTTTGTCTGTCCATGTTATAAAAAAAACAGTAGGTAATACTAAGAGCTCTAGGTCCAGGTCAAGGTCTTCAGGTATTTTTACAGCTTAAAAAAGTTACGTTAGGCTGCCAATGTTACCAATCCCTTCAAATAAACCAATAACGACAACAAAGGCAGCCTGCTCAATGCGGTTAGGGCGTGAAATTATTTTCCTTAGCGTATGCAGATAAGCAGGGGTGTCAGGGAGGGGAAGGATTAGTTACGGTTTATTTTTTATAGGATTGCTATGATAAATGTTACCATTGGACCGCCTAACGGGTGGTGCGTGTAACGTATCCAAATAAGCTGAGGAAGATATCCAGCATTGATGTGTTCACGCACAAGATCAGTAAGTATAAGAGTTAGGTAGGTATATATATAATTATGTTATATTATACATAATACATACATAACGCCCGACGATCACGTACATAGACCCTGGACCCTAACTAGGATTCCCTGTATCTAGGGACCCAGGAACTACAAAGACCATGGTCCCACAACACCCAGGCACAGAACAAGTATTTGCGGTTTTTTTTTACGAGCACAAATAAGTATTTGTAGAGGTTCTATTGCGGGAATCGAACCCGCCGCCTCCGGGCTATGAGCCGACTTGCTCAATCACCATACCACAGAGGCTGTCAAATATGTTTAATGTACATACTCCATGGACGTATCATCCTCCATGACATACTCTCAAGATAATGATCGTAGCAGACAACAGCAACTGTGGTGTGGTGGTTGAGTAGATCGGTCCATAACCCGGAGGCGGCGGGTTCGATTCCCGCGGCAGGACAAGCGTTTGTGTACAGGAAAAAAGCACATAGATACTTGTTCTGACTCAGGGTGTTGTAGGACCATGGTCCTCGTTGTTCCCTCCTTATACCCTAGATATGGGGAGTCCTACTTATAGAGTCCAGAATCTATGTAGGTAAGTGATCGTTGGATATTATTTATTTTTATCATTCTCCTACTTAATGTGATTTTCGGGTCTAGCCCGGACATTTGGGAGGCATTGGTGGGGCCGAAGCTAACACCCTGACCCCTGTTGAGTACAAAATTAATTATAACTGACAAGTCATGGTATGGCATATGATAAACCATTTTGTATAAGTAGGTGAAGGTAAAGAATAAATCTGGGCTGTTGTGGTGAACATTTGATGGATGATGTACATTGGGTTATGGGATGAGATAGCGGCACCTGCCAATTTTGTCTTATATCAAAATGTTTGTGGTAGGTGATGACTTGCTACCCAATAAATGGGCCCCCTATAGTGGCTACCGCATATTGGTGCCGAGGAAGCAACATTGATGTGGGTGGCTTAGGGTGTCGAGAGGTGTGCTGCACTTTCACTGAACGCTACTCGCGGTGTTATGCCCTTTAACACTTCCACCCTGGAGCTTAGGATTTAGCTCTTGTGACTTCCACCCCCGGACAGCCAGTTAAGGCAAGCCAGGCCATTTAGCCCATTGGAATCAGGGTACGCGGTGTCGCCACTCACCGACGGCTCGCCAGAAAGCTGCCCCTGCGTTATTATTATTATTATTTATATTTGTTCTTTAGTAGCGTCGACGAGCAGTTACCAAAACAGAGCATACTAGATGCTAATTGCTAGCATATCATTTATCATGATGCAATTGGTTAGTCAACATAGCATGTGTCGCCACCCTTCCATCGTAGACGCTGGAGTCAGACAAAAAACGAGGAAAGTCGGCGGGCAGACGCGCGCGACGGACTATTGCCGATCCCAAAATATGATTTATAGATCGGACGTCACAGGCAATGCGCTTTCTATACGTCACCGTGTCACCGGGGGGAAGAAATTATGTATGTACCTATAGCTAAGCCAAGTATAGGCACGCATAGGCATGGGTCTTGCGTCATGCACTATATTACAGTAAGAAATTATATTTTCTTACAGAACCTAGGTAATAGGTACATATAAATTAAAAATATTCCAGAAAATATACCTTGAGTTAAGTTTGAAAGAATTTATAAAACATACATTTAAAAAAAAAAAAAAAAAAAAACTACGAATCAAAATACCCAACCTAAGTCATGGTTATTTTATCTCATTTTCTATATTTGAATAAATTGTTTTTTATTAAGTAGGTATGTTTTATAAATTCTTTCAAACTTAATTCAAGGTATATTTTCTGGAATATTTTTAATTTATATGTACCTATTACCTAGGTTCTGTAAGAAAATATAATTTCTTACTGTAATATAGTGCATGACGCAAGAAACCAATGGTGTAAAATCCTAACAAAGAAAATTCTAATTAATTCTGACCAATTGATTCAAATTTGTTAGGATTTTTAACCATTGGTTAGCTTAACTACAGATCAGGAAAACCCAACCTTGACTCTATAGCAAGCAATTGATAGACCCCAGTTGTTGTACCTAGTACCTACCCATACAATTATATATAGCTTGTCATTCTGTGTACCTACCTAATAGACGTACCCACATCTTCAAACGGAGCTCCGAGCTTTTGTGTAAGCACTTATTTATGAAGGTATAGGTAAATTTACCTATAATATTTTTATTTGATCAACGCGATACGAGCCCATGAACCACCGAAAAACCATTTCCTCGATCCATGCAGAGCATTAGTTTGAAATCGAACAATAATCGCTCATATTGTCAGTTACAATACAATTTGTTTGGAAACTCGACGCGTGAGAGAAATAATAACAAATGATTCTCGCCCTAACACCGCCTGGCGTTGAAAGATCACGCCTATTGCTCTTCTCCTGATGAAAAAAGTGTACGGTATTACACCATTAGACTTTGCAAAACAGTCTTATCAGGCGTTCGTTAACGGTACCTACCTATAATATTGATAATATCCTTTTAAAAACGGGTTAAACGGACCTCAATCGCCCTAATGTCATACTGAGAAATATACTTGGATATCATTTTTACATTTTTCCGTTTAGATAAGTGTATTGATTTAGGGCCAATTTCATCGTTCGTATGACAAAACGAGTTTAATATAACTAAATCCTGAATAAACGGGTTCAAATGTTGATTTTGATCTAGGTTCACATCATACAGATTTCACCAGCAACAGCAACATTTTGATCGCGTTCGTGGAAACGTGGTGGAAACCAAGAACGTGAATACAGTACATAAGAACGTCATGTTTGTGATGTTTGACAGCGTTGAGGCGCGTAGGTAGACCCACGCAAAAAATTAATAATTATACAGCACAGAAAAAATTCGCCCTATTTACCTACATAGAATACTAAGTCTATGATAGACAGTTAAAGAAATTAATTGAATAGATTATATTTCCATAGTCTCAATTCATTGTATTTATCTCAATTTGTCCGAAAATAAATAATAATTAAAATAAAAACCATAAATAAATGTAAAAATATAGTTAGTGCTGTCTATATCTGTTACATAGACTTGTAAATAGGGCGAATTCTGTGGGTTTTTGAATGGTTTTTTCTTATAAAATAGTGGACTTGGCCCACAGGTATATAGGTACAACTAGCTCATAATGGGGTAGGTGCGGAGGCGCTTAATCCACTTGCTGTAGATTGTAGAACAACAGAATACAGTCCAGAGTCCTCACACTTCCCTTCTTTTAAGATCACCTCCGCCCTGTTTTTTACCAATACCCATATAGATACAGATTAAGATACCGATACAGATACAGATACTGGTACAGACACCGATACAGATACAAATACTGATACCGATACCGATACAGGTACCAATACAGAAACCGATACCAATACCAATACAGATACAGATGCAAATACCGATACTGATTCCGATACCAATTCAGATACCGTGCAGATGCAGATGCAGATGTGGACACAGATACCGATACCGATACACATACCGGTACCGATACAGATACCGATACCGATATAGGAAGCGATACAGATACCAATACCGATACAGATACCGATACCAATACAGGTACCAATACCAATATACATACCGATACCAATACAGATACAGATACCGATCGATACCGATACCCAAAGAACTAATACAAAGAATAGAGATGGGACATAATATCATACTAGAGATTAGAGATGTGCGTTGTACTCTCAACGTACTGAACAATTGAACATAGGCCTCCCCCATAGAACACCACTTCGAGCAGCTGCTTGCTTCTTGCATCCAACGGCTCTCTCAGGTTTTGACCAGTAGGTACGTCCGGTCATCCTACGTTGCGTCTTCGAGTTCGTGGGCGCCACTCGAGAACCTTTCTTTCCCGTGTATGTATGTTTGTATTTACGTATACTCCAGCGCGGCGTGGCGCCTAAACAACTTTGGAAATTGGATTACTACGGATTGAAGAGGTGAAGCCGCGGGGCACAGCTAGTTTACAATATTACGAACCATGTTTTAAACGCATTCACAACTTGAGCTCGAGACACATGAAATAATGAAAATGTCTCGAATAAATTTTATTTCATTGTCACCCTACTCAAAAGGACAAGCACCTCCCTGGGCCTCTATCTCGTTTTATACAGCTACAAGTACAAGCTAACAATTGTAGCAGCTAGAACAAGTAACTACAGCTTACTAGTTATGGCGTTTTATAAACAACAATTATCGATTACAAGTGTAAATTACAAGTATAATGCACATCACTATGAACGTCACTGAGGCCTCACGGCGGGGACCACAGACTAAGTAGAGGATAAAGTGTAGATTATGATATTAGAAGTTGCACATCACTATGAATGAACGTCACGGTCAATAGCTTTTTTTAGATTGGCTCCCATTCATTAGTGAATTTAGCCGGTGTGAATTTTACATTAAATCCCTACATAATATAGAAATTAAAAACATTATCTATTTGTTTGTTGTGGCTTTCATGCCAAATTGGATGACCTCTTTTAGATGAACTTATATTACTGGGATAGATGCGGTTTTTTTCGGAAATTCATGAAATCCCGCGGAAAATTATGCAAGTTTTGGGTGAAATCGCGGGGCGTCTTTATTTTTAAGTAAAGCTATTCAAGTAAACAAAGTTGGGTCTAAGTCACTATTCTCATAATAGGTTTTGTAATATACAGCTACGCTCATTTTTCATGGGCTTCGCTCAAGCTGAATTTCTCATTATTTAAACATAATCAGTTCATATTTACTTAATTTAACTAATTGAACATTAATTAATACGAGACACGACCAATACAATACACTTTCAATATATTTATCTAAACTTGTACTTCATTTTACCTAGCTCCTTAGTCAGGTAAAGAACTTTCCAACTTGTAGTTCCGTACACTTTTTTTTTTCCTTATAGTTTGGCTCCACACATAGTGTATTTAGCCAGTGTCAAGTATTGTATTATTTCACAAAACTTATGCTTTTTCTAGTGTTAATGTTTAAAGTTAGTGGCATTTTACGCATTAAGTGCTGAATTACGAGTATAAGTGTGGGCAAGTGATATAATGTAGTGAAACGTGGTTTTTCGTGTTGCTTCCAAAATTCCATAGAAGCCTCTAGTAAAGTTGCCACTACTTTACTAGGGCATGACTTAGACTGGATTATGACTACCTGACTTAGACTGGACTATGACTACCCTGACTGACTGTGACTAAGACTTGACTTTACATGAAATATTTTATAATACGATGAAAAACTACAATACTTGACACTGGCTAAATACACTATGTGTGGAGCCAAACTATAAGAAAAAAAAAGAAAAACAGCTGACACTTGACAGTGACAAAAAAAGTCAAATTGAAATCAAACAAAACAAAACAATCGATTTCGATTCGGGTCGTGTGCATTTCGTTTGATTCGTTTCGTAAATTCGGTTATAATCACAAGTTTTATTGGTCGCAGGAAGTAGAAAGTTTTGGTTTGTGCTCTGCCTCCCTGTGCTGTGAGTACAACAGTAATTAGCGGTGAAAATGAGATGGACGGTGCATATCGAAGGAGGGCCAATGAGAGTGAATCATGCCGCTGTATCTATTAAACACAGAATTTACTCGTTTGGAGGATATTGCTCTTCCGATGATTATAGAGACTGGGAACCCATCCCAGTGCATGTTTTAGATACACGCACATTGAGATGGGCACTTGTCTCCTACAAGCATGAAGATGGTGGAATTCCTTTCCAAAGATACGGCCATACAGCTGTAGCGTATGGGGATAAGGTATGCAACCAATACAAAGATAATAATTATAGTTCCTAAAAGCTACGAGCGACACCCGATAAAATCTTTGTAGACATACGTCAGATTTCATTTAGAAAATCTAGTTTTGTTTAAAAATAGATTACTGACTTTTAAATCGGCATGCAAATTTTATTGTATACATTAGTTGACTATAATATATTAAACATATTATGTATCTTGAATAATTCATTGTTAGTGACCATCACCTATTTATACAGTAGCACTGAAAAACAATTGTTAATTGAGTTGGAATTATATCATTTCCGGTGTTTACAACAATTTTTACATAATTATAAATAACATTTCAGGTGTTTATGTGGGGAGGCAGAAATAATGCTATAGCATGTGATATTCTTTACTGTTTTGACACTAAAAACCTGACATGGTCTACTCCGCCAGTCACTGGCATGCGGCCTTATGCTAAAGATGGTCACACAGCCTGCCTCATAAGAAATAAAATGTATATTTTTGGAGGCTTTGAGTATAATAGTGAGCAATATTCACAAGAAACACATTGCTTAAACTTGGATACTCTGGAATGGACATTTGTTAATGCAGAGGGCACACCACCATCACACAGAGACTTCCACACTGCTGTTGCTATAAATAACAAGATGTATATTTTTGGTGGCCGTGGTGATTTGAATGCTCCCCACAATTCTCAGGAGGAAGTATACTGTCCACAAGTATTCTACTTGGACACAGATGAATGTAAATGGTATTCAGCTAATCCATCAGGCACATGGCCTCAAGGGAGGCGAAGTCACTCAGCTTGTAAGTTTCAAAACAACACAATATCCCACATTTATCCCACAGTCACAGTCTAAATATTCCTAATTTTTTTTTCTGCATCCAGGGCTCTATAATGGTGCAATGTACATCTTTGGTGGGTTCAATGGTGAAACCAAAACTCACTTCAATGATCTCTTTAGATATTCAGTAAAGACTAATCATTGGCAGTATATTAATGTCAGCGGTTTAGTACCATGTAAAAGGAGGCGCCAGGCATGCATCATTTACAACAATAGAATGCATCTTTTTGGTGGAACAAGGTATGATCACAAACTTCTTACTAACGAAATTAATATTTTCTTCAAGCTATGTCTATTACTGTAGTAAGATACTATTTATTATTTTGCTTCAGTCCTTGCCCCCATCTCAAGGTTCGGCCATTGGAAGATCCTGAGCAGGCTATTGAGAGGTTGATAGACAACAGTGACTTGCATATACTGGACTACACCCCCAATCTCAAGACTCTTGCAATACTTGTTGTTTTGGAGAATAAACTTGACTATAGCATATTGCCACGTGAGATACTGTAAGTATACATATATGAATATAGTTTGTCTTTTTAAGTTATGGATATTTTAATAATGAATTATTATGGATTTCATGTAGATTCAGTTACTACAACTATTGCTAGCAAACTTGCATGTGACAATAAAAAATTATTATCTGTTCCAGAATGGATATCCGCACAATGACTATGCCTAACCGAATCAGTAGACCTATAAACCAAGCTGGTTAGAGGTTCAAGCAAGCTAAGCTTAAGGTGGTTTTATCTAGCCATTACGGGGAGTTTCTAAAGTATGAGTTGCACAGAAAAATGCTGCAAGCAACCACAAATGAATTTTGCCCCAATACAAGCTAGAAAAAAATCACAATGTTAGCCTGATATGGGTTTACATATTTTATGAATTCCAGATAATTTTATTATTAGTATAGTTGGAATAATACTCGGATAGAATAATCTGCTTGGTTGTTGACAGTTACTTTCTAATTATAGTAAATTATATGGTACCTATATTTAAATGTATTCATTTCAAGTAGATGTTATTGTCAGTTAGCATACATTGGTTATTATAGAAGGTATGTATAGCCGTATCATTATATCAATAAATATTATACTTAATGTTTAAAAATTCCCACTGAATGGTCTTCATTACATGTGCTATCATTCTATGTGACTGGCAAAATTGTGTTGGGAGTTTATCATAAGGCAGGAAATTCTAACAAGCTCTTGACTGTTGTTCACTTGAAATAAATCTATGTATAAGTACTGGTACTTGGTGGACCGACGATCTGGTAAAAGCCGCGGGGAGCCGATGGATGCAAGAGGCAAGCAGTCACTCAAGGTGGCACACTCTGGGGGAGGCCTATATTCAGCAGTGGACGTCTTCAGGCTGTTGATGATGATGATGAAGTACTGGTAGGTATTATATTAACTGTGGTATAAGTATGAAATTAATAGTAACATGTAAGGTCATAAAGTGCAGTGTGGGATATTTAATGAATAAACCTTGAATTTTAAAACCTACAGGTATACATTTACGTAAAAACATTTTATTGTATTGATTAGAATGTATTTGCATGGTTTCAGTTTAAAAACGGCTACTTACAATTGAAGCTTCGAAGATCTGAAGATCTCTCTTCTAATGTAGCTGGACTATGATAAATAGGTTTAAAGAACCATGGATTAAATTACCCATGATAGAATTAAAGTAAAGGTATATTTTGGTTCAATTTGCTTAGCCATTACAATCTCTATATAATATACATATATCAATTTGTTTATGAAACTTGAACACTCCTGCATTTATAACCCCAGTCATGTCATGAAATAATTTTAGTGCAATAAAATAACTTGTAAAAAAGAATTTAATATTTTTTATTGTCACTCTTGAATTTATTTAATCATCATCATCATCAGCCTGAAGACGTCCACTGCTGAACATAGGCCGTCCCCAGAGCGCGCCACCTTGAGCGGCTGCTCGCCTCCTGCATCCATCGGCTCCCCGCGGCTTTCACCAGGTCGTCGGGCCACCGAGTGGGGGGCCGGCCTACGCTGCGTCTTCCGGTTCGTGGTCGCCACTCGAGAACCTTTCTTCCCCATCGGTTGTCATTTCTACGAGCGATGTGGCCTGCCCATTGCCATTTCAACTTGCTAATTTTAAGAGCTATATCGGTATAATTTATTTAATAAAACCAGTAAAATGTTGAATGCTAATTTCAAATTACTTCCTTTTTATTTTGTGGTTCAGGCTTCTGGTAATAGGCAATTTTTCATTGTAATTGAGGTCACAAGTCAGAACTACAAGTTAATAGTGTATATTTTATTCATCTTCCTTGACAATATGTTTCTGCCGTTCTGGGACATATGGGACTGTACCAGGTGTACTATGCTTCCTTCTATTGGCTTCTTTCCTCTTATTTTTGTCTTTGATAGTCCTTATTTCCTTCTGGGAGTTGAGGATATGTTTAGGTACATGTCTGTGGCGAGCAATACGTTTCACTTGTGGGTGGCTAGCGAATTTCTCCTTTAGTGCTTCTGAGTAGTTAAGTGCCGTACGCTCGCGTGGTTTTAACTAAAATAAAAATAGCATAAATTCAAAACTATGTATGGGAACTCTATTCACATGGCTTTGATACCTACTCATATATCATAAAATATGTAGGTAGGGTGTGATTCACACACAATGGCGGCTGTGAATTACGCTGCAAGCCGGACTCGCCACTTACCTCTACCGCACACATCTAATTTTCTAATTTTTGCTACTGTGCAGTGTTTTGCGCCGACTTCACAGCCACTACTGAGTTTGAATCTCACTCTAAGACAAACTAACAAGGGCTATTTTGTTTTACAGATTTATTGCATTCTAAAATATTTACTGATCATGTGGAGGGCAGAAATGTATTGAATGAAGTTTAATCTTTCATTCAATACATTTCTGCAAGTATTTTCTGATTATTAAACTGAATATTTGAATACAATTTTATAAGAATATATACAACAACTTATCTAGCTTTTGCCACGATTACATTACACTACCACAAGGCGAACGACTAGCTTGTCACGTCATTAGCTAAATAAAAAAAACTAACAGGCCCCTAAATGATTCAGGCACTAAATTTAGTGTAATGTAATCATATTCAGGCAGCTAGGGCCCTAAGTTTAAAGAGAAGTATGGTGCATTACTTGCTATCCAGTTAGTTACCTAATTAGGGATCGATTTAGGACCCTAACTAGGGGCCTGAATTTAGTGGAATAGGCCTTTTTTACTAAAACAGGAAAAAAGATGTTAAAGTAAAAAATACTTACAACACCAAGTTTTTCTGAAGCTCTTGCTTTCCACATCCTAATATTCATCTCATCTGAGCCGCTCATCACATATTTATTATCTAGTGACCATTTGACACATGTTAACCTTTGCATTCTCTTTGTATGGTACACATCCCTTGAGTGACCCTTGAGACTTTCAAAGATTCTGATGGTTTTATCATAACTGCCTGACACAAACTCTCTTCCAGTAGGTGCATAGTCAACATCAATAACAGCTGATGTGTGGTCCATGTGGACATTTACGGGTTGCTTCAGTTTTCGTACATCAAATGTGTATAAACTGAAAAAAACAACATTTTAATGTGACAGCAACATTAGTTTCTGAAATGATAGATTTGAATGCTTCAAAGTAATATAAAGCAAAATGCGTAAAAAAATTTAAAGGGCTTATGACAAGCTGGTTGCCTTAATACATAGCTAATTAGCATTAAATTATGTAATTAGTAATTATATAATTTCATGCTCACTGATTTTGAAATGTTTAACATTTGTAGGTTTCCTCTTTTTTGTTCAAACAAATATTACACAAATTAAGTAAATGTATTATGCCCGTCTGCACTTAAGTTTGAAAGCTCTTAAGTTCATACTTATCTCTCTAGGACCCATTGCAGACCTACCTACCTATTGTACCTACTGGGAATAAGTGTGAACTTAGGAGCTGTTAAACTTTAGTGCAGACAGGCATTAGTTTTATCTCTCATACTTATAGTCTTCATTGGCAACAGTGAAGATGAAGGCCTCCATTGGATTCCACGAAAGCACATTGGATCTTAACTCCATGACCACTTTTCTTAAAGGTCCTGATTCACGGGAATCATAAAGTATCACACTTCTGTCACTTGCACATGCCGCTAGCAAATTATGTTCCACCTGTAATGAAAATATAGTTAGATGATTGCTTCTTCCTCTACGATAATGTTTTGACAACCTTTCTTACATTCACAGATATATTTCATAGTTCCTGGTACAAAATAGCCCTTGTTTGTTTGGGCCTTTCTTATTTATAAATGTTAGTTATACCCCATCTCATTTTTTGCTTATGACATTTACTTCATTGAGAAATTGATAGGACATCTAAGACGATGACAGCACATTTTTTTTTTTTTTTATGCGATTGAATGACGTGACGAGCTAGTCGTTCACCTGATGTTAAGCAACACGGCCGCCCATAACAGTTGCAGTATCACTCGGATCTTTAAAACAATAAAGTTTCGCGTGACACTGCACTGCGCACGTCATCCTGAGACATCACACAGTCTAAAAAGATTTCTAGACTGTGAGATCAGTTCTTAAGTCTCATTTGCCCAGTAATTTCACTAGCTACAATGCCCTTCAAACCGGAACACAGTAGTGCTTGCACACTACTGCTTGGCGGCAGAATAACTGGCAAAGCGGTGGTACCTACCTAGACGAACTATGCAGGAAAGTCCTACCACCTAGTATTTTTTACATTTATGAGTTTAACTGTAACAAATGTATGAGATACATTATATTATAATAACCCCCAGTTATTATAATATAATGTAACCTTTTTTTGCATTTCAATAATTTTTTAGAGGTCACTTCACAATTTTTTCTTTTGAGTTTTTTTTTTCGTAAATATGGTTTCATGGTAACAGATGGAAAGAAGAAATGATCAGTTATTAAAGTGGAACATTACACTAGCGTGGGAAATTCACATTTTCTTGCATTCTTTTGCCAATAATAGCTTAATTACTCAATGTGATTGCATGAATACTCATTTTGCGGTAATAAAAAGAATGTATCAACAAATTACGATGAAATGTATCTCCTAGATATCATTGGTTTAGCAACAAATGGCAATAAACAATTTTCTTCTTAGTTTTTCAGTCTATTGCCATTTGTTGCTAAACCAATGATAAGTAGGTGATACTTTTATAACTTTTAATTGAAATTTATTGATGCATTATATTTATTTGCGTAAAATTAGTTTTAATGTAATCATGTTGAGTAATTAAGCTATTATTGGCAAAAGAACGCAAGACAATTTGAATTTCCCGCACTAGTGCAACATTCCACCTTGATAAGCATTTTTTCAATTCTGTAAATGATATACATTTTGAGAAAAAGGTGTAAGTTTAACTATGCATATAAATGTAAGTAGGTGCTGACTGACTATATTTTTATATTTATGACATGGTACCTGATTAAATGCAACATGGTGAAGGCTGTCCACTCCCCATTTGAAAACTTTGATAGGCTCATTTCTTGTGTTCTCCCACAATTGACAGTGTTCACCGCAAGTAGCAAATATTGGCTTGTATCTGTGATGTGACACCCCTGATACGACTGACATGCTGAGCAGCTGGCTGATGGGTTCCTCATCTTCTTCAGATTTCACTTCTGATTTCCAAGTTTTAATCGTCTTATCGTCACCGACGCTTGTGAACGTTTCTCCACTGGGAGTGTAGCATAGCGCACGAACCCAACCTTCGTGAGCTACAAAGCTTCGGGTACATTTCCGCACCGCCAAATCCCATGTGCGAATTTCACCGTCAAAAGCGCCACTAGCCAGAACTGCTAATCTTTTCGGGTGCTTTGCCATACTAGAAACGCCATCCCGATGACCATCGAGATTACCAACGAATGGTTTAGCAAAAACCCTCTCAAGCTTAACAGCATTTATAGCACGCACGTACTCCCTTGGTGCTTCTAATGGGTGGAGACTGGGATCGTAGTTTCTGGGCACTACGAATAAAAATTTGATGGTCATTGATCATACAAAATATGAAAACAAACAAAATTCGATGAAAGTTGGAGTCATGTTTGGAATGTAAACAAGGGTGCAATCTTACGTTTATGAATATCTCTTTTCGTAGCACGCAAATAGTCATCTGGATTGCGGCTTATTACTTTTATTTTTACACCTGAACCTGACATTATCGAAACTCTCTTAAAGCGCAGAAGTAAAAGTAGTATAAAAAAATCGCAATAAATATCACCATTTATTATAACCTAAAACTGACCAACACATTTCTTTTTTTTTTTTTTTTAATATTTTGGCTCCACACATAGTGTATTTAGCCAATGTCAAGTTTTGTAATTTTTCATCGTATTATGGAAATTTTCACTTAAAGTCAAGTCATAGTCACAGTCAGAGTGGTCAGAGTAGTCATAGTCTAGTCTAAATCATAATCTAGTCTAAGGCATGCCCTAGTAAAGTGGTGGCAACTTTACTAGAGGCTTCTATGGAATTTTAGAAGCAACACGAAAAACCACGTTTCACTACATTATATCACTTGCCCACACTCATGCTCGTAATTCAGCACTTAATGCGTAAAACACCACCAATTTTAAACATTAACACTGGAAAAAGCATAAGTTTTGTAAAATAATACAATACACCGACGTGAACTTTTCCGCGTTCCCGCCAAAACTCCCAACACATTTCTTACGTATACCTAGGGATGTTCCGATACTAGTAAATACGAGTCAGTACTCGATACTTTTCTTTCGATACCAAGTACTTTTTGGTATAGAATCATTCTTTCGATACTTACTTGGTATCGGAAAGAAAGTACTAGTATCGAATCGAATCAATGCTGCTAAGTCAAAACAGGATAGAATTACCAAAAAGTTAAATGCCAAGCAGCTTTATTTTACCATAATATGTTTTTTCTTTAAAGAAGCATGGTATGGCCTAACTTATTAAGTCAAGTAGCCTACAAAGGTGATCTTTTAATGTATACTTAGGGCTAAAACAACCTAATTTTTTTATTTAAGCAGGATTAAATTGAATGTTTTAATTCAAAGACAGATAATATACAAACACACACACAGTAGAGTTAAGGTAGTTGTTATTTCGGTATCGAAACGAAAGTACTTGTATCTGAAAGAAAAAATGTACTCGTATCGAATATTGTCAAATAAAATATCCTAAACACATCCTCAGTGTTCAAATATCTGATTCTTCGCGTCAAAACACTTGGAAATATAGTTCAGTCAAAGGAACAACAAAATTTTGCTGCAGTAAGGTAGAATTTGTTTATTTCTGTCGGTTTTGATAAGTAATAAAAAATGTATCGACATGAGTAGGTATCGATACTTTTAGGGTATTCATACGAGCAGTATTGAATCATGATTTGAGTACTACTCATATGAGTAGGTATCGATATTAGACAGTGCTGCCAACCCGTAGAGACTTTTCCCCCTAAGATAATTTCAAAATCCCCCTAAAAACCCCTAATTATTTTTTTTATTTTAAATTTTTTCCTTTACAAAATCTGTTGTTTGTTTATATTTTTATGTAGTCAATAGGCCCGATTTTGAAGGCTTTAGTTTACAGGCCTTAATTTACTAAAAATATATCCGTCTCGTACATTGCCGTCTATTTGACAAGAACAGCAACTGTTTTAGGAGTTTTAGATCTGTCAACTAAAGTAAAGTTACTAGGTATTAAAATTGGCCCCAATAATAATTATATGGTACCAAACCTCATAAAATAGAAAAAAGAATTATGTTATATCATTTATCATGTGTAAAACGGCATCGTTATCGTCGTCAGTGATTTCAGAGTTGCTAGGTGCTAAGTCCGTTCTTTTAAATCATAATTTTCGTCCAAAATACCCGCAAAGCTTGAAAACAAAGGTTTCTAATGATGGTTTATAGCACTAAATCGAGGTCTCTTACTACTGTTGGTCTCATTTGTAGATATGCTCATCGGGATTTCCTTGCGTGATAGCATCCAATCCAAAATGAGGAGATCTACAGTCCGCAGAGGCCGATAATAGGTCTTAGAATTATCAAATTGAAAAGGCAGTGAGAAGGCTGCATCACCCGCAGAACCGTAAATAGGTACCGTAGGTCGGCCCTCTGCTAGGTAAACCGATGACCTGGTCAAAACCCTGGGAAGCCGTTGGATGCAAGAATCGAACAGCTGTTCAAAGTAGAGCTCTATGGGGGAGGCCTACGTTCAGCAGCGGGGGTCTTCAGGCTGATGATGATGATGAAAGTATTCAGATGGACAAATAGACCAACATAAGGAATTTAAATAATATGACGAACTTATAAGGGTTTCTTATACTTTGGCACCCTAAAAAGCTATGAAGATGAAACAGACCACCTATTTGTTATGTAGCGTGCAATACCTAAAAATACATTCCTTCTTCTTCTAAATATCTTAATGATTATCTGAATGCATGAACAAATATCGGCCATTTGCAGCCACACTGATCAAGAAACGAAGTTGTTTGGTGGGACAGACCGATTCACTGCATTTGAAAATATATCAACAGGTGCAAATTGACACCATTCAGATATATAAGATTGTTTTAATATACTTTAACCATAATAAGTTCCCCCCAAAAAAGGCATTTGCAAAATTAGCGGTTGTAAAGCGTTCGATTTGAGAATTTCGCCAATAATGCCACTTTTACTCACTGGTAAAAAAAAAATTGGCGGAATTTTATATTACGCACGTAAACTTACGTCTTCCTTCTCACTTCTCTAGGGATGTTCCACAGGCTACATACGCTAACGCTTAGAAGATAACCTGCCGTGGGATGTTCCGATACCACGATCGAACTTATAAGGGTTTCTTATACTTTGGCACCCTAAAAAGCTATGAAGATGAAACAGACCACCTATTTGTTATGTAGCGTACAATACCTAAAAATACATTCCTTCTTCTTCTAAATATCTTAATGATCATCTGAATGCATGAACAAATATCGGCCATTTGCAGCCACGCTGATCAAGAAATGAAGTTGTTTGGTGGGACAGACCGATTCACTGCATTTGAAAATATATCAACAGGTGCAAATTGACACCATTCAGAAATATAAGATTGTTTTAATATACTTTAACCATAATAAGTTCCCCCCAAAAAAGGCATTTGCAAAATTAGCGGTTGTAAAGCGTTCGATTTGAGAATTTCGCCAATAATGCCACTTTTACTCACTGGTAAAAAAAAAATTGGCGGAATTTTATATTACGCACGTAAACCACGTAAACTTACGTCTTCCTTCTCACTTCTCTAGGGATGTTCCACAGGCTACATACGCTAACGCTTAGAAGATAACCTGCCGTGGGATGTTCCGATACCACCAAAATATCGATACCTACTCATATGAGTTAAATTGTATACAAATCATGGCTCGATACTACTCATATGAATACCTTAAGAGCATCGATACATTTTTTTATTATTTATCAAAACCGAAAAATATGAACAAATACCTTATTGCAGCAAAAGAAAGAAGAGGAAGCAAAGTTTTGTAGTTTCTTTGACTGAACTACATTTCCAAGTGTTTTGGCGCAAAGAATCAGATATCAAACACTATAGTATAAAGGGTGCGTTGAGGATATTAAGATATTTTATTTGACAATTTAATTTGAAATTTCGATACAAGTACTTTCTTTCCGATACCAAGTAGGTATCGCAAGAATGATTTGTTTTTATTTTATTTTATTATTTTAATTAAGCATAACAACTGCCTTAAATGTAATGTGTGTGTGTGTGTGTATGTGTGTGTGTGTGTGTGTGTGTGTACTCAACGCTTTGAATTAAATTTATACTTGATTTAACCCTGCTTAAATTAAAAATGGGGTTGCTTTAGCCCTAAGTATACATATAAAAAAATCACCTTTTTAGGCTACTTGGCTAAGTAAGGCCATACTATTCTTCTTTAAAGAAAAAATATATTATGGCAAAATATAGCTGCTTGGCATTGAACTTTTGGTGATTCTATCCTGTTTTGACTTACCAGCATTGATTCGATTCGATACTATTACTTTCTTTCCGATACCAAGTAAGTATCGTAAGAATGATTCGATGCTAAAAAGTACTTGGTATCGAAAGAACAGTAACAAGTACTTACTCGTATTTATTTGTATCGGAGCATCCCTAGCTAAATGCATTGCGTGGGAGTTTTGTGATTGTGTGTGTAGTGTGTTTGTGCCGTTGTGTGGAAAGCTGGAACGAAACATATGAAAAAAATATATTTATTAGCATTTTATTAGTTTTCGTGTTGTTAGGTTTTTGATTGTTTTTAAATTTTAAGATCAATATCTTTGAGCGTTATTTATCCTCTTGTGGGAAAAATGTTTAAAAAGTGGTAAGTACCTAAAGAAATAATATAATTATAAGTTTTTTAATTCAATTCCAAATACTTAGAAAAACTTGGTTCACCGATTGGCCTGGGCTGCGGTAATAACTGGGTAAACAGTCAATCAAGGAATTAATCAATGGACTGACGACTGGCTACGTAGATGAGTGAAATCCTTCCTGTCGGCAAGCATTTTGTTAATATAATTTGTACACCTTTTCTTGTCATGTAAATTGTAAAATAACACAACAACAGTGAATGTGGCTGAAAAGGAGATGTATCATTGGATCCTGATCCTGTAATTTTACCCACATTTGTTTCTTGGCCAGTGTGTTTAATACTTAGGTACTTGAGTATTGGTTGGAGTGTGTGCAACAATATATTGATAATGTATTAAAATATTGCTTATCTCTGCAGTTCTATGCTTTAATCAAATGTTAAATGTAAATGTTCAGTTTATTTAAGGATCATAATTTGCAAATCACATGGGACTAGATCACTATCCAGATAATTGGGTATGCAGACTGCAGTATGCACTTCATTGGTTATTTTCAAGCTCTTATGGGCTTGTAGGGATAGGGATAAAATATAAAAGTGTAGTTTGGTCTATGTGTTGGACAGCTGAACCAATTAGGATAACATTATGCACCACAAATAGCTTACAATACCTACCAACATAGGATGCATTTTCAACCAACTTCAAAAAATCTTTTATTTTATACGATATAGGTAGGTACATTAGAATTTGACCCATTGATTTTTTTTCAAATTCGATTTTGTATGTTGTTTACTTCTAGAATAACTGGAAAAAGTATGTATTATCATCTCATACAAGTATGTTCTCATATGTTCTATACTACTACATGAAAAAAAAAAAACAACACTACTTTTCCTATACCTACCTGAAGTTGACCAGGTCATTACTTTTGCCTTCAGAATTGCTAGATTCTGCGATTATTTCTCGGAGCAGGGACATGATGTAAGTTTTGTATGCATCTGACTGACTTTTAACATTAACATAAACTATAACACTGACCAGCCAAGTGTGGGCAGTTACGGTTAACAGTTAAAGTTATGACGTTATTCAACTATTGTCAGATGGTGCAACAAATTTTTTGCCCAACCGGTACTTTAACTGAAATGTCGATGTTTGTCATTGCTAAAGTATTGTATTTCCATTGACTATAAATCCAAGGCTTTATAATCTTTGCTCAGTCCCAAAATCTTAATTAAGATTTTAATTGAGATTTTCGATGGTCAACTTGACATTGTCTAGACCTCGAACGAGATTACAAAAACGAGATTGCCTATCGTCGACATTAAATTTATACCGCAAAAATGTGCTAGATCTCGAGATTTGA
Organism: Ennomos quercinarius; assembly: GCA_910589525.2. Classification (NCBI taxonomy): domain Eukaryota; kingdom Metazoa; phylum Arthropoda; class Insecta; order Lepidoptera; family Geometridae; genus Ennomos; species Ennomos quercinarius. The sequence continues at coordinate 8,025,082 of OU342493.1, forward strand.
GATCACGCGAGATCGAGATTGCATTTCCTAGTAGGAATACTATTGGAAGGAGGGTTCTCAAATCAATGAGTAGACTGGATCGAGATATTACTCAATTTTCACTCATATTGGTATTTTTTATTTTTAATCAATGATGCCGACCAAATTACCACCAGTGTGCCTGTGTATATAATTTGGTCACGTCACGTCATCTCCCGAGAACTCACCTCACCTCACAAATGCGATAATGTCACCGGCCACCCAGTGCCGTTTGTTCCTAGACTCTGTCTGTGTGCCAGTCAAAGCGCCACAGCTTGCAAAGTTGCTACACTTGCTAGTCCATTTGTACGTTGACCCGCGGATGGCTGCGTCGTCGACGCGCAAGTTGAATACGAAAACTGCTGACAGTTTGTGACCCAGAGACGATCTAGATCCGCATTTATTTCGGTGTTTTGATCTGCTTTACCTATCGTTTTGTTAAGCCCGGCTTGAAGTATTTTTGCCAAAGTACATAATTATTAGAAGCAATTTCCTTGTCACTGAAATTGGATTAATCGTATTTCCTCCTTTGACGATAGAGGTATGTATATGTTTTTTTTTAATTTGATGTCCAGCTATGTCTCTATATGTATGTATACTATTAGGTAGTTGCTTATTTTATGTGAGAAATTACGATTTATAAAAACCATTTTACAATAAATAAAATCCAGTAGATACCTAAACCCATGAAATAAGCTATAATAAAGTTCGTAAAATCGTTCGTATAGTTTCGGAAAATCGTGTAGATTACTTTATCTACATAGCTTGATTAACTATACTAATTCTAGAAAGTTAGAAGTAGTGTCTTTTGCTTAATAAAATTATGACCATAAGTAAAAAATTGCAATGATCCTCCTAATCGACATATCATATAGGTACCTAGGAATAAGTATTCGAGATGTAGGTGTACCTAATAAAAAAAATATGCTATTACCATTAATAATAATGATACCGGTTCGCTATAATCACAGAAACCGAAATAAATTACCATCTATCGCGAACATCGAGGAACTACCCAGCGCTTTTAACAAAATTAAATTTAATGTAAAATATATTTTAAAGAAGTAGAAAGTAGTTAGGTAGGAACAGCTGGTAAGCATGTATATAACAAGATATATACATTCCCAATGTAACATTTACGTTGAAACTAATATTTAGCATTACTGGTCACTGAACTCCAATCTAACGTACGATAAAATTTTACATTTCTCATTCAATCAGATACTAAATTGTTACCAATTCCGTCCAATATAATCTGGTACTAGAATATGGCCCGCGTTCTCACTAAGAAAATTAGAACATCGTGGTACGTACATACAGGCCTATTAAATAATATATAGAAACTGTTAAATAGTCTGTGACGTGACCGGTGGCAGCGTCCTATTTGTTTATCGTTAACTATTTGATAATGCTCTCGCTTAACTCGGGACGTTTGCTCGCTACACATCACGCCGACGTATGTTCCAGAATTTACTCGGACATTCCGTAGCTTGCTTTATCTCTACTTTTTACATTTAATAATTATTATTCTCTGTAAACACGATAAAAACATAAATTATTGACGTTAGGATCGGCAGGAACGCCATGTACTAGCTGACCCGCCCGGCTTCGCACGGGTTAATTAGCTTTACGTCTTATCTCAGTCTAAAGAAAGAGAGAAGGAAGAGGGGAAAAGATGAATGGATGAAACGGTGAATGGAGGCAGGTGCGCCACCGTTTTCTCTTTCCCCATAGTACAGGATAGTACTGGGTTTAAACCTAATACTGAAGGTTGGATGTCTGTAATTTCTGAACCACAAAACCGACGACCTTGAAATAATTACGGGACAATATTTAAAGCACCCTCTTTCTAACAAAAAAAGAATGAATGAAATCGGACCACGCGTTAACGAATTACAAATATGTACATATTTTTACTTTCATCCCCTCTCCCGCGGGAACCGTGCTGAATTTCGGGATTAAAAGTATCCTATATCCTACCTCGTAATATGAACTCAAATCATGCCAAGTTTCATTTGAATACATTCGGTTGTTTCGGCATGATGCTCAGCCAAGATACTGACAGACAGGCAAAAATGAAAAGAATTATAGTTTTGGAGTCTGTATCAATTACAGAGCACTTCAAAATTTTTTTTAAAAATATCGTCAATGTATAGGACCTGTTACAGTTTTATTATAAGTATATACTTTATGAGTATACGAACTATTTGCAAAACCAATAATCTACAATCGTTATTTAGCTCTCCTCTAGGTCTGTCTGCGCAGACGGCGCGAGACTCAGGCTACATCACAGTGGGATAAAGTTCTAGATATACCTAGTAGGTACGTTAGCCATTCATTCCGGAATACTTTTTTTTTTCTTTATATTTTGGCTACACACATAGTGTATTTAGCCAGTGTCAAGTTTTGTAATTTTTCATCGTATTATGGAAATTTTCACTTAAAGTCAAGTCATAGTCACAGTCAGAGTAGTCATAGTCTAGTCTAAGTCATAATCCAGTCTAAGGCATGCCCTAGTCACGTGGTGGCAACTTTACTAGATGCTTCTATGGAATTTTGAAAGCAATACGAAAAACCACGTTTCACTACATTATATCACTTGCCCACACTCATGCTCGTAATTCAGCACTTAATGTGTAAAACATCACCAATTTTAAACATTAACACTGGAAAAAGCATAAGTTTTGTAAAATAATACAATGCACCTACGTGAACTTTTCCGCGTTCCCGCCAAAACTCCTCCGGAATACTTATTTAGCAAAGTGCACTATAGCACAGATAATATAATACCTAGTAACTAGCTAAGTAGGTAGGTACCTACTCGATTCTTGCATTTCCTCGTTTTTATATTAGGTACCCATATGTAACCGTTACCCAGCATTTTCTAGGATATCGCAATCATTTTAATTAGATATCCAGACATCATGAGACTTGATGAGAGTCTATGGCTGACATTCACAAACGAGTTCGAGTTCGATCTCAAACTTCGTTATGTCAGAATTTGAGTTTAGACTCAAACTCCGATCGTATCGGCATTCACAGTCGAGCTTAGCATAATGGAGTACGAGTATAAGCTCAGCTAAGAATGAGACGGGCTGAGCCGCGAAATCGGTGACTCGAGCCGTGCTCAGACACCGCCATCTTTGCTATCGCGCCTGTTATTTAAAAACCAAGCTGATTAGAATTAATTTTTAAGATGGTTATTGTGAAGAAATGTATTTTGTATTAAAATAAAATGAATAAATTACGAAATAAAATTGAGTAGGTCAAAAAAGGTGTAGGTAAATTGGGTAGGTTGTTATAATCAAAATAACAATGAAACACCCTAAAATAAATATACCAGTTACTCATTGTTGGCAGATAAGTTACTGTGTGTTTTCTTTGTTGTAGATATTCATTGACATAATTATATAATTTACTTCATAGTTTTATTATATACGACTGCTGTATACACGTTAAATTTAACTCGTTTCTTTAATATTTAGGTAGGTACATAACATCGCAATTTAGAATAATTTTAACATTGAAAAACAAACAAAGAGAACGGCGCGCTTTCCTGAATAGGTACCTACAGAATAATAATCTGAAATGGCGCGTTTTTTAAAGTTTCCTGCAAAGAGTATATCACTACTAAATTTGGTCTCCTGTTTCAGTTTTTCATACAATATTTGCTATTTTTTCTCTCGTTTTAGCATAATACTGCCAGATAAAAAAGAAAACGTGAATAAAGCATTGCTCACTAATGTCAAACTACGCTTGTCTATGGCTGGAGTCGAACTTCACGGAGTTATCGTTTGATCTCGTCTCTGAATTTAACGACGCGGAGTATACTCACCGAGTCCGGAGTTCGATCTCACGTGAGACCGGTGGGAGTAAACTCGATGCATTGACTCTGAATGTCAGCCTATGACTATTTATAGTCACAGGGTCTCATGATGCCTGGGTATCACGTAGTACCCATTTAATTGTATTACTTATAAGTAGTATAAGTGAATGTGTAAGTACTTCGTGATTTCTGGTCACGTCTTTTAGCGTGTCATTTATTCTCGTAGATTTTATTGTTGCATACGTGTTGCATATGTATATTGTGTATTTTTCTAGTTTAACGTTTTGGTGGCACGTAAATAAGGATTTTCATTGTTACAAACGCTTCATGACGCATGCTTATTATTCAATTTTATTATAATATTGTTCATTGACATTACATTATCATCGATTATTGTAATTATGACACTGTGATTCCATTCTGTGATTGCTGTGTGTACAGAATAATTATTTATATCTTTTTTTTTTCAAAGAAATTTGTATTTGTGACCGACTTGTAATTTTTCTTACCAATAAAGTGATTATGATTATTGTGATTACGCTTGAGGGCCATAACATCCTCAGTTGAAATTAAGGTGATTTAGTTAGACCATATTTTCTTGCGATTCTGAAATTATTATTTTTCCTTTAATCTATGCAATGCTTACTGAGGAGATAACACCATTCCTACATCCAAATTAATGAGTAGTAGATGAGAAGATAGGATTATAAATAAAATAAATTGGATGAGCAATAAATTACCCATGAATGACACTTAAACAAAATTAAGTGCGCATTAAATTAAATAAAAATGATTTTGTACAGTTAACCATAATTTAAAGTGGAAGTGGTCTGACAGGATCTGCGCGTGAATAAAAATTTGAAGAGTTCATTCCCACGCGTTTGATATTTATTACAATGGCGAATAGCCGCCGAGAAGTCAATGTCCGACAGACGGTTTCAACGGAGGTTTATGGGGAAACAATATACATAAAGAGTATAGTTAATTGTAATGTGTTTTGCAAAAGAACATCGACACAGACCGATATCAAATACGCTGATAATAGCCATAAATATACTGCATCAACAGCTTTTTGAATTTTCCTCCAACTTCTTATTTTTATAACTAGCTCACCCGCCCCAGCTTTACACGGGCTAATTGATACCTATCCGTTCTATCGTTACGAAAATGAGTGGAACCAAATATAAAGCGAGCGTAACCGCAGACGGAAGCTTGTACCTATCACAATGGATGGAACATAGCCTATGTTACTTAGGGATAATATATTTATCTTTCTAGTAGTGAAAGATTTTTTTATAATTGTATCAGTTGTTCCAGCGATTAGCGCGTACAACGTATACTCACAAATTACAATACCTATAGATAGTTTGAATCCTCGTATTCATCGTAATGCTTGAAGTGATATACTGGCAAAATTAGGACGTAGCAATAATATGGAAATAGTATTAGATAATTTATTATTGTTGCAGTAAATAAATTTTACAACATTTACAAGACAATTAACAAGCTATTAGTAGGGTTTAATACTATAAACGTCTCATCATCACAAGATTGATCTATGTTTATTGAATATATGCTAATGAAATCGATTTAGTCCATTAGATAGCAACGACGACAGAGAATAAAATATAATTAAATTACCATAATATCCACATGATGTCGAAATGTTACAGTTCTTTTTACCATATTTTTTGAAGAATGAGAATGATATTTTTTAGATCAGGAATTCAGGACAGGTCTTTAGTAAAACTGTATCCGGGCCATGTTTGTTGAATATTCTAGGGACTAAAATACAACTGAACCAATTTTTTCTTAATTAAATCCCCAGTAATTTATAAAAAACCATAACGCCTTTTCTTTGCTTTTTTACCTATATTTTTTTGCCCATAGAAATTTCTAATGATTCAAAAGTAAACAAGAGTTTTTGAGTAAAATTTAACAGGTCGGGGCCGTACCGTGACCTCTTAGCGCGATTCAAATGACGACCTAAACTGAACCGCTACAATACAATTTGTACGGTAGCGGTTCAGTTTAGGTCGTCATTTGAATCGCGCTAAAAGGTCACAGTACCGCCCCTGACCTGTTAAATTTTGCTCACAAACTCTTGTTTACTTTTGAATCATTAGGAATTTCTATGGGAAAACGGGAAAATTAAGAGTGTCTTTAGTATTTTTACATAGATGTTACGTTTCTTGTATTTTTATCTCTGGAACATCAGTACTGAAATAATGACTTTATTGCCGTGATAAATCGCTTGGATTACGCGATTTACTACGCATTTTTTCTCATTAACTTTGAATAATAAGCAAGGTTTCTTGATTTTCAGACGCATTTTCAATCATGGTTCCTAAATCCATCCTGCGATTGCTACTATTTGCGGTGCTACTCCAATTCTGCCCGTGGTGTCGTGCTGAGCTCTTCACCGCGATATCCGAAGTGGAACCTTTACTAGAAACACATAAAAGGATCATTGATGATCTCGATTTTTATATTGAAAAGGAGGAAGCGAGACTACTTGTATTGAAGAAGTAAGTTCTTAATCATAGTGTAAATATTTATACTTATCATCAACAGCCGGAAGACGTCCACTGCTGAACATAGGCCTCCCCCATAAAACGCCACAGCGGCACACAACTGTTTGCCAGTACATTATTTTGTGAATGACTTCACTACCTATATAGGTACAGTATCTCTCGGCGTAGTATTTGCAACTTTTCCTTATCCAGTCAAATCATGATGCAGGGACGATTTCTTTACACAAACAAATGAACTTTGTTTCAGACATTTGATCCACTACAGGCAAGAACATGAAAAAGCGATGGAGGACATTCCCAATTACTTGGGCAACCCCATTAACGCTTTTACCCTCATCAAAAGATTGACCACCGATTTAGATTTAATTGAAGACAGCATTAAAATTGGCACAGGTAAAGTAAAAAAGTATTTCACTTTCTTTTTTTTCTCATTTTTGTTTCTTCCCGATCCTCATTTACTCTTCTCGATGATCTTCTACCCTTCTCGATCATGTATGTCATGTTCTTTTACTGGATCGGAAACGATCCAGTAAAAGAAGAAGTAAGTATTTAAATTTCTTCTCTTTCACATCTTTGTTGCTCCTTGATCCTCATTTACTCTTCTCGGTTATGTTCTACTCTTCTAGATCATCTATTTCCGATCCGGTAAAACAAGAAGTATTTCACTCTCTTCTCTTCCACATCTTTGTTTCTTCCTGATTCTCTTTTAATCATCTTCTACCCTTCTCGATCATCTTCTATTTTTCAGATCCTCTTCGCTTTTCTTTTTTCCATCCTCCTTTATCGGCAAAGGCCTAAGCTGAGGCTCGCACCCTAATAGGGCACGGAATAATTACCATGGGTATCCTCTAGCTATAGGTTTCCTTTCACACCTAGTATCTGATGGCTGGGCGTCATAAGCGAGATGATACTGCACAGTTGAGTTAGCGCCCAGCTAGCCTCTGAGTTTGTTCATAAAAACTCATTTAAATCATATTCTAAAATAGTAGATACATTTTAATGTAAGTAAAGGAAAAAATTTAATCCCGATCGGGATCTTTTTACTTTACATTAAATTTATTAATATTGTTGTTTACGCAATAGCAGGCGATACTGCTAATAATCATTAATCCTATAATAACTCCAAATACTTACCTACATTTTATTTTCTCCTTATAGAGATATTTATCTTCGAATCAAGTAAGTGGTTTAATATGTGTTTTGTTAGTTGGTAAAACACGTTCAGATTGTATGTGTGATGTAAATGTAGATTTAACTGTGGGTAAAGAACCCGCTGGTTTTAAGTTTCGGAAAAGTAACGGTACCAACGATTCATCATCGTTTTTGTTTAGTTTATTTGCGCATCACGGCACCAAGTAAAAATATTGTAGTAACGGTAATTAAATAGAGTTGTTCTTACGCCAGTAAATATATTTAGAATTAACTAAATTGCTGGTAAATAATTTGCCAAAATTTCAATTTAGAATTTTTTTGTATATATTTTAATCTCGTATCTGTGTTTGCCATTGGTCTGATTAGGTTTTTTACTGGAGTTTTCCCTAATCCAGCGCAACGAATTTTGGACCTATTTAGGCTTCCGTGTTGATTGAAATAAAAATATTGTAACAAATATTTTTCGTATCACTTCATACAACAATCCTTTACAACTGCAAAATTATTCACTTCTAAAGGGCGATTTTCTAAATAGGCTGAATAAATGTCAACGAGCTTCAGATAAACGACTTTACTCTCAATTAACAGAAATAATGATTGTGATACGGTATTGCGATTATGTTATGAAATTATTCGATCTAATATTGCACAAAGGCCACCCTTGATATGTCTCACTCTTGGACTGTATTTGGGTCACAGTAGCAACAGTCTATAATAATTGGGACGGATCGTCTGTAGGTGTATAGACCGTAATCTGCCGCGCTTGCTAAGTTTATGTTTGCAGATGACGTCATGTCTTCGAATTTTCTGATTCTTGAACATGCCGGTTTCCTCACGATGTTTTCCTTTATCATTATAAGAGCGAATGGAAATTCCGTACATCACTTAGTAAGGATTGAAAGCACCATGTCGAAGTCGCTCGAGATACGGTTGACCCACTCTCGTTCCCAAGGAAATTGTTCTTCCAATTTCACACGCCACTTGGTGCGTGGGCTGTTTTCCGCAACAGGTCGCTTAGCGGGCCTTTTTGCGTGATGCGATTTAAAAATGTCCTTTTAATTAATTCTTTTGTCATTTTCACAGAATACATAAAGAACATAACTATGAATCATGACGACGTGAAATATCCAACTTTGGAGGATCTCACGGGTGCAGCACAGGCGCTCACTAGACTCCAAGAGACTTACCGTCTCAACGTGCACCAGCTTTCTGAAGGGATGTTGAACGGAGTCGAATACAGGTACTACTCAATTACTTAATTTTAACAAGTTCGCAGGACTTGATACTAATGAGTAAATGTTCTCGTTTACTTTCGAAGTCGGTTTATGATTAAAATATTAATGAATCGATAACTCTATTTCTGTTTCGTATTCGCATCTTTTTATTTCAAGATACCGTTGTTGTTTCCAGTGTTATTTCAAGGAAACCGTTATTGCAAATTAGTGCAATGCTTATTTCCGACCGACATTTCTTGAATTGCAGATATTTTTTTAATAATATGTTAGTGCGAAACTTTCGTTCTAAATCGTGTTTCACTAGAAATGCAGGACACCATTTTCATGGGTATACACTATCAGGGTCATGTACACTATACACCTCGGGTGTCCAGTGTTCACCCGTGAAAATGGTGCATGTAACTCTGTCGAAATATCGGGAACTCCGATGTGATTCCAATCACGGTAAAAATCCTGCTAGTACTATTAAAAATGTTCTGTAGTGGTTATTGTTCCTTACATTATCATATTGCGTTACATAACGAATAGTAGGTATTAAGTCACACTTCCATATTAACGTCTCAAATAGATTTTAAGTAAACATACATTATTAGATAGTGGTAAGTGACCGTTTATCACGTACGCCAAAAACGTATAGGTATATTGACAATATAACGATTTTTTTCTTTGCTTTTTTTTATAGCTACGCGTAAGTATTTAACCCACTTATACGTTTTTGTTTTTTGAATTTGCTTAGTTTTGGATGGGTTGTGTTAGTTTTCGACTTATAAATTTTTTGTTTGAATGCTTGCGTTTGACCGTTTTGGTTGACCAAACATTTTCTTACACATAAGTGACTAATACACCTTCGTTGAGAGTTACTGGGCGCAAAGTTTCGTTTGTAATCGTCATACTTATGTGTTTTTAACCCCTGGTTTCTCGTACGTTTGTAAAAGTTAAACTCAGTTCAACTTAAAAATACTGAACGCTCATTGGTTGAAGACAGCCGATGATCAACAGGCAACCAATGAGCGTTCCGTATTTTTAAGTTGACATGAGTTTAACTTTAACACACGTACGAGAAACCGTAGGTAAGTCTCACAGCACGGTATCTTTGACCACATTTTACTTAATATTAAGCGAAAATGTAACCGAAAGTGGTTACATAATGTAGATGTGTATTAATTTTATGTAGCGCTTATAGCGAAGCACGACTAGCCGTTTCTAACCGGTCGGTAAAAGTTAGGCAACGTTCGCTGCGGTCACTACTTTGATGGGTGACCGCTACAGCAAAATGTAGTATTTAAAACTGAGCGCTACTGTGCTTTGGAGGGCACGTTAAGCCGCTGGTCCCGGCTGTTGTCTTAAGACAAGTCGTTTAGCCAAGTCAGAAGCCTTTGGGCGGCCTAAAAATTCTGACACCAGCTGACCACTTGCCTACACGAGAAGAAGAAAAGAACATTAGTTTATTCCAAATATTTCACTAAGTATTTATTTACAGTACGCCGATGTCAGCGGGTGATTGCTACGAGTTGGGCAAAACTTTGTACAACGAGGGAGACTTTAAGAATGGGTTAGCTTGGATGACTGAGACCTATAGAAAATACAAGGAGAACCCTTCGGAGACACAGTATTTCACAGAAGTTGACGTACTGGAGTATATTGCTTACTCACATTATTTGTTAGGTCAGTATTAACCACAGACATGGTAAGAAACTGAGACCCACTTGCGCGTTGTTAGGATTAACTAATCCTGGATTAGTCCCTTAATTTCTGTCTCCATGTTAAAAATTTGCCACTTACCCCGTTAAGTTTTAACCCAGGCTTAATTTATTCAATAAATAAATATGTAAATATGTAATAAATAAATAAATAATAAACATTTGCGGACATGTCACACAGCGCCATCTAGCGCCAAACTAAGCAGCTTGCACTATGAGAACCAGATAATTGATAGAATACTTAGATACTTTTTTGTTTCTAAATACATACATAGAATGCAATATAACACCCAGACATGAACAAACATCGATGTTCATCACACAAATGTTTGTCCCGGGTGGGAATCGAACCCACAACCTATATAGTTCAGAAGACATAGTTGGGGTTGCATAGTTTGGGCCTAGATGGCGCTATTTGCTGCTGTAGGGTTAGCACGGCCGGTAGACAAAACTGTCTTTCCCCTGTTTTACTCCAAGCAAGTATGAAGAAAGTGTCGTAAAAAGGGGAAAGACAATTTTGTCTACCGTCCGTCTAACCCAGCTGGATGGTGCTGTGTGTGTGTCCACATATATTTATTATTATATATTTAATGCTAAAACTATGACGAACAACCTGAAATAAAAGATTTTTGATTTTATTTATTATTGATCATCATTTTATTAATTTTACAGGTGACCCAGAAACAGCGCTTGAGTGGACATATGAACTGTTGAAGTTAGACCCGAAGCATACTCGAGCAGTCGGCAACGTGCCACACTATAAGAAGACCATTGAAGAAGAAAAGGAACGCAAGATGAAAGAGCTACGTGGGGTAAGCAAAGCTTTGGGTCAGGGGCAGTTCGGACAACTTTAGTTCGTTTCTTGGATTGGGATATGAGGTAGTCGTAATTTGAATGTGAAATAAAAAAACGAAAAAAACAAAGGCATAGGTATTGAAAATGATTGCGCATTAGTATACATTCTAATTTGAGGGATTGTATAATTTGTATAAAAATTGCACTCTTCAAAACAGGTATCTCAAAAAATTACAAAGCCTAACTGCTTTTTATTCTTGTATCTTTATTAATACAAGAATAAAAAGACAAAGCTCAAACACGCAGTGACGTCACATATTAACACTTCGTAATACCTCCTTAGTAAACTGTGGTACCTCTGTAGCTCTATTATACAAAAAAATCTCTTTGCCATGGGACGTCACGGATTAGTAGCTGTGAGGTAGCTTCACGCAGTTTTACGAGAAAGAGATAATTGCCTTCAGAATCAAAACCGTGAAACTCGGTCGATTTTAGTAGTTGTCAAATATCGTATTGACTTTATAAGTGGAATTACTGAGAAAATGAGACTATGATCTGATCACACAGTCTAGTAATCTTATTACTATGTCTCAAGATGACGTGCACAGCGCATTGTCACGCAAACCAAACTGTATTAATTTGGAGTTCCGAGTGATACTACATGGGCATGGGCATGTGTTATGGGCAGCCGTGACGCTTAACATCAGTCGAACGACTAGCTCGTCACGTCATTTATTTACATAAAAAAGTACTTCATAAATCTATTTTTTGTAATTACAGGACATAGGAGAGCCAAGCCAAGATTTAGTGAAAGAAGAAGAACCGAAGCCGGAGCCAGGAGTTTGGAAATATTCCTTCGAAAGAGAGAGAACGGCATATGAAGCACTTTGTAGGGGCGAGATGGATATATCGGCGGATGTTAGCAAGAGGTACTTCATTCAACTAAAAGTTCTAATCTCGTTTACGTTTATGATCAAACTTTTCCTAAAGGAAGAACGTACCTTTAGGTAGGTTCTTCCTTTAGGAAAAGTTTCTTCTACTCGTGTAGGCAAGTGGTCAGCCCTGGTGTCAATTTTTAGACCGCCTAAAGGCTTCTGACTTGGCTTTACGACTATTGTCTTAAGACAACAGCCGGGATCAACGGCTTAACGTGCCCTCCGAAGCACGGTAGCGCTCAGTTGTAAATACCACTTATTGCTGCAGCGGTCACCCATCCGAGTAGTGAAAAATTAATAATAATAATTTTGTTACAGATTAAAGTGTTGGTATTCATCAGAAAATCATCCCTTCCTAAAGTACGCACCGTTTAAAGTGGAGCAGACTTACATTACCCCGGACATATTCATATTCCATGAAGTTATGTCCGATAATGAAATCGAGTTGATCAAAGCTATGGCTAAACCAAGGGTAAGTTTTTTATACCTACCCTCAGATCTGCACCCCGACCGCGTAACTATTCTGGTAATGAACATCACCTGCCATCCTGCACGCGCCAATTTACAATTCCGTGAGTGCGAGCAGGAAAGCACACGATCACGATTTCCACCAGACTTACGCGGTAAGGCCCCTGTTCAGTATATACAGAAATAAAATGAACATGAATATTTTACAATTTAATCGAAGCTACGGATCGCAGTTGTCTATTCTACATTGTGCCGGATTTCTTGCACCTGCTGGGTTAGCATGGACGGTAGACAAAATTGTCTTTCCACGTTTTACGTCACTTTCTTCATACTTGCTTGGAGTAAAACAGGGGAAAGACAGTTTTGTCTACCGGCCGTGCTAACCCTACTGTAGTGGAAAAGAGAACTTTTTTTTCTCAAACTCACATTATTGTAACAGGCTTGCTATATTTTAATATTTGACATTGCGCACTTTGTGATTTTATATGCTCAGTATTTACAATAAGTATTTTAATTGAATTAGAAAGTTGAAATGGCAATAGGCAAGCCACATTGCTCGGGGAGCTGGCAACCGATGGGGAAGAAAGGTTCTCGAGTGGCGACCACGAACCGGAAGACGCAGCGTAGGCCGGCCCCCCACTCGGTGGACCGACGATCTGGTGAAAGCCGCGGGGAGCCGATGGATGCAGGAGGCGAGCAGCCGCTCAAGGTGGCGTGCTCTGGGGGAGGCCTATGTTCAGCAGTGGACGTCTTCAGGCTGTTAAGGATGATGATGATGATGATGAAGTATTTTAATAACCTAATCCCATTTGACTTGTAAATGTGCTATGAATAGCCTATTTGCAATAAAACACTGATTTGATTTACACAGTTCAAGCGCGCGGTAGTTCACGACCCGAAGACCGGGGAGCTTAAGCCGGCCCACTACCGCATAAGCAAGTCATCGTGGCTTAAAAACGAGGAGTCGCCCGTCATTGCGCGGATCTCTCAACGCATCACCGACATGACTGGCTTAAATATGGACACGGCTGAAGAACTGCAAGTTGTTAATTACGGTATCGGCGGACATTACGAGCCGCATTTCGACTTTTCACGAGTAAGTATTAGTACATGACTGCAGCGGCCAGCAACAGAGGCGGTGATGGACGAACGTGTAAATGTGGGCCGAGGCGAAGCCGAGGCACACATACGTAAGTTCTTCAATGCCTTGTTGTGGCCAAGGCTTGTATAGTACTTTTCTCAAATAATGCGCGGAAATTCAAACTATCATCTATTCTAATCTATTCCCACCTATTATCATCAATTCCCATCGATCCTCATCAATTCTCATCAATCCTCATCAGTTCTTATCAGTTCTCATCAATTTACATCAATTCTCCTCAATTCTCATCTATTCAATTTGCAAGCCAGTTCGAAAAGATTTTTTTCAATATTAAATTACACGACGGATATGAGTTTTGTATGAAATTTATTTGGCCGCTAAACCACGACAGATATGGATTTTCATACAACTTTTGCCGGTCGCTGCTCGCCAATTTCGATTTATCTCGAAGAAGGTTTTAAGAAGGTTGTCAAAATAATGCTCACATTTCCAAGCATGTTTGAGAAAAATCAATATGGAAAACCGGCCGATTTTTAACCCCTCCTCGAAATACGAGGGGTATAAGAGTTATTACGAATTAGCAAGTTGAAATGGCAACGGGCAGGCCACATCGCTTGTAGAACTGACACCCGATGGGGAAGAAAGGCTCTCGAGTGGCGACCACGAACCGGAAGACGCAGCGTAGGCCGGCCCCGCACTAGGTGAACCGACGGTCTGGTGAAATGGATGCAGGAGGCGAGCAGCTGCTCAAAGTGGCGCTCTCTGGAGGAGGCCTATGTTAAGCAGTGGACGTCTTCAGGCTGTTGATGATGATGATGATGAAGAGTTATTAGAAAAATGCTAACAGTTCTTTCAAGGGCAACTTTTGTATGTCATACATAAGTCATAACACTTTTGCTGTAGGACCTTTTCAAAAGTAATAACATAAATGGATATTGCAGTGTTCCAAGATGTATGGATCAAAACTAGTTAGGAATGACTCCAAGAGCTACCGATATCATTCCCATGTATATTCTATGATATGTTATAGTTTTTTTTTCTTATATTTTGGCTCCACACAGTGTATTTAGCCAGTGTCAAGTTGTAATTATTCATCGAGTTATGGAATATTTCACGTGTAAAGTCAAGTCTTCAAGTCTTAGTCACAGTCCAGTCTAAGTCAGGTAATCATAGTCCAGTCTAAGTCATACCCTAGTAAAGTGGTGGCGACTTTACTAGAAGCTTCTATGGAATTTTGGAAGCAACACGAAAAACCACGTTTCACTACATTATATCACTTGCCCACACTCATGCTCGTAATTCAGCACTTAATGCGTAAAACACCACCAATTTTAACCATTAACACTGGAAAAAGCACAAGTTTAGAAAAATGATACAATGAAACGACGTGAACTTTTTCAAGTTCCCGCCAAAACCTATCTTATAGTTTACGAGTTACGGCCATTCTGTCATTAAATTAAACTGTTGCTATAGTTACAGTAATGGCACACAGTTATTTATAATTTTTTGTATGGAAGATAATAAATAAAACGTATTAATAAAAGTTGTTTATTTCGGTCATATTTCTTCCGCGGCTTTAGTGTACAAAAGTTACCGGCTTTAATAAACCCGATCCCGGCTTGAATTTTTTTAATAATTATCTGAGCTTCCTAATTTGTTTTTACGTGTTTGATGTAATACAAAGGTTTAATTAGCTTATTTTTATTTCAGAAAGTTGAAAAGGCGTTTTCTGAAATGGCTGGAAATCGTATTGCGACCGTCTTATTCTACGTAAGTAGAAATAATCCTTAAACGCACAAGCTATGTGTATTTTTAATCGTGCGCCTATTCTATAACTCGAGAATTTAAGTTTGACAATGGCGACTGTCGACCAATCACAGCAGTGCGCCTCGCTGACCAATCAGAGCACCGCAATTTACGCTGCCCTGCCCCCACCCTACTCGAACCACAGTCATTTTATTTCTAAGAGATTCACCACAAGTCTAGCATGTTTTTCCTTAGTTTTTCTAAGTTCTTGATGTGGTTGGCTAATGTTCTAACTGAAAATCTGTTATCAAAGTCTCCCGGTACAAGATGGCATGCTCACTAAGGGTGGGGTTTTTGATTTGTAGTTAAGGTAACCAATGGTCAAAAGTATTAACAGATTTTGACCAATGGTCAGAGTTTGCTAGCATTTTTAAATATTGATTACCTTAACCTCGGATGAAAAACCCACTCTAAGTCCTACTTTTTTCACACTGCAGATGTCAGATGTTGCTCAAGGCGGAGCGACAGTATTCACCGAACTTGGCTTAAGCCTGTTCCCCAAGAAACGAGCGGCTGCCTTCTGGCTTAATTTGCACCCTTCTGGCGAGGGTGATATGGCAACAAGGCACGCTGCATGCCCCGTTCTTAGGGGGTCTAAATGGGGTGAGCATTAACTGTAGAGATCTGTACCCCTAGTCAGCTGTATGGCGGTGAGTGTTAGAATAAAACCAACCACCCCATCTCTTCCCGTGGGTGCCGTAAGAGCCGGCCAAGTGAATATCCAAGGAATCGGCAGCAGCATTCTCCTCGCTACATTAAAATCTGCGATCACCAAGCTGCCTGCCAAGCGTGGTAATTATGCCAAACCATGATAAGCGTCCAAAGTGGCGTTTTTAATGGGTTTTTATTTATACAGGCCTGTGTTCAGCAGTGGACGTCTTCCGACTGTTGATGTGTACCCCTAGTTCGAGTTTATTCGACTGCAGAGTGTAATTCAAACGTGATGGCGACTGTGTGATGTCTCAGGATGACGTGCGCAGTGTCACGCGAAACTTTAAATTTCCGAGTGACACTGCATCTGCTATGGGCGGCCGTGACGCTTAACACCAGGCGAAAGACTAGCTCGTCACGTCGTCCATTTGCATAAAAAAGGCGTCTGTGAAGTCGACGTGAAACGCTGCGCAGTAGCGAAAAGAGGTAAGCGGTAAGTGCAGCGTGCGGGGCTTGTAGCACACTTCACAGCCGCCATTACGTTTGAATCACACTCTACATGACTATAATCGCTATCGAGTATCGTAATATATTGGTATGCAAGTAATATACCACACATACGCACATAAAGGGCTGTGTATACATAAAAATAGAAAATTCGAATGTCTGACAGATGCAAGAATCTCCGAACCCGAACCTAGCTGAACATCACCGAAGCTCTTAAGGCCAGTATATTCGTGCATCCCCTATCTCGCTCCCGCATTGCGTCATTTTTGTAGAAAGTAATCACGTTGAGTAATTAAGCTATTATTGGCAAAAGAACGCAAGAAAATTTGAATTTGCCGCGCTAGTGGAACGTACCACCTTAAATGGCAGAATTTACTTACTAATAATCTCATCATTAACAGCCTGAAGACGTCCACTGCTGAACATAGGCCTCCCCCAGAGCACGCCACCTTGAGCGGCTGCTCGCCTCCTTCATCCATCGGCTCCCCGCGGCTTTCACCAGGTCGTCGGTCCACCGAGTGGGGGGCCGGCCTACGCTGCGTCTTCCGGTTCGTGGTCGCCACTCGAGAACCTTTCTCCCCCATCGGTTGTCAGTTCTACGAGCGATGTGGCCTGCCCATTGCCACTTCAACTTACTAACTCTAAGAGCTATATCGGTCACTTTAGTTCTCCTGCGGATCTCCTCGTTCCGGAGCTTATCTCGCAGGGAAACACCGAGCATAGCTCGCTCCATAGCTCGCTGCGCGACTTTGAGCTTACTGATGAGGCCAAAAGTAAGAGACCATGTCTCAGTTCCATAAGTCATCACTAATAATCTACCTGTAGAAAATCCCTAGAAATAACATCACAAATGTTCAACAAAGAAATCACATTAATCCAAGCAAGTTTTCATACGTTAAAATAGAATCAAAAGGTTTTTTAGTCCTGTCCTGTTTTTATGTATGAAAACTTGTTTCGATTAAATTAATTTTTTTGTTGAACGTTTGTGATGTTATTTTTAAGGTTTTTCTACGGATAGATTTTTTCGTAAGTAATTTTTACCGTTGAGTAGCTTCAAAAATGTCGCAATGCGCGAGCGAGATAGAGGATGCACGAATATACGGGCCTTAATAAAGAGTCAAGTATTGTATCTTCTGGAGGTATTCTGTGGAGAATACTTAATAGTACGGGTTCACTCCGTGATGTCACTATAAATACTAGTTGACCCGCCCCGGCTTCGCACGGGTTAATTAGTTTTACGCCTTAACCCTGTTTATGGGTAAGAGGGAAGCGAAAGAGAAAAAGATAAGGAAAAAGGATGAATGGTATTGCCGTCCCATCCATTCATTCTTTTCCCCTATCTTATTCCCTTTCCCTTCCATCTTCCCTTCGACAGGATGAGTATAAATGAAAAAATAATACAAACAAAAAAATCTTGCATAAAAATGACATACATGTTTCTTCGTGCAACCCGCACTTGGCTGTTTTAGAAAATAAAATGTTATTCTAAAAAATTTGCTATAAGTAACTATACTAAATTTCAGCGAAACCGTTCAGTAGTTGCAGCGTGATACGTGTTCAAAGGGACAGACAGACAGACAAAAATACAAAAAAATTGTTTCCAATTTATTTATATGTATAGATATACTCTACTCTTGCTACAACGTAATAAAGTGTAGTTTAGCTGGCACAGCGCTACAAGCCTACCCTAAACAGTTGCGTCTCGTTCTATCGCTATAGCGCTGCCCTTCTGACGCGTTACGGACCCCGTGTCTAGAACCGCTGTTCCCATGTACTTGTGAGTTGTGGCTTCGTACATAAAGCGCGAAGAGAGTTTAGCCTGAACTTACATGTACTTACATGTCGATAGATAAATAAATGAAAGAACTCCTTGTAAAACTCCAAAACTTACCTATTTCAGTGTCCAACAAATGGATCCATCAAGGAGGTCAAGAGCTAATAAAGCCGTGTAACCTGGAGTATCAAGACGAAGGCATCCACCGCAGGCCTCCGCGTCCAGTCCCCAAGTCATTCAGGTAGTATCGTTCCATCTTACTTCGCGAAATGACCGAAGTTTGACCTTTACTGTAACACCGAAGTAAAGAATCCCTATTGATGTGAGCAGCCATTTGAATTTGGACTCTATTGCTTAAGTATAATAATATTAAACAGTTTTTCAATTGTGCCCCGTTCAATGAGTTTCGGATTTGTATTTCTGTTTACTAGATAGTCTGAGTAAAGGAAGAGGAAATTACTTACAGATAAAGAAAATTAGAAATGAGATTAGTTAATCGCGTCATTAAAGAAATGTCTATTGTTGTCTCATTCTCGCTTCGTTTTCAACATAGTGGCGGGAGAAGGAAAATAGAATTCTGTCTGAAGACTGGTCTTTAATGACGCGTGTAGGGTAGTATCGATGTAAAGAAATATTGATATAAATCGACACCGCGCGTGTATTTTTGCGACTTTCGACAAGCACATTGTTTGTATATTGCGTGTGATTGTGAAATATGTAGTTTTAATACTGCCAATGTATTTACGATTTAAAATGGTTGAAATTTTAGTATGGTTTCTATCACTAGATGGCGTTAAAACTAATGTTATCAAAAAAAAATTACTGAGGGTATTGGACGGAACAGCATCTCTCATTGTCATAAGTCGTAAGTTTGTAATGTGAAATCAGCCTAAGTTGGAATCATAATTTATTTATGCAAAACATGCTTATTATGATGATCGAAGTTAGGAATCAACAATTTTTTTTTAAATGATTTAGCTAAAGGATGATAATTATTGATAACAAATAATTTAAATAGACGAAAAATATATTAGACTTTTCACTATTTTAGTTTAGACGTAATATCAGTTTTTAAATCAAATTGTACTAAAATATTTTTACTACAAAGTCTCAAAAGTGTGAAGTTGAAAGTACTACAAAGGTAGGTAACCTACAAATATTAAAATACACTTAATCGTTTCCTATATTGGGGATCTGGAAAAAAACTAGGCCTATCAAAGTAATAATTATGCAATAAGTTAATGTAGAGCACTAAATAGAACCCCTCTTACTAATGAACATGGTGTAGCGGAGTTATTTCGTGTTTTGTTTCTTACTCAAATTAAATCAAATCAAATCAAATCATTTATTTGCATGAAAAGGGTAAGTACATTTTAGTTCTTATAATAATTATTATAGATCGTCCTAATCTACCAATTATCTGGTGTGCAAATTTTTTATAGGTTGTTTCTTACGTTTAATAATTATAAAATATATCACTATCATATTAAAATTCTTGTCATTATTATTAAATTTAAGTAATGTCAAATGCATAGTTATTAAGCACATTATTAAGTCATTTGCAAGCATTTCTGTAATTAAAAATGCGACATGAACCCTTTTTTAAAAACTTGAACCGTATAAAAGCATCTATTGAGTTTGAAATGGGCAATGATAAAGCGAGAGAAAACACTGTTATGCAGTGTTTGTTATTAAGCGGGTAAATAATGAAACAAAGCCTCTCTATGATTGATTAAATCAAAGATTCTTGCCTGCAAGTTAAAATAACGTGCTTACGCTTAATAAGAGGCTACTTACATAGTTACCCAGTGATTTAAAATGGTCGAAATTGATGCAATCTTTGGATCGAAAACGTAGACAAAATTGCCAGATTGATAGTAATTTTTGTAACTAGTGTTGGCCCGCGTGATGGCCTATAATAATAGTGTTAAACCGAAATATGCTTATGAATACTGATTCTAGATAACGTAATGTACAGTGCTACAAAATTATCTGTGCACTTGCATCCTCACCCGTGTTTTGCTAATAAGGCCATAAGAAAGAGGCCGGGCCTTATTAATAAGAGACATTTCGAACGTTTGCGGCACTATATTGTTATATATTTTGTATAGATTGACACTGCGGCTGATAATAATGTACAACACGCAAAATTTTCAAATGCTAAATGTACAATGTGGAGCTATGCCATTAATTGGTTTTCAACCGCTAGCCGTTTTCTATCATAAGATTGGTTTTAAGTTTCGGCCATAGATGTATGTACAAAAGAGTGTCATAATGTATTTTATTGTATCTAATATAAATATCACTTTGTAAAGGTACAATACAATATTTTAATTAATAAAAATATACTGACTAACATAAGAATAATAGCGTAAGGTTCAAATTGTATTCCTCGTTTGCATTTGTTATTATTAAAATAATTTATGAAACCGTATATTATAATTTTTATTAATTATAATTTCTTTTTCTTTAAATTAACTATTCTAATTCTGTTTAACTACAACGCAACCGGAGATTAATTTAAAATATGTCTCAAGGAAAAAATAGTGTGTAATATCACGTTGCCAGCATTATTATAACCTTATTACACTACACATAGATAAATTCATAAATTATTAATCCATTGTAGGTAAAATAAAAATATCCCATTAAATAACTTCAAAAAATACTTTATAACTCATAAGTCATAACGCGCGACTAAGCATCTTGGCTTACAAGATGACTGTAAAATGTAATGTAAGTAAAACAATATTTTTAATACAAATTCGTACCTTTAATTTTGTTCCAAGTCAAATTACCGGTGGCGCCACCAGTGCAACATTTACAGTATATCGTGTTATGAGTGGCCGCTATTTTGAATAAAAAACGAGATGGCGGATAGTATTTACGCGAAAATATTTAAAGCCCTTTATAATTATAACCGAGTGAAGCCTTCATCATCATCAACATCCTGAAGTCGTCCACTGCTGAACATAGGCCTCCCCCAGAGAGCGCTACCTTGAGCGGCTGTTCGCCTCCTGCATCCTTTGGCTCCCCGCGGCTTTCACCAGATCGTCGGCCCACCGAGTGGGGCGCCGGCCTACACTGCGTCTTCCGGTTCGTGGTCGCCACGCGAAGCCTTAATTAGCTAAAATTTATTTTAACTAGTGTGAGTACTTGAGTAGTCAAAACGAACCGATCAATAATTATAACTAAAAGTTCTACCTCAATGAAGTCATGGATACTTTTGCATACTTACCGTACACCAGGCACTTTCTTTTTTCACTCTTCTCAAAAAAATTGTATGTTGTATGCAGAGCAATTTAAGACAACAAAAACGTTACATATAGAATTATAAGTATACTGTACATAACATTCCTGTTGTTTATACATTACCCTAAGGCTTCTGTCTTGAGGATAGCTGGCCAGGCAGTCTTCATTGTTGGTGACGGAGCAGTTCAGAACAAACAAAGTAAGTACATGCATGGATGTGCTTAGCATTGCACACTACTGTGTTTGCTCTGAAACACTCCTGTCTGCTTGGTTCTTCGCTCTTGATAGATCCACGATAATGTTGATGAGAAATCGTAGCAAGACTATCATATAGACGAGATATTTTTAAAAAGATCAGAAAGTTGATTGACACAGGCGTGACTTCGCGGAAGTTCATCTTAAATACTAAATGTAAAAAGTATATCTAGTGTAATTCCGCTAAAAAATAGCGGATATTTTTTAGCGGAATTACACTAGATGTACTTTTTTCATTTTGTATTTAAAAGGATCTGGTTGAACGACACGTTCAAAAATGTGGTGAATCCCCAATTACGAATATAAGCGCATTTAAAAAAAATCTGTAAAGAACTGACACTTCTATTGTTGTCTCACTCCTACTACACTTTAGATTTAGACGTAATGGCGGAAGAAGGAGAACGATTATATTGTTCTCTTGCTTTTGTCAAAACTCACGTTTCCTATGACGTGCGTTTTATCTGTTTAACTCGCGACAGTAATGAAAGTTTTGGGAAAAAAAACAGTTAATTTTAATAATTTTTCTACACTTTCGACAGAGAAGTGAGAGAAGTAGTTGCCAGCTTACTTCAGAATATTTGCTTCATTGCCTTGAGTTGTAACATCTTCACACTTTTATAAGTTTATGTCCAGTTTCAAAAACAATCCTTGGGTAGAAACATCAATCGGTTATATAACATATTTGTATGTTTTGAGATATTTTCTCTATCACTGTTGTATTAATCTATCTAAATCTGTTCAGTGAAACGAGAAGTGAAGAGAAAACGTACGTAATAACTTCAACCTTCAGTATTAGGTTGCATCATCTGAGACTAACTACTCTTTGTTATGGGGTCAGACAAGTGAATTGGTTTCCAACACTGAGTCTCATATGTCTCCGTCGATTCCACATACAAGGAAACGTTAATGTTTGCTTCTGAGCTTTCAATAGAACGCTGGATGTTTTGTCTTACCACTGCGAATTCTCATAACTCGTTTCACATTATTGATTCCAACCTTCTAACAAAGTTAGCAAAGTCTGTTTTACAGCGCTAATTTCTTTGCTGGAAATCTGAAAAAGAAATGACTAGATTTATGTATCTGATTTATTTTAGTAACATGTACTTGTATTCAGGATTACTTTCATTTCAGGTTATTAAACTGTGTTATTGACAACATTTGGTTATGTGGATAATTGGATATGTTGCTTATCAAAAATGTTCTGGCGATAGAAATAAGACCACAAACTGGTAGGTAAATAGCGATAGAGGAAGGCGTAGTTTGAGCTGTCTTCGGAATACTTCTTGAATACTAGAAGTAAAAGACAATACTTCCATCAAAATAAGAATGAAACTTTCATCTTATCTATAAGCTAAGCTAAGCTATACCTACATAATATCTTCTGTAGCTTATAAGATCTATGTCTTTCCTCATTATCTCTAACTCTATATAAAAGCATAATAATGTATTATTAAATTTCGATCAAATCTATCGTTCCAAATTTATAGTAATAGTATTTTTGTGTAGCTTACTATATAGTTTAAATTTAACTCACCAGTTGTCACACCAAAACAAACAGATAATCCATCGTACTATGTATGCAAATAATCTACGGTATATTGAAGTTCCTAACAAATACTCTATCATAGTTCTTGATACAAGTTATAAAATAGCCAAAGAAACTATAATATGTCGATCCACAATAGACTGCTCAAGGCTGAATTCGAGAAGAAATGCGATATCTTATCAAAACCTATTTCAAAGCACTTTTCCAGCTGTTGATCGTTAAAACAAACGATTTTATTTATTCCCCTTGGCTCTTCAATACACTTGCACCGAACAAATGCTGGTAACCAACTGGTGGTACCATCAGAGCGACTGCCACTGGCTAACGATGAAACCGGAGCTTGATACTGTAAACATCCAGTGAATGGAATCTTCGTACTGTCGGCCACGATGCGCTAGGGCTATAACAATTATTGGCATGGCGTATAGTGATAACAGTGGCCCACCTTAGGAGTTTTCGGACTTTTGACATTTTGGACTCCCAAGTCTTAGGACCATCTCAAATAACCCTCGGATCACAATCAGTTACTACGCAGTACACACACGGGCCTCGGATAATCGGTTTTGTATTCGGTTGGTACTTTGGTAGTTGCTAGTCGGTAAATCGCAAGAGACTAGTCTGATTGCTAGTTGTTGTGGTTGTTGTGTTGTTGTAGTTGTGTTGTGTTGTTGTTGTTGTCTAAGTTGTTGAGATTCCTTACATATTTTTTGAAGATGCGACCGTAAGAAATTTTTCAGAGTCAGTATATTGTGGTCAGTGCGTTCAGTTGATTGATTTCGTTCATTTATCCAAACCTGATCCCCCTCCCTGCCTCCTTCCCTGCCACCACGGGGGTGATGGCAGGGGGTATGTGGGATTCGAACCCACTAAAACCCCCCCGTGATCCGTCCGCCGCTGGGATGGGGCGAGATAGGGTCGCGTTAGCATTCACTATCTCGCCCCGGCGGTAGGCCCTTTCGGGCCTCTGCGCCAGTGAGTGGGTAACCTTGCACCTCGGTTACCCACCAGACGTGTGGGGCCGTGTAAGCACGGCGGTGAGTCCCCCGACTCTCCGCCGCCAGGGGGTCAGAGTTGGCATCATCCTCTCTGACCCGCTCCGCAGCCGCCTTTTGCGTCATCACCGCCTCGCAGAAGACCGTTGCCTGCCACGCTCTCTCGCTGTCGAGCATGGCGTTAACCACGCTCGGCATCGAGAGGTCCCGGCCAACGACCGCTGAAAGTGTGCGCTGCTCAGAATCCCAAGCAGCGCACACCTCCAGCGTGTGGGCGCCCCACATTCGTGGCAGACCGGGGTCGCCTCCCGTCTTGCGATTTGGTGCAGGTACTTTCCAAAGCATCCGTGCCCGGAAAGCACCTGCACCAAACGGAAGGTCAGCGACCCAAATGGCCGCCGCACCCGCACCATTCCCGGAGGACCGGGCGGATGGCCTCCACCGTCCTCTGCCCAGGCACCGGTGGAGCCAGGTCCTCCGTCCACCGCCGCAACAGGGCGGTCCGCGCCTGCTTCCGCAGGCGGCTCCACCAACACCTAGTACAAAGGCTCGTATGTTCTAATATTTGACTTATTAAGTTGACTTGATTGATTTCGCTTTCCAAAACGAATGTTAGCGAAAATAGCAAGTAAAGAATTTACGATAATTGTAGCGCTCGCTGTCTAGCTCTGGTCTCAAGAGAGTCAAATGATTTAATTACCAGTTCATTCCCCATGGCACCAGGATGCATTACCAGTACCCTTATATGCAGTTCCGGTAGAGCTGTTCATAAGATTTTCAGATGTGCATTTGACCTCTAAATTGCAGAGTAATAGGCAAGTGATAACATGATCGAGGACAGAGCATTTTGATTTTTTGATTCCTTATTGTGATCTATAAATTATAGTTATGTATGATGCTGATTTATTTATTTCTTTTTGAATGGGGAAGGAATTAGGAGGAAGAAATTAGGAAAATTCAGTTCTTTGCAGTGCAGTGTCAATAACACTGAAACATATTTTGTGTAGAAAATGGTTATCCATTTTCTACACAAAATAACTTGAAAAAAGAAACTTTTCCTGTGGGATGTTCTAAATTGAGCATTGTGTTAGCAAAATTTGGAGTTACTTAATAATAGCTAAAACGAACCATACCGTTGCCAGAAATGTATACTTGCTTACAAAAGGCCAACAGAGCGTAGCTAATCCTGAGATTTGCGAACACAAGCAAATCCCCTGGCATCCTTTCTATACATATTTTATAAGGCGGTGATACTACTCGTATTTATCTGAGCTTGGAATCCGTTAAATGGATTTTGATTGTAATTTCGCAATAACTGAAGATTTTTTAAGGATAGCCTCTTCCCCCCGGGTTTTTTGGACCTCTGTCTTGTTCCATGAGAGAACCTTTGTGCGTAAGACGTTCTAGATATAAAAACCATCATCATCATACTGTGACCTGCTGGGTCTCGGCCTTTCGGGAGACAGTTTGGTCCAAAATCTATAATACCTACAATGAGGGCGAGTTGCTACTCAGTACTTACATTATGTGACGTTTTGTCGCCTGCTCCGACGTGTGACAGAGACGACGCTTTACGAAGCGGAAACTATAGCCGGTTGTCTCCCTCTTTAGATCGATGTGCATTACACCGTCGTCGGTACCTGTATGTTTGTTACCACTCAATAACGCATTTGATGTTTGGTATGTAGTTCTAAGTACTGGAATAACTTGGTATTCCCAGGATAGTTTTTAGTCCAGAAAGTTGTACCGGTTCCGAATCCAGCGTCCCGGGTGAAACCGCGGGGTGCAGCTAGTTGAAAGTACCTACATGAGAGAAATTCCGGACATTCGATACAGTTTGATTATTGTCCACTTAACGAATGATCTAAGGGGGTGTAGAGTGAATGAGCGGGGACGTAAGCGATTCCTTATGAAACTTGTTAAGGTTGCATAGGAAGTACCTAAACACACTAAAATCCCCTTACAATTTTTTTGTTTTGGGTTTTCTGTCTTAGGATTCACCTACAATTGAATAGGTAACTTTTCCATTGCAGATAGAAGATTAGTACTTAGGAAACATGTTTAGATATTTTGCGGAAGGCTCCATGAGGTCACATTATTTTGCCCCATAAGTACTGTATGCCTAATACTTACCTAATACTCGTAGAATAGGCATGAATAGTAAATAACCCTGTGGAATAACCATTCATTATTTATACACACATAGGTAACTCACCTACGTACCATAAGTATTATGTGGGTGTGTATAGCGCGTGCTATATACATGTTTTCCAACACAAGAATCCCCGGAATTGTTAAACAGGATGATCGCTGCGTGGAAACTTGTTGTTTCTTTTCGCACTTGTATTCAATTGTCACGCGTCTTGTTTACATAACATTTTCTTTGAAAAATGTGTCGCTGATATAGCTACTTAAGTATCCATAAGTCTTATATTTGCCTACCAATAAATACTAAAATAACTAATGGTTGTTTCGTGGTTAATATGTTTTATGTTGTCCAGAACATAATTATTGTGCAATTATTAGATCTATCTATAGTTCTATAGTTCTGTGGAAGTTAAATCATCAAAAATGGTGTTTTCGCATTGTTCATTTTATAACTACACTACAAGTAGATTCACTAGCACAACGGCCGCCATTGGTGGCGTTTGATACAATAATTAAGAATTAGTAGCACCGCCATGAGTGGTGCCGATATGGGCGGTGGCTGGTGGTGACTGTTGGGAATAAACCTTTCACCCGAATTCACTTTATCAGTAAAGTCTTTGCAAAATACCTACCTATAAGTACGTTATTGTGTCAAAGAATACTATAATAGTCGCGTGTGTATATAGGCAGGTACCTAAAACTTGCAGTAGGTACGAACATACCTACCTAATGCAAAACTTCCACCACATACCTATCTAACGATAAAGCCACACTGTAGCTATATTTCTAACATTGGAATGTCATTGTTTCTAACATTATAATCTATCTCGCGATTTCCAAATGATGTAGGTAGGTCGAAAGAGATAAAACGCGTATAGCCCTCACAATTCAGACTCGAAGCCCTAACAAAGTAAGTAGGTATGTATAGGTTTACCACTACCTAAATAACACCCGAGCCCAAAGTGTTCATTTGGCCGCTCTGAAGTGTCATCCCTTCGTTCACGAGGGACCAAGCGAGAGGCACTGTAAATGTATATCAACTGGAGTTCCATTGTGCTAAAGTGGTCTTTTGATCGCTCGTTCATTACGGCTTAGAATGTAGTTAATTAGAAAATCCCTTTGAAAATACAAAAATATGAAGAGTAGGTAACCTCATTTCGTATAGATCAATAATTAATCCAAAATGTCCGTGGACGTTTCATCCACAAATGCCTCTCTCTTAACAATTGTAGATATCAATAACTTTGTGTTGTTACAAAAAAATTAGGAACTTTCTTTTTTACACTTGTAGGTAAAGTTAAGCTAGTAGTGGTAGCATAAGTTTTGAATAAAAGACAGTTAATTTTCTGGAACAAAAATGTAGATATTGGTCTTATAAGCAATATGTATGCAAAATTTCAGCCTAATGGCTGAAATTTTGCATACATATTACATGGTTCAGCCGGCGGGAATGCCAAGTCACACAAACAAATAATCACATCGTTTCACATGTTAGTGCATTACCTTCCTACTCCCTAGCCACTCGATCTCCTGGCAATAAGTATTAACTTATGAATTTGTGAATGAATCGAACTTAGGCACTTCGTTGAAATAATCACACTAATATTATAAAGCCGAAAGTTTGATGTGTGTATGTTCGTTACTTCTTCACGCTGAAACGGCTGGACAGATTTGGATAAAACTTAGAATATAGATAGCACATAGGCTACTTTTTATCCGCGGGTGACACCGCGAGGCGCGGCTAGTTCTACATAAAAGTTTCGCAAGTATGTAGATACCTAACTACGTCGCATATTGATATGTAACTTTTAGTGTAAAGTTCTGCATAGTATATATAGGATTATATTATCTGTGGCATTGGCATTGAATAAAACAAACAAATGGTTGGTAATTAATCCTTTATTGTTTTTCAAAGTTGAAATACATCAAAAATAAAACATCTCATACTTGGCTTTATGTCAGAATCCTATAAGATAAAACATGAAGAATTTTGAAATTATCTACTCCATTTATATAACATTTATGAATATACTTTAATCTTGAAAGGAATACTGTTTAACATTTAACACATAGGTACACCTAATATCATAAAACTTCTAAACACTAACGGGGAACACAACACCTATGTTGGAACATTTGATAGTTGTCTTCAACTCATCAACAATAAATAACAGTTTTAGCTTAAAAGGACAGAAGATACAAACAATAAATTAAGTAACAAAAATAAAACGAACTGCCGCTTCTCAACTGTACCCTGTAAATAGCTCACAACAACCTCAACTTTGACCTCATCCTTGTAAAACATAATATCATAAAGGTACTTATAGTAAGATAAATAGGATCAAAAATATAAATCTTCAAAATAGATATTCTTAAATAGACGACAAGTAATAAATTGTTCTAGAGCAGAAATGTCAATAAATCAGACTTCATCAGGAATGTGCACAGCTTATAGCTAAGGGTATATCTAACGTGTCTAACACTAAATTTAACTAGTAAGGGTTTGGGGCTTTCTAAGATAAAAATCCATTACTTGCTAAAACATAAATATATAGACACTTAGAACTTTGAAACACTGAAACATATTAAAGATACGAGCGACATTCGAGTAACATTCGAGCTGACCTGATGAATAATTGTGCCGTTCATTAAACTAATTAATCCTTAACAATAAATAAGTTGACTTATCCAATAACATCGAATACGAATATTAATATTGCGATGGCAAGTACTGCAACAGCCTGGAAAATTGTAACACAGCACAGGTTACGAAATTAAAAAAATAAGTACAAATAAAACAAAACCCTTGGGAGGACCGATGTATACGGAGCATCGGCGGTGGGTACGAAATTAGATTTCATAGTTGCGGAACTTGGATATGACCTCGGATGGCGGTTCCTGGTTGCCGGTTCCCCAACGTCCCCACAGAGCGGCGCCTCCTTCAGAAGCGCGGCGAGCGGCGGCGTTGGTCTGCCCGAGGCTGGACGGGCCTGAACCCTTTGCCTCGCCTTCAAGCATACGATCCTTAGTGTTTGGCTTGGACCAGTGCATCGACTGCTGCACGTGATCCTTCATGCCGAGCCACTGCTTGTATCCCATGGCTATGCCGCTCTTCCTCCACTTGTCGTAGAGAGTGCGTCTGGATGGATCGCACAGGGTCTCCTTTGCTTCCTGAAATGTTACAAAAACTTTGTTACTGCCGAAAGACCAGTGGACATTTCAATGATCAATCAATCATTCAATGCAATCTGGAGCTCTTCAAGTCGCGAATGAATAGTATCATCTAGGCAACCATGTACCATCGTAGACCGCGTCGTCACACCCCATCAGGTGAGATTGGGGTCAAATGCGGGCATATTTAGTTATAAAAAATATTGTACTATGATGACGAGACAATTTGGCACTATGTAGGTACCTAGCTACCTAGGCGTGCATGAGGAAAGTGGACTTAAGCCTGAATCACACCAAATCCAGTTGCAGTCGGTACGGATACGGGTGCAGTACGTGAGGGCTAGTAATGTATGAAAATCTATGAAAGATGTCACAATACATGCAGTAGGTAGGTGTGCAGTCACACTAAATGCAGTACGTGTGACTGCACACGTACCTACTGCATGTAGTGTGACGTCCTTCATAGAATTTCATACATTACTCATTTACTACTTACTAGCCCTCATGTACTGCACCCGTAACGGATGCGGGGTGCAACTGGGTTTGATGTGATTCAGGCTTTAAGTAGGTACCTTCAGTTGTTGAAATTTTGCCTCAGCTTCTTTATCACCATCGTTCTTGTCTGGATGGTACTGCAGCGCAAGTAGTTTGTATTCCGCAGTTATTTGCTCTACCTGAAACAGACCGCAATTCACGTATTGTGTCTAAATGTTTATCGATGTCGATACCTCATTCAGTCATTTTAAAACTTTCCGATATTTGCGATACCGAAAGTAGGTAAGTATAAATCTAGTGCGTTCTAAAATCAAGGTAGAACACGCGAACTATGTAGGTACGTAGGTAAGAATATCTTACTGAAAGAAAACTACTATGACAATGAAACCTACAGTCTACAATAGGACTGAAACATGGAATTGGGTCTGCTTGATTGTGATTCTAAATGAACGGCTCGTGGAGTAAGCGTATTAATTACACCAGTCACAAACTCTGAAGGTCACACAACCGGTTCTTGGTCGAGGCTTGTTATTATTTGATGCTATACATTATTTTCCGTTCTTAATTAGACAGTACTTAATTACAGATCTACTTAATTAAACTACTATGGAAGAATTAACAATGGTGAATGTTTTGTAGGTAATTAAAATATTTGTGATGCGCTTTAACGTGAGTGGGGTTTTTGATCGTAGTATAACCAATGGTCAAAGATTTAACTTTGGCCATTGGTGAGAATTTGTTTGAATGTTTGACCACAAATTATATAGGTAATAGGTTTGACCATTGGTTACCTCAACTACGGATAAAAAAAAACCATAGAATCCCACTCTAAGAATCGCACATGATAAAATTGTAGGTACCAAAGTAGTAACAAAGATTGCTGGATATCCCATAGGTAAGTTTCAAAATGTATAAAGGCTAAGAAGTTTAACCATCACCAGCATTAACTTAAGAGCCAATTTTGTGTATGCAGTTAGCTACCGTTAAATTATGACGTCGTTAATTTTGACAAACGGTTAAAAGTTATTCTATGGCTGCAACCCAGTCATGTCAGCTATAAAGTTTTAACTGCAGATTTGAGAGTTTTAACTGCAGTGTAAAGTTAAGTTGGCTGTGTAAGCATTTATTCAAAACTAATTTGATTCAATCAATCCTTTTTCCAACACCTGTTCAATTAAACTATAATAAACAAAAACTTTTAACATATTGGTAAGTGAAAGTACCGACAAAAAGAGACCCGCAATAATTAGTTAGGTAAGTACCCACTTATGTTCATGTGGGAAAACGTAAACAACAAAGTTGTCAATATTTGCCATCTTTCGGCACATTAGCCTTTATAGTAGGTACCTACAGCAAAAATATCAGCATAAGCTGTAGTAGGCAGGGTAATTCCGCATTACCTAAGTATATTTTACCTGCTCAAAAACAATATCGTGCATAGGTACCTACAAGGAAAAACCTGTGCGTAAATAAAGCCTGAGGTGTAAAAGACTATCTAGGACGAGAGGAAACTTCAGCTAACAATACAAAAAAGTAAATCATAGAAGTGCACTTTATAGATCTAGATTTCTTTACCCAGGATGTGGGTCAAATCTCGGGGCCGCGCAAAAATAAGGTCATTGAGCAAAGCAGAGCAATCGATAAACTATAGGTAGTGCCTTGTTTCTCAACGAATAAGCGAATTTAACAAGATATTATTTAAAAATTCAAAGTTGACTTACGGTAGAGTTCTCATCGCATCCCAGTAGAGCGTAGAAATCATCGTTAGGATTACGCTGATAATCCAGAATTTCATCCACGCCAGTCATTTTGGCGTCCCTCCCGCACAAGACCCCGATCAGTACTGAGATGCTTAGTGATGAGATCCGGCACGGTAATTTAGTTCGATGGAGTTTGCTCTGAAAATAGTCGATTATCGATGTCAGTAATCGGTATCGTTAACCGTTTCAAGATTAAAGCTCAACTATTTGTGTGTAACTAATTTCACCATTATTAAATTATCCATGTTTTCGTAAAACTCCTAGGGTTTTCGCAAAAATTCGAATTATCAAATCATCCTGCGACATAATAGTACCTATATGCCTTATGCACATACTTATGAAAAATTACGCTTTTGTACGTGAGTACAATAATGTAGAGACAAAAGTAGGATCGCTGCGTAGCGGAGAGTTTCAGAGGGATATACAAATCTACGATCGCTCTTAGGTAGGTACTTTCTTCTCCTATAAGTCTATGTACAATACAGAAAAAATCAGTGTCACGTCA
This sequence comes from Ennomos quercinarius, assembly GCA_910589525.2. NCBI lineage: Eukaryota > Metazoa > Arthropoda > Insecta > Lepidoptera > Geometridae > Ennomos > Ennomos quercinarius. The sequence continues at coordinate 8,057,709 of OU342493.1, forward strand.
GTGTAGCTCTTAGCAATACACAAGCATAATTCGACAATACGACTAAACCGTTAATCGACTCCAAACTCTTTCACATCACTAAGAGGAAAACCGCTCAATGCGCACTCACACAAACACATTCAGCATTTGTGTCTACATGACAACATCGATGTGTGAGTCTATAAGCTGTTGCCTGTGATAATTTCATTTTCACAATTTTTATTAGGTAGGTACTGTAGAGTAGATAGATGCAATCTGTACATTGCTACTAATTCTTATATAGGGTGTTAGGAAGGTCGATGCAAAGCCGTGAGGGGGGGTTAAGTCACCTCGTTAGGCATCTATCTACGCTAGATTACCTTAGTCCAATGTCATCGAATTCCTAGTTATCATAATATCCATGATTTTTGGAAAATTTACCAAAATCATGTTCTTATTCGTTCATAGTGTTCAAACAGACATTACTGGTACCTAAAAATTTATTAGCGTCCTAGCCTAATATGTATTTAATCGATAAACACTATAAGGAGCTCGTTTATACTGAAGAAATAACGTCACGGGAGCATTTAGTGGAAAAAAATAGTTCAAGTCTTTCAAACAATAAAAACAGAGATGTTATTAAAAATAACAACCACTGAAGTGCGAAATAGGGCCCGAAAATGTATTAAAAACCAAGGGTTACATTTTGAAAATCAATAATAAACGAATTGATTATTAATAAATGTTTAATTTATTATTATGCTACCAAGACCTTTTTGTTGAAACCGGACTTAAGTTGGGTTTATGTGCTCTAGTTCTGAGAATTAGGTAGGTATCTACGTGTATGATACACCAATCGAAAGGGCATTAATACTGGATGTTTTTAAAAATGTTTGAATGTTTTAGTCTACTCTAATTTTTTTTTTTAAATAGCCTTATTTGAAAAAGTCCTTTTATTTTTGATCAATGTTTAATTATAAAACACCTCCCATTTAGTCAGTTATGTGAATACAGATGATTGTATTGGTGTTTATCGATTGAATACATATTAGGCTAGGACGCTAATAAATTTTTAGGTACTAGTAACTGTCTGTTTGAACACTATGAACGAATTAGCACATGATTTTGGTAAATTTTCCAAAAATCATGGATATTATGATAACTAGGAATTCGATGACATTGGACTAAGGTAATCTAGCCTAGATAGATGCCTAACGAGGTGACCTAACCCCCCCTCACGGCTTTGCATCGACCTTCCTAACACCCTGTATACACTTTTATCCTTTGAACAAATTATAATTTAACTCTATACTTATTTTAGGTACTAGGAGTACCTAACTAGCATGATACGATGCAGCAGAGAGACACAAAGGGGGGACTGGAAGTGCCTACTACGTTTTTCTGAGCAATGCTCAATAAATATCTTATATATTGCTATGAAAGCTATCTAGGCTTTTTAAAGTAATAACGGGCACTTTTCGAAGTGTAGTTTTGTACTTAAACTGCGATTGAGCTTTTATATAGGTAGGTAGTATCTACTTTTTTATACATACTTACTACTACTTACATCGAGCAAGTAACCATCCTCTAAGCCATCTCTATTATAGGTACCTACAACCCATCAGACAACCTATCGGAGTGATCGAGCCCTAATATTTAATTAAATACTGAGACAACTAATATTTTTTATTACTATGTGCCCACTTAGCTGCCAATTACTTTTCTTGATATTTCAAACTGTTTTGGTTACGACTGTACAAAATAAAAACCTACCTATACTTAATTATAGGTAGGTTCATACTATAAATATAAGGATTTAAAAATTAATCGAAAAAAATGTTTATTGTTTATACTTATACATTATAAAGTTAATATCATTATTTAAGTACCTATCTACCTACAGTACCTATACCCTACTTACCTATACAATATTTGTATAGGTACCTACAGGGTGCAGTGAATTATTTTTCTTTATTCGAGCAAAATGTTCTGTTGTAACGTTCGAAGCTCAAAGAAAATGTTTGCTAATATAGATGAGAGATAACACTGGCGCTGATACCTTTACCATCGTAAAAGGAAAAAATAATGCATATACTTAAACACGTAGAGGTGAAATCTACACGTCCAGTATAAAATGAAGACTGACGACATTGCATATTCCATGCATGCTCTAGACATTGGCGTCCCAACGCGCTTTTGCATCAAAAATAGCTACTGAAGACGCGCTAAACGTAAGTTTACGCGGCTCCTCGACACACACGGCCGTGCGCCCTGCTTCGATATTTAATTAAAAATCGCGATCTCACTACACGTTCTCGCGCGAGTTATCGGTTTTGAATATAATGTGATCGTGGGTGCTCGCTGTCAACGAACTAGCCATCGAAGATCTTCCATCTTTGGCAGCGGAAGTAGCGGCGGATGTCCCGGCAATGGGTGAGCGGAGTGGCATATGAATGCTTAACAACAATGCTCGCATCTTCGTTCCCACATTTTCTATTCCACCCGTGTCTCCACCGAAAGTTTGTCAACCTTTAATTTTTTGTTTAAAACCATTTTATGAGACGCTAACTGGCATTTATAAAATTAACACGTCTTGCTAAAACAAAGTGTTGTACCTTGATGACGCCTAAATAATTTATTGCTGTGATTGAGACTCGAGTGGATTTAATATCTGCTCATGATTGTTTGAACTTGTCTCGAATATTAACAAGGTAGCCATGAAAATAGGTAAGTATACTAAATATCTACTTATGTGATCGGGTCTAACCCATACCTTGTTAGTTTTACTTAATAAAATTAGATAGTCTAACATTTTATAAACATGTTAATCTACTTAGAAAAGTACGACGGAAATATTTCTACTTTTTTCATAAACAATTTCTGATATTGTAAAGTAGAGCTTTAATCTTTTGTTTTGAATAACTCTCGATTTCAAAAAGTCTACTCTAATTGATAACCCCTCAGCGCAAGTGCTATCGTAAACTTAATTTCCCCGTGTTTGTAGTCCTCCATTACCCGTGATAAGTACTCAGGTAGAGCAATTTACCAGAGTAAATAAACGGAGCCAAAGTTCAGTTCAGTGAGGTGTTTACGTTTCTACGATATAGAGTGGGCGGTCGTATCGTGCATGCCTAGTTACTGTCAGATTTGATGGGTTTCCTCGTAAATATAAATATAGTGGGTATTATAAGAAGACACGTAAGAGAACACCTACGAATTGGATCTCTGTTCCAATTTTATAACAATAGTAGATCGTTTTGCGAGCGGCCGAACGCGACAGTGCTTTTACGTATACTGTCCCATCGATTTCATCAATAAATGTTGATTAATTAAGCTCAATATTTAATAACCAGCCAAGTGCGAGTCGGACTCGCGCACGAAGGGTTCCGTACCATTATTTATAAAAACGAGCAAATTAATCACGTTAGTTGTATCGGAGCCCCTTAAATATCTATTTTATTGTGGTTTTTAGTATTTGTTGTTATAGTGGCAACAGAAATACATTATCTGTGAAAATTTCAACTGTCTAACTATCACGGTTCATGAGATACAGCCTGGTGACAGACGGACAGGCAGACAGCGGAGCCTAATAGGATCCGTTTTACCCTTTGGGTATGGAATCCTAAAAAGGAACTATTTGTGTAGGTCATATGCAGGTACATGGTACATTGACTATTGTGTAGGTAGCTAGGTAGGTAGTTACGTCAGATTCTTGAGCAAGGTCGCTGTACGTACATGTAAATACCCGCCGTGCCTACTATATAGGCACAGACCAGCCTAAAATTTCACAATTTTATCATAAAATACCGTGTTAATGTTGACTGTACTAAATTTTCATGGATCTCGTTAGAAATCAAATTATGGATCTCTGCTGGGTTAGCACGGACGGTGGACAAAATTGTCTTTCCCCTGTTTTACTCCACTTGACAAGTAAGCGAGTATGAAGAAAGTGACATAAAATGGGGAAAGACAATTTTCTCTACCGTCCGTTAGCACGGACACCCAGCTGGAAAGAACTCGTACCTACTTATCATGTGCTCAAGTGCTTTCAAATTTCATATCACAATAAGTGCTTCAATATTTTCAAAATCTTTAGGATCTTATTTCGATACCTATCAAAGAGTAACAGATTCGGTATCTACTCTAATATTAACTTTTATACTAGGTAGGTATTTTATTATGCACGACATCGACTTGAAATGACAATAAGATAGTGGTACCTATTTAGGAATAACAATTCCACATGAACGTTAACGCAAAATCAATATTATTTAGAAGTAAGTTATCTAAGTATTTAAGAGCAGCGAAACTATGTAATATTTCTATAGGTCTGTGGGTAGATATAACTCAAATTGTTTGTGTATAAGTAAGTTTACTTTATAAGTATTAATGCCTCAATAATAAGGATCGGTACTTTGTACTTTTAGAAATACGTAGGTACCTAATATCTCTGTAACTATTCCCAAAAGTATGCTACACACAACAGATCGCTCATAAAGAAGGGGAAGTAGATCAAGATGATTTTTGATGTTTATTTTTAGATCGGATGTTGTTCCTACCTATTGGTTTGTGTAACAGGGAATCCATGAGTTATAAATATACAATACTAGCTCCCCCCCTATATCAAAGTGCAGCAGAAAATTCTTTTTAAGATTTTTTTCATACAACGATGTAATGTAACTTTACTTATACATAACACTGGGTGTAATTGAATTCATTAGCATCCTTTGAAACAAGGTACTTCCTCCTGACACCGGACACGTATGATCAAAATTTTTGAAATCTAACGCATCGATTTAGTATTGATAATAACTCCAAAAAATGGGATAACTTACTTAATCAACTGCTGCAGTACAAAATTAAATTAAAATAATTTAGTGGGTACTGTTTTTAATTAATACATACAGGGTAAAAAAAGTAGTATCAAAATCCTTCGTTTCAACTACGTTAGGCGACGCGGCAATCTTCATAATTTTTAATAAAACATCTTTTCATTTGCACTCTTTACCATTTTCCATAATCAATAAATGATGTACTATCATGCACTCAACTTATGCTAATGAATTAAATTTCGTCCTGTATACCTACATAGGTACCTACCTATACGTAAACGGATATGTATAGGTTCTAAAGCCAGTATAGCAAACACCTACTTACAATATCGTAGGTAGGTACTTAATTTTGTTTTATTATTTTTTTGTCTGAATTGAAGAATGTTTGGCAGAAAATCTTTTCAAAGGTAGGTATGTAATAAATTGTGTTATTATACAAAACAACTTCAAAGAGCCTTGAAGGTAAAATTCACTTTAGCTAATTTCATCTAACGATGAAAACCCGCCGAATATAAGTATGTACTTATACCTGCTTTACGTAATTGTTTTCTAAAAGCTTTCACAGCAGAAATTACTTCCATACATATACATATTTCGTTCGGTCCTTCGCATGTGTATAAAAATATTTGCAGAGATGTACCTACCTATCTAACCTACGCCACAGGCCCAGACACAGAAGTCAGAAGAAAGTAGTACCTAAAGGACCTTACCTATTTACTTATATAATTTTTTTTTAGCTTGAGCAATAAAGGCAATTTGCCCATTAAAAAAAAAAAAATTTTTTTAATAATAGTGTCAATGTAAAGGTAGCGACCAATCATAAGAATTACTTCTAATGAATAACTTAAGTATACTTACTACAGTAGCGAATCGAAAAATGGCAGCAATGGTTTTTGCACGTAAGTAGGTATAGGTACAAAAGAAAAAAAAAACAAGAAAAAATAAAGAAAAACATTTTTATTGGGAGAAAGGGCCAGTGCGTCAGGTCTTGCTCAAGACGAGATACTTACAATTAATTTGAAACAGGATTAAACCTTTACAAGTTCGAAACAAAAATGAAGTGTTATTATTTACATTCCGCTGAGCTGCAGCTAATATCATTAGCCTAGTAATCTGTGACATTGACGGTATGGTGGTACTGTTAGGTACTACTGTTAGGCGTGCCAAATGCTATACGATGCCGCTCCATTCTGGGAGGCATCAATAGTAATTAGAAGTTTATTATTCATTGTGCTACTCCCTACACCTAACTACAGGCACCGTAACGAGCCCGTAGCACGATGCCTATATCCGTACCACGTAGTTGACTTTTCAATATTATTTTCAATATGTAACACAATCAATTTCGTAGCACATCTACAACACTGTAACCAGTAACCAAAAATAATTTTGCCTCTTGTCAAATAAATTTATTATTTTTATTTTTCACCACAAAATCACACTTCACACTAATATTATAAAGCCGAAAGTTTGTATGTGTGTATGTTTGTTACTCCTTCACGCTCAAACGGCTGGACGGATTTGAATGAAACTTGGAATATAGATAACTAATGTACTGGATTAACACATAGGCTACTTTTTATGTACTGGTGAAACCGCGAGGCGCAGCTAGTAATATAATAGTACTAAGCAGACTACGCTTCTACCATTACCTACCTACGTACCTGTTAGCTTTGCGGCGGCCCCGACTTATTGTGCTATTTCTTTGCCGTGACTTGCTATAGAGCAAAATTATCTTAAAAATCTGAAATGACTGTCTTCGGAAAGCTTAGGAAGACTAGAATAGACGGCATGCAGGCTACCATTACATGCTACCTGCTTGAAACCATAACCCCATGTTATATTTTGTTTATTATATTTTACGATGATCCATATCACATCTCCCTGCTACGTTCATAGGGCGATGCCCTTTATATTTAGTTTCTGAACACCTTTGAGTGTCTGGCTATCGTCTCAATATTATCTGTGGGCCTGTGGGCTATCAACAGTTCCGCTTTTATTAACCTAGATATTATACTATAAACAGAAATATTCCATGTAAATAAATATTATCATGTTTGTAGAACCCATCTAGGCTGAGCAAATAGTTATAGACTAAAGGTGGAATATTATTATATTAACGGTAGGTACATATAGGTCCTGCTACGGATACCAATAAGCACTAACTCAAAAGCGTTTACTATTTTCGACTTTAGCAAACTGGAAACACTGAATTAGGTAATAATGATATTCAAAATTTGACATTAATCTAAATTTAATATCTTTAATGAATGTAGCTTTACCTAGGATCGATAAGAGGTCCTAGGAAACTCAAGTCGCAACACATTTCGCTAAGAACGTAAGTCATTTAAGAAATGAAATTAACGACTATCCTGAAAAAAATTGAGATGGATCACGCAAAAAAACCAAAGTATGTACGCAGGTATTTTTTTATGTAATCGAATGACGTGACGTGCTAGTCGTTCGCCTGGTGTTAAGCGCCACGGCCGCCCATAACAGATTGCAGTGTCACTCGGAACTCTAAATAAAAGTTTCGCGTGACACTGCGCACTGCGCACGTCATCCTGAGACATCACGCTGTCTAAAAAAGATTTCTAGACTGTGAGGTCAGTTCATAAGTCTCATTTGCCCAGTAATTTTACTAGCTGCAATGCTCTTCAAACCGGAACACAGTAGTGCTTGAACACTACTGCTTGGCGGCACAATAACTGGCAAAGCGGTGGTAGGTACCTACTAGACGAACTTTGCAGAAAAGTCCTATGGCCCAGTAAAAGGTGTTTAGTTAGGTACATAGCAAAATAAAAACATAATAAAACCCCTCAAAGAATATCAATTATAATATGTTGCGTGTATTCTTCAATAATACACAACATAAATATAGGTAGGCACTTAAGTACATAATAACATGTATATATACGTACGTAATGCTAAATGGGTATATGGTGTCAATTTTTTTAAATATAAATTAATATTATTTAAATGAACATAAGGACACTGAATATTACTCCTCCAATCAATAAGTTCTTGTTATAGAAGCAGCTCATTCAATAAATTAACTAGTTTAATATTTACTTGCGTTCAGTTTCAATTTATCAATTTACATTCAAGTTAAGTATTTCAAAGGAAGATTGATCAAGTAATTTAACTTTATTACGAAGTTTATGGTCACAGACTATATAATTAATTGGTTGTTTTGACAAGGGTTTTGAAACTTTCAGGCAACGAACTTTAATTAGGGCCTAAGTAGGTACACATTTAGTAATAGTTTACTTATTAAAGTTAACGAGCTCTCGTGTTATGATAGCTTTATCAGTATTCTCTGCTAGTGAGTAACTTTGAAGTTTCTACTAAGCCGCTAAAACACCTACCTATCTGTGTTGTAACCACCAGATTTTAACTAGGTAACCACATTTTATTCTTGTTAACATTATTCAATTTTAATATTCAAACGGTAAATATACAAGTTAACCATGTCATTAATAATTATACTAAGTAATACATAATGTTAGCATTTTCTTCTTTAAAGTTACTTTAATATTGTTCATAGAAAACATCATTTTTTTTTTTCATCACTCTTATATAAACTTAAAAACCCATGTACTGACTCACTGACTGACTGATGATTGACATAATTGATCTCAGCTCTCAGAAGTGGTCTGTCAAAACTGAGTATGAGGCTGTATAGTGATGGGTCATGTCACCCCGGGAAAAATCTGACATTACCAGAAAGTCGTCTCTGAGATGGAACAGGTCAACGGATCTCGAAATGTATAACTCAGATGGGTGTCCTGTTTTAACTAAAGTTGGAGTAAACCCTGGGATGTTTCCAGAGAAATTTAAAAAAAAAGTGTTGCCATACTAAAAATAAAAATTCCATACAAAATTGAAACGCTCATAAATCAGAAACGGTAAGAGGTAGGGGGGTGGTGCTCGACCAAATGTCATAGAGGGTGACGGGGGCTGTCAGATGGTTGTCATGAAAACCCAAGATGGCGGATTCAAAATGGCGGCCATTTTGAAAGTTGGTCCGATCGGGGTGATTTTTCGCATGGGGGGGTTTTCGGGGCCACACATTCGATATTTGAAAAAATATTTTGGATTCCGCCATTTTTAAAGATGGCTGCCATACAAATTTTTTTTCCCATTTTTGACGCATTGTTTCTCGACACCTATGGAAAATTTTGAATGTATTTGTTGTGTTTTGTGTCCAGGTGAACGAGGTGTCTTCAAAAAAATTCGCGACCTGGTCTTCCGACCTTCGGTCACTCGGACAGTCAACGGCCTGGCCAAACCATATGAGATAGGTCATGTGCGTTTTAAGGAATGTCATAGCAAACCCTGGGACGATTTTGGAGATGTCAAAAAAAATTCAAAATGGCGGAAAAAAAAATCCGCCATACAAATTTTAACCGTAAATGACGGCGAAACTATGACACTTTAGTATAAAGAGCTGGAACTAATATTGTTTGAAAGCCAGAGAGAAAGAATGGCAAATATTTTTTTTTTCAAAATGGCGGAAATTTTGGCCGTGGCGGGAAAAAAAGTTTCACCGATCCTGATGAAAATCGATATCTGGGGGTCCCCAAGGATGATGATCAACATTCTGTAATCAAATTTTGACATGTGTCAACTTTCAATGGGGCTGCCATACAAAGGTGCTTTTATTGAAATATCAACTTTGCTTTTTTGCGCCTCCGTTGCGAGTGCTTTAGAAAATTCGTTCCTGGGGATCAAGTAAAGATGTTATAAGGGTAAAAATGCAATATCAGTGAAATCAATTTTTTTCAAGATGGCGGCTGTAGACGTACCGACTCATAGTAAAAGTTGTCCGATCCGAATGAAAATCGATATCTGAAAATCCCACGGTACACTTGGTAGGAATGTGTAAAAACTTTTTTGATTCCGCCATTTTGAAATATTGCGAACATGCAATTTCACTTTTTAAGGATTTTTAATTCGCAAATAACACCGAAACTGTGAGACTTTTGTAGGGAGGATTTATTCTAATAATGTACAGTTTTGAGAGGAGCACACAGTGAAAAAGTACTTTTTTCAAAATGGCGGTCTATTGGTCCGCGTCTGAAAGTAAAGATGCTCTGATCGGGATATAAATCGATATCTGGGGGTCCCAAAGGATGCTGATCAGCATGGTTTGGTCAAATTTTGACATCTGTCATTTTTTAATATGGCCGCCGTATATACTATTATCGAAATTGCTGTTTTCCGTTTTATCGCCTATGGTACTACAGTTTCGGAAGGAGATAGTTGTAATTTTGACAGATGTCAGTGTGACAGATGTCAAACGTCAATTTTTTTTTCAACCTACCAAATGCGGCGATGAGTGAGTTAGTTTATTGTCTCTCATTGGTATAATTGGACAGTCACAACTAACACTTGCACCTGCACAGTTGCACCGTGTGCGGGCCGCGTGCGGCCCGCGCACGGTGCAAGTGTGCCGCTTGCGACCTGCGCACTGTTCTAATACCGCTGTCAAGTGTAGACAGATGTCAGTTTGATTGATGTCAAATGTCAAACTTTTGACAGATGTCAATTGTCAAATTTTTTGACAGATGTCAAATTTATTGACAAATGTCAAATGTCAATTTTTTGGACAGATGTCAAATGTCAATTTTTTTTCCAACCTACCAAATGCGGCGATGAGTGAGTTAGTTTATTGTCTCTCATTAGTATAATTGGACAGCCACGACTAACACTTGCACCTGCACACTTGCACCGTGTGCGGGCCGCGTGCGGCCCGCGCACGGTGCAAGTGTGCCGCTTGCGACCTGCGCACTGTTCTAATACCGCTGTCAAGTGTAGACAGATGTCAGTTTGATTGATGTCAAATGTCAAACTTTGACAGATGTCAAATGTCAAATTTTTTGACAGATGTCATACGTCAAATTTTTTCCGACATACCCAATGCGACGACGAGCGAAGCGAGTTAGTTTACTGTAGTTTGGTATAAGTGGACGGTCACGATCAGCACTTGCAAGTGTGCCGTTTGCGACCTGCGCACTGTTCTAATACCGCTGTCAAGTGTAGACAGATGACAGTTAAACAGATGTCAAATGTCAAAATTTTGACAGATGTCAAACGTAAAATTTTTGACAGATGTCAAATTTCAATTTTGGACAGATGTCAAATGTCAATTTTTGACAGATGGCAAACGTCAAATTTTTTCCAACCTACCCAATGCGACGACGAGCGAAGCGAGTTAGTTTACTGTAGTTTGGTATAAGTGGACGGTCACGATCAACACTTGCACCTGCACAATTGCACCGTGTGCGGGCCGCGTGCGGCCCGCGCACGGTGCAAGTGTGCCGGTTGCGACTTGCTAATGGTGCCAATGACGCTGTCAAGTCAAACAAGATGGCCGCCATGCAAAGTCACGCGCATTATTATTTTCTTTGATAAATACCGCAGTTTTGTACAAGTACTTGCAAAATTACAAGTTTAAACACAAGTATAGCGTTTTGAACAAATGGAACGCCACGAAAACACACACGCGGGCCGCTCGCGGCCCGCGCACGGGGCAAAATACTAGTTAAATATATAGAGGTATATTATTTAGGCAAACTTATTAAGAGGAAAAAGCGAATAGGTATTACTTATATCGTTAACAGATATATACCTACTTAAAAAGCCACCCAACGAAAACATGTCTAAGTACAACGACAAAACTTTTTTTTAAATCATATAAGCTAAAGTACTTACCTAAATATTTATACGATTAAAAAAACAGATAATATTTAAGTGCGATTAATCAATCAACTTAATGCTCCAACAGGTATTGCAAAAATACTTGTAGGTACTCCAAGGTATATATTTCCCACGAGATTTTTAGCGGGTTATAAAATATACATCGAAGGTCCACTTAATATTGATGTCGAGATGTCTCTACCATTGCTTCCCGGCTAGCTTGCCTTACAATTGGCTGCTTCCGGCTGTGTCGGGTCTGCCGACCAATTTACCATATAATAGTCCTTGCATTAACGACGGGCCTACATACGTGCAAGTACCTACTTGAACACTAACCCTGGATTCGCTAGAGGAAGTTACCGTTCTGCCAAATTTAGTTTGGTTTACAAACAATCGCAAATCGAATCAATCAATTAGGTACCCATGCAAATGCTATTTTCTGCCAGGATTTTGTTCAGTTCGTTTAAAATACCTATCTATAGCTCCTGTCATATAGTCTAATCGAATAAGTATAGCATTGAATGTAATATTGCCCAACTCACCTATTTACGTAGGTATATACCTACTTCTCGCTAAGGTTAAAACTTAATTTTTTGATAAGTTTCGTATGTTTTATGCACTTGGATACAAAGATTGTGAACTATTTCATTCTATTGATTACAAATACAACCCTTTTAAACAAGAAAAACTGTCATTCGAATTTATTTTCTGATATAATTAAATTACACCTCTCTTTTGTGTACATTGCGGTATTTCCTCTTTTAAATTGAAAATTGCAAAGCAGGTATATTCTGTAAACTGAAACCGACTTGTGAAAGCTTCTCAGTTATTTTAAAAGTAGGTACAAAGCGACCGCTGAAATTCTACCTCAACAAGTTTCAAGTATTTTGCAAATAAACCAAAGTGTTTCCCTGGTTGTTTTACCTCGAACATTCCGATGACTAATGATGAGGGATTTTCATCTCTGCGTATTTAGTTACTTAAATATGACCGTGTCACTAAAAAAGCTTATGACTGATCCCTTCAGCCGTACAGGCATTAGTATCCAAATGTGTATTACGATAAAGTCTTATTTGGTGGACTCAATGTAGCTGAACGAACAAGCGTGCGCCATGCTAAAATAAACTGCATTCCACGAATGTACAGCGGATTGCAATTCTGGATTTAGCCACTAATTGTAGAAGTACCTATATATATTGCGGCTTAATCAAGATCTCAAAACTCTAAGCTAAGTAGTTGACAGGTTAAACTGAAGATTTTGAACTGCAATTCCCGCTTGTGTTTAATCAAATGACAGTTAAAACCTTATAAGGAAAGTATCTCAAATTAGTAACATCCTCGTGCCTAAATAAAAACAAATTGCTCCTTGTTGCCCACTGCCCTCCGTTAACTCGTGGTACAAAAGTGAGCTTTGTCTTAAAGCAGATGCAAGTAAACATAGTCGCTCAACATCTGGTGTATTTTTTTTACTTCCATTAACCGAGCGAGGGTCCGATTTCGAAGTCGCTCTCGAAATCAATTCGTCTGCTACGGTGACTTGATTTTTACACTTACGTCTATGCTATAGGTGTTTCAGACTCTGTAAGTATCCACCTATAGCAATATGTGGAATCAAAAACAAATGATATTTAAAATAATTTTAACTAGGTACCTACCTAGTACGTTGTTTTATAATAATGTACCTATGTGAATTTTATTATAAATTGTAATATATCGACCTATAAACTGTTATTAAGAAATAAGTGATAATAGTGATAGTAATTATTATTTCCTTTATTCATTTAAATTCTCGGGTCTAGCCCGGACATTTGAGAGGCATTGGTGGGGCCTAAGCTAACACCAAGAGGCCCTTTTGAGCATAAAATTAACTACAACTATTACAAGACATGGTATGGCATATTATAAACTATTTTGTTATTATACAAAGGTTAAAAATAAATCTGGGCTATTGTGGTGAACTTATGATGGATTGATGTTTGGTTTATGGAATGAGAAAACGGCACCTGCCAATTTTGCCTTACGTCAAAATGTTTGAGGCAGGTGATGACTTGCCACCCACTAAATGGGCTCCCTATAGTGGCTACCGCATATTGGTGCCGAGGAAGCAACATTGGTGTGGGTGGCTTAGGGTGTCGAGAGGTGTGCTGCACTTTCACTGAACGCTACTCGCGGCGTTATGCCCTTTAACACTTCCACCCTGGAGCTTAGGTTTTAGCTCTTGCGACTTCCACCCCCGGACAGCCAGTTAAGGCAAGCCAGGGGTCAGGGGTCTCATTTAGCCCCTTGGAATCAGGGTACGCGGTGTCACCACTCACCGACGGCTCGCCACAAAGCCGCCCCTGTAGGAGTATTTAAGTACCCGGTAACAGAGTAAGCTATACCTATACTTATTCTGTGACCGGGTATGGAGTTTTTTTTAAATATATTTTGGCTCCACACATGGTATATTTAGGTAGTGTCAAGTACTGTAATTTTTTATCGTGTTATAGAATATTTCACGTAAAGTCAAGTCTTAGTCACAGTCTGGGTAGTCATAGTCCAGTCTAAGTCAGGTATTCATAGTCCAGTCATGCCCTAAAGTAAAGTGGTGGCAACATTACTAAAAGCTTCTATGGAATTTTGGATTGGAAGCAACACGTAAAACCACGTTTCACCACATTATTATTCTGCCGCCAAGCAGTAGTGTGCAAGCACTACTGTGTTCCGGTTTGAAGGGCATTGTAGCTAGTGAAATTACTGGGCAAATGAGACTTTATGATCTGATCACTCAGTCTAGTAATCTGATTACTAGACTGTGTGATGTCTCAGGATGACGTGCGCAGTGCAGTGTCACGCGAAACTTTATTGTTTTAAAATTCCGAGTGACACTGCAACTGTTATGGGCAGCCGTGTCGCTTAACACCAGGTGAACGACTAGCTCGTCACGTCATTCAATCGCATAAAAAAAAAAAAAAAAAAAAAAACATTATACCACTTGCCCACACTCATGCTCGTAATTGTGCGTAAAACGCCACCAATATTAAGCACAAGTTTTGAAAAATAATACAATGCATCGACGTGAGCTTTTCCGCGTTCCCGCCAAAACTCAGGCGTGAAGTTATTATTGTAAATATGAGTAATAAAGTAATACTAAATAAAGTAAGTAAGTAGGTCATAATTAAATCTCTTTTTATGAGTACCTAATACTTAAGTGTTTATTTAAGAAAATGGTAATTTATGCTTATTTCAAATCAAATCAAATCAAATCAAAACGTTTATTCGCTAAAATACATGTATAGTAGATGTTACAGCAAGTTTTGTTAATGTATTTAGTCTGCAAGCAGACGTGCAAATGTTATTTAATAACTAATTACAATTTTATTATTTATAATTTATAAGTAAACATTGGTACAAAATTCATTATAATCCTTAACACTATAAAAACAGTTGCATTGAAGCCAGTCAGTCAAACATTTCTTAAACTTGTTACCCTCTAATATCTTTATGTCATTTGGAATATTATTGTAAATGGTTATGCACATATTATATACATTTCTCTTATACAAGTCTTTTCGAGCAGGAGGTTGATATAATAAGTTAGTAAACTTAGTCCTTTTTTGGCGGGTCATAACTTCACCATGCTTCTTAAAAAACTCAGGGTGTTCTTTCGTAAAAATACAAATTTCTTTAATGTACATACATGGTAAAGGGAGCACATTGCATCTTTTAAATAGAGGTCTACAGCTATCTAAAAACCAAGCCTTATATATCACCCTAATACACCTCTTTTGTATCTTAAATACTCTGAGCATATTAACTGAGTTGCCCCACATTATCAAGCCGTAACTAAGCAACTTTCTTGTATTAGACCTTATATTCTTACTTATATCCGCATGTCATCCGACATTTACCCGTACATTTTCGTAATAGGACATCACAGTTCTCGTACGATTGGCACGAAAGAGTTACGATATTGAAATTGTAATATTGTCATGAGCGACTGCACCGCTGAATTTGGACTTTCATTTCAGCTTTGGTTTATTTTTAGTAGCTACATATAAATACAAACTATATCTGCGTAACTACTTATGAGAACTAATTAACATGTTAGGTACTGAACAAGACTAGAAACAAACGATTAAACTAGGTACCTACTTTATCCCTTTATATACAAATAGTAGATAGTACAGACCTAGATACGCTGGCATGCGCACAGTGACTGTGTTGGCAAGCTCTGTAGCTGATTGTCCTTATCTAACATCGCCCCAGACAAAGGCTTCCATTTCAGCCAGTTTAACTGAGATAGCAGTTAAAAGCATGCCTGTATTCTTCAGAAACACGGCCCTTTGAGCTCGGTAGCCTTCGCAAGCATCTAATTACAAACCCTCGTTTAAATACCGCCTCTGTTAATGAAATTTACCTTGAATTCTGGAGTTGAAGCTTAGCATATTACTTCGTATGGAACGTATAAAGAAAAAACGCGCATTCCCGGTTGTAACGGCCTGCCTCTGACGTAATAAGAGTTAGCGAAAACAATGAAAACTCAGGACACGATAAAAGCAGCGACGGTAAAAATAAAAGCCAAAGCTTTCACAAAACCCGTTACATTACGTATTAGGTCCATACTTAGTTGTTGACGAGAGAGAGAGAGAGAGAGAGAGAAAGAGAAAGAGAGACAGAAACATATATTAACTTGGTTAATTTTTTGAGATGATTGTGTGAAGATTTCACGAGACACATGAATTTTCAGTTTAATACGAACGCAGATCTGACGTGTTCCAGGCTTAGACGAGAAGCTCTATAGCATCGTGGCAGCACGCATGTCTAGATAATGCCCGGAGAGTATTGATTTTCAGAGCTCACAGACAGTATTTACGTCCGGGGAAATTGCTCTTGGCTCAAATCTGTTGCCATTACTCGCTAACCTTTAGATGTTTTGTGGTTCGTTTCACTAATTAATTTGTTTGGCTTAACTATTAGTAAAGGTTACTTTTCGCCATTATTGTTTAAGACCCGTACTAAGTCAGAACGATGCTCAATGTTTGATCGGTTATCAAATCAACTTTTCATTCATAAAATGATAATTTTGTGAGTTCTAGCTCAACTTGAGCACTGACTTAAGTCTTAGAAGAATGGAGCATCCATTTTTCAAATCCTATAAGTCTATGACAACACCTCATTTGTTTTAATCACAGACCTGTAGGGTTAGCACGGCCGGTAGACAAAACTGTCTTTCCCCTGTTTTACTCCAAGCAAGTATGAAGAAAGTGACGTAAAACGGGGACAGACAATTTTGTCTACTGTCCATGCTAACTTAGCTGTGGTTTTAATTAATACTAGACGTGCCCACCGTTTTTCTGTAACTTATCGGGTTTCCAGCGGAAACTCTTAATATTCCGGTGGAAAAAAAAGTAGGTACACAGTCATGTCTTATGTTGATGCCGACAATATAAGCAATCTGTGGGAAACTTTCATCTAAATCGCTATTGCCGTTTTGGCATGAAAGGCAACACAACTAAAAATGTTTCACCATTATAAATTAGTTTAAAATTATTGTTAGATATAATATAATGTAGTAGGTAGGTTCATGTAACCCTTCTGCTGAGTTCAGTTGCCTTTTTGCACTAATACAATAACAAGAGCATTTGCGCGAAATGAGCGAATGCTCACAAGGCCATGGTTCGAGGATCGGTTACACAAGACAAGGAGTTCTTTTTGCAAGGACATTGGTAGATTTTATTACGTACCTACTTTATATACCTATACTAACGACTACCACCCGTTCACTTTTGTTCACTATAATATATCGAATGCACAGACTAATAAGACATACTACGTATATCGAATAACTGCTTACACGTTCCTTGTTTGGTAGCTATAGCTCCCTTTAAAAAAAATTACCGGGCGTAGCGCATTTGGCTTCATTTTACGAAGAATTTTTTATTAAGATCTAATTTGGCAGGAATAGATTTCATGCAGCTGGTAGCTGTATTTATGAAACTTTGGAATTTTATAACGCGGTAAAGTACAAAAAAGTTTTTTGTAGCCGAAGCTGTTAGTGTAAACCTATTCTAAAACTGGCTACAGGCCGTGGCCTACCCCTTTACGGTCTCGGTTCCGCCGACTCCGAATATGAATGAACTTAGCGTCAACACAACAGTGTTGGCTTCGATGTTTATTTACAAACATTGACGCCTCGTCGCGCTTCCGAAACGCATAATAGGTACACACAAACACACACATAAATGCTTAAAATAAAATCTTGCCCCAAGTGCAAAAAGTGCATGGTTACATGGTTCATTTTAATTTTATTCAGGCTCCATGTTTCAGTCATTTAAGTGTGGAACATGACTATGTTTTTCCACCAACTTATATCACGAGATGTTAACTTAGCAAGAGACTACATAATTATATAGTGTTTTTAAAATGAAAGTTCAAAGCTATACTAATATGACCTCTTCAATGCTCATTCGCCAAGTCTTTTGCATTCTGTCATTTGCGAACTCTGTACCCAAACAAAGCAAAAGTACCTAATGGTCAATTGTCCCAATCAACAGAAACCGGATGAGGAATAAACAGAAACGACTATCAAGTCAATACGATGCATTCTACGTCCGCTGTTTTGACTCGTGTAGACACCGCACTGAAAGCGCGTAGACGCTTCCTGCAAGCTCCGTTTCCTCGTGAAAGCTCGCACGTGTGCGTCTAAACTTAAAAAAGCTACAGCTTAGGCAGGAGTTTGTATGTAAATCTGCGTCCACCTGCGCTTGAGTCGAGATAGCCCGAGCCGAAGCCCAGAGCACGCTGCGCTGTCAACGGGATGTGTCGTGCGTGTGTTGTGAACTTTACAATTCGGTGTTAGAAAATGGGACCCCAATTTGACTACTGTCTGCGAGCGACGAGTGAGTCCTATAAAAATATAATTGTATTATTTCCGATGAAAGCTTTTTCCGATATTTCTGTAATTTCTTTGTAAACTTCATTTGAATATGTAAATTTGAGTGCTGAAAGTGGAAAGCTCCATCTAAATAATTCATAATAGTAAATAAGTTTTATATTTCTAGCTAATTACGTCATTGAGAGCTGTTGATAAGCCGTCCTAATTCAACATAGATGTTCCTACTTGTATAGGTATACGCAGAGTACCCACATTTTGTTTAGGGTACCTAGGTATCAATTTTGAATACTAATTATTTACGTGACCAAATGTGTATTTTTGTATTGTGTTGAATACTAAACCGCGTCAGACGAAATGTCAAAGATTCTTGTATCAAAATTATTAAATCGTGATCGTGACTCTAAGGTACTAAAATCTAAATTCCAAAGAATAACTTCTTACATTCATATTCTATTTTATTAATTTAGACATAGTTAGTCTATAAATAAATGTTATGCAAGTAATTAAGAAACTTCTATGGAACTCATCTTAATCGTTACAATCTTCTGAGAAGTCGTGAAAAATGAATACCGGAATACTGAATATTAGTCATTCATTCAGAATTCTTAATAACAACACCATTACAATGATTCCAAGAAACCAAACGGTTTAGTTAGGTAGGTAATCGACGCTGAAAAATATATCGCCCGGTACCAATTAATATTTCAATGAATATTTTCTTTATCAAAAAGAAAATACATTTCAGTCATAGATTAGAAAATCAATTTTTCAATACACAATCTTTAAATAGAAACTATTGATAGATTAAAATCTAAATGGAACTACCACCTAGATAGAGCAACTAATGTCTGGATTGGTCGATACAATAATGACAGCCAATCAAGACAGCTTAGTACACACAACTTTTTTTTTTCTTTATATTTTGGCTCCACACATAGTGTATTTAGCCAGTGTCAAGTTTTGTAATTTTTCATCGTATTATGTAAATTTTCACTTAAAGTCAAGTCATAGTCACAGTCAGAGTAGTCATAGTCTAGTCTAAGTCATAATCCAGTCTAAGGCATGCCCTAGTAAAGTGGTGGCAACTTTACTAGAGGCTTCTATGGAATTTTGGAAGCAACACGAAAAACCACGTTTCACTACATTATATCACTTGCCCACACTCATGCTCGTAATTCAGCACTTAATGTGTAAATCATTACCAATTTTAAACATTAACACTGGAAAAAGCATAAGTTTTGTAAAATAATACAATGCACCGACGTGAACTTTTCCGCGTTCCCGCCAAAACTCTACACACAACTTATTACCTAATGCTTATTATTTTGACAGACAGCTTTTGTTCGATCTATCGACAGTTTCTATCCAAAGGGCGTATTAGTCGGATCATTGGATTCACTATAGATGACGTATGTGGTGCTGGCGACTAATCTGAAGATTTATTTTGTGGCGAATTTGTTGAACATATCAGACAACATCAAAAGCGAAACATGTAAGGTATCCTACTAGTAAAAATATAAATATGACAGAACTTTAACAGTAGGTAAGTATAGTACAATGGGCAGCCTTATCATTAAAAGTAATATCTACCAGGCAACCTTTGGATGGATGGTATAGGTAGGTACGTACTTAGTTGGCGATGCGAAATAGAAACAAATATAGATATATTCTATAACTTAGTCCTGAAACATCTCTCTTCATCATGTTTGTTCTCCACCTCTAGAGAACCGCGTATATATAGATATTATTTTTCGTTGTTGAGAGGGAAGTTTTCAATTCTTCCACAATGGTGTGGTGAGAACCACTAACACAGCATAATTATTGATTAGCATACTACCGACGCCAGTCCCCGAACAGAACTTTTCTTCGCTGACCCAGTTGCTATAAAAAAAAAGAAGTTCTACGAGAGGACGGCTACATCACACCGTGCTTTCGTAGAGAGAGCACGTGACTGGTTCAACAGTGATAGAAATAAGAGCTCAGTTCTAGTTTCGCAATTAAATACGTAACAAATAAGGGCTCAACATATTGGGCTTAATTAATACCTACATATAGGTACTTAGTAGAAACAACAAAAGTAGAACCGGCGCGCGAGCTATCGCCCGCGGCAAAGTTAGATATAAAATGAGCATGAGTAAAGACCTAGTATCATTATTCGTGTATCTACCTATACCATTATTGAATAAATAAGTAGAGATGAACTCAGGCAAAAAGGAAGCACAGTTTTTTAAACGGTTTCTTTTTTTGTTATCATATATCATTTTAATCACCACATAATTAGCATCATTGTCATTATTAAAATCAAGAATCGATTTACCAAACAATAACAGTTTAAATAGCAAATAAAAAACCTAAACATATCATCAATTACTGTCAAGTCTGTCAGCACTGTCCTGCTTTATTACAATAAATAAGTTATTTCAATCCGGAGTAGACCATTGTAAGCAGTCATTTTATAAGGGCCCTTAGTGTAGTGACTGTTTCTTAATCTGTTGTTCAGTGCGAGGGCATCAATGTTTTTGTCATGCCACATGTTCCCAGGGACTGTTCTATTGCCTGAAATGGTCCGAGTGTAATGATCAGCATATGCGGGTTGGGTCACAAAAAACGCACATTTACCCGATTTGTGTGGGGTGATTTGGAACACTTCAGCTCTGTGATTTTATTTTTATTTGACTTTCAAAAATGTTATCATGTTTGCAATGCATATCGGTGCATATTTTGCACCGATATGTACGGTTTCTTCTGGTTTATTAATCAATAGAAAAACTTTTTAACTTTTCGAGAAATAAATTGGTGCAAAGAATAATTTTACGCAAGTATTCATACCTATACAATATACTTACATGTAGGTAAGTACACTTACAAATTACAAATCAGTTGACCATACCATGGAACAAGGAGGAGAGGAAAGAAAACCGCGTAGATCAAAAATATTTCTAAAACTTTTTTGCAACGCCAACTAGTTTTAGGCATACCTATTTTTGATCTACGCTGTTTTCTTGATGTATTGGCATACCTCTCCTCCTTGTTCCATGGCCATACATAAACTTTTAATCTGCTTTATGGTAGAATGGTACCCAACATTAATTTAAAAACTTTACTATGTATTGTGCGTAACACATTATCGATATGGCTTGTTGTTATTGATACCTACATTAACATTTATGTTTGTAAATTCGTGGAAAAATTAAATATTTAGCTAGTTATACCGGCAATTGAAGGTAACCTTGTTCTTGTCATGAGTGTAGGTAGGTCACAGATAACCCCCAATAGATACCGCATTACGGGATTGCGCTATTATTGGCTGTTTCGAGTGACGCCCTAATAATGAACTCTAATAATTGGTCGCGAAACTAAGGCCGTGCTGCGAAGCGGCGATTTATGTAGACCCATTTACGCCAATGCGTGGTGCGCGGTCGTCGTCTTTCATGCGGTATCTATTGGGGGTTATCTGTGAGGTAGGTAGACTGTAGAATTGTAGATGATAGTTAAATACGTACCCCTTTACCAATAAACATTGTGTAGCGGAAGAATACTTATTCTGTTTTGTTTCTGTCTAACAAGTTTGAAATAGGCATGGATGAAATAAGAGAAAACACTGAGAAGCTATTCCACTGGTGCAGTGTTTATTAATCATGAAGTTACTGTCTAGAATCAATTACCTAACTACCAAAAGCGTTGAGTGGAGTTCATAAATCTGTGCTACTAAGGGTGGGTTTTTTCACCAATACTTAAGGTAACCAATGGTTAAAAAACATTAACAAATTCTAACCAATGGTCTAAATTTGTTAGTTTTTAACCATTGGTTACCTTAACTATCAGTGAAAAAACCCGCCTACCAGGGTGAGTTTTTTGATCCGCCCTTATTCGATTTTAATTAGAAACTAGATTTATAATAATGTAGGTGCCGTTCTATTCCTTAAATGAATTCATGGAAATGCGTCTCACAGAATCTTCATTCAGGTATGAGAACCAAATTTAGCAAGTATGTATAATTCTATTAATTACTCATTATGACATTGTATTTTTTTATCCTTTCTTTTATAAAATTGATTGTAAAATTGACGTGCCA
Source organism: Ennomos quercinarius (assembly GCA_910589525.2). Taxonomy (NCBI): domain Eukaryota; kingdom Metazoa; phylum Arthropoda; class Insecta; order Lepidoptera; family Geometridae; genus Ennomos; species Ennomos quercinarius. Next base: position 8,080,153 of record OU342493.1, read on the forward strand.
AGTGTAATAAACACAGTTATAAGGCTAATAAATAATTCTATTCTATTCTATTCTAGACAGGACAAAATGAGTGCTTGCATTAAAATCCGAACAAAAACTGAACTGTCAACACCTCATTCCCTTTATGATAAAGTTAATTCAATCAATCAATAAGTCACGCATAGCTTCTCGTATTTATTTAAATGTATTACTACATAAATAACGTGATAGGCATCAAACATTGCCAAGAACAGCTTGTTTTCCAATAAACAAGCCCTTTTTGCAAAATAGACAGACACTGCATGACAGATTCCATCAGATGACATATTCCACATCCACGCATCGACGCACTGTGTCAAGTACATGCCTATCACGGATCACACATCTGACAGGAACTAAGCACTCTACACAAGATAGGTTGTGTAATTTGTTAGAAATTGATACGTATGCTGTGGCACTGGGCAGGGTAGACAATGGGCGAAGATTGCCTTCAATTCGCATTATCCGGCTTCAAAGTAGGTTGCAGCACTCGAGCTGCTGGACGTAATCGAGAGCCGTTAGTTCATTGGTGTTATTGAATAATTCCTGCCGCAGTCGCGCACCGCTGGCCGGTGCTACCGTGCGAACCAGCCTTGCTGCCGACATGCACCTTGGTAATGTCTTGCGTTATGGAGTCCCTTATTTGAAGTCCTGATACGATTAACAAAATTGCTATGTTCAGAACTCATCTTCATCGCAAAAACCACGTATTTTACGTATAGGTAATGCCAGCGGCGTTTAATTTGGTAACATTCTAAACTAATTCTAAATCAATTCCCTGAAACAAGTGACAAAACAGTTCTATTCAATATAAAATCAAAGTACCTAGCGGGCGGTAGCAGCGTTTTGCAAGAGGACACAATATCTTCCTTGTACGTGAGTCAGCATTATACCTACTCCATTAGAACAGGAACTCATTAATATAGGCAACAAAGCAGTTTTAGACAATGACAAATGTGTAATATCAAACGTTTGTTACAGATAACCCATCATACTTCGCGCTACCGAACAAGGATGTTCCAGACAGCGCCGAGTTTACTTCAGAGCCATGCTCTCGCTCAGCACCGGGCAGAGTCTGGCCCGACAATATCCGGCCACTTGGCTCTCCAAGAAGGAGAGAGCCAGAGAGTCCGAGGAGAAAAGAGTTTAGAGCGCTCCTGAGGTCTTTGTCTGCGAAGGAACCAGAGCAAGCCGAGGCGTTTCTGAAAGGCCAGCCTCGACCCGGAGACTGCGCTCCTAGTGATATGAGGCACACGTTCACTGCTCCAAGAATCAAGTGAGTTCCTGCATAAGTATTTTATTAAATTTCTTATTGCCAAGGCTGAACCGACCAAATTTTCAACATTTTTTCGTCGTTTCCAATGCTTTAGTGAAATATAGCTAGGCTACCCAGTTTAGTTTACAAAGTCACTAAAACAATTTCAGCAGTTGTCGTGAACTTGATGCGTTCTATTTTTTTTTTTCTCGGTTTTTTTTTTCTTATAGTTTGGCTCCACACATAGTGTATTTAGCCAGTGTCAAGTATTGTAGGGTTTCGTCGTATTATGAAATATTTCATGTAAAGTCAAGTCTTAGTCACAGTCAGTCAGGGTAGTCATAGTCCAGTCTAAGTCAGGTAGTCACAACCCAGTCTAAGTCATGCCCTAGTAAAGTAGTGGCAACTTTACTAGAGGATTCTATGGAATTTTGGAAGCAACACGAAAAACCACGTTTCACTACATTATATCACTTGCCCACACTTATACTCATAATTCAGCACTTAATGCGTAAAATGCCACAAATTTTAAACATTAACACTAGAAAAAGCATAAGTTTTGTGAAATAATACAATGCAACGACGTGAACTTTTTCACGTTCCCGCCAAAACTCTTTTTCTCGGTTTTACTATAATCGTTTTTTTAATCGTTTCATAACAGGGCCCTAATTCTGTATGAAAACTCAGATTCCACACGATACGAAACCACGTCGTTATCGTGTCTTGTTCAAATCGTGTCACAGCATTAGAAATACCTTCTCTTTACATTATGTTATTTTTAATTTGAATAAATATTGATATATTAAGTGGTGGTAACTTTTGACGTGTTGATGTTTCGGAACGTGTCTCAGTGGAACATTATGATTTTTGACAGTTCAAATCGCGTCATTTCCAAATTCATTTCGCGCGGTTTTGTTTCCATTTCATAGAGAATAGATTTTTGCAGATTTCTTATATAAGACAAGGAATTCGCGTGGTTTCGAAGTAAGGAATCGTAAAGTGGTCATACAGAATTAGGGTCCAGGAGTCATATATTCCAACTTTAAACTTTTCTTTAGTAGTTTTTGAGTAGACAATGAATATAGTTAGTTCCACAAATTATCACAAAATGGCGCAACATGTTCAATATTCAACTATCCAAGTGCTTTCTAGAAATTGCATTATTTCACAAAAGGAAGTCCTAAAAGGTATTTAAATCCAATGAAATATTACAGGAAGGGCAAGATAAGCTCGACAGTGGCGACCTCAGAAGGCATGCAAGAGCGGGAGGAGGTTTTCTATACCATCCCACTCCAAGGTAGACGGAGGCACTCGGTCGGAGGATACTTGGCTACGGGAGGGGCCGGTTCTGGAGAGGTCACCTCTGTGCCCAGCGAGGTACCTAAAATGTTAGCTCCGAGGATCAGTGGTGAAGAGGGCATCAAACGAAGAAGACCCAAAAACTTCTCCTTCAAAGGTAAGGGCTAAAATCTTTTTCAACTGAGGCTGATGGAACACAATATGTGTGATGAGCTGATGAGTTTGTTAGCTAGTAAGAAAAACACTAAGAAATGCCCACGAACGCAATAATTAACATTCTGTCTCATTGATGTATGATGAAGATACTCAGTTATTTAGCGGTTACGTATTACGCAGGTGTATGACTTCTGAGCCCAGCCAAGGGGCTATGTTGTGGAATTACCTACTTCAAACTGAAATTGAAAGGAGTGATTAGGCACAGAATATATTATAGGTACTAGGTAGATTAGGTGAACCTCAAAAAACAATTGTTCTCTAAAATATCAGAAGCGACAGGCTGTTCTCATAGCTGTGTACGCAGAGGTGTCATTTGTTTTTTCTTTTGAGCTCCATATTATTGTTTGTTCAGGGTAAAGACCCTTCGCACACCAAGATGCCTGAATGACCACCCCAAGCACGAGCCACGAGCAAACTATAAAACTTTGACGCGTTTTTTACTACGAAGATCATAAAAAGGGACATGTTATTTATCAAAGCCAACACACTAGCTAAACATACCCAGTGTCTGTTATCTGTCAAAAAGGAAACTTACGCAGTAAAATCTATTATTAGGTAATAATTTAAGGGAACTTAACAATTGTGATAAATGATCATAAACAAGTCAATCGAGACGTAAAGCAGCGATAGTATAGGAGCGATCATTGCACCCGAGCGCCCAAGACAACCTTCGACCCTTTGCGATAACCGAAAGACAATACCGACGCATACGCCGCAATGCCAAACACCATACGAATTGTAGAGCGGCCCTTTGATTATATAATATTTACAATAGAGGTGCCTACAGATACCATTTCGACTTCTGGCCTTTATAAGTTATCGTAAACATGCGTTTTATCGATTTTACAATACAGCCAAAATCAGAATTACGCAATAATCGATATTATACAACACTATCGTATGCGGCAATAAAGTTAAATGCCATAAAACTTTACGATATCCCAGCCCAAGATCAAGGAGGCGCTTATCGGCTTTCTGGAAACGTAACGTCTCGCCGATTAGGCCTATCGCGAAACACGGTCTGAATACAACTCGAGCGTGTTTTGTTTATTTGGTCATCGATAGCGTATATTTACGGATGGGTCCGAATTTGAGATTAGGCGCGAGGGATGTGCCACAAAGTTTGCGATTATCGTTTGTCGCGACGAGCTTTTAGTATGCGAAGTGCGTGCGCGTGCGCCGGCGCGCCTGACGCCAGCACTCGCCGGCCCGCGTCGCCCGCGCCGCATGCTCCTTGCATCCTTGCGACTTGCGACCACTCCTCCCTGTCACACTTCTCAGTGCTCGCGTATTATTTAGTGCGCTTTCTAGTGCGGCTTGCAATGACACCCGCTTGACTCGGAAACGTGCGGATACTACCCCTTCTCTGAACACCCGTGGAGGATTCTAACATGGAGACAATACCCCATACAAGTGAGTTTTTTATAGTTCCGCTCTATTGTTTTTTATGCTTTACGTTTATGAGAATATCCGGCCTAAGCAGTAAAGGTTTCCTTTTTAATTTTTGGGCTTTGAAGCGTATTAGTAATTAAGCCATAGGTTTACAATTATTTATGTTTTCCAACTCAATACACTTAAGTAAAAAAGTTATTAAAAAATTTTTTATTGCATCAACGTTGTTAATTGTTGACTGAACCTCTTTAGAGTAAAATAAACTTTACTTACCTACTTATTTAATCAAATTTAAAACTAAGGATCGTTTAAATTAAATAAGCAGTGTGATGTGATCATGAAAAATTTAATTATTAGCAATAACGTCTTCGTCAACTAAGTATGGTACCTACCTAATTAAATTACACTTTCATTTAAATGTTTTCTAAAATATTAAACCTACAGAAAATAAAAGAAATGTCTTTAAATAAAAGCAATCAAAAATAAATTAAAGCCAAAATAGACAGTTCTGTCGTACCATAAGGTAACAACAAACTTAATTAAAATTAACGAGATCGTTGGATATTTTAATTAAACTCCCTTTCTTTGTCCGCCTCAAAAGAAAGAAGAAACAATTTAATTTGAGTATAGGCGGCCGAATGTTAACAATACAAAATAAGCTAGATGTAGCTAAGCAACGCTTCTTTAGTACCATCACCATCGCTACTTATCGCCCTTTGTCCATCTGTGATAACTTAATAAGCCATTGTTTTACCGTGGACGTCTGCAGTGGCCTTCGCAGCATCGAGAACGTCACGCTTTGTAATTCGGTGATGTCCAGGCCCATCCAAAATCAATGTCAAAGGAACACCGTACAACATGCCAAATTAAGTTTACCGTTGCCAAACCGACATTAAACAACTTTGAGTGTTATTCATAAGAGATTAAAGTTGCGATTGTCAACGGTAGAGCAACGCCTGGTGCCGGATTTGGTTGGCAGGAGCCCATTACCGATGCAGGGTGGCATGTATGGCTGAATAAACATGTTGTGATTTACATGCATCGAAGCAACTCCCGTAATGTACTCGCGGTGGGAATGTAAATGTGTAAACGCCTCGCATATTGTGTTCAGTATTCCTGCCGAGGGCTGGCTCCCACAGATCGTATTTTTCTAATGGCGTTGGACATCGATAAAACTTAACATTTTAAGTTACAAATACAGGTCACGACATCTTTACCTGGCTGGTATTTAGGTTTTTAGACTTTTAATATCACATTTGTATGCAATGGTTGGAATCTGAGTCATTGAAGAAGTTGTGTTCCCTGCTTTTTATAGTGATACAACAAAATTATTTGGAAAAAAATAGATTTCATTTTTAATCACGAGCGGGATTTCAATCCGCATCCATCCGTCCCTTTAGCTGGGAGCTGGGACAGATTTATGATAGAGCTGTATATGTTTTATGGGCAATCGTGCTCGAACATAGACCGCATCATTATTTTCCATCAGGTGAGATATTGTTAAACGCGAGCCCATTAAATCATAAAAAATGAGTCAAATGACATTGTTTGACCGCGACTAATCGTTCAATCCTGTAAATTATCATCAATAAATGATGACAATGTCAGCAAAAGTACATTACCAAGACAAATATACGATAACAATGTAGGCACCTATTTTATATTGCATTAGTTATCGCAAATAGATCTCATAAACACTCAACATTTTGCCGGTTATGTAGTGTCCTCTATAAGGCAATGACAAATGCATCATTATCAATTTTGGTAAGTACTCTACTAAATGAATGCTTTCTTAGAACTTAAGAGTATCATCATTCACTTGGGATCACTGTGAGAAAAGCCAACAACAAAAGCGTTTATCAGTCGCGACCACTCACTACCAAAATACAATGCTGGCATGGACGGACATTGTCTAAGCTTTAATACATAGTAATTGGAATATCATTAAACTATACGGTCATTATGATAAGGGACCACAATAAAACAAATTTTAATCCAACATAAGCAATTTCCTTAACCATTAAAAAGTAATTAGTCAATATTGAATTAAAAACCAAAGCATAGGTAGGCACATAGAATTATACTTGGTGACCCGCCCCGGCTTCGCACGGGTTAATTAGTTTTACGTCCTAACCCATGGACAAAATGGGAAGGGAGAAGCGAAAGGGAAAAAGATAGGGGAAAGGATGTTCGCCGGCCCATCCATTCATCCTTTTCCCCATCTTTTTCCCTTTCCCTTCTTTCTTCCCGTCGACATGGTGAGTATATAAATAAATAATATACAAACAAAAAAATCTTGCATAAAAATTACATCCTTATTGCTTTGCGCACCCGCACTTGGCCGTTTTAGAAAACATAAAGTATCCTAAATGTTATTCTGAAAAATTAGCTATAACCATACCAAATTTCAGCGAAATCCGTTCAGTAGTTGCGTGATGCGTGTTTAAAGAGACAGACAGATAGCCATAAAATGCTAAAAACATTGTTTCTTTTTTTCTATATCAATTAAGAAATGTAATGCAATCAACATTTTCAAAATATATTCTTAATATATTCAATGTACACATTTAGCCCAGTTACAGTATTATTACACGCGTAGAAGATAAACTAACGCTGTGATTCTATGCATAGGCAAGTATTTGTGTAGTGCTGATAAAAAAATTTAACTCGTTATACCAAATTTTAATGTGTGTTAGCACATTAAAATTTGTAAAATTTGTGCCTACCTAGTAGAACTAGGCTAGTACCTCCTCACAGGTAGGACAAAGCTGGTGCAGGGGAAAGGGAAATAGCTTCACTCATACTTTATGGAGAATGGCTGGAAATGTGGAGGCCAGCCCAGAAGAGTGGTATATTGAATTAATGCGGTAAAGGCACTTTCGAAATTAAACCAACTTCTAACTCAATGAGTGGATGGGAACATAATGTATAATAATATGTGACTCGCCGTCGCCGCTAGGACATGCTTCATGCGTAACATAATTAATGGCTTTTCCGACTCCACAATGTAAATATTAACTAAAGGGCTGAAACACTGGTATGCTAGACAAAAGTGCAAAAGCTCTGCAAGATGCAGCATGCATCGTAGCCCGATTAAGACGAAGGGAAGAGTAAAAAACAGAGGATTTTGCAGTGGTGTACCATTGATCATGCTGAAGTATAGTGTATTTCATTATTCAACGTAAAGTGTGGACTGTGAAAGGTATACTTATACGCTTTTTAATATGCTACTTGATAAGAATGTTAAAAGGCTCAGTACGTTTTGGAACATAACCTAAATCTCAAATTACCAGATTGCTATATTCAATCGAGACACTATCACGAACTCAGCCACCGCGCCGCGCCGGCGGCACTCTACGCGAAATACAAAATTAATCTTATAATTTTAATTAAGCTCCAACGTAAGATTTAGCACCAACCAACTGTCAGAAGCCAAGTAAAAGAACGTTTATTTTGATATCGTGAATCATGGACGCAGGCGCCTGCCAGCCCCGTTAAGTACCTACAGGGTACCTAACGAAGTTGTTTGATATAACTACGTAACCCCTTTCTCGGCAGACAATAACTTCCTCCATTATCTAGGTCGCAGATAAATAAAGTTAAAATTAATTGTGGACGCACAACTAGAATAGGTAAATAAAATATGAGTTGTGGCACACCTACTGCCCACACTCTCAAAACAAGAGCGAATTAGTCATGTAGCTTCTTAGAATGGAGTGAAAAATCATCGGCTGGCGTCGATGATTTGGACACGGACATGAGGTCATATTGGGTTCACATGCAGTAAAATGAAACGACGCGTGCCGGAAAGCATTATCAAAAATTCGAACAATGCTTTTCGTTAAATAAATACGAGTTGCAACAATACGATATACTTTTTATAAAAAGTTACGAAATACTACCGATTTAACGAGCATCGAAAAGCTTCCTAGTTTACGCAAACGTAAACCGTTGATCACCGTACGCGTTACATCTCGACCCAAAGTGTTCCAAACAAAGTTAACAATGGCAAGAAAACGCCAGATCAAAAAGGCACCTGACAACCTATTGCCCATAATAGTGTGCTACAATATTTCAGCCGGCACATCAAAGACGTCAGCGGGCACTGAACTGAAAACTGAACGCGGTGGAGCATCGGGGCTACCCGCGGTGTGGCCTAAATGCTCCCATCTACTTAGTATGCCGGCACTGGCAACCAGTACCTGTTCCACTTTGAAGCTTTGCGTAATAAACATCCATTTGACTTGAAGTAGTAAAAATAGCTTAAGTGGACTTATGAACACCATCCGTTGCATTAACTTGATGAAAATGTTGAGTTCATAACTGAATGGATATCAGCTTCCTTTTCAGTGCGTCTAAAGCAATGATGAATAAATTAAGTATCTTAGAATGGTTTGAAATGAATTCGAAGATCGCACATCCGTTGCTTATTAGAGAATTACTTAAAAGCGGGGGCATAATTTGAGCATCATATTCAGCCCTTGTAGCAAAGGCGCGCTGCATCTAATCGGCTATAGTTATTCCGGGCGTCGCTGATAGACGTTTGTCTATTTAGGAAACGGATATTACATTTAGTCGGGTCTTCATTTGGCGGCAGAGGTGGGTTTATACTTACGCGTACGGGTTTCCGGCGCTCGCGCGGTGCATAACATATTATTTAGTAAGCGGCGATGCGTATGCATGGCACTGCATGCCATAAAAAGTTTAAAGCCAACGTATGCTTTCATTCATGGTCTGAGAGATACAAATGTGTGTTTTTGGAACATCGCCACAGTTTCTTTCATTAGAATGTAGGCGGCGTTGTTTACGGTCATAGGTGGGTATGCAAGTAGTCACTTGAGAAGCAGCGCTGCTTAATCTTGCATGTCTGGTTTGAATGGATTATTTCATTACTGAACGCTTAACTTAATTGATTTCAAGTGGGTTTTCAAAACATTGAATGCAGCGCTCTGTTGAGACGCATATACCTACTTTTCGCATAAATATACTTACTGCTGTTAATTTCAGTTCAGTTAATTACCTAAACAGAGTTCGATGTCCTTTTCAGACATGCAAAGTTTACACGAATCAAATCCGCTGGCATATGTGGACAGCTTTATGATGCATGCGGGCAGGATCCGTGAACTTCGATCCAGCCAATGACCCCCATACGATATCAAGTGAACAACATCGTTCATGCCTTGATTATCCCTTGGAAACTTCCTGTCAATCGGACGTTTTGTCTGTCGTATCTTAAGATGGATTTGATACTTATCTAATGATAGTCTACTATATTCATATTTTATGTATCATTCCATGAATTGTTTATTTACGGTTATGCAAGGATATGTGTGTACACATTATTTTTTTGTCAAAGATCTTCTTCTTATTTAGTCATCATCAGTCAACACAAAACATTTGGTCAAATCAGGTCACTGGACCGATCAATACTTTAGGGTGCCACTTTAGTTGGTAGATTCAACAAGAGAGACCGCAAGGACAGATTTTATTGATACCATTCAAGTATTCACGACCAATATCCCAAGGAGATTTAATCAAAAATATAAGATGTATTCAGATAAATGAAAGAAAGTCCGTTCAACGGAATGCTTTCCAATCCAATTATTGGTTTTTCTTGGAATAATAAATTCTAATAATACAGAATATTCTGAAGAGCACTTAAGTATATCTTCCCAAGTACGTTCCTAGCAAAGGGTTTTCTTTTGTTGCAGAAATGGAAGATATAGCCATCCTTTGGAGTTCGGGATCGCCAGAGAGCGCTCTTTGGTCTGACTACCTCGTTGCAAGCTTTGATAAAATTATGTCGCAGAGAGCTAGACATCATTATAGGTAAGTTACTATTTAAACATCTCGTATAGGTAACTTCGTAACAACACCCATGTTATGTTAGTTATGTTGCGTCCTTTTGAGGGGAATAATAAACTTAATTTTGAACAAATCGCAGACTTTTTTTAATTTTACTGATATTATTGTTATACTTTCTAGAGTAACACCAGTAACAGTGGAAGAACTATTGGCGGCGGGCGCTCAAGAAAAAGTTGAAAAATTGGCAAAAGCTCAACTCCAAATCTTGATATTATGTCCTAATTTCGCAACAAAGATGGCAGATTTGAAGAGAGATGTCTCAGACAGTGAGAACTTGTTCAAGCCGGACAAGATTTTGGTGATGTTGCTTGGTGTAGAGAAAAACCAAGCTATTACTAATCATTGTGAAGGTAAGATGAATTCTAAACTTGAGTGGATTTTATTTGTAATTCCATAAACCTGCTTGTTGTTTGTCTTTATTAGTGGCTTGTGATGTGAGCTTGTGATGTCGTATTGATGGGGTATTAAAACATTTTTTCGGGTTGTCTATGCCCACCCACATAACCCACGTTTTCAGTCATCTTAGTGTGAATTACAGTGTACTTTACAGTATCTTTCGTTTTTTTAGACTACCCCACGATCGACCAGTGGCAGATGATGTCGGTGCGAGAGAAGGACACGTCCTTCGTAGACACATTCCTGACATCTGCTGTTGGAATCCTGAGAACCAAAGACTGCAAGGACACAGCCACCGATAGGACCAGCTTCTCTATCGTGCCCAAGAAAGTTAAAATTGTAAGTTTGCTGTTTAGGTAAATGAAAGTTATTCGCCGTCGACTACTAAATAATTAACTAAAAATCCCACTTCTGATTTAGGGCATCTATTTTAGTATGAAAAATTCTCATGAGAGATTCACTTCAAATAAATCGAGAATTCGACATACTATTAGTAGGGCCCTATCAGAAATCTGGATGGTTACGAACGCGTTAATGCCCAAAAGATAAAGCACAACAGACTATGTGAAAAAAATCAAGGATGGTTTGAGTTTGAATTGAAGTAGGTAAATTATAACTAAGGAAATAGGGACCCAAATGCCGATAGTTTTTCCAAATAAAACAGTGCTTACATTTGATTCTTATATAAGTTTCTCGTTATATCAGGGACAAAGTCGAGTGATAGCTTTGCTCAACGACCCAATCAGAGATGAGGACAGCATTAAGATTATGGTGGACAAGAATGGTGACGTCATCCATATACCGACGTTTAAGAAACGGAATCCCTATACTCTACAGTTTGATATACCAGGTAAATTTTAACTACAATAGATACTTTAATTTCTTTAAAAAAAATCTGAAATTTGCAATGTGTAAGTAGGTATGGTACCTAATTATTTGAATAGATTTAACATCCCATAGCTATTTACGATATCTGTTTTACTCCGCCGCGATATCAATAACGTTTTGGCTATTTTCCAACGCAATATCAATTCTTGCAATAAGAGCCTATATCAACCTATATCAACTTTACAATTTATTTCGCCAGAATCGTGCCTGGACGTCTCAATGCTCGTGTGGGTGCGTGTCAGCAAGAATGGCCAGTCTTTAGGTAGACGGCAGATCAAGTGCGAAAGCCGACTGCGTGAATTAGACCAACTGTTGAGAGCTTCTGACCATCCACTGGAGTTTATGTGTCAGGTAAATTTCAACTATATTCTTGTTGATTTTGAGTAATATGTATATTTGTTGTTTTTATTTTTTAATCTTACGTTGCATGAACCTACTTTACGCCTCTACATTTTCAAGCACTTTGTGATTTTAGCACGTTAATCTTTTTTTATCATCTGAGGCTATTTATTATTAATCAAGTATTTGTTTTCATAAAGGATTTATATGTTGCAGACTCTTGGCTTCAAAACCACGAGCAAGGAACAGCTAGACAGCTGGATGTTAAATGCATTCCAAAAGAACATCCCCCCGCATTTCAACCTGCTTGCGTCTACTGAACAATTCAATCCCAAGGCTGATGTGTCAAGTAAGTTATATTTTCTGCTTTAAAACTTTTAGTAATATTTTGGCTGTCAGTTTCGTAGCCGTCTAACAAATAACATTGTTATCAATAATTTGACTCATAACCCGCCATTTTAAAGTCGACCTCCACCTTAAATAATAATTTAAATGAATATTTATGTCGAGAGATACAAAAGCTGTATCTCTGACCTCTGGTTGTATTTTCCAACTGGTATAGATAACGTTCGTCCATATGAAAGCTTATTCATCAATGTTTTCGACGAATTCGTTGGTACAATTTTAAAGGACAGTGTTCTTATAATGCCCCTTTTATAAAGTTTTGGGAGCACCTAACCAACCCAACCTAATATTAGTTTTACGGCTAATGATTCTAATGAATGAAATAATTATTTGTTTTGTATCATTATCCGTCATATCGTCATAATATGATGTCTCATACTAAATATACTCATTCATTGATAATTCAGCGTGGGGAAGTCCCTTTTTCTCTTTACACGCCATATTTGAAAGGAATTAGTCATAGCTTAAAGTAAGGTCAGAAAACAAAGTCAGAAGTAAGGTTCAGCAAGAAATCAGTCCAAAAGCATTTTCATTCGTATTTATACCTGTTTTCTTTAGACATTTAAATTTTTATGAAAAAAGAATCCCATTTGACTTATCGGTAGTAAAAGTAATGTGTGCTTTCATATCAAACATACAGACGTTTCACTTGATAGTGGTATGCGGATGACATTAACGTATCCCAATGTTCTTTCTAGGCGGTGAAGAGTACCCAACCCTCCTACACTGGGCAGCTCGATTTGGCCTCGAGCGGGTTTGTTGGCAGCTACTGGAGTGCCCCGGCGGCGGCGCTGCGGTCGCACTCAGGAACGTGCGCCACAAGACTCCGGCTGAACTCGCGAGGGACCACAAGCATTATCGGCTGGCTGATGTGCTAGCAGACCATTTGGTAAGATACCGTAGATGCTTTAGCTGATTTAAAATTACGGTCAGTAAGTGTACCTAATCGATACTAGTTGTTAATCTGGCACTTAAAATTTGATGACTGGGGTCTTAGCACTTGCTTACTCCAGAAGAAATGCCCCAGAAAACGAGGGTTGTTATAAGAAGTAATGGTATTAGAAGGATGGTTTACTTAATATGTTTCTTAGAATAATTATAATAATAACCTCTCATGTCTTGAACTTCTCTTCTGATTAAACTGTTTTCTTTGTTACAGAAAATAAATGAGTTCTCCAACATGTATTATTATTTGAAAAACATGTCAGATAATGACAAAGAAGACGTACCAGATGAAGGAAAACAAGAAGACCTACATATTACAGAAACTTGCGATACAATTGACTCTCCCACCAGGGAGAAGCCAGACAGAACCGATACCACCGACCCTTTTAGCGAAGCATGCACGCAAAACCTCGAACAAACCCCGGAAAAACCAGAAGAAACCGAAAAAAAGCCGCGACCGAATCTGAAACTCCCTAAAGTAAAGGAACAGTTCTATCAAAACGAATTCCCTCACGACGATACTGCAGACAGGATCCAGCAAGCTCTAGAGCACGACTACTTGTTCCAACCATCTAACATCAAAGTAGAAAGCCCAAAGTTCAGACCGCATAACTTATACGCCAATAGCTCACGTCTCATGCCGCAGCAACAGGATATATTCTTATACTCCCCCACCGAAGAAACCAAGACTTTTACCATCGACACTCCAACTAGTGATATAAGTCAAATTAACTTGAATACCAAAGACATTCGCAGTCCCAGCGTCAAATCTGGGAAGGAACCATGCCCTCTTACCGGCCAAGAAGAATTAGCGGAAATAATTAACGATTTCAAGAATAACGTTTTCACGATATCAGAAGTGGAAAAGCTAGTGATGGAATGGAAAAATAGGAACGAAACACAGCAATCATTAAAGGAGAAACAGGAGCAGTTGAATAAGATGCGAGATGAGTATGACAAAATTCAACAGAGAATCAAAGATAACATGAAAAGACCCACTCCATTTGAAAGGGTGAAGAAAATGTTCTCAAAGAACAAGAGCAAACGTGAGTTTTAACTTCAACTACATCCGTGGATAGGGAAAATCTGGAGGGCTTGCGTTTGATTTGAAACACCCGAAGTGTGCATATTATTTAGTAAAGCAAAGCTTGCACAAACAAATTACTAATACCATCTGAATTTTTCATATCTATAGAGAGTAGGCATAGGCCCACACCAAAGTAACAATTCAATACGTTAAAATTATATTTTATTTCAGATCACGAAAACAATAACGGCACCATTGAAAAAAGAAATGGAAGTACAAGACCAAATAGCAGCCTGAGTGAGAGTAAGTTTAGATTTTCTTATTAGACCAAATCGAGGAAAATCATGTTTTATATTAGGTCATCATCATCATCAACAGCCTGAAGACGTCCACTGCTGAACATAGGCCTCCCCCAGAGCACGCCACCTTGAGCGGCTGCTCGCCTCCTGCATCCATCGGCTCCCCGCGGCTTTCACCAGGTCGTCGGTCCACCGAGTGGGGGGCCGGCCTACGCTGCGTCTTCCGGTTCGTGGTCGCCACTCGAGAACCTTTCTTCCCCATCGGTTGTCAGTTCTACGAGCGATGTGGCCTGCCCATTGCCACTTCAACTTACTAACTCTAAGAGCTATATCGGTCACTTTAGTTCTCCTGCGGATCTCCTCGTTCCGGAGCTTATCTCGCAGGGAAACACCGAGCATAGCTCGCTCCATAGCTCGCTGCGCGACTTTGAGCTTACTAATGAGGCCAACAGTAAGAGACCATGTCTCAGTTCCATAAGTCATCACTGGCAACACACACTGATTGAAAACTTTCGTTTTCAGGCTCTGCGGTATTTTGGACGAAAAGATAGGACGAAGCTTCCCGAACGCTGCCCAGCCGAGTTGGATTCTTCGCGCCACCTCTTTGTCGAAGTTGGACCTACCTAATTGGACAATCTGTCCTAGGTAGACATACTTGTCGACAACTTCGAGAGTATCGTTCCCAACAATTACCGGTATAGGTGGAACATGAGCATTAGACATGATCTTTGTCTTGTCCATATTCATCTTAAGACCAACCTGCTGGGAGACTCTACTGAGGTCGTTGAGCATGGTGCTAAGGTCCTCGAGCGATTCCGCCATTATGACTATATCATCGGCAAAACGAAGGTTAGTGATGTACTCGCCATTTATGTTGATGCCAGATCTTTTCCACTCCAAGAGCTTGAAAACATCCTCCAATGCGTTTGTGAACAGTTTCGGAGAAATAACGTCTCCCTGTCTCACGCCTCTTTGCAATGGAATTTGTTCCGTACTCTGGTCCTGTAGTCGGACTGACATAGTGGCCTTACTGTACAAACACTTCAAAACTTCGATATACCTATAGTCAATTTGGCATCGCTGCAAGGACTGCAGCACCGCCCAAGTCTCGATTGAATCGAAGGCTTTCTCATAGTCCACAAACGCTAGGCATAACGGCCGATTATACTCTTCGGTCTTCTGTATAATCTGGCGCAGCGTATGGATGTGGTCTATGGTGCTAAAGCCTTTTCGGAAACCGGCTTGTTCGGGAGGCTGGAATTCATCAAACCTGCGTGCGAGACGATTCGTAATGACTCTCGAAAACAGCTTATACACATGACTCAAGAGCGAGATGGGCCTATAGTTCTTCAATAAGGTGTTATCGCCTTTTTTGAAGAAGAGCACCACCACGCTCTTGTGCCATGCCTCTGGCGTTATACCTTCAAGGATGACAGAATTAAATAACTTCTGGAGGACTAAAAGTACCGGTCTACCACCCGCTCTCAGAAGTTCGGTCGTAATTCCATCTTCACCTGGTGCCTTGTTGTTTTTAAGCTGTTTGAGGGCCATTCTAATCTCGTACAGGCTGACGTCCGGGATATCTTCGGTATAGTGTCGGACTAACTTGGCTCTGATGTCCTGAGCTGTGTTAGTAGCGGGCTTACGTGTCGAGGTGTATAACTGTCCATAGAAGTTCTCGATCTCTCTCAGAATCTCAGGCTTGGATGAAATGACGCTACCATTTTCGGTCTTCAGTTTTGTCATTTGGTGTTGCCCAATAGACGAATCCTTTGCGAACACTTTAGAGCCTTGGTTCCGCTCAATTGCGGCCTCAATACGTGAAGTACTAAGAGCACGCAAGTCGTGTCGCAAGGAACTCCAGATTCGTCTATTGAGTTCACCGTAGGCTGACATATCAACTGAAGACTGCAGCTTCATTTCGCTCCGGTCGGCCATTAGCTCAAGAGTTTTTTCTGAGAGCTTTTGAGTCTTCTTTCGGCGTTGGGTCTTAAAGAATTTCGATCCAACAGCTTGGACAGTTTCCACCAACCCGTCGTTTAGCTCGTCCACTGTGTTACAGTCGGCTAGGCACTGGAAGCGATTTTGGAGTTCCAGCTGAAAGCCTTCGGGGTTTTGGATTTGGACAGGATTTGGACGGAGCGTAGACTTCACCAGACGTGACCTTTCGAGCTTAACATTGATATTCAATGTGCCTCTAACAATACGGTGATCGCTACCGGTTTTCACCTTGCTGATCACAGAGACATCATCGAATATGTGCTTCTTGGTCGTCATGATGAAGTCTATCTCATTTTTAGTGGAACCGTCGGGACTTATCCACGTCCACTTCCTGGATGGCCGCTTCTCGTAGAAGGAGTTCATCATAAAGAGTCCCTCCTTCTCCATGAAGTCAGCCAGCCTCTGTCCTCGAGGGTTCCGCTGCCCGTATCCAAATGGCCCCACTCTCAGCTCATCGCTATTCCTTGTGCCCAACTTCGCATTGAAGTCTCCCATCACAACGGTGAAGTATGTTTCGGAAGTATGCATGGCTTCGGATATGTCCTCATACATAGCTTCTACTTCATCGTCTGAGTGTGCCGATGTCGGCGCGTATACCTGTATAACCTTCAACGAATACCGTTTGGTTATTCGGAGTACCAGGTACGCTACCCTGGCCGACACACTGTCGACTTTGACCACGTTGTTGACGAGAGACTTGCGGACGAGAAACCCGACACCCCCTTGGGAGAGTTGGTCTCCCTCCCGGTAGAAGAATAAGTTACCGGAATTTAGGATTATCGTGTCCTGTCCCTGTCTTCGGACTTCTGACAATCCCATTACATCCCAGCGTAACTTACCCATCTCCGCCTCTAGCTCGACCATCCTTTCGTCAGCCTTCAGTGTGCGCACGTTATGTGTTGCCAGGGCCAGGGGTCGTCGTTGGGGTTGGTAGCCGGGCGTCTGCCGGGGATTCTTCGCACCCCTTGCCCTGCCGTTACCGTGGCCGCTACCGTAGCCACGGGATAGCAGAGCTGCCGGGGACTGGGGGCCGTTTTTATTTGTGCTTGTCATTAGGGGGGGGGGGTTTGCCATAATCACCACGCTTGGCAGGCGGCTTGGTGATCGCAGTAGGTGAAGATTGATTGCCACCAAGACCGAGGGGAACGCTGCGACCCATTCCCTGGATATTCCCTTAGCCGCCTTCTACGGCACCCACGGGAAGAGATGGGGTGGTCCTATTCGTAACCGGGACCACACGGGGAATATATTTATATTAGGTACTTATGAATTATTGTTTCGTAGGTTCGTCATCATCAGGTCGCCTCAGCACAGTTAGCGGAGGGAGTGTAGCAGAAACTAACAGCGTTCAATCAGAAAACGACGACAAAGCTCGCTCTATTGTAAGTTTCTATTAATACTGAAAACTGCAAACCTGATTATTTAACTAACTTGTCCCAAATAGCCTCTTAAGAATCAAGAGATAGTCATTCGATAGGTCATTGGTTGATTTGACAGAATGTCATTTTGGGAAGATGTCTATTCGGTCTATTCTGTTCTGTGATTCTGTTGTACAAAACCGAAGTTTTAAAACCATTGCGTCCCTCATCATTTACATGTGTATGAAAGAGATAGCAACCTTTTTAGAGCAGTCAGATTAGATTTAATTGGTTTTGACAACAAAATTGACGCCAACATCCCTAAATAAATTCAGAACATTTTGATTGTTTCCAATTATTGCACAGCTTCAATGACTTTTGGTGCCCTGTGCGTAAAAAAACTTGCTTGTCTGTTTTATTATTTTTTTACGTTACCAACTATTTGATTGCTGTTTTTTGCAGATATCATCGAGCACGCTCACGATGCATTCGGCGTGCGATGGTGAGAACAGAATGGATGATTATTTGATCCCACCGCCACCACGCCCCTTGAATGGGGGTCCGCAATTCACTACTTTTGGGCATCCTAAACTTGACGGGAGGTATGTATTTGTATAGTAGAAGGGACGAAGCGTATTTTTTTTTCGTGCTCTGTGATTTGTAGTTATTCTTGTCAATTTTGTATCAATTCTGACGATAAAATCAAAACAGCCAGTTATCGAAATAACGATGAATCTTCATTTAGACGCATTGATTCGTGTCTGAAGTTCTGCTTCACCTCGGAACACCTAAACTGATTTGGTCAAAATTTTGCACAGATGTTATTTACTTTTCTCAAACATGCTTGGAAATGTGAGTGTTATTTTGACAACCTTCTTCGGGATAAATCGAACTTGCTGTACTGGCAAGCAGCGGCCGGCAAAAGTTGTAAGAAAATCCATATCTGTCGTGGTTTAGCGGCCAAATAAATTACATACAAAACTCATATCTGTCGTGTAATTTAAAAATAGAACGACCTTTACTCCGAAACATGGCAACCAAGGAGGTAACTTAGCGAAGGTTTTATTTAAATTTCGAACTGGCTTGCAAATAGAAAGCTGTTTATTGGAAAAAAGTAACAATTATTGGTGGGAAAAATTATTTTTAACTAAAAAATTCTGTTTTAATTTCCGCGCATTATTTGAGAAAAGTACTATACAAGCTTTGGCCACAACAAGGCATTGATGGACTTACGTATGTGTGCCTCGGCTTCGCCTCGGCCCACATTTACACGTTCGTCCATCAACGCCTCTGTTGCTGGCCGCTGCAGTAATGTACTATTACAAAGACAAACGTAGGATACATATTTTTCCCGGAAAGTCATTTTCCGCGGGAAAAGTTCATCAACACCGTGAAGACGTTCACTGCTGATAGGTTTCCCATAGAGCGCCACTTTGAGCGGTTATTTGCCCCTTACATCCATTGGTTCTTCGTTCAAATTGCTGAAATATCAAGGCGCATCTAGCTATTAAAAAGAAATCTTTTTTTTTACTTACCAACATCTTTGATCTAGGGGGCAGCACATGGCAACAATCGTGGAGAGGGAAGCGTCAGCGTCCCGGGAAACGTTGGATAGCGACGTAGAACATAACACGCACGTCCGGTTGAACTTTTCCTCCCGCGAGCGCACTTCCGCTTCGACCGCGACCGCGCGCTGCGACGACCGCGACGGCGCACACTTGTACATGAACATATCGGCTACACACACATAGACAATTAGACATTACATTAAAATATGCTACGAAGCTGAATTAGTGTTAAAATTAGTCACAAAATTAATGTCACAATGGTATCGATTCTATTGCTGACTGTTGTAATACTGTCGCGGTCCTTTTCGTTTCAACCTACGTGAAAGGGACGGCAATATTTTTAAAACTGTCAAATTAGATTTAGTGTGAGATGACAAGAGCCGCAATAGTTTTAGCTCTGTCGAAGTAAGATTAGTTTTGTGCAATAGCATTTTTGTACTGTCAGATTAGCTTTTGCATTTTGCACAACAGGACCAACAAACACCATTATTATTTATGATTTTTATAGCAGTATCGCCTGCTCAGCGTAATCTACAGATTAATTTGTAAAGGAAAAATTTGAATCACGAGCGGGACTTGAACCCGCATCCATCCGTCCCTAAAGCCGGGACATGCTTTACTTAAGCAACCGCAGCTTTGCAGCTTTGCTTTGCTTAAGTAAAGCATGTCCCGGCTTTAGGGACGGATGGATGCGGGTTCAAGTCCCGCTCGTGATTCAAATTTTTCCTTTACAAATTAAACACCATTATTTTCACCCACATAATTTATCTTCCGTCCTTTTCATTCATAGTCTATTATTGGTTTGAATGATAAGGACTTTCAAGTCGAATCGGCGAGACTCGAAGCCCAGAGGCCGATTCTCCGAAAAATGTCAGTCTTTAAATCTTTAAACCATAATTTCGTATGGCTATCATTCACTATTTGACCTAATGTTTAACTCGACATTTTTGCGGGCTCGGCCCCGAGAACCTGATTACATATTTCATTTCCAAAATTAATTTGAACAACGAAAGAAGAGAAGCGTGTATAAGAATCGGGACCCAGGGGGTCTAGCAAAGAAGCCTTTCCATTAACGTTAACGCCTCACGCTAACTCCAAAATGTATGGGAATGACATTAGCTATGGCATTAGCTGCAGAAAAGTTTTCCCATACATTTTGAGTTAGCGCTAATGGAAAGGCATCTTTGCTAGACCCCCTGTATCGTATTGCCGCTATACAAACTAAATTGGCTTCTATGAAACATAAAAATACGGCTACGATCAAATTCTTGCGCTATAATTTCACGATGTATTTAATTTACGACACAACTAAATCATAGTAATTTAGAATAGCCGTGTAATTTTTTCCATCGAACAAAATGAAGACTGAATACGGATTGTAAATATTTTGTACATAATTTTTGAAACATTTATTAGCATGTTCTTTTATTTATTGATACAAATAATTTAAGAGTAATAAATAAACTATGTTATGAATAGTACAAACATATTATTTTAGCATAATTTAGGTAGTAAAGTAAGTATAACTTGTGTTAATAAAGAAACGAACCGAAGCTGAAAAAAAATTATATACTTCCTTAAAAAATTTAAAAGTGTAATAACAAAAAAAAAATAGCCATTTTCTTTATTCCTGCGAGTTATACTAAGGAATCTGACGAATTGTATCCAAATGGTGAATATTTATACATATGTATAGCAATATACCGAAATGCATTTATTGTACCGATATTTTTAAATAAATTTTATATGTAAGCAAAATTAATTTAATTTGTTTTCTTTTTCGTCTACATACCTGGTTAAGAAAAAAATGATCCCCTTACTAATAAAATCCGTGTAACAGTGTAATATCTATTCAGTGTTTTGTCTTGTTTTTTCTTTGCATATTTCAAATTTGATAGAAAGAAACAAAGTACAAAATAACTATGCTTCCGCTATACAATGTTTATTATATTTCTCTGAGAACTCTTTAGGCTTTTTGTGAAGACCATAAACAGCACTCATAGGTGTACTCACAGATAACATATGAACTTACAAAAAAAAACTCGTTTAGTTACAAAATACTTTATTGACCCACATACGTCCATAAGTTACGTTCAACATTGCTTACTGCAATCACTCACATTCATTCTTCATTAATTTCATTCATTGCACAATAGATTTTAAACAATATAAGTAATATAATTATTCCTAATAATTAAATTACAAATTTCATTAGTATAACAATAAGTAGCATGATAAAAAAATAAACGCATTTTATTTTAGAGCAAATGTAAAATGCTTTTTAGCCCAATATCACAACAACGACGTTTCACGAACATAATTTCACAAAACAGTAAACAGTTCACATGATTTCATTATCTTAATAAAAGCAATAACCAAGAAAAAGGATAAAACAAACTTCATACTTTTAAAGGTACCTACTGTGCAGATTACTATAAGTTTCCGTACAACTTTAACCCTCACTACAAATACGAAAACTAATATCCACGACGAGTATCATTACGCATATTAAGGATGAGTAAGGGTAGGTTTTTTGATCTATAGTCAAGGTAACCAATGGTTAAAAAAATCACAAATTTGGACCGTTGGTGAGAATTTGTTAGTATTTTAACCATTTGGTTACCTTAACTATTGATCAAAAACCCCTCCCTTAGTCAAGTGGACGTAGTTGCCCACAATTCCAAAACTATAACCATAAATTAAAAAATCGAAAAGCGATATCAAAGCCTACAATGGGTTGGCTTAGGTCACAGGTAATATTAATTTTAACTTTTTAAGCGACGGCTAGTGTATTAATAGTAAGCGTTTTATAATACAAAAAGTTCAGATTTGTTTCCCATAGCCATGGCTATAGTCTATTCCATAATCTTAGATATTTTATGTAAACAAGGCGGATAACAGTGCAAAAAATATCTTATAACGGTAGTTTACTATATTTGACCAAAACAATATTCAATTATTTTTTTCTAGTACTAATCTTATCAGTTATAAAATAAAAATAGTTTAATCAATTTCTTCCGGAAATTTGTTCACAATGGAGCCTCAGCTGGGTCTCTCGACCTCAAGGAAAAAGAACAAGAAAAACACAACAACAGAAAATCTGTCGCCAGTCCAAAAAGCAGCCGCAGAAATCTTGGAGTGCCACGGAAAAACTCGTGGTAATGAATGTGTGTAAAGAGAGACATACAAGAAGTGGCCTGAGGACGAATATTGGTAACTAACAGACTGTAAACAAAACAGCTGAATTGTTGGGAATCAAAATAAAAACAAAAATATTTATCACAAGGGAAAAATGTTTTGTGCAACTGGCATGTAATTTTGACAGTGACTTTTCGTGACATTTCTTTGTTTACACAAAATATCCAAGATTCTGAAATAGGGTATAGGCTGGTAATTATGAAAAACGCTAAAGCCTCTTTGGGCGCTTTTCGGTATCCGTATAGTTTTGGATTTGTCCATCCACGACGCATGGAAAATTCATCCTATATAGCTACAATATATATACCATACAAATTACATGTCACGCCAAATTCTGACGAGAGACGAGTTTCCTATAACGTAGAGGGCGAAAGATCACCCTTCGTAAAAAACAACAAAAACAACAGTCCTACACTCGACACGCGACACCGTTAATAAAGAAGTTAGTGAAACGATGCCGCGTGCTATAGTCACCTAAGATCACTAACAAAATGTAGATAGACCTTCCGCAAATAGCCGTAAAGCTATAAGTTGGGTTTGACGTGAATTTGTCCGTTAGCGTGGCTGTGGGAAGTACGGCGGGAAGGTGGCGTGGCAACTATTGCCTGGTACATAGCCCATATCGATAACGGCCGCATGTACCCAATAGAGCGATGGTTACCGTTCTCGTACAAGGCTTCAGGAGTTTCGAATGAGAGACCCATTTTGCATAAAGTGTCGTACATACCGCCTGCTGTCACGAATGCTTCCTCGTGCATCCCTGAAAAAGAATTAAAAAAAAATTTAATGGTATAGTTTTCAAGCTAACCACCACTACTTTTACTAGGTGACTGGCCTGTTAGCTCAGTTGGTAGTAGCTCTGCCTTCTGAACTAGGCTGTGGGTTCGATTCCCACTCAGGACAAACGTTTGTGTGATGAACATTGATGTTTGTTCTGTGTCTGGGTGTTTGTATCATATGTATGTATTTACAAACAAAAAAGTATCTAAGTATTGTATCAGTTATCTGGTTCCCATAGCACAAGCTATGCTTAGTTTGGGGCCAGATGGCGCTGCGTGAAATGTCCACATATATTTATTACTAGCTGACCCGGCAGACTCCATACTGCCTTTATATGGGAAAAAGAAATGGGCTGTTTTTAAGGGTTTCCCGGCAATTATTCGAGTTTTTCTCACCTTTTAAACCTTTACTAGGCCTCAACGAATATTTCAAGACCAAGATAAGATAAATCCGTTCAGCCGATCTCGAGTTTTAGCGAGACTAACGAACAGCAATTGATTTTTATATAGATTTATTTATTTATTCTGCCGCTAAGCACGGGCTAGAGTAAAGGGTCAAAGACACCGTACCTAGTGAAATTACTGGCAAAGTAAAGCAGGGGTTCCTAGTACAAATTCTTGTCTCCCTAGTAGGAGAAGTAAGTAAACAATTTACCTTCTAACTTCTACAAAGCTTTTCTAAAGCTTACCTTCGTATATCATAGTAGCGGCAACTCCGTAAGTGACGCCGCACCACATCTCCTCGCTCTGTATGGCGGTAGCGTCGACCCGCCCCCTCGCGCCGGCCACGAAGCCGTTGACCGCGCCCATCGACCCGCTACACCATCGCAGCACGTTGTTCTCGTACACAGCCGCGAGACTCTTGCGCACGTTGCTGCTCGGGAACACTTGCTCGGTACAACCGGATGCTCGGAGAAACCTGGGTATTAAGAAATAATATTTATTACCACATTTATAACAACAGTCCTACTTTCGAAACGCGACACCGAATATAGAAGTTAGAGAAACGATGCCGCGTGATATAGTCACCTAAGATCACTAACAAAAACTGTATTACTCAAATATTTATTTACATAATAATCATAAATATATTGATTCTTATCATGGGGTTTTTTTAATCATTCGAAAATGGCGTGTGAAATTATAATAAATCATTTATTACAAACAACAACTTGTTATAAGAAAAAGCCCATGTTTTACAAATACATTAAAAACTATTGACATACGATTTTGTCACGGAAAACATAACGATACAGGCACAGAAGGACTCCACAAAGGCATTGAAATAAATAACGACTTTTGCAACGACGTAATAAAGTGCAGTTCAGTTCGCACGACACAGCAAGCTTTATTTTTTTATGTAAGTCGCATCTCATTCTTTTGCGTATCTCTTATTCCTTCGAACGTGTGAATGAACTCGCCGATGTATTCGAAAATTCTGGCAAACGCAAGTTATAAGTAGTACTTTCCGAAGTTTTCTTACCAATGTCCAGCGAGCTGATCCGCCATAACAACATGTTCGTTGGCAGGCTGCGTATCGAACTTGTAGTATCGCCCGTTCCACAGTTTCTCGTGATACGCGTGTTTAGCTCGGTCTAGTAGTTGTGCGAACTCCTTCTCATCTGCTTCGTGTCCGAGCGCTCGTGCCATTGTACGCACCGCACTTACTGCCGCCACCCATAAACCACCGCAATACGCACTAGAATAAACACATCTTTTGAACGGGCTAATGCTGTTGGGTCCGAAACGAGGAGATCCGCAGGAGAACTAAAGTGACCGATATATTATAGCTCTTAGAATTAGCAAGCTGAAATGGCGAGAGGCAAGCCACATCAATCGTAGAACTGACAACCGATGGGATGGGGAAGAAAGGCTCTAAAGTGGCATTCCGGTTAAAGCAGAGACCGACGACGGACTTTAGACGTTTTGTTTTAAGATTTCAAATGTTGCTTGTAGTGTTTTATAGTCATCAAAACGCTTTTGGACTCTTGAAGAGTCTTGCTACTCTTCAGCCCCAACGCAGCTTATGCTTCCATTGTTTTTGCAATGATTGTCTTTTGTTTCTAAACATCTAACAACGATAGAAGACAGTTTGGTCTATTCACTGTTGTTGTTCTACTATTAGCCAGATTAGTAGAACTAAGGTGTAACTTACCTCGGCCCTGTCATGACCCAAGCGTCGTAAGTTTGATCGGGAAAGCCTCCGTTCTCGATCAGTCCGTCTCCATCAGCGTCCCAAATCTCAGCTTTCCGTAACAAAGCTGCGCAAGCTGAGTACATATCGGACAAGTATCGGTTAGCGTCCCAAACTCCAGCGGCCGCGGCCGGTTCTATGGAGCATTGTGTTTCTAACGCCGGCTGTAACGGTTGGACGTTTGCGCTGTATAGGAGCTCGAGGATTCCTGGCGATGGTACCGCGGCCTTTTCTGACTGGAATCGTTTGAAATAATTTATATTAGTGGGATTGTATATGAGTACCGTTTAATTGCATATTTTTTAATTACCAATAACTGTCTAACGCCATGAGGTGAATCGTGACGCAGTAGCCCATGAACGGAACGTATCTAAGCTAATGTATGTAAGCTTGGAATGATTCAGTAGGTAAATTAGTTAGAAGCCAGAAGAACAGAAGGGTCCATCAGAAGGGTTATTTATGATACGAAATCTGTCTTTTTCGTCAAAATTGAGGATAAAAGAGATGGAGAGTGATAATTTCTATATAGAACCTCACGAAGAATTGTGAATCGAGGTGCTGATGCTAGAAGTTAGCAGCTTGGATTATGGAGATTGACACGTCAAAGCGACTTTAAAATTTGCAAATAATTACAGTCTCCGTCATGAATGGGTGTCTTTCATCTCACACATTGTTATATCCTAACCAACATGTTGCGATTTTATGATCAGTTGAACACTGTTTTTCGTCTAGGAGTTTACACAAATAACGCGCTGCCAGCGAGACCTTGCGTTGACGCAAAGAAAATTATCTAAAAAGCCCAAAAATGCGCGTCGCTATGCAATCGTCTCATTAAATTCAACCTATTCAACCGAATCATCATTATAACTATAAGCAACGAGCGTTCCCATAAATCCACTCACTTGCTGCTGACTTTGCTCCTGCCTCGCATTAGGTTCTGCACTGGGAGTTGTCGGTTCAGAGATGGGCCCTCTCGAATGAAGCGCCCTCTCGCCGCCATCTTTAACATCATCGATGTACTCCATAGACTGACACCGATGGTTGCCGAACGGAGCCGAGTGCGCGCGTAGTATGCGATAGTCGCGAAATACTTGTAGTATGAACTTCAGGTTCAGATCCTTCCATTCGCTCACGTCGTGGATGTTGTATGCGTTTATATTGGAAAATGGGGCATCCTCTGTGGATTATTTTTGATAATTTAAGTATCTTTGAGAGAAGAAATTTCTCTTGTATTCATCACCGATATCCGGAAACCGTTTTTTTTTTATCAACTATAGGCTCTAACATTTGACCACGGTCTCACCTGATGGTAAGTGACGACGCGGTCGACGATGGAGCATGCTGGCCTAGAAGATACCGGTTCACTCTAGCCTTAAAAACTCCCAGATTATATTTGTCAGGAAACAATGACGCTGGTAAGGTGTTGCTGTTGCTGGTTCCATTCCTTTGCTGTTCGGAGTATAAACGAGGAATCAAAACGCTTTGTACGTAAACTGCTGATATATTGAATTATGGATCTTCTAGTGTTCCCCTTGCTAGCGTCACCATAAAGCTAAGAATCTGCCATCATCATCATCAGCCGGAAGACGTCCACTGCTGAAAATAGGTCTCTCCAAAGAGCGCCATTTTGACCGGCTATTTCCCTCTTGCATCCAACAGATACCCAGGGCCAGTGAGGGACCAGCCTACGCTGCGTCTTCCGGAACAATCTGTCGCCAAGCACTTAAGTGTTTTGGCAGCCTCGCCTGAGGTCTCAAGGCCAGGTAGTGTTGCGCTACCTTCGGTCATAATAAAACACGAGATGTTGCCAAATGCTACCCTGTCTGATATCTCCTCCGTTTTTACCTTCCTTCTAGTAAAAGCTTTATATCCCTTATGTTGAAACTGTTGCCATTCGAAGGCTTCTGAGAACTTGTGCTAACTTAAACGCACTAGATAGTACTTGCACACAGCACAAATAGCATTTGAAAGTGTTTTCGATTAAAGAAGTATCTAAATATATCCTGGATCATCATACCTGGATCACCCAAATCGTGTGGAATCGAGTCTTTAATTTTGAACTTGACATTCTTTCCGTCGTAAAGGGATTTTCTACACTTTTCCGTCTCTATTCCTATACTATCTCGATACATGTATTGTAAAACTGTCTGAAATACAGAAAACCCGTCAATATTTATGCTGATATATTTCAATGAAAGGAAATAGTAAAATATAATATTCCTTACTTGTAAATTAGGCCACAATTGCGCTATAGCGAACGAGGCGTAGAAATGGACGTCATAAGTATTATACATTCTATATTCGTGTCCTTCCAGATATCCAAACAAGCCGAAATCATGTCTGGAAAACAAAATATCTCCTTTTATAACCGTAATCAATTAATTAATTTAAGTGATATTAGCTCAGTTGGGAGCGAGTTTGTGATTGCGAATCTTGCAATGAGTTTCGAGTTTTCGGCGAAGAATAGCATCGCTATAGCATTGTGATCATTCCCGCCGAAAACAGGTGCAACCGCAGGGCGTCTCTGGTTAGTAATGCCGTGAATGTATTAATATGTTCCTTTTTCGAAATTAAATTGGGTGAATTGTTTTTTGCCAACATTGACTGGCGCGTGATTGGACGAGAGCGTGAGTCAAACGGTTGACCAAAACCATTATCAGTCTCTAATGCCAATCTGCACTAATTTCTGAGAGCTCTTAAGTTGGCACTGGTTTCTCTAGGACGGACCCAAATGCGTTGAAGTAGATACGCCATTTAAGCCTAGTTTTCACAGGCTAAGTAGCTGGGCGGACAGTGAAGGACAGTTACTGTCTGGCAGCTACTGGGTCCGTGAAAACCAAGTTGAGCCAGTACTGACCGGTCAGTTGCTCTCGGTCAGCTACTACCAAAATACTGTATAGACAGCAGAATGTAGATTTGCCGACTACTGGGTGGTCAGCAACTGGGCCTGTGAAAACCAGGCTTAAGAGGGGAACTAGTGCGAACTTTAATTAAGACGGGCATTAGCATTTGGTTTACTACTTCTTCTTCTTCTTCGTTAACCCTGGTGTCAAAATTTTAAGGCCTCCCAAAGGATTTCTGACTTGGCTTAACGACTATTTTCTTACGGTTTACTACTGAAAAGCTACGATGTATACTGAAAACTGAATAATATACAGAAGTTTAAAAGGTGCTCCTAGTTTTATTTAGAGTATTAATAAAGTTGATACAAACCTCGGGTCGCTCTCTGGATATTCATCGGGCACATCGAACCATATCGTGCCGCCATCCGCCACGAAATAAAGCTCATTCATTAAGGCACTTTTCAACCAGTCTGGTATATTACTGGAAAATTAAATAGTTTTTATTATAATCACGTAGAATACTTTACTGTTCGTTCATTAAAACACATAATGAATCACCATCATCATTAACAGCCTGAAGACGTCCACTGCTGAACATAGGCCTCCCCCAGAGCACGCCACCTTGAGCGGCTGCTCGCCTCCTGCATCCATCGGCTCCCCGCGGCTTTCACCAGGTCGTCGGTCCACCGAGTGGGGGGCCGGCCTACGCTGCGTCTTCCGGTTCGTGGTCGCCACTCGAGAACCTTTCTCCCCCATCGGTTGTCAGTTCTACGAGCGATGTGGCCTGCCCATTGCCACTTCAACTTACTAACTCTAAGAGCTATATCGGTCACTTTAGTTCTCCTGCGGATCTCCTCGTTCCGGAGCTTATCTCGCAGGGAAACACCGAGCATAGCTCGCTCCATAGCTCGCTGCGCGACTTTGAGCTTACTAATGAGGCCAACAGTAAGAGACCATGTCTCAGTTCCATAAGTCATCACTGGCAACACACACTGATTGAAAACTTTCGTTTTCAGGCTCTGCGGTATTTTGGACGAAAAGATAGGAAGATAGGACATAAAATGAATGGCCTTACAAAAATAAACATTAATAAAACTTATTCAATGCCTATAATATTTTGTCAACTTTTCGCTGAAGTGAAAATGAAAGCACTTAAAGAATTGATTAATTAATTTAGCCAACGTTTATACTAAGTAGTGTCAAAAAAAAACAACCTTGATGTAAACGTTTAATTAAAAGGATCTTTGAGAAACGCGTGGCGTGATTTTTTTTACACTGGCAAGACTAATTTAACTAATAATGCAATGTACTTATGGAATCGAAACAGCAGGCGGAGAATGTGTAGTATAAAGCCTGAGCCACACCGGCGCGTCTGCGAAGCGGCAGCATCAGCGACGCGAAACTATTCAGTGCCTATCGCTGCCTACGGTGGCCGCGGCGAGGCCGTTTATTAACACGCGCAGCGATGGATGCCGAATGGCCGATTTTGACGCTTCGCTGATGCCACTTGACGCGCCTGTGTGGCTTAAGCTTAATATGACATAAGCCCTGCGAGCGCACCACGAGAAAATTTGTCGTCGCTGTTAGAGTAAAACACACTATCATAGTCTTGTCACGGCCTCTGACGAGAAAAATATCGAGTAAATTTTGTAGCGGTGCGCGTGCTAGGCGGGATGGAAACATTTGTAAACATACCTATTGCTAAAAATAGGATCTTGCCATTCCGCGAGTAGCTTTTCCCAATTCGTATAATTCTTTAGAGCGTAAGCCGCTATGGAAGCGCCGGCTATGCCGTCACTACCGAAATGTTTCGTATAATATCTGCAAAAACAAATAAAAGTTTATAACCCTCGACTGATGATTGATGATGTCCATAATGATGATGATGATGATCTAAAAGTCCTGATTAACCCACCCCCACCCCCGCCCGTCCTGTTTGATTTTGTTGGTTGTAAACTAGCATAATCTCGCAATCTTTAAATTTTAAAGTATGTGCAAAAAAAATATAACCATAAATACTGTCCGTCACATGTTGCCAAAATGGAAGTGACAAAATAAGAATATTACAAGATTGTGAAATGACAAGGTTGTAAAATTACATGGTTGTCTTCTTCTTTTTCTCGTGTAGGCAAGTGGTCATCCCTGGTATATCAGAATTCCCAAAAGGCCGCCCAAAGGCTTCTGACTTGGCTTAACGACTATTGTCTTACGACAACAGCCGGGACCGACGGCATAACGTGCCCTCCGAAGCACGGTAGCGCTCAGTTGTAAATACCACTTTTTGCTGTAGTGGTCACCCATCAAACTAGTTACCGCAGCTAACGTAGCTTAACTTTACCGATCGGTTAGAAACGGGTAGTCGAGCTTCGCTTGTAAAATCACATGGTTGTAAAATGACAACATCGTAAAATGAAACCTCAGCAATGAGCCATTTTCGCTAATAATGGCAACATGGAGAAACCTCTAGAAATACGTTTAGCATTCGACCGAAATATAATTACACTTGTTCACTTAGAAATAATATACAAAATTGTATGACTGCACTCATGTAAAAGTATTATAAAAAATGTAATTTAATACCTTTTATGTACTTTTCTATCCTTCCTGTACTTTATGATGGGCATATCCCAAGTTAAGCAGAACTCTGTCGATCCAGACCCTCCCGCCTCCATCGATATGACACTCGATAACGCAACAGAATCACCTGCGAAACAAATACAGACTTAAACAAAAACATAATTGAATTTTAACGTATTTCCTTAGGCCTTAGGTAAAACTAAATTCTAAAACTTAGCTAAATGTAATTCAAACGTTTAGCAAAAATACACTTACAAATACAAGTATGAAATATGTTAATATACGTATAAAATGTATTCCTATCAAAACCATGTTTTATTTCATTTTAAAACCAGCTGTGGAAAATTAATCACATCTTCAGCGTAATACGTCCACTGCTAAAGACAGGTCTCCCTCATAAAACGCCACTTTGGACGCTTATCATAGGGGGGTTTGCCATAATAACTATATACGCTTGGCGGGCGGCTTGGTGATCGCTGAAGATTTTAATGTACCGAGGAGAATGCTGCTGCCCATTCCCTGGATATTCCCTTAGCTGGCTCTTACGGCACCCACGGGAAGAGATGGGGAAAATTAATGTTCATGATAAAATGAGTGTTTCATCTCGTGTCGATCGTTAAGCCCACCTCTTTCCTAGAAAAGGTGGTACTCAGACAAAACTGTCTATTCGCGTTTTAAGGTACTTCATCATCATCAGCCTGAAGACGTTCACTGCTGAACATAGATCTCTCCCACAGAGCGCCACTTTGAGCGGCTGCTTGCCTGCTGCATCCATCGGCTCCCCGCGGTTGACAATATCGTCGATTCACCTAGTGGGGACCTGGCCTACGCTGCGTCTTCCAGTTCGTGGTTTAAGCTACTTGCCTGTTGTAAAATTGTTGGTTTAAGTGACTGGCCTGATAGCTCAGTTGGTAGTAGCTCTGCCATCTGAACTATAGGTTGTGGGTTCGATTCCCACCCAGGACAAACATTTGTGTGATGAACATCGATGTTTGTTCTGTGTCTGGGTGTTACATTGTATTCTATGTATGTATTTACAAACATAAAAGGTATCGTAAGTATTGTATCAGTTATCCGGTTCCCATAGTACAAGCTTTGCTTAGTTTGGGGCTAGATGGCGCTGTGTGACATGTCCCACATATTTATTTATTTATTTATTTATTAAAATAGGGGAAGGGAAAGACGATTTTGTCTACCGCCCGTTCAGAGGCTGATAACTCCAACTTGGCTTAACGAACGTTGTTTAAAAAAAAAGAATTAACAGAGCCCAGAAGCTTAACATTAACAGTGAATACCTGTTACTACGAAGTAGATACTATATTACTCCGAGCTATAAACGAGGATTGCGTGAGACTGTGCCATTCATTATACATTACGTAATTAACATATTCGAAAATAGAAAACAGCATCATTGACATAAGTAGGTATTACAAGTATGTGTTTTAACTCAACATACTCTTCGCTTATGCAAATGTACTGATAAGTAAGCGTTATCAAATATCCGAACATTCCAATGATTTACTTGTTTATGCTAATTTAGATAAACATGCATAAATTTTTAATCGATCAAAGCTATCGATTGTGTTTGATATTGAACTTGAAAGAGAACAGTATCTAGGCACAAACAATTAGGCTGTTATCGGTTATAACAGTTTCAAGTGCAACGAGTTTATTGATCACCTTGGAAAGGTAGCGTTGGCGATGATCATTGATCGTTGGTGTGGCTATCCACACAAAACTTAACCTCAGTAGGGTTAGCACGGCCGGTAGACAAAACTGTCTTTCCCCTGTTTTATTCCAAGCAAGTGTGAAGAAAGTGACGTAAAACGGGGAAAGAAAATTTTGTCTACCGGCCGTGCTAACCCTACTGTACCCCTAGTACGAGTTTACCCGTTACCAACACTGTGACAGTTTCCGTGAGGCCTTTAAACGCGCAGTTTCCTGTGAAATCGGTAGTATGAGTTACTATATTTAAAAATAGTTTACACGATCCCGTTTGTTGTAACCTGAATGAACAAACTTCATAATACCACAGACCAAGTAGCTCTCATGCCTACTTTTTTTTCTCTAATCTGTGCTTGGACAAAACTTTTTCTATTGGTTGTCTCTCTTACACACCGGCAAAGTAAGAGACAAACATATCCCGATACGCTACGCTACGATTTGTTTTGTTTTGACTTGACCGGCCAGGGCCAGCTTCCATATTTATATTTGTTATTTTCTTTCCCTCCATCTGAGTTTTGTGTATAAAAATTTATCATTACCGCAAAATTAATTGTGATAACGAAAACCAGCCGATTGCCGGTTACAGTGATATTTTTTAAGAAGAGGTAACAATTTCCCAAAGAAATTGTACGTAAAATGAGTGTTGGTAAAATGAAATATTTGTCAAGTTCAAAGAAATATTACTTTTTTAGAAACGTGATTTAAATGAGCCGGTCCATGATGGTAGGCTTGTGCTTCAGCCTTCAATAAAAGGCAAGAGCATGTGCATTGTGCAATACTCTCAAATGGAAAACCAACTGCAGCCTGCCTAAACGGTACGTACCCATACCTACGTCTACCTATATTTCTACCCAAATTATTATTTACAATGCATGGCTGCTTAAACAGTAAAATAGCACCCTGTTTCACATCCTACAATTACCCTAGAATTCCCTGCTTTGAACTGTATTTTACCATTGTTTTTTTTTAAGAAATATGAAATTTGTGTATCTTGTACAAAATGCATTAACTATAATAACTTTCCTTTATCTACGAACTAGGGCCTTTACCTAGAATCCCCTGTATATTAAAAAAAAACACCTATACTTACAATTTCTTGAACCTATAGTACTATATGTTAGTGTAGTGAGGTTGTATGTATTTCAATTTTATCTTTTGTCTTTCAGCTGATTGGGATATCTGACTAGATAACATTATTATACAGACACTGCTAGAGGCAACAATCACCACATCAAGAGAATGTTTAACACTGAGAACTTGAGTCTGCGAAGAATTTGTTCATCATATTATGTTATTATACTTGATCATTAAAAAAACAGTCAAATATTGTGAATTTTTAATTAAATCAATGTTTTATTGTCAGTATGAACCAACATAATTACAAAATACAGCTGAACGAATAGAAGTTATTAGGTAGTAATAGGTTAGGTACTTGTTAAGTCCTTAATAATATACATTGGGCTTAAGTGAATCTCATAGAACTCTATAAAATGGAACAAATATGAAATAAGTAATTGTTTAGGTAAATATTTATATTCTACACTCATGAAATCAATTCTGAAACCGCTCCAAGCATGTAGGTAAGTATTCTACTTTCTACATGGTAAGATCCCATTAGAACAATTTCATTATAGTGGTAAGTAGTTGGGAGGTACTTCTTGTCATCACTGTAAAATAACAGAAAAATACTAATAGATGGCTACATCTACATTAATACTATGATGAGGTAGAATATATATTTAGGTGAAATGAAAGAAAAACACGTCCGGAACTGCTGATCTAATTCTCAACATTCATTTTCACCGATGAAAGTGTAAATAGGTATCTACATAATACTTTATAGCATAGAATTATTATGCCTTTAACATAGGTAAGTACATATTCAAGAAAGTATGTAGATATTACACGAAGGGCATAAAATTATCAAACATAACTAGTACCTTACTACATAACATTTAACTGAGGATTATTTGTGACCGAGGTAAGTACCAACCTAATTATTTTGATTTACCTATGTACAACTACTATTTTGCCTTAATTTCAGCCAGAAACGTTTTCCTAAACTAAAGTACCTACCTATTGTCCAAGTAACTATGGCTCTCAACCATCTTTATGTGAAAAAATCCAAATAGGTGGTACCTAGTTAAGTACTTTGGGAAAACAATTTCATTGTATAATAGTTTCTTGAGCTTTAGAGAGACATTAGATAAAGAAATCAATCACTATGATAATCCTTGTTTGGCTAAACCATCGAGATATTATTATTTATGTAGGTACTGGAACATAGTTTAAAAGCAGAAAGTAGTACTTAGGTAGATACCTAGATTAATTATAGGCAGGCCTATTTCTAGCAGTGAACTAATACCGATTGATAGGTAATAATTATGGTGATGATGAGAACTTATCTTGCCTTGGTCTCCAGCATGAATCTATAAAGCCTTGTCTCGGTGATATTCTTTGAAATCTCATACCTACGATTTAGGCTTCTCTGTACCTAAGTACCTACCTATACCTAAGCTTTTAATGCATCAAAAGAAATAGGCATTTAAATATTTTGTGCCGTGCCTCATTGTCATAAATTAAGTAGGCAAATCATTATGGTTTTATAGTCTGCATAACATGCAAAATACTGGTGAAATAACATGATATTCGCAAAATTGGCTACTCGTTTGTACACTCTCACTAAAATTAATTCAGTGAGTTATAAAACTATCAAAATGTTCGACCACGTTAACGTTTACCAACGCTAACTTGTCACAATGGTAACTCGTACTACCAAAATGCCATAAACGGCTCGAAAACTTCTCAGGTTTTCGAATACGTGAATACGTGCGACTCCATTTTAAACTCGTACTGCCATTTTTAGTTCATCAACGTGACCGGTAGGGGCGCTGCAGAAAAATGTATGGGAGGAAACCTAAACGAATCATGTTTTAGTAAACTATCGAAACTCGTACTAGGGGTACTGGACTCCCATGGTTGCGATATCGTGTCATCCTGGGCCATAATTCTGTATGAAAACACAGATTCCATACGATACAAAAACCACGTCGTTATCGTGTCTTGTTCAAATCGTGTCACAGCAAGGAATCGTCAATTTTCGTATTCTGTATAATCTAAGACAAATTGTCTATGACAGGTTTTGGATCCCTCGAGTGCATTCCGAGTTAGACTAAAAGATCTTAAAACCAGTAAAAATTTAAAATAAAGTAATGGCTTATATTTATGTTGTGATATAACAAAGCCATGGGTAGTTATTAAAAATTGACAGAAAACCTTTAGAAATACCTTCACTATACATTAAAAATAGTTTTATTTTGAATAATTAATATTGGCATAAGTGGTGGTAACTTTGGACGGTTTGATGTTTCGGAACGCGCCTCAGTGGAACATATGATTTTTGACAGTTCAAATCGCGCCAATTCCAGTTAACTCCACATTCAATCATTTCGCGCGGTTTCGTTCTCATTTCATAGAGAATAGATTTTTGCAGATTTCTTATGTAAGACAAGGAATTCGCGTGGTTTCGAAGTAAAGAATCGTAAAGTGGTCATACAGAATTAGGGTCCTGTTATTGTTATTCTATTATTATGCAGAAGGCCTATGTTCAATGAATTAATAGTACAAGAACAGAAGGCTCACTCCGTGAAATCACTTATACAAATAGCGACTCTTAGTTAACGCAATAAAGTGTAGTTCAGCTCGCACAGCGGTAAACGCCTACCCTAAACTGTTGCCTCTCGTTCTATTGCTGTAGCGCTGCTCTTCTGACGCGTTACGCGTAACGGACCGACCCGGTCAGTCGGGCCGGCCCCATGCATTTCTAGCTTAGTACCTAAAGCGCGGAGTGCGCCCGTCGTCGCCTCTGGCCGATAGACATCTGCAACTCTAGACCCATAGTAACTATTATGTAACATAAGCAATGGGAGTTTTTAATGACCAGCCCTGGGGCCTTACCGTCACCTCTTAGTACGATTTAATTGAAAATTGAATGGTCTCATGCGTGACGATGGTAAAAGACCCGACGGAATGACTCTGGTTTGGAAGATGGGGCGGCCTTTAGTGTAGGACGCTACTTGCGTCGATACTATGGCGCCGTCACACCTTCCCGAGACACACGTTAGGGCCGGTGCCGCGGCTAATTCTGCTGAGCAGCTAAAACGGTGCAAATATAGTAAAAATAAAATTTATTATCACAACAACTTAAAATATATAAAATTACTTAACTAGGCCTAAAAACTAAACAATAAAATACAAAATACAATTACAAAAACTAAATTAAATCTAAACTAAGTATTTATCTAAAACTAAAACTAAACTTATAAATAAAAAACCGCGTTTAAGTCGCTGTCTGCGGGTAAGGTGCCCAAAAAGCTGGCGACATTACCTCGTTGAATGGCCATACTTAGTCTTTGGCCGAGGTAAGAGCCAGCTCTTTGGTCACCTGTAGTTTCTATTAGGCGTCTGGACAGCTCTTTCACGAATCCGCGGGCGGATGGACCCCACGGTCCCATGGTTTCTACCCCAAACGGAAGAAATATGTATCTCTCACCGAGAGATTCATATTTCGTCCGCTTGAGGTTTTCCGCGACTTCCGCCGCTGCACCAGCCGCTCTTGAAGTGCCCTGGAGGTAGGACGTTGCCAGAGTATCGACGCATGTGGCATCCCAGACCAAAGGCCGTCCACGACTCCATGGAACTAACGTCAAGCCATCGGGCCTCTTGCCATCGTCACGTGATATACCGTTCGGCTCTAGGCAAGCCGGCACGTTAACGGTGGCAAGAGTCCGACGTAAGACGTCGTTCAAGGAGGCATGACGTGAGAGACGACCAGCACTGCGGCGGCATGATAGGCCATGGTAGCCTAATCGGTCTACTTCGCCTCCGCAGCGACAAAGGTGAGGTTCTGTTCTAGAGATGCCCAGACGCAGACCTATAGCAACAGAAAAACTGTTGTTATCCATTAGTGTCCCTATGTTGGGAGAAGGTATCGCCTGCAACCAATAGCCTGTATAGTAGTAACCAAATATAGTAATCTCGGTAGCGGTTACATATTTGAGCCGTTTGGTGTTGAGACCATGGGTCCGTAGGGACCGGGAGCTTATCGCGTTTTCCAAAGTTTATCAGAGCGCCTGGTCGATGCAACGCGTGACCAAAATGCTGGCACTTATTTGGCCCAACGCATCAGCATTGCAATTCAACGTGGCAATGCGGCCAGCATGTTGGGTACGCTACCTACCGGTAGTGGGCTGGAGCACTGGGACTGTCTATAGGCCATCATCTCAGCTACGCGCGGTGGCGGCTATTATACAGTCCATAAGTGTTCTTTGTAGTAGCTAGTGTAGCTAGTTTAGTTTAGTTTAGCTTAGTTTAGTTTTTATTATTGTAGTAGTTAGCTTGAGTAATAAAGGCACATTGCCCGTTAAAAAAAATTGAAAACCTAAAGCGAATTGCTATAACACAATTTGTACTATAGCGATTCACTTTAGGTCTTCATTTTAAGAGGTCATGGTAAAACCCCTGGAAAACGTGTAGGTACTTACATTTATAAAGTTTCCTTGGCTTCTCTTTCTTTTCTTTATTTTCTTTGTTGTCCTTTTCAGGCAACTTAGGTGGAGGCGGTGTGAGGCTAGGATCAGGTGATAGCTTGCCGTTCTGCTTTAAACACTCCCATACATAGCTGGAAGTTTTCGCGGCGTTCCATAGACAATACCCCTCGTGTATGGTCTCGTTCTCTTGCTTTCGTTTCGCTATCGTGAATGTGCATGGTGTGTCACATATCTTCTGTTCTAGAGTGACGCCGCATGTTAAGTCGGCCGAGTATCTTTCTAGTTCTAATTTACCTGCCAAAAATATTGGTAAGGAATTAAGCCGCGAGGTACAGCTAGGTTTACTTTTGGGAATACATCGTTTAGTAAGCACAAAACTGCCTCAACGATTTTTATCCGCATTTGAATTATATTTTCCAATTAGGTATTTAATTAAAAGTCATCATCATCAACCTGAAGACGTCCACTGCTAAACAAATACCTCCCCATAGAGCCCACTTTGAGAGACCGCCTGCCTCCTGTACCCATCGGCTCCCTGCGGCTCTGACCAGGGGGTCTAGCAAAGATGCCTTTCCATTAGCGTTAACACCTCACGCTAACTCTAAAATGTATGGGAATGACATCAGCTGCGGAAAAGTTTTTTGCAGGCAATGTCATGCCCATATATTTTGAGTTAGCGTTTGGCGTTAAGGGGGCTTTTACAAAATTATGCGTAGTTGCAAGGTTTTCGTCGTCAATATTTGATGCATAGCATTAATGTCTATACTTAGCCATTATATGAAAAATACCCTTCATTTCATCTTCTTTGATAATGACAGAACGGATTTTAAGTAATTTATCTATTTAATTAGTAATCATCATTCTCCTGGTGTTCGTTTTGGCAAAAACACACAGAGACCCGATTTGAGAGCTACAATTTACAAATTCTGTGTAACGTAAATTTCCAAACTAAATTAGACTCCACTAAATACATCCTCTACTTCCATAATGTCAGAACAGATTTTTAATTTTTATCTTTCAAGCAATTAAAAAAATATTAAATGAAATTTGATTTTTAATCAAAAAGGCTTCAACAAAAGTTCTAATATCTCCGGAGCTTTATATATTACATCGACAAAATATTGTTACCAAAATAAAGTTCATCGTTTTTCTAAGCTACTACAAATTATTTCATAGTTTTAAATTAATGCTCTTATTTATTTATCAATAAATGAAATTGGATATATTTGGTCAAACCGACGGACGCTGCGAGCTCGGTACCGCGCGCGCGGTACTGAGCTCGCCAAAATGTACAAGCCCCCTTAACGCTAATGGAAGGCATATTCAGGTCGTCGGTCCACCTAGAAGGGGGCCGGCCAACAAACAAAAGTAATAGATCGTCAAACGTATTATTCCTAAATTACGCAATACCCAAACACCAAGGACATTGCGTTTCATGTCAAGCAATAGTAAATTTCGCCGAAACCCAGCACAAAATAACTATCTTAACTTCATCGTCTAATTTGCCTCGCCCTTAGTAACTGCTAACTATAATAACTACTTATACCTAATAGGCTTCAGATATTTCTCGATACATTAATGAATGATTCAGGTTCAGAACCGATTTTGAACTAATTATCACGACTATAAATTAATAAAGACACGAATGGCCTTTGTTGAATAAATAAATGCTAATTTCCTCGTACTTGGAACGTTTTAGACATTTTGTAGTTTAACAATGACATCCGTTGTAAGGATAACACGTACTAATTTTA
Organism: Ennomos quercinarius; assembly: GCA_910589525.2. Taxonomy (NCBI): domain Eukaryota; kingdom Metazoa; phylum Arthropoda; class Insecta; order Lepidoptera; family Geometridae; genus Ennomos; species Ennomos quercinarius. Next base: position 8,120,043 of record OU342493.1, read on the forward strand.
GCGACTAATATGACTAATGTATTATGTACCACCAGGAAGACCAATGAACGTAGGTCTAATGCCCGTTTTCACCAAAGATCCCTAAATTTTAAGGGCCCCTTAAAAAGCTTTAAGTGGCATCTGACAGTAATTTTGTTTTCACCGGCGATTAAGGGATACCTACCTAAAGCTTAAGGGATCCCCTAAGTTTAGGGGGTCGAAGCTCAACCCTTTAGCGTTAAGTGGCAGGTTAAATTATCAAAACGCCAGAACATAATGTGAATTTCAGTTAGTAGGTATAGTTTATACATGTAAGGAAAACGCTGGTCGTTGATTTGCGCACTGAGCGATATCTTCATTCCTGCATATTTCACAGGAGCTAGTAAAGTACGTTTTACGATTGTACAGTTATTAGCAGTAGCGGCTATAGTTTTAAAAATTGTTGAAGCATTGTCAAAGTTAGTTTAGTGTAGTTAATACTATTCTGTAGAACCAATGAAGTCGCTTACCACTAGTTTTAATTTTATTCGAATTGCCGAGAACTTCAGTCCAAGTGAACGTGATGCTTACGTCTCTTCGTTCCTTTGTTAGATTGACGGCAGTAAAAACAAACACGGCACACGGAAGACTACTGTCCTGAAAAAAAAAAGAAATACTTTGTATCTTACCGCGTTCAAAATAAGACTTAGTATGGAACAGTTTAATTTTCTCTATTAGCTCATGTTTTACTATCCATAACATTTTATACCCTTTCTGACTAATGAAGAACGATGAATAGGTTGACATTGAATTACTGTCACGTAAAACTAAGTAATGACATATTTTTTCTAGGCTTTCTATTACAACATTCCCTTTCCTAAAAAATCCTAAGCACATGTTCGCATACTAAATGGCAAAATACGCGCAACGCTAAAAACCCCATTAGGCAAAACGCCTCATAATGCTAAGAAGCTTTACACAACATACCAAATAAGCATAACATCTAAACGCAAAATGATGGGAGAATGATGAGAGACGCCTTTCTATACCGCAGTTTTATCTTACCTTATAGTTATGAGGTATAACAGGCGATATCTGCCGACAGACTAGCTTCACTCCATGCTTGGAGAGGTCGTATGTGGTCCAAGCTCGGGGATAGAGCCCTGTGTATTCACAGTCAGCACCGTTCAGGTTCCATTCCCATTTCTGCGGCGCTTTCTTTGGCTTTCTATACGGAAGAACGTATTTGGTTAACTATTTAGTCTGTTTAATTGATTATGATGACTGTAATGAAGGTATTCTGTATACTTGTTACACAGTCTTAAACAAAGGTTTGAGTAGTTGATAGCTGTTATAAGGTTGTTATCAAAATTGGCCCGACCCGAGAATCCTTTGAGAATTTTTCGCTGTTCCCAGATTAGTCCATTCACGTCCCGTTAAAAAATACACACTAATGTAGTACCAACATCAACATATCATACCAGTATCAACATCCCAAAATGTCCACAAATATTTATTTGTATATTAGTAATTCATATGAAAAGTAAGTACTCGAGCACCGAAACCTCAATCTAATACAGAGCCTAAAATAATACTTGCGATATCACTATCGGTTATCATATCACGTACATATGTCGGATATCTGTAGGATATTTAGAACCACAATCAAGTGTTATAAAGATGTATAATGACCAATATCTTAAGTGCATTATTATAATGGTAAAAATGATGTGTGCGTACACTCGCATTAGGTTAGGATACCATCTGTTCTATACTCTTCTGCAATCTTCTGTTCTGTATACTGTGTTGATATATTATTTTAGTATGTCTACCTAGGACAGATTGTCCAATTCGTCCTATCTTTTCGTCCAAAATACCGCAGAGCCTGAAAACGAAAGTTTTCAATCAGTGTGTGTTGCCAGTGATGACTTATGGAACTGAGACATGGTCTCTTACTGTTGGCCTCATTAGTAAGCTCAAAGTCGCGCAGCGAGCTATGGAGCGAGCTATGCTCGGTGTTTCCCTGCGAGATAAGCTCCGGAACGAGGAGATCCGCAGGAGAACTAAAGTGACCGATATAGCTCTTAGAGTTAGTAAGTTGAAGTGGCAATGGGCAGGCCACATCGCTCGTAGAACTGACAACCGATGGGGAAGAAAGGTTCTCGAGTGGCGACCACGAACCGGAAGACGCAGCGTAGGCCGGCCCCCCACTCGGTGGACCGACGACCTGGTGAAAGCCGCGGGGAGCCGATGGATGCAGGAGGCGAGCAGCCGCTCAAGGTGGCGTGCTCTGGGGGAGGCCTATGTTCAGCAGTGGACGTCTTCAGGCTGTTGATGATGATGATGATGATATTATTTTAAATATGTATAATGATGTTTTGTCTTTGTATAAATAAGCATAAAAACTTAAAGAACCACAAAAAAACCGATAACTAAAAACTGTCAAATCATCCACCTTTCAAACAAACGAAAGATAAAATCGATTCTCAGTTTGTGGGATCTACGATTCCATAGACAGACCAGTCAGAGGTGCATTTTTTTATTTTTACGTAGCCTTCCTATATTAGATTTTCATTTGAAGAAGTATAACACATATGGTGGCACTCCTGTAGGGTTAGCACGGCTGGTAGACAAAACTGTCTTTCCCCTGTTTAACTCCAAGCAAGTATGAAGAATGTGACGTAAAACGGGGAAAGACAATTTTGTCTACCGTCCATGCTAACTCCACTGGAGGGATTTCCTGTTCGACTTTCATTTGAAGAAGTTTAACAAATATTAAATTGCTTTAAATTGTGGTTCCCCCAGCAATTTGGTGGAATTGCTGGGGGAACCCCAATTTAAAGCAAACAAAGAATTGCGTTTTTATTAAACACGATGAAAACTATTTGAGTTTCCAATCTTGAGATATTTGTATTACTTTAAACTCAAAATCCTGTATTGTTTACGACTTATATACGATAATAAAGTAATGCATTAACCGCGATAAAACAGCCAGACTTTATGTTGCTTTTGCTATCAAACGACAAGAAATTTCTAACACGATGAAAATGATAATCCTGATGCCGGATTCGTGACGTACACATTCGTGTTGAAGATATTGTATAAACTGATAGAACTCGCCCTTGAAACTACTGTTCGCTAGCGAAGACCGGCTGGAATAATAATAATGGATCAGAGAGTTTTACATAATACCACACACTGTATAAACAGTATTGAACTATATCCCTTCCAAAATAATGGTAAAAAATCGACTTACTTAACTTGAAACTTATGAATAAAAAATATAGTTGGTGGTTTCCACAGGTGACTTTTTTTGGTAGTATTTGGCTCTTATGATATACCTACTGTGGGTGCCATACTAAATGATGAATAGTACGTACAGGTCACGACTCTTTAGTCCCGATACAAAATTCAAAGATATAATTTAGAAAACCATTGTATTAGCCCACTATTAGACCTTTGCAACTACCTAATGCACCAATCATAGCAGTGCGCCACCGGTCAATCCAAGCAGTACATTTTCCTCTGCTCCGACCCGGACCGTGGTCACTGGTCACGTGTTTCCATCACAACAATACAAATTCACTATCTAGCCTAGCTCCTACTTACCAATGGTTAACTTACTTTATGCAACTGAGGACAGAGACAAAACTCGTCCATAGAACTGTCATGTAGCCATTGAATTAAAATAGCAATACTAGAGTATTCCAATAAGTAGGGTAGGTTAACAAGACGCACCGGAAAATACATGTAGCTAGTGAAATTACTGGGCAAATGAGACTTTATGATCTGATCACTCAGTCTAGTAATTTGATTATTAGACTGGGTGATGTCTCAGGATGACGTGCGCAGTGCAGTGTCGCGCGAAACTATTGTTTTAAAGTTCTGGGTGACACTGCAACTGTTATGGGCGGCCGTGTCACTTAACATCAGGTGAACGACTAGCTCGTCACGTCATTCAATCACATAAAAAAAAAAAAAAAAAAAACATAATTACGTCCATCTTGGCGTTCCTTATGGTAACGTTTTTGTCAGGATACAGCTTAAAAACTGGGAAAAGTCTTTGTTTTCAAAACTTACGTATAGGTTGACAAAACCGACTGGAATATCGTCTCGTTCTTGGCATTTCTGATGTTCACGATGAACTGGCACTCCGGAACGGTGACGTATTCGTATATGCCAGGATACAACTGGAAGCGACAGAACTCGCCCTTGAAACCGCGGCCGATGGTGCCCCCGCCGATGCCGCCTATTGGACATCCTGGTAATAAAGATTTTCAATCTTAGTATTCCATAGCCACATCGTGTTATAAAAATATATTAAAACAGTATATTTTTTATAATCATTATTAATAAATGTGATTTTCAATCTGTGGATTTATGCTATGCTCCATCGAGTAATACTTGAAATAGAGGGGTGATGACGTACATAACCAACACGCAACTTTGATAGCATTGAAGCCTCATAGTAATTAACTAACACTCCATATTGAAACTGTCAAATCTATACTTTTATTTAGTTTCAATCGGTTGCAATTATTAAATTAGGTACGTAATCGCCTGGCTGTTTACTTCTATTCAATTCTTACACAAAATTCATCGTTTAAGGCTCGAATGTTCGTACCGTGCATTCTGTATCTCACTTGCGCATTGCGACATTTTTAACGGTGTTAAATGGTAGAATTTAATTACGAAAAATATGTCCCTACAAAAACCTTAATTCGAAGAAAGTTACAGCATAGAATGAGTGTATATTGAACGATCACGACTAACGATCATACCAGCACACATGCACTTACGTATCACCAGCAGATAAGGCTACTTCCACGTTTATACGTCTATAGCAAAAATACCCACGAATTCCCACAAAAATAATATTTTTAGTGCTTGAGTGGAATTTTTTATAGTATTTTGAGGATTTTCTTGGCAGACAGATACGCAAACAACAATAAAGTGATCCATTCCATTTCCAGATATTCCTATTTAAGATGGTTGCCATTCAAGTAGGGTGAGCTGTGTCAATTTAAAAGGGTGGATTTATAGATGCAAATTGTTGAAAATATCCTTATCAAATATCGGTAACGGAGTGCCCACATTATACGGGCTACGGCGAACATTCGCCGAAGCCCGCATAGTGGGTGCCGGGCACTCGGTGACGAATGCCTTAGTACATACTATATACACACCTACCACACTTTTGTTTTAAATAGTTATCATGTGCACTTATGATAATTTATTTGATAAAACATATTACACAGTTGTGTCAAAATCCGTATTCTTATCGGTGTGCGAGCACCTGGCAGCCGTCGTGGTATGTTAAATACCTTTAATTACTAAGGCTATAGCGTCTGACCAATATGAAAGCACGCAGAGTGTATCATAGTTCTAGGTGCAATGCAACTAACTGCTGGAAGATGCTTCGCGACATACTTTCACCTTCCAGTTTACATTTTAAACGCTTTTTTATTGTAAGCGTTCGATTTGACGGAAGAAGGATGGAAGACAGCCCTTGACCAGTTGGCTCCTCACGCGTTTACTAGATACCACACAGGTGCCACAGCAAACTTCCCGTCTTTTTGGGAGGAATACACCTCCAATCAAAATCGCCGACGACGAAAATTTTCCTGGACCTGTAGAACCACAGACCTAAGATATTTTCGATGTGTAGAACCCTGTATACCAAGTTTCGTCAAGATTTGTTGAAAATTGCGAACTGTACACTAGTACGTACATCCGGACAGACGAAACCAAAAAAGGCGAGTTGAAGCAGAGACTCGCTCACTTCGTTCCGGTCAATAATGATGAATACATTATGAATAACTACAAATACATGATGTCATAGCGTAGCAACTGTTGATTGATAAGTAAATTAATGCCGATACGAATGTTACGAAACGCAAGAGGCCAGTCTCTTGGCCTAATAAGTTGTCGATCAAACTTTCTGTGTCACAGATTTGCTGACTTTGCTCTAATAGCTATTTATTGAACATTGCCCAAGAGAACGCGTGAAAAGTTTTAGATGACCATTGGGTATTTCTTTTGCATCTATCTAACCACATAATAAAAATGTTGTCACTTAGATAGAACTCTATCTGGAATTTCTATAGTATTCAAGTCAAGTTGGTGTTGTATGAAATTGTCCCACTGAAATTGAATTTCATAGGGTATGTGCTGCATCGCATTTTTCAATATCATCTCTCATAGGTAAGGGTGACAAACATTACAAAAGTAAAGGTGCAATTACATGGAGTTATAATACTCTATACATATTATGTATTATCTTTTAAAAAATGGAGGCTAAACCTTTAGCAAAGGGCTAAACTGACTTCAATCGCCGTAATTTCATACCGGGAACATACTTGGATGATATTATAAGACATACTTTTTCTAGTTATTTTGATTTAAAAAGCAAACTACAACACCAATTTTGCAAAAAAAAATTGTTTTTTGAATTGCTATTAAATTAATTATCTCAAAAAAATGACAGTTACAAGCATTTTAAAACACAGGAATAGAAAGAGACAGCTCAAACATGCAGTGACGTCAGTTCTTGGTCCTTCATACTTCATAGTACCTCATTACTAATAAAGCTGTGGCAGCTTTTTAGGCAATCTCATTGGCATGTGACGTCACAACATGTGTTTTCATAGTAACTGTAGGGAAGCTAAACATGACCTCTGTTTTGCGAGAAAGAGACAGGCGATGCCCTCTGCAGAAACTTTAAAAGCTTATTACGCCTGATTTATTTACCAATATTACTTATTTTTTCAATGAAGTATTGCATTCTTTTTTAACCTAATTTATATATTTACTTGTTATTTTTTAATAGCAGGAAACTAGCCTATTATCCCCTTAATAAGCCAAGATATAAAATGTATTAATCAGTGCAAAGCCAGGGTGAGTAATCTAGTGAATATTGATGGTTGACAGGTTTCTGTACAAAAAGCATTGAGGAAGGTTTTAATTTCAATTAATTTATTGAAATACTTTTTTTCTACTTCAATACAAACACATGGCAGGATAGCCTAGTAATATACTATAGATAAATGATTCAGTAAACCTACTAATTTATCAAAAAGACAGATGCTTATTTAATCTGCTTTAACTTAACAGATTAAACAACACCTGCACAGATATTATATTCTTGATTTAAAATTGACTCCATTTCACTGGTTACAAAGGTTAAGGATTTATTACTTTTAAATGATAAGGCAAATTTAGTTGTAAGCTGTTCACTATTTTAGTAACTGGGACTTAAAGAGAATGATAAAGAGAAAGAAAGTGCTCGCTTACAACTCTTACAAGTTATATATGAAAATAGAATTGCCCGGTTATTACATACCCTGTTGCTATACACTAATGGGGTTATATGTTTCACACACATATATATAAGATCTGTATAATAAAATTTTATATTATGTTGTACCTATATAATAATGTTGCAACAAAAATTCAAAAAATAATTGAGTAGGTAGGTATTGTAATAACCCCTATCTTAACCTAATTATAATACATTAATAATAAATTCACCGAAATCACCGAATATACTGAACTAATCATATGAAGTTAAAAGTGATCAAAGATTGTTGAATTTTTTGGACTACCTATTTTAACTGTTTATGGCCTTGTGAATCGTCACCTAATAAATGGTAGAACCGTACGTTGTGATAATGTAGTAATCCAAAATCCTTTTAAAGTAATGAGACAATACCTAACTAACATCTAACCTTTTTAATAAATATTAAATTAATTTAAAATATCCATCATCCTACAAATAACTGCAATTTAACCCCCTGATGAACACTATTCCTATACTCTGAGTAACCGAACTGAAATTTCCACATAAAATCATATTATGCACCAATCAATATATTTCCTACTATATTTTCGAAAGGTTTCAATTGTAGGAATGAATAATCTTTTCCTGCAAAAAATTGAACATTATAGTTCCTAGTCATAGACAAAACTGAAAGTAAGTTAAAGCTTCATGACGAACGTATGTTGAAATTAACAAGATAGGAAAGTGAAACATAGGTAAAACGTAAGTAAGAATATTGCTAACTGAGTTTAAGTTTGTTATATAGCAAAGTCATAGTAAACTCTATTTGTTTATCATAACTCTGGCATAGGAGCCCCACCTCCGCTCCAATGCTGTGGGTCTCGACTACCTGACTGGTTAACCCTCCACTATTTAGTGCTTGAAATTTCCCACACGGAGGTACCGTGTGTGAAATTCCCCCACACTAAGAGAAATTTGATTTTACTAAATTTTGTTCTATTTATCCCAAGTCAGTACGTCAGGTTCCCCACCTAACTATTCTTATCTACTTATCTAGTTTGGACTCCAAAAGGTGCAAGGGACAAGAGGACATTATTTTTTTCCAAATCCTAACAAAATAGACATCACCTTAGTTCATTGTGAGTCTATCTAATACGTACTACATTCGGTATAAGACAGACTCTAAAAATAGCTCAACTTTCAAATCTCCTAGTTTTCGTCTAAAGATTATCAATATTATCGTAGATTCTATATCAACAGCATGCAGTGGACTAAACAGTAGTATTAATTTTAACTGTAAATATTTATTTGAATTCAATGATCTGTTAGTGATATTCAGGTTGTCTCTATTTTCCAGAACTTGTATTGAAAAGTAATCTAAAACCCGTTTATATAATTTAGGTATTATATTTCATAAATATGAAATATTATAATAATATGTTTTTTTGCCAGTAATATAATAGATTATTAATGCTGTTTTCTAACAACAAGATATTCTCATTCGAATCTTTAAATTAGCTACCCCTATCCGTTTGGTAAGGAGATCACTAACAGGTACTGCTGTGCTTGACCCAAGACACGAAGGACAATTTCTTATCACTAGTACTTTAAATGTTTCTTATAGAATAAATAGTAAAATTCTTATTGAAAATTCAATCAAACAAACCCAACTCTGAATTCCACTAAATTGATCTATAAACAAACACGAATAACCCTAAACTATGAATAAATTCCCGGTAGTTATTTAACAATCGCACAAGCAAAGCATTATGTATTTCCATACTAGAGTGAAACTCAATTACGATTTTATTTAAGTTACTCGCGAATGATTTCAAACAGAGAGTAAATTCCCAATAGTTATCTAAGTAAAAGGAATAATTCCCAGTCGTTACTAATTCCCGGTAGTTTCCTAACTATCGTTCAAACATTACCTATTTTGCAACTAGAAAACAAAACGTTCGTTTCCTTGCAAAAATATGATCCTTCCAACTCTCCTAAGTAAAATTCCGCCTAGAATCCGCTAAGAAAATACCTATCTAATTATGCTGAATTTGTACATCAGAATTAGGCACAGAATAATATTTTCTCAGTAGTGTCATAACTTGTTCATGTGAACTTTGTATCAGCGTTTACTATCACCGTGTAGGAATAGAACCTTTCCCATATCTTCCGTAGAGCATCGCAAACCCAGCTAAAGAAATACCTTCCTATACCACAGAATAGATATATAGTACAACGCATTTTTACCACAAAATAGGTTTATAGAATTACGTATTCATACTAATATGATCCGCAACATTAACGACAATAATTCTCCAGTTGAGACTAGGTCATGAAAACTAATGTGATGAATCGTATTCAAATACATTCCCCTTTCTATCTCTACTGTAGTTTCACAAAGCTTGTGCCAGCTATAGAAAATACCTACTTATACCTTTGCAGCGTTGCTCTCTGTACATTAAATCCTTCCGTGATCACCCAGCTTTCCGTCAAAAGCAAGGTCCACGACAACTAGCTCTACAATAAACACCCACAGCTTCAACCTTCGAGAAAACTTGGATTATAATTTTATGACTTTGATAATTTACGTAATTGTATTTACACTTTTATTTATTAGTATTTTATTATAATGAATTTATCTTTAGATGTATTTTATACCGCTTTAAATTTATTTATATATTTATTGAATTTTATCTATTTCTCTAACACTATTATTTTTCCGCGATTTTCAATATTTTATCCCTAACTTCCCCATCCTACGTGTGTATTCCTCGACTTATAGCTTTTCCCTATACATTAGTGTGTACCCCCAAACACTGGAGATTGCTACAAATCTCACATTTACTTTTAAACGTGCATGTCTGTTCTCGGTGTGTGCAATGAGAACATACCTGATCTAACCCTATGAGAGAACGAGCTGTGACAAAAGCTCTCCAAAGCTAAAACCTATTGCCACCTAATTTTTATCTTGCATGCGGGACCGGAGTCCATGGGCAGCATACAAGACAAAACCCTAACACTTGGGACAGTTCAGCTTAATTTGCATTTAGGATCCGGGTATCGTATACACGAAGACGGGACAGTTAATCTTTTCAGCCCTCCTTTCAGCCAGAATGCAAACCAAACCAAAAAGGTGGATCCAGATCCTATAACGGAGGCAAAATCTGGTGCAGGTCTCCACATAACACGCGAACTGCATACCCTAAGCAAAATAAGGGAAGACAAGCTTCGTTGCAATGTTTCAACTTATCTCTTACTGAGTTCCTGGACCCAAGGCATACTTCCCCCCAGATCCAGAATTAATTGAGAGGGCGAATTTATCTAAGAATTTAACCGGAAATTTCATCTGCATTTTTCTGACAAGTTTCGACTTGCCCTATCCCGTGAATGATTTTATAACTGACCGCGTTTGACAGCTTGACAGATGTCAAAATCCTATTATATATCAAAAACACTTTAAAGGTAGAAAGGTAAAAAAGTAAAACTAAATATAAAGAAGGTTTGATTTCTTTTACTGTTACCTTATTTTACCACAGGTAACCACTTTTACACCTATCTCTACATTTTCTTTATCAGTTAATGCGATGCCAATGACTATTTCCTTTATTTTTGGACTATTCTTTATGCATAAAGTGCTTCAATGAAATTATTTCAGTATTTTTATAATTTAGGTAAAATTTATAATATTTGTGACGTCACGAGACAGCCTGGATCGTTACAATCGCCCCTAAAATATTTGCGCAGGCGTTTTAAATTTAAAGCCGAAGTAAAATTTTATTCTTTAAAATACATTCACAAATATTAGCAAAACTATAATAAAAATAATTTAAATAATAATTATAACTCTACCACCTCACTTAAGCAATTATAATTTGTTAACGTTTGGCTCCAAACTTAAAATGTATTTATAGTTCTGTAGTGTTCCTAACCGTTAAATTTAATTTAAGAGAGCACCTAAAAATAATCAACCTGATAGCAAATAATTTGCGAAACAAAAATACACTTGTCTTTTCAATTGTTTAATATGCAGTATACTGCGTATTAATTTGTTATTCGTTTGAAAAATATTAAATATTACTAATATTGAGTAATTTATTTTCGAAAGTTTAATGTTGTCAAATGATAATATTTTTATTTTTAATATACTATTGAATCCATCCTTGAAAACAAACCGTAATTACTATTCTATTTTAAGCACCCTCTTAAGCCGTAACAACAGTGAATTACTTTATGAGTCAATATCCAAAATTTCATCGCATCAATCATACCCAAAAATCACTTATCCCAAGGCTAACCTAGCCACCAAAAGAAACCAGGTTGTGAGGCTGGTCAGTCCTAATAACTTTAAGTAGAAGGTACCCCTAAGAACCATGTTTTCGTTCCGAGCTGCCTCCCACAAAACCCTTCGATAACCAGGTCAACTTTAATAGTTCAAAATATAGATTTGTCCATGACTTCAGCAATATTTCGCATATATTTCCCACTCCGTAATTCGCTATCATTTCGGATGTAGAGTGTAGCAGATCGGATGTTCCTACCTTGTAGAGTACGGGGTTGTTATAACAGTTTTGTTTAAACTTAGGCTTTCTCTTTTAACCTAGCACCTAGCCTTAAATTATATCAACCCATTTGTTGAGTCGTGTAAATCCAAAACCACCCGTCAACAAACCCCTTAAACCGTAGATCTTGCTAAGCCACTAAGATCCTCCTGCACTGTTAAACCTCTAACCATGTCCATACAATGATACTTGCTGACATAAAAATGACTTTTTTTTTTAATTATCCAAAATCAAATCCCTTTCATAAGCAAAAACAACATAACAATTCATTAATCCACATTTGACCCCAGTCAACTAACTTATTCGCTATCTTAACGGCTAGCAATTCCCAATAGATTTAAGGCTTCTTTGAAGTTATTGCTTAATACGTATCATGATATTAAAATAAAATCTTTAATTTTATTTCGATTTCATTTCTAAAACAAAATTATATATAATGATAGATTTCGTTTGAAATTTTATTTAATGTCAATGCTGAAACCATTCATTTATTATAGATAGGTTACAATAACAATAATTAATAAATATTAATTGTCGCGAACTGAACTAACCTCTACTAAAAATAATTTATTTTGTTACGTTTTAAATATATTATCGTTATTAAGGTATGAATTTTATAACACAATATTTTATTTGAAAATTTAATCAATAAGTATATTCATTGTCAATAATCCCGAACTTGAACTCGAATTACGCGCAAAACTACCAAACAAGCTAACCAAAATAATTTTTAAATACCACTTATTTGAAATTGTAATAATTTATTTTAAATATTTTTATGTTATATAGATTATTGTGTATCATACAATAAACATTGAATCGGAATTTAATCTATCCACCGTGCCAATTACCTCTAATAAAATTATTAAATATCTTGAACTGTAAAGCGCCCCCTATAGTTTTATAATTTTAGCCAACTTCGAACTTTTCCTATTTCCAAACCCAGAAAAGAAATCTAAATTATTTACCCTAACATTTCCATATTTTTTTGTGAAAATTGACTATGTAATTTTTCCTGAATTGGATGATGATAAATTTCCCACGTACTTCCTAAATGAAAGCTCAACTTTATTATGTGCATCAATACATTTTAAAATTAAGCAAACAAATAAATATGTACCTATTTCATTAATAAACTACTACTCCTTTCCAACCTACTACAACAAATTTCCATGATCGTAATGAAACATTCTAATGTTGAATTTATTTAAATTCCGTTGGGTTATTGCAATGTGGCCTATTTTAAATTTGTATCTATTTAATGTCAATCCTAATATTCGTAAATGAAATAACCCAATATTTGCATGAATAGTTCGAATCCCGTTTATCTATTCATCATCTTCATCATCTAATTAACCCATCTTTTACAATAATCTAACAATGATATCCTGAACGTTATAGCCCCGAAAAATTGAAAATAACTAATTAAGTAACGATTAAAACTCTCAAAAGATTGAATCTTTGTTTTAACTATGAGATAAATTGTAACTAATTTCCATTTAATTTATTGAAATCTAAAACCGCCCCTACATAATTGTCTCAAAACCTTTCCTTTTCCACGGACAGCAAATTGTGCGATAGTAAATAAATACCATCGCTACTTACAATAATATCAATTCCAAAACAATCAACATCCTCATTCTAATCCAAAACTATCACTAATGTAAATATCTAAAATAAATCACCCTGATAACGAAAGTAACGCACGAAAATCTTAGTCAAGTAAAATCCTGGCCATTTGAGATCCTGGTCAATTAAGATACTGGTCAATTGAGATCCTGGTCATTTGAGATTCTAGTCAAATGTCAATCCTGGTCACGTAAAATTCTGGTCATTTGAGATCTTGGTCAATTGAGATCCTGGTTATTTGAGATCCTGGTCATTTGAGATCCTAGTCAAATGTCAATCCTGGTCACGGCACCAAATTGTAATGGAGCCCATCTTAATCTAATTAAATAATAAATAATTAATAAATTATAGAAATCACCGCATATTCTAAACCTAATCATACATTAAAAAAGTTATCAAAATTTGTTGACTATTTTAGACTACCTACTTTAATGTTTATGGCCTTGTGAATCGTCACCTAATAAATGGTAGAACCGTACGTTGTGATAATGTAGTAATCCAAAATCCTTTTAAAGTAATGAGACAATACCTAACTAACATCTAACCTTTTTAATAAATATTAAATTAATTTAAAATATCCATCATCCTACAAATAACTGCAATTTAACCCCCTGATGAACACTATTCCTATACTCTGAGTAACCGAACTGAAATTTCCACATAAAATCATATTATGCACCAATCAATATATTTCCTACTATATTTTCGAAAGGTTTCAATTGTAGGAATGAATAATCTTTTCCTGCAAAAAATTGAACATTATAGTTCCTAGTCATAGACAAAACTGAAAGTAAGTTAAAGCTTCATGACGAACGTATGTTGAAATTAACAAGATAGGAAAGTGAAACATAGGTAAAACGTAAGTAAGAATATTGCTAACTGAGTTTAAGTTTGTTATATAGCAAAGTCATAGTAAACTCTATTTGTTTATCATAACTCTGGCATAGGAGCCCCACCTCCGCTCCAATGCTGTGGGTCTCGACTACCTGACTGGTTAACCCTCCACTATTTAGTGCTTGAAATTTCCCACACGGAGGTACCGTGTGTGAAATTCCCCCACACTAAGAGAAATTTGATTTTACTAAATTTTGTTCTATTTATCCCAAGTCAGTACGTCAGGTTCCCCACCTAACTATTCTTATCTACTTATCTAGTTTGGACTCCAAAAGGTGCAAGGGACAAGAGGACATTATTTTTTTCCAAATCCTAACAAAATAGACATCACCTTAGTTCATTGTGAGTCTATCTAATACGTACTACATTCGGTATAAGACAGACTCTAAAAATAGCTCAACTTTCAAATCTCCTAGTTTTCGTCTAAAGATTATCAATATTATCGTAGATTCTATATCAACAGCATGCAGTGGACTAAACAGTAGTATTAATTTTAACTGTAAATATTTATTTGAATTCAATGATCTGTTAGTGATATTCAGGTTGTCTCTATTTTCCAGAACTTGTATTGAAAAGTAATCTAAAACCCGTTTATATAATTTAGGTATTATATTTCATAAATATGAAATATTATAATAATATGTTTTTTTGCCAGTAATATAATAGATTATTAATGCTGTTTTCTAACAACAAGATATTCTCATTCGAATCTTTAAATTAGCTACCCCTATCCGTTTGGTAAGGAGATCACTAACAGGTACTGCTGTGCTTGACCCAAGACACGAAGGACAATTTCTTATCACTAGTACTTTAAATGTTTCTTATAGAATAAATAGTAAAATTCTTATTGAAAATTCAATCAAACAAACCCAACTCTGAATTCCACTAAATTGATCTATAAACAAACACGAATAACCCTAAACTATGAATAAATTCCCGGTAGTTATTTAACAATCGCACAAGCAAAGCATTATGTATTTCCATACTAGAGTGAAACTCAATTACGATTTTATTTAAGTTACTCGCGAATGATTTCAAACAGAGAGTAAATTCCCAATAGTTATCTAAGTAAAAGGAATAATTCCCAGTCGTTACTAATTCCCGGTAGTTTCCTAACTATCGTTCAAACATTACCTATTTTGCAACTAGAAAACAAAACGTTCGTTTCCTTGCAAAAATATGATCCTTCCAACTCTCCTAAGTAAAATTCCGCCTAGAATCCGCTAAGAAAATACCTATCTAATTATGCTGAATTTGTACATCAGAATTAGGCACAGAATAATATTTTCTCAGTAGTGTCATAACTTGTTCATGTGAACTTTGTATCAGCGTTTACTATCACCGTGTAGGAATAGAACCTTTCCCATATCTTCCGTAGAGCATCGCAAACCCAGCTAAAGAAATACCTTCCTATACCACAGAATAGATATATAGTACAACGCATTTTTACCACAAAATAGGTTTATAGAATTACGTATTCATACTAATATGATCCGCAACATTAACGACAATAATTCTCCAGTTGAGACTAGGTCATGAAAACTAATGTGATGAATCGTATTCAAATACATTCCCCTTTCTATCTCTACTGTAGTTTCACAAAGCTTGTGCCAGCTATAGAAAATACCTACTTATACCTTTGCAGCGTTGCTCTCTGTACATTAAATCCTTCCGTGATCACCCAGCTTTCCGTCAAAAGCAAGGTCCACGACAACTAGCTCTACAATAAACACCCACAGCTTCAACCTTCGAGAAAACTTGGATTATAATTTTATGACTTTGATAATTTACGTAATTGTATTTACACTTTTATTTATTAGTATTTTATTATAATGAATTTATCTTTAGATGTATTTTATACCGCTTTAAATTTATTTATATATTTATTGAATTTTATCTATTTCTCTAACACTATTATTTTTCCGCGATTTTCAATATTTTATCCCTAACTTCCCCATCCTACGTGTGTATTCCTCGACTTATAGCTTTTCCCTATACATTAGTGTGTACCCCCAAACACTGGAGATTGCTACAAATCTCACATTTACTTTTAAACGTGCATGTCTGTTCTCGGTGTGTGCAATGAGAACATACCTGATCTAACCCTATGAGAGAACGAGCTGTGACAAAAGCTCTCCAAAGCTAAAACCTATTGCCACCTAATTTTTATCTTGCATGCGGGACCGGAGTCCATGGGCAGCATACAAGACAAAACCCTAACACTTGGGACAGTTCAGCTTAATTTGCATTTAGGATCCGGGTATCGTATACACGAAGACGGGACAGTTAATCTTTTCAGCCCTCCTTTCAGCCAGAATGCAAACCAAACCAAAAAGGTGGATCCAGATCCTATAACGGAGGCAAAATCTGGTGCAGGTCTCCACATAACACGCGAACTGCATACCCTAAGCAAAATAAGGGAAGACAAGCTTCGTTGCAATGTTTCAACTTATCTCTTACTGAGTTCCTGGACCCAAGGCATACTTCCCCCCAGATCCAGAATTAATTGAGAGGGCGAATTTATCTAAGAATTTAACCGGAAATTTCATCTGCATTTTTCTGACAAGTTTCGACTTGCCCTATCCCGTGAATGATTTTATAACTGACCGCGTTTGACAGCTTGACAGATGTCAAAATCCTATTATATATCAAAAACACTTTAAAGGTAGAAAGGTAAAAAAGTAAAACTAAATATAAAGAAGGTTTGATTTCTTTTACTGTTACCTTATTTTACCACAGGTAACCACTTTTACACCTATCTCTACATTTTCTTTATCAGTTAATGCGATGCCAATGACTATTTCCTTTATTTTTGGACTATTCTTTATGCATAAAGTGCTTCAATGAAATTATTTCAGTATTTTTATAATTTAGGTAAAATTTATAATATTTGTGACGTCACGAGACAGCCTGGATCGTTACAATATTGAAAATAAAATCTTCTTACCATACATTCTTTGGGCAGAAACCATGTGGATGTAATCCATTATGGGCCGTTTATGACTTAAACGTTTCCCAAGGTAGTATTTCAAATACCTGCAACCACAACAAAATGGAGAAATAACACACAGCCTACAACACAAATTATGGTTCTTAAATTTTCTTGGTCTGAGGTTCTTAAGCTTAATATGATTGGTCTAGTTTTCACTCTTGACATTCAGAGAGAAGTCAGCAAGATAATATTACTATACACTATCTATACCATATATATTAATAGTGCATTTATATTTAAATATTTATATTACATTATATATTATACATATGCATATTTATATAACTCATAATCTTTAATCCCTAAACATTCTGTTTGTTTGTCTTTAATCAATTAAACAGGAGTACATATGGTACTATCATAAAGTTCTACCTCTGCTCAAACAAGACGCCTTATCACAGGTCAGTCAGATGCAAAGAGCATGTAATGCCACGTCACATGATAATCAGTTGTACTCGGAACATTGTCATGCAAAGTTGAGAACTTGTATTTTTTCATGGAATGCCATGATGCCATCATGTGCATTTGCAAAGTGCTTTTATTACTTTAGTAAAAAAACAGGACTCACGGTATTACTTTCCACTCGTTAGTATATTTATAAAAGTGAATTATTAAAAAAAATTGCAAATATTTATTTCTAAGTTTTATTTATTTTATAACATTTTGATATTGTCAATAATATGACATAACTGTCAACAACACCATATTGCTCGCAGCTCGCATTAGATATTTCCTATCCATGTCATTCTCTTGTCTTCGCTTTGTCTTGCCGCTTTCAGTCAAAACATCCCAAGTACCACCGAGTAGGGCCGCACCCCACATTTTGCTATCAAAATGTAAGGATGTCACTGGTCTACCTCTTTACACATCAGTGTTGTTAGTGTGCCTTTCACACCAAAAACAGCTGATCCGAGTTGGATGTTTAGCAAACTTATTACTAATACTACCAAGATTCATGATTTTTTATCAGGTAATTTTATCCTCAAAAATTAGTCCTCTTGGGGAAATGGGTTGAATAGAGTGGAAACTGTGGAGCGCTATTATATAATTAAAATAAATGTAATAACGTGAATATAGAAATAATGAGGTACCTTCCTCATTATTATTCCATTATTTTTATTATTTCCTATTTTTCATTTGTGTATGTAGGTAAAACGGAACTAATCGAAATATTAAATAGATGCTATAATACACACAGTTATGGTTTACCTTGCTGTGAGTGGCATCATGTCAAAAATTTGATGAGGGCTTGGTCTGATGATCTGCTTGCTTTGCAGAGGGAACTCATGATTCAATAGCAATTTTAGTCCAATCTTCGGTGGCTCGTCTAATTCGTGATCTCCCATCTTCTCAACTTCCATTATTCACAGCTAGCAGGATAAGTTTTTTTTAAATAACGTATTACAACGGAACTTCATCACCGTGGCTGAAGGCTATATAACAAAGTACTCTGCGGCTGAAGAGTAAGTAAGTACCGAACCGGTTTCGATTTTAATTTATTATATTTCTAAATATTTATTAACAATTTCCCCAATATTTTACGAATTACATTTGTACCACAGATATCTACTATACTATTGTCTCACAGACTACTATACGCTGTCTATTTGTACAACATGATTTTTTTTCTCATTCCCATTCCTATATAGGGATGTTCCGGTTTAGGAGTATTGTGTATTTGTGTGTACTGAATAGTGTTCTGTGGTTCTGTACCCGAATTCTGTGGATAGCAAGTACTTTTTAGCATCGAATCATTCTTTCGATACTTACTTGGTATCGGAAAGAAAGTACTAATCGAATCGAATCAATGCTGCTAAGTCAAAATAGGATAAAATCGCAAAAAATTCAATGCCAAGCAGCTTTATTTTGCCATAATACATTTTTTCTTTAACAAAGCATAGTATGGCCTAACTTAGCCTTAAAAAGGTGGTTTTTTAATGTACTTAGGGCTAATACAACCCCATTTTTAATTTAAGCAGGATCAAATCGAATGTAAATTTAATTCGAAGCGTTGAATACAGTTAAAACAAGTCTCTTTCACGATTTTTGAACGTAAAAGACGTCATGTAGTGATTGTTACTACGACAGGAGAGGAGAAAAATATGGTTAATCACAAAGATATTAGGTTTAGTAGATCGTATGATCATATACTTACGAATTTACCTGTTGGATATGAGTTATACGTAGGTCACAAGCTGAGGGATGTGACTACGATTGGAGGGCACTAGTTTCCATGGAAATTCGTAACCCGGTGAGTAGATTAACTGGGTTAATTAGTCTGCTGTATTATAGTACTGCTGGTAGCTGAGAGGTACGGCAATAGGAGGTCTAGCAAAGATGTCAGAGTGAGCCGTTATCGCCTCACACTAACTCCAAAGTGTATGGGAATGACATTAGCTGCGGAAAAGTTATCCACACAGGCACTGTCATTCCCATACATTTCGGAGTTAGCGTGAGGCGTTAGCGCCTCACGCTGGGATCTTTGCTAGACTGCCTGTAGTATTGTAGCACAATCAGCCCGCTCACGGGCTTGCTAATGCAACCCCGTGAGCGGGCTGATTGTGCTTAAGGCTCCTGGGGGGCTGAGTATAGAGATTTTTTGTGTTTTTGCTATGGTGGCTAAGGGTTAGACTGTAAAGGGTGATGTGAAGACCTATCAAGGGACCTTACAGTCCCGCTCTATGCTCAGTGTGGAGATAGTAGTTTTCTAGAGGATAAAGGCCTCACCAGCCGATAGTGGCTCCCTAGAGGATAAAGACCTCACCAGCCGATAGTGGCTCTCTAGAGGGTTAAGGCTTCACCAGCCGATAGTCGCTTCCTAGAGGATAAAGTGCTCGTTAGCCGATAGTGGCTCCTAAAAGGATAAAGGCCTCACCAGCTGATAGTGGCTCCTAAGAGGATAAAGGCCTCACCAGCCGATAGTGGCTCTCTAGAGGATAAAGGTCTCACCAGCCAGGAGATGATAGGGTGCAGCCTTGTGTATTGTCCACGAAGTGGAACTGATTTTATTGTACCTATATTCGTTATTGTACGTATTGTGTTGTGAGTTGCCGTATCTTATCTATATTAACTTATGTCACATGATGAATTCTATGAGTCATGCAAAACGAAATATATTATACTTAATCAAAATAATAAAATAAAATAATAACAAAATATTCCCGCGATACCTACTATCAGAAATAAATATCGAATAATTTCACATAAAATATCCTAAACACATCCTTAGTGTTCTAATTTCTAAATCAAAATACTTGGAAATGTAGTTCACTCAAATAACAACAAAACTTTGGTGCAATAATGTAAAGTTTGATCATTATTTCGGTTTTAATAAATAATAAAAATTCTATGGATATGAGTACTACAGATTTGAGTACTACTCATATGGCTAGGTATCGATACTTTGATGGTATCGGAATATCCCAATTCCTATCAACGAGTATATTCCACAGACCTTATTATAGTAAGAGACGGGAGCCAATACCATAAAGTAAAAATATAAAAGTCGGAATTGGCTACCACAGAATGGCAGCCTAACGAACATATCGAAGGTTATCAGTACTACTAACCTAAAGAAGAGAATAGTGATGTGCAATATTTAAATATTAAGGATATCGATAAATGATTGCCTTTGCTGGCCTCAAAATGAATATCACATAATTACCACCTTGTTAGGTTTAGTTTAGCAGAGTTATGAACGATAAAATCGCCACAATTATGGTAATAATAAAAGATTTATTTCTACATACTACAACACAAAATATCAATTATACATATTATACAGACCTGAAACCTTACGTTAAAAATTCTGAAATATTCTTCTAAATTAAGAGATTTACACAGATTAATGGAATAATTTTTATCACGAACCGAATTTCAATCTGCATCCATCTGTTCCTAAAGCCTTACTTAAGCTACCGTGACAAATGATCTCATGTCCTAAAGCACGTATTATTATATTGTGTAGGCTAAGTAGGCGAGACTGCTATAAAAAACATAAATTTTAAGAAATTAATTATTTTGATCTTTGTTGCAATAGTACATTAGGTAGTAGATTATGAATTGATACAAGTAAGCTTGGTTGATCATTTCACTTGAGTCGGCATTACTTCAGTTTCTCTGACGAATTTGACGATTTCTTATAATTATTGTTGAAAATTAAAGCGAAATTGTGTGCTACGGATTTATTAGAACGTTGTGTTGTGTTACTTTTGAAAGCTTGTGATATGACTCAATAGGAATTAACTAAGATATGAAGTATAGAAAGTGCGAATTACAAAGTACAAATCACGGTATTTTTGACTAGATTTCTTGTGGATCTAGTTTGGCAAGCTGAATAAATGTTCAGAATTAACAATTCTAATATTTCTAGCGTAATATCAACATATTATATTCATTAAATTCCTAAACATAGGTAACCTGTTTGCATTGCTAAAAATAGTATGGGGCAACCATGTGTTGAGTCTGTGAGTGAGAAAAATAATAGTCAGCAATCAGCAATTCAGCATGAATGTTGTAGACTTGGGCAAAATCGTTCACCTTGGTGAACTCGTTCATCAAATCTCGTTTAGTTACAGGAACTCGTTCAGTAACTACATTCGTTCAGTGAATTCCGTACGATCGATATGATGTGCGAGTCTCTGCGATCTTGTTCGGATTCACTAAACTCATTGAACTGCGAACTGCGGAACGATTTTGTTGCAAGGAGTTCTAAGGACTAAGGAGTTGATTATAATGTACGTGATGTGAATCACGTACATTATAACGCGACTGTGCTAATCTAATCTTTTATAGAAAGTATGTTTAAACGCATGATTTACCTAAACTATAACGGTTATAGCAAAATAAATGTTTTTATTTCTTATTACAATTATTTATGTACAGGAGGTAATAATAG
Source organism: Ennomos quercinarius (assembly GCA_910589525.2). NCBI lineage: Eukaryota > Metazoa > Arthropoda > Insecta > Lepidoptera > Geometridae > Ennomos > Ennomos quercinarius. Next base: position 8,142,251 of record OU342493.1, read on the forward strand.
TTTGCATAACGAAACTTATGACGTACGAAATAATAAAACTGATTTTCTGTTATACTTTTTCAGGCTAAGGACTGACTATTAAAGCAATAAATAGACTATACCTTAAAAGGCGTATTTAAAAACATAACTGAATTACCAAAACAAACGTGTTCAAACAATAATAAAACCTGTTTAACTTGCGCCAGTAAAAATGATGGAAGAAGATATTAAATTTTACTATTACTTTCGACTTTAAAACAATGCCCGTAAGACACATTTAACAAGTAGGTAAGTTCGATCCAAACCACTACAAGGAGTGGCTGCCGGCCGCACCATTGAGTTCCCTGTTCAAATTTCTTAATACGAACTGTGAACGAAATCACTCCTGGGACGGGGAGTTACGTTGCGGGCGGACACAACTCCCAGTCCCGTCGCTCGCTTGACTATTCAGTTCACCGAGTTAGAACTGGGAACGACTGAACAAAAACAGTTCGTGGAGGTGAACGAGTTCCTTTCGTTCACCACGACTGAGTAGTTCTTGGGAACGACTCGTTCAGGAGTTACACTAGTCTAGAATGTTGGTATGTTCGTCATAGCCATTTCTTTCTCATACAATACATCGTTTTCGTAAATCATAATATGGTGACACCGTAGTATCCCTTAGTAGTCTGTGGGCGACACCGCGACAGAGACAGAGACAAACTGTTTTACTTTATTTAAATAGATTAAAAATTCATGTACTTTTTTATATACACATTTAATACATAATGTCCAAGAGTATTTATCCATTTTGTTGATTAATTTTTTTACAAATGCTTGGTGCAAAATAAGGTGGTGTTGTAGACTACAAAAGCACTACTACAACTTGTAGTAGTGCGTACACACAGAATTCGCCCTATTAACATAGGTCGTACATACAATAATGGATATTCCAGTACAAATAGCGATCCGGCTGAAGCCTCCCAGCTTAGCAGACTCAACACAATGCATCTTCAGCAACCCTGTTACGCAGATAGTGATTACGGAAAGTGGGCAAACGTTCCATGTCAACAGAGCTTTGCCAGTGGACTGCACACAGGCAAATTTGTTCAACTCCTTCATGATACCACAAATAAACTGTTTTCTTGATGGATGTGATACCTCGGTCGTCGTATTTGGACAGGCTAAAACTGGAAAAACCTATACACTATTTGGGCCAGGTATGGAGTCTCTCATTTCCATTACAGTTGATTTGATCTCATCCATTCAGAACCAATTTTTTATATTTTTTAAACATAGAATTAGTGTATGTATGACATAAAGTATCTTATCCGTTCAGGTGTCTGAATGGAATGATAATAAATAATTCACTTTGTTTTCAGGTTTTGAATGCATACACAGTGAATGTGATCAAGGTATAGTTCCTAGGTTTTTGACAGAAATATTTCACAAACTAAATCAGATGCCAGAACGGGAATTTATATTGCACATAACATGGATGCAAGTTGTTAACAATAATATATTTGATGTACTTGGGGCTGGCTTAGTCAGGTGCTGTAATGTGGAGGAAGCTTTTCAATATCTACAGCTGGGATGGAGGCAGAGGTGTCAAGGAAACAATCATACTGTGTTCACTGTAAGTGTTGAACAGAAATGGGTTGGTACTAATGGAGTTCTCAACCACAGAATGTCTACTGCCAGCTTCTGTGACCTAGCAGCATATCCGGAACCTGGCCTTTATGCCCTGGAGAACATAATGAAAGAATTGCTGGCAGGCAACCCACCCAAGCAAATAAACTATGACCAATGCATTCTCACAGCAATGCTTAGAGACTCATTTGGTGGCAGAGCTTTTACATGGGTCATTGGATGCATCAGTACAGAACCAGAAGATTATCAGGACACATTAAAGATTCTGAATTTGTGTTTGTGCTGTAGAGGAATCAAAAATTTTGTAACTGTAAACCTTTTTGCTGATAATAATACCCCAGTATACACTGACAAAGCAGCTATGCCATCTGGTGAGGGTAATTTTAATCTACAGTTTGCTTCTACGCAATGGGTAAAACTGATTTCTAATGCTGAAGGGTTGTTTAATAAGATTCTCCAGTCTAAATCTCTGTCTGAAGCTGATGTTAACCAAGTCAGCGAGTGGTTGTTCTTAAAAGCTGAATGTGATGAATGTTTAAATATAGAAAATGTGGACAGTAAAGATGGTAATACAAAGCAGGGTTTGCCTAGGATAGCGGAGGACACAGAACCAAGTGAGTTGAGTGACTCCGATGTGGATTCAGATTCAGAAGAAGATGCTCATTCTGATACAGTCTTTCAAGATAAATTAGAAAAGTACATGGAATATTTCAGAGAAAAAAATGATCAACTGTTTGCAGATAGATGTGAAGAATATTTGAATCATAATGATTCTGATGATATCACAATATCAGAAACAAGTGGTTCACAGTCATTGCCTGTGATGACTTCACAATCAAACTGTGGTCGACGGAGAACTATACAGCCCGGTGAAAGTTTATCAGGAGCTGAATTAGAACTACTGAGAAAAGTGGCAGCAAAAGCGATCTCACCTGAAACTCAAAAGATACTCATTGAATCTCATAAGAAGGCTGTTGATCCTGAACCGAAACTAATTGAAAGGGAGTTGCTCAAAATGATTGACTCTCCAAAGACTGAAGAAATTTGTAAAAAGTATAAGGTAACTAAGGAAAAGTATACACAAAAACAAATACTAGCTAGAAAATTGTCTAAAGAAATCAGCAGCAGTCAAACACAGTTGAAGGAGCTGATAAATCTTTGCATAGCTAAGGAAAGGCTAATTGATGATCTCTCAAGAGCAGTATGTTACAACACCCAAAGCAAGCACTACTCTGACAAAATTGAATATGGAGTAATGATGGACCAAGATACCGTGAAAGAAATAAAGAGACATGAAACAAATCTCAAAACTTACAAGAAACAAATTGAGCAAATAAAACGGCAGATCAAAAAGGATGAGAAGCGCAAGAACACTTTAGATGTTGAACTAGTCAAGGATAAGTTAAAATTAGATGATCTATCTGATACTTCAGTAGATGTTAAAGACAGAAAGGTGAATTCGCTGAAGCATTTCACGAATAGGATAACTCAATTGGATACTATATTAAAAGAAAAAACAAATGATTTGGAGAATCTGGATTTGCCTAAAGAGAAGGAACTCATGTTGAGGAAAGAAATTAAGAACTTAAGGAAAACTAGAGAATGTCTACATGAGCAGAGGTGCAGCTTAGGTCACAAGAGGAAAATGTACAAATCTCTTTCCGATTCTGAGGTTTGTTTTTTATTTATTAATCCCTTGTTTGCTATTACTGCTACATAGCAACGCATTCTTATCTATACACATTTTTCATCAGGGCAGCTGATGGAAAGTTAGGGCTTTTATAATGACACTAACACTCATTTGAATGATGCATTACATACTTTATTTACACTAAAGGTTTGTACCATGCTAAAATCACCAAAATTAGTATTGATTTGATTGTCATCCAATTAATAAACAAAAATTAATAATGGCTTGAATTGACTCTAGTCACTGACTTATATGGGATAAAAAGCAAGGATAGTATTTTTAAATACAAAATTTATTTTTCCAGGAGCGAAAGCTTCTTGAATGTGAGGAGGCCATTGAAGCTATTGACACTGCAATAGAGTACAAGAATAACCTGATCTGTGGCAAGTCCCCATCTGCCTCTCTCTCCGATTCTCAAGATAACAAGGACTCCAGGAGTAGAGGCGAGCAAATGTTGATGGCGAGGCTGGACAAATTGTCGCATGATGAGATGAAAACCTTGCTTTATAGATATTTTCAAAAGGTATGACATTTTTAGATGAGAAATTAATATTGGTGTGGTGCTAATAGAGCAGCAAATGCTAAATCATTGTTGTACTTTGATACCTGGAGGAGTAAATTGCCCAATTCACCCATAGAAGAAAGAAGATTAGAATAAAGAATTAACAAGCAGATAAAACTCAATGATAAATCAATAGTTACTATGCAATACGCATGCGCAAGTTTCGGTCCCCTTTTGGTCCCTCAGCCTCTCAACTCAATTTATTGGCCGGCTATTAAAACACCCATACTCCTGATGTTGAAAAACGACAGCTTATTTATTATGTAATCAGTCGAGTTTTTAAATAGTACTAATAATTTCAGTTTTTTCTCTCATTTTACGATGTGACTTATAATTCGTATAATTATTATTAATAAAATGTACTGTTTTATTCTTTTCCAGGTAGTGGACTTACGCGGTGCTTGCGCAGCGTTGGAGTCGGGTGCCGCTGCGGCATCAGAAGAAGCGTCTATATGGCGGGCGCGAGCCGCGGCTGTCTGGAGACAGGCGCAAAAAATGCGCGCAAACGCACATCCTGCCAGGTAAATATAACACGCCATATACCGGTAAACTCTACGTCGTTGTCACACCTACTTGTATAGAGAAGTTGAACGGTTTTTTTGACATATTTCTAATCTGCGCTCAACTTATAACCCGCTCATTTTGCAACGCCATCTAGTTTTAGGCATATTTTTGATCTACGCTGTTGTCTTGGTGTATTGGCATTCTTCTCCTTGTTCCATGCTATAACACAGCTCAAAGCCGTTGAAATATCAATTTTCCTAGTCCTGGGTGTCGAGTAAAAATACTTGTATTATTTATATTATAATAACGACGATAATATTGCAGGCACTTCCAGTCGATTCAGAGGTACATCGACGGTGGAAATGCCGAGAGAGCGCTATCCTTCGGCATGACCACAGATTCGGAGACTTCAGACGACGCCATGCGATTGGTTGATCGCATGAAACAACTTGCTAGGTGCCCACCGGTAACTAGCCTTATTTACATAACATTATGTGCTGGATTACATTTACGAAATGTATCTTGGCTTTCTCCAGGGTTTGCACTATCTCCACAGCAATTTTCATCAAGATTGGTGCAAAAATGTAACAATCCAATGGAGAGTCAGTGACTGTCGAATTGATGGTATTTACATCCGAAATTCTCTCAGGATAATTTAAATTTTCCGGGATAATATTAAAAATTTTATACTTTGGTAGTATAAGCATTCTGTGTGCAAAATTTCATCCAAATCGGTTCAGCTCTCTTGACGTAAAAACCACAGAAAGAAACGATGTTTCACTTTTGTAATTAGTGTTCCATGCTACTTTTCAACCTGTTTCCAAAAGTATTCATTGTTTATATATAAATAGATAACGTCACCTAAATTAAAACCTTTTGCTAGATTTCACCATCTAGATAAAATTAGCTTTAAACTAGTTAAAACTGTAGATAAATGGTTGGCCGACACTGAGCGAGCCCGATATCGGTCAATAACAGAACTGGAGATCTACACAACTCCAGGAACCGGCCGCTCACTAACTAAAGCTGCGGCCACACCGGCGCGTCAAATAGGCCATTCGGCACCCATTGCTGCCTGTGTTCGTAGACGGCCGCACCGCGATACCCGCGGGCAGCGATGGGTACCGAATTCGCGTCGCTGACGATGCCGCTTCGCATGCGCGCCGATGGGGCCGAAGCTTCAAAGAAATGTGATACTCTATTTGCTTTTCGCCTTTTCGAGTTATCTGCTCAATTTACATTCGACTTACAACGGTGAAGAAAATCATCGCGAGGAAACCGGCATGTTCGAGGATCACATTTGAGAACGTGTGTTATGCACCAAACTGCACTTGGCCAGGGTCGTGAAATATGGCCAACGCTTTCTTCTCCCTATGAGAGAAGGCTTATATCCCAACAGTGGGAACGTAAGACCAAGCTGTTACACCTTTTAACCGTTGTTTAAAAATATCATAATTTAACTCAAACAATGGCACTTTGGCCGGTTCAAGTAAAGTAAAGCTGTCAAACATTGCAGAGAATGTGAAGCATTTAACTGTAATATGTAACGATGAATATGATGGTGCGACACATGCTGGTTAAACTGTAGCCAAAGATGGTGCAACACAGCCATAGACTTGATACTTTCACTAGGTGGTAGGACTTTTCTGCAAAGTTCGTCTAGGTAGGTACAACCGCTTTGCCAGTTATTCTGCCGCCAAGCAGTAGTGTGCAAGTACTACTGTGTTCTGGTTTGAAGGGCATTGTGGCTATTGAAATTACTGGGCAAACAAGACATTATGAACTGATCACACAGTCTACTAATCTTATTACTACACTGTGTGAAGTCTCAGGATGACGTGCACAGTGCAGTGTCACGCAAAACTATATTAATTTAGAGTTCCGAGTGATACTGCAATCTGTTATGGGCAGCCGTGACGCTTAACACCAGGTGAACGACTAGCTCGTCACGTCATTCATTTACATAAAAAAAAACCTAAACGCCATCTTTCATTCCAGGCACCGATTATACCTAGTCAAAACTTGAGGCAGCTAATGCCAGCTACCAACATCCCTGTGGCGAAGGTCACTAAAGAAAAGAACAAGCTGGTGATAGTGCAACAAAATAAGAAGCATTAGTATTTTGCATAGATAAGAAAACCATTTGATCGCGCGTAATATTCCCGAGTATGCATTACTACAGCACACTCCTGTGCTGTTCTGGTTTGTGATTGGATAAATTCCATGAAGGAACTTTAAGCAACCAATTGGGAAGCGCGTATTTTCAATGAATTTCGGGACGCCCAATAGTAAGCGCAATTCATTACCTTGCTTCGTGCGCGTTGTGGCGACTAGTTTAGTGGAGTTTTCTATGTACGAACAATCAACTGGTTTTTTGATCTGTGATATTTATTTTGATCTTTTTACACCTTCTCTAGTTAAAGCAGCTGTAATGGAATGATTATTCATTAATTATTGGTAAGTTTCGCGTTATAAATACATAGCTATTTACATTTTAATTACTTAAATACAAAAATACTTTAATAGCAGTTAGTATGCTTGTCGACAATAATTATAAAAAGCCGGAAGACCGTTTGTACTATTAGGTACAGATATAATTTATAAATATAATAAGACTAATGGAGAGTGTAAACAAATATTCAGGTACATAATCGTTTTATATTAATAAAATAGATTTATTTTTTATTAACAAAAGCCGTTAGTGCAGACTAGTTAATATTGAATGTACCATATTTCTTGTAAGTAGTTATTTGCCTAAAACAAGGCAAGAGCCGTGATTATTCGTCATACATTTTATTCATCCTAATTACACATTATAGTCAACTATGTCGACTTCAATTTTGTAAATATAAATTTATTAATCTCATCACTTTTATCTTTCCACAATAATTTTATTGATCTTAACTATTTCTTATAGATAGTGTACATAATATTTTATTTGTAAATAATTTGAATCATAAAGACTGTTCATCATTATACAATTCGAAATAAATTTACTTTTTATTCACAATGCAAATCTGTTGTTGGTGTTGATAGTTGCTATATTTCTTAGTAGCGTCGATTCTGTCATGCATATTATTATTTTATGTACCTACCAAAATTCTTATAACCACAGATAATATAATACTATACTAGTTATGGCATAACTGCCAACGCAATGGAGATAGACCCAAATTTGGCAGTAAAGTTCTAAAGATGTTGCTGTCCCTGTCCTAAAGACCAAAATGACAAGGACCAAAAGACCGCCACAGTTTTCGGACTGTCAAATTAAGTTCAGAATTTTGTACAACAGGATTACTTAACCCTGCTAAAATATGCCAGCATTTTTACATTATATAATGAGTTAATGAAAGTGTACATTATGTTAATACAATGTTTATTTACATTTATAAAACTATCTTTTCGTATATTCTTATTTAAATTATCTCTGCAAGTGGAGTAATAGGAAATTCATTTTGTTTCTATTAATCTATATCAGTATCATGATTTTTCTATTTGAAATTCCATGGTATACATAATGCACCTTCTGAGAGTACAGAATAGTAGTGTGTTATGTATAGAATGTTCCCTTTTAGTTTCTGAAACATGAAAAATGTGGCAAGTCATTTTTATGTGAGGAATTAACATTAGGTAAAACATTGTTTTTTTTCAAATTTTTGTTCACTTACTGTATTTATTTTAGCACTTCTTGTCAGCAACCGTTGGCAACACAAAATCATGAGTCCTGGCGTGATACTGTCGTCTTTATGCAACTCAAGAAGACCAAACCTCTCTTTGACTTCCTTGTACAATGCCTTTTCAACATGCTTATTTCTGAGGAAAAAAACAGTATTATAAATCATAAAATTGTGTACTTACTAGAAAAAGTATTCTGAAATAGCTTACATGCTATATTCTGTCATAAGTTCAGTTGCCTGGTCGAGATGGTTTGTAATGAACTTGAGCAGCTCATCGGCTGGACACGACGACGGCGTGATAAACTGACCAGTTGGAGAAACCATTAGAGGGCCGGCTTCTCTGCAACAAACATTTTTATTGTGATACAGGAAACTTACATAGTGTATATACAGTATACACTATGTAAGTGTATACATACATACAGTAAGCAGACCTAAATTATCTACACTACTACATAGACGAGAATAAATGATATATCCATTACTTTCGCTCTATGCGTGCCCAAAACGCAATCATGTTACCATGGAAACATATCGTTGTGTGCCAACATTCCATATAGGAACACACTCGAATTATCTTTTCACCAGTAAGTTTTGATGTGCAAGTCACTGTGTGCGTGAGATTTGCATGTTGTACAAAGCGGCACGCAATATTTCTCTTACTATAGGTAGTAATAGATGTCTGTAGTGAGCAGTGATGCATATAAATAATGCTGCTTTAGGCATAAAGAAGTGAAAATAAAGTATGTGTTTGCTAAAACATTCTTGGTACTTACGGTTCGACTACAATTTCGTATTTGCTGAGTGATTCCGGTACAGATGGCGGGAACTTGTTGCCTCGGCCGTGATAGTCTCCTATCGAAGTTATCAACTGCCTCAAATGCTGGCAATACTGACTCGCTGACACTTTAGGCATAAACTTTCTGAAATAATGATATAGAAGCTGTTGGAAATCAAATATTAGCTGCAGCCCGCGGCTTCGCGCACGTGGACTACAGTTTATCGCGATAAAAAGCATCGTACGTCTTTCCCCAGTGTTGAAACTATCTCCAGACAAATTTTTAACAATATTCGTTTAGCTGTTTAGTCATGAAAACAGTCCCCCCACTCGGTGGACCGACGATCTGGTGAAAGCCACAGGGAGCCGATGGATGCAGGAGGCGAGCAGCCGCTCAAGGTGTCTTTGGGGGAGGTCTATGTTCAGCAGTGGACGTCTCAGGCTGATGATGATGATGATGATGATAGTCTGACTATAGCATCCATAAAGAGAAAATAATGTACCTTCTTCGAATGTGAATATTTCGGAGAATACTAGACAGAGCTTTTTCATAGTTTGGAATCAGTAGTAAGGCACCATCTTGCTGATTCACTTTTTTGATTAGCTGGAAAAATATGGTGTCTATATAATACAATATTTGTAAGCAATACTTGTACAAAAATGAAACAAGCTGAGGTAATTCATCAAGTTGCAAGGTTTGTTAACTTACCGACAGCCATTCGTTTCTTACGTCAATTATATTTAAAAAGACATCCCCATCTAAACTAACTCCAGTGAACTGTCCCAATGCTATGTTTCTCCCTGAAATATAATAATTAATTATTAATAGTTGAATAAAAATTATATTATTAGGTGGTGAGTACTTATCTATATCTATACCAATATTATAGGGGAAAGATTTGATTGCTTGTTTGTTTGTTTGCATTGAATAGGCTCCGAAACTACTGAACCGATTTGAAAAATTCTTTCACTGTTGGGAAGCTACGCTATCTCCGGGTGACATAGGCTATATTATATTTTCTCAAAAATTAGGGATCATTACTAAAACTCCAATAATGTGACCCAAGGTGTAAAAAAGATACCTAAAATATTCTTGCGTGTGCTGCGAAAACTATTATACCCGTGCGAAGCCGGGGTGGACCGCTAGTTTTTTATAAATTGTTCAGGATATTATAGTTCAAAAATCAAATTGGATTCTGTCACTAGCGTTATTTATAAATTTTTTTTAGGGCATTTTAGCCTACATGCCAGCCCATTGGTTACACAATAAAAATAATAATTACACACTCTTAATTCTAAATAATCAGTTTAGCTAGCAGAAAGTAACCACAGTAAATTATCATCCCTAAATACAACATTCTACCAAAGTAAATAAATATCCATATCAAAAGCTAGATTAACAAGTAAGTTCTTATGAGTGGACATTTTTATTAATGGTCATTTTTCTTCATTGACATTAGTCATGCAAATCGGCCAAATAGCAAAACATCAGTATCGTATCGTAATATGTCTACGTAGCTGTGTCGCTAAGTAGCAGAACTTCAGAATAATAATTTAGTTGTAAAATTATAAAGTAAAATTATACTATAACTACTTTTAGAAAATCTTTATAGTACTTATATATTTTAGTCATCACCTTTTTTAGGACAAAAGGTAGAATAGAATATTCACATCACAATGCAGGTTATTTCATTAAATTACCTTCTAGGTTAGCCATGACTTGAGGGTGTTGTGATGCTAATGACACTAAGCTTTGTAGAGCTCCCCTGATGTGGCTTATATTCCAACCATTATCATATTTCACCTGCAAAACCAAAGAAGTGGTCTTAACACTACAATGTTGGCTCAAACAGTGAAAAATGTGACATGCTTTCAGTGTGTGGTTCTACCTATATTAAAAAAAATATTTTTTACCAACTTGTTTAAAACGGTATGTTTCGCAAAGGTGATCAATTAAATTTTGAACTTGGTCTCTAGTAGGGGATGCAGTTTCATACTTAGCCTTTGCAATATCACTATTGTCATAGATCCATTCACTGAAAATTGAAATTGATTATTTTATCAGTATGTTTTTTATGTCTTTTAACATTATTTAATGTTTTTAATTAATAAATTTTACTTACATTATATTTTGTATAGCTCTTTTCTCTTCAACTTTTCTTTTCATTTCAGCTGCTTTTTCAAAGCCATCATTGTATTCTTGATAAGCTTTTTCAAACTGAGTTCTGTAAATACTCTAGCCTTTAAAAATATTGTTGGAAGGAATTTTTGGATTAGGTATTATATAGAGTTAAAAACTTACTTTAAATCTTCAGTTTTTTGTTGAGGTATTTTATCTACATAATTGGTTGATATATCACAGGCATTTAAAACTTTCATCACTGTGTCTCTAACATTGCTACCACTCAATTGAATTTTAACTAGTTTAAACTGCCCTGTAATATAAGAATTGATTTTTAAAGTAGCATGTATGGGTATACTAAAACACAATTTAAAAATAAACATTATAGATGCACCAGTTTGAAAAAAGTTATCCTGCAGAGTGAAGCAGGATCAATATAGGTCATCCATCATCATTATCATCAACAGCCTGAAGATGTCCATTGCTGAACATAGGCCTCCCCCATATAGGTCATTAACACAATGGAATTCTTACAAATCTACAGATTTCTAGAGATCTGCTCAAGTGCTCAATGGCTTAACATCTTACCATCTGGCATATTCTTTTGTCTTATATAAAATGGCAGGGGTGCTACTGCCAGTCTCCTTCTAGACTGTTGGGCTTCAATAAGTGCACTGAGTTGTTGTAAAGAATTTTCATTTATTTTCTGCAACAAACATTTTTTTGTTGTTTTATACATTAACATTACTTTTTCAATGAATAGATTATTTGAAATGTAACTATATTCTATGATCAAAGCTTCACTGAATCAGCTTTATGGAAGATGGGAATTTGTAATTACAATCTTTATAAAAGCTTTCATGGTCCAACTATAATTCAATGATAATTTATCATATCATAGAATGTATAATCATAACATATTTTACATAGATGTAGTTCTCTTACTCTTTGTTCTGGAAATTTGCCAAAGAGATCTGGATGCACACTGAAATAGAATGGCCTTAAAGCGGTGGAGACTTCGGCAGAACTCAGACTTCTGCATAGTACTCCAGAAACGCAGCTGCATCTGCAATAAATTATGTAATTAAGAAAAGACACTATACTGTGTTCCATAATCTTAGATTTTTTATGTAAACAAAGGGGATAACAGTGCAAAAAATATATTTTATAATAGTAGTTTACCATATTTAACCAAAACAGCATTCAATAATTTTTTTCTGGTCGTAATCTGATCAACTATAAAATTATAATCGTTTTGTACTATCTATTTTAACGTAACATCTGTTCTATAGAATGTTATGATAAAGGAAACATTTTTTGATAGAAAATATTTTATTATACTGGTAAGACTGTAGAGGTTCTAAACATTTTGAAGATAACATTTCTGCCGCCATCATTTCTTTTCATTCGTTTTTGTTTTCTCGAACGCAAATGTTCTTCTCCCTGCGTTTGTGCAATTTTATTGTGATTTTTTTTGTAAACTGGTTGGTTATTGTTATTAGTGTTTAATTTGTTGTTGTTCCGTTTTTTTTTGTTAAGTTTCATCAACTTCTTCCCGAAATTGCGAAAGTGTGCAAAATAGAGCCTTAGCCGGGTCCCTCGACCTCAAGGAACTTATGTAAAGAACAAAAAATCTGTCACCAGTCAAAAAGCGGCCGCGGAAATCTTTGAGTGCCACGGGAAAACTCGTGGTAATGAACTTTTACAAAGAGAGACATACAAGAAGTGGCCTGAGGCCGAATATTGGTCACTAACAGACCATGCAAACAAAACAGCTTAATCAAAATAAAAATATTTTACACCACGGAAAAATGTTTTGTACAACTGGCATGTCACTTTGACAGTGACTTTTCGTGACATTTCTTTGTTTACATAAAAAATCTAAGATTATGGAACACAGTATATGTACCTACTATTTGTAGGGTTTCTGAAGCAGAAGGTTCTAAAGCTTTCTATGGTGTTTCCTACTGACTTAACTTCTGATCTGTAGAATCTTGTGCCAGGTACTAGTTTCTATTAATAGTGCTCACAACATGTATCGCATGGATAGAAAATTAGAAATAGACCGCAAAGCTGCTGCTAAAACTAAATTTGTTACCACTTACCGAATTTTTATTCTGGAGTACATTTTAAGTTGAAGCTGAGATCGACCTAAGGTTTCTAGGCTTAACGCGATATTTGCGTGACTACATTTAAGTAAATAGAATATTTTTATAATTTAATTCACTTTAAATATTATATTTATTTTGCCATGGCCTTGGTGTTTTTTTTTTTTTTTCTTATATTTTAGCTCCACACATAGTGTATTTAGCCAGTGTCAAGTTTTGTAATTTTTCATTTTTCACTTAAAGTCAAGTCATAGTCACAGTCGGAGTAGTCATAATCCAGTCTAAGGCATGCCCTAGTAAAGTGGTGGCAACTTTACTAGAGGCTTCTATGGAATTTTGGAAGCAACACGAAAAACCACGTTTCACTACATTGTATCACTTGCCCACACTCATGCTCGTAATTCAGCACTTAATGCGTAAAACACCACCAATTTTAAACATTAACACTGTAAAAAGCATAAGTTTTGTAAAATAATACAATGCACCGACGTGAACTTTTCCGCGTTCCCGCCAAAACTCATCGGCCTTGGTGTTTTGATTTGATTATTTTGACAGACACATTACGTCAACGTATTGTAAGTGTCAACTACAGGCAAGTGTCAACTGTCAAAGACTACTAAGATTATATCCACAGGTTAGAGAAAAAAATAATTTATATCTTACAACGTCAAATTAACGTTACTTTTTTTGGCTTCACGAGATTAGCTTTTTTAGTCAGTGCCTATAAACCAGTAGACAAAGTAATAATTTATTTTTCTCAAACATGCTTGGGAGTATTATTTTGACAACATCCTTCGAGACAAATCAAAATTGCTGTACTGGCGAGCAGCGGCCGACAAAAGTTGCATGAAAATCCGTATCTGTCGTGGTTTAACGGCCTATTAAATTACATAATACACTCATACACATACACTAGTGGGAATACTGTGCACTCATATACATATAATGTAACGATCTGACTTTTACTCCGAAACATGGCAACCATGGCAACCAAGGTTATCAAAGGTTTTTTTTTTCTTTATATTTTGGCTCCACACATAGTGTATTTATCCAGTGTCAAGTTTTGTAATTTTTCATCGTATTATGGAAATTTTCACTTAAAGTTAAGTCATAGTCACAGTCAGAGTAGTCATAGTCTAGTCTAAGTCATAATCCAGTCTAAGGCATGCCCTAGTAAAGTGGTGGCAACTTTACTAGAGGCTTCTATGGAATTTTGGAAGCAACACGAAAAACCACGTTTCACTACATTATATCACTTGCCCACACTCATGCTCGTAATTCAGCACTTAATGCGTAAAACACCACCAATTTTCAACATTAACACTGGAAAAAGCATAAGTTTTGTAAAATAATACAATGCACCGACGTGAACTTTTCCGCGTTCCCGCCAAAACTCCTATCAAAGGTTTTGTGTTTTAGCAATCATTACTGCCAAACACTGCCAAACATCACTTTGGCAGAATAGAAAGCGGTCGAGCGCAAGATCACCGTCTGTCGGACAATCGATGAACTAAAAAGCGCATTATTTTGTTTCCGTCTATTGCTATTCTGTTGCTAGTGGCGCTAATATCAAAGGCCAAAGTCCTAAGTGAATTCAGTGACAGGCGAGCAACAGGCAGGCGACTGTAACCGCCCCCTTATTACCTAACTCGCAACAGGTTTGCGACAGGCGTAAATCTTGCGGTGATTGCTGTCATACATCATTAGTGGTGTCGAGCATGTATGCTACGCTACTGCTGTTGCCTTGCTACTGCTGTTGCTTTTCTGTTGTAATTTTTACATAATACGGGTGCGGATGTCTGCATCGTGTTCTACCTACCAAACAGTATAAGATGTAGGTATGCTCCATAATCATTGACGACCTCATCTCAAAAAGTCGCTTTTTTACTGAATAGGGGAACTGCCGTGGTCTCTGCAGAAGTCTATCGAACAAAATCGACATGCTGCCGATAATTTTGAAATATTATAATAAAGTGAATGTTTTCGTATTTAGAACATAACTCTTCAGCCGGAAAAGGTAGGTACCTACCTAGGTACTCTGTTTAACATAGGCCCTCATAGAGTGCCACTTTGATCGGCTCTGTGCAGTTTTGTTCATCAAGATCGTTTGTCCACCTGTTAGAAGGCACAGGGCACTCAGATAAAAAAACCATAACTGTATGTTGCATTACTTTTGCCACATCGATTATAATATTGATTTGAGGGATTTGACCAAAATCACTAACAGCCGTAACTGTTATGCTTAAGTAGGTAACTGCCTAATGAAAAAAAAAACCAAAAATCGTTTTGAGGTGTTTTTTTTTATGTAAACGAAAGACGTGACGAGCTAGTCGTTCGCCTGGTGTTAAGCGATACGGGAGCCCATAACAGATTGCAGTGTCACTTGGAACTCCAAACTAAAGTTTCACGTGACACTGTGCACTGCGCACGCCATCCTGAGACATCACACAGTCTAAAAAGTTTTCTAGACTGCGAGATCAGTTTGTAAAGTCTCATTTGCCCAGTAATTTCACTAGCTACAATGCCCTTCAAACCGGAACACAGTAGTACTTGTACACTACTGCTTGGCGGCAGAATAACTGGCAAAGCGGTGGTACCTACCTAGACGAACTTTGCAGAAAAGTCCTACCACCTAGTAAAATTTAATTTCATTAGCCTCTGGAGCTCCTCCTTCCAAATTGATATAAATCGCCTCATAACTCAGTTGGCAGTACCTAGGCTATAGCTCTGATGCCTTAACTATAGGTTGTGGGTTCGATTCCCACCCAGTCAAACATGTGTGCAATGATTTGATGATATCGATGCTTGTTCTGTATCTGTGTCATCTGAGTGTGTGTAATAAAAGTACCTATGTAGGGTGGTATACAAACTAATAGTACATTACGATACAAGTGTGCAAAGTTGATAATTACACTCGCGTGTCATACGACGTTATTCACCACAATTGCGAGGAAAACAACAGACTCTTTGTGTCATTAACTTTTAATTACTAAAACAGTTATAAATTGAACGTACAATTCTCAAAATGATATTGAACAGTTTTTAATGGCATTTTTACAGTTTGAGAGATTGATATTTTTTATTATTTCATAAAATGAACCGTGGATTGTAAAAAATCGTGGAATCTTATTTTTGGTATTGATAATTTTTACGAGGAGCATTTCACCATGGGTTTCTACTATACGTCTTTTGTTGTAATATCACTGAACTCTTGACGTCTACATGCACCAGTCATACCGAATATTACGCAACCTGCAAAGAGATCAAATAATAGTTACATGTAACATGTAGATAAGAGTACCTAAGTACTAGAATTACATATACATATTTATTCAATGAATACTTTAAATAAGGTCATGTAACTTTGTGTAGTAGTTGAACTTTTAATGGAGGGCTTATGTATAGCGTATTTTTAAAATACCCATTTTATTCAGTGTAATAATAAATTACCTAAATTATTGCGCGTTGGAACCATTCTAACTTAGGTCGCCCCTGCGGCTTGGCCCCCCGACTCATCTCTGCTTTGGCCTAGTATTATATTATATCTATTTTGTGGCTTTAGCTTGGCCTAGCATAACCCTGTTTATAGGTAAGAGGGAAGCGAAAGGGAAAAAGATAGGGGAAAAAGATGAATAGATGGCAACAGACGGGAGGCGAAGCCTGCCTTCCTTCGCCAGCCCATCCTTTCATCCTTTTCCCCTATCTTTTCGCTTTCCCTTGCATCTTCTCTTTGACAGGATGAGTAGGTATAAATAATTTTTTTAACGTAAGAACCTTCTACGAACTATTAGAAGACATTAAAAAAAGATGAGTAAAATCGTATAGCCGTATAGTTCTACATGTGTATGTAGAGGGCGTAGTGGGGAAATTAGATAACTAACACTTTTTGCGAAATCGACTTTTTGACATGACGATAAAGCCCAAATCACGACGCATCTTTTGGTCTTACCCTAGCTCGAATATATTATTCCGTGCCAAAATTATTCCAAAAAAGGTATTTTTGTAACAGAAATGAACCTTCAATAATAGCTGTAAAACTTGAGAGGAAGAAGTGAATAACTGACCAATGCATAATTTCACAGTATCACCATTTTGTCGTCACATGAAATGTATAAAGCTCGTAATTCAGTTTTACCTCATAAAACCAGATCCAGACATGGGAGATGGATTTCCAGGTTTTTAAAAAAAATTATGTGAAGAGCTGCGGCATCCATGATGAACTCAAAAGTGGTATACTGAGCCATTACATAACATATAAAAACGCCCACAGTAATTTTGCTCTTACAAAAATTTTTCGAAATAAAACACTAAATCGTTGTTTTCTCGCGATAATGGTTTTGTTAGTTATCTAATTTTCCCACTACGCCCTCGATATGTTCTCAAGTTATAGCGTGACCAGGAGAAATAGGAGTTCATTTTTATATATATAGATTATTTATATCTGCATCTTGAGATATGTAGGTACTTATTATACTATACACTCGAGCAACAAGCCGAGTCGAGTAGTCGAGCTCGGCTCGTTGCTTCCCTGCGAGATAAGCCGGAGATTTAATTCTTCTGCGAATCTCCTCATTCCGGAGAATGAGGAGATTCGCAGAGAGTGACCGATATAGCTCTTAGAAATAGCAAGTTGAAATGGCAATGGGCAGGCCACATCGCTCGTAGAACTGTCAACCGATGAGGAAGAAAGGTTCTCGAGTGGCGACCACGTACTGGCAGATGCAACGTAGGCCGGCCCCCCACTCAGTGGTCCGACGGTTTGTTGAAAGCCGCGGGGAGCCGATGAATGCAGGAGGCGAGCAGCCGCTCTATGTGTTGCTCTCTGGGGCCTATGTTCAGCAGTGGACGGCTTCAGGCTTCAGGATAATCATGATGATGACCCGAGTAAAGCATAAATAAAATATGGGTAATTAGATATTTCTGCATTCAAGGATAGGGTAGGTAATGTTGGTAGGTACCTATATTATGTAGGTATCTTATCTATGTCATTAGGTGTGTTTAGTTACTAAACTCGTTATCCCTTCTACGTAACGTATCTATCCGTCCCGAAAAACATAATTATGCCTTCGATTCCATAATATGTACCTAAGTACTTATCTATCTTATTTTTATATCTAATACCTACCCGTCGTGGTCCACGTGCAACGACATAAATTTTTAATGAACAGTGAGACCTACCACGGAAGCAAGAGGCAGGAAGATATTGCTAATTGCTCTAAGCTGGAGGTTAATGTTATAATTAATAACAGGTGGGCAACGTATATTGGCTGTCGTGTGCTCGTGTGGCTGAGATAAACTCCGAAGGCTGCGGCCGCTGGTTGTGACGCAACGAGGCAGAGCAGACGCGATAGCGCCGCGTTTGCCAGCCAGCAGTGCCTCGCCTGCCTTGCCGAACTCCTTTGTATAATTGTTACACAGAAGAGACTTCAATAATTAAGCGATAAGTATACCAGCATCGCGGCGGTGAGAGGAGGGCGGCAGTCGAGCGGCGACCGCGTCGCGCACCACACACCCGCATCGAGTGATGGACCCGAAGCTCGTTCGACATTTTTCTATCGGACGTAGGAATCTCACCGGACTGGTTCCCGCGCAACGCTGCGTTAGTGCGCCGCTCTGGTGAACCCTTTCGCTTGTAAATGTGCCGATATTTACATATGCGCGCTCGATCTCGCGTCGAACTTTCGATCTGCGCCCGCGGGCCGCAGCCGAGCGCGGAGCCCCGTGAGCCGCCGCGCCGCCGCCAGCGCACCCACCTGCGAGTGCGCACCGACGTGCCATGAGCTACGTATGTCACCACTTCACTAAGGGCCTGTCTCCCACTCATTCCTTTTACCCGGTAAATTTAATTCCGATGTGTGATCTTCTCATGCAACTGTTCGAAAGCTTCTTTGAACATTGGGTGTGAGATTGGACCTTCTTAGATACCTACCTAATTATAATACAAAATATAAGTTCAAAGTTATTAATGCTTAATAGCCAACTAACTCGAGTATGCGCCTAATAGATACCTACCACGTAGGATATCTGCCTACATCTCCAGATTGACCCGCTATCCAATGAGATTTCTGGAAATTTTGTATTTGAATACTTACCTACTATTTAGTTAAGCTGGGCTCTACCCTGAATAAATTTTATTATATCTATACCAAAAGAAAAGATGCTGTGTATAGTGTGAATGTTTAATATAGGAAACAAACGCACTGTACCATGAGTTGTGAATCTATCAACCTATTTTATACAACATAGATAATAATTTCCTCCAGTAAGATGCAGCTGCAATAAAAGCTCTATAGGTATCGTAAACAAGAAGTGTCTAGATAATAAGTTTTACATCATCCAAAGGCCAACTCCAATATTTTGTTCCGCAATAATGAAGCTGGCCAGCTACACTTTGCACTTCACCTATATGAACATGTTCCTAGAACATCAAACATCTCATTTGCGATGATAAAACGCAAATGTCTAGATATGAAGATGTAAATTATTACCTTGTTCCAATTCAATCACTACTTGACGATAAACTGTGACGTATTCTTGTAACATATATTGGATATCTCGTTGCGTAATCAATAATTAGATATCATATATATAAACAGAACATTACGTACAACTGATTCAAATAAAACAAGTAAATACACTTATTGCACTTTAATCATGGGTGGGCAAAACAGGAAAACAACTTCCTACAATTATTATTGCTCTATGTTGATGAACCAGAAAGTTTAATAATAGCTATTTTGAAAAACTAGGTGCGTCCTGCTGGTCTGTCCGTATTCGCAGTTACTAATGTTAGAACTTTTTATTAAGCGAAAAATGGTTTATAATTTTTTGTGCAGGTTTTCACATGTCATGCATATTCTGGACAACAAGCATAGGCAACGAGCTTTTGGAGGTATTTTTCACATAAAGTAGTGCCTAGTGCTTACAGAAATGCTAAATTTTATCCAATCCAAAGATCCAGTTATGGATATAAAATTGTTATTGTTATTGCGAATTTAATGTAGGTACCTATGACTAGGTATAACTGCAGCCATTAAGCTACTATATTTAGTAATCGTTTACCGTTCATGAAATCGGTCAGGCAGAAACTCTATCTACAGTATGAATGAACTAAAGATTATTTACATAGAGTACCTACGATATAACCCAAACACAGAACAAAATGTCGATGTTAATTACACAAATGCTTGCCTTGAATGGGAGTCGAACCTACAACCTACAGAAAAAGTTCAGAATAAGGCAGAGCTACTAATACTAACAAGCATAGGAGAAACATAATTATGTGTATTTTTGTTTAGACTCATTAACTTTTCCTCGTTTTCTAAAAGCAACTGAATTAATAAACAAACACGTGACATAAGCGTGATATTGGTTCTCGTAACACTATAGAGAATAATAAGAACGCTTTATAGTCGGTAAACTCTGTTGGAGGTAGGTACCTATCTACGCCTGAAAATTTGGGAAAGTCACTGCAATCAATTTGGGAAATTAGTTGGTCCTCCAGGAATAACCCGCATTAATTCGGGGACAAACAGGATTTTTTATTCTTGTTTGTCCCAACGCGGGGACAGCACGCGGAGACAGATAGGGATAGCCGCATGCCGCGTTACCAACTTTTTTTATAAGAATGAATGACGTGACGATCTAGTCGTTCACCTGATGTTAAGCGACACGGCCGCCCATAACAGTTGCAGTGTCACTCGGAATTTAAAAATAATAAACTTTCGCGTGACACTGCACTGCGCACGTCATCCTGAGACATCACACAGTCTAGTCATCAGATTACTAGACTGTGAGATCAGATAATAGTCACATTTGCCCAGTAGTTTTACTAGCTACAATGCCCTTCAAACCGGAACACAGTAGTGCTTGCATACTACTGCTTGGGGGCAGAATAACTAACTGAACCTTACGCAGGCGCAAAGCACACACCACACGACCCTCACTCACCACATAGTGTAGGCATCTTAATTGAAATTAGTGGATTATAATACTAAATTTTACCAATTAAGGATAATGATGTTTCTGTATTATTAAGTGTTCTGTGATAATTAATTGCACATTGCTATACAGGGTGTTTGGTAGAGGGTTAGTCAAATGTAGTGGGCGTGTAGGGCGGTGTATTAGGAAAATGCAAGCTAGCGTAAAAAAAAAAAAAAATTGTTTATATATAGTCTCAGATGTAGTTTGGTCTACTCAAGCCAAATTTAGACCGCTAGATAACTCAAATATAGGAAAATATTTATATAAGTAATGGAGATAGATAAACTCTTTATTGAAACACCACATCACAGATCATAAAAAACTAAGTGAACGTATCGTAACAAAAGTATACCAAGGGGCAGTCATATCGCTCAGAGCTATCTTTTCCAGACAACCTTCTACGAATAGGTGTGAGTAATCTACTGATAATGATTTTAGAAAAAAGCAAATGTTAAGTATACCTACTGAACTTAATAAAACACATTACAAATTAGCAAAAAAAAAATTAACGTACGTAACCTATAATTAACCTGTACAATGGTAGAACTATAATTAATATACTTATGTGACTAGTGAAACTGTGTGCATTGTTATTTCAACACTACTGTGTCTGGTGGCCGCTCGGATTGGTGGTCGTTGGAGCGAGTAGAGCCAGAAGGCCTTCAGCACGCTTCGCTTGCTTTGCAGACGCCTCCTCTTTGACGTCAGGTAGAATCTAATGTTTTCAATATGCCAACGCGTTTTAGATCATTTTTGTTAGAGATATTGAGGTATTTGTTCAGTCTACTTATACCTATACGTACTATATATCTATTCTGTGCCTATATACTTATATTTTAAACATTGACAGCTCTTGTTTACCCGTTTTTTAATGGCTTTGAACACGTCAAACCACTTCCTATCCTAATCAAAATTCTGAAAAATATAAACCCGTAAGTAATATATTTGCGTCAATATGTTAAAAAATACAGGTGGTTGTTTCCAATTCTAACTAAAAGACGTCAATATTTTGTTATATTTGTATTAAAACTTACACTTTTGCTTGCAATATGCTAACCATTTATTGATCGAATTGGGTGTTGCACGAACTGATAACAAATAGTTTCATTGGTTATCCAGTAGCAAATGATGTCAATTTTATTTGCACGATCTGTTTCGCTACACCATGCGGTGTCATCGATAGCCCTTAGAGTCTTTGTCTCAGTCTTGAACGCAGGTTCTTAGCAGGTTTGGCGGCTTCGTATCTACAGCATCCCTGGCTGTGTGCTCTCTGACACTCACACTAGCTCAAGCACGCGAACCGGTCTCTGATAGACTTGTGCCACCACCGTTGGGTATAACTACATAATTTAAATAAATGATAAAACCTCATGCTGCGCTTCACAATTAAAACTGTTAAAGGCAGACGGAACGCTACGATTTCGTTCACCGCTACTAAAAAAAATTAAAGTAAGAAAGTTTTTATTTCATATTAGCTGACCCGCCCCGGCTTCGGCACGGGTTAGGTAAGTAATTAGTTTTACTTACGCCTTATCTCAGTCTAAAGGAAGAGAGAAGAGAGAGGGAAAAGATAAGGGAAAAGGATTAATGGATGAAACGGCGAATAGATCCAAACATCACTCGGAGCTGCGATGAAATATAGGGTAGATACACGATCGCCGTATTGAAAACGGCACTGTTTAAACAAGGCATATGCCGTGTTTTTGCTCTCAGTCGCGTGCCTAATGAAAGTGATCTAACTCACATAATATTATTGTTTTACAAGGCTATCACAGGGTTCTATGGTTTTATTAAAATGAAACCACCGCTTGTGGACTATTTTATATTAGTTGGAGCGGTATATGTATATCTGTATAAATAAGCATTGGCGCGGGGACATTTTTGAAGTTTGATTTTCATGGAGACTGTGTATCTATAGTAGGTATATTTGATTTAAGACTCGAAGTGATAGAGTAGACATTAACTTAAAGACTTACAAACGTTACTTAAATGAATGTTTACGCACTAATATGCACTAATTTACGAGTAGGTATGGTTTCAGCAATGCTATACAGCAACTACCTAACCGTAAAAAATATGATGAAAATTTAATAAAAGATCGTCGTCACTAAAGAAACCACGATTACTCAATGGAGTCATGGCTTTTATCACAAGGCGTTTTCAATTGTAAAGCTTTCCTAGGGCATTTCATATGATATAACTTCTATCCAATTCCTCTGGTGACAGTGTGAAACCTGCCTCAATCTCTGCTTTCATATTGTTCTAGCATTGCTTGTAAATGTCCATCTCGTAAAAGGCGGTAAAAACAAGTTCTACTACATTAAAATTTGGTATTCATATCGCCAGTAACACTGAGGTGATTAACATAGACGAAAGGTGCTCTATTTGAGACCAAATCATTTAACGCCGCCATTTACATTGACGTTTCGCCATTATTGAAATCATGTGGTCAGCGCTAACTGAATACCATTAACTCTTTAGGACCTTTTGACCTAATACACGATTAGTTATTATGATTCAAGATCTTTTGATATAATGCATGACTTTATTAATAAATTATTATTTCTGAACAATTCACACAGCGCCATCTAGCCCCAAACTCAGCAAAGCTTGTACCATGGGAACCAGATTAGAATAGACCGGTATATAACAACCAGATTAATATCAATTAAAAATAATAAATTAGTTCGATACTTATTCTTATATTTAGTTGCCAAGCGCTTTTGTAGGTAATAATACCTACCTGTTGCATAAAAGTGTACATTAAAAGTCTAGGTAGGTATATATAGCTCTTATCTATGACTGTATCATCTTTTTCTAAAAATCATATTGCTAATCTTCAGGTATAGGTCTGTGGTTAATATGTACTTCTTCTTCTTCTCAAGCGCCAACCTCAGTTTTAGAATAATCGTCCAGCACCAAAGAGTATAACCACTGAGATGGGGTTTTTCACCGATAGTTAAGGTAACCAATGGTTAAAAACTCCGTTTTTGACCATTGGTTACTTAACTATTTGTGAAAAAACCCACCCCTAGTACGACTGTACGAAATATACCTAATGGGAATATATACTATACTAACCTATGGAAAACACTTTTAAAATATTTATGTTTTATGTTTATGTTTAATGAATGTCGTGGTGAGCTATTCATTCACCTGATGTTAAGCGTTACGGCCACCCATAACTAAATTAATATATTATGTAAGCTGCTTTTCTTGCATTTTCCTCGCTGTAGTGAGGTGAAAATTTGTGTATCACTTCGGCAGCAAATAGACCAGGGTCGATAATTTTTAAAACCAAAAAAAATAATAGTAGGATGAAACCCATTAGAAAAGGAGGGGAATATTATAAAAATGAAAGAAAAAATAATTTACGGGCGATCTGAGGTCGGGAAGGGGATGGGGGTGAGTTTTTAAGGGTAAAAAATGGTTTTTCTCGATTTCCGGCAAAACTAAAAGTCGTATCGAAAAAAGTCAAATGGCAAAGTTGTAGGTAATAAAAAGATCTAAAACTTTTGTATTTACACTTTTTTCACATAACCTCAAATTTTATGTGAAAAATCCAAAAAACCAAGTTTTTGGTTTTTTATTTTTATCTTTTACAAAAAATTTTTTTTTTTAACGAAATTTGGTGAAAACTTACCTTTTTATGTCCCAAATACGCTGTAATTTATTTGATTAAAAATATTTATTTTTTCACCTTATTTTGAATTAATATCAAAAAAACACCCTAATTTTCAATCGAAAATTCACCCGTCAAAATATCAGCTTTTTTCAAAAAGTTGGTATGGTTTCTGTTCGTTGAAATCTCTACTTTCCGATGGTGAAAAAAAAATATATGTTACTACAGTAAATCTTCTCAGAAAATGCAAAAAACCAAAAAAAACTTGAATTCGAAAAATTTTTTTTAATTATTATAAATAATTTTGAGCTATTTATTAAAATTTACACTTTAATTACTCGAAAAACGTTAGATTACATGTGACATTGATAACAAAAAAATTGCAAATAAAAATATACTACTATAATTAACAAACAAATAAGTTAATAAAATTAATATTTAATAAGACATCTACAATATTTGGAGAAAGTTGTCGAATCTTCTTTAAATTATATGCGTAGATGCCTATTTATAACTATTTAAAGATAAATTATATATACCTGAGTAGATATACCTGAGTGACCTACGAAAAATTGTAGCCCATCAAAAGGTATTTCGTGGAGAAGTGGGGAAGGGCCTAGGCGGGTCTGGGTCTTACTACATACATACCTACTATTATATACTATATATTTCGTAGCAGCTGTTACAACCGTTAGCCTAACCAGTATTCGAAATACAGTACAGTATACAACATCGTTTATAAAAATACACGTGCACGCTGAGTTTCTTGAAGATAATTGTGACAAGTTTACTTAAAAAAACAAAAAAACTTTTCGAATCTGCATAGGAAGGTAAATACTATCTCTATTTTTATCTGTATCAATCAACTCAAACATAAAAATCGTAATATTTTCTTTAAAAAATAGTATGCTTAACGTAACATAACCTAAAGATTGAAATTAAATGATATTTTAGTACAAGATAAAAAAAATAATAATCTCCTTAATTTTGCACAAACAAATTTAGTTAAACCCATGAAAAAAAAAAAATTTCTATGTACATAAAAATATATATTAAAAATCTATAAAATATATATCGTAAATGTATTTTTAATAACAAACTTTTGGCCGATTTCCATATATATTTAATACATTTTTAATACATTTATAATATATTTTTCATACATTTTGACATTTATTTCTTCAATATTTTTTTTGATTTTTTGCATTTTCTGAGAAGATTTACTGTAGTAACATTTTTTTTTTTTCACCATCGGAAAGTAGAGATTTCAACGAACAGAAACCATACCAACTTTTTGAAAAAAGCTGATATTTTGACGGGTGAATTTTCGATTGAAAATTAGGGTGTTTTTTTGATATTAATTCAAAATAAGGTGAAAAAATAAATATTTTTAATCAAATAAATTACAGCGTATTTGGGACATAAAAAGGTAAGTTTTCACCAAATTTCGTTAAAAAAAAAATTTTTGTAAAAGATAAAAATAAAAAACCAAAAACTTGGTTTTTTGGATTTTTCACATAAATTTTGAGGTTATGTGAAAAAAGTGTAAATACAAAAGTTTTAGATCTTTTTATTACCTACAACTTTGCCAATGACTTTTTTCGATACGACTTTTAGTTTTGCCGGAAATCGAGAAAAACCATTTTTTACCCTTAAAAACTCACCCCCATCCCCTTCCCGACCTCAGATCGCCCGTAAATTATTTTTCCTTTCATTTTTATAATATTTCCCTCCTTTTCTAATGGGTTTCATCCTACTATTATTTTTTTTCACTTTTTATTATTTTTCAAGGCTTCTACCCTGGTCTAAAAGTTATTCTGCTGCGTCTCGTACCTTTGAAACCTTCGCTTGTTCAGGTTGCAATATACTCGCGCCAAAAACCAACTTTGCAGCCTTGCATAACAAATAGCTATTGTTCAAATAGGTTCAAGTACCCGCCTACTGTTAAGTATATAGGTATTTTTACCACAACATCCTAATTAGCTAATAAATAAATCAAAATAACAGTATATACGGTAAAAAAGTGGTAGGCTACGTATTTTTTATCACATAAGCATACCTATATAAATTTACATGTTTTTTAAAGGAAGATAAATTTATTTATCTATACATCTATATCTATACATATAATAAAACTGTAGAGATAAAAAAGTCTGTAATTGCAAGATATCAACAAAAAAAATACACAGGTTGGCTTAAAATTAGCCGCTGATCACGTTAAGCCACTTTTTAAACACTTTGTCTGTTTGTTTGTTTGTTTGTTATGACTGAACTCCTAAAATACTGAATGGATTTTCATGCGGTTTTTACTAATATGCTTAGAAATAACCGGCGCTTAACATAGGATATATTAAAATTGAAATATCGTTAAAAAAAATTGATGACAATTATTAAGATTTCATAACGGAACGAATCGGAGTTGTAAACAACATGGCCGCTTGATGGTTTTTTTTTGGTTACTTATAGTAAGCATAGAGAAAATAACCGCTTACGCTGAAGAGATGGGACTCCCATAGAGAAAAGAGTTAGTTGTATGAAACGTGCGCTACACGTATAAGTGTAGCGCACGTTTCAAACAACTAACTCTCCTCTGTCTATCATATTTTTAAATGCGTTATTGAATGAATGGGAAGGTTTTAGGTACGTTACTAAGTTAGGTTTTTAGGTAAAGGTTTTAGGTAAGTTTTTTTTAAGTTGGCTACTGTTTCCGCCATAACGGTAAGTTGTAAGCTGCCACATATTGTCACAGATTACAAAAAAAAACGATCGACTACACTCTGTGCCACATGTTTATCTGGAGGCAAAGATTAAAGAAAAAGACTCTGTGAATGGATATGACCAAAGAGTAATATTAGTATCGCTACTCTAACAGAATCAAAACATTTTATAGGTTTCCTATTTATATTTTTACAGGTTTGTTTAGCATTTTAGAAGTTAAATAGATACATATACCAACAAATATTAATAGTGTGAAAGTAGATGTTTTTTTTTATTTTGGCATTAGACGACATTTGTACTTAGCCAATGATACGAAATATTTTATGAAAAATGTTTTAAAAGGGTACTTACTTAGAGTATAGACTAAAAGCATAGAGATATCCATCAAAACGATATTATATTTGTACTCCTCACACGTATCGCTACGTCAGTGGCGAAGGAAAGAAACAAACATAAAGTAATTAGCTACGCTTGCGAAAAGTCAAACAGAAAAAACAGTTGACTCGAGTCGAAAAAATGGTACGGTGAAATTTCGTAAGTGTAGCTAATTACTATATGTTTGTTTCTTTCCTTCGCCACTGACGTAGCGATACGTGTGAGCAGTACAAATATACTATCGTTTTGGTGATCCCTCTTTGCTTTTAGTCTATACTCTAAGATTTTTCTATACAAATCTGTCAGACTCATTCACATCAAAGTGTCCACTTCTTATAAAAAGTGTCCAAAAAAGTGGTACGCTTGACAGAGAATGAAGTTCTCTCTATGCTTTTAGTCTATACTCTAAGGGTACTTAGATATAGGTAAGTATAATTATACTTTATGGTAAGATCCTCGAATTAGCAACATGGCCGTGTAACGTTCGATTTTGATTTCTTCTTCTTCTTTCACGTAAGTAAATGAGTTTTAATAGTTAAAATATTTTAGGTCTGTGGGCTTTTCAACGAACAAACTATGTAAGCAGTTATATTCTATTTGGGACAAACCACAGGTTAGAGTAAAAATTATTGGTTACTCGGTTGCTCCAAGAAGGTTAATTATATCTTTGGGTGTATTTATGCAATCAGAATGTAAACTTCTTTTTCCTTTTTTGGTGGTAATTGCTTGGCTCTACGGATAAGTTGTAAAGTTTATTAGAATTTGGCAAGAAGAAGAAAGCTCTTTGAATGTGGACGTCTTCAGGACGTTGTTGTTGATGATGATGATGATGATGATGATAGCCGTATTTGAATTAATTGATCATAAATATCAATTTCAGCTTAATTCTTTCCGTTATTCCTAAAATAAGTAATGGTCTCGACAGATATTTAGAAAGACAAACAGACGGGCAACAAAGTGATCTTACCTCAAATTCATATTCAAATTCAATTTATTTCACAGTTTGTAACATAAGAGTACAAAAAAGCGTCTAAGGCGTTACAAATAAAATATTAAAAAAAAAAGTCATTTAATGTATACAATATAAAACAAATAATAAAAAAACAGTATTATCAATGTCATATTATTAATATTATTAGGTAAGTACAGTTACCTATAAGGGTTCCTTTATTTTAAAACTGTTACGGAACCCTAACAATGGAACATTCTTTGCAAAAGTGAATCTGATTAGAGCTTTGTACACATGTTATTTTCTCACTCCCCCCACTATGTTGAAAGTGCAGTGGGAATGAGACAACGTGGTAAATACCGGACATAATATAAATGTCAACTCTTTTTACAGTGGCGTACGTAAATACTTGTGATTTCTAATTAGTATTAACAAAACTAATTACGTACGCAACGTATAGGTTAATGCAATACTCCAGCTGTAAAGTAAGTATTATTTATAATCTTATTATTGACACTGGCTAAATACTCAATTCGTATGGAGTCAAACTTATGAAAGTCAAAAAAAATATGTGGTGAATGCAACAAAGATACTCTTTGGAAGGGAACCAAAAGCGCGCGGATGTGAAAAACTGACCATGTGTGTTTGTTTTGTATTTTTCTAAACTGCCTAAATAATAGGTAAGTACTTAAGTAGGTATAACTACTACGTAAACAGAATTTACTGGAACCTCTTATCAAGACTTGAACGGTTTTTATGGTGAAAACACAAGAACAATCTGTTGAAGTGAAAATGACAAGGAAAAGATCGAACGTATCACTGGTATGTAGGTATACCATAAAACTTTTATTCGTTAGATGCCTAGATCTACCGTATATTTAAAAAAACTAACGGCTAAGTATAAGGTAGGTCTAAGTAGGTACATACATATGATTTGCAGTTTCTAACTGACTATTTTATCAATGTGTAGGTGATCTGATGACACGTGAAAAGCCATACCTACCTACAACCTAAACAACACTTTTACACGTGTGCTACCTAATCTGCTAATACGTGCTGAGCTTCGAAAAATTTTTGTGGATTTTGTGATTTGGTATAGAGGAAATGCATGAACTAAATTATTAGACTACCTAAACGTAGAAATAACATAATACATGCGTGCGAAGCCGCGGGCAAAAGCTAGTTTAATAATATAATTATGTAGTCACAGACCTAGGTTTTTTTCGTTAAATGTAGTTATATTATAATGACTGGCCTGTTAGCTCAGTTGGCCTTCTGAACTGGCTGTGGGTTCGATTCCCATCCAGGACAAACATTTGTGTGGTGAACATCGATGTTTGTTCTGTGTCTGGGCATTATATTGTATTACATGTATGTATACAAAAAAAGTATCTATGTATTTCTATCAGTTATGGTTCCCATAGTACAAGCTATGCTTAGTTTGGGGCTAGATGGCGCTGTGTGAAATTTCCACTCATATTTATTTTATTATTGAATTATTTATTAACAATAATAGAAATATTAGTGAATAAAATTATTTTCCTGCGAAAATTTACATGACCTTGACGTCTCATGGGTAAGTTAGTCGAGATATTTAAGTTGCAGGATTATAATAATGTAATTAGAGCAAATACAATATCGTAGAAATAAAACAGGCAAATTAAAAAATAATCTTGAAGTTCTATACTTGCTTCATTTACCTTTTATTACCTACATACAATTAATTTTATTGAGTGAGGTTAATAACTTAGTACCTAACCATAGGTATTTATACATCATTGCTCAGTCTAAGACTGAAAACTCAAATCAAGATATAATTGAAAAAGTATTTTGTTAAGCCAGCATCATTTACCTAGCTGTTATCACATTATTATCACGGTCTCAATCGTGGGGTGATTGTAATTTTTCTACGTGACATAGCTTTCCAAAAGTATATATACCTACCTAGTAATAAGATATTCCTATATCACAAAAGTATTATAGATTACTATAGATACAAAGTTACAGCTGACGACCGATGGGGAAGAAAGGTTATCAAGTGGTGACCATGAACCGGTAGATGCAGCGTAGGCCGACCCTCCACTAGGTGGACCGACGATCTGGTGAAAACCGCGGGGAGCTGATGAATGCAGAAGGCGAGCAGCCGCTCAAAGTGGTGCTCCCTGGGGAGGCCTATGTTCAGCAGTGGACGTTTTTAGGCTGTTGACTATGATGACAAAGTAAAAGCTCGCCATTTTATATCTCAGATATTTTATACAGAAACGGTTCAACTTAGTGTCGCCCATTTTAAATTTCACGATATTAAACTTGTACTGGACGTTTTATTTTTGGTGGTGATATTAAATATTTTAGCATAACGAGTTATTCAAGGTTGAGATGGTGGAGACACATTAGTTCTCGTACAATATGGATGTCCCCCTATCATTCAGAAGAATATATAGCGTTTGGTTTTATTGACTACGCGTTCATTAGAATATCCTATTGGTGTCGATTTACGGACTGCCTATTAAATTATAATTAATTACACATCGGTTTCAGTTACCTGTTTCTTAAATCAAACTTAATTATTTCAACAAAGTAGGTATAATTTAATTAAGTAGGTAGACCACTTGGTGCTACGATGACAGTTAAAAAAGACACCTAGTCACTATTAAATTTATTTTATAAGTTCTAACTATTGTAGCTTACTAAATGTAATAGGTATATTAATACATATTGATAAAATTGCTTTATTTGAAAAATCAATAAGTAGTAAATATTTTGTAATTTTAGTTTATTTTACTACGATTTATTAATATTTATTAGGTAAGTACTATATCTTAACACCCCTCTTTGTAACAAATTGTTGGTTTAAAAAAACCATTGAGTAATGGCTCTCGAGTTTATCCCACGGGTAAACAATAAAAATAAGCTAAAGCTTAGCATTGTGGTGAACAAAGTTCTTTGACAAAATACAATAAGTAGATAGGAAGATATTCAACAAAGACCTTTCTGCGCACTCAACTATACATAAAACTCAAAAAACTAAGTAATTAGCACAAAATACATCCTATTCATCACCAATTACGGTAACTTATTTAGAAAATATTGGAATACTGGCTTTAAATCCGTAGGATGGAACCTATTCCTTGAAAATGCTCCACCAGCAATTCAATTTGAATAAAGCAGTACCAAGTACCCTAGATATTTAAAAAAAGTCTGAGATTAAAAAGTGTACTAAATTGTTGCTTTTTTCTTGGTAAAATTACGCTTCAAAGATGTTACAGATTTCAACTGTCACATAATAAATGTTCTTGGATTTTTATAAAACATTATCTGTAGTAGGTAAACAATGTGAAACTAGTACTACATTAATATTAGAGCCAAAGACGACGGCACAATCAAGTATGAACTTATAAATCACAGCTAACCACAGCCTTAGTAGGCATTAATACTGTGGCTCTACATTCATACTAATAATAACTATCCCAGAACTGGTTACGGCTGTGATATTTCACGCATGTGGTATCTTCATATCTTGAGAAGATAGCCATCAGTAGTTTGTCACTTCTGCCAATGCAATTGGACACTTCTATGCACCGCGCACCGTATAGGTAGGCGATGCACACTTGCATGGACTAAAACTTACTACTACTATTAACGGTCTTTCCATTGAGTTATCTTTAGGATAGGTGTACTATACGTACCTAGATATAGCGATGATCGCTCGGTTGGTATCGTGATTGACTTGAGATTCGTGGGTCAATCGTGCTTTCGAACCCTGCAATAAGCTTGAGCTTTCGGTGAAGGAATATATCGTGAGAAAAGTATAAGTAGCGTAGTGTCTGATGCTATTGCATACTTCTTTCCCCCACCGCATGGAAGATGGATGGAAGTAGGAGTGAAGAGAAGGTGGGAATGAAGTGAAGGGGAGAGGATATGTTATTAAAATTTAGATAACTTCTATAGAAGAAGCAAAGGAAAAGGAAGTGTTTCTCACAATATTTTTCTTCACCGAAGGAAAATTATAGATGGTTGGGCATTTCCTAATTTGTTGGGCATATATTAAATCGTAAAGGCTTACGAACTAAACTTGGTACTGCTATTTATAGCTTTTCGGCCATTGGGTTACGATATTTTAAGGAATTAAGGTGTTTAAGAGGTTTACATATTGATTTGGGAACATATATAAAACATAATAAGATAATAGGATACAACGTTGGATAGGATAAAATAGAAATAGAATACGTTTATGAAGTATTCACTCATATAAATATGAGAAATCGAAAGTTTTTGTAGTACTTACAGTTAGGTATAACATACATAGATACCGCAAACTTTCGATTTCGGCACTAAGTGGTAATGAAGCTTATTACCAATTACTGCCAAAACGGCAGAACGGATTTTGATAAAATTTGGTGTGTGGATGCTTTATATCCTAGGGTATAATATTATAGAACTTTTAATCCTAAAAAACGATAATGTGGCACAGCTAAATCAGCCAATATCATAAACAGAACCTATCATACCTGCATTTATTATGCAATTAGATAAAATATGGAAGTGAAGTATAGTTTTTCGAGGCTTGATACGCAGGCGCATAATTTTATACCATGAATATTAATTATCCAATTAATCCTCGCGGTGAGTGAGTGTACTTATGATGTTATGACTTTAATTGACTACAAGGTTACGATACGACTAATTATTCCTTAGATTATTCCACAATTATTTCACATAAACATTACCTACTGGAATTACTAGGAATGGTATGAATGTAAGTCTAGTATTATTATATAGTCTCGTACAAGGTGTTGAAAGCCTAATGCACTTTGAACCTGCTTATTTCCAAAAGCCCCAATACGAAGCTTATTACGATTTGCATTATTATAAACCAAAGACATTATAATAAGTAGTAGGTATAATCGAATTCATATGTAGACTAAAATAGAATTTCACTTAGCACCTACCTACTAAACTTACCTGTTCTTAATATTGTTAAAATCTAACTTTTTAAATGTAAATGAATGACGTAACGAGCTAGTCGTTGACCTTATGTTTCGATTGCAGTATCGTCACTCGGAACTCTAAATTAATATAGTTTTGCTTGACACTGCACTGCGCACGTCATCTTCAAAATTCACACAGTCTAGTAATAAGATTACTATATGCACAATACACCCCAAGCGATGCACAATACACCCCAAGTGATGCACAATACACCCCAAGCGGGACGTCAGTGCAGGCCTTTATCGCCCCCACTCGGAATAAGAAGATTACTAGACACTGTGTGATCAGATCATAAAGTCTCATTTGCCCAGTAATTTCTCTAGCTACAGAGCCCTTCAAACCGAAACATAGTAGTGCTTGCACACTACTGCTTGGTGGCAGAATAACTGACAAAGCGGTGTTACCTAGGTGAACTTGGCAGAATAGTCCTACCACCTTAATGTTGAAGTGTAACCTACCTGTCGTACACGGTTCTGTTGGTTTTTCTAAGAAATAAAAATATTCTTATTCATATATTTTTATTATATCCTCGATCTGTTTCCCACTAGCTTGGCCTCCCATCATCAACATCTTGAACACAACCTCGCTAAAGAATAGAAAGCATTCCACGTACCTACTTATGTGAGTTATTCCATAAATCCCCACTAAATGTCCCCACTGGTAGACATTTCTGGATTTTTATCCAGTTATTCTCACTGGCTATGCTACGACACATCATTAAGCATGTCTGAGCAAAAAGTTTCCACATTATATCCTTACCGGCCATGCTTCAAGCTACGAGAAGGAATTTAAAAAAATCCGTTTAGTTATTCCCAGTTTTGTTATATAAAAATAGAGATGTAACGGGAATCA
Source organism: Ennomos quercinarius (assembly GCA_910589525.2). Taxonomy (NCBI): domain Eukaryota; kingdom Metazoa; phylum Arthropoda; class Insecta; order Lepidoptera; family Geometridae; genus Ennomos; species Ennomos quercinarius. The sequence goes on from OU342493.1 coordinate 8,176,788, forward strand.
CTATGCAGATGGTCGACCAGCTTAACCACCAATCTGAGGACCGGGAAACACTCGTAGCTACGCTTATCATAATGCGAGTTATCTGCTTGTTTGAACACCCATGACAAATTAAAAAAAAAAAAAGTTATGTCGGTATCTAATATACAAGGGCGCGCGGGTGCGAATCAAAGTGCAATAGTTAATATTATACAATTAAAATTATTCAACTTGTGTGCTAGATATTTTAATTGCACATATGGTTTGACGTTGTTATTTTTTTGCATTTAAATGACCTACGTGTGTAAATAAATTCAGAATGTCTTATTTATGATCAGTGTCGCACCTATTTTATCTTCTTATTACTGCTGCAGTAATATATTTGTGAATGCTTGTTTTAAAACATTTAAGAACTCTGTTCTTGGACTCGAGTACGAATTCCCATATTTTCCCCATTCGAAAACATTTCTTTTCAGATTTTTTTAATGCGAGACCTACCTAGTTTTCTGTCTGCAAACCAAAAAAATAAAACAATTAAAATCAAGTCATTACTTACTTTCGGGCTTACGTTTAATGACCTCAGTGCCATTAACCAGTATGGTGGTTATTTTTCACTTTTTTGTTTCAAATATATTAGCTCATTTGTTACCAAAATAGTAGCAAGTAATATAGAAAGATAAATAAACAGAAACCATTCAAATTTTTTTTCTATAAAACTTTTACCGGTGACCACTTACTGAAGACAGCTGCATTCCTTTATTTTTAATCCTTACCAAAGGAAATCTTCACTTACATCAAAAATTCTTTCCAACACGATAGCTGTCAATTTAGCTCGAATGTACCCAGGGAACATAATCTGTGAGGCGGACGGTCGTTGATCTAATTGAGCGAGCATTTGAGCTGTGCGTGCGTGATAATGGACTAATTACGTACATCAAGTCGAAGTGATGAGTCAACGGGCAGGACGCGCCGCTCGTGGGTGGCAGACTGCATGGCTCCTGGTACTCCTGGTTGATATCTACATTTTTAAACTGACTCGTGAATTTTTAATTTAAACACTTGTATGGAATTTGTGCGGTGGAATGATTCTGTATAAAGATTTTCTATAACGGGATGAGTTATTGACTAAACTAAATTATAATTCTTGCTATATTAATCTGCTACACAAAATAGACTACCTATTAGCTGCTGACCTATAAACTCACCTATAGACTATACAGTTATCCAGCTGAATAATGTTTGCTTGAAGTCTCGGAAATTGGAGATCAATACTGCTTTTTTATTAAGGAGATAAAGGAGATAAGAAATCTTAGCCCAATGAAAGCTGTAGATTAGACAAATAGAAATAATTTATACAGATCTTCAGCATGCTGAGCTGACGTTAGTGCTTATTCAGAGGGGAGTGCTTTGACGCTAGCACGTTAATTCTAGAATTCAATGTTTTCAAGTTTAACCAGTACCTATAGATACACCTCGAGGCTTGATAATATGTACACTGTACCTTGGAGGTGCATGCAATTTGACATGCACAAAGAAGATTACTTCTTAGTGCCCTATTATAACTTTACTGCCTTGTAGGTATATCTCTATATACCAGAGTTAACTGCCTTCTATATTTCTATACACCAGAGTATTAACTCTGATTAGTAATAAAGAAGGCAGTTATAATAGCGTCAGACGTAAAACACTACCTTGTGGTAGGCCGGGTTTACTTTCTTTCCCAGTAGTTGCGGCACTTTTAAAGGTCACGGTGCATCTTTTGTGTCAAAATATTAACCATCAAATAAAATTGCATATAGCTTAAGGCGCTAATGTCTAAATTGGTTTCCAGCAAATTGACTTTAATTTCAATTTCGACGCAAGCGCAAGCCCGCTTTGGATCTCCGGCTAACTTTCGCTGGCAGCACAAAATAAGTAGGTATATAACGGCCCGAAAACGACACGCGCCAAAAAAAGACAGCTTTAGTGTTTCGCGTAACGGCGACGGTAGCTCGGTAGCCGATCGCACAGTAGCCCCATCGGTGATTTGCAAAATGATTTCATACAATTACACCGATTGGATCTCTTAACTGGTTTTTATAGCTGCAAGATTGAGTTAAAAACGCTTTTGAAATTACAACTCACGTTGGAATGGCACGTTGACATGATTACCTACGTACAGTAAGTACTAATATAGATAGGTTATTTTTTTTGGTTCGTGTCCAATTTTGTTGTAAATTATGTTGTATTTTACGGATGTGGAAATTTACAGCTATCGTAGTGGGAAGCGCTATTGATGTTTATTTTTTTATATAAGTACTTACCTAATGTTTGTCACAAAGTAACCGAAGTTTACAAAACTAAAAAGATGATGCATCTGAATACTTAGTCTAAGGCATTTACTTATACAATGCTGAATTTTTCTTAGTCTCCAATTGAAATACAGGATTGTAAACTAATTACTTTTTAAATATCTTCATCATCTTTTCAATGTCTATTCATCGTTATGTTTCCAATTCGCGTTCAGTTAGCAGCTATATCTTTAAAGTTTAAAGTCTCTCTTATTGGGTAATCAGTTAAAAACAAAATCAATAGCAAAATTTCATCATCATCGACAGCCTAAAGACGTCCTGAACGTAGGCCTCTCCCAGAGAGAACCACTTTGAGCAGCTGCTCGCATCCTGCATCTATCGGCTCCCCACGGTTTTCACCAGATCGTCGGTCCACCTAGTGGGGGGCCGGCCTACAATGCGTCTTCCGGTTCGTGGTCGCCACTCGAGAACCTTTCTTCCCCGTCGGTTGTCAGTTCTTCGTGGCCTGCCCATTGCTGTTTCAACTTGCTAATTCTAAGAGCAAAATTTAAATTTCATTTATACCGAATAGAACAGACAAACAGCAACAAACTTAGCAAAAACATCGACGTATAACAAACCCTAGATCTTCACAAAGAAACAAGACCACCTGTTAAGAGAAAAATGCGACAGTTTAGATAGTACCATCTTCAGCGTGCGTAACACATCTTGCACCTGAACGCATCCCGCCATCATTGTTCTGTAACAGTCATCGGAAAGACATTCGGTGCGTGCCCTTTATCTCCCAATATTTACCTTTTACTTACCTTACATCTCCTCATTGTTATAGCTTTGGCGGCAGGTGCGTAGAAAGAGTTTTAAAACAACGTTACGCGCACCTTTTATCAGGTGGACGTGAAATTATCAACGTTTAAAGAGTTAGAGGAAACGCATTATTAGTCCGATAATGAATACTGTTAGGTGTCTTATCTAGGGTGGTGCTGACTCATTTCTTACCCTTGTATTCTTTGTGTCGGTGCAGAAATGTTGGAACATGTTCAAATTGGTTGTAAATGAGTAATATAGATATGGGCAGTTCCATAAGTACTTAGCTTGGAACGTTACGAAATTTGAATTTCCCGCGCCGGTGTAACGTTCTACCTTAAACATATTAGCACTCTGCACAACCGTTATTACAACTTTAAGTGTTTTGAATTATTTACCAATACCTACGGACAATATTTTGTCCGTATATTTTTTATATCAATTAATTACAGGTGTATCTGAGACAAAACAACAACAAAGAAAAAAGACTTCCAACCTCAAATTATATGGAAATGAAATAAAAACTTAAATTTAGAGTTCCGAGTGACACTGCATCTGTTATGGGCGGCCATGACGCTTACATCAAGCACAGAGTAATCATTTGTTTTTTTCTCTAATCTGTGACATCAAGCCACAGATTAGAGAAAAAAACAATTGACTGTGCACCAGGCAAACAACACTCGCCACGTCATTCGTTTACATAAAATAGAATTAATTGCAAGGGCTTTATCTATCAAATGAAATAATTCCCTAAGATATCGAAATTTAATAATACATATTGTGATAAGTACCTACGGCTGTGTTTCTAGGAAATACCAGACAAAACATTTAAAAATAGGAACTTGTCATTCTATTTTATCATGTTCACATACCTATGTCATCATTATATTTTATCAAGTTAGAAAAATGTGGACAATGTTTACTAATGTTACTGGAAAAACAAATAGAAAACAAATAAGTCATCTAGAAACGAGGACAAAATTATAATATGTTTCCTTCTATGTTAGGACATTTTACCATGATATTTGTACTAAATGGATAAACGGGATCACAAAAATCCCTGAATTAAATTTATAACTGTCATATCAGAATAATAAACTAGGTATCAAAATTATAGTAGGTACAGCTCTAGCCATAAACGGGTTGAATTAACCATTTCTACCTTTTTTTGAGATACCTACCAATGGATACATATAAAATGAATCTCTGATGATTTTAATATATGAACTTGTTATTAGCAAAACGACAAAAAAATGCAAATTTTGAGGCCTTACAGATGTCCCCCTCCTTTAGCTCATCTCTCAGGGTCGTGTACTCTTTTAGTATGTTTACCTCCTGACACCCCAACACATCTATGAAGTCAAAAATTCTGACCCCTTCCATGCTGTGGACTGGGCTATAACGAATATTGCATATAATAGAAAATAGTCCCTTCATATAGCAAAAGGAGCGATGGTGGCCGAGCGGTAGCATGTGCGTTTTGCAATCTGACTGACAGCACTGGGTTCGATCCTCGGCCCTGCAATAATGACTTATCTAGTAAGTTATGTGTAGTTTTCGATGCCATCGCTCCGTGCCTCGGAGAGCACGTTAAGCCGTCGGTCCCGGTTGTCATAAGAACATCTATTGCAATCGTTACAGGTAGTCAGACGCCTGACAGAATCTGACACCTGATCTAACCATCCCTGTTACTGGTCCCTTATGGGTTGTGAGGTCAGATGGCAGTCGCTCGTGTAATTCTGGTAGCTTGCCGCTACAGGTTAGATTGGGAGCCGACCCCAATAACAAATGGGAAAAGGCAAAAGAGGATGATGATGATGATTCCATTCATATAGCTTGCAAACAGTACCTATATGCAAAGTACTAGCGGTGTCTAATAATTAGAAAAAAATGTTTATAATTTTTTTTCTTAATGTTGTAGCCAAAATCTAACCTCGTAGCACTTTCGTAGCGCCAGCGTAGCACATTTCTTTATTCGTAGAACTAGATTATTGAAGCTACATATAAAAAAAATTGTCTGCTTTTTATTCCTTTCCCGTATTATTTATGATGAAATATCAATAATCAGTGACACATTACATGTTAGGGTATAACAAGATTAACTTAATTTTCGGGTTTCGTAGCCTGTGACGTAGACATTATCGTAGCATGTCCCTGTGACGTAGCCGTTGTTGTAGCATTATTTTACTGCAATTCAGTGGTAACAAAACTCAGTCTGGTCTTTTTCCGAAATTATGACAAAAATTGACGTCCGTTATTTTTATGCAATTTGATCCTGTTTTATTTAGTCCCAAGTAGCCTGATTCTTATTATACATATTGACACCTACGTATACATACTTATGGTCTCCGATTTTTCTATTATTGAGTTGGTGTTGAGTAAAACTTATGATGTTAAATGTATCTTTTCAAATATATTTCTGTCAAAATTTTCGTTGGGGAAATCAGATTGAGCCGGTGCTTGGAGACAAACCGCAAGAGTGAGGATGGTACCTTGAAATAACCAGCTTATCTCTAAAAAGTGTCATTCTACAATTGCATCACAATGTTTTCCGTTGAAAGCTGTTCACCAGATGATGTCACCGAGCTTGAAGCTCGGGGAAGGAGTTGTGGGTGCTATTATTGTTGGGGTAGGTTCGGGGGATGAGTGGGGTTGAGCGGTGCGGGCGGAGCGAGCGGGGCGGGGCGGGGCGCGGCACGCCCGCGGCTGCTGTGGCGACGCCGCCGCGTCTGGCGCGCCGGCGCGGGCCCATTCCGCCCGCGACACCCGCTCCGCGAGCACGTCATGCACGCCATCTCGGCCCGCACACCGCGCCGACCGCGCGACTGCTCCCGCGCACATGCCCGCGCCAGTGATGTTACCGCACTCTGTTGTTATGTGCTGTCGGTTCGTTCGTGAACGAGTGCCATTCCATCTGTTCCCAAAACGTTGATTGTGTGCCCTGACTCCTCGCGGATTTTGTGTATCGACGTTGGATGCGTTAAAATTTCGGGTGAGTGAGAGAGGCGAGTGGCCGTGCGCCCGCGGCCGGTTTGACCGCATTATTTTCGAAATACGTACACCGCAATCCGGTCGACCGCGCTAGAACGATCAAAACATTACAACAACAACATATAAATTTAGGTGATGTCAAAAACTTCTCCAGATGTAGCCATTGTTTCGCATTGGGCGGTCAATTATAAGTCGCAGCTTCTTTTACAAATTAATTTACTTCAGTAAACATTAGTAGGTATCAAAACACTAAATATTTTTTTTTAATTTTAAAATTAATAACGGAAAAGTAAGCAACACTCGTTAGAAACATCAAATGCATTTAGCATAAACTGTTGTTCGGTTCGCAGCACAACGCATCCCGTTGATGTCTTTTACAGAACGCTTTTGGAAAGTGCTCAAGCGATAAAACCATGTTTATTGGATGTTTGTGCAACATATCTTGTTTTTTCGTTTCTCTTAATTTTAATACGGTTTTAATGTTCTCCAATATAAAACTTTAATTAAAATTCCATATAATAAAGTTGGTGTTTTCTCGATTTTAATATCGGTGTTGGTATAAATAAAATAAAAATTTGTTTAACGGGAATCTTTTTAGTTGGCATAAAAGCTAAATTGTTTACGGTTAAATTGTTGTTAGTCAATAACGTACGGCCTTTGAGGCTTATGTTAAGGTCGAATGTTACGCTAGCGATGTTTAAAGGTAGGCCAGTGTCTTGTGTTAGAAGATTTTAAAATAAAGTTTCATTAACATTAAATTATGCCTCTGTTTGTTTACAACCGCAATTGTATTGTGTTTACCGGTACGCTGTAGTAGAAAGTTAAATGTTGTTACAAGAACGGATAGGTTCTATTACGTATAAGGCGTTTAACAGAATTACGTTTTGTATTGGCTATCGAAAAATGAATAAGTAGGTAGTGTAGGTTTGGAAATTATGTTTCTATTGCAATGCATTTTTTAAATAAATATTACTAGTATAAGTTTCGTTTAAATGTTATATTTGTAGAAAATTAGCTTTTTTTCATACTATAAATTGCTAACAATTTATGGATTTTCCGATATTATCAAATTTATTTATTTTATTTGTTGACATCGTGGTCGTTAAAAATGTAATAAATATTACTCTGGTAAATTTTTAATATAAACAATAGATAACTTTATAAATAGTTACAAGCAAATGCAGCAATACAATTTGAATTAATTTAGGCATTTAATTTTTATATCAATCAATTGTTTATCGTTTATAAATCATTTCAAAATCAAAACATCAACTTTAGTGCATACAATAATAAACAATCATTCAAGATGTATTGTAAATCTAATAGGTTTCCCTACATAATTATATTTTACATATAAACATATTATATTAATATCCAGTGCGGCTAAATCATGGGAACTCAAAGTAGTTTTACAAAATGTTATAATTTATTAATCCTGGTAAGATTATTCAAGAAAACTTTTCCTAATCGATGGAAAATTAGAGCCCAAATAGATTCTTTTTTTAAAATGTAGGTAGATTTAGGGTAGGTGACTGCACTGTTTTTGAAGTTGCATAATGTTGCGTACTTTTTCTTTAAAACAGAGCTGTTTTCTAGAACAAAACTAGTTAACGATACAAATGAAAAAGCTACTCTTGAGGCCTCACTATTTTGCCTAGTATCTATGTAGGTACTACTTGGACATTACATTATGTGGTTATAGAGAGCTATGCCCTAGGTTGTACTATCGAAAGACTGGTATTTGAACCTACTTAGTAACATTAAATATGTATGCATGAGAGGATATTACAGTGTTGTTGTAGTGCGTTCATTAGAAACACACCTAAAGATAAACCGACTACCGGTTGCAAACAATGTCACTCTTTGTCAACCCACTTGTTGCTAGTAATTATGTTGCTCAAAATCTAGGAACCCCTTAAAAATTCTTAATAACTGAAGATAATAAACACATTTCTATAGATACTTTCAATTGACATAACAAAACCATACTTCAGAATTTTTTAGGCGTTTTTGAAATGGCATATATTATATTACTTTATCTGATTATCATTGCTTATCAATTGCAGATGTAAGTAGTGTGTTATGGTTTTAGTTATGTCATTGATCGATTTCGCAAATTTTTAAGCCAGATTGAATAGCAAAATTTCACAAAACATTAACCAATCGTTTGTATCTTTCCAGGTGGGTCGAGGAGAATTATGCGTGGGTGGTGCGCATGCGCGGTGGTGTGCGCGTTGGTGGCGCTGTGCTGTGGCAGCGGGCTGGACGAGGCAACGCTCGCTGCCGCTGAGCGGCAGCTGCTGGCCCTGCTGGGGCTACCGCGGCGGCCCGCACGCGCGCCTGGCCCGCCGCCCGCCGTGCCACGTGCGATGCGCCTGCTCTACGAGAACGATGGTGCCATGCCGGCGGCCGCCGCCAACACTGCCCGTTCCTACCACCACATGCCAACGTTGCTCGACGATCGCTTCCCCGGCGAGCACAGGTTCCGGCTCTACTTTAACTTGAGCGGCATCCCGTTGGACGAAGTGACCCGTGGAGCTGGACTCACTTTCCACCGCGTCTCCGAAGCCACGAACGCTCAGAGACTACTTATGTACGATGTAGTGAGGCCTGGCCGCAAGGGCCGCAGTGCGCCCATCCTACGGCTCGTTGACTCGATGCCGCTGTCGCCCGGTGAGGGTACTATTACCGCGGACGCGGTAGACGCCGCGCGGCGTTGGCTCCGAGAGCCAGAACATAACCATGGACTATTAGTGCGCGTGATTGAAGAAGGTGCACGAAACGTAGATGCTCACAGACCACACGTTCGCGTGCGGAGACGAGCGAACGAAGAGGACGAGGAGTGGAGAGCGCGGCAGCCTACGCTGCTGCTGTATACGGAGGATGAGCGCGCTCGCGTCGCTCGTGAGAGCAGTCGCACGCGGCTGACGCGTAGTAAACGAGCGACGCAGCGGCGTGGACACAGAGCGCACCACCGCCGCAAAGAAGCGCGGGAGATCTGCCAGAGAAGACCGCTGTACGTGGACTTCGCCGAGGTCGGATGGAGCGATTGGATCGTTGCGCCGCACGGGTACGAAGCGTACTACTGTCAAGGTGACTGCCCATTCCCGCTGGCGGACCATTTGAACGGTACAAATCATGCAATCGTGCAGACGTTAGTCAACTCAGTGAACCCAGCAGCGGTGCCCAAAGCGTGCTGCGTTCCGACGCAACTCACCTCAATTTCCATGCTTTATTTGGATGAACATAATAAAGTGGTGCTCAAAAACTATCAGGACATGATGGTGCTGGGCTGCGGCTGCCGATGACGAAGGCGCCCCCCTCACCCAGTGCGAACCTAGTGATAAATCGTGGACCCAGTGTAAATATAGTGATGGCCTCGAAAACTGTAAATAACTATTTGTGTATATACTCGTGTAATTATTATTTTATTGAAATGAAGATATAATAAATCATGTAATTTTATAAATTGCTTGATTTAATTTACCCATTTTGTAAATGATATATAGGCACACAGCAACAATCAAAGCTAGAGAATCCGTCAACTTACATACTGAAGGTACCTACACAGATACAAATCACCCAACCCGGTGACAGGTACAAGAGTAGGTGCGTACCTACTCCATGCATGTACCAGACCACTTCATGTTAAATAATTAATTAGTTATCGTAGCTTTATTTTTAGGATGAAAATATTATTTTCTTAAATAACAAGGTTTATTCAGTACCTAGGCAATATACAGTACCTAGAGACAGCTCTCCATGGTTTCACCATTACCCTTCTATTCTGTGGTTTGCATTTACCCTCAATTTACTCATTATCCCATGGAACTCGGATAAAAAGTATCCTATGCTGATACCGGGTATAGTATCTACTTATTATATTATTATCTATGATACCAGTAAAATATAGTAAGCAAACTGCATGAGAAAGTTTCACCCAAATTGCACAGCTATTTCAGCGAGAAAATTGCACAACAATCAAACAAACGTCGTTTTACTTAGGTAAGTAGTAGGAATTTTCTGCAGGTATAAAAAAAATATGTGTGGACATCTCACACAGCGCCATCTATCCCCAAACTAAGCATAGCTTGTACTATGGGAACCAGATAAGTGATAAAATACTTAGATATTTTTTATTTGTTTGTGAACACTTAAATCGAGTATAATATAACACCCAGACACTGAACAAACATCGATGTTCATCACACAAATGTTGAATCGGGAATCGGACCCACAGCGTATAGTTCAGAAGGTAGAGCTACTACCCACCAACTGAGATATCAGGCCAGTCAAAATACAAATCTTACTGAAGATAATGTACTTCAAAGAAGAAACTGAGTATAAACAGTACCTATCGACAACGTCAAAATGGCACTAGAGTGGAGTGGAGACTTGAAGAGGGTTAGCGTACACCAGTTCTATTAGATTCCTATACCTTAATAATAAGGCTGGCAATGGCATTTACGGAACATCACCACAAATAATGGTTGCTAAGCTTTATAAAACTGTGTAAATATGTTTACCCACTTAAAGGCCTATTCAGACCTGAGCTTTATTCGCTACCGCGTTCGGTAGACGTAATGCAGCCCGGGACGGGATTCCGCCGGGTATTTTGTAAGAAGTTCCTCGGCTAGAGCGAAACTTTGCGTGGTAAAGTAGGAGCACTAATGAGCAGTAGGATTATCGCATACCCATTACACTCAGGTAAATTATTTTGGGTTTGAAAATTAGGCATATGAACATGAAAGGACTCCATAACAACGGAAGTCAAATGCCTTGTACTGCATGAATACCTCAAGATTAGACATAGTGCGCTTATGTAGGCACCTACTCCACGAGGCTAGAACCACAACGGTTTTATAGGAAATCATCTACACCTCTACACCACTATTATAAAGAGGAAAGATTTGTATTTTTATGTGTATGTTTGTAATGAATAAACTCAAAAACTACTGTGCCGATTTCAAAATTCTTTCACCATTGGAAAGCTACATTCACCCTGAGTAACATAGGCCACACCAACACACGCACGTTGGGGTATAGGCTACACCACTACACGTGCGAAGCCGGGGCGAGCCGCTAGTTATAAATAAAAACAAAACTGTGAGAACATTTAGTAAGTACTAGGTATGTAAAGTTATTTTATGTCTCTAAATAAAATTATTAATTACATTTAATTTCACTGTTAAGACCGCAAGTGAAATGGTAAAAATATATTCCTGATTCATAACCAGTTATAAAACAGAATTTTCTTCCCACTAGATAACCAGTTATCAAACTTGGTTTTCTTGGAATAAACGGAAAAGTTTTAATGTGAAATTTAAACAAACGAATAGACAACCCCGTGTCCCGTGTGGTCCCGGTTACGAATAGGACCACCCCATCTCTTCCCGTGGGTGCCGTAGAAGGCGGCTAAGGGAATATCCAGGGAATGGGTCGCAGCGTTCCCCTCGGTCTTGGTGGCAATCAATCTTCACCTACTGCGATCACCAAGCCGCCTGCCAACGTGGTGATTATGGCAAACCCCCCCCCCCCCCCTAATGACAAGCACAAATAAAAACGGCCCCCAGTCCCCGGCAGCTCTGCTATCCCGTGGCTACGGTAGCGGCCACGGTAACGGCAGGGCAAGGGGTGCGAAGAATCCCCGGCAGACGCCCGGCTACCAACCCCAACGACGACCCCTGGCCCTGGCAACACATAACGTGCGCACACTGAAGGCTGACGAAAGGATGGTCGAGCTAGAGGCGGAGATGGGTAAGTTACGCTGGGATGTAATGGGATTGTCAGAAGTCCGAAGACAGGGACAGGACACGATAATCCTAAATTCCGGTAACTTATTCTTCTACCGGGAGGGAGACCAACTCTCCCAAGGGGGTGTCGGGTTTCTCGTCCGCAAGTCTCTCGTCAACAACGTGGTCAAAGTCGACAGTGTGTCGGCCAGGGTAGCGTACCTGGTACTCCGAATAACCAAACGGTATTCGTTGAAGGTTATACAGGTATACGCGCCGACATCGGCACACTCAGACGATGAAGTAGAAGCTATGTATGAGGACATATCCGAAGCCATGCATACTTCCAAAACATACTTCACCGTTGTGATGGGAGACTTCAATGCGAAGTTGGGCACAAGGAATAGCGATGAGCTGAGAGTGGGGCCATTTGGATACGGGCAGCGGAACCCTCGAGGACAGAGGCTGGCTGACTTCATGGAGAAGGAGGGACTCTTTATGATGAACTCCTTCTACGAGAAGCGGCCATCCAGGAAGTGGACGTGGATAAGTCCCGACGGTTCCACTAAAAATGAGATAGACTTCATCATGACGACCAAGAAGCACATATTCGATGATGTCTCTGTGATCAGCAAGGTGAAAACCGGTAGCGATCACCGTATTGTTAGAGGCACATTGAATATCAATGTTAAGCTCGAAAGGTCACGTCTGGTGAAGTCTACGCTCCGTCCAAATCCTGTCCAAATCCAAAACCCCGAAGGCTTTCAGCTGGAACTCCAAAATCGCTTCCAGTGCCTAGCCGACTGTAACACAGTGGACGAGCTAAACGACGGGTTGGTGGAAACTGTCCAAGCTGTTGGATCGAAATTCTTTAAGACCCAACGCCGAAAGAAGACTCAAAAGCTCTCAGAAAAAACTCTTGAGCTAATGGCCGACCGGAGCGAAATGAAGCTGCAGTCTTCAGTTGATATGTCAGCCTACGGTGAACTCAATAGACGAATCTGGAGTTCCTTGCGACACGACTTGCGTGCTCTTAGTACTTCACGTATTGAGGCCGCAATTGAGCGGAACCAAGGCTCTAAAGTGTTCGCTAAGGATTCGTCTATTGGGCAACACCAAGTGACAAAACTGAAGACCGAAAATGGTAGCGTCATTTCATCCAAGCCTGAGATTCTGAGAGAGATCGAGAACTTCTATGGACAGTTATACACCTCGACACGTAAGCCCGCTACTAACACAGCTCAGGACATCAGAGCCAAGTTAGTCCGACACTATACCGAAGATATCCCGGACGTCAGCCTGTACGAGATTAGAATGGCCCTCAAACAGCTTAAAAACAACAAGGCACCAGGTGAAGATGGAATTACGACCGAACTTCTGAGAGCGGGTGGTAGACCGGTACTTTTAGTCCTCCAGAAGTTATTTAATTCTGTCATCCTTGAAGGTATAACGCCAGAGGCATGGCACAAGAGCGTGATGGTGCTCTTCTTCAAAAAAGGCGATAACACCTTATTGAAGAACTATAGGCCCATCTCGCTCTTGAGTCATGTGTATAAGCTGTTTTCGAGAGTCATTACGAATCGTCTCGCACGCAGGTTTGATGAATTCCAGCCTCCCGAACAAGCCGGTTTCCGAAAAGGCTTTAGCACCATAGACCACATCCATACGCTGCGCCAGATTATACAGAAGACCGAAGAGTATAATCGGCCGTTATGCCTAGCGTTTGTGGACTATGAGAAAGCCTTCGATTCAATCGAGACTTGGGCGGTGCTGCAGTCCTTGCAGCGATGCCAAATTGACTATAGGTATATCGAAGTTTTGAAGTGTTTGTACAGTAAGGCCACTATGTCAGTCCAACTACAGGACCAGAGTACGGAACAAATTCCATTGCAAAGAGGCGTGAGACAGGGAGACGTTATTTCTCCGAAACTGTTCACAAACGCATTGGAGGATGTTTTCAAGCTCTTGGAGTGGAAAAGATCTGGCATCAACATAAATGGCGAGTACATCACTAACCTTCGTTTTGCCGATGATATAGTCATAATGGCGGAATCGCTCGAGGACCTTAGCACCATGCTCAACGACCTCAGTAGAGTCTCCCAGCAGGTTGGTCTTAAGATGAATATGGACAAGACAAAGATCATGTCTAATGCTCATGTTCCACCTATACCGGTAATTGTTGGGAACGATACTCTCGAAGTTGTCGACAAGTATGTCTACCTAGGACAGATTGTCCAATTAGGTAGGTCCAACTTCGACAAAGAGGTGGCGCGAAGAATCCAACTCGGCTGGGCAGCGTTCGGGAAGCTTCGTCCTATCTTTTCGTCCAAAATACCGCAGAGCCTGAAAACGAAAGTTTTCAATCAGTGTGTGTTGCCAGTGATGACTTATGGAACTGAGACATGGTCTCATACTGTTGGCCTCATTAGTAAGCTCAAAGTCGCGCAGCGAGCTATGGAGCGAGCTATGCTCGGTGTTTCCCTGCGAGATAAGCTCCGGAACGAGGAGATCCGCAGGAGAACTAAAGTGACCGATATAAAGAAAAAGAGAGAGAGAGAGAGTAAGAGAGAGAGAGAGTAAGAGAGAGAGAGTTAGTAAGTTGAAGTGGCAATGGGCAGGCCACATCGCTCGTAGAACTGACAACCGATGGGGAAGAAAGGTTCTCGAGTGGCGACCACGAACCGGAAGACGCAGCGTAGGCCGGCCCCCCACTCGGTGGACCGACGACCTGGTGAAAGCCGCGGGGAGCCGATGGATGCAGGAGGCGAGCAGCCGCTCAAGGTGGCGTGCTCTGGGGGAGGCCTATGTTCAGCAGTGGACGTCTTCAGGCTGTTGATGATGATGATGATGATGAATAGACAACATCGTTTTATATTTTTCAGGATAATGACGTCCATTCGAAAGTCCATTTGAAATGAATCCAATAAACATTGAAGTCGATTATCCTCGACGAATCAGAAGGCAATTAAAAAACCCAAAAGTACTTATACCAGAGCCCTTATTGCACGAAATTGTATACCTAAACTTTTTATAGCTTTGTAAGTGGCTCCTGATTTGATATACATAGGTATATATGTTGTAGAAGACTAATTAACTTGAGATTTTTCAGCACACGTGCTCGGAAAGTGGTTATTATTACACCGCTTTTAGGACCATAATCCAAGATATTACGCACTTCGTGCTTCTTATTTTACATTAGTTAGTGTTTTTCGATGATATCCCGATTCTGTTGTTTGTATCTCACTGCATGTTATACGCATATAGAAGAAGTATTATTAACTAGCAGCGCCCCGCGGTTCCACTCGCGTTCCTACAGGAACCGTTCCCGTTTTTGGGATAAAAAGTAGCCTATGTTTTAAACCAGAGATAGACCAGAGATTTTAGATTTATTAGTTATTTAACCAAACCAAACAAGTTTTGTTTGGTTTTATCAACCAAATAAAACTTTCAAAAATGTCATATATTAGACATTTAATTCAGTAACTCTTATCAGTTTAAGATTGAGAGATTTTGCGAAAAGCTTTAATATAGAAACATTACATTACACGAGAGTAATTCACATGAAGGAATCTTGTCTGTCGACTTTCTGGGCTTAGGAAGTTATTATTCATTAATAGAAAACTAAAGAGAAAACATATTCAAATAAGGACAAATTACACAATTGTAAGAGACCGCTACCCGAAACACGGACGCGCATGCCCAAAATGCTGGCAGCATTGCCTAGCTTTTGAGCCAAGTAGAGACCCAGCAGTTTGGTCACTCTAAGCCTCGCCCAGACATTCCAAAAGGTTTTTGTCTACTTAATGATTTTTAATTATCGTCATAGCATATTTAATTTTTCATTTCTTGAAATAAAGCACTATAAATAAATATCCTACATAAAGCTTTAGATTACAGCAAGCAGGCACTTTAACATTAACCACAGAATATTGAACAGTATAACAGTATTTCTTAGTATACCTACTTAATACAAACAGACTTTTGGTAACACGAGCGGGTATTGTACCTACTAACATAACCTGTAACAAGGTCATGGGTAAGTGAACCTGCTGAATGAATAAACCCATAACGATGACTATTGTTATGCGACTGCAATAAAGCACAGCTTGCGGTAGGTTCTGTAAGCCATAATACCATAACTCATGTAATGTTCGCCAAAACACCTCTCTTGATTTCAATCCACATATTGGAAGCATAGTGGTTGGAAGTGATTATCGGGGTGGCCTAGTTTTTGACGCGTATGTAGGCAATCTTGATTTTGTTGTTCTTACACAGCGTTGGCTATTTTAGAGATAAACCTATTTTTGACACTATAGCTACCTATATTGGAAACATTTGTATTTGCATGTTATACACCAGGAATGCAAAATTAGCAGTTAGCTAACTGTTTACCACAATCTCATTAGGCACTAGCTGACCCGCCCCGACTTCGCCCGGGTTAAGTAAGTAATTAAACTTAACTTAGTTTTACGCCTTTTAGCAGTCTAAAGGAAGAGAGACGGAAGAGGGGAAAAGATGACGGAAAAGAATGAATGGATGAAACGGCGAAAGGAGGCAGGTGAACTCAAATCATGCCAAGTTTCATTTGAATCTTTTCAATACTAAATAGATTCAAATGAAATTTGGTATGATTTGTGCTTCTGTATCTTGGCTGAGCATCACGCCGAAACTACTTTCAGCGTGATGCTCAGCCAAGATACAGACTGACAGACAATCATCATCATCATTAACGGCCTGAAGACGTCCACTGCTGAACATAGGCCTCCCCCAGAGCACGCCACCTTAAGCGGCTTCTCGCCTCCTGCATCCATCGGCTCCCCGCGGCTTTCACCAGGTCGTCGGTCCACCGAGTGGGGGGCCGGCCTACGCTGCGTCGTCATTGAGGCTGGTAGCCGGGCGTCTGCCGGGGATTCTTAGCACCCCTTGCCCTGCCGTTACCGTGGCCGCTACCGTAGCACGATCGCAGTAGGTGAGGATTGATTACCACCAAGACCGAGGGGAACGCTGCGACCCATTCCCTGGATATTCCTTTAGCCGCCTTCTACGGCACCCACGGGAAGAGATGGGGTGGTCCTATTCGTAACCGGGACCACACGGGACACGCACAACAAAAATGAAATAAATATTGTTTGGCTTCAGCATCGACAATTTGCAAAATATCTTCAATGTACAGAATTGGACCTGTTACAGTTTTATTATAAGTATAGAAGATAGATAGTTTACTAGCTTCCCGCGTTTGCAATGATCTATATCTATCCCATGTCTTACTCCTATGTAGATTTGAGAGATAAGAGATCCACTGCTGAACACGCAGGCCTCCTCCCATATAAAACGCCAGTTTGGCGGTACAGCCATTTTGAACGCTGATGGGAAGTTTTGCTTGGTGATTCCAGAAGATTTTATGTATGGGTACCGAGAAGAATGCTGCCACATGCCCGTTCTCTAATATTCCCTTAGCCTATCAACTACTATACCTATGTAGATAGGTAGGTTATATTCTACTTTAAGCCATATTCCAGGAGCTAAAATATCTACCTACATATCAAACAACAAAATCCGTACAGCCATTTTAGTGCTGAATAGTAACAGACATAGGTACATACCTACCTTACATACATACATAATTATACTATGTAAAAAGTAGGTATTAGAAGGATAGGAATTAGGGTAAAAGAGGATAGGAGAGCACTAGTTGAATCATGACTGCTTAGTGCTAAAATATAAAATATCAGAACCCATGGCTTTCTGTTAAGCCTGCGGTTATAAGTGCCAAATAGTTGTATTTAATGTTTGTTTGCCCATGCCATCTTTTTATGAATCCATACAAGCAAGATAATAATAAGGTTCTAGAAATCTTCCACGAAAAATGTGAATGGTATAAATAAATTTCGAAAATGATCCGTATGTTTGTTGAAGCTCGTCCATAGCTAAAAATGTATTAGGACGTCGGTAGAGAATTTCAGAAATGACGTACACGTGAGTATAGCTATTATCTATTATATCATAGATAGTATATAGTAAATAACTAAATAATTTTCGTTAAGTAAAGTGTGGCAGGCTGGTCTCCGAATTCCAAATATTTCGTCACAAGGCGGCTATATATCATGTTTTTGCCGGCCACTGCCGGAGGAATGCCCGGCCGTATAATTTGGCCGGCCACCCGGCAACTCCACGTCTGTCGCGCCCGCCGCCCTACGTCTATATTATCAGTAGATAAATTCATGCTTTGTCTTTGCTTCGTATTTCGTCCTTTCGAGATTTCGCTTTTGTTTTTTTTTCGTTCACTGCGGACGGCAACAAAAAACTGAGTGGAGGCGAACGAAGTGGGTATAATTTATTTTATAGTCGGCTCGCTCGTAACTCGGCTGTGGACGGCTGGACGCCGATTTATCCCCATCGCAGCGTAATTAACGTAAATGGATTGGTCGGTGTCGGTGCCTGTGAGTGACCGACCGCGCCCGGCCTCAGGCCCTCCGTCACGCTGACCACTCCCTGTTTACATACCCAACACTCGTGTGACCATCTCGGTCCTAGATTTGAGCAATCTCTGTAGCGGTCCGAAGCGTACCAATTAAGCGATTATTTTTTTAACCGCAGGCAGAATGAGATGGGATTCGTTTGTGATTACGCTCGGCGAAGGCTTCGTTTCCCGAGGAGCGCGGACTTATCCCCGAGGGAATTATAATTGTTTTGCATTCTTGCACGGGTATAAAAACAAAAGGCCAAACCCGGGCCCCCCGCGCTGTTGCTCCTACAGACCAGACCAAAGTCTGACGACTCGCATTCCCTTCAGACAAAAAGCTACGAATGAATTAGAGTGAGCTTTCGACTTCGGTTAGAAAGATTGCTTTTTTGTGAACTCGTAGAGTATAATTATTAACAAACTTAATTATGGAATCTGCTTGCCGATTCTCAAAATGAAAGTTAGTGGGCGAGAGAGGCTATTATATCTCAAAATATCTCGGTCGGTTATACATGGGGTCAACTAATTGTTTCCTTAATTATCGTAGGTACCTACATTATTGTCTTTATTGGGAGTATCTAATAAAGACAACCAATAATAATTAATTCTTGCAATAATGTTATCTATAAGAATGGGCTATAGGTACTTATAGACAACAATGTTGCAGGAATTAATCAGGAGTTAAGGCTATGTTTTATGTAAAATGCAGTATCTAACAGTGATAAAATATATATAATTGCCTTTATAAAATGTGCAATACCAAAATATTGCAGGTAACGTAACCTAATAAATCGAGAGCTATAGGTATCGAGCGCCGTGAAATCTTCCAATTTACAATGTAGGTACGTATTTTATGCAAAGGTAATAAAGTAATATGAAGAAAAAACCTGTTTAATTTGTGCATGCTTGGAATATTTGAGAGGAGGCGTCCGGTCGATGCCCGCGCACGTACAATGCGACGCGGCACGGGACGCGCGGCCCGCGACGTCGGTCTAGGTTCAGGACAGGCTATCTCACCATTGTCTAACACTTCTAGGTGCATTAGTTAAGGTTTTTATTTTAGAGCAGTACTTTTTTTCAAATGCTTAGTTGACTATCTTAAAAACGACGCTAATACATAGTTTTATGTAGGTACTGTTGCATATTAGGTAGGTACATAAGCACCCACGCATTATTTTCAAAAAAAAGTTTTATTAAATTAATGATTCCAGCATCAAATTCTCTCAATGTTTACATAAGTCAACTCCATTGTGTCAGACTAGCAGTGAGGACCAGTACCTGCCTAGATTTTTTCGAAGCAGTAACGCGTGCTCGTAGTGTTTTTATATAATACTACCATCTACCCCGCGGCTTCGCCCGCGTGGACTATCCCTCAGAAACCGTTTAATTTTACCCCTCTAAGGGATGAAATTAAAAAATTGCTGAGACCAGTTATATTAATTTTTTATGTTATTTTACACATTCCAAACATTAGTATTATACGGTCAAAATTTTAGAGATGTCCATACAAAGTTTAACTACTTATTTCAACACCTTAAGGGTTTAATTTTGAAAAACGTACCGTAAAAAGTACCATTTTATTTATTTTTATACCTGTTTGTATGTGCTAAGTTTCAAAACGATACGTCATGAAATGTAGGTTTTTCATACAAACGTTTTTTACCTCTTTCACCCACTTAGGAGTTGAATTTTCAAAAATCGTTTCTTAGGGCGTGCTTACGTTTTAGAAGAAATCCACCCTCCAAATTTCAAATTTCTACGTGTAGTGATTTGGGCTGTACGTTGTCTGTCAGTCAGTCAGGGCAAAGCCTTTTATATAATAAGAAGAGATACCTAGGAAGGTACGATAAGCAATGGCTTATCGTGCCTTCCTATACTATATAAACTACAGATGTTTTGCAACAACAATCTGAACCCATTGCCCAAGACAAGTCAGAAGCCTTTGGGGGCCTAAACATTCAGACACCAGGGCCCGCAAAGGAATGAAGAAAGTATATTTTTTGAAGTTGGGTTTTGTTTCAAGTTGAAAAATGTGTAAATGTGGTCTTGTGATTAGATCGTCACGTCACATCATCAGTCCATTACGTATTCCACGGCTGGGGCTGGGCCTTCCTCTCAAAAGGAGAGAGTGTAGGTCACAATTTATCACGCTGGCCAAGTGTGATGAGTTGGTGGGCGACATAATATGTCCTTAAATTTTGCGTTTCTTGAACATGCTGGTCAGGTTGAGAGTTCTAGCAGAGTGCCACGCAACTCTACAAAAATTGTCTCACAAATGCAGAACAATAGGTAGGGCCACGGCTCATGCCCAGGTAATTTTAAGGCGGATCTTCTTGCCAAAGAAGGAACCAAGAAAGAAGTTAATGATGACGTTGTAGGTCTCTGCAAACCATCAGCGATGGAAGTGCGGGACTCATTGCGTCAGCTCACTGAAGAAGAGCAGCAAAAAATCTGGGATAAGAAAACAGACTGCAAACATGCAAAAGCTGTTTTTCCGACCATTAACAGGAAAATCACTAATAACTTGCTAAAGTTGCAACAGCAGGATCTTCGGCTTATAGTAGGTCTCATCACTGGCCACTGTAATTTGAACTACCATCTGTATAAGACCGGAGCCACGGATAGCTCCCTATGCAGAGGGTGCCTGAAAGAGAACGAGACTGTGGAATACGTGCTGAGATACTGCACAGCTACAGAGGAAGCCAGATATACATCAGGAATGCTAACACGAGAAGACACACAACATTCCGACCAAGAAATTTTGAATGACACATCATCATCTCCATCACCCAACATCAGTGCCACTGGAGCAGCTGTGCCAGCAGCCTAGAGCCACACTCCGCTATTTTACGGAGCTGGAGTGGCTCGGGTAGACGTTAGCAGGGGGAAATGCACAATACACCCCAAGCGGGACGTCAGTGCAAGACTTATCGCCCCCATGTAGAATAATAAGATGCTGGTTTCCTCATGATGTTTTGCTTCACCGTTGTAAGAGCGAGTGTAAACGCGCATAACATAAAAAGTCATTAGCCACTGACTGTAGCAAAAAATCGATCTTTTGGTGTTCTTAAGTTGTTTGTGAAATCGATGTAGAATACACTACTTACCTTGTTTTATTATTTCATCAACTACCTCATACCCGAGTAGCTTGCCAGAGAGGGAATGCAGACATAGTGGCTGGCATCGTGCCACACGTACGTCGTTTACACTAACTCTCCTTCATAGAGAAAACCTTAAAGGTTTCACTTCACGCCGATTGTTTTCTTTAGTTTTGTTCGTGCTTCTATGAATCAACGTTAGTTAGATTGGCAGAATGGCAACAAAAGTTAGCACTGTGAGGACGGATCCACATTCGTAAAATTTAAACATGCTGTATACGAATGAAGTACATATAAAGTGCTAATTGATAGTGTTACATCTCTAAACTAACGTTGATAAATGTTTTTTTAAATCTGATCAATGCCGTAAAAGCATTTCAAATGAAAGATACGAATCTTTAATAGATAAAAAATATTGAGAGTTTGAAATCTCTTCTGGTGGTACAATTAAGCTAGATCTAGGAAAGATTTATAGTTCAAGTAAAGACGAACAATAGACTGGAAAGGATATGGAACTATGATTCGCAATAAAGCATCTGCTGCCAAAACCAAAACACTCTTGGACTGTCCACTTTTATGAAACATGGCTATACCGTATTACAAAACGAGTTAAGTCGTATAACGCTATCTTCAGACATCCACTGTGAAATATTTATCACATTGCAGGCGAGTTGTTTGCGTTTCGAATTTGAGCAGCAGAGCGCATCTTGCTACCAGCATTTGCTCTTCTCTTTGTAACATATACCCAATTTCTATAACCTCAAGATTGAGTATGCCGTTTTGTAGAAATCTTGAGATAAAAAATGATATAGTCGCGTGCCGCGGAATTCACACTCGCGTTTTGTTTGTCTCGGGCGTACGCACCTCAATTACATTCAACTTTCACCATAAGGGCACCACCTCGTGTACAAACTTGTAAGTTGTACGTTAGATGCTGCTCAAACTATTCTATTGTAAGATTGTAACATGATAAAGGTGTAAACATGACCGTAGACTTATACTGTACCTACCATGACCTGGTGCAATTTATAATTGCCTCACTATCAGGTTGCAATGCCTGGAGTCGTGCCTTTAAATATAATATGAGTATTATTACAATCCATTGCTACATCCAAGTCCAACACTATAGTTAAACTGTATAAGCCATACTCAAACTTTAGCTTTACCCTGTTTATTTTCCTGTTGTTTACTTACTTACCTAATAATTTATTTACAAGATAATTTGATTTCTCAAAGCTCACAATACCTTCAGACAGAAATTCAAATGGCTTAGGCATCAACTCGTGGCGCGATATAAAATGATATAAAAATATCTATCTAATGTCATTCTAGTGTGTTTTAGCGAAGTTACACTAAAATATGCTTGTATAATTTTGCTTAACATTCAAGCTTATCATTGAACTGTCACAGGCAATTATCAACCAATAAGTATCAGCGCATGTCCATAGACATACAATTCTATCTAAACTCAAATGAAGGCTATCGATGGAACAGAAGTGGTGTCGATAAGCGTCGTTACCCCACCAGTCTCGGTTATCACGTGGCTCTATAACGGTGATGACATATTTTACCGGGCGTTTGCGCGGTGCATGTCTCCGGGCCTCTTCGGGCCCATCAGGTTGGTAATCAGAACCGAACAGTACTTTTATGAAATCGCTTGTAGTATACATTTTTATTTACAATTTGTTATGACGAGCAGTAAGAAGTGCGGGATTAAATGTTGAATAATGATACCTAAGGTACTTAGGGTTTTTATTACACTTAATAGGATGTCGTGTTTAACCGAAATTGACAAATATTGCTGCCATTTATAGCCACCGTGTTTGTTTGTTAACATCACATTGATAATGATGAAAGTAATCGTAAAGATCTATCTCATTATTATTGAGACGAATCTAATGACAATTAATTCCTCGAATAGAAATAGGGCGCAAAACAATCACATTAACAAATACC
The DNA here is from genome assembly GCA_910589525.2 of Ennomos quercinarius. NCBI lineage: Eukaryota > Metazoa > Arthropoda > Insecta > Lepidoptera > Geometridae > Ennomos > Ennomos quercinarius. Next base: position 8,200,099 of record OU342493.1, read on the forward strand.
TATAGAATAACGCTTGAAAAACATAGTGTCATAGATAAAGCTATCCTCAGGCGGGAAAAACAAAATTCCATTAGTTGGTCATATTTATCTAATACCTAGAACGAACGTTAACTTCTTACTTACACGTGTGTGAGTTGTGAGGCTTAGGAAAGACAAGCATCGGACGTGTACATTTGTTTAAATGTTTCAAATAAAGTCAAAAACGGCCTATATTAACATTTTTAAATTGCATACCTATCCGAGTCCAGTTCAGGGTACTTTCCGCTGACCCAGAATCTTGAAGGTTGGCACGAAGGAAGGTCCCCTAACATTTTTTTTTCCGTTACCGGATTAAACACAAAGTAAGTTCGATAATACTATATGGACACGCTTTAAAAGTAATTTGTTTAATTTGCAAACTTTAACACTGCTTTTCTGTTTACTTAGTTGTTGCACACCTTATGACTTGTTTTTTTTGTAAAATATTTTTCCTTCTTGTTTTCAACATTCTAGTCGCTCGTGTAAAAATAACTTGTCTTTATCTATATTTTATTTTTCATACGACATAATTTATCATCTCCATCATTTTTATATGCATGAAGCATATCTTTATGTTCATATAATAGCGACAAAGAGAAGCTCCCACCAGGTCACGAGGAACCATGGTCAACCTGGAAGTCTCTAAATAGGCTTTGGACTCAGGTCGGCCGGAGCAAGGACAACATGTCCAAGTGGAGCTTCTCAGTAGACCCCGATCCTCAATGTTTGTGTGGAGCGGTTCAAACCATGGCCCATCTAATAAAGTGTCCTGCGTGTCTTGCCCCTTGCTCAAAACAGGACCTTATGGAGGCCACAAATAATGCAGTAGACGTGACAAGGATCTGGGCCGCAACTATTTAAAAAAAAATTGCCATCGACACGCTAAGAAGAAGAAGACAATAGCGACGTAGAGCTTGATAAACACGAGAGCTTTCTCGATAAAATAAAAAATTATTGCGTGTTTTATTATGATGTAAGTACACGATAATTCCTTTTTCAACCGAAAATGGTAAATAGGTACTCAAATTGGTAGTATACCAGCCTCAATGTAATAAAAAACATTACCTAACTCACTAAAAACTAAAATTAAGTTGAGGTCACACGAAAGTAGATTTACCCACAATTTCAGTGGCCAACTTTGAATACCTACTAATCCTACTATACTTTAAATTCCCGAGACGTATCGAACACAAAGCTTCATCTAATTGTATTCTAATTTCGAATAGTTTCTCGACGCCCATGCGTGTAGTTTTGACGACAGCTTTACGACCTATGTCGACAAGAGATACACTTGATAGTAAAATTGTGTATGCGGCCTATATTGTACGCTAGACAGACATAAACAGCAATTTATTTCTGGCAACGAACCCACGTCCTTGAGTTCGACCTTATTGCGCAACACCGGTTTCGAAATGCGCGCACGCACGCTCTATGTTCATGCTATAAAATGATGATACCTGAATACGGGTAAAAAGTGTAAAGCGTAGAATACAGACATAACCGATCAAACTACTGTTTTCATCACCCTGTACGCATACCATGGATACATTTTCATAAAAATGTTTTCCGATGAGCTTATACGCACTCGGTAATACAAACGTTAAAATTTAAAAAAAAACTTATCTTTTGTCTAAGTTTTAATAATTTTTGTAATTATCGTCATAGTGTTGTAAATGACACACTATCTAAAAACAATCTTCTCATACTATACTCTTTACTTATTCGTTAAGCCCTATTCAAACCGGCGCGGTATTCGTACCACTGTGGGTAGCGGTATCCCACGCGGGATTCCGCCCAGGTATTTTGTATGAAGTTTCGCTCAAGTTTCGCGCTAGCCGCGGAACTTCAGTACAAAATACCACGCGGGATCCCGCTCGGTATTTACCGCTACCCACAGCGGTACGAATACCGCGCCGGTTTGAATAGGGCAAGAGTAAAAACTCCATCTTCTGATAGATTTTGTCTTCCGGTAATGCCGGCAATCTCTTTCTGGTCTTCATTCCTAAATTCTTTTCCTGTGCAATGTTATTGCTTGTTGTATATAAGACCTTGGAAATGAAGGGAAGATAGTAGAAACGAATGTCGTGACGAGCTAGTCGTTCGCCAGGTGTTAAACGTCACGGCCGCTCATAACAGATTGCAGTGTTACTTGGAACTCTAAATTAAAGCTTCGCGTACTGCACTGTGCACGTCATCCTGAGACATCACACAGTCTAAAAAAGATTTGTAGACTGTAAGATCAGTTCATAAGTTTCATTTGCCCATTCATAAATTTTTTATTTCATGTTTTTTTAAAGCCTCCTGGGTTCCTATCAACCATTCTATGTGAAGGTTAAGCGACCACGTCTGTCTAAAAATGAAATAAACAGATTAATATGAGTAGTTACCGCTTTAACCGCTTTTACCCTTTATCAATCAGAAGTTAAAACACGACAGAAAAAGGGACCGTTACAGCGCAATGAGATCTCAAATACCCTATTAAAGTAACGGTAGGTGAAGCTTTGAAGACTCTCCACTAGCTATGTGTATTTCTTTACATGCTATGTTTATTTCTTTAATGGCTTTTACCGGTGTCTATGCTTGGATGAATTCTTAAAAGCTGCATCTTGGGAGTTGAACACTAAGCGGAGATAAAGAATGTAGACTCTTTATGTTTTAACGCGAATCTCTTTCAATAGTCAGCTGTTCTTATTCCAAAGTTAAATAAAATAATACGGTTTTATATATAGGGGTCTATACTTCTTTGCTTTGCCCTGCAATTATTAAAAGATTGACAGTGTTTATCTAGCTTCTATGACCATACGTATATATGTCTATCTGTATTTATAATACCTGTATAATATACCTAGCTATAGGTACCTACGGGAGATGATTACAAAAACATGGCGTTGGTATCAATTTTGTTTAAAATATAATTCTATACTTGGACCTTTATTTCTACTGAGGGTGGGGAGTAATCCTTATGGATCGCGCAGGGCACGGGCCCTGCGGGTAGGTATAGGTATGTCCAACTCCGCCAATTCCGCTATGGCGACCTACGGACTACACCTTTACGTCCCTATTTTTAGTCACTGCAGACACTAAGTCCGCACCCTTTTATATTACATATCTTCAATTTTATTAAATTTTCTTCAGCATATTTTTTTAAATACGCTGCTTTTTTGTTTTCCGCACGAGAATTTACAAATTTATTTACTTACTATAACTATTTCTTAATTTTTTTCCTTTAAATTACATAATACCTTTGATAAATTTACATCTAATAACATTTTTTTTAAATATGGAGTAAGAATATACACAATTCTAACACACTATTATTACAGCTAAAGCTTTTTAGAAATTAGCTACAGACAATATTATTGACTTTGCTGGGTTTCCAGTTTTCAAACATGATGCGAGGAGATGTTCTTGGCCAGTCTCCACAAGCACAACCCGTTCACGGGTATAACTCGAGTACCAGCCATCGCCCTCCTCACCCATGTTTGAGGGAAGGGAGCGACCCGATACCCGCAGTCACCACAAGCAAGACTTTTCAGTGAGCATGCCTTGCTTCTCACATCACAACCCGTTTGAGCTTAGTCCCCCCCGTGCCGTCAGAAGTTTCAGCAACACCCTCGTGGCTCTCATTCTCTCATCGTCTCTATCACTGCGCCATCCAACTGTGCATCGCCATTTTCATGTTATAGTCCCTTATCCTGCTTGTTGTAGCGGTTTCCGCCCTCTTTACCAGTTGGGCGATCGCGTCCCCCGTTCTATAAACCTTCGAAAAACGTCTGATAGAATATTGAGTAGGTACCTTACCTACTTCATCATCTATACTGCACCAACTTGGAAGTACGTATAAGTACTCTACACAGATTACAAAAGAATCATCCAAATCAGTTTACAATTGATGAAAATATCGATGAATATTTCCATATAAATACAGACAGATGAACATAGAACTTCTTTCATAAAAAAAAATGATGACGAATGAATATAATTTCACGTTAGGAATGTTCGTTCTGCAGAACGAGTAGGTGACTCCCAGGTTAATTATATCATGTTTGCACAAATTAATGTGTTGATCATTCGAATACCAAGTCGATGAAAACAGGAGCTGATTTGTTCCAAGTCAATATTTAATGTTGGCTCTGAGGTGCGTCTATTAACCACAAAGCACATGTCAATAGGAGGTAATGGCGGGCACTTAAATAATGATTTGTCTTATAAATAACATGATTTTTCTAATAATACCTATCAACGTCTCATAATTCAGTTATAAAATAGGTAAGTCTGCAAATATCTTTTGAAGATCTTGGTTTTTATAAATTGATGATTGACCTTTCAATAAACATCAGTTTAGGGTTTTTGCAAATCACTAACTTATAAATCACTATTATATATTATTATTATTACCCACAATGTTTAAAGATGGTTTAATGTCTAAACAATGACCGAGGACATTTTTTTATATTTCAAGTGAAAAAACATAAAGTAAACATGTAGGTAGGTATTGTGCAAGTAAACACGTAATACGTTGTAACTTATTGCTTTGATTGAAATCACATTTTTGTGGTAAGAGAAAGAACTTCGAAAATACACACCCACATAGAGCTATGAATATTTATCATAGGATGTGCTTTTGCTGCAGGAATGTGGCCATGTGATATCTAACTCAGAGACTCATAGCATTCCAACACCTACAGTAACGTCAGAAAGGTATAGAAACCAGATATTTGTTAGCCAAAAGCTCCTCTATTTGCACTTTCAGCGTAAATAACCTCCTACATTACTTTTATAATAATTAGATACGTGGCAGGTGGAATACATTACTGAATAGGTCAGATAGGAGGGCGTAGTAGGAACTAGGTATATTACAATCATTTTTACCGCCCGCCCCGGAGCGAAGTGAAATGCTAGCGCGACCCCTGTCGCACCACCTCGGTGGAGGATTGCTCATGGAGAGTTTTTAGTTGGTTCGAGTCCCAAATACCTCCTATTATCACCCGTGGTAGTAGGCAAATGCAAGGGCATTTTACCCCCTTATAAACTGATACCTTCTTCTTCTTCTTCTCGTGTAGGCAAGTGGTCAGCCCTGGTGTCAGAATTTTTAGGCCGTCCAAAGGCTTCTGACTTGGCTTAACGACTATTGTCTTACGACAGCAGCCAGGACCGACACCGGCTTAACGTGTCCTCCGAAGCATGGTAGAGCTCCGTTGTAAACACCACTTTTTGCTGCAGTGATCACCCATCAGAGTAGGGGCCGCAGCGAACCATGCTTAACTTTACCGATCTGTTAGAAACGGCTAGTCGTGCTACCTATATTATATGTTTAGGAACATAAATGCCGCATCCAATAAAGGTTTTACGATTGGACGGTGGTACGGGCGAGTGAAAGTGGCAGCAAACCTCTTGTCTCTCGTCGACGAAGGCCGACCACAAGCCGACCGCACCGCAACGTAAATAATATACACAAAAACTTCATAACTAATGCCCGAAGTGGCCGGCCGACAACCGAACGGGCCACGTCCGTCAACTTCAGAGACGATGTGAGATTTGTGCTTGATGATACACTCCAGTATAGAAAAAAACATTCATATGCACATGTACCTATACTTACGGGATCCTTACGGGAATATTGGGAACTCAGAAACTATTCCAATCATGGTAAAGATACCGTAAACTATTAATTTAGTGAACAACCGTAAGTTTAAAACAGTACCTAGTAATATGCTTAAGCCATGCATAGCGTTAGCATAGGTACCTATAGGTATACTTATACCTACATATGTCAATAACTATGATAGGATATCATCTGTAGCACTACAAAACAATCGCCTTTATAATCTCTATGCCTACCTACATATTATATGCGAAGAGTTGAAGCGTTTAAAGTGAAGCGTTGTCTGTATGTTTGTGTGGTGCTGAAATAGATTAAGGTAAAATTTTGCATGCAGATTGCATATACCTACTACCGAGATAATTTTTATCCCGAAAAATGAAGTTTTAATCAAGATTTTAGAATTAAGTCTTTAGAACAAACGTCTCAGTATTCGATTTTAAAAATATCGACCCAGGTCCGTCAGTTTTAAAATGCTGTAATTATTACGCTGTAATAGTTCAGGTCTGTGTTTTGTGCTGTATGTGCCTAAATACCTACGTATGGTTACGTAGCATACTTATCGGTAATGCTGCCAGCATGTTGGGTACGCTACCACAACGCTACCTACCGGTAGTGGGCTGAGCATTTGGACTGTTTATAGGCCATCGCGGCTATATAGTATACAGTTCAAATGTTCTTTGTAGTAGATAGTGTAGCTAGTTTATTAGTTTTTATTATTGTAAGATTCTTTACAGAAAACATGATGGTGAACTTTTGGTTTTGGAGACTACAAATAAAATGGCGATCGAATTACTAAGTAAATTATTATACCTAAAAATGGTGTAACATGTCGTTGCGTACTGTGAAAATTTAAAACGCACGGTTGTCTCTCGTGTAAACAAGAAATACTTCTATAAAACACACGGGCCCTTAAAATTATCAAGAAAATATTAAAAATCATAGAAAATAAAATAAAATTCATAGCATTAATTGAAAAAAAAAAAAAACCAATTTGTCGTCTAATTATCTTAATTTTAATTGCTATACCATAAATTTAATGTAAATTATAAAATTTATTGCTTAAATAAGATTAAATCTGATGATTATTATTATTACTATCCAGTATTATTAGATGTTACAAAATATTCTTAAGTAGTCATTTAAATAGAACTGATGTAGTACAACTTAAAACCACTTAGTTTTGACATGTTCTTTAATTCTACTTATATAATGCCATTTTGTTTAATATTTTTCTATCTTTTCATTACTTTCGTTGGTAAAGAGCTGGATGGTTTATACCACAAAAAATATTTTGACCCGATAAACCAAGGCATACCTACTAATACTGTTTATGTACCTACTTTTTATTGTTTATTGTTTATTTAGCTGTGGTCAAAATGTGAATCGAATCCTATAACTATACCTAATACTACGTAAGTATACCTACCCAATCACATTTTGATTTTCGAATTCGAACCTGCAGTACAACTCCCGTAGGTAGGTAGGTACAGTTTAGATTAGATCAATTTAAGTACCTACCTACATTAAAATGCATCAAATCCGTGAATTACTCGATGTAAGTAGTCCTTTGAGTTATGTCATGATTTAATTCGGAAGCTTAAATTTAATTTTTATTTTAATATCTATAAATTAACAGGGGAGATCAACAGAGGATTAAAAAAATGACGCTTCGTACATAGGCGAAGCGTATTTTTTTTCTTGCTTTGTGGGGGAGATTGACAAAACCGAAGAAAAGGTTTTTTTATTTCACATTAAGTCATCGACAGGAACATTGGGTCCTCGATTCTAAACAAGTATATTTCAAATATGAGAAAAAACGGTCAAGAGGTTGTCGAGATAATATTAAGGCCGTAACCTGGTCCGACGTCGGGACATTAAGTACCTACCTTACTATAATTATTTACATCATATTGTGTGGTCCCAGTGGTGTGAGAACAGGATCACCCCATCTCTTTCTATGGATGCCGTATAAGCCGGCTAAGGGTTATGCCCAGACACTGTCCAGAGAACGGGCAGCAGCATTTTCCTCGGTACATTAAAATCTTCTGCGATCAGCCGATCACCAAACTAAGTGGCGTTTTCCACCGCCTCACTTATTGCGCTTAAACTTATAATGTTAGACGCATTTCGCAAGACTGCATTTCGATTTTTATATTTTTTTACTCTACGACGTAAACTACCAGATGTTTTTAACTTCCTAATTTTATCCATTATTTTAATTGGTATAAATCATCCTATTAACACTCTTCTATCTAAAAACGTACTTGTCGTAGTATTAACGTAATTAGCTTTTATTTAATATAGACTGAATAAAGAACTAAGAGGATTTGATTTATTCGAGCTTATCTCTAAGCTTTGTAAAATCAATGTTTACTTAAGAAACACTGCAAATATTCCTGTTCTTTCAATTATATTTTAAATCAGCATTAAAGTAGTATCAGTTTAGTAAAGTAAGGTTTTTGGGTGCAAATTGTAGATCGACTTAAGACGATATGGTTTTGGGAATACTTAACTTGTATTATACAAATGCAATACATACTAAAAAAGCTGTACGCAAAAACTATTTGCATTAAGATAAAATTGAGTTTAATGAAATACTTTTTGCTCTAGTGAAACCCAAACCCAAACCCTTTAGACATAGTTCAACCTTATATGAAATAAGCGCTATCCTTGATTGCTACTTGGGCTACCTATATCTAAAATACACGCATCATTTTCCTCGATACACCTACTGGTATCTGTCTGATAGACTAAAGATACCTACATAAATTTTATAATTGTAAAAGTACGTAGACCCCAATTGCAACAAAAACTGATCCGTTATTGTAGAAGCTAGGGTTGAAACACAACGAGACGTATACGAGACGTATTGTCCACTTTGTGAAGCAAATTCGCTTTGCTCATGATTTCTGTCACGACCTTCCAGCTTTTGCACTTAGACTATCTTGAAAAAGCCCGAGAGCAAAAAAGGATTTCCTAGAAAAGTGTTCTGAGCCTAGAAATAGGAATACCTAATTTAAAGATTCAAGATCGTAAAACAATCTTATCTTAAAATAGGTTTAGTTCATCTTAGTTTATTTAACTGCGGACTCTTATTTTATTGCACGCAGGTACATACATATTTGTTTTAAAGACTAACGTTTGTTTTGAAGCTCTAGAGATATCTTGAAATTAAATTTTGTTGTTTAAATTTAATTTTTACTGCCTATTTTTCATTATAATATGAAAGGAAATAAAGTTTTTTGCAACGACCTAGATTATAAAAACCAGCTGCTAATTGCTGCAAAGGAATGCCCACAAAAAAATATATAATTTACGGTTTTTTTTTTTTTTTTTTTTTTTTATATATTTTAGCATACAAAATAAAAAGTATATATATATATACAAATTATACTTTACGAGGACACAAACAACAAAAACAACACAAACACGACAAAACAACACAACAAACAACAACAAAACACACAAACAAGAACAACACAAACAACACAAACAAACACACAACAACACACAAACACACAAACAAACAAACACGACAAACAAACAAATGGAGACAAATAGAAGCGTAAATTTATGTATCTACTTAAGTAAGTATAGTAAGTAAAAATATTTCCTTTTATCAAACCCCATTTTCTTTTTAAGTTCAATTCTATACACCATAACTCTACTTGACACACTTTCCATAACCCATATAATTACTGTAAACGTTTCAATCGTGCATCTGGAGAGTGTTCAAGCTTTATATTATTAAAAAGTGTGTGTTTTGAGGTTAGCGAATTGTAGGCCGTTCTTGATTTTACTCATTGTGGAAAAGTTTGAAGATTTTCTGCTGAGGAATTAGGGAATGTTGAAACCTAAGTTCAATCAAGATGTTTGACGGAGTGAATTAATTACAACTCCTCGTTACTTTTTAAACGGGCTAATGCTGTGTCTCTACCGACCTTTACAGCGTCTCACGCATAAGGCACCCAACTATCAAAAGTGGGAGACAACTAGCTCAAGGATACCCCTGGGATGCGGACCTCGGCTTGGGCCGTTGCCGGGATAAGAGGATACGAGGATAAGAACTATGGCAAACTAAAGGTTCTCCTGCGTTTTTACTCGAAACTTCCGGTTTTCTCATAGAACTCTAAATTTTCCGGGATAAAAAGTATTTCATGTTGATATCGGTAATTTAAGCAATCCGTGTGTATAATTTTATCCAAATCGGTTCAGCCGTATTGGAGTGAAAGCTGCCTACATAAACATAAACAATCAGACATCGTTTCACTTTTATTTATGTGCTTATTGGTAAGGAACCCGATGGGGAAGAATGGTTCTCGAGTGGCGACCATGAACCGGAAGACGCAACATAGGGGGGCCCCCCACTCGGTGGATAGACAATCAGGTGAAAACCGCAGGGAGCCGATGGATGCAGGAGGCGAGCAGCCGCTCAAAGTGGCGGTCTGTGGGGGAGGCCTATGTTCAGCAGTGGACGTCTTCAGGCTGTCAATGGTGATGATGATGAGAGATCATAAATGTCATAAAAGCCACAAAATTTTATTTTTCTATAGGTACTTTATCTTCACTTACCATCAATCCCTACTTTTCCTTACCATCATCATCATCACCAACAACCTGAAGACGTTCACTGTTGAACATAGGCCTCCCCCACAGAGCGCCACTTTGAGCGGCTGCTCGCCTCCTACATCCATAGGCTCAGGCATCGACGGGTTATGATCCCTACTCTTGTGAATTATACTAGTTGGAAACCCACACGGACTTCTCCATTACGCTGTGAAGCTGACAGGTCACAAAAAAACACATAATTACATATCTACATATAACACCACAGAATAGATAATAGTTCTTGCGTAACACATGTGATGTGTCGTGTTTCCTTTTCATATATTTCACACTTGTTTACATGCTTGCAAACCACTTTCAAACCCACATACACTTTTTGTGATCAATAAAACTAAAACATCAACTAGCTTGTACGACAGCGTATAGAATAAGTTGTAATTTGACCACGCTCTCTCCATTTTGTACTTATTAAGTACATAATTATGTATTGTACGTACAATCGTATGTATACATATCATTGCTCGTAACAGATGCCTACGTAGCGACCGAGTTTCTGCCGCTCTACAGCCGTCACAAACAATTTTTTTCATACTTATTACCGTTATCAAAGAAGCAATAAATTGGATTGACGACGATATTTACTGCTACATTTGCATCCATTAAATTGAATAAAACACTTTTTGCGTCCATAAAAATATCACAAACATTATAATTAAATGTGGATTGCTACAAATTATCTCGTAATTAGTATATAGACACTAAGCTAATTTTAAAGCTATTGGTTTCGTAATATAAACAGCCTGTGCAAAAATATGTCAGAGAACTGTGCGGCTCAGTGGAGTTCCGTGCGGTTTTTAATTCTATGGACCAGGGTTTGAATCTCGGCTCGACTTTCCAAGTTATATGCGGAACAACAACGGTGAAAGAAAACATTCAGAGAAGACATTGACAAGAATAAAAATAAATTAAGGATATGAGTCATCCAACAACCCGAACTTAACCGGCACGATGAATTATGCCCTATACCTACTCTCTTTCTATGACAGAATCCTTCCCAAACCAGCAGTGGGAATGTCATCATGATCATCAGCCTGAAGACGTCCACTGCTGAACATAGGCCTTCCACTTTGAGCGGCTGCTTGACTCCTGCATCCATCGGCTCCTCGCGGTTCTGACCGCGCGGTTCGGTGTGAAAATGTAATGGACTGATAATGCATGCATGAAGCATGACCATACGTAGATCTGTAATATTATATAATAGAACAGTAAGTAAGTAAGATTAAGGTTCAGAAAGAGACCTCAATCACAGTGAGGATCATCAGTAGCACTTTCCTATACCTACTATAAATATCGATGGCGAGCGAAACGAAATAATTATGAACTAAAACAAGCTGCGCCCCGGGATTTCATTTGCTTTCCTATGTATTACTCCGATAGCTATTGATGTTATGGTAAGTACTACAGGTAATAAGATTTTATCTAAAGAAGCTGTGTTAAAAGATGCGAAAGCTCATCTAAGGTTCTATGACTATCGATACTTCAGAAATATCGCTACAGACAAATGATGTATGAAAATTGAGTTTAGTTGTCAGTAACAGAATCCGGATGTATAGGTACAGTAAATAAATCTTAGAGGCAAAAGCTTCGCTAGCGTGGATGGGCTCGTAGATGGTCGGCCGCGAGCGGTGTGCGCGTAGCAATTACTCTGCTGGCAGTAGCCTGCGGGGCATTCCTTAACACGGGCACTGGGGCTAATTAGCCCGCGATGAGCCTTTGTCTAACAGACACTAACGTTTCAGCTCACCTTGCCCAGTTTTTACGACGCGACCTCTACAAAAGGACGGACCCCTTTGCTTTTTTAGCACAAAGCGATTGCGTGATTTGTGACCTATAAAAGACTGGACGAAGATTGATGTTTATATCTTTTCACTAATAGTTGAGCAAATGCTTTGTTTTGTTTGTAACACAGTATGGGTTAGGAATCTTCTGGGCTTGTGCCACACTAACGTTTATTATTAGGTATATCACAAACGTAGTTTGACATCATCAATGACAACAATATTAAATGCTTGATTTGTTACGTTTTAAGGAATTTATCAGTCTCTCAATTACCTACCTATATATGTCCAGAAACATTAGTTGGATGTTACCACGGTTCATCTCCAGCAGATGTGTAAGTACTTAGTGAGCGGCGCGCCACAAACTGGCTAGTGAACAAATACCCTGGCGTGTTTGGATGTTACCGATTCATTTGTTTACCGAACGTCGGCCACCGCTCGCTGCACTCCGCTCCCAACATCTCCGAACACTGTTACGTAAACATGTCGGACACATAGTGCACAAACATCGTCTGCACTGATCGCTAAAAACAATATTTGTTCAACTACCGCCGAGCTACTTCATAGTACGTTCATCGATAACTGTCATACCGGAATGTCACTTAAAATGTTCAGACATTCCAATTATTCCGACCCACCCCAGTGAAATCATCGCGATTATGCAAAGATAGATATCTCATGGAAAATTATCATCGGTGGTAATGCGCAAAAAGCTTGTAAACAATATTTTACCGGGTGTTCCAGCTCGGTATTATGCAGATAAATATATTACCTAGATGCAACTTGTTTATATCGAATGTAAAACTGTGCGCAGAGAGTAACGTACGCTGCCGATGCGAAACAAAGAGTAGGCAAAAGTAGATAGAACACTCGCTAGCCTACAGTGTATCGCAAGGGCACGCGAAGCAGTAGAAACATCAAAGCTAAAATATGCTCATATCGCATCTGGCCTTTATCGTCAGCACTTACAGGCAGCTGTGTAATTGTTTCTGTTTTAGTATAGACAAAAACGAGAACGTGTTGATGGTGGTCATATGCGAAGTTTATTCTATGGCCGAGGTACGGTCTGGTTTATAAATAGCCTCCGGCTATGGCAGGTGCAGGCTGGCCGAGGCAGACGCGCGGACGCCGCGCTCGCCGCGAATCTGTTCGCCCGCGCCCGCGCCGACTGCCTGCCATCTCCGCGCCTGCCTTATGTTATGGCCATACCCATACCATATTCTCATCATTACTCGTTCTCAGCTAAAGCCTTTTAAAGCTAGCCCGAGGTTTTATGCCAACGATTCATTCTGGGAAAATTACCTACACATAAAATACGACACGTCAAATCTAAATTGAGTAGGAGTTTGGCATTTCTGACGTTTCTATCTATATCGTTGCATATGCGGTTAATAGCTCACGATGCAACTGACTTTATGCCCTTTTAGTTCCCTACACATTAATATTAGACCTCGTTTACTTATTTGTCGGATGAGTGCTTCTTATTCACACCCAAAGAAATGAATGGGACATTACATTATCCTTACCTATGAGGAGTTTTATTTTCACCATTGTCAGTTTAGAGCTTTCATCGTCAAGAGATGACACTCGCGTAGGTCATGTTATTTACTTTTTATCATGAATCATAAAAGTAGGATACTTTTCTATAATGAAAGGCATCCTACTTTCATGATAAAAAAATACTCAAAGGATGATTAATGAGCCCAGAGGAAATAAACCTCTTGATTTTTTTTTTTTTTTTTTTCTTTATATTTTGGCTCCACACATAGTGTATTTAGCCAGTGTCAAGTTTTGTAATTTTTCATCGTATTATGGAAATTTTCACTTAAAGTCAAGTCATAGTCACAGTCAGAGTAGTCATAGTCTAGTCTAAGTCATAATCCAGTCTAAGGCATGCCCTAGTAAAGTGGTGGCAACTTTACTAGAGGCTTCTATGGAATTTTGGAAGCAACACGAAAAACCACGTTTCACCACATTATATCACTTGTCCACACTCATGCTCGTAATTCAGCACTTAATGCGTAAAACACCACCAATTTTAAACATTAACACTGGAAAAAGCATAAGTTTTGTAAAATAATACAATGCACCGACGTGAACTTTTCCGCGTTCCCGCCAAAAACCAACTTCTTGATTATAATAATGTTTCCAGAACTGTTGCTAATGCCATCTATCGAGAGATAAATAATGCTAAAACGACATTAGGAAAACTGCTCATTATTATATACCTTTTATAGTAACACTCTTAAAAGACTAGTACTGTTATTAAAAAAGACGTTTGTTATTAGTAGCGTAGCAAAAGTTGATTACCTTCTTGACTTGACCTATTTGATTAGTTTAGATGCGGAAACATCAAGTATATTTGAGTTATAGACAGCGGTACTAAATCACCTCTCAATTCAAGGGTAGAACAATACGATATATTATAGTTTAAAGGAAGCATACAAGTTAGTTTATATACAAAAGGTGGAAGGGAAGGGACGAGTGCAGAGATCGATGCTCTGGCGCAACATATCTCCGGTTTCAGTCCTATCGCTTGGAAACAGGAAAACAGGGACAGATATAAATGGAATCCCGATCGCAATCGTGCCTGCACTGATGCTCGGGGCTTATAAATACATACCAACTTGTATGCACATATCAGGAATACTCGTTTCTTCACTGAAGAAATGACAACCTCGAGAATATGTTGCAGGCATTAAGGTTTCTACGTGGGCTGAATGGTAAATTCAAGTGTGATATTGATACATAACTTTGCAAAACATACCACGTGCTGGCTTGAATTGCGGATATTTTTTATTTATTTACAAAACGTACTTTTATGTTTTGACCTTTTTACTTGAACTTCCTTTCGTTCAAGTACAATAGGGATAGAGAAACTTATTTTTGAGGGAGTACAGGATGATGAGAGGAAATAACTTTTACCAGTAAAAGCTCATCTTTGACAGTGTTTCGTTTTGTTTTTAGAGTGAGTGGTCATGGACGTGTTATAGTTGGAGGTTTTTAAAAGAAAGAAGCCAGGATGTGTGAGATCCACAAAGGGTTATATGGGTAAAATTGGAGCTTTGGTGGGCATCATTTGGATGGCAGCAATGATAGGCGGTCGGTAGACGATAGGGCGCCGCACGTTGACGCCGCGCCGCCTGACCGTATCGCGTTACCGATACACACGGACGTTGAAGTAGACATTCACGAATCTGACTCAATATGTTCGTGAACATTTTAGCCTTGGAGCGTGGTTACGAGCGAATGAGGAATTTAATTTTTAGCAAAATCGGGATGATTTGCGATGTTTATACATTATAAATTGATATTTACAGTACTTATTTACTATTTGCATTTAGGTAATAACGAAGGAGAGTTCAATTTCCCACATGCTGCTTCAATTAGCGCTGTACAAAAATATAATAACAAAGTAGGTACTTACCTAGTAGATATTTTCTTTAAGCATAATTGCATTTATGCAATTAGTTTTATATTTTTGTTCTTTTGGTTTACAGGTTTTATCAGGTTTTTATGAAGTATCCGACGCAGGTACTTCTCTGATTTGAGTTTACGAGCATATTGCAATGAATTCAATTTAGTCACATTTTAAGTTGAATAGTAACATATGGAACTTTAAACCCATATAGTTAAGAATCAGCCCATTGTTTTAGAGTCTTATAATTATTACAAATTAAAAAAGTCAAGCACCATGAAATCAAGTTTAGTGAACAACAGAATTTGAATAAAATAAATATTGTAGAAATCATTTCTATTAGGTATCAGTATTATAATTCCAATTCAATCAGTTGTGTTGTGAATAGGTTGACTCAGTTCTCCATTCTCAGTGCCCGTGTGTGATATACTTATGTTACCGTACACGCACCCACCTGCACACCAACACTTGCGTCATTTACAACTTTAAAATAATAAAACTGGTTCCGATTGTGATCTATACGAAGGTGGATCCACGATTAATGTCCTCGCCACCACACCTGGCGAACCCCGTACTGTCAGGCGGTCAAGCTGACACCCGATACCCTGTAACCGAACCCGAATTAAAAAACACATTCCATATTCATAAAACAATGATATTAACCCAACCGGTTAAACATTTACAAGTGACATAATCAACTATAACTTGATTTACGTCGTCTGTGTAGGTTACCGGTCAAAATATTATTTGATACTCGTCTTACATTACCTACTATCGATTTGAGGTAAATAACGTTATTATATAACACACACTACATGACGTAATGATGTAACACGTAGCACAAATAGATAAAAGAAAACCGTAGTTGGTGAGGAAAAATAAGCGTCATTTATTTTTCTGTAGGTGTGACCTACACTTACATATTGGTTATTTTAAAGCTTGTTAACAAAAGGAAACGGTTATTAAGCGAAATCTGATGTTTTTCAGATTATTCATTGTCAGTTGGTTTTCCACACACGTCTCAGCCATTATGAGACATGTGTTATTTTTTAAACAAAGAGAATGCGCGGTGCATTGACCTGCCCTTATTTGGAGGAGTGCGAGACATCGCGAGGTTGGATATACACCCTGTGTGTGCGCTGACAATTTCCACGTTTGTAATGCACATGCGAAGTGTGCTCAAGGTAATTAAATCAATCTACTTATTCTAAACGTGTTCAACTGTACGTATTGACTATATATTAATAATGTCATATGGTGCCTAGTAAAATCTTGCACTTTTCAGGTTTATGTAGGTATGTAATAAGTACTTTGAATTACCAAATATTATTTTAAATAATTTTCTTATTCAGCAGGTGTTCTCTGTAAACTAATAATAAAACTAATTTCCATGCTTATTTATGCTAGTGATCCTTTAAGCAGCATTATTTTCAATTTAATGCTCGTCTATTGAAATAAATAATATTAAATTATGCCAGTAAAGCGATATGTTTCAAATCGTAGGTAAATGTAATGCGAGATGAAATAATTTTCACAGCGGGCGAAGCCGACTCAGTTTTCTTAATTAATTATTTAATTATTCGAATATATTATGTTTTGGTGATTTTAGCGAATCTGCGATGGCCACGCTACGCAATCGTTATTTTTGGATAGATAATAAAGAATATGAACGGTCTATTAGCAAAGTTGAAAGGAGCCTGGCGGGCAGGTGTAGCGCGACGCGACTTGTTCGCTCTGAGTATCATGTTTCACTAGGTTTCACATTAGGAAATTTATACGACTTCTCATATGACTACTGACTGTTAATTATAGTTATTGTTTTATTGACGAGATAAATTATTATAATTATTAATCGATTCCGAGAATCGACTGCAAAACAAGGTGATTCATCCACGTTTATTTCGCCGAGGCGGGCACAGATGCGCGCTCGCACCGCGGGGAATGTTGATTAAATTAAGTGACATTTCATTTTAATTCATCGACATAAATCTCGAACATTACGAGGGCCATTATCGTAGCTCGCAGCGCACAGCGCAGGTGCCGCGGTGCCGCGCTGCCTCGCCACTATAGGTACCCGACCCGAGCCAAAGGTCTCGCCAAACGATAAACGCGACTGACACAATGTCTGCTATATCTGCCACTCCGATATATACCATTATTAATATATTATGACACTTTCTGTACATTTATTTCTATCTATCAAACTGTTGTTTAATTTATTCTCGTGGGCTATTTTATATGTAAACACTCTCGTTATCTTTATCTGTTGTCACAATATTCGCTACTAAATGCAAAAGGACCATGTATAATAATGATTGCATAAATTGAAATGGTCCCAGGTCGAAATCTTGAAAAATCCCAAAAGTGTATGATGTAAAACACTGTCAGCATAACAGCTTTTTGTAATTTCTAAGACAAATTTTCATAAAATACTAGATATATTTATACCTCTATAGTTAGATTTATATATGTACAGAAAGATCTTATGCAATTTAAATGTGAGTGGGTAAAGTTGAGAATGGTCGACCTTATGAAAAGCTTTATCTGAATCTATGCAAATATATCTATATGTATTTGTCCTATTAACCTTTGATTTTTAGCTCAATTTAAGGTTTTATTGGGCTGACACGAAATTTTATCTCCATACAAAATACCAAGCCCAGTTTAAATGCACTACTCCCACCCAGGCGCTGTCACTTTTCCATGTCCACTTCATATGTTTCCAAGTATATTGTTTGTCAATATACTACATTTAATTTTGCATAAGCGAAGGAAATATTACGAGGTACGAGGCAGGTACGGAGTGCGCCGGGTGCGGGGTTCCTTCGTGCGATTCCATTTTGCAATACAATCAACTATGATACTAGCCGCCACACCTTATTAACATAAATATTTACGACTGCACAGTAAATCAACACATTTATGCGTGTGCTTTACACATTTGCAAATAACGTACGGTTGTTAATCGTGTGATTAAATTAAACATTAAAATATTAGTAGTAATGTTTATACAATACAAATCATTGAATACCTATACGGTAATAAATCTATCAATGCAAATGACGAATATCTTATTTCTTGTAGGTATAGGAGCAAAGTGCACAGACTAAGTGCACAAATTCATTATCATATCTTGCTTTTAGCTTTGATTTTTTTTTATTGAAGACACGACCGTGACCGGGCTGTATGCTCCTATTCACAAACTTGCAATAAGTTACGCTCCACTAAAAATTCTATCACAGAACAAAAAGTAATTTCTATAGATGGAAATAGTGCACAGAGAAATGTGTGGTCCAAAAGAGCAGTGTCTGATTTGGTGACACCAGTGCATACGCAGTGCAGTAGCCGACCTTGCGGGTGCGGCGACGGCATCGACGCAGGCGCGGGCGGTGTCGGGTGTCAGCCGCATAGCTGCCGGTCGCTGCGCGTGCGGTTCAGCCCCGAGACGGAATGCCCCCCTCATTCGATAGCTGGACAACATTCGATATACTCCCGATGACATTTCTTACATGCCTTCGAATCAGCCTCTGTGACTAGAAATTCCAATTGATTTAGTTTCTCGGGAGACCCTATACCCGGTTCTACTTGCCGCTATCGACCCTCGACATCCGTGTCGGTTTCACAGAAATGCAATGATGTTTCCACTTTTAGTTTAGTCTTTCACTCGGTATATTTAGCTTTGTCACTTTGTTGGAAAGTTCAAAGTCAAAAGTTGCTAAAACAGTAGTTATAGTATAATGAGACTGAATATAAGAGAAATCCAAAATCTAGTTTAAGCATTTTCCAATGTTTGTACAAAGAACCCTTGACCCAGTGAACGTTTATTGAAACACAGCAATAAAACTAAACTACTCGTAACATTCCTAAAACTACGTTCACAAGTCGTGTACATCACGATAATTGCATTAAAGCAACCAAAGTTCCCGCTAAGGCTTAAAGTACAGCCCACTGGCTGACTTAAATTACCATAGCTATTACTGGAGTTAACCTAAAGGTAAGCTTACTGACAGCGCACGTGTACAATGACACCAATCCTTAACTGACAAAATGCAGCTGTTATTTATGTATCCACTGCTATTAATAACTTCACTGGATGTAATAACTGCTTCAAATGATATACGACGTTCACGTCCTTAGATAACGGACTGCAGCCACGCAGTCAGGCTAAGGGCTTCAGGGCCAATTAGCCTCTTCTACTCATCAAGAACAGAGTTCTAGTTATATTATTCAAAAGACAAATCGCATAAAACTACTTTTTCATTATTAGGTATGTGTTTACAAATACAAATACAAATACAAATTTCTTTATTGTTTCAGTATAAAAGATACACATAATAAGTTACAACCCTGCCCTCTATGCTTTAGTATAAACTGTGTTGCAGGGGGCAGTGTCTTCCCTTAAGGTACAAATAATTTTAATACATGATTTAAAGATCATGGTTTTGTTACTTTGCCCATTTGAGAGATAGTTAATACTGTATCTATAAAAATTACATTAGTAATAGGAGGTATTTGAAAATTAAACCAAAGCTTTAAAATCTCTAGATAGTAAATATGTAAATAGAGATTAATAAAGAATTATTGTTGTGTCATACTTTATTTCTATACAGAATAATACAAACAAGGAACTTAATATCCATACAAACAGTAATGACCTAAATATAGGCAGATAAATAAAGGTATTTCTACAAATTATATTAGATCCACACTAGACCACCAGTCACGTGAATTACCATAAATTAACGCATTGTACCCAATCATGGTACAGAACTGAAAACTAATTATGAAATTAATAGTCATAGAATCTTTAAGCTCCCCTGCGACCTCCGTATTGGACCATAGCTACGCATCTGATTAGTAACCATTCTAATTGAAACCTGACCTGACAAACTAGAACTGTGAATATTATTATTGCCGTTTGAACTAGTTATGTCTGTAATTAGACAAATGTTTAACGCAATGGATCTCATTGCATTTAAACCGCGGCGCGCGGGAATGATAGAGACACTGTTGACTGCATCTAAAGAACTTGAAAATGTTAGGCATACTAGCTAAGAGAATCATCCCAGCTTTTATGATGTCAGCTTATTATTTAGCTGTAATTTCCATCTTTGGTTTGCTTTTGCGCAAATACTCATAAAGGCCTTTGAGAACATTTACGGGATTCCTAGTATGAGGCTTGTGTATTGGCCATGGCCAGTGATGACTTATGACCATATGACACTGAGGCGTGGTGCCTTACTGTTTACTTCTTTGCTCGATGTTTAGTAAAGTCGCGTAGAGCTAGTTAATGAAGGTCTATGGTCAGGTTTTCTTGTTTGATATAATCCGGAATGACGAAATTGGCATGAAAACTAAAGCCACCGACTTAGCTCTCAAAATTAGTAGGTACCTAAGTTGGCAATGGGCAATAGAAAGGCTACTTCGCTCGCAGAACTGTCATGATGGCAAAAAAGGATTCTCGAGTGGTAGCCGCGGACCGAAAGACGTAGCCTAGGCCACAGCCCACCGCTAGGTGCATGGATGGTCAACACCATGGGGAGGCCTTTGCATGCAAGAGAGAAGCCGTTCCAAATGACGGTCTATAGGGGAGGCCTAATATTCAGCAGCGGATATGTCCACACTAATGATGATGATGATGATGATGATAACGTAAGATTTTTAATGGTTGCCAAAATTGTATCATCATTAGTGTGCCCCTTTATTTAAAAAAGGGATCACTAAACTAAATAAATAGAACCTTCCGAAGAATGAATTTGCCAAAACTGGAAAGGTTAAGTAAGTATCTCATTATTATTACCGATCAAAAGCACTCTACTATTATTATTTTACCATATTTTATGTTAAAATTACGGTTCTAGATAATAATGTCCATGCCACTCCTGGCTATTGCTTTACATAAATATAAGTAAATAACGACGCGACTATAGTGCCTGTTATCTATTAACTGTGCTATTATAGTGCTTCAGCTGTATAACCTGCCAGTTTGAATCTATTTTTAGCCCATGCACATTCTTGGTCTGACTTCCAACCGCAAGCGATAAATAATGCAAATTGAGTATTTTGCATTGACATACTGACTGAACTAGAAACAAAGTAGACGTTACTACTACTGAGTGTACGATGGCGAGTTGTAAATTCTAGGCAAATTGATTTTCTCAAACGTGTTTAATCGTTTCGGAGAATGAAAGCTATCTTACCGTTGACATGCGTAGGGGAAGGTGGGGGGATACCGGATAGTTAAGGAAAAACATCGTCAGACATCACAATGTAATATTTTTTAAAAATCAACATCAGTTATTAATGATATATTAGGCATTACTTTGGCAAGAAAATATTTGTTTGCGATTATCTTTCGATTGAGTAGAACAAGACATCTTTTTCGAAAGAGGTTGCTATATGCCACCGTTTCTGTCTCTAACGGGTGACTGCATGTGGTGGTCCTCGACTGTGGCGAAACATCTTATGAGCGGGTGTTTGTCCATTCTACCATTTCATTGTGCATTTGATTCACTCCACCCAATTTAACTCGTAATTTAAAATTATTTTTTTTTGCTTATTATTGGTATAATTACTAATACGTGGCAAGATGTGAATAAGTATTTGTAAAGATATTAATATTATATAAGGATACGTGTGGTTTGCCTTTAAAATCCATTTCATGATAATACTTAATATTTGTCATACTGCAACTTCGTAGCTTAAGAAGCACATATCCTTTAAATTCAAGTTTAGGTACTTCTATGAATCACTTACCCACCTATAGTAATAAAACAACATACAGTAATCTAAGAAATTTATGAGATAATTTTATACCCATAATAAATTAAGCCATCAAAATCGTGACCTGTTGGAAAAGGGTGACAAGTCGCTCCCATCAGGTAGGTGCAGGTACCGTCACGTCTAAACTTCAGATAACTTCGTTTAAGGCCCCAATAACTGCGGTGCATCGATCGATCATTAGAGCTTTGTTTTTTTGGCGGTGACAGGACGTGGCCCGAGGTAGTTGTGGATCTTATATCTTCGCTCAACATCGGGCCATTCGTCATGCTGTCACAGCGACAGGGCACTGAGGAACAATCAAAGTTACCGCTGATAACAACGATGGTCACTTTCCCACACCATGCGTAAGCTGGTCAAAGCTGTACAAATTAAGAGGACCGTCTCGGCATTTGAAATTGTTATTGCTATCGCTCTGATAATGATATGTGTGTGCGATAGAAACAATAGAGCCCGTGAGCAAAACCTGCACATTTTAGCGTTTCGGGGGAAATGGTTTTTGACCCTCTAAATCTTGTTAAAAACTTTTGGTGCTTACACATCTGGTTTTTTTGAAAACATGTTAGTATGTCATATAATTTCGACGCAAAAAACTCGTAACTTTAGGTGGCTAAAACTACGAAGATAGGTTTTGTGAAAATCCAAAGCAGAAAACGTACTAGCGTAGTTTTCACTGTGTAGACAACATTATAAAATAATCATTGAAATTGGATAACATTTAATTGTATAAAAACGTTGGCGCTGTTTGTATGGAATACAAACAGCTCCAACACTCTCGGGTATAATACTCTCGTCACAGATAATATGATACTCTCTCGTCTTAACAGCATGGCCGAAGTTTAAATACGCAACATACGCGTAATAAACGATAAATTTAACGGTTTTATGCTTTTATTGCAAAGTAGCCAGGTCCAACGAGAGCATATCAAATTGGTAATATTCGAAGTGACTATAAGTTGGTTAATTACGAAATGTAACACACAGGTTTTTGCTTAGAGAAGCTTTATAAGTCTGTGATGTCTCAGAATAACGTGCGCAGTGCAGTATCGCGAAAAGTTTAACATCAAAAGATATTTTTGAGAATGAGCAGGTCCAGTAAATTAGCACACGTAATGATCACCAACATATAATTTATTATATTAAAAAGGGCAAAATATAGAAAAACGCACATCAAATCTTCCAAGGTTACTAGAATAGCAGTGAATTATTGACAGAGAACAAAATCCTATTATATATCAAAAACACTTTAAAAATAGAAAGATAAAAAGTAAAACTAAATATAAAGTAGGTTTGTTGGTCCGCAACAGATATCAAAATAAGGTTATTGCAGTAAATCAGGGTTGCCATCTCCAAATGTTGAAATTCAGGATTTGAGAGTAAAAAATACCTGGACATTTCGTATTAAAAACAGGACGCATTTTATGAGCAGAAAATTAATGCGTGTTTCCGTTTTTTTGTGTGTATCATAGAGCTTAGCGTTCGTAGTTTATAGAGTTCCATGCAGCGCTGAAACTTTTATGTTATGCGCGGCCGTGGCGCTTACCATCAGTTGAAAGACTGATGTGCCTAATTTGTTTAAACTAAATAAACTGTTGTAATATCGTTAAGAAAAGCTACAGATCTTTTCATTTGAATTTCCCGTAAGTATAAGCTCATTTTTCTATGTTTCTCATTTTCAATTATAGTCATATAAATTTAATTCATCTCTCATATTGCACAAGATAGGTAGGTAACCTGCCTGCCTATTAATTTCGATGAAAACTGGAACACTGAAAGAGTACTGCATAATAGGTACCTACCTACTATGAACTCAGATATTCAGGTTTCATCGAAATTAATTTAAACAGGGAGAATCAAATAAAGCTATTAGTTCTTTGATAATGGGTAGGTACCTATCTTACGCAAATATTTTCAAACTAGCACACGGTTTCGCCCGCGTTTCTCCATTTAATCTTTGAATATTGGACACCCTTAGGGGTTGAATTTTCAAAAACTTTTTCTTAGGTACGTACTACACCCCTACACAAAAAAAGGTAAGTAGAGGTAGAAAGGTTCCTCCAAATATTAAATCTATAGGTCTAGCAGTTTGGTCTCTACATTTTCTGCTCGTTAGTTAGCCACCCATGACCAAGGTTACGTTATACAAAATTACAGAGAACAGATTTCCTGTATTTTTTGTAATAATTGCCAATGTGACGTTATTAAGCAATATTAGGTAGCTCAGAACTTAAAGTACATATAACAGATTTGTCAACTCTGAGATTGATGTTAAGCGTTATGCTTATTTCATCATTAAACAATAATAATTCAAACACATTTATATAAAATGACACGGGAATATTTGCAGAAATAATAACTTATCAGCGAGAAGTTGTCGAAGACCAGTATCCACTGCTATACCACTTAAATGCTTGTCGCGTGAAGCTTTACATGACGATCACATGTCGTTGATCATTCTTATTTGTTTCCTATTAAGGTTTATTATGGTTTGTAGTTAAATCTCGTCGATGGAAAAGTTTTTTTTGTGTTTGCGTACGTGAGATTATGAAGGCAAGTTTTGCATACCTCAGGCCATGATCATAAAATACAATACATTACGAGCGAACCAACGGCTCCCGAGTTACGTGATACTCAATTTTAAAAGAATATCAATGAATATCAATAACTATTGCACACCTTCATGTTAATTAACCTACTCATTAAACTCTTGTCCTGATTTTTTTGAAAAGTTAACCCAAATGTTCTATGCGCTAAATGACACAGCGAAGCTGAGAAAAGTTTATACTTGCCTATGCGAGAAAAAAAAACAATTAATACTTAATCTACTGAAACGTATTACAATAAAATTTTGATTTATGGGAAGGAAACCATGACGATCTATTCACCTTTTATCGTTATGTAAATGCTGGCTATTAAGTACATTAAAAGTAACTAAAATTAATGCGAAGGTTTCAATTGCCTTGGGCTGGTGCTGCAAATCGCAAAAACATAAAATAGCTAAACCCACGTTTCTAAATTATGCTAATTCTGTCAGCCGGTTTATTTAAAATTCTATATGTTAAAGTTACCGTTCAAGTACGTAACCACAAGCATAATCCTGCCTCTATAAGACTACAATTCAAACGAGTTATGTTAGTACTTAGTACTAGTAGGTACTGCAGAAACAGTAAAACAAATAACGGCGGCTTTACAGAATCAAAAGGAAAGTAATCAAAATTTATGTTACCTATTTGAATTTATCTACATCGGAGACCGCAACTGTTTTTGTCATAAAACATGATTTGAATTGAAATAGGGAGAAAGGGCAATACATAATATATATCTACATATCTATTAAGGACCCCCTACAGCCATCGGAATGCATGTAGTATACCCGTCAGATACGCTCATTCATCGAGCGCATCATAAACGACACAAATCCAATCCTAAAACATCGTTATCAGTGTTCCCACTCTAATCTCAAAGCAATAAAATTTCGATGGGTTGAAGAAAAACTGGGCAGGTTCGATAACCATAAATTTGGGCCGAAACGGATGGGACAAATTTTTATAATGGGTCTCCCCCATTTGGGCGCTGAGTCGCGTTAATGACAGGCTAACAGTTTGTTTTAACATCATTATAGGAGCGTATCGGACATTCCATCACGGGTACCTGCACTGGCACACAACACCCGGCGAGCTCGACACATGTCCACTGTTGCGCTTGCCTCGATACATGCGCTGATAACGACAGATTACCACCGATCCTTATCTTACGAACTTCATTTAGAACAAATAACGCGTTAGAACTTAACCCCAACGCTTGAACATTTCTGTCCTTTTTTGATTTGTCCTTGTTAGCGCTCTGTCTCATTGGTATTTCCACGCAGTCTGATAATAGTCGCATCAACAATTCCGTTTGTGGAATTGTATATCACAAAATAACAATTGATAAAGATTTGCGTAGATCCATATTCCAGGAAATTTAAAAACCGCAATCACATCCTCACAGCTGACATATGGACAAGGACATACAGCTATCTACTGCAGTACCTACAGCTATCATGATGTCGAACATAAATAGAATTATTCAACATATTTTTGTTCTAAAGTATAATAATGATCACATTAATAATTATGGATGATTTATAACCTTAAGTTTTGGTGGCATGCGTTGTTACAATGTAAAGTAGGGTTGCCTCTCAGGAGGGCTCGGTTCATATATCCCATGCCATATATCCTGAAGACAGCTACATGCATTCACAATTAGCTTATCTTGGGTTCTGCTGCTCCTTACATCACGCGACAAATATTCGTGATCGTTTTGTGACCAATCGCTTCAGAAATTTCTTTGAGATATTATATGCGTAAGGACACCGTAACGTTATAAATTAATGTTTTGTGACGTGGCTGAAGTAAATAACAAAATACAATTATTTATTGTGTTATTTATTTCGGTTCGATTTTACCCGTGTGGCATTTCATAATAACCTTTAATTCCACATTAAACACCTTTAGGGTTTAATTTTCAAAAAAAAACTCTTCATAAAAAACTCTTACTACCTACCTTAATAAACTACACCATAAACCCTGGAATTTTTACTTTTATAAACCCACTACTTAGTTTAAGCTCCGGGTTGAGTAGGTAAGTACTTATTACCTGTCAGTCATTCATGCAGTCAGTCAGGACTTGCTCTTTTTAGGATACCTACATAAAACCAATAGCTTTATAACTACTACTTACTTATAGAAAATGACTACCTACGTACTATATCAGTTTATACTTAGGTAAATACGATCAATACGATCACACCTATTTATAAATAAGTATGTTTACAATTTCTCATTTTAGTGCTTCCAAAAACATCAACGTCATTAGCTATTATTTATGAATACTCTTTTTATCAATAAAAACGCATTAAAATGCTAAGTAACAGCCGAACCATAAAGAAGATTGCATCCAGAAACAAAACCAAAAGGCGTTGATTTTAATTGATTTTAGGCGAGCAAGAGCGGTAACGTAAGAAATTGACATTTCAATAGCAAAAACGAAAAGCTTGCGCGCGCGCATCCTAAATGATTTAGCGCAGAGACGCAGCCACAAGCACAGGTTCCCATGGGAAAGCTCCTGCAAATATTGACACTACAGAAACATGTTTATATGCACTTAATGCATCGCTCAACTTTTTTACATTTTATTTGTTTGGAGCGCGCGAGGCAGACGGTACGTCGGCCTCTTGTTTAAGTTGTTTTTGTCGTAATTCCGTATAACAGGTAGTGTCTAATGCCTGCTATATGAGTGTTAATTCAACGTAACGCTCTTTGTGATATCGGATATTAAAGGTTTGGATAATATCGTGTCTCTCTTTCCCTCTCGTAGGTTTATCATAATTATTACAATGTATTTTTTTATGTAAACGAATGACGTGACAAGCTAGTCTTTCGCGTGTTAAGCGTCACTGCTGCCCATAACAGACGCAGTGTCACACGGACGGAACGTTAAATTAAAGTTTCGCGTGACACTGCACTGCGTACGTCACCCTGAGACATAACACAGTCCAGTTATAAGATTTCAAGACTGCGGGATTAGATCATAAAGTCTCGTTTGCCCAGTAATTTTACTAGCTACAATACCCTTCAAACCGGAACACAGTAGTGCTTGCACACTACTGCTTGGTGGCAGAATAACTGGCAAAGCGGTGGTACCTACCTAGACGAAGTCCTGCCACCTAGTGAAAAATGTAATAAAAGCTCAATTCTGCTCCAGCAATGGCAATGTAAATATAATAGAATGGTGCAATGAGGGAGTTTGAAGTCATAATGTGAAGTATCAATCCCACAATAAAAAATCTACTGGCTACCTTCGCTTAGAAATAACATGCTCATGTAGATTTTCTATTAACTCTAATTTTCAAGTTATGTACCTATCTATAACTTCCACAAGTCAAAAAGGCATCGATTCGGGTACCGCATAATTACAGATCACTTATAATACAAGAAATAGAATGGCATTTGATCTACGAAAACCAATTTAGCCAATAAATGGGAGAGGCCCGAGGCTGGTTAAAGAGGTTTTTTGGGTCCCACGTTTTTGATATTGGGCTGCGACTGTTACACCGAACCGTAACTTCTGCTATGAAACTTATTAAGCTATAAATATCTCGCTAAACAAATTAACTGTTTAATTCTTAAGAGTTTTCTAAATATCCACTTTTAAATATCTGTTAGTATTAATCACGTTGCTTTGACGGTAGGGTCATGGATGAGTCATCTAGTAATTGTAATGCCAGGTAAATTCAAAAAATGTACGCACTAGATACTAATGTATGTATATATATGCCAAGAGCGCAGACTGGGTAGGTACACCTAATGAGTAAATTAAAAGGATGGCAAATAAAAAGATGAAGCGAAAAGGCGGCATTCTATGGACCTTACAAATGGACACGGTGTGACCATTTCTATCAATTTGTGGTCAAAATAATGGGTCAAAATTACGTGTTGTGTCCTTGCCGTGTCCATGTGGGAATGCGCAAGTTATTGCGTCACGTCCCCTCTAATTACGTGTCGATGTGGATGCACAAATTATAGCCTGTCGGTGGAACAAGGGCCAACCAATTCTCATGGAATGACTTTGATATACTTTCGGTCTAATCATTTCGTGATACGTTTTTAGGACTGGCAGTATGATGATTGATTTTTGATTAGATTTTATGAGATTTTGCTCTGAGATATTGTACTGCAAAACAAATATCTATACAATAATATCCAACAACAATGCAGCTAATAAATGTTTCAAAAATAGTTACATTGAATGAACATAAATAACGCTTGTAGGTACAACCTTCCAATTGGTTCCCAAATATTTAACTAAATAATAATAAAATATTTTATGTTTAAGACATCAAAATCAATTATTATGCTCGAAGTGGACCTATTCTTTGAGTTATTTATCATTATGATCTTGATCACAAAAGGACAACAACACGGAATAACTTATTTAAGTGGTTCATGGGATAGTGGCTCTTATCTTGGGAGGAGGAGATGCGCGTATTCTGTAGGATGGCCGGCCGATGCTCGGAGCGATTTCGATTTGGGATACATGAAAGCGTGCAAAGGATTTGGACTGTTTACGACTACGTGGGTGGTTGTGGGCGTGGCACATTTTATCCCTTTCCCTCACATGGTACTTCTCTATCTCCATCGCAACACCGGCCGCTCCCACAGGACCTTTCTTGTTAACGTATTTTTTGTTCCTCTCAACTCGCTTTATGGAATGGTCAGGCGAGCAAATATTTACTCACGATTTTCAAAATCTTGTTTTCATACTGCCGGTCCTTAAAGTAAAGATGATGACTTGTTACTTTGTTATTTTTGGGGTTTGTTTCACTTAAGATAAGTGCTACTCCCAAATAAAGGCATTCCATTAAATAAATTTCGTTTATGGCATCAATAAGTAATGTGTCAATTCCAATAAATCATGTAAAAACAGTACCTAACCGTAATTAACAAAAATGGAAACAACAGAGTTTCTCACGTTTGCTTCGCAGGTTGAAGATGTAGGAACATCAATTTTCTCCCTAAATAGTGGGCAATTATTGTTTATACTGGTAACTATTAGTGTATTGGAATTCCTGTGAGATTAATTGATATGGTCGTTGGAGAGAGGCGGAGGCGAGACGAGGGTGAGGCGGACCTCACACGCGCGGCCGAGGCGGCTGCGCCTGCTGATTAAGAAATTATCCTCTTTCCAACTAACGACCACCATAACCCAGGACGCCTAATTGGTGGGTGCTATCGTGGTATGACCAAAGTCTGACGTGAATGAGGAATAGGTACAGCTGGGAATTTCTTAGCTTGGGCGAAAGTTCGAACGGGGTCCTTATACAAATTTTATCATATTGAGTAACCTAATCAAAATTTCGTCAAACTGTGGAATAAAATTGTAGGACGTGCATGCCAACCAAATAAGATCAGTTTACTAGTTTTAGTAGCGTAGTAGTTAGTTTAAAAAATAAAAGCACATTGCCCGTAAAAAAAAATAAGATCACGGCTTAAGTGTTAAAATAATAAGTGGGATGTTTGGGTCATATTGCGAAATGAATAAACCATTTTCAAAGCTTCTTCGAACTTTTAGAAAAACATCCAAGTAAATAATAGCTACTTAACTAAGTAGTAGTGTACTTATACCTAAGTAGGTACCTATAGGTATTCCACATAACGACTTCTCTAGTAAGTAGGTATAGGTAAATTTGTAATGTAAGTTAACTACCCATCACTGACTGCACTGTAATGTAAATTAATTTTTTTTTCTTATAGTTTGGCTCCACATAGCCAGTGTCAAGTATTGTAGTTTTTGTCGTATTATGAAATATTTCATGTAAAGTCAAGTCTTAGTCACAGTCAGTCAGGGTAGTCATAGTCCAGTCTAAGTCAGGTAGTCATAATCCAGTCTAAGTCATGCCCTAGTAAAGTAGTGGCAACTTTACTAGAGGCTTCTATGGAATTTTGGAAGCAACACGAAAAACCACGTTTCACTACATTATATCACTTGCCCACACTTATACTCATAATTCAGCACTTAATGCGTAAAATGCCACTAATTTTAAACATTAACACTAGAAAAAGCATAAGTTTTGTGAAATAATACAATGCAACGACTTGAACTTTTTCACGTTCCCGCCAAAACTCCCGTAAATTAATTCTTAGCAACAATATACACAATATATAGGTACTATAGCTACACATAGGTAGATATAGTTAGGTACCTAATACCAAAATTGCGTAGAATATATTGTATAGAAAACTTACAACTCAACAAAGTACTTAAGTGAGTACCTACTAGTTTACATCCAAGTTATAAAAAGGTGATTGATTGGCAGACCGTATCCTTTCAGCTATCAGGGTGTGTTTAAACTGGCCATAAGATATCTTTTAAGCGTAACATTAGTTCAGCGATATTTTTGTTTTTGAATTATTAAAAAATTTGTGAAAATTGAAATTTCCCCCGTTTTGAATCTCAAATAACCGATTCTGCAAGTATAGGAGTAAATGATATCTCTTTAAAAAGCCATTAAAAAAACTCTTTTTTGTCTGTATTTAGAAAACTATGGTTAATCATGATTTAATTTAAGTGTCAGTAGAGTCATTAGAGTTTCTTGTATGCAATTAAAATCAAAACCTATTACGTAACCTGTAATTTCAGAAATCAGTGATTTAGGGTCCAAGACAGGGAGAAATTTAAATTTTCACATAACTTTAAATATATTGAAAAAAAAACACTGAACTAATGTTACGCTTAAAAGGTAGCATAAGACCTTTTTAAACACACCCTGAAAGGATACGATCCACGAATCGATCACCCTGTATAAGGCATGAAAAACAAAACCAACTACTTATATAAACATTCAAAACATTCTCAAATATGTATTTCAAACTATTTTAGTAGATAGTTCTAAGAACAGCCAACCTCATGATTATTATATTAATTATTATCAAAATACACCAATAAAACTATACAATACCTACATTTCTGTTCTATAATATTGATACATCGTGATCATCGTGATAATAAAAACTTTATTAGATGATTATTTTTATCATGATGTGAGCTTTAGGCATTAATTTATTAGTATAATTTATACATATCATTAATTTTTATTATAAGCATAAATAATACGAAGTAATTTAATACTTAACACCTGTGCCATAAACGTATGAAGAACACAATTGGCTCATTATGTCACGAACTCACTACACTATTATGAGGGAACGTTCATAGAAAAGACATCAACGCGCTACGCGAGAAAATTAAACGCGCGTTTTTGTATACCAACATAATAATATTTATATGTACTTCATCATCATTATCCGCTTTTTGCGTAGGTGCCTATATACCTACTGCTGAATATAGGCCTCCAATATATTATCTGTAAACATTTTATTGGACGGTAAATCTATTTTTTTTAAGCAAACTATAAGCCACCGCACCTTAGGGTAAGCATAATTATATTACAATTGCATACCACCTAAAGTGCTTCTGGAAATTTCCTCAAAGGGACAATTAGGAAAATTATAGATAACAAGGCAGGCGGTATTAGTGTTCCTTTATTCTTTTACAAAAAGCTGGTCGACTTAATGAATGTATTGGAATTTTTCAATAGTGCTGTGTATACTGTGCAGTGAGTCATTTAGACAATGAATCACGATACGTTAACCGCTACCTTCTAACGTTTCACTGATAAATATGATAACATTAATGTTACACCAATTGTGTGCGAAGAAAGGGACCGTAAAGCCCATTCTAAATTAGTTGCCGTTTAAGCAGAACTCAACTTTAATCCCGGTGCGCTAAAGTTTCTCACGGCGCAGACGAAAGGAGATTGGTGGCAGAAGCATCTTTTCAGATGCCGCTCCCTCACGCTAACTGGACAATGCTGATTATCTAACTCACAGAGAAAAACACAAACAGCCCTTATCGATATTACGCCTTGGAGAAAAAATGTGACAACGGAACGCTAGGGAAAGTTAACAGGTACCTACACAACTTACACACAGACTTGCTAAAGCATTTTAAAATTGCAAATATTTGGATATTTGAGTATGTTACTGCTGTATGTTTTCTTGGAAAATCTGCTATTTTATTAGTTTTTTCTGAATGATGTCATATTTGCAGCAAAGGTAATATGAGATTGAAAATAAAAGCGTTGAAAAATAAGTGTCTGGTTTAATTAGTAACATGAGAAGTTGTACGATAAGTTTGCCCGATGTAAAAGCGATGATATCATAATTTAATTAGAATTGATTTGACTACATCATTAAAATTCGATTCCATTAATTTAATTAAAATTAATTCGATAAGTTATGTTCTTTTTATAAGCCGTATTAATTACATCTCAGGATACATTAATAAGATTATTTCGAAATCGAGATGTCTAGATTTACATGATACAACTTCACTCGGTGGTAGGACTTTTCTGCAAAGTTCGTCTAGGTAGGTACCACCACTTTGCCAGTTATTCTGCCGCCAAGCAGTAGTGTTTTTTTTTTTTTTTTTTTTATGTAATTAAATGACGTGACGAGCTAGTCGTTCACCTGATGTTAAGTGACACGGCCGCCCATAACAGTTGCAGTGTCACCCGGAACTTTAAAACAATAAAGTTTCGCGTGACACTGCACTGCGCACATCATCCTGAGACATCACCCAGTCCAGTAATCAGATTACAAGACTGAGTGATCAGATCATAAAGTCTCATTTGCCCAGTAATTTCACTAGCTACAATGCCCTTCAAACCGGAACACAGTAGTGCTTGCACACTACTGCTTGGCGGCAGAATAACTGGCAAAGCGGTGGTACCTACCTAGACGAACTTTGCAGAAAAGTCCTACCACCTAGTAAAAGGACAAGAGTGGCAGGAGTGTGCAAGGACTACTGTGTTCCGGTTTGAAGGGTAATAAAGTAGCTAGTAAAATTACTGGGCAAATGAGACTTTATGATCTGATCTCGTAGTTTAGAAATCTTACAGACATCACACAGCCTAGTAAGCTGTGTGATGTTCAGTGGGTCTAGCAAAAATACCTTCCATTAGCGTTAACGCTAAACGATAACCCAAAATGTATGGGAATGACATTACCTGCGGTAAACTTTTCCACAGCTAATGTCATAGCTAATATCATTCCCATACATTTTGAGTTATTGTTTAGCGTTAACACTAATGGAAAGGTTTCTTTGATAGACCCCGAGGATGACGTGCGCACTGCGTAGTGCAGTGTCTCGTGAAACCTTAATTAGAGTTCCGAGTGATACTGCATCCGTTATGGGCGGCCGTGACGCTTAACACCAGGCAAACGACTAGCTCGTCACGTCATTTGTTTAAATAAAAAAAATTAATACAGCGGTTATCAGTCCTTTGAGAAACATGGCAAGCGCCACTACCACTTCAACATTATAATACATTTGAACTTGCGCAACGGTAGGTATACTTTCCCCAGACCCACAAAAACCTAACCATTTGAGTTAAAAATACTCAATAGATGACGCACTATCTAAAGGCGGTCATTTTGTTTAAACATTTCATCGCACTAAAGTTAAGGTTGTTAAGGGCTGTCACTCAGGGTGGTGGCGCTAACTCACTGCCTCACTAAAAGCCTTTGTGACCAAACTTTAGCGCCACCATAAAAAAAGTACCGTCGGAAGTAAGCATACAAAGCGAATACCAAAGAGCAAAAACTGCGGAAAAAAACTGCATAATGCGGTCGAAGCAGTGTGGCCACTCCATCGGTCTTGTAAAATTTATAACAGCTCTATTTTAAGCTCTATTTTGTTTACCTGCTTGACTCCAGTTTATGCTGTTCGGTTAATTGGAGGCATTTGACGATGACTTATTAATTTATTGTGCGCTGTTTTTAGAGGTGCTAAAATGCTTTTCTTTTGTTTTTATTGGTCTCCTACGTTTTGTGCAATATTACATAAAAGAGGTAGAGTCGTAAAGTTTTATTAAATCACGTAAGTGGACCGGAATGTAGTCAGAAAAAGTGCGTAAACAAAGTCTTTATAAAGTTCTAAAGTAGACCTACCAAGTTATTAAAATAAATATAGCATTAGTTTATCCATAGGATATAGATAGTAAAGGTTGGATGAGACATCATTATTATGCAGAATAATACGAGCAATGATTGGAAAAGCTACCTCAGAAAGAAGTTTGCATGAAAAATAGTTTCTTCAAATGATAGTTAAATATGTATTTCTATGTGAGAAAAACCCTTGCTTATGTATATTCTAAGTAAAAACGTAGGTAGGTATAAGTGGATCAGTGTCGTGAATCATTCAAAGGCGAAAATAATTTCCCAACGTTTTTTAGAAAAACCTTATGTTCATTCAAATTACGTAGGTAGTAATATTCATTTTTCTAATTAATTTAAGGTTAGTTTTTCTAGTTAATTAATTAGTGAGACCCAGCTCCAAAAGCTTACACTAGGTTAGTCAGAAGATCTCGATAACTGAACTAGGGACCTACTTTTTAGTTGAAACAGATAAGAAGGATACCGGGGTTTCCTTTCTTTACGCTTTTGCATTTTAAACTAATGACTGTTGAATTTAATTTTAAATCTTACACAGAAACCATAAAGTCCAAAAACTGCACCTACCTGATGGTGAACACGAATTAAACAATCAAAAAGGAAACTTAAAGTAGTTAAGTACACTGTAGGTACCGTAAGTATAAAACCACCATTTTTATGTAAGCGAATGACGTGACGAGCGAGTCGTTCGAATAGTGTTAAGCGTTACGGCCGCCCATAACAGATGCATCAGTGTCACTTGGAACTCTAAATTAATGTTTCGCGTGACATTGCACTGCACACGTCATCCTGAGACATCATACAGTCTAAAAAAGATTTCTAGACTGTGAAACCCGTTCATAAGTCTCATTTGTCCAGTAATTTCACTGGACACAATGCCCTTTGCATTCACACTCATTCAAATTTGATTAAGGGGTTACGAATTAAAACTGTTAATACAGATAAGTAAAGTTAATATTGTTGTACCTATGTCATCTAATCCAACATGAATAATAAGGACATGTAACAAACATGCCTTGAAAAGCACAATAGATAAGAGACATTCAGTCGAATAGTAGTCAAATATATCACGTCCAGATATTTGTACACCATAAAACGTCTACACCGAATAGATTCATTAGTATCAGTTGCATTTCCACATCATCCGAGCAACGCTGTCGCCCGCGTGTCTCGTATTGCCTACACCTGTGACCTACACCAAAACGTACCCAAATCTCTACGCATTCCACGTAACCACGGCAGAGGACGTTACATAACGCATCGTGTCAAGGTTGTGTGGTTGCAAACTGTACGTCGAGAGAGCGATGGAAACGGTGCGCACGATACGTGCTATCTAAATGCTAAACGTGGTACCGGCGCACAATTCAAGTTCTGTACGGCACCTGTAGACGAATGTGCCATTTACATTGTAATGCACGCGCACTGCTTCCAACCAGTTCGATTAGGAGGGGAATGCTGTCCACATACCTTGGCTTACAATAAACTATTGTTAACGCTCTTTGCTGGTTGCATTTACAAAAGTATAGCGTTGTACGCTAGGTGCCTAAATAGATGGGACAGTGCAATTTTCTACTACAATGTCGCCGCTACGTGAAAACTGACTGCTTTGCAGTTATGTTGCTTTTGTTTTGTGATATGTACGTAAATGGAACTGTCCTTTATTAAATATAAAAATATGTATCATGGATTGATTTTTACCGGATTAGACATTCTACCAATTAAGCTATGGTTGCATGACCGCTGACCGCGAAAATCCTAAGTACCATAGCTTAATTGGTAGAATGTCTAATCCGGTAAAAATCAATCCATGATACATATTTTTATATTTAAAAAAGGACAGTTCCATTTACGTACATATCACAAAACAAAAGCAACATAACTGCAAAGCAGTCAGTTTTCACGTAGCGGCGACATTGTAGTAGAAAATTGCACTGTCCCATCTATTTAGGCACCTAGCGTACAACGCTATACTTTTGTAAATGCAACCAGCAAAGAGCGTTAACAATAGTTTATTGTAAGCCAAGGTATGTGGAATCTAATCTAATCCGGTGAGTTGGAAGGCGCGGGTTCAAATCCCGCTGGTTGCACAAAATTTTAAGAACTATAATATCTTTATAAAAAAATATATGTGTGTACATTTCACACAGCGCCATCTAGCCCCATACTAAGCATAGCTTGTACTATGGGAACCAGATAACTGGTAGAATACTTACTTAGATACCGTTTTGTTTGTAAATACATACATAGAATACAATATAACACCCAGACACAGATCGATGTGCATCACACAAATGTTTGTCCTGGGCAGGAATCGAACCCACAACCTATATTTCAGAAGGCAGAGCTACTACCAACTGAGCTAACAGGCCAGTCACGTTTTAGAACGCAGGCTTTGGTATCTAGTTACAATTAATATGTATTGTGAAAGAATTGCACTAAAGATATGAAAGATGCTTTCTTAAAGGTGCACTTTTTAATAGGTAGATGTATAGGTACCTATATAAAAAAATCTCTAAAATACCTACCTACTTAGCTATTTTAAAAATTATTTTTTAACCTACTTTTGTGTACGCAGCGTAGGCTACTAGGTGGAGCGACGATCTGATGAAAACCGCGGGGACCCGATGGATGCAGGAGGCGAGAAGCCGCTCAAAGTGGCGCTCTCTGGGAGAGGCCTATGTTTAGCAGTGGACGTTTTTTTAGGTAGTTATTGGTTTGGTTGGTTATTGGTGGTATGTCAAAGTATGTCAAATCGAAGTTTCGGAAAATAATGTATGTGGGTACCTAATATTCAATTTCATGAATAATAAAACCAATTGAAGTGAGCCAAGGTTTCACGTGAAACTTTCCTCTTTTCCGCAGGAAATGTTAATTTTCCAGGATTTTCTGTGTGGCCTCGGTATAGTAGGTATATAAGCAACCCATGTACAAAACTTTGAAAGTCACACAAACAAACAGACAACGTTACCATCCTACCAACCTAGGGGTTAAAACAAATATATTTTTAAGATTTGTAACAGTAAGTATGGCTTAGCGTAATCATCACGTTTGGTTGTAAAAGGTGAAGGATTTTGGACGTGAGATCATTTGTCAAGGTAGCATTTTCCAACATTAGAGACGGATGGATGCGGGTTCAAATCTCTCTTGAGTGATTCAAATTTTCCTTTACATTAAAATTGATATGAATAATGCTCAATCTCTTAATAATATAAGAAATCACAGTTTTAAAATGTGAGCTGGTTAAAGGTTTCATTAACAAAAATGACGATGACGACTGGTTTCGTTTGGTTTTGGTGTGGTTATGGTTTTTGGTTTTGGTTTTTGGTTTAGGTTTTGGTTTGGTTAGATGGTTTAATCTATTAACATGATAGACGAGAGTTTTATTTTAGTTTTGTGAACATAAGTACATATTTAAATAACCAGTCAAACGATCATTTTTCCTAGTTCTATGAAAAATGTATAGTTAAGCTATAAAAAAATGCTGCAGCCATCAGAACTATTCAGTTAGGACTTCTGCAGCTTATCGAAAAGGCTACCCATTATATTCCTAAGACCATTGGCATATATCGTCGCTCGTATGACTAAAGGTCCTATCTCATTTTTGTTCATTGTTCAGAAAACGCGTTTTAAGGTTTTGACATTTCTAACTTTCAGATAGTTTCGTTCCTCGCAAGTCCAGCATATTTATTTTTATATACTTTTGTAGATTTGTAGATAATTTCAAGTACTTTAATTACACGTTGAAACTTTTAACCTGTTTGCATCCTAAATACCTGTTTTGATTAATCAAAACAGATAGGTTACTTAGTGAAAACTTTGTTTTATTTAAAATAAGCTGTCTGTTTTTAGTTATGACTTTTTTTAGACTAAGTGTGGAAATAAATATACAAAATTTATGTTGTTAATGCTTTATTAGTGTGTTTGTTTTTTTTTTAGTTAGTTTTAGTAAGTTTAATGCTACAATACTGTATCAACACCATAACTTTACCAAGTACCTAACAATACAAAACTACTTAATCAGCCTCATTTTGAGGATGCAATAGGTAATTGAATATGATGAAGTTTAATTGTAATAAAAAAAAATTAATTAATCAATAATTAATTATCTTGTGCTCCAAAATGTTAAGAGGTACAACGATTAGTCAGATGGATAGAGAATTTTGCGTAGACTAACATAGCGGTCCTAACTCAAAACAGCCAAAAAGTGAGATAGGACCTTTAGTCATACGAGCGACGAAATAATAGACAATATTTGGATGTCATTGGTTCATACATTTTTAGCTGGAATAACAACTATATAACTAGGTATTGGCGGGAACGCGGAAAAGTTCACGCCTTTGCATTGTATTATTTTTCAAATACATGCATGGCTTAGACTGGACATGACTACCCAGATTGTGACTAAAATTGACTTTACGTGAAATATTCTATAACACGATGAATAATTACAATACTTGACACTGGGTAAATACACTATGTGTGGAGCCAAAATATTTGAAAAAAAAAAAACTGCCCAGCCACCGAAAAGTGCAGTTTATTGTTGTTTTAAAGTAGGTAAGTGTACCTATAAATAAATCAGAAGAAATGAAACTTCAATATACCTAATTACCTACTCAACTAAGTAGGCGGTATGATGGTATCGAAAATGTTCTAGGTCTGTGGGTATAAGTATATATCATGTCATCACTAAAAAGATAAGGAGTCCTAGATAATCTATACAGAAGTAGGTATCCGGAAAATCCGTGGTTGCAGTACGTGATTGATCCCGGATGGTCGAGCCAGCGCACTGACCGCGCAGGTGCGGCCGGCCATCGACACCATAAAATTAATAACCCGTCTTCAACCGATGCACTCTTAGCCGTCATGCGCACCGCACCACAACCATATGCGTACCCAAATATATTTACTGCTTGAACTGAGTAGCAGGTAGGTCTTGTTCCACGACTTCATGATATAAATGTCATATGAGACCATCAACTTTTTAACGTAGGTACCTACCTACTCAAATATGTCAGTTCAATTTTAATAAAGTAGCCTGAAATATTTGCAGCGAGCCAAACATAAAACAGTAGGTATCAATCAATGAAAACGTTTAAAAGAACCTAAAAATGTTCAATTTAATAAGTAGCCTAGTTCCGAAACGAGGCGTTGAATAAAGTTCTTAAACCATAATCTAAGCAGAATAACATTGACTAATGGTTAACTTGTTGCTTTGCTTTTCCATGAAAATTTCAGTATAAGCAGGAATAGGTTTCCTTCAATACCGTTTAATAATCTACTTTAGTTTCTCGAAAAGATCGTCAAACAAATTGGACAAATTGATCCTTGTTGTACCGCACAAACTAGTAATAACTCTGCACTGTACACTTACCAAGTACCAAGATATCACGAAGAACAACGGTAATAGAGCTTTTCCTGTCCGAACGGTGTCTAAGCACAGATTAACAAATAGTTACTACGTATAATCGCTCAGGCTTCGTTCGCTGCGGGCGCGTGGTTCCCAGAGGTATGTCTGGGCGAGTATCTCAGCGCTTTTTCCCAATGGCAGTACCTAGAGTTATCATAAATACCAATAGGAATTTATAATGCCATCCTGATGAAACGAGTTCTTATAAGAATATGAATGGAAAGGATATATTAGTATTTTTTTAGTGATAAGACTTCTCTGTCTCGATTTAATTAATTTCATATCTCTGTGGTGAAATATCTTTATCCGCTGAGTTACTAATTAGCTTTGCTTTATTATGTTTGAAGATCTTATTGTGATTAATCAAAATATTTATTAAATACCACCGCTGGAACTAATCTTGTTAACGATGTATCTTTTAAATCCATTTGAAAAGAAATAAAATAGTCAAACATACATTTTATTACCATGAGATTTGACCTCCCACAAATTGAATTATCATATTTGATCCTTTCAACGAATTAGTTGCCATTCAGGGTTGATGTTAGATTTGTATTTAATGAGAGCTTTTAGAAGGCTCGCGGTCAGACGCTGCGACTGCGCCCTGCGGCGGCTGCGGGGGACAGGGGGACAGAGGCCCTCACTCCACCCGAGACGGTGAGTCTGCCTGATAGGAGGATTTTATCCGCTCGATTTAGCATGAAATTGGAACACAAAGTGAATAAAGCCACAAGATTGTAAACATTACGAGGTTCCCTTTTTTTACAGCGGGCATTCGGCTTATTTACGGTTCTCTTTTTATTGGTCACCGGTGTCCGCTCCGATCCCTGTATTTATTGCCTTGTTAAACTCTAGTTAACGAACCGATCGCTCAGTACTCGAGCCTTGCGATGCACTTAATTGGATATTTATCGCTTTACCCCAACTCTACTTAATTGATTCGCGCTGTACGCGACTGTAAACCGGGTCGTACCATTTCAGGTGCTCACTAAATTGAATTTAAATAAAAAAAAGTGAAAACAGAGACGTTAATTTTTCTCTTGCGCTTAAAAGGCTGTTGGGTCTGAGTCGAGGACGATGTAAATCGTGTACGTTATGCGTTCCCACGCGGCCGCGGGAGGGTAGGTAGCGTTGGATCCACCAGAATGAATGACTCACTAATCTCGAAGCTCCATTTCCACAAGTCATAGTGCAATTAATAATATGCGGCATCCTGTCGAATTATCTCTCGTCGTGGCAGGGGTCCGGGCGGCTTTAATTTACCACAATGGAAGTGGGTTCTGAGAACAGTCCGCGGTGAGGCGGGCCGATTCCGAGACGAAAACAAACAGAAAATAATTATCATAAAGATGAAGAGCGGCCGCTCGAGGCTCGCCGCTGCTAATGGGGGCCACCTGGCAGCGCGTCCCTCAGTCTCTCCTCCGCCCTCGCACTCCTGCACCTTCTAAAGCTTAACGTACACTATATGAACTGTACTGTCCAGACATATTTCAGTGTATTCTAGGCCAAAAGTCAAATGTATTTTTTTGGAAATAGGTTATATTTAGCACTTTACAAGTCAAGATGATATTAGGTACCTATAGGTACGCACTTAATATATTAAAAATAAATTATTGTAGATACTAAGCATAATATTATTATTAAGTATAAGTAAGATGATAAAGTGCTTCATCTCAAATATTATATAGCAAGCTTATAAAAACATGTGAATTTGTTAAAAAAAAATCTATAGGTAAACCTACTGGTGCAAGCAATCCGGCACAATGTGGAATAGAAAACTCTGATCCATAGCTTCGATTAGGTACACCTGTAAAGAAGAAGTTACCAAGAAACTTTGCAGTGACGTCATTCTTTTTGTTTCATTATATTTTATGATTTAGAAATACTCGGAAGGAAAACGCTACATACAACCTGAAAGCGAGCAAACCTTTTCTCTAAGTTTTATTTTTTTTCTTTAAATATGGTTCAGTTTTGGATGCATTTTTTATTATGAATCCATATTTATGTCGTAAGAGTCCAACGAGTAAGTTTTCAAGTAAGAGTCCAACATTATCTACAGAAACCGGAAACCGGAAGGTTCTTTGACCGGATGACTTTTTTCGTTCACAGACGACTTCCATGCGAAATTCTGAGATGGAGCGCCGTTTTCCAAACGTTGGAGCTTCTTGATTCTCGATTCAGCCACAGTGACAAATTAACGATAGATATTAATATCTCACGATTATAAGAACAATGTAGAAGAGCACCACGCTGCACTGCACCAGCCCCGTAACAACGCATATCGAAATTATGACTTTATTATGTCGACTTTTGTCTATATATAGGTACCTATCAAATGCCGCAATGTCTAATTGCGGCATTTTGTCTGTAGTGTGCCTTCAGCTCTAACTCACACATTCCACGTTCCACAGCCGCGAACGCAGTCGACTCATCTCCACGTATAACTAATAAGGACATGATTGGTTTTTGATTGCCAATGGTAAAGATAAATCCACGAATTTCTACAAACGAAGCTTTACGAAATTAGGTTCAAATTATTAGTTATTTAAAGTTCAATACGTGATTGGTACACTAATTTAACCATAATAGGGTTAAATAAAATAATAAAATGTGGTGCGGCTCTTTTTTGAAACGT
This sequence comes from Ennomos quercinarius, assembly GCA_910589525.2. Taxonomy (NCBI): domain Eukaryota; kingdom Metazoa; phylum Arthropoda; class Insecta; order Lepidoptera; family Geometridae; genus Ennomos; species Ennomos quercinarius. The sequence goes on from OU342493.1 coordinate 8,242,920, forward strand.
ATCCAGCAATAATTATCGATATAGTGATGTAATTAAACATGCTATAGATTTTAAGGCATCATCTCTAAACGAACTATGCACCTAAATAATTCTATACCTAAGGCAAAACCCGACTTGTGATATACCTACCTATCTATATTTATACCTATTTTCATATATATATGAATCAAGGCAAATGCTCAAATATGATAGAAGTCCAATACAAAGTGTGGTGAGGGGATCGAGTATTGGCAAAGGTTCACGTCGTTGCATTGTAAGTACCTATTATTTTCCAAAACGTATTCTTTTTCCAGGGTTAATGTTTAAAATTGGTGCCATTTTAAGCATCAAGTTCTGAATTACGAGCTGCATGAGAGTGGGCAAATTATATAATGCGATGAAATGTGGTTTTTCGTGTTGCTTCCAAAATTCCATAGAAGCTTCTAGGTTCCCACCACTTTACTAGAATAGGTACTATTAATACACTAATTTCCCACATGTACTCTATTTGTATGCCAATGTCCTCTATGTAGGAACAATTATGATGAAAATGGATTAGATTTCTTATTTGGGCGACAACTTTCTATCGAATAGAAAATCCTTTCAACTGGATTTTTAAGCTATCATAATTCGCTCCACGTTGAAAACCATAATAATTGGAATCAAAAAATTATTAATCATCATCATCATCATACAACCTGAAGACGTCCACTGCTGAACACATGCCTTCCCCACTTAGCGCCTTGAGCGGCTGTTCGCCTCCTGCAGCCATCGGATCCCCGCGGTTTTCACCAGGTCGTCGGTCTACACCTAGTGGGGGCCTGGCCTATACATATACTTACGCTGCCGTCTTCCGGTTCGTGGTCGCCACTCGAGAACCTTTCTTCCCCATCGGTTGTCAGTTAATCATTCTAATAGCTATATCGGTCACTTTAGTTCACCTGCAGATCTCCTCATTTAAAAAAAAAAATTGATTAGTATGGATAATTTCGTTTATCAAAACTCGCTATCACAGAGTACTTTTCTACATATCTAAATGAACATAACTATATCTACTCGTACTTGGATGTTGTACTCATTCACATAAAAAAGGATTTGCAAAGCTTATAAATGACTGAGTTCTGAAGTACCTACCTACCAATCAAAAAAAAAAGGAAAATGAATACAACTCAATGGAGAACCTTATAATTTTTTTGAAGTCGGTTGTCAGGGTTACCTCTTAGATCGCCCTAAAATGTTAAAAATCTCTAGTCAATTGTTGTAACTATCAGTATTGCACAGAATATCAAACTTGAATAATTATTGGAGATGAATGAGTGGAAAATTTCCCTCCCATTAGCGAGAAGTGGAAAAAAAACCTATCTTCCCTGTTTCAATAAAATTTTGCACACAGATAGTTTACATACCTATCGGATACACTTAAACCGATTTAGATAGAAAATCAATTTAGTGAATCAGAATATTGCAAGAACAGTTTTAGTATCAGACAAAATGTAACTTATAAGACTGCATAGACTAATGTGTCGTGTGTCGGTGTGTGTGTGTTGTGTGTGTGTGTATGTGTGTGTGTGTGTGTGTGTGTTGTGTGTGTGTGTGCTCTCTTCCAGAAACCCAAACTACTAGTATACGTATTATTTATGTTGTGTTGTGGTATAGCTTCGAAAGATACCTACTAGGAAACTGGGCATTGCCACCTGCTCTGTTTACCTGGGCAATTTCTTCTTCCCGTGGTCCACCTCAAGATAACTGGGTGTACCACAGGTATTTTATTTTTACCACACTGACCTGTCAAGACATGTTAGAGATTTAGACAACATCACAGCAGGTGCGGATACAGAAATTTCTTCGGGTAAAACACATAGGTATACGATATAAAACCAATTTGTGCTCTTTTCTTTAAATGATGAATTCCATGCACCTATATCTTGCTGGAAAATTGGCTAATTACCGCGTTTGGTGCTGGGCTTGAACTAGGATTTACGGAACCGGTACTGAGTGTTGAGAACCGGGATTTCCGGTACTACTCTTCAACGGAATCGGGATTTCCCAGAGACAAACAATAATTAGTACCGAAAGAACCGGGAGAACCGGGACTCGATTTTGATTTCCCAGTTCTTTCATGATGCAGAAGAACCGAGAAATCCCGGTATTTTTGGTACCGTGATTTCCCGGTTCTGAACCCTAGTTTGAACCCTGCGTTTCAATAAAAAACACTTCAGCCCTCATGCTTATTTCTCGGGACCGAATTACTAGGTAGTTTATTAGTAGGAACTTTGCCATAGTTGTGGGAATCCACCGGTTTTATCTAAGGAATGTGATGTAATCTAAGGAGACGTTACGGTGCTTACTCTCAAAGAAACAAAAATTGTTTGCGAGACATCCAAATGCAATTTAAGGAATGTTAAGATTTTGTTTCTTTTACTGATGCGTTATCGGTCGGGCTCACTTTACGTCGATAACTTTGTCTCCTTCTATAATTTAACACTGGCCGCCGTCGAACTGTGAAAGCTCGAGATAAAATACTTTGACGAATTCCTCAGGTTTCTATCTCAAAGGTGGATGAATGTATGTTGTTTTTGGGTTGTTTTTTCGTCGACGGAGTCGGTTTTTGCGAAGGCTCGCCGGCCGGTGGTCCATTAAAACTGGAACAATGGCCCCACTCGGCTTCTATTACCCGCTTTATCTAACTTTGACGCTGATTATGTGAATTTTCTCGGGGTTTGTTTTTAACGTTTGCTTAACCATGCTGACTAACATTAAGTGGTGGCTAATTAAACTTTTTATACAGAGCCTTTTGCCTACCTGTTAGCTCTATTTTGGAAGTGTAAAAAACTAATTGGGTAAATTCCTTTTTATCAAAGGACGGATGTAGAAAATTAACTGACAGGCACTTTAACGGTTTTGGCATAATAATGATTTTTATGGAATTCAAAAAGATGCTGCACATAGCGTAGGATACATACAAGAGAACTAGTTATCTACCTTTAGTGGATATAATAGTGCTGAGTATAATAGGAATAATCTCCGGCTTATAGTAGACCTGATTACTGGCCACTGTAATTTGAACTACCTACCATCTGTATAAGACCGGGGCCACGGACAGCCCCCTATGTGAGAGGGTGCCTGAGAGAAAACGAGACTGTGGAACACGTGCTAAGATACTGCACATCCACAGAGAAAGCCAGACAGAATGTTAACACGAGAAGACATACAACATTCTGCCCAAGAAATCTCGAATGCCTCATCATTGTCACTCGAACGACCAACATAAGTGCCACTGGAGCAGCCGTGCCAGTAACCTAGAGCCACACTCCGCTATTTTAAGGAGCTGGGATGGCTCGGGTAGATGCTGGCAGGGGGAAATGCACAATACACCCCGAGCGGGACGTCAGTGCAGGACTTTTTCACCCCCTTGTAGAATTAGAATAGGTATAATAATCCTAATAGCACAGGTTAAGCATAGGCACCTACACCTATATAATTAACGTAGTCACTCTATAGGCTAATATTTTAAGACTCAGCTTAGATTTAGTTATTATAAGTACGAGAAGAAAGGTCACCTCAGACACTTTGGATTGAACTAACAAAGTTGTAGCGTAGAACCTCCTCAGAGACAGACAGGAATGTTCCCACAGCATCACGTGGTATTAATAAAATATTCAAATAAAAATCAAGCCGTGCTTTAAGATAAAGGAATGTTGGAATACGTGTAGTAGTGTTGAGAATATTATCAATTATGGGCGAGGAAGATTTTACCCCCCGCCGCTTCAGACCTTCGCTGCTAATATGGAGAGGGCTTCTCTGATTTATAGAATTACCGACAGAGAGGTAAAAAGGTGGATAGTATAACGTTCTATGCGTGTTTTCTTTAGATTAATCACCAAGGGAGATAATCATTAGTTTTTAGGCCTTTGATTATAGACCTAAAGGTATATAATATCTAAGAGATTAAATTAGTGCCTACATGTTAGTTTTAAGGATCTTAAAAGGTATGTACCCAGCTAAACAAAAACAATTTATGAATACATAATTAGTCAAAAAATACCTAAGTGTTGCGTACTCTTCATACGCATTGCTGCACGTGCGTAGCTACGCAGCGCGTAGAGCAGCAATGGTAGCAGCGCAGCGAGTCGTGTGGAAGGGCACACTAAACAAAATTTCAGAAAATACTCAAAGAATTCCTATCCCAAAAATGTTACTATACAGTGCAAGAATACTTGGAAGACAAAAGCGTAACAAATTCACGATGATATTGATGACACAGTCACTGTGACTGTAGGCAGATAACCTATACTTAGATATAATTATTTCCTCGGTATTTTCATAGTCAAATTTTTATTATTGTGTAAACTCTTAGTTAGTAGTATTGTTTTGCTATACCCTAGCAGGGTTGTGTAACTTGTGTGATGTATCACCTTATTACATAATGCAATAAATAAATCTAAATCTAAATCACTAGCCACGAGAAGTATACTAATAGTGCGAGAGCCCACTGCAAAAATACCTACGTCTTCGGGTACCCCAATAGGCTATATTTAGATCGTTAACCAACACTTAAACATGTAAGAAAAAACAGGTCTCCCAGTTCCGATCCTGCCGGGTCATGGAAATAATCCACCTCCACCAACTTCAAATACCTTGAATACTAAGTTTCGCCAAGTTTAGACCTGGCAGACCTTTTAATCTATTATCAGGATCACCTTGGATATTATTAGGCGTAGGTTTCATCCAGGTATTCGCTGAGGTACGTAAAGGGTGTGAAGAGCACATCTTAGGGGTCTGCCAGGTACTTCCGGCAGGGTACGCAATGGCAGAGTAATTTTTTTACATAATTAATCAATGGTTAACTGTTGCCAGAACTTTAATTCGGGTAAATTTTGACAAAAAAAATACGTCAAAAAATTTCAATTATTTCCATGAAACTGGTAGACCTGATTTTTTTTACATATTTAGATGTCGGTTAACGATCTAAAGATAGCCTGTTGGGGTACCTGTTGACGTAGGTATTTGTGCAGTGGGCTCTCGCACCATAAATTAATATTATTATGAAAACTTAACTTTTTATTCTTAATTTATTTAGGGGCTTTCACCAATTCTGGTATGCCAGCCAAATTCTAAAAGTTACGAAATATGCAGCACCTACACTAATAATATTGTATAATACATGATAATAACATTAATAACCGGCCAAGTGCGAGTCGGAATCACGCACGAAGGCACGACAAAAATCAACAAAAAAGTCACGTTTGTTGTATAGGAGCCCCCTTAAATATTTATTTTATTCTGTTTTTTAGTATTTGTTGTTATAGCAGCAACAGAAATATATCATGTGTGAAAATATTTATCTCGGAAAATCACGAGTTCCCGCGGGAAAACAGGGGAAAAGAGATAAATAGCAAGCAAGTGAATCCACCTCTCGTTTACCACCTTTTACCAATGGACCCACAATCACAATTAGACTACCCCAATTAGAACGCCCTCTGCGGACTGCGTTAGAAACATTACAACATCGAACAAGTACTATAACTTGCAAAACAAACCGGCAGAAAGTAAACAACATCGTATTTACATACTTTCCGCGGAAAATTATTTAATCTTACACGGTACAAACGAAAAACAGCACGCGGTTGTTTGTAAATAATACGGAAAGAAGCCGGAGCCTTGAGGAGTGCAGCTAACATGTTCCATCTTTAGTAATCAACATGTCTATACTCAAGCAAAAACCAGCTTTAATTTAAGCACTAAAGATTTATTTTCAAAAACCACGCATCGTTTCAATTTCACCTGAAAACTTTTATCTATCAACGAATATAATACTTTATTTGTATTGCAATAAGGTTTGTATTAAAAAAATCAGGTGCAAGATGGTACGGGAGCTGTACACCAAAAAGTGTTTACTCATAAATCACGCTCATTGTTTGAGTAAACTTCTATTTCGATGGGTTACCGTGAAGCGCCCGGGATTCGCTAAACAACACTTCTCAGTACCAACAGGAACCAAAACTGATTGCACATTAGTTAGCTCAAAGTAGTATAGGTTTTGTAAACATTGTTAGACTTTTTAAATTAGTTGTGTATTTTAAATATATGAACACAGACCACAAAAAAAAATCCGAAGCGTCAATATTTTTTAATGCTCTGTGATTCTGTGATTATGAAGATTGGAGATTTTTATAGAGTTTTGGCGGGAATGCGGAAAAGTTCACGTCGTTGCATTATGTTATTTTTCAAAACTTGTGCTTTTTCCAGTGGTGGCGATGGCGTTTTACGCATTAAGTGCTGAATTACAAGCATGAGTGTGGGCAAGTGATATTTGGTGAAGCGTGGTTTTTCGTGTTGCTTTCAAAATTCCATAGAAGCTTCTAGTAAAGTTGCCACTACTTTACTAGAGCATGACTTAGACTGGACTATAACTAAGTAGGTACCTGACTTTAACTGGGCTATGACTACCTAGACTGTGACTAAGATAAGACTTGACTTTACGAATATTCTATAACACGATGAATATACAATACTTAACACTGGCTAAATACACTATGTGTGGAGCCTTTTATAACAAAAAAAAAATTTAGTCTCATTTTTTTTTCTCTCTATTGAGAAGAAACGGGAAAACAGGTACAGGGGGAGTACTGTGAGCTCTTAGCGCGATTCAATACAGAGCCTATACTGGATCTACAGATTGGATCGCTGTGTTTTTTCGTATGAGGATTTTGACAAGCGATCCCGTATAGGGTCTGTTTTGAATCGCGCTAAGAGTTCACAGTACTGCTCCAGTCTGTGCGGAAAAACGTTACGCTACGCACACAGACCACCATTTATAAACCAATTTCGATAGTTTTTTTTATAGAAAAGATATATTTCAGATTGGTCGTACTTATAGAAATTTTATCAAGATCGGTGCAGTATCAAATTAACTGGAAATATTAAGTACCTGTGTATGATAATCGGGCATTCCCGTGGTCCACCTGCTCAGTTCACCTAGTAGGTGGACTACGGGCACTTTTCCTTGCAGCACTAATGAAGTAGGTACCAGGTTAGCATCAATGAGAAGAGGTTTAGTAATTACATTTGTATAATGGAGCCCGGGGGTCTAGCAAAGATCCCTTTCCATCAGCGTTAACGCCAAACGATAACTCTAATGTGTGGATGTCGCTTTTTCGCAGGTAATGTCATTCCCATACAAGGGATCTTTGTTAGACCCCCTGATCCTCTTCTTAATAATGATGCTAACTATCTATTGAGTAAAAACGCCTACCGCCTCGCAATAGCAATATTGTGGTGTTACTTCTGTCCATAAGCGGAAACGCCTTTTAAAAAAATAATACGTCCTTACGTAGTTATGAAATAATTAGAGATTTGTATATAAGGTATTTTAATTACTAAAACCTAATATTTCTTCTATTATCTTAAGATCAATTATGTGTCGTTCAATGGGAGCACAGGTACTACCTACCTACAAATAATGTAAGTACATAAGCTTTTTTTTAAATTAACCATTTGGCCTGCTTGGCTAAGGTCACCCCCATTTCGAAACACATTAGTATTATTCATTACCTGTTGGATGGGGGATGGGAGGCATAATAAATAACATCGTGAACAGCCAGTTTACTATTTACACTTTAAATAGTAACCTGGCTGTTCACGATGTTATTTATTATGGACAAGATTGCGATTCCAATATTTCACCTGATGAGAAATGACGACGCGGTCTACTATAGAGCATACTTACGTAGAAGAGTCACTCGTTACTTCAAGTCACTTCTGATGATGGTGCCGTTGAATCTTAAATGAATGAAAACCAAAATACTCTTATAACAGGGCTACTAAAATATTTTGTCACGTGCCATTAGTATTTAGAGTCTTCCCTGTTACCAGGCGCGTATACAACGGGGGGGGAGCAGGGGGCGCCCCCCCCCCCCCCCCCCCCCCCTTGGCGCAGGCAGTCCAGCACCAAGCGCGGTAATTAGCCAATTTACCAGGAAGATATGGATATGGTGCATGGAATTCAACATTTAAAGAAAAGAGCACAAATTGGTCTTGTATCGTATATATACTATGTGTTTTACCACCATATCCCCAAATTCCCCTCTTAGACTCCCCTACTATAATAATTTGTGCGCCCCCCCCCCCCCCCTGACCCCCTAAAGTAGAGTTCTATGGGGAAAGACTATGCTCAGCAGTGGACTTTTACGGCTCATGATGATGGCGCTTGATCAGCAGAACAATGTATGATGATTTTTGTTGAACGACTCCTACCGAACTATAGAGCGTCATGGGATTTTGTCCAGTAAGTACCGAATCAAGTTATTTTTCAGCGAAATGCAATAACTATATAAATGGAAGATTTATTTAAATTTAACTTTAATTTATACTAATTTACATACATATTAGCAATTTCATAGGAAATGTTCATACATGCTGGTAAAAGTATTGCACAAGAAATTAAAAAATAAATTGAATGAGGCATTTTATTTAAAAAAAAACACTAGTTCCGCTTCTTTTCTAGATGGCGCTGTAAGTACATAGTTTAAACCTTTCAAACCACAGAGCAGTTTAAACATAAGAAAATGCTTAGACTGTACTTGGTCTGTGGTGCATTCTTATTAAGTAAATTGAAGTACAGTAGATCTACGAGATAGAAAAACGTTAATATTTTGATCCAAAATAAAGCCGAGGTATCCCGCAATGAAACTAAAAAAAACGAAAGAGTTTAGAGTTGTCAGTCAGTATCATGACACAATTCCTCTAACCTGTGATCTATGCTCGAAACGGTGACAGTGACAGATTTTAACAAAAACCACAACTGGCGCCATCTATTGGGTCATGCATAAAATACGATTTCTTTTTTTTTAATAAAACGTCTCATTGCAATGAAGCCTTTGTAAAATTTTTATTGCGGCTTAAAGTTCGCGTAAAATTAACCAAAAAGTTCAACCAAATATTCCAAACAATGTTCGTTATTCGGTTCGGTTCAATAATCCATGTTCGGCGCATCCCTAATTTTAACTAAACCTACAATAACTAATAAATATCTAGTGACTTTCTTTAAATAAAAATTCACACACAGATTTGTTGTATCTCTCTGGTAAGGTGTCCTTCAGTTCAGTTCTTGTAAGCCAATTAACTTTCAACTTCATCACATCCCCACCATCATAGTTTGCATAGTAGAAGAAAATCTGTAAAGGCACTTTGATTAAACATTGACGAGGACTTTAATAAATACTAATATTTGCGGTGTAGCATGGTGCAGGTGACATTAAAAACTGTTTGTTCCTTTTTACTCTTGATCGTCGCCGCGTTTTACTGCGAACTAAAATAATAACTTATTACTAGGATTCCCTGTATCTAGAGAGGGACCCAGAAACTACGAGGACCATGGTCCCAAAACACCCAGCTACGGAACAAGTATTTCCACTTTATTTTCTGTGCACAAGTACTTGTCCTATTGCGGGAATCGAACCCGCCGCCTTTGGGTTATGAGCCAACTTGCTCAACCAAAATACCACAGAGACTGCCAAGTACAGTCTGTACTATTTCTTATTTTACGTTCTAACTAAAACTAAACAGAATGATAAAACAAAAGTATCTTACTTTAGCACCAATTTTTCCATCAATCTCTGATGGGTATTTGTACTTGTAAAAGCCACACGGGGCATTTGACAAAAACTTGACTTTTAACTCTGGCCCACATTGTTCTTGGACTATTCTTTCAGCAGTCTGTAACAAGTCACATATTATATTTTGTTTTTTTTTTTATTTTAACGAATGAGAAAAAAACATGTTAAATATGTGATGCACCTTTACTCTAAAATAGGTGTCAACACAATGATGGAATTGTGAAAGCTTCTTAAAAATTATATACCTGTCTTAGTGTTTCTCCTTCCTTCCACTTTCCTTGTGGTAAGATAGATTTCAAGTCATTGCCCAGTTTGAGAGGAGTGACTAGAATCAAGTGTCTTTGCAGTTGCCTCTTTATGGATGATTTATCCCCCTTTTGATCAGCTTCTACAATTTAAATAGAATATGTTCATAAATAGCAGAACTATTCAGTTCTTGTCAGAAAGAGTATAGTTATGTTGTGGTAAAACCATACAATCTTTGTAGATATAAAAAGCTGAAGGCTGTAAAAGGAGATAAATAGAAAAATAATCATGAAAATTATAAAATAAACACATCAAAAAGTCTAAGCAACATGTACTAATTTAAATTTTAGGATGGTTCTTCACATTATAATGTTGTATTTTATTTTTAAAATTATTACAAAATGAAATTTCTAAAGAATCACACATAGGACTACAAATAGGACAATTTAATACAAAGTATGGCCTCCTCTGCTATTCAGAACTTGTCGGCAACAATTATTCATTGAATTAATGAGACTGTTTATGTCATCTTGCGGTATTCGCTCTCAATGGAATTGTAGCAATCCTTCAGCTGTTGGGTTGTTGTCATTCCGTCCAAGTCCTTCAAAACACGTCTCTGGAGCATGTCCCATGCGTGCTCGATGGGGATGAGGTCTGGCGAATGTGCATGTGTTCCCCGTTGCCAAGTATTCACTGGTTCGCCGAGCTGTATGTGAACGCGCATTGTCATGCATTAACGTAAAATCGGAGCCAAAGGTTTGTGCAAATGGTTGGACATAAGGTCTGAGAATATCCTCAACGTAATTTTCAGCGTTCATGTTTCCATTTACAAAAACGAGCTCAGTTCGCCTGTTCTTCATAATACCCGCCCACACCATAACTGTTGAGCCGCTGTATGGATGAACGCACCTGAGCCTTTCAGTATTTCCGGGCCGACGGTACACTCGCACCCTTCTTGTATCAGGCCTAAACCCGAATCGCGACTCATCGGAAAACATAATTTTATCCCATTGTTCCTGGGTCCATGTTATGCGTTCTCTACACCATTCATTTCGACGAGCGCGATTCCCGTGACGTATCGGTGGGCACCTAATTGGGCGTCGAGCTCGTAGGCCGTACTCATGCAGTCGATTAGGCACAGTTTGGGGACTTACATCAACACCACTTGAATTTTGTAGCCTCAAACTTAGCTCTCGAGCGGTTAACATCGGCTGGCGTCTTGCAGTCAGTTGTATGTACCGGTCTTGCCGAGTGGTTGTACTCTTTCACGGCCTGGGTGCTGTTCAGCGGGTTCCCCTGTATTATTGTAGCGCTGCCAAAGACGACAAATAACACTTCTATGAATGCCAAAATGTCGAGATACCTGAGATTGATTACTTCCCGCTTGCAACATCCCTACAGCTCTTTGCATTTCATCTGCCGTCAAATGACGTCACTCCATGACGTGAAGAATATCTAACGATTCAATTTTGTCGCCAACTTTATTTAAATGGTTGGTAAAATTATAAAATCAAGAATAAAAGTGTCAATTAAAACACACTTAAATTCAAACAAATTCGCAGTCATTTGAATTTTATGAAAAAACAAAAGATAATCAAATTTTTTTTTTACAACCAGCCAGTATGTCATCAATAACAAAAAAGTTTACTTACCTACGCACTTTGAGTGAGTAAATACTTAGAAATTAATTAATATAAATGGTAAATTTGTAATATCATGCATGTTGCTTAGACTTTTTTGATGTGTGTAGATTGAACAATGGAAAACAGTTTTGATGTGGGTGTTTTAATTTTCAAACCTTAAAGTCATAAGATCTTTCATCTTTACCTTCTGTGTACACGAAAGTTATGATACAACTATAAACTACCTACATGCTAATAGAGAAAAAAAAACATACAATACATACACAGAAAAACATAAACCAGATATGAAAAAGGCTTTTGGTGGAGGGGAAAGTGTAAGTAGTATAGTATTTTTTTTTATGTAAACGAATGACCTGACGAGCTAGTTGTTCGCCTGGTGTTAAGCGTCACAGCCACCCATTACAGATTGCAGTGTCACTCGGGACTCTAAATTAAAGTTTTGCGTGACACTGCACACTGCACACTTCATCCTGAGACATCACACAGTCAAAAAAAGATTTCTAGACTGTGAGATCAGTTCTTAAGTCTCATTTGCCCAGTAATTTCACTAGCTACAATGCCCTTCAAACCGGAACACGGTAGTGCTTGCACACTACTGCTTGGCGGAAGAACAACTGGCAAAGTATTAGGTGGAAACTAAAAAGACGATGGTTAATATATATGTATGTTAGTTATGAAAGCTGAATTTCAACGAACCCGTGATAATATCAGCAAATTTAAACTGTGCAAGCTCTTCGTTTGATGTATCTTCAAAGTCTTGTGCCGTAATTTTACTGACTGCATCTATATCAGCATCCATTGACTCTTTTTTCAATAATTCTGCTTGAATTCTAAAATTTGATATAAAATTTCACCAATATCATCAAAACAATGTTTGGTTTAAACTTTGCAGCAAAACAATCTATGGTTGAGGGCTAATGGAGCTAAGATGCTTACTTATCATTTTCATGGCGTATTTCATGGTCAGACTTCATACTTTTTTCGATTTCTATTGTGTTGAGTAAACTCTTGTATTTCTTCTGAATTTCATTAAGTGGAGGTGTGACTACAGGCATTCGCTCCACACATACTCCTGTTACAATGTCCCATGGCGACTTGCTGCTAAAACCTGAAATTACAAACACATTCTAAGTTCAGTAAGTTTGTTTTGATCATGCCAGACTGGGGTTTTAGGTTATGGTGGGTACCTCTGACATAGATTTTGTGACAAAATTTGATTTCAGTGTTCACAAATGTCCTGAGTAACATTTTATATTATTACAATTATCGTGGCTGTTTACAATATTTTTTTGGAAAGTGTTAGGATTAAATTTACACAAATCAGAAACTTAAAACAAAACAAACATCAACACCAAATCAACATTGAAAGTAGTGTTGTATTGTTTTGCTGCTGTTGCCGATCGATACTCGATAGTCGACTATCAATGAATGATTAATCAACTTGTATCGATACTATCGATAGGTCAGAATGAGCCAATACTGTTGATGGTATCAATACATTAGCTCAGAATGAGGTGATTCTTTCGAATGAGTGCAATACTATTGATACTATCGATTACTGAGTTTATTCATCGCTATCGATAGTATCATATATCCATATCGATAGTATCCATAGTATCGATTATTTAAGACTACCGACAATTTAGTTTTTTATCTGAATATATACTATCGATAGTTATTTATTTACGAGCAACGATATTATCGATAGTTTATGCTTTGCGTGCATAAATATAATCGGTAGTGTCGATAGTATTGCATCATGCTGAGCTATCGATAGTAGGCTTTTTCAGAAGAAAGCTATCAATATTTTGGTGACACTATGTCCATCCATTGTTCGTGACATTAACATAATATGACAAAATGACACTGACATAACATGAGTTTTTTTGGCTACCGTTTTTTCGTTATATTTTGACTCCACACATAGTGTATTTAGCCAGTGTAATGCGTAAAACGCCACCAATTTTAAACATAAACACTGGAAAAAGCATAAGTATTGAAAAATAATGCAAAGTAACGACGCGGACGTGAACTTTTTCGCGTTCCCGCCAAAACTTCCTTTTTTTTCTTATACATATTTAGGCTTTACACATAGTGTATTTAGCTAGTGTCAAGTATTGTAATTTTTTATCGCGTTATAGAATATTTCACGTACAGTCAAGTCTTAGTACAGTCTGGGTACTCATAGTCCAGTCTAATTCAGGCAGTCATAGTCCAGACTAAGTCATTCCTTTAGTAAAGTGGTGGCAACTTTACTAAAAGCTTCTATGGAATTATGGAAGCAACACGAAAAGCCACGTTTCACCGCATTATATCACTTGCCCACACTCGTAATTCAGCATTTAATGATTAAAACGCCACCAATTTTAAACATTAACACAGGGAAAAGCACAAGTTTTGAATAATAATACAATGCAATGACCATAGAATTAAAAAAACAGGTGTGAGTTTTGATTGACATCAAACTGACGCACAGCAATGGCGGACACCTAAATATGTGTGACGGATTAAAGAATTGCCAGAAAAAACAAAACCAAAGTTTTTTGAAGAAAATTACCCGAAACCGACAAAAAAGATCTGACGTTGGTGTGACTTTTTGTATGACCAAAAAGCTACGCGAGCTTGTAAAAGAGGTCTGTCGGTCCATATTAGATGCAACTTATAGGGTACCTACCTGCTTTATGATGACCTAGAGCTGGTGTGCATTATTTATCGTATAGGATTAGAGTCAGATGTTGTCAAAATATTACTAAAGTTTTAATCCTAGCGGCAATTTCATGGTGTACGATAGTACGGCGAGCTTAGGCAGTGCAGCACTTGTAGTCATAGTTATACCTGCGTGATTTAATCCATACACTACGATAAAACATCGTCAGCAACAAAGTTGACGCCACTCCATATTATCCTGTATACTATAGGGGAGAGAGAAGGGAGAGCGAAAAAGATAGGGGAAAAGGATAAATGTATGACGGTAAACAGAGGCGCACCTGCCTACATTCAGCCTTTTCCCCTCCCATTTCTTTGTTTCTTTGGACAGGGCTAGGGCGTAAAACTAACTAACCGGGTCGGGTCTGCTAGTCAGTCATTAAAACTGTTTATTTTGCACAAACAATTATAGCCAGGCTGTTGCTTAAAATGTTTTATGAACACATCATTCGTATTTCTCTAATTTACTTTTGAAATGAAACTTCTTGCATCTTCCATTATGTATATTTGTTGTTTCTTATACAAACTTCCAATACTAGTAAGTGTCATAATATGTCTTGACGCTACTGCTGCTCAACGGGAATTAACTGCTTTTTAGACATTTTCGTAATGGCTGGACTCCCCAGCAAACTCAATTTTCTTCGAGCGGAACCATCCATGTGATCCATGATTGGCTGATGGTACCAACACTACCAACCTATCAACCAATCATGGCCCTTCTGACAGTTTGCCAACCAAAAAAGTCAAAAACACGTCTTGAAAAGTAAGTATCTGTTAATAAATTTCACGACACTTTACTTTTTCTACGTTATAGAAAACCTGCCCAAATATGCACGATTAGTAGGTCCATTACAGGTAAAATATTTATTAACCTGAAAAAGGCCAACACATGCATAATATGCGTAATGGAAATATGCATTTGCATATAGTCAGTTCTCTAATTATGATCAATATAGGTGAATAAGTTGTATTCGAACACAATTTCGTCATTCTCCCACACTTCCGGGTAATTTGCAAGTTTGATTGTTGGCAACACTAGCTGGTTTTGTGTATTGATTGCATCTCAATAATTTTTACGAAAAAGCTAAAAATTTGTGGAATAGTAACAAGCTTACTTGTGAAAAGTGATCCCCTGAGTTTTTTTTATCAAACTACTATGATTCCGACAACTTTTCACAACGCAAGACGGCATTTTATAAAAAAAATTCTAAGCGTCTTGGGCGAGGTCCGGAGCAGTAATGGCAGGCGATAGACTTCCTATGATGTGAGTGTGCGCGTGTCCGCTTGTACTTATTAGCGTTCCGACTTCCTATGGGTACCTCGGTTCGGGATCAATTGGGACTCTGTCTTTCTTTTTTTATTAGGTCCATGGCAATGACGTGAACTTTTTTGCATTCCCGCCAAAACTCCTTTTGGCTACCTTGGTTAAAGTTAAATTTTTATTATATTGGCTAAAAACAAAGACACAGAAACAATAAATAAAAAATTCTCCACCTCAACCGAAATGAGACCGGTTGTATGTACTAGAATCATTTAAAATAGGTATTTCGATTTTTTACTAACCCTACTGCAAAAGAGTATGTATAAACATTAGTTCAAGCAAGATTCAAGATTAATTATTTATTTTAATATAATATTATTTAATAAAAATTGCATATTTTATTCAACTTGCATGTAGAGCTTCTCATTTTAAGATTCTCTCGCTATGGTATATATACATTTTAAATGTTGCTGTCAAATTGACACCGTCTAATTGTCAACTGTCAAATCAAGTTCTCTTTTCCGGTTCTAGTGTCAAAGACAGTGGGTGAATTTGTTTTTATCTTTAAAAATCCAAGTAAATCTATCATAATAGCTAAAATAATTAAGTTTTATTTACATCAGTTTACACATTAGATTGTGTTTTAAAAGTTCTAAATGATATTTCATTTACATTCGTCTCTAGAACAGTCCAACAATACCTTGTCAACATAGGTTTGATAGGTTAGACTCATCGGGTTCGTTTCTTTTATAGGCCTAGACATGAAGCAAATTGTTGCTAACCAAAAGGTGAAGATCCCGGAAGGGCTCACCGTTCATGTGAAATCACGGTTGGTGACAGTGAAAGGCCCGCGCGGGGTTTTGAAAAGGAACTTCAAACACTTGGCTGTTGATATTCGCATGGTGAACCCTCGCCTTCTGAAGGTGGAGAAATGGTTCGGTTCCAAGAAGGAGCTCGCCGCAGTAAGAACAGTTTGCTCACACGTTGAGAACATGATTAAAGGTTAGTAGATTGGTAAGATCTTTAATGTTTGCCTCACCAAAAGCTAAGATAGTGTTCTATGTTTACTTTATTAAACTATTATTGCGATGGTTATAATTCCCATTAAATGCAGTTACATTTATTACTAGGTTGGAGAATCTGATAGTCTTTATAACTGCTTGAACAGAACTTATATAAAACTTGATGGTATGGCTTTAGAATGACGCCACTCAGTTATAGGGGGGAAAGGGGGTGGGGATAAGAGCGGAGAATACCCCTCTCGGAGTTACGTATTTTTGTTTACCAATAGAAGTCCGGTACCTGAACTGGGAGATTGGTGTGAGTGGAAGAGTTGAAGGGGACCAAGAGAAAACTCCTTCACCAACCCCCTAGTCTAGGAAATGAATAGTTTTTGAGTTATGACACCTTTAGTACTTTGAGGTTAAGTACTGAAAAATTATGACTCTGCCTTTTTCACTGGATTTATGCATGTTAACCAGAATAACCACAAAGACAAAGACAGGAGCTCCCTTTGCTTCACTCCCGCCTTAGTCTTCTAACCTTTTACAGCCAAATCTGATTCAGTAAAAGGTAAATTTTCGAGTTTTTATACATTTATTTCTTGTTGTGTTTGTTTCTGCAACTTAAAACTTCACATGAAGCCAACATATCCCACCTACACCATACCATATACCTTTCTGTGATAAAATATGAACCAAGTCTGGAGTAGCATCATTATAAAGTTAAGCCAACTTGAATAACATCTGAAATCTTCTAAGTCAATTGCTGAAAATTAAATGTCAATTTAAAAAGCTAGACATGGGTAGTCTGTTATTTCATACTAAGCAATTTATTAAAACCATCAGTCATTTGTGGCTGATTTACACTTTGTTTACTTAACAAGTGAACTTGCATTCTTAACATCATTTGGACAGGGATTTGCCAGTTAAGCAGTAAGTTAATAAATAAATAAATATGTGTGGACGTTACACACAGCGCCATCTAGCCCCAAACTAAGCAAAGCTTGTACTATGGGAACCAGATAACTGATACAATACTTAAATACTTTTTGTTTGTAAATACATACATAGAATACAATATAACACCCAGACACAGAACAAACACCTGTGTTCATCACACATATGTTTGTCCTGGGTAGGAATCGAACCCACAACCTACAGTTCAGAAGGCAGAGCAACTGCCAACTGAGCTATCAGGCCAGTAATGATTAAGTACAGTGAATCCTGAGGCACCAGCACAGTCTAGAAATCAGTCTCATTTGTTCAGTAATTTCATTAGCTACAGTGCCCTTCAAATCGCAGCACTGCTTGCACACTACTGCTTGGTGGCAAAATAACTGCCAACGTGGTGACTTACCTAGACAAACTCCAGAAAAGTCCTACCACCTCGTAAAATATTGTAAGCTATGAATGCCAAGTTAGTGTGTGTTAGGCTGTGTTATGTTTGTTACCAACTAAGTGCTAAAACAGCTGAATTTATATTGATGAAACTTATTTTTCTTTGTTCTAGGAGTAACAAAGGGATTCCAGTATAAGATGCGTGCAGTATATGCTCACTTCCCCATCAACTGTGTTACTATTGAAGGCAACTCCATCATTGAGATCCGTAACTTCCTCGGTGAGAAATTCATCAGAAGGGTAAAGATGGCACCTGGCGTGACCGTTGTGAACTCACCCAAACAGAAGGATGAGCTGATCATTGAAGGAAACTCCTTGGAAGATGTCTCAAGCTCAGCTGCGTTAATCCAACAGTCAACAACAGTTAAAAACAAGGATATCAGAAAGTTCTTGGATGGTCTTTATGTATCTGAGAAGACGACTGTTCTAGCAGATGAGGTTTAAGGACATATAATATTTTTACCAACAATTTGATTTTTATTTTCAACTAGCTGCCCTAGTTCAGTATTTGCTGATATTGATAATTTTCTGGGAAACTTCTCCAATTTTACACAGCATTACATTTTTCACTAATATAAATTAGAAGCACCCCACAATTTCACCTGCAGTTAGCTGCTTTCCTGTGGAAACTATTCTGAGATACAACAAAATTTCATCCAAATCGCTTCAGCTGCACTTGGTGTGAAAGATAGGTATTATATTATAAATAAATCTATATTTACGGATATATTACACAGCAGCATCTAGCCCCAAACTATGGAAACCAGTGGGGGATCATGTAACTTTGATTGCAATTCATGAGTTAAAATTTTCTTAGTAACCATGCAAAGTTGTGTTTCTATTGGTGGCAATCAAGTTACGTGATAGTAACTGATAGAATACTCAGATACTTTTTGTTTTCAAGTAAATACTTAGAATACAATATAACGTGTCATTGATGTTCATTACACAAATGTTTGGTCTGGGTGGGAATCAAACCCTAACCCTGCAGTGTAGAAGGCAGGGTTACTATGGAGCTACCAGGCCGGTCAATCATTGTGCAGAGTGAATTTTTCAAGTGGGTGTGGTAGGTCAAATCCGAAACTATGAGGAATATCAAACAGTACTCCAAGGAGCTATGGAGAGTTATGCTCGGTGTTTCCTTGTGGGATGAGATCCGAAATGAGGGGATCCGCAGGAGAACTAAAGTGACCAATATAGCTCTTAAATTTAGCAAGTTGAAATGGCAGTAGGCAGGCCACATCGCTCGTAGAACTGACAACCGATAGAGAAGAAAGGTTCTCGAGTGGTGACCACGAACCGGAAGACGCAGCATAAGCCAGGCCCCACTAGGTGGACGACGATCCGCGGGGAGCCGATGGATACAGGAGGCGAGCAGCCGCTCAGTGGCGCTCTCTGGGGGAGGTCTATGTTCAGCAGTGGACGTCTTCAGGCTGTTGATGATGATGAGTCCATGGAGTCACGAGCCCGATTTTAATGAAAACAAAAACTGCATCATTGGATATTTGAAAAAACAATAGTCCTAGCCAGGAATCAAACCCGTTAATTTTGAAGAAAAAACACCCTGTATTGTTACGCCATTCGACAGTGTCGCTAATACGGGTCGAATTCTGGGAAGTAGGACAGTTTTTCTCTTTAAATATTATATATAATGGTACATAGTAATTAGTTTCCTAGTACATATTATTATAAGATAGACGAATGGACCCCAGAGAAATGTGACACGCGTTAAGGTTTCTAGCTAGTGCCCACCGTAGATAGGTTAGGATTATACCTATACTAGTCTATGTTCGCCGCTACGACTGGCACCGGCACTTGTCAAGATCTGGCTAGAATGTATTGACATGATAGCGCTGGTGGGATCGCTATCTATGTCTGGTGAGCTGGGCTGGAGGAGCCAGCTCCGAAGGTGGTCCAGGTTCTGGTGGTGGTGATAAATGAAACAGGTGTTCGGTGGTACTGGAGTCTATTGAGGCGTCTACATGGTGAAAGGCGTGAGCTTGTACTGTTGGGCGTCCTTACAAGTAGTTCGGACGCATGTTGCGGGTGTTAATAAGGATGTAGCGGTGCAAGTCCGAATCCACACACTACAAGAACTTGAATGTGTATATGTGTGTGAGTGTGTATGTGAAAGGCTGAAACACAGCACGAAAAAAATTACGCTTCTCAAGATGCGAAGCGTCGTTTTTTTAGGGTTGTTCCTGTTGTCTCCGCGGACGCCGGACGTGGGGACAACAGGAACAACCCTTTTTTTAATGCTCTGTGGGCTGATAGGTGGTGGTGTGGGTTATTTATTTATCTATGTATGTGAGTCAATCAAGTATAGTAATAGAGATTTTTTTTATACATACCTAAGTAACCTAAAATCGGTTAGAGATTATATGTAAGTAGGCGTCCGTAAATTACGTAGTGATTTTGGCGACTTTTTCACCCCCCCCCCCCCCCCCCCCAAATCTCACGTGAGATTTTTCAAATCGGGTTTTTTTGCAAATATGTTAATTTGTGCCTGATTGCGTTGGATTGATTTAAAATGTTTGGATAAATGATAGGGGATAGGATGAATGACCGATGATGGGACGGCGAAGGGAGGTACTGCCTCTCTCTCTGTCTATTCATCTTTAACGTTTCAGGATAGGTTAGGCTTGCCAATGCAAGTTACTCAACGTTTTCACTATCTTTTCCCTTCTCGCTTTTCTTCCCATGAACACTCAGGTTTAGGGCGTAAAACTAATTAACCCGTGCAAAGCCAGAGCGGGTACAAAAATAAAATAAAAATTGCATATAAATTACTTAGGTACTATTTTTTCCGTGCAACCCGCACTTGGCCGTTTTTAGAAACGTTCCAAATTATATGTCCGTACCGTAACGACTGCTACGCAAGATAACCAAGCTGATGGGCAGATCGACGAAGTAGCAAAATATCTGATAGGAATACGCACACGTACAGTGATGCACGTTGGAAGGTACAGACAGTATACCGACACAAAAATTGGTTTTTATTTCTATTAAAAAAACATCAACTTACAGATTTAGCCCAGTTATAGTTTTATTATATGTTAGTAGGTATAGAGTAGTACCTATTTAAGACAGAACATAGTTGTTTAACATAGTTTTTAGTTGAATCACAGTGAGAAAATCGAACAATAAAATACTAAAATTCATAAAAGAATATTAACTCTAAGTCAGTCCACGGGACTCTAGTGTGGTCTAAGGAAACGCGATTTAGTTTAAGGTTTAGTAAATTTAACCCAGTTTTCTCAGGATTTTACACGATTTCTTATAGGAAAAAAATTACGTGAAATTTGACGAGACCCCCCCCCCCCCTCTCCCCCACGTGAGATTTTGCTTGACCACCTCCCCTCTAAACACCTTACGTAATTTATGGACGGCCCCTAAATAAGAATGTTTATTACTATTCGACAGCCAGGCGAGCACTAGACATCAATGTCCACCATCTAAGGGAAATTAGGAAAACAATGGTAAATTTTTCAACGTAAATAATTTTATTCAAACTATTCTATTGAACATCACTAACTCATAAACATTGTACATCTGCAAATATGGTTATCATGTTAAAAGATAATTAAAATGAATATGATTACACTTACTTTACAAATTATAACACACTCAATCAATTAAATAAAATGACTACTTAAAAAAATAAAATAAATACCTATTAAAATAAAACATTCTCTTAAAAAGTATTGTTAATACATCGGTACAGTTCTTACAAATAAATTATAATTTATTTTTATAATTATTTACACAACAATAAACATTTAAAAGGAATTAGGACAAACTGGAAATAAGTTTTCATTATTTTCCCATTCAATGTTATTCACTTGGCAGTGCCAAATCTTTGGTAGCTAATAAAACAATGTTTATCGTAATTCCTTTTCTGATCAAAATCTATAAAAACTTTGTCATGAATTCGAAAATTAATACTCTGCATGGCTACATAATTCAAAACTACGAGTAAGTAAATAAGATTAAGTACCATTATTGTGAATGACAATGTAAAATTAAAATTATAATTATTGACTTACTATTAGTAATCATGATTAAAAACATGTTACAGCATAACATCGTTTATCGACACTATATTGCAACGTAAGCTATACAATAAATCAGCGCCAGCTCCATATTTGCAGATGGGCATTCAATTATTCCGTAAGAAAATAAAATTCTCAATAAATTAATGTCAAACACTATTTAATTGGCGAGACATTTCACACCGTATAACACAATTGCTTACTATAAAAATGATTAACAAACAACGTTGCACCTCGTCTAATGTGTCAAAGAGGACATAGTGTGCATAAAAGTATGTCATGAGATTCAATGTTACGATATATGTTGCCGCTTGAGCAAATAATCCCGAATATATCTTAGCCTAGCCATGCGTGAGGTGGGTTCCGCTACTCTGCGTCAATAGTAACTTTATCATAACTAAATGTATAATTATAATTCATTAATATAGCACTTTAAATCACTGGTGCTTCATGATTTGTTGCATACAATCGATTCACTATATGAATATTGTAACCACAAACTCTTAACACTTGATGTAATTTTTAAAATGTATCTAGCAACCTGAGTAAATTAACAATTTCAATATATTTACCATTTTTAAAATTTATTACTATACAATAAATGTACATAGTAAAATGAAGCGCGATTAGTGGGGTCATGTCAAATAGTTAAAAATTATAAATCTGATATAGTTAATAAACATTTCATTCGTAGATATCGCTAGAATAGACTTGCACAAAACATAAGCGTATAGTGATCTACAGTGATCGCTATACAAATAGCGAATTCTTGGTCAACAACTTATGCAAAGGTATTCACATTACAATTAAATAACGCTAAACAACGGACAGGGTTATGTCTATCAAGCGGTGATCTAAATCGTAAAATCTAAAACGCGATATTGCGCGCTAAGTACGCAACATTGCTCATCGGCGCGTGCGCCGATCTACCGTTATTGCTTATAATATCCGCTCGGGCGGCGTCGTGTTTGTGACCAAGAAATACTTGGGGTCTATTCGCAAAATCGATTACGATATCGATAAGAGCGCTTTAAATTATGTCGATCTTACCCTTCTACACAAACGTACGTATGGCACGACTTTTATCGAGTGAAAAACTGAAGAAATAAAAACAATGTTACCAACGACAGCATTCGAAGTGTCATGTCGTTAGAATCGCGAATATGACGTATTTCGTTTGATCAAATTCAATTTTTCGTAACTGACCTTCGCTACGCTTAACGAGTAAGCCATTAGTAGTGCACTCGGAAATGGAAAGACGTTCGCACTTGCATTTCGTTAATGAAAACATAGGTAAGCGAGTGGACTCCCCCCACCTATAACTTCACGATTTCGAGACGATTATCGATAACGATCATTCGATCGCTGCAACGACTAATCGAAGGGCTAGAAACGACACTAACGTCAGGACACATCGTTCATCGATTTTGCAAGACCCCTCGGAGATTCTAGCACGTGGAGCGTTCACTCTGTGTCGTATTCGTACAATCTAAGTATAAAATATGCGGAGAGGTCGGCGATTGATCTCGAGGCACTATGATAGGTACTGCGGTAGGGTGGGGTAAGGCGACATTCACAGAGGGTCGCGGCGCGGCACCCACACTGCGGGGCCGCTCTCCGCCGTGATCACTGCCTTTACCTTACCGTATATCTCCTCGGGAGTATCGCCAGTTACCACCGCTGTGGAATACAAGCGAACATTAGGGCTTACAACGCGGCATTCTGGATGCACTGCGTATATTACCGACTACTTACCGGTAAAGTATTCGGCGAACTCTTGTTCCATTTTCAATGCTCGTTCGTACGTTTTCTTCGCTTGATCTTCAGTCATTCGTTTATTCATCTCCCTGAAAAAATAACATAAATGGCGATCAGCAAAAAAATGCGTAGCATGAACGAATAAGATTATTTAATAATTTAATATTAAAAAAAAAACTCACATTATTGATTCTACACTCTTTGGTTTGATAAATATGGCAATGGGGTAAAGTTGCGCCACTTGTAATCTCTTTATTGCGTTACCGCTCACGTCCAAAATGCAGTGTTTACCCTGTAACAACAAAAACACAAATTAAATGTAAGCTAGATTAGATTATTAGGTTATTCATTTCTAATAAATGGCAACACCAAGGCGTTGGCTTGCATTACTCTCTACCTCGCCTCAGAGAAAATATTTTCTAACGCAACCTATATGTACCTGTATGTATGTGTGTAATGTATGACATTGCGATTACACAATGTCATACATTAATGTGGGTTAATTTTTATGTTATTATATTTCATGTGTTTACCTATTTTGTTGTACTCTTTTCTTTATTAAACATACATTTAAATTATACTACCTATATCTACGTGCACTAAGCCTAAGAAAATATAATAAAAAGCTATAAATAGAAGACAGAATTTAGGTCACTATTCTGCGGGTAGCGTGCCCAAAAAGCTGGCGAAATTCCCTCGTTGAATGGCCAGGCTAACTCGTTGGCCGAGGTATGTGCCAGCCTTTTGGTCACGCGTCAGCTCTTTTCTCTTTTACTCTTTTCTTATAAATATATTATTTAATTATTGTAAATTGGTCTTTGCAGTTTACGCCAATTTAAAAAAAAATGTTAAGATTGAGCCATAGTTTGTAGAGCTGATAGGTTACTGCAACTTTAATACATAAAAAAATATACAAAGTATAAAGTAAAGTGTTTAGGAAATGATGAAATTCCTTTGGAAATGCTCTATTTAACTGCAATATTTTCGCGCTAGAACTACAAACCAATCTATCTACTGTTCTGAATCTACGAACAGCTCCATAGCTCGTTCCATCTGTTCCTAACTAGCTACGAGCACAGTATCACAAGAGATACCTACGATCGTACCTTCTCAGCGACTTCTCGACGGACACCACACACGTCCATACAGGTAGGTACGTTCCGTTCCGTTCTTTACTGTCCCGCCTCTATGAACAGTTCCATAGCTAGCTCCATCTGTTCCTAACTAGCTACGAGCACAGTAACACAAGTGATATGATCGTACCTTCTCAGCGACTTCTCGTACGCCACACATGTTCCGTTCTTTACTGTCCCGCCTCTATGAACAGTTCCATAGCTAGCTTCATCTGTTCCTAACTAGCTACGAGCATAGTAACACAAGTGATATGATCGTACCTTCTCAGCGACCTCTCGTACGGACGCCACAGACGTTCCATATAGGTTGTCGTTGTACTGTCCCGCCTCTATGAACAGGTGGTTCTGAATGTCTCGCTCCATCTGTTCCCGACTCGCCACGAAATGGTAATCTCGCCCGTCCACTTCGTAGTCGCGCCGCGGTCGGGTCGTGTCTGAAAAAGAATGATGAATTTTAATGAAGACATGCGCTAAAGATAGCCTATTTGCAGTACCTAAATTATTTTACTTTCATATTGTTCAAGTTATTCAATTTGAAGTGTTGATAGTCGTCATAAGACAATGGTCGTTACGCCAAGCCATAAGCCATTAACGGGCTTAAACATTCCGATACCACTGCTTGCCTACATGAAAAAGAAGAGAGAAAGGATTAGTGAAGTCACACTGTCCGATAAAAACTCAAAGTTAATCAGTGACTTTAAGTAAAACAATATTTTCAGCCAATTCATACTTTCATTTTGGGTCTAGGTCAACTTACCAGCGGCGCCACCAGTGTAACTTTGAAAGCGTATATGACGCTAAGATTTTGTCTCATACAAACCTTGTTCGTATTCATGTACAGCTATCGATTAATTTAGGTTTCATGAGTTGCCGCTATTTTGAAGAAAACACAAGATGGCGGACAGTAGGAATGTCAAAATCTTAAGCCTTTTAACTAAAGTTTCTAAATGAGGCCCCTAATCTTTGAGAACATAATACAAGCTGTGGGTGTAAGTAACTCACGAGGCACGCAGCTTCCAAACTTCTCAGGGAACTCCGATATGAGGTCATCGTTTATCCTGTCCTTCAAAGGGCCGAGGATGATCACAGGTCGCGTGTACGTTATGGTCAACTGCTGCACAGTTTCATAAGATAGCACCGTTTCGTCTTGACCTGCAACGCATGGCGAATCTTTAAGTCTATGTCCGTGGTTGTCCGTGAATATACAGAAGTGATTTCACACTATGGCAAATCGAAAAAACAAACAATGTCCACTGGAATTTCATGTGCTGTGTTTTTACTAAATTTTGTAATATATTACACAGGTTGTAAATCATAATGGTATCCAATCACCAGTGCAACGCGTGCTCCAATCTAGAATATCTATAGAATTTTGTGCAATAGTGCCGCCAAAATTAACAAGAATATTAACTTGGAAAAAATTATGTTAGAATTGCACCAGTACCAGCAGGCATACGTCGTACAACATCTAGATTTTAAAATATAAGTGCTTTACGGAATTTAAAATCAAACTTTCTTGATAGACAAAGGCACATTAATTTATAGCCAATGGTCAATGAAATGTTGAAAAAAAAAAAAACTATTACCTGCCTAGCCTATAACTTAGAAGGTAACCCACAATACTGAATATTCAATTAATTCTATTATGTTCATTCATTTGATTATAAAAGTTCCATCATCTAAACGTCCAAAGATTTTTATATTACAAATGCATAAAGAAAAGATTAATTATTAAGAAAATATTAAAATTATGCAGCTAAGTGAATATTACTCTATGGCTCAATTCAGACAGAGCAGCAAAATGCTCGAGCAGTTTTTAAGTGCTGTATGAATATCAACCTTAATCTATTTAGACAAAGCTGAAAATGGTATGCAACATTAAAATAGGTAAGATTTTAATGTTGCATACTGTTTTCAGCTTTGTCTAAATGGAATAAGGTTTATATTCCAATAGCACTTAAAAAATGCTCGAGCTTTTTGCCGCTCTATGTGAATTGACCCTATGAAGTTAAAACTACGACTAATATATCCGAATATTCGAACCATAACACAAACATAATTGCAGGCACTCATTAAAATAGATAATGTAACATTTTGTATAACAATAGTCCGAACTCAATTTGTACAAAATCATCTAACTACAGAAATGATACTTTGTTTACAAATATTTAACTAAAGCAGTACAAACGGCGCAACAATTTAGTACTAAACTAGTTTTCCTAAATCTATCGACATCGATGTATCGACCCAGCTCGATTATTCTCTACATGCTTTCATTGAGCCAGAATTAAACGCACGCAATGTAATATAACATGTTTGTTGGCACAATTTAATTCCGACTCATTGCTAATGTGTAACACTATGTCTGTAACAAGCGCTTAATGATTTAACAGAATGTCAGCGTTGGCTAGGCTAGTAAAATAATGTACAGCGACCCTAATTATCTGAAGCGATCAAATCTAAATCTATAAAGTAAACCAGCACAGCGAAACTTGAAACTGAAAAACAAGCTCGAATGAAGATGTCGTGGTGTACTGTCTAGGGCCGTATTCTCGCCCATTCTACTTATCTTCCATCCTTTTCGTTCACGTTCCAATATCGATTAGAACGAGAAGGACTTCAGTAAAGTCGAATAGGCTATTTGACTATTATTGATAATGAATGAAGGAATTCGAAAGAAATTCCCTGAAGTAGGTTAAAAACCACATAATAGTTGAAGGATTAAAAAACGGTAGTAATTATAAGTTGAGCTGTAAAACGCTTTTAAAGTTTCTGGAGAGAGTATTACCGTTCCTTTTCTAGCAAAACAGAGATTGAACTATGGAGTTACTTTGCCACAGAGTTTGTATCCCGCTATCAATAGATCTACGAATGAGGAAGGATGAAGTGATCTCTTTGAGCAGTTCAATCTATTCTTGTATTTGTAATGCTTCTTCTCACTTTGGCATTTTCTGATTTAATTACTGTTTTCGCCATTGCCTTTGAGGGATATAAATAATTAATTAAATAAAGAAAAAGGTCAAATAGCCAATCGGCGAGAATCGGTCCCCTGTTGTGTGGTCTGTGGCATGCCGGTGACGGTGCGTGGCTAAACAAGCGCGACCGAAGCATGCGCGGCTATCGCTAGTGCGAGGCGCGCTTGCCCTCGTGAGTCGTGTGATCGTGTGCTTCCAGTGGCCACTCCCGCTAGCTAACCGTGTCGCGCGTCAAAACATGATCCAAACACTCTCGTGAGCTCGATAGCAATATATTTTCGAGTGCACTGACGCCAATATTAGAGTAATCGCGTTGTATGAATCGAAAACCAACGGAACATAAAATGACAAATAATAAAAAAGAAAAACTTGGAGTGTTATTGAAATGAGAACTACGTTTCTAATTGATGATCATAACCAGAATGCGGGAGGTAAGGTATCGGCTACGGCACTCGCAAGCTACGCCTCACTCCCATTGCATAACTTACTCTCGTCCTCGAGATAAATGAGCGTAATCTCGTCCATCATGGGTAGTTCCACTCGGTACAAGATTTCCCCTACACGTAGAAAAATTAACGTTACATACATTGAAAACATGTTCTGCAGGCATGGACGCGGGACAGGGGCGGCCTCTGACGAAGCGTCGTCTTTTGTGTGGCTCGAATATAGATTAGCGGCTTTCTACAAATTCATGAGTAGCGCTTTAGGAAATAAATAGCAAACAAAAATACGTATCAGACCAGATGAATGTTAACATGTAGGTATGTTTCGCTTTTGGTTAGGCAACTAGAAGCACGGGACGGCCGATGCAACTCCACCCGTGTGCTCGCTGCGACCCATTCCTTACCAACGTTTACTTATACTACATGTGGAACACCAAATAGTATCTTCTAAACTCTAGTACTGAACAACTATGTCTTTTGAAACTTTATGCTTATATATAATAAGTTAAGTTTTCTATCTAAGGCCCGTATTAGAGAACGATGCGCGACGCTTAGTTGTCGATCGATACTCAAGTCAAGATTTATTTAAGGCTGCTTTTACAAAACTATGCGTAGTTGCAAGGTTTTCGTCGTCAATATTATTTGATGCATAGCATTAATGTCTATACTTAGCCATTACATGAAAAATACCCTTCATTTCTTCTTCTTCGATAATGACAGAGCGAATTCTAGGTGATTTACCTATTTATTTAGTAATCATCATTCTCCTGGTGTTCGTTTTGGCAAAAACACACAGAGACCCGATTTGAGAGCTCTAATTTGCAAATTCTATGTAACGAACTGTGTGTCTCCAAACTAAATTATACCCCACTAAATACATCCCGTACTTCCATAATGACAAAACAGATTTTCGACATTTAACTATAAAGCAGTTTAAAAAAATTGAATCTGATTTTTATTAAAAAGGCTTCAACAAAAGTATTGTTACCAAAATAAAGTTAATCATTTTTCTAAACTATTACAAATTATTTCATAACTGTAAATTAATGCTTTTATTTATATATCAATAAATAAAACTAAATATATTTGGTCAAACCGACGGACGCTGCAAGCTCGGTACCGCGCGCGCGGTATTGAGCTCGCCAAAATGTAACAGCACCCTTAACAAAACGGTATTTTATGAATGAAATCTTGACTGAGCACCGATTTAGGACTGAGGCACAAAACAGATAAGTACAGAAGTCAATCTCATGTATGTGTGTCATGTATGTTGACTGGCCTGATAGCTCAGTTGGTAGTAGCTCTGCCTTCTGAACTGTAGGCTGTGGGTTCGATTCCCACCCGGGACAAAGATTTGTGTGATGAACATAGGTGTTTGTTCTGTGTCTGGGTGTCATATTGTATTCTATGTATGTATTTACAAACAAAAAGTATATAAGTATTGTATCAGTTATCTGGTTTCCATAGTACAAGCTATAACGCTTAGTTTGGGGCTAGATGGCGCTGTGTGAAATGTCCACACATATTTATTTATTTTATTTTTATTTTATTTTATGTACTTCACTTTTCATACCTATGCTTGGCGGTCGCCCTAGGGATGGCGGCGGCTGCGCGGACGGCGGGTTCGTAAATGTAAACATGCCTACCATACATAGACTGCTAAAACCATAACACTTCCTTTGATATCGACATAATTTTTCGCAGTTATTATTATAAATGGATAAAGTTTTTTGAAGACGTAATAATGCGATTATCTTACATCTTCCTCATTAGATTATTGAAAACAAGGCTTATTCTACAAAAAATACGTAATATATATTGTAAAAATATTTACAAGCAAATACCTACCTATTTACCTCTCTAGCACATACAACTGGTAGCTTAAAAACGACAATTCACACTGTGAATTGTCGTTTTTAAGCTACCAGTTGTTTCAGAGAGGTAAATAGGTAGGTATTTGCTTGATTTCACAGTTTAATGTCGAATTAAAACAACAGTCTGAACAGTTATAATAACTTATTTTTTGTTGCTCCATTTTTGCACATAAAAGTTTACAGACGCGTGTCTCAAGCGGATGGCACTCCCGCTCGCACTGTTCCCTACCGTTCCGAGATATCGTGTCCGTGTGCGTTGCTCGAGCGCACTTTCTATGTAGATTGACTTCTGTACCTATCTGTTTTGTAACTGAGCGTTGTTGTGTAATACGAACCTAAATCAGACATATTTATTCAGTAAGGAGCCATTAGAATTAAAAAAAAAAACTATCTATAACACACATAGGTAATGAGTACATAGCTTGGCTTAGTCGCTCACACATCATTATAAATTCGACAAGCGACAAAATATAGCGCCGATAATGAAGAAGTAACTATAATAAATTATACCGTTAGTTTATATAAATCGAATTTAGGCGTCACCATGCGTCTCCATACACTACAAGCGAATAATTTACTCACATAGATCCGATACAATTTGAATATTAAATAATATTTATAAAGTAAAAATAACAGTTTACCTATAATGCTGTTCATTGAAAAGGCTCACAGTTTTTTTATGAGCTGTATTTTTTGGAGTCCATGTCTCTAGCTTTTAATATGGACATATTTTTTTCTCATACTTCTTAAACCAGTCGGTTATCAATGGCTACATCATTAGGTGTCTACTAATTGGGATAGCACTTAATTACAATTGTCATATTCATCATTTTTGTAAGCTGTAGTGAAACATACAGTGTTGCGATAATATGTCACTTAGCTATTGGAAAATACACTTTCAATAATAATATTAACTCCACGACGTTTTAATACTGTTATTGATCCCCAAAACACACTTATGCCCGTCTGCACTAAAGTTCAACAGCTCCTAAGTTCGAACATATCCCCGCTCCCCGCTCTGGCGGTGGTTTCTCGCACATTTATCAAAATCGTGCCAAGTCAACACATCAAATAATGTACGCTCATTGGTTGAACGCAGCCAATGATGAACAGGCCAATGAGCGTTCAATATTTGGTGTGCCAAGATAACACAAATTTAACTAACACACGAGGACCCGGGGAAAGCGTTGCTTACCTAAGTTGTATTTTAACAAACTTAAATGCAGTCGGGCGGGTATTTGACATTTAATAATAATAAATAAACATTTTTATATCATATTATTGCCACACACTACACCAAAACATGGAGTAAACGGTCACTATGTACCTCTTTCAATCAATGAGCAATATTCACTTCCCAAACATTCTACTTGAAACGGATTAAAAAGCGAATAGCTCAACATGAATTCTGTCTTGGTTAATCGCATTGAATGAAATGTAACAATGCATATTATCTGAAATTTTATAGCAGATAGCTGTATGTGTTTGTGTATGTATATGTGTGTGTATGTAACTTACCATCAGCGTTAGAATCCTCCTGTGTGTAACAAAGCATGAAAGCTGTAACAAAATTGGTATTTCAGTTTCGGCTTATGTTATTTACGTGACAAGTTTTATTGACAATGCTGGCGTTAAAATCTTATAGCGGCAAATGGCGTATTGTAAGTTACTTCGCATCATAACGATTTAAGCTCCAGCCACACCGGCGCGTCAAGAGGCGTCAAAATCGTCTATTCGGCACCCATCGCTGCTCGTGTTCGTAGACGGCCGCACCGCGATGGCCGCGGGCAGCAATGGGTACCGACTAGTTTGCGTCGCTGACGCTGCCGTTTCGCAGACGTGCCGGTGGGGCCGAAGCTTAGAGTATAGACTAAAAGCATAGAGAGAACGCATTATCTGTCAAGCGTACCGCTTTTTTAGACACTTTTTATATGAAGTGGACACTTTCATGTGAATGAGCCTGACAGATTTGTATTGAAAAAACAGTTGACTCGAGTCAAAAAAAATGGTACGGTGACTTTTCGCATGCGTAACTAATTACTATATGTTTGTTTCTTTCCTTCGCCACTGACGTAGCGATACGTGTGAGCAGTACAAATATAATATCGGTTTTGATGATTTAGTCTATACTCTAAGGGCCGAAGCTTTGCAGGTACGGTGGAAACAATGCACATCTCTCTCGCTCAGAAGGATATAATCGGTTAGTTTCGGCTTCGTAGAGCATACTCTCTGTCACTCGGTACATCATGCGACGTTTTGTCACTATTACTTCATAAGACAGAGACGGCGCTATCCGAAACTAGCCAGCTATCTCCCTCTGAGTGTTATTTCTTTAGCTCGAAGTGCATTATTTACCGCCAGCACCTGTACAATTGTACATGGATTTATTAAACGGAAGATGTGATATTTGCTTTATTACAGTGCAAATCCATACCGAGAAGCATAAACAATGTTGTGCTATGTGATGCTCATTTATGGGTGTCGATAGAAGCTTTTTATAACATGTGGTTTTTGTAATTTTGAAGGCTTTAGTTGACAGTTTTTAAAATACTAAAAACATATACATATAAAATACTAATAAAATATATATACACATATAAACATATAACATAAACGTCTTTTACATCGCCGTCTATTTGACAAGAACAGTCAGTTTCGAGTTCTTGGTCTGTCAACTAAAGCCCTTAAAATTGGCCCCAATATCCCATTTAATTTGACTTATTTATAGAGGTAATTAATAATGGACCAGTCGAATTCTTTTTGCTCAAATGAAGAGGTATAAGGGACAGTTTCGACAGTGCATTCTGTACAGCGACAAAAGGGCTTGGTTCTCGGAGAACTTCGCACGAGATGACGTCATGTCGAAAGCTCATACAAAAATATTTATAGAAATTTGGAGTGACATGAATGGAGAATCGGTATTATTTTACAATACTCACGTTCTTGATCCGAACCGTCTTCAGACTTGCCATCCTCTCGACTCTTCATGAAGGGGAACCTCCTGCTGAATGAGAGGGTTTTCTTTTTCCTTTCTAGAGTCGATTGGCTCTGGAATAAGGTGAATGCGTCGTTATATTCAACGGGGAAAGGCTCAAAATTATTTTTAAATACACCAAAAGGTTCTATAAAAAATATCAATACAATATGAGTTTTTTACATCTACCATCAATAATCATCATCTATCGTGAATCTCTAAGTTACTGAACAGCTTTTGCTCTTTACGTATTTTCGCAGCCTTACTTGTGACCTAAGGGAAATCGTAATCACATTTCTACCTGTCCTAAACATATAATTAAAAATTGATGTAGTTATAAAAATACCAAACAGGTAGTAAACTTACAGTGCTAACTGGAGTGCCCTGTCCCTGGAATTTAACTTGTCTGTCCCGCGCTCGCTGTTTGCGCTCCCAGCGACGCTTCGATGGAATAATGCCGATCGAATCGGCGTCCGTTCTATCCAGCCGTCTTATAAAAAAACACAATAAATTAAAATGCAACGCCTATCATAATAAATAATTGACCCCGATGAATTTGATGTGGGATAAGATAGAATTTGGATCTTTGGGATCGAATGAATATTTATTAAAAGTGAGATCAGTTTCGTGGGTTCAGTTGCAAGCTACCCAAAATTTCCTTTGTCCAAAAAATCGTCAATTTGGCTGCTTGAAGACTAAAGAAAGCAGAACCATATCAGTCTTTGAATGCAACATTGTTAATTTGATATTGGATTTATACAAAAGTAACAATAGAATACATTTATTACACATACATGACATCTTCACTGAGAAGATAATAAATTAGGAAACTACACACCATTCTCCAAGTTGGAGCTATTTAGCCAGTAAAGAAAATCAACAAAATCTGTTTATATAGTAAGTAAAGATACATAGCCAGTACCCCCTAACCTTGTTGTCGCTTAAATATTTCGATACCTTTTAGTGCACAGGAAATTAGTGTGTTATTCCATCCATAGTATGTTTAGGTGGTTGCTTAGCTAAATTGTATTTTAATAGACTTTAGTGCAGAGGAGTATAAGTGTTTATACATTCAATTAAATATAGTTCTAATTAACATCGCCTCACCTTGCCTGCCACCATTCGTCATCAGAGGCGTTGGTGACGTGAAGAATGTCACCGTATCGGAACGGAAGCCCTCTGGAAGGAAGGCCGTCATCTCGTACGGGGTCATAGTCGAAGAGTGCTCTGAAATGAATATAATATACATTATATATAAGATAAGAAATTAAATGAGCCACCACTGCGGTGGATCAACATTTGAGCGGATGAACAAAGGGAAGAATAAGAACTTACCGTACATACAAGGACTTTTTCTGTGATGTTCTGAGCAGCGTGTGATGTTGTTTCAATTCGTTGATTCGAGCTTCGAACTTATTGTACTCCTGAGGCCTGTACACCACTGTTAACTTTACATTTTGCCCCGTGCTCTGAAACGATAGTGAACCTTATAGGTCAACAAATAAGGACATTACCTAAACAAGAAATCAGAGTTATCATATAAAAATCTCTTTTGGCGGTAAGGTGGTCGCCAATTGTTTCTCTTAATTAGTCCTTATATTCCTAAGGCTCGATTTTACCAAAGTAGAATAAGGTTTATTCCAAGTATAGGGCTACTCGTTACTCTCGGATACAGCTGATTGACATATGAAATGACACAAAAAAGACGCCATTTTGATTGTATCCAGGGAATAAGTCTTATTCCTTCACAAAATTGGCGGTATAAGGGCTATATTAGTGTAAATCGGTTGTTCTCGGAAAGTTATACCTGGAACAAAATTTATTCTACTTTGGTAAAATCGGGCCTTAGTCACTTTCTGTTGTAAACTTTCCAGCAACATACCTTCAAAGCCTTAGCGGCCTGTTCGTGAGTTGCATGCGTGATGTCCACATCATTGACCGCCAGAAGTCTGTCACCTCGCCTGAGCTCGCCAGATTTCTCTGCCGGTCCACCGGCCAGTAAGAATGATACGTATATTCCGTGGCCGTCTTCTCCGCCTACAATGTTGAAGCCAAGGCCTGATGTTCCCTTTTCAAGTTCCACGACGCGTTGCTGTTCTTCTGTGCCATCTGTCACGTCCTCGCGGCGTAAGGAGTTGGCAGTGCTTGATGCGGCTGTGGAAGATAGTGAATTTTAGTGATAGGTATTAAAACCTTGGGCTTTTCGTACGCTTGTCAAACTCATGTCAACTTAACACCAAATACTGAACGCTAATTGGTTGATTGTCAATCATCGTCTGTCTTCAACCAATGCAAGAGTTAAATATCTCTATCCCAAAAGGGATGTTCCCAAAATAAACGACCTATGCGTACAATACCTTAAACAACCCAGAAAATTTTGAATCATTCTAGAAAAATAATCCGGATTAGCGCTGGTGTACTCTTTAATAGCTGAAAAATAATATTTGATCCATAGACTAGATTATCAATATGGCAGCGCTTTAATTACAGCCATGCGCACCAATAGGTATTGTATACTCTTTGTTGTTTGTGCCCCGCCATGATGGTTTGGGATGGACCTATTTTATAATATAGCGTATATTTATAAGTGGCCCAGGTTCCATACACTTCTGGAACGTCTCTTTTCATCCAAACCCGTCCAGCCATTTGAGCGTGGAGTAACAAAAACAAACTTTCGCCTTTATAATATTGGTGTGAAGTGTGATATCATAAATAGTTAAATATGCAGACTCACGTGTGTTAGCTCGCGAACTCCTCGGCGAAGGCTGTCCGTGTCTCGGTCCCGGTACTAGCACCAGAACGACGCGTTCGCCGGTCGCCTTCAGCGCCGCCACTGCGTCTTCATGACTGACGTTGTCCAGGTTTATGTCTCCTTGCTGGAAACAGGAAACAAATTAGCACCAAAAGCCCCCTCCATACTTAGCGCGCTCAAGGGTCCATACTACTTTATAATCCTCTATCTAGCTCAGGCATTTCTAAATTTATGAAGATATTAAATTATTGAATGTACTTTAAATAAATCTGGCTAACATCGACCCTCAATAACATTACAAATATTCAACAAAAACAAATTTTCAAATATAAAACAAAATCATAGCATTTTTTCTTTCTATCCTGTCTTTACGTATGAAAACTAGCTTGTATTGTATACTTTGAAAACCTGACACTAGATTCGCGAATAAAATCCAAGTCTCCAATTTTTGTTCTGGTATAACGATATGCCTGCTGTGTGTTCTGACTGTACACTGTACAGTGTACATAATATGTTACATATTTTTATGACTAAGGCATAATGATTCATGATCATGTCTATTGTTGTGGATTTGATTTAGCAGTAAGTAAATAAATGATGTAGATGTATGACTATTATAGCCAAAATCCTAGCTATCTAATCTATGTTTCAACAGTAAACTGCACAGCCATGATCTTGTTTACAAGATACTATAATCCCCATAATGGATGACAAAATCTCTCTCAAAAAGTTAAATAAGATTAATTTTATAAGATTAAACTTAATCTTTATAATACTTAAACGATTAAATAAAATTCAAAAGTTTAATCTGAATTTTACCAAAGAAGTTTTATCGTTTGAAGCAATCTTTTATAGACAAATTTTGGGAAGACAACAAATGTCGGTTGTTTTTGATATTTTGGTATGAGTTAAATAAGCTGCAGTTTGAGACTATGCTGTATATGTGTATTTGACTATAGGTGGTAGGACTTTTCTGCAAAGTTCATTTGCCAGTTATTCGGCCGCCAAGCAGTAATGTGCAAGCACTAATGTGTTCCGGGTTGAAGGGCATTGTAGTTAGTGAAATTACTGGGCAAATGAGACTTTATGTTCTGATCACACAGACATCGCATAGTCTAGTAATCTTAGACTGTGCGATGTCTCAGGATGACGTGCGCAGTGCAGTGTCACGCAACAATATATTAGTTTCGAGTGATACTACTGCAATCTGTTATGGGCAGCCATGACGCTTAACATCAGGCGAACGACTAGCTCGTCACGTCAATCATTTACATTTAAAAAAATACGTAGTTATAGCTGAAAATTAAAATATAACAATAATAAACCAACTATTACAATTTTAAATGATTATAAAGGTACTTACAGAAGTATTCTTGACCATGAGTAGTTTATCGCCGACCCGCAGTCGTCCGTCGCGATGCGCCGCGCCTCCCGCCATTATCTTCGTCACGTAGATGCCATTATCCCCTGGGATGTGTTGGTTACCAAGCCCGCCTGCTATACTGAACCCTAGCCCCGACCCGCCTTTCGAGAGCTCGATTTCTACGGACTCCTCCTTATTCGACGCCGTAGAAACATTCAGAGTATCCGTCTCGACCGCTCGACGACGTACTTTCTGCAAGCAAATGAACGGTTTTCGCGAATCTGCAATGTTAATTACGTTCTTTGGAGAGCAACTAATTCAATTTGATAGCAGTTAAGCTAATCAAATGCTAATTCAAGGTAATCCATCTATCCATACATTAATTTGAATTTTAGCTTAGCACCTTTGCTTAATTTAGAATCTATGTCAATTACGTTAGGGTTTATTTTTCGAGTAACGAACTCAGCTTACCAGTCTCACTGTACTGCCGGCTTTCTTTAGGGCGTCAACTGCGTCTGCGTGCGTAACATTCTCCACGTTCGTATCATTTACCTGTAAATATACAAAGGGATTGTTCTACTTACAATATTTAAAAAAATGCATAAATAACCACATGTTTTGTAATAACTAGAGTGAAAATGAGTGTGATTCGTGAGTAACAGTCGGATACATATTTATTTAGAGTGAAAATGGTCGAATTTTACTACGATCGGCGGCCGGTGTAAATGTTTTAAACAAATACCTACACTACAATACATGGTAGGTGCCTACGCATATTAAAAATACGTGTTTATCTTGGCCTATGTGATCTACACAATGTATGCTCATCTAATTAGGTACTAAGGTATGATGAATAATTCAAGGTCTGTACTCAATGTTATGGAATAATTAAGCACCCATATCATATATGGGGCCGGCAAAGATTAAATAAATATCGACCGTTTTTTTTTATTTGGTTGAAATACCGTAGTCGTCCCTAATCGCGTTGAATCATCTCCAGCGTTGCTAGAAATAGCCACTAGACAGCGTTTTATCCAAGAATCAAGCATTGTTTGAGTTTCGTTTGTAATATTTATGAAACCAATACAATTTCTATCGATTTACAACACATTAAAACTACTAGTCTGACGCAGCAAAACCCTATGAAAGGATATAGTAGTGAGGATAGGTTACTCTGAAATATGGGTTTGGTTGGGTATGAAAATGCCGTACCCATGTCTACTCATACTCTCGGCATTTTTACAACCTTTCGGATGTTACGTAATTGCATTATAATACAATGGTATCTCACATTACTGGTACTGGTAGTGAGTCGATGTCGATTGAACACGATAGAACTGGCTGGCAATAATGTGTTATGTGCCAATTGATTAAGAAAACAATTGGTTTGTTTATCATAGGTATGTTGCTGCATAGCATGTCGATTATTACCTAATGCATTTCAAACTGGGGTTTAATGGGTATTGATATTATAACTTTTTATAATTATACAGTTAATTTCTATAAAAGCCTTTCACTCTGTTAGCTATAAATCTTCTTCTTCTCGTGTAGACGAGTGGTTGGACCTGGTGTCAGAATTTTTAGGCCGCCCGAAGGCTGATTTGGCTTAACGACTATTGTCTTATGCGCTCAGTTGTAAATATCACTTTTTGCTGTAGCGGTCACCCATCAAAGTAGTGACTGCAGCGAACGTTGCTTAACTAAATAAAATTAAATGAATGCTATAAATTAAATGATCAAAATTATCATTGGTTTTTAACAATTTCACTTTGAAATTCACAAGTTTTCTTTTTAGATAATTTTATTTTAAAATCACAACCACAACCACTCACTTCACTGTGTTTTTACTTTTTAATATATTAAGGTAGAAACACGTCTCTTGTATGACATGATTTGCCACAGACTGTGAGGCATAGTTTGCAAATTGGATTAAATCTCAAGGCAATAATGTTTTGCTACTTATAATGAGCTCAACTAGCAACCTCACAGCATGTTATGAAAGAAAGAGGAAATTTGAGTTATGGGTTGTCCATGACATTTTTTAGAAAGGTGAATATATTTTGCATACTATCACAAGTTAACTCAGGTAAACAATAGTGTTTGATTTTTAACTATTAAGAACATAAAATTTACTAGTTCATTTTTGAAGGGGTTTTAGCATACTTTTTTAATAGTTTCAAATATGAATGCCTAGAATTACGCCTTGTGATTTCTTACAATA
Source organism: Ennomos quercinarius (assembly GCA_910589525.2). NCBI lineage: Eukaryota > Metazoa > Arthropoda > Insecta > Lepidoptera > Geometridae > Ennomos > Ennomos quercinarius. Next base: position 8,282,316 of record OU342493.1, read on the forward strand.
ACGTTATAAAAATTAATTACATTTATACAAAAGAGCCAATGTAGACAAAACAGATTTCATTAAACTATTATGTACATTCCTTGCCATAACAATCAAATTATGTTATTAAAAAATATATCTTTTTCAAACGGATTCAGTTTTGATGACAGATTTTATTAGACTAGTTATATCGGATTAAATTTATTATATTTACTCCTGGTTTCTCGTATGTTGGTTTAAAATTAACCTCATGACAACTTAAAAATACTGAACACTCATTGGTTGCCGGTCAACAATCGGCTGTCGTCAACCAATGAGTGTGTAGTATTTGGTCTGTTAAGTTAACATTAGCTTGATAAACGTACGAGAAACCGGGAGTAAGCCAGGCTACTCACCTGTAATATAGCATCGTTGATCAGCAGTTGACTAGCAGCTGCCGCACCACCTGGTATGAGCTTCGTCACATAGATGTGTGGATCCTCAGCGACGTGAGGGTTGTCGGAGCCCCCAGCGATGCTGAAACCTAGCCCAGCACCTCCAGCACGGGACAACACTACAGTCATGTGAATATAACCATCCTCAGTTCGAATATGCTCAGTGCCACCACCTTCGATGCCATTCACCTGCAACTATCAGTATGTTATTAATTGTCACTCTTGATTTCACACACATCAGCCAGGTTAGCACGGACGGAAGCGAAAATTGTCTTTCCCCTGTTTTATTCTACTTGACAAGTAAGCATAAGTGTCATAAAACAGGGAAAGACAATTTTGTCTACTGCCTGTGCTGACCGAGCAGAATATTGTTTAGTAATAGAATTAAAAGTAAACTAGTACTAATTATTGTCAATTCTGTACTTCATTCTTCATCATCACCATCAACATGTATTAGTCCACTGCTAGACATAGGCCTCACCTAATGCACACCACTGAGCCCAAGCTTCAGCTCTTTTCAGCCATTTATTTGTAGTGCTGTCCATAATGAGAGTTTACACTGGGCATAAAGAGTGTACCGATGATGTTGCTGCTCATCATTGGTCTGTGTCATTTGGCTACACTATTGTGAATGGATATACCAGCATCTGTCAGTCACCACAATAGAACGCCTCAGCCAATTTCCCCTCTAAGTTGCCTATTTTCACGGAGAATAAAAAGGGGTGGTCCTTATAATACGCCGGGACCACACGGCTAAAATCCTTTCTTCCCCAGGGTTCGAATTGTCTGCATACCAAATTCCAACTATGGGTCTAACCATCTATGTAATAAACAAACAGACAGAGATATCTCTGTCTGTTTATTACATAGATGGTTACACAGAGCAGACAGGCAGAGTTGCTTTCTAGGGTTTTATAATATTAGTATAGATTAAGTATTTACGCAAACAGAAAGAATGCAAACGTCAGTCATAAATTAACGCTTCATTCAAGGTTTACCTAATGAAAAAAACCATTTTATGAATGACATCTTTACTTGAGCACCAATCGACGACTAAGTGTTACCCTGTAATATGGGCCTTCAACATCATTAATACAATCACTGTTAAGGTATGCAAGTACCCTCTTTTTGGTAAAGGTGGACATACAATTTTCAAATCTAACCAATTTAAATAATTGATAGCACCTACTTATTAATACTGTTTTTTGTATATAGTATGAGAGATTTCTTTAAATCAAGCTTATCAATTTTGTATTATCCATTTATTATAAGTAGGTATAAGGGGCCAATTTTAAAGGCTTTAGTTGACAGATCTAAAACTTCTAAAACTGTTGCTGTCCTTGTCAAATAGACCGCAATGTAAGAGACGGATATATTTTTAGTATTTTAAGGACTGTCAACTAAAGCCTTCTAAATCGGGCCTATAGATTATGTACTGTAAACCAAAGTTACAATAATTTCTGTAATTTATGTTGTGTATCAATACCAGAAGTACATACTATTATAATTATTGAATGTTCATTTGAGTGAAATTATGCATTGTTATTATTTAAAGCTAAAAAATTACCTGCTTCATTTCTGGTGATGGATTGTGAGCCTGCAAAAGAAGTTAATATCATATTGAAATTAACAACCACTTTAAAAATGTTTTAACATTATGGTTATAGGTAGTGTGATCAAAAACAAACACTTTCATTGAGGTGTCGTATTTCCTCAGCTGTTGAGAATACACTCTTTTATGGGTAAGTTTTGTTAATAAACATTCAGTGAAAAATGTAGAAGGTGTGTTCTGTTAATAATTTTAAACGTTTTCATTATTTTCCCCCCATCAATATTTTCATTACAACACAAGATATTAGACCGAAAAATTACAAAACGCTTTACAATATCTTTTAAGAAATATAATAAAGAAACAAAACTTAATTCGTACACAAATGTCTAACCATTGAAACAAAAGGCTTTGAAATTTTAAATAATAGATTTAAAGGTAAACAGTGTCAAGGCAAATAGATACTTATAGTTATAGTAGCACAAGCCAAGCTGAATCTTCATATGTATTGAATGCCTTGGTATTGAGTTTAATTGAGAGCCAATTTATTTACCTACTCACCGTATCAAGATTAAACAAGGAGGACACTTTCCGTAGAAATCCATTAGGTGTCTTTTTCTTCCTTCTTTCAGTCATTTTGAGATCAAGTGTGCATAACCCTTGGGTGGTTCAAGTGTTGCTCGCACTACACTATGTACACTGCATGCATTGTTAGTTACACACTTGTGTCCACTTTCAGCACCTTACTTGTCCATGTCCAGCATGCACCATTGTCTACCTAGAACCCACAACTTGCACCAAAACATTTTAAAGGTATGTGACCTCCTTTACAATGTATCAATCTGATTGCAGGTAATCCCTTCAAATGTTGAAGCTCATTATCATGTTAGCTTGGCTTTAAACTGCAGCAGGCCTTATCTAATGAATTTCCCAATCAAACCCAGCCCTTTCTGATAGCGTTTTTAGTAGGTATGTATGGATAGGTAATTAATAAGTGTGTTACCAAACTGTGTTCAATGATATGATGGTATGAATGTCAAAGCGATGAACCTTAGTTAGAATGTCCGTGTTACGTTATTAGTGTGCCATTTATGAGCACTTGACGATAATTTATCGTAGATAGGTACAACTTCAGCGAGTAACAGCGAATTGTTACAAGCAAAACTAACTCGGAACTCGCATAATCTCACCAAGAATCGGAACGATCCCAAAGTGTAGAGAAATTACTAAACGTTTATAAATAGATTAGTGTTTATTATATGGCCTTACTTGCAACGAATACGAAATATCAGCAGTGTGAATGTCAAAATTTTGTGTACAATATCATTTCACTGATTTTATCATTTATGCAGTATACTTTCAGTCGATGTAGCGTTCGGACGTCATTGGCACAATTGTTAAATAAAACGGCACCAATCCACAGAACGAAGAAACGTTAGCGCACATATCGCCGAAAACCTGTAGTTTAATTTAGGTTAAAAATAGTACTACGAGACGCGAAACACCAACCAATCCGCCATTACCAAACCACTTGTTGTACGTTCCGTTCAGTCATTGACATTGTCTATTTGTCTTCGCAGACGTCACGTCATCAACTTTCGTGTAAATTAAAAAGAATAACGGAACGTAATCCAAGCAATCGATTGGCTGAATAGATCATGGCTCATGGATAGATCCCGGGCAATAATTTGATCTGTCTGTTGGTCTGTGGGGTGGGTGGGGCCACGCGACAACTCCGTAGTCTGAGGCAGGCACACTGACCTCTATTAAACTAGTGCGTAAGTTTGTACGCAGTCTTCGTAAAGAATATCACTGAATGTTGTACTAGTATCTTCAAAAGGTGGCGCTACTGACCTGACTTGACCTAAATTAAATGAAATGTATGCCAGTACCAGTAGGCCACGACCACGAATTTATTGTGGAAAGGACGCGGGTACTGTACAAGTGTACACTACTACAACTACATACCTACTACTATACTATTATTTATTCTGTGACACGGTCTCATACGCAACATCAACAGCATTCAATACCAATTAATTGACTGACTAAACATTTGTGTACTATAATATTATATTCATGTCAAATAAAAATCGAATTATATTAATTTCTGGTACAATAGTTAATGCGGTGCGTCATTGGCTGTTAATATTATATTAACGGGCTTTAATTTAATGACAGCACCAAGATATGGCTGGAGGAAAAGAAAGTGGGTAATAGGTACGGTACCTAGCTACTTAAATTAAAAACATAATAAAAAAAATTACTTACCTAATGTTCTTAATTTAAATAAAAATTATATAGTGTGCATGATTTATTACCACTGCTCCACGCACCTTCTTTCCTTCAGTTTCTCCGCTATGAGGCGGTGGCGAAACGATGGAACGCACCTGCGTAATAAACAAAAATATATTAGATATGTATTGGAAGGTACTATTTATACTAGTTTATTCAATTAAATACTCTTTATATTTTATGATACAAAAAAAATATAATTTGGGACTGGTAAACCAAGAATTTGCCAACCTTCGCAGAGTCCGGCGTTTCATTACGTGACTCTGTCCGCCTATTGCTGTCTTGGAGGAAGGCATTAGACACCAATCTATATTCGTTCTCCTCCGTTGGAATCTGGAATAAAGTAAACCACTATTCCTTAAAACCCAAAATTATAAATATCTAAATATATATACTTACTTACATTAATTTTATTATAATTAGTAAGCCTATAGGCACTTAGCTGCAATGTGTACCTATTAAAATATAATATTACTACTATTTTTTTTATACCTATTCAACTGGGAATTCACATCAACAGCCGTAAGACGTCCACTGCTGAACATAGGCCTCCCCCATAAAACGCCACTTTAGACATTTATCATATTAGGGGGTTTACCATAATCAGCACGCCTGGCAGGCGGCTTGGTGATCGCAGATGATTTTATTTAATGTACTGAGGGGAATGCTGCCCATTCCCTGGATATTCCCTTAGCCGGCTCTTACGGCACCCACGGGAAGAGATGGGTGGTCCTATTCTCACACCGCCACGCCAGGACCACACCATTAAAATCGGACTGGGAATTAACCGCTTGAAAAATAATGGCATTTTTAATAGAACCTAAGTATTTCTCTAGTGTTGTATAAGAGGAACCATATTATTCAACCCACACGCATGCCGGGTGGGTAGGTATAAGTACATTATAGGTAATTCCAAGTCCAAGAGCACCACCTCAATTACGTTAGTATTAGTACTATGTTATTCTGTGACTCCACACACACCCCCACACTGACAGCCCCTGCGGTGTGGTGGTTGAGCACGTCGGCTCATAACTCATAGCACATGAAAAAATAGCGCAAATGCTTGTTCTGTGTCTGGGTGTTGTGGGATCATGGTCCTCGCAGTTCCCTGGTCCCTAGATACAGGGAATCCTATTTAGTTAGGGTCCAGGATCTGTGTATGTGATCGTTGGGCGTTATTATATTTTTTACTTATTTTAGTCACGTAAATATATATATGTACTTTGTAAGAATTTTAATAATCGTTCATGCATAAAACCGATTTATTCTTTTACTCCCCAGTTATTTTAAAATTGGAATTGTTAACAGGTCATAAAATGCTTCAGTTCACTGTTTGTTGCTGTTTGTTTGTGGAAACGGAAACAAAAGCGGGCGAATATTCACTAATTGCAGATGCCGGCGAAGCTTGTAAGCGAAACACTATTTCAGAATTTCAGATCATTCCACAGAGAATATATTTGTAGATATTTATATTGTATTGTTTGTTTTTTGGGAACGGGCTTTCATTTCTGTGGACTGTGGATTAAAAAAGCGGAGTTTATTCAGTAATTTCAGCAATTTAAGCTAACCTCAAAGAGGTGTAATGTACTAGAAGTCTTTGGCTTACCTACAGTTAAACGTTCACGAAACGTGTTCAATCCATTCGTAAGCACAGGTACCTACTTAGTGCAGTGATGGACTTATTATAACATTATTTATTGGCAATTTTACATTTTCAATTGACTCAGGCTCAGGCGAAAGTTCATAAAAAAAATGATAATGGATGAATGGTAAAAAAATAATCTTGGTACAAGAAACACAAAAGCGCGGAAGTACTTGAGATATTTCTGTATCATTTTGCATTATATAGGGTATTTGACTGATAAATTTTTATTGCATATATAAATAAAGTTCCTCAAAAAATAAGCAGTTGTGAAAACAAAAATCCAAATCATATGGAGTACAACTTATATAAAGCTACCATTGAAGTATGGTAGCTCTACATAAGTTCTACTATTTTTCTAACTATTTATGGCCTAAGTAGGTTACCCATTTAGATACCTTTGCCTAATTTGCCCTGAACTTTGTGACTATACGCATATCTAGTTATAGGACTTATAGGTAAGTGAATATTATCTGTGCCTAAAGTATGTTCCCGGATGTTGTGGACTTGTGGTACTACCTATTATTTATTCCGTGCTTGTGGTAAGATAAGAGAATGAGAAAATTGATAGCAGGTCCAATGTTGTTTTTGATTTCAAAACCGCACGCGTATGGGTACCTAGGTTATTATATAGGTACGAGGGGCATTCAATGTATTCTCGGTATAGGCATTAAAGAATAAGCAGAAAATTCTGAATAAAATTTATTTTTCAATGTAGTCCCCTAGGATCTGAACACACATATTTGTCCTGGAAAATAACTTTTCAATTCCCTCCAAAATATATTTTTGTTCCTGGTCTGAAAAATGATCGTTAATTGCTGCCTTTAACTCTTCGTCGTCGGAAAAATGCTTGCCTCGAAGTTATTTTTTGAGATTTGGGAACAGAAAGTAATCACTAGGGGCTAGGTCCGGGCTGTAGGGTGGATGATTGATTTCTTCAAATCCGCAATCCCGCACAGCAGCATGGGCAATGCGCGCCTTGTGAACAGGCGCGTTGTCGTGCAGAAGCAATACACCTGCGGTCAATTTTCCCCGTCTTTTTTCTTTTATTGCCTCCTTTAAATGGCGCAGGGTGTTAGCGTAAGTTGCGCCATTAATACTCTCACCTTTTTTTGTCTACTCAATTAATAAGATTCCCTTGGAATCCCAAAAACTGTGGCCATGAGCTTTCCGGCGGATGGGCTGACTTTGAACTTCTTCGGTGGGGCTGTTCCCATTTTATGCCACTGCATAGACTCCTGCTTGCTCTCAGGATCATAGTGATGAACCCAATTTTTTGAGTTTTTCCTTGTTTTGTGAAGAATTTTATCACAGCGCGATGCTCGATTTTTTTCAACATTAACGTATCAGTCATCGTAGTTGCCTTTCCGTACTGTTATTATGAATACTAATGGCGACAATCAAATAAAATTTTGTATTTATACCCTCAATGAGTGTCATAAACTAATGAGATAATTTAATTACATTTATCATTAGTATATCACCCCGATACCGAGAATACATTGAACGCCCTACGTACCGCATATACCTACTGCAGTTGGACACAATGAATAGTAGGTTACATTTAAGCACGTAGTAATAAGTAGTACCACACTTGTACTATTATTTATTCTGTGACAAGGTAACCTAAAATATAGCAAACTCACTTCACGTCGGGTTCCATCTGATTCCCACTTGTTGGCAATGCGGATCGTCTCAGCAGTCTTCTGCTGAACCGACTTCGTCTCATCGAGAAGTGTTAGCTCGTAGAACTCTTGGATATCTGTAACAACATGGTGCTGTTATGAAAGAACCTTCCTAAATAGATTTATTTTGAACTAGCTGACCCACTGCGGCTTTGCGGTTAAATAGTTTTACGCCTTTTCTCAGTCTAAAGGAACAGAGAAGGAAGAGGGGAAAATGTAAGGGAAAAGGATGAATGGATGAAACGGTGAATGGAGATAGGTGCTGGTGCACCTGGTGCTTGTCACCGGCATCCCTTCATCTTTTTCCGTTATCTTTTCCCTCCTTCCTTCTCTCTTTCCCATAGTACAGGATAGGTGTGCCTTCGGACCTAATACTAAAGGTTGGATGTCTGTAATTCCTAAACCACAAAACCCACAACCTTGAAATATTTACGGCACCTCTTTTCTAACAAAAAAAGAATGAATGAAATCGGACCACGCGTTTGTGAATTACAACTAAGTACATATTTTTACTTTCATCCCCTCGCTGAATATCGGGATCAAAAGTATCCTATAGTCTACCTCGTAATATGAACTCAAGTCATGCCAAGTTTCATCTGAATCCATTTCGTAGTTTCGGCGTGATGCTCAGCCAAGACACAGATACAGACAGACAGACAATAGTTATTTGTTATACAAGGCTGCAAAGTTGGTTTTTGGCGCGAGTACTTGAATTGAAACCTGAGCAAGCGAAGGTTTCAAAGGTACGAGACGCAGAAAAACTTTGCTGCCGAGTGCAACACACAACTTTTCACCTCACTACAGCGAGGAAAATGCAAGAAAAACAGCTGAAAAGCTTAGAAAAGATTAGTTTTTTGTTTATTAATATAGTTCTGGGTGGCGGTAACGCTTAACATCAAGTAAACGACACGTCATTCATTGAAAATTAAAGAAAAAGTGTTTTCCATCCATTTTTATGCAGTCGCGTTGCTGGATAACGTATTGGTTATAATAATACTCTTTGGTGCTGGACAGTGTGATTATTCTAAAAATGAGGTCGGCGAACGAGAAAATGAAAAAGTATTAATGTATTAAAGGTATCTTTTAATAGGTAGTCAGTGCTATTAATGAATTTTCAGTGGACACTGGCAATATCATGAAGGTTTAATTCGGGCAGATCTGTGGTTAAATCCTCAATTCTTGACGAGAAAGTTATTGAATAGAACGGTTCCAATTTTAAAAACACTTTCCACGCTAGCGATTAAAATGCGTTTTTGCGCCCAGATTTTGAATGACAAAGAGAATCTTTAGGCTAGTGGGGTGAAAAATAATTTATTATGGCAGGATACGTCAGGCGCGGATACAGAAATTTCTCAAGGGGGGGGCGCACAAATCATTATAGTAGGGGAGTCCAACAGGGGAATTTGGGGATATGGTGGTAAAACTTCCTGGTAAATTGGCTAATATATATAAATTGTCTATTGGCCGCGCTTGGCGTTGGACTGTTTGCGCCAAGAGGGGGGGGGGGGGGGGGTGCGCGCCCCTGCGCCCCCTCCCCCTGCATCCGCGTAATACTAAGTAAGAGTTACTAACACCTATCAAAAAATCGCAGTATTGAAATCTGTATACTATTTTGCTATTATTCACTAGTAGGTAGTGCGACTACGTACCAATGTAGGTACTTTCAGTTCATTTATTTGTTCATTCGGTGTGTAGGTAACTTGTGTATTGTACTTATACGAAAGCTTTTTATCTGGAGTAGCTATCTAAAACAATTTGTGCGGTAGGCGGGTAGAAAATATCGCGTGAGTCGTGTCTGAGATCGATACCCAGCGAAGCGGACGGCGACCCCGCTCGAACGTAGATGAACTGCATGTTGTGAAATGGAACTCTACAACTCATACTTACTTACAACAACACATAAAACAATAATAGTACGACTACATGCCATCGGGTGTCAGTTTTACGAGCGATGTGGCCTGCCCATTGCTATTTCAACTTGCTAATTCTAAGACCTATATCGGTCACTTTAGTTCTCCTGCGGATCTCCTCATTACCATACTTGGTGCCATTTTGTAATAAGAATTCGTAGAACTTGATAAAATTGATCTTTCACAGAGTTATCTATTCTTAGAGAGCGTATCCATCAGGCGGTAGCCTTTTATCGGGATAAGGAACCTACAGTAAAGCTTACTAAAGGTACGGTATCAAGTATCAGTACCATATCAATAAGTAGGTTGGTACCAACTGTTGGACCGGAATCGGCAAGGCAGTGTTCAAAAATTTCATCATCATCATCCATTGTAGTATCATTACTACGTAGTAATAGGCCAGGCTTTGTAATGCCACCTACATAGAGCATCACTTCAAGCTGCTGCTTGCCGCCCGTAAGTATTTTATGAAGCTCCCATAGCAAAGCCATTTGTCCAAGACTTCTAGACTAAATTTTACAGTTCTACACTTCCACGTAGATATAATGTACATAAAAGTTACAATCGGAACAATGAAACTTTCATTGGCGACGGGTAGACCAAACAGGGTGTTTTTTGGCACGTTTCCTGCCGTAATTAGAACATGTGGAGCTTTGAATTTAATGTATTCATTTCAATAAGTCGTTTGTGATGACTGCAAATACAAGATTAATAAATATAGCTCTATAGAAAAAAAACCGCAAACCTCCCTCAAAAATTTTTAATGTCCCAGCATCTACCGAATATATTTTTACAAAAGATAAATTAGTGTATTCCCAACAAACATTCAGATGTCGTGATAACTTTGAAAAATACTAATATTCATTAAAAACCTTCAAAATCAGTCATTCCGTGCGTTGTCTTTGTCGTAAGCGCCGCGCTGAAGTGCAGACTGAATTGATATTTAAGAGTGCTACACTAAGCTTGATGTTTCTTTGAACGGATTTGGACCTGCTTATCTGGCTCTACCCGTCACCTTACAGTGTACGACTGTCGTACGAATAACATAACATTCGAGAGCCACAGAATAAAAAGTACCTACGGATGCTGCGTGCGCTACGGAGCGGGCTACGGGCTACGGACGCGTCGTTTCCCGTGTCGTACGTTGTTGAGTGTCGAGTCGCATCGTCGGTTAAAATAATGGTACGTGCACATTAGACGACACACCTTATTAGTGACATCTCGCCGCCCCAGTGCTTGAATGGCCAATCAACCAATTCTGTCAAAAACTATTTTTTGTTTTATAATGATGAGAAGAGAATTATGCGCTGTAGAAAACATATTATTTTATTTTATTTTAAATGCAACATGATCTATTTGCAATAATAAAATTTATATATTTAATTTGTATTTCTGTTAATAACAATAACAAACATAAAAAACAGCTCGTGTAAAATTTGGTTAATAGTCGGTTGGCCATTCAAGCACTAAGGCGGCGATCTAGGCAATACGTAATTGCTGACTGACAAAATATAGTTAATTATTACGTCCGTCTAAGTGTTAATAATAACTATATTACGTCCGTCAAGTGTAAACGTAAATGATAACAATAGTAGTTTTCCATTGCGTACACAAAATAGGTGATGCCGGAAATTCCGTTAGAGGTTTATCTTCACGCCTATTATTAAGTAAAATTGACGCACATTATATTTTGTAATGCACTAATGGTTTTACGAAATTCTGCTTATGATCAAGATAAAAAGTATGCAGTAAGTACCTACTTGTTATTAATTCAACATTCATAAATACATCACAACGAGGTTATCGGTGATTAATTCTACGAGATAGATAACCAGCTTCACTTCAATACACAATGTGAGTTTATTAGAAATAAACAATGCAGTTCAGTGTTTTTATAGCTGCACTTGCCACAGAATAACAAATAACGGTATCAATCCAATGCAATTTTTCTACCAGTAGCCCAATAATTTATTGCATAAATCAGGCCGGTTTGAATTTTCTAACGGACATTAAATGATATTTAAAATTTTATATAGTCAATTAAAGCAAGCAGGACAGAGAATGGTGTCAGCGGCTTCGATATGGGCACCGACCCGTATCACAGTTCTAAATAGGTCAAAGAGACCGTCCACGTTGGCATTGCCGCATTGTAGCCTGTAGGGTTTACGAACGCACCATATTAACGTTACGTTACGTGTGATATTTTTTTTATTTATTACAGCTGCTATTGATTAGTGGATAAATTTTATTATCTCTTATCTCTTCTCTTTTTAGGGTTCAATGAAAACCGTTCAAGAAAAATAGAACCCTTACAGAACCGTTTTGTTGTCCTTCCTTCTGTCGTGTCAAGACAAAACTCTTTTAGTGATGACTATTGTAGGTACTATGCTGAAATAATAATTTATATCAAGTATTAAAGTCTACGGCCTCATAATCCTGGAAATAAACCGTCTAACTGAATGCAATGCTAAAATATTGATATACCATAGAAACTTGAAATTTGACATCAATGACTCCTACGTAGGAAACCTTCAGAATGGGAGTTTTAGTCTTTTCCTATTTCTATCCCTCATTTCCTTTATTTTTTCCCATATGGGTAAATAACAAGAATACCTATTATAGGTGTGGTATAGGTATTTCGTATATCGTTATAGGTATATGCTATAACGTGAATGATATTATTATAGTAATCTGGTTATCTCATGTATCAATAATTGTACTGATGAACGACGGTAAAGAGGAAAACAAATGTGCTCATTTGATCTGTTCGTCTATTATTGTTGTGATTGTGACTTTGTGACGCATACGGTCAGATGTAATGAAGTAGTAGGTACCTACGCACCGGTATGGCAGGGCAAGGTTAATACGATGTTCCGATGTAGATCACAACACAACATTACAATAATATTTTTTTTATCGTTTACCTATATCTAGCTCTAGTTAAGTCCGTACGGTCTACTACCATGGAACAAAGAGCTACACACAATAGGTAGGTACTTAGGTAGGTAGGTCAACACATCAGCGGCGCCTACCACCTAAAGTTCCATGATCACTCCGCTGATTCAGGGGGGTGATCATGGAACTTTGATTACAATGCAACAGGAGAAACATTCCGAATTTGAAAATTTCCGCAGTAACTATGCATATATAAACTGCGTACTGAAACTATAAAATCCATATATTTTTGAGTTTCTATTGGTTGCAATCAAGTTACATGATCGCCGAACTGTACGTGATAGTATTGACGGGTTAATTACAAAACGGCACCGTACTCAGTGCCGTAAATAGCCCTTTCTGCGCCCTGTGCGAGCTTCTATAACTGCGCCCTTGTCTTGTCTTGGATTATAGGTACCCTAGACAGACTAGACTATTATCAAAACACTCTACAACATTTTGTACATCTAATAATTTTCGTACTTTGTACGTGAAGTGCCTAGACATTGGTACTGATAAGTACTGAATAAAAGTACGTAGGTAAGCGTGCAGCTCACAAAAACTGCCCTATTTTAATGTGGCACACGTGTTTAACTAGCTTTTACAATCACCACCACTGTTAGCATTATAAATACCCATACACACATACATAGTTCGCATTTGCGAACGAGTGACAATATTATATTATTTTTTTAATGTTCCGTAGGTATATTATGTTTCAAATAACTTGTCAAGAGCATGTCAGCCGTGCTTAGTACTTAAGGTCCCGTAGATGCACAGGGTCTGGCTTTGAATACAAATGAAACAAAGACCTATTATTTAATTTGAATATATCTTGAAAATATTGACCTTGGAGAAAGGGTCAATAAACTTTGAAGTAGTAAGTTTTTAACCGTTTTCTCCGCGTACCTCAAAAAGTTCTCTGTGGTGTGGGGGTTGAGCGTGGTGTTGGCTCGTAAAGGCAGTGGGTACGATTCCCGCAACAATGCAAGGATTTGTGCACATGAAAAAAAAGCGCAAATACTTGTTCTGTGTCTGGGTGTTGTGGGACCATGGTCCTCGTAGTTCCTGGGTCCCTTATAGATACAGGCAATGCTAGTTAGGGTCCATGATCTATGTACCTATGTGATCGTTGGGCGTTATTTATTTATTTTATTATTTAGTTATTATCAGATTTTGTTCTTACTACGTTAATTTTATTTTTAAGGTCTGATGTTTACCTTATACATCTTTGAATTATTGTATGTTTGTTTCGTAAAGTTCGTGTTTAATCCCAAGAGCTTCCGCAATTCTGGTCAGGCGTGGCATACGACTGGATTGGCCGGTGGATTAGCACAGACTTCGTGTGTTGTTCATTGCAACCGGCTAAATATAATCCGGATCACAATAGCAGTGTCGTGGTCAAGGAAGAATCACGCGTGATGTGGTCACGCGCGTGTTCCGTATATTTTTAGAACGGCACAAGCTGATAAAACTTATTTTTTAATGTAAATGAATGACGTGACGAGCTAGTCGTTCGCCTGGTGTTAAGCGACACGGCCGCCCATAACAGCTGCATTGTCACTCGGAACTCTAAATTATATACAGTTTCTCATGCCACTGCACTGCGCACGTCATCCTGAGACTTCACACAGTCTAAAAATTTTTCTAGACTGTGAGATCAGTTCGTAAAGTCTTATTTGCTCAGAATTTCACTAGCTACAGTGCCCTTCAAACCGGAACACAGTAGTGCTTGCACACTACTGCTTGGCGGCAGAATAACTGGCAAAGCGGTGGTACCTACCTAGGCGAACTTTGCATAAAAGTCCTACCACCTAGGAAACTGAATCCCTTTCGAACACTGAACTTTGACCATGTCAAGTATTATTATGGAACCAGGTGGAGAGGAATGCCAATACACCAAGGAAAAAGCGTAGATCAGAAATACGGCAAAAACCGTTATAAACCTAGATGGCCAGTTCGTCCAACCAGTCCGTTTCACGAGATCATTTCTGCCACATACTTGGTACTACGGTGTTTCCGTTCAGCTACAACATGGGGCACTTCAAACGACGGGTAAATAGAGTCTTAAAAGGTAGGCAACGCATCGGCAGCGCCCCTGGTTTTGCAGGTGTCTATAGGCGACGGTAACTGCTTACCATCAGGCGGGCCGTCAGCTTGTTTGTCTGTCCGTGTTATAAAAAAAAAATGGCGCTACAAAATGAGCGGGCTATAAGTTGAGCGTAGATCACAAATATGCCAAAAAGCCGTTTTAAACCTAGATGCCGCTGTAAAATGAGCGGGCTATACGGCTAGCTACGGCGGGCTAGGTTTAATATGAATGCAGTGCTTATAAGCTATAGATAGACTAACTGCACCTTCACACGTACTGTGTCAGGATAAAAAGTACTGTTATTTTTCATTTTCATTTTCATTTTTCATTTAATCTAGAACTACATACCAAACATCAAAATCAGTTTAATCGCACAGAATTTTAGTAGGTATACGTGTGGTACCAAACATAATGCGAGTGTAGCCGTAGGCAGGAACTTGTATCACAATATCATGTAACTTCAAGGAATTAGGAATGTTGTAGCTTATAAGATGATTTGATTGACTTACCAAGGAGAGCTTGAAATAGGCGTGACTTAAAAATCCTGATGACCCTTTCGATAGCGAGGCGCAACTGGCGATCTTGAGGCTTTGTTAGTTTGCTGCGGTAATCTTCCAGCAGTTCTAATGCTCGGTGGGCCTCTGTTATGAAAAAAAAAACTAGTTAGCTGTTGCTTTTTCTTTCTTTGTTTTGTGTCGAATATAATTAAATTAGTATCATACATGGTACCTACAAACTTTAACATTGTGATTCTGGTAGGCCTGTATACATTCAAATAACATGACATGTACCTAAGTAATTTGCTCTTGTAAAATTATTGCTTAAAATATTTACTAAAATTATTGTGTAAGTATATGCGCCTATTATAATTTACTATTTGTACCTACCACCAACATGATAGCATGTAATTCTCGTAATTAGGTACGACTAAAGAACTCTAGCTTAGCTGAATTCCAAATTTACGCAATGAGGTCGTTGGACGATGTTTACAAATTGCTGAAACAACTTTTTTTTTGTGTACCTACTGTACCTCCATAAATATGATTACTTGTAATAATGTAGATAGAATGAACTCAATTAGTATTACGAATGCAACCTTTTATTTGAGTTAGTACCTACTCACACAAAGTATCTACTTTGTATACAGAAAGTTAGTAGGTACGTAGGTAAATGATTAAACAGTCTTACATACTAGCATCATGTTCAACATACATTATTATTAAAATTAGTAGGTAATTATACATTGGTATTAGGTAATAACAAAAGTGCGGTAGGCAAAATACGGTGTAGGTATTCTCAATTTACCATGTGCCCCATTCCAGGATGTGCATCTGGTCTGAGGGCTCACATCATTGATCCTTGAGACAAATAAGGCAGATTTAGTAGAAAATTGTAAGAATTAGATGGAGTAATCCAAAAATTTGTAAAACGCGATTTAACAAAATTATGGCCAAATAACTTGAGCCCTCAGTTCAGGTACCTGAAAAATTTAATTTCAAAGTAATCTATTTGTTTGTGCATAATTTTCGTTTTAATATTTAGTACAGAGTTTGTAAAAGATTTATAACAAACTTCTAGGCCACTAGAGTGCAGCGTTACGAAATTATGATGATTTAACTAGGTGAAAACTTTTGTACTCAAGAATGGGGACAGATAGAAATTAAAATGTCTTCGACATCTCCGCAGCTTTGACAGGCTCTAGTTACAATAAAATGAATAATTATGTCAATTGCGTATCGGAAACGGCATGTAAGGATTATATTATTATTAGGTTAGATTATAGAAAATTTTAAATAAAAATCAAATAGGTAATTAACATAGGCACCTAATACCTACATAATTATTGCTTACGTTATTGGTGTTATTGGAGCATCTTGCATAAAGCTGTTATGGGCTTGTGGGTGGATCGTAACTATTTTTTATCAATACATTAACTCCAATATGCCTCGAAACCAAAATATTGATTTTTAACACGGACTGTGGTGAGTTAAATAGAAAAATATATTGAATGAATGAAAATAGGCCGTTTTCGTTGTGATTATGAAATGATATATATATATAGTGGATCCTAAGCTCAGTCGTGTAGCAACCCTAATACGATTTAAAAAAGGGTGCTATTGTGAGCGCAGCCAACCCCTAATGCAAATGAAATAATAGATGCGTCAACAACAACATGACCTGCTACTTTTAGACTAGGCATAATAAATTATTGTAAAAACAATTATTTAAGCACAATAATCACCTTGCTTACGAACTGGCATCACGGCACCACCCCCAAACGTAATTGTAGAAGCTTAACACACTTGTGACAAAAATAAAACTAAATAATTTCTCAAAGCAATTTGAATGAGATAATGTTCATTTTACACATTTTTAATCACCATAAAGAACATTTTGGAGTTGCTTACAATTATCGTACAAGGAAAACATTTAGAGTAGATATGGTAAAGTATGAACCGATGCGCGGTCGTGCGCTTATAAGAACCATCGAACACTGCGTCTGACGGGATTGGTCGATTTTCACGGTGACGTCAGGGGGTTGAAATGAAACATAGACAAGGGAAATTGTAGAGTATTGTAGAGCCACAGCATATACGTAGTGTCCCCTAGGTCTGTGTGCACGGCACAGCATTTTTCTACCGCCAGTGCCGTCCCACCACTGTGGCACTGTGGTAGATAATTTTATACCGTAGAGCTGCGGGTTGTGATGGGGCTACCAGAGTGCCAGATTGATTGAACCTATTAGATCAGACTGCCTACAAAGTAGTGACTCCTCGTTTCGGTTGAATCAATTTAGCGTGATATTGTAGGTACCGTTCATTTTTAGTTTCATAAATACATTTTTAACCATATAGATATCAACTAACATTATTGCTTGTCTCCTGCATGCATCGGCTCGGCTCCCCGCGGTAGTTTACAATTTTTTTTACCACAAACTTGGTTAATCTATTATATAAAAGGCTTTGTCCTGACTGACTGACAGACAACGCACAGCCCAAACCGCTGGACGTATAGACTTGAAATGAGGGTGGCTTCCTTTTATATCGCAAGCGCGTGATAAGAAAGGATTTTTGAATATTCAACCCCTAAGTGGGGGAAAAGGGTAAAAAACGGTTGGATGAAAAACCTACATTTCATGATTTATCGTTTTGAAACTTAACACATACAAACAAGTATAAAAATAAAAGAAATAGTCTCTTTTAGTTTTTCGAAATTCAACAATTAAAGAGGTTAAAAAATTATTGAAGTTTGTATGAAAATTTCGAACAAAATAACCGTATTATACTGAAATTTGGAATGTGTAAAGATCATAGAAAATAACTCGATACGGGTCTCGGGAGTTTTGGAATTTCATCCCTTAAGAGGGTAAAAATACAGAAAAAGGTCCCGTCGTAAGACGTTCGCACAGGCAAAACCGCTAATGCTATAATCTTCAAATTCGAAGATACATTGATTCTATGACGTAGGGTTGTATTACGAAAGACTTTTTGAAAATACAACCCCCAATGTATGAGCGGGTAAAAAGTATTTGTACTAACATTTCGTATACTGTATAAACTTTTGAAACTTGACACAAACAAGGATAAAATAAATGAAATTGTACTTTATAGTTTTTTGAAATTCAACCCTTAAATGGGTAAAATAAGTATTTAAAGTTTGTGTGTCAAATAAAAAAATATGATCGTAAATATTCCATCAGATAGTTCATTCAAAGTAAAAAATGGCATTAACAATATTTTTTGCCAGGAATGACATCACACATCAGCCGGAAGACGTCCACTACTGAACACAGGAATCCATAAAACGTCACTTTGGACGCTTATCATAGGAGCAGATTTGCCATAATCACCACGCTTAACAGGCGGCTTGGTGAGAATCGCAGGTTTTAATGTACCAAGGAGAATGCTGCTGCCCATTCCCTGGATATTCCTTTTGCCGGCTTTTACGGCACCCATGGGAAGAGATAGTGGTGGTTCTATCAGCAAAGCGGGACCACACGGCCAAGGATGATATAGGAAGGGTTGACACTTTCTGCATAGACGCAGCAGTAGTAGTATGCGTATACTTCGTTCTTTGTTTTTGAATTTGTAATTATGAAAAATGGTATTTGTATATCAGTCAATCACATCCAAAAATGACAAAATAATATTTTTGCCAGGGTTGATTTGAAGGGGTGAAAATGGGGAGCAAGGTTTTAGTTCAAAGTTCTTTATTTTCAAAGTCACGTTTGTTAAACCAGTTATATTATTAGGCACCTGCATGATTTAAAATAAAAATAACATTTTGAAATTATTAAGAGGTTGAAAACGTTTTTTTGGAAACTGTTATTGACTGTTCACTGTAAGATGTCCCCTGATGTACTTATGTTATTTAAAAATATGCAAGTAAAACCTATTAATCTGTCGTGGGTCCATACAAGTTTAGATAATGCTTACATATTACTTTACATTTACAATAATACTTGCATATTTTTATATAATATATATACATCAGGGGAAATGTTACGGTGAACGGTCTGTAGATTTTTACGGGCATTTGAACATTTTTTCCGTGTTAATGACAAAGTATACATAAAACATTAAATAAAGTTATTACCAGAGATCTAAAAAAAGCTTATTTCCTTCCTACCTCTTGCTACAATGTCACCATGAGAAGCCACTGCATGAGGCCACTTTAAAAAGATTAAAAAGATGGATAAGTAACCTCTTTATTTAGACGCTTTTTAAACGGCTCCCAAAATAGGAAGCTTAAGTTAATTTTATCCTGAAAAAATAAACGGTTTCTGAGGGATAGTCCACGCGGGCGAAGCCGCGGGCAGAAGCTAGTCTATCAATATAAAAGGCTTTGTCCTGACTGACTGACAGACAACGCACAGCCCAAACCGCTTGACGTATAGTCTTGAAATTTGGAGGGTAACTTCCTTTTATAACGTAAGCGCGTGCTAAGAAAGGAATTTTAAAAATTTAACCCCTAAGTGGGTGAAAAAGGTAAAAAAACGTTTGTATGAAAAACCTACATTTCGTGACATATCGTTTTGAAACTTAACACACACAAACAAGTATAAAAATAAAAGAAATGTTATCTTTTAGATTTTTGAAATTCGACACATAAAGGGGTTAAAAAAATTATTAAAGAAAATTTCAAAAAAAATTACCGTATCATACTGAAATTCAGAATGTGTAAAAAACATACCTACAAAATAAATAGATACGGGTCGCGGGGTTTTTTGAATTTCATCCCCTGAGGGGTTAAAAAATACAGGATACGGTCCCATCGTAAGACGCTCGCACGGCTTATGCGCTGAAGCTGAAATCTTGAAATTTCGAATACGTTCATTACATAGAGGTGCAATGAAATGGAATTAATTCAGCCTTTAAGGGGGTGGAAAGGGTAAAAAGTATTTGTATGAAAAACCTTTATTTCTTAACGTAGGTACTTATCGTTTTTAAACTTGGACCATACAAACGAGTTAAAATGAAACGGATTTTTTTTTGTTGTTTGGAGTTCAACCCTAAAATCAGTGGTTTAGCTTTGTAAATTAAAATGTATTATAACTTGGATAGTTCCTTCGATATAAAAAATGTTGCTTTAAATTTGTTTTGAGAGGGATCACTTACGTGGTTCAAATAAGGGACGAAACTTTGTATTTTAAACTATAGTGATGAAAATTAGCATTGTATATATACTTTTTAAAACATAATCGTGCTACAGTAATACTTTTTGCCAGGGTTGATTTGAAGGGGTAAAAAGGGAATGAAGTTTTGTACTTCATTTTCGAAGTCACGTTCGTAAAACCGCGGGGTAATTACGTAAAATTTGCAACAGCAATGCGACAGCAGTAGCAATGCGACAGCAGTAGCGAAGCATACATGCTCGACACCACTAATGGTGTATGACAGCAATCACCGCGAGATTTACGCCTGTCGCAAACCTGTTGCGAGTTAGGTAATTAGGGGGCCGGTTATTATTAGGTAGGTGGGTTGAAACGGAACAAAAATGGGTGGTGTATTTTAACATTTTGTCGCTTTAGTGCCAAACTATACCTACATAAAATATTGATGTCAATTACTACCAGATATCTCAAAAATTATATCGTACTACGTACCTACGTAAATCATAATGAAATCAAAGACTTCTAATATAGGTAACTCTTTGAATGATATACAAAAATTCCTTCGTGTATAATGTAAAATTACCTTTATCCACAACAAAACGTTTCGTTTCTCCAAATCACACTATCTCACAACAACAACACAATCTCTAATTGAATTTATTGATCTTACCTATATTTTATCATGATGTAATGTTATGAAATTGTAATAATTGTCAACTTTATTCAAAGACATTAAATTGTATCGTAGAGTTCTCATCAAACAGTAATTTAGGTTGCGTAGAGCGAAACGCGGGGCGAATTTTTGACAAATGGCATGGCCTGACTGACCTTGGCTGGTGTGAGTGTGCGCAACACAACATATATGTTCGTAAAGCCAGGGCTGCCATATCTAAAAACTTATCGGTAGATCTACCAATTTTGCTTTCAGTCTACGATTCCGTCGCGACGTTGGGAGAGACTTCATCGTCATGTCAACCTTACGCCTACGCCGCGCCGCTTGCCCACCACCCTGTTCACCAAGCCAGACAGACCTGTAATCTGTGCCAAGCCGTCACCCGTGAGCGAGATGACGGTGCTGAAGTAGCGGTACATACTTTAAATGTATAGTGGACAAGCTGCTATGGTAAATTTTACCATAGCAGCTTGTCCACTCCACTGCACGCCCGTTACGGAGGCCTGGCGACGGGCGTGCATTGTACACCCAGTTTCAGATGACGCTCAGTGACGACGCGCGATTGTGCGGTGGACAAGCAGCCGTAGTAAAGCATACCGGGGCACCCAGCATGTGACGTCATAGGGCTCAGCAGTTCATTTTACAATACCGCTACTTCTCCATTACGTGCGGATAACAAATTGGCTTACACTAAATGGGTTTTAATGATTGCAGACATATTTCAGTAGGTATTGACGCGTTTTTTAAGGAAGTGATTCTTCTGTTTGTGGTACTATAATTTATTCTATGCACCTCCCATAGAGCTACCTGTTTTCCAACTTAAATATCTGTTATCTGTCTGTATCATTAAACAGAAACTTAAAACGAGACAGTTATGCCCGTTTTCACCAAATATTCCTAAATTTTAAGGGACCCTTAAAAAGATTTAAGTCACATCTGACAGTAATTTGTTTTCACCGGCGATTAAGGGACACCCAAAGCTTAAGGGATCCCCTAAGTTTAGGGGGCCGAAGCTCAGCCCCTTAGCGTTAAGTGGCAGGTTAAATTATCAAAACGCCAGTTTTTTTCCGTTGTATTTGACAATTGTTTCTACCCGCATAACGCCAGAAAAGGCATTTGTTTTAATTTTTTCGGATGCATAATATGTATATTAGAAACCGTAGTGCTAACATCAAAAATGCATGTTGCTTGTACTTTTGACGATTATTCTCTAAAATATTATAAACAAAATAATGAAAATTGGCAACGTACGGTTTTTGGAAACCATAGAAAAGAATAAACTGTCACTTTACAATTTAAGTGTCACTCAGCGCTGTGATAACGAATTTAGGTAAGGGCCAAATCTAAGGGGCCCTTAGCCAAAAGGATTCCTAGATAGGGTGTAGTTTAGGGATCTTTGATGAAAACGGGCATAAGACCACCTATTATCTATTTCATGATATTATTATGGCCTTGATGGATGTCCATTGTGAAGCGAAACCATTTAAAACATAAAAAAATGGTTTAGCAACAAAATGTGTGGCAACGAGCGTATTTTTTTTTAAATATTGTTAATATAATTATGATGTAAAACAATATGATGTGAAAATTGCCAGCAATTAACAATTTTAAAATTTTTACGAAAGTAACAAAGTAAATTATTTTAGATCAGTTTAACATAACATATTATTGAGAGCGATGGTGGCCGAGCGGTAGCATGTGCGCTTTGCAAACTTACGGCACCAGATTCGATCCTTGGCCCTGCACGTATGACTTATCTAGTAAGTTATGTGCTGTTTTCGATGTCATCGCTCCGTGCTTTGGAGAGCACGCTAAGCCAGAGGTCCCGGTTGTCATAAGACATCTATGGCAATCGTTACGGGTAGTCAGACGCTTGATAGAATCTGACGCCTGATCTAACCATCCCTGTTACTATGGTTCCTTATATGGGTTGCGATGTCAGATGGCAGTCAATCGTGTAGTTCTGGTAGCTCGCCGCTACAGGTTAGATTGGGAGCCGAACCGACCCCAATAACAAATGGGAAAAGGGCAAAGATGATGCTTATTTAATAACATAATACATTATTGTTATTATTTATACCGCCGGCGCCATGTGGTCCCAGTTTGCGAATAGGACGACGAATAGAGGAGATGGGGATCTCCTCCCGTGGGTGCCTAAAGCGTGGGTGCTAGCGCACCTGCCTCCTTTCACTTTTATCCATTCATCCTTTTCCCTTATCTTTTTCCCTGTTCCTTCTTTCTCTCTTCCTTTGGACTGGGATAAGGCGTAAAACTAATTAACCCATGCAAAGACTGGGCGGGTCAGCTAGTATTACATAATTTTGAAAAATCTACTTAACTAGAGTGGTAGATCTACCTATATTTGGCATTGAATAATTTAATTATACCAATTTTCTGAAATTAGGGTTGGCAGCACTGCGTTGAGCCGTCAGCCGAGCCGAACAAGCAAGTTTATTGTTCTGTGATTCTGTCTCGACAGCCAGCCTCGGTAATCGGTATATATATCTATCTACTGTGTGTGTACGTGTTATTTTTTAGGAGTAGGGTAGTTATAATCAGTGAATCTGGGGCAACAAAATGCCTCTTTTCGGCAAAAAAGACTTTGGTAGGAAGTCCAAAAAAGACAGTAAAGAATCTGAAAAACAGCCATCCCTCGAAGAGAAGTACACCGTCAAAGATCTATTGGGAACGGGTGCATTTTCCGAAGTGCGTTTGATAGAGAGCAAAGAGAATGGAGAACTGTTCGCTTGCAAAATCATCGACAAGAAGGCCCTCAAAGGAAAAGAAGACTCTTTGGAGAATGAAATCAGAGTTTTGAAAAGATTCAGCGAACAAGCTAAATGTGAGCCTGGTGAGAAGAAAATGTTTTCGCACCCAAATATCGTCCAGCTGTTGGAGACTTACGAGGATAAAAGTAAAGTGTACCTGGTGATGGAACTAGTGACCGGCGGCGAGTTGTTTGACAGGATTGTTGAGAAGGGTTCATACACAGAGCAAGACGCATCTGTGCTGATAAAGCAGGTCCTGGAAGCTGTAGACTACATGCACTGTCAAGGGGTAGTGCACAGAGATTTGAAGCCTGAAAATTTGTTGTACTATAATACTGATGAAGATAGTAAAATCATGATTAGTGATTTTGGACTGTCAAAAATTGAGGACTCTGGTATTATGGCTACAGCATGTGGAACACCA
The DNA here is from genome assembly GCA_910589525.2 of Ennomos quercinarius. Classification (NCBI taxonomy): domain Eukaryota; kingdom Metazoa; phylum Arthropoda; class Insecta; order Lepidoptera; family Geometridae; genus Ennomos; species Ennomos quercinarius. The sequence goes on from OU342493.1 coordinate 8,306,315, forward strand.
GGTTATGTTGCACCTGAAGTGTTGGCTCAGAAACCATATGGCAAAGCCGTTGATGTTTGGAGTATAGGAGTAATATCATACATCCTACTCTGTGGATATCCACCATTCTATGACGAGAATGATGCAAACCTGTTCGCCCAAATATTGAAAGGTGATTTTGAATTTGACTCGCCTTATTGGGATGACATCAGTGACTCTGCTAAAGACTTCATTAGACATCTAATGTGTGTTGATGTGGACAAGAGATATACTTGCAAGTAAGTTTAGATGTATTCTAATTCCTCAGGACTCCCATGCTTGCTATATTACAACTTCCGGTTATTGTTATTCTTCTATTCTGCACAGGGCTGGTATTCAATAAATTAAAATGCTATCTAATTTATCAGTAAAGGGTGTAGTTGTGGTGTTGTCTACTGAATTTAATTAATATTCAAATTTACAACACAACAACTACACTTTTACTGATAAATATATGATGATGTTTTGGTATAAATATGTATTATGATACCATATTATGGTTTAGAATAGTTAGATGAAAGATAGTGTTTAGTGTAAATGATAAATACTAGTTAATCAAACCAATCTATCAACTAATATAAGGTAACTGAACCATGTTTTAGGGTTCCACACCTGTTTTAATAAAGGTGAATGTAAAATGTTGAGTATCATCTTACATGTTTAATATTAAATTGAGATGCATCAAATCAGGAGGTCCGCAGCTTCATAATCCTGGAAAAAGTTTAACTAATAAATAAAATCTTGAATTGGCTGTTTATTGGATGTAAAAACTTAAATAACATGTATATTCTAAACTAAACTAGACCTAAAAACTAAACTATACCTAAAAACTTTAAAACTAATATATAAAACTTAAAATAAACCGTTGGCGGAGGGAAAAGTGCCCAGAATGCTGAATTGGCTAAATTGTATAAACATAGATTAACACAACAAAGCCTGTGATATTTTAAAAGGAGTTAGGTTGGATGGTAGGAGCACAATTACAATAAGAGAGGTATTCACGAGGCACAGAAAGTGTTAATGATATATAGGAAATACCAGAAATCTCAGAGAACAAGGTTCATTTATTATAAAATCTTGAATGTATCAATCTGCAACTAAGCATCTTTCTGTACCTTTATAAACCTGAGTGAATGATGTACGTTTGTACAATTGTATGCAGTGATGCCAGGTGCATTGTAATTACAGTAGATTCACTGTAATTTTACTGCATTTTCTGGAATCTAAAAATGCAAGTGAAAACCACATTAATTTTAATGTTAAAAAACAAAATATCTGTCTGCGTAAAACAAAGCACACTGTGCTTTAGCTCTTGCTAGCTGGTATGTATGCAGCACTACTCGGGAAATCCCTTACAAATGTTGTTGCCGTGATTTTACTAATAACTTAATGATCTACTGTATTTTTGTGATAAAATCACTATTTTAAAAACCTGACCTGGCTGTATTGTATGTGATGTGCAGCAGCTATGTATGTTCAAAACAGTCAGATATGCAGTCATCTTTTCACTTTATGGAAACTAGAGTTACTTACCTATGAAATGTTAAATTAGCGGGACTATATGAATACTTACTAATTGTACAGAAAAATCCAAACAACCTAGCTAGCTACTAGCTTAGGCATTGCCTATATTGTTTCCAGCGAAAGAGGCCTGGACCTCATAATATGGGCCCTGAGCCTAGGTTTTCTAACTAAATGTAATTGTTACCTACCTATATGCCTTATCCAAATAAATGTATTTAACATTTTCATTTTCATTGTTAGTCACTTATAGGAATATGCAAAAATAAAATATATAAAATCTACTTACACAAAAAATTATCAATAAAATGTGCTGCAAAACAGAATGTCAAGGATATGCTATTGTCAAAGTGACTGTAAATACCACATTTGTTTTCATAGAGTTTTTATCTCAATGTTTGTTTTGTTTTACTTGATAAAAAGGTTTAGATCAGGTAATGCAAACCTCTATATTCAGATAAGCTATAGTAAAAAATAAAAATACCACTGTTTGAAGGTTTGAAGACTTAATGTAGCGCTACATACTCTTTGGTTTGAAGTAAAGGTGAACGGCTACTTCACCTGCAGGATTAAACATAGACTTATGTAAATAGGGTGAATTCTGTGGGATTAAAGAGTAAATAATGTATAAAATTAAATCACTATGTTGTTAATACAGAATGACCTAAGAATTACTGTATTATTTTATTAAGTAGGTATTACTAGGTATACATATACCCCATGCATTTACCCATATAAGTAATTATTTTGTTTATCCAATGCTTGACCCAATGCCATTTTCATGTTGGAATAGACACACCCCAAGGCTCTATCTGCAAATCTACGAGCCTCCTCGTCATTTACGTGTTTTTGTCGCGACTACGACGCGACTCTCGGTAGGGTCGTAGGTTCATTTCCATCATAGCATGGCCTGATAATTATCATCATCATCATCATCATCATCATCATCAATAGCCTGAAGACGTCCACTGCACATAGGCCTCCCCCACGGAGCGCTACTTTGGAGGGGCTGCTTGTCTCCTGCATCCATCGGCTCCCCGCGGTTTTCACCAAGTCGCAGGTGTTGGTCTGATAATTATGATCTTGGCCAATTATAATTTGTATAAAGGCCGATCTTTCTTAGCTGCTGTAGGTAGTAGATGTAGCTATGGTGATTTATTTATCAATACAAGGAATGTCGGGTGAATGGATGCCCGTACAGTAAATTATGTAAAACGTCGGCATTCAACTGATTAATGAATTAATGATGAATAATATCATATTGTTCTTTTCATTCTCTGATCATCAGAGTTATTCACAGTTATAGCGAACAAACATACCCAATTACTCACAAAACACTCATAGTTATACCATGAGGTAACCCAATAATAAATATTTAAAAATCTAATGTAGTGTTTGTTTTGCAAAATTTCCGTGAACACCTTGCTACAGAATAATATTTTGGAGCATTCTGAAAACAAATAGTATGAGGCCAGTATGTCAATATTTATGTTGGACCAATGTGACCCATGCGCAATTTATATTTGATTCAGGAGTACATTCATCGTAAGTCGTAACCATAACACTCAATGTTTTATTTTACAGGCAAGCACTTGGTCATCCATGGATTTCTGGAAATGCCGCCAGCAACAAGAACATCCATGGTACCGTATCTGAACAGCTGAAGAAGAACTTCGCCAAGTCCCGCTGGAAACAAGCGTACCACGCGACCACGGTCATACGGCAAATGCAGAAAATGGCGCTAAACAGCAGCAGCTCAAGCCGCCACGCCAACGCCCAAGGCAAGCAATAGCTACTCACGCAACCCCACCTACCCAATACCAACACTAACCTGCTTAATAAGGTACTTAATATTCAACAAAACGATGTAGTCAGTCCCAATCATTACCAAAATGGCTGTCGTGAGACTTGTTAAATTGGTTGGTGTCTCACACTAATTGAAGCTTGTTGTGGAGACAGTACATGAGATGCAAAGATTTGTCATCACTATATGTAATGGTTTACTTACACTTTGTATAAAGTGCTTCATCAATTTTATATGCATAATATTTCGAAGCAATGCTTTAACGTTATGGCTATGTTGTAATGTAATTGATAAATCAACGAACTTTTTAAAGACATTTTGTCTAGTCATTTTATAGATCTGCTTGAATAAATGAAAAATATTTTTATGTAATGTGCAGTTCGCGACGATCATGAAAACGCGATATTCTTAAACATATTTACGCCCGACGAAGTTGCTGTACTGATTTTGCCATTATTGAATGATTATAATAAAAAGGGTTTGAGTGTAACTGAATAATTGGAAGCGCTTGAAGTTGCTTTATTTAGCTTATTACCGTGTATGTCAGGCTGGCGCATACATTTTACTATTATGGGTTTTTCACTTTGTGACGAATCGAGTCCAGCGCTGACATTAATAACTGCTATTACATAGAACCCCAATAGAGAATCTCTAACTTATAATATGTTGTGGTACACTGGCCTTTGGCCTTAATGACTTATTAACGCGCTTATTTGTTTCTACGCTATTGTAGATAAAACGCCCACGGGCCTTATCATATGAATAGCGAAGCATTAATTTAACTTGACATAAAAATAAATGATCTTTCCACTTTGGCATTTCAATTATGCTTGTGATCTGTCCTATTCTAATGATGACTGTATCTGCTTGACATTGTGCAACATGTGTAAAAATATAATCCCAATTTTCCTAAAAATAAACATCTCTTTATCCTAAAAACATATTTAACAATTATTACACTAATTAGCTAGGTTTATAATGTTCTCTGACTAGTTATAAAGTTAGATATGGTGATTATCATTATAAGTAAGGTCTGTTGCGAAATCTTATTAGAAGTTGAAATGAGAAAATTTGACGGTTAATTACTGTTTGATAATAAGAGATTTGATAAAAACGTATTTTTGACTTTCGGCCAACAGAGCCGAAAGTTTATGTTAGCAGTTCGTCAAAATCGTCTGCATTATGAGACTTTACTTTGATGTTGCAGTCTGAAGTTAGCAAAACCTGTACTGCACGTTTTCTAAATTAATAAAAGTATAACACAGAGTTTGACGAACTATCGTGGTTGGAATCAAAACTACCGTATTCTAATAATAGATAATATAAAACGGGTCTCAGGAAACCGCAACTTTTAATCTCTATAAGTAGTTATTATATTTCAAATAGAAAATAACAAATACCAACTCACTCTGGAATAACTACGTTGTAAAATAAGTTAAAATCCTATGTTCATGTTTATGAAATCGTTAAGTATTCGGATTATACATTTATGTATTGTATATTTAATTCGATCTGTTTCGACTGAAAATAAATCATTATTTGTGTCCACCCAAGCTGTTTTATCGGGATAAACATGTTAGGGGCATCATGGCTGCATGGTAGTTTTGATTTTGACGGTAAATGACGAGATTTGGCGAAATTTCGCCTTGAGTATCTTTGTGATTATAAAAAAAAATATTTAACCCTTTGATTCGTGTAGTGGTTTAAAATTTGTTAATGAATCACCATGTTATTATCCTTAGAATAAGATTGTGATTTTAAAGTTATACCTACCTATGTACCCATTGTCATAATATTCAAGTACCTACATAATGTAGTGTATTATAGTTATAATAATAATTATTATCCTTATATATTGCACGTATTCAATCCAATTCATAAAATAATGTTATTGTGATAATAATGAAAATCGAAAGTCTTTCTCCACACATACTTAACTAACATTTTTATTGAAGTAGACATAATCTTTGGGCGAAATTAAATAATCTATTGTTATATACTTCTAGTATAACTTTTGGGCTAAGAGTGAATGGTATTCTGCATTTTTAGAGTAATGTTTGCAGAATACTTTTATTGCTGTTTACTCTCGGCCAAGCTTATTGGCAAAGATTTGACAGAAAGACTGAAACACCGAAAGATTACGTTACTGCGTATGAAATTATTAACGGTAATAACATTTAGGTTGAATAGTCAAAGATAACATTTGATAGGATTTATTTTATGAATGTAATTTTTAATTTAACAAAAATGTTACCTACTTAATAATTGTGCTCTCCAAAATACCTACCTGTTCACGAATTTAAACGAATCTCGTTGCGTTACATGACCACATTTTTTGTTTGTGCTTGTTAAAACCATTTTATACTTATTCTAACCTACTTATCATGTTTCAGAAATATCTTTCATTACATTCCTTTTATAATTGAATCTAAATTCCAGGCATTTAGGAAAAGAGTCTATAAAATTCTGACATTCCAGATTTCAGTATTGTTTAAAAAATGTTTGTTTTACAATATTAAGAATATAAATTATTTATTAAAATCTTAATTCGGATTGACTTATATCCAGCAGATTATTTTATATAAATTTATTTGTTCTTGTTTTTTTTATGTAATTATATTTATCTACTAGGTAGACATTCCAATTGAGTCTTGAAAATTGATAAACCGTCGTAAAACTATTTGGACTCGAAGCTAGTAAATTTAATTTACATAAAGTGACGCGTTTTTCGTCCGTCCAAGATTTTCATGATTTACCTTTTGTAAAGATGATGTCATATTTTTGCCAACACACCTATTTGTTACTTTGTCGCTATTCTTCTATCGTTTAGCGCCCCATTACCTATCTCTTTTATGAGCATTAGACGTTTATAATGTAGTTTTTTTGGGATCCACTGAAACTTATCCTTGTAATGGACTTAAATTCCATAGTAAAATGTTTCACCTACCATACAAGTTTCACTTATTAAGTTATCATATGAGTCCTAATGGAAAATTATCTTATAGGTAATATAATACCTATTTTATTGTAGTGTAATCCTTGCTTGTAGGCCTCTCCTTGCTTATATTTAATTCTGCTTTTCTCTCCTATTCCTATATTTAATACCTACCTATATCACATGTTAAAATGTTAATGCTTTTTGAATTGTGTATAGACATAATATTAACGACGATTGCTTGATTGTTGAGCATTGCACTGCTATATTTTAATGTTTAATATTTTATAAGGTGTAGTAAATTCAATAATTGTCTAAATGCGCCTTAATAATCTATAATGTCTAATAGTTTTTCTGTGCTATTAGACTCTTTGTTAGTGTGTTACAAGTTTTAGTAAAGTCATATCAATTTTTTGGTTTATTGACGAGCATCAAGCTGTGCCGGTCCTATGGAGTTTTAACACTAGATTTTTTATGATGTAGTGTGGATTTTGAAGCAGGTAATCAAATTGTTCAGTCACAAATTGGGAAATGCTTATGCTATTCGCCCAATACTGTTAATAGAAAGAAATAATTTGAATATTGCATAGTTTTTTCATTATTATGTTGAGAAATAATTTAATTTAATATTAAACATCTAAATAAAATTATTATATTATTATACACCATCTATATGTTTTTTTTTGAGTAGTGTGGACGACTAGCAAGAAGTATAATGACAGGATATTTAAATATTATTTATGAATTTAATGTATGAAGTGCCATGATTATAATTAATTTATTGTAATACATATTTACGGTTCATTGTTTTGTTTTTGTTTGAATTTATTATTGCGCACAATAGTTTCAACATAAGTTGGTTATATAAATGCAAGTAGAAACAGTAAGGATACTTCGTAGAATGTTATGAAAAATACGCGTTTATCAAGGTCTATTGTTGCGTTTAGAATTTTTAAATAATTTACATCATTTTATTCAGTTATCGAAATAATTTGAATGGTATTTAATTCAGTGTGATTTATCTGTATGTGTTTTTCAATTAATTTAATACCACAATACACACTGCTTCAATGCTACAATTTAGTTTCAGCTACACTGAATAATATAGCAATGTGTCTTAGACACAAAAGAGCCTGAATCCTTACTGTTTTGTATTGTGTAGTTTTATATTTTTATCCTTAATGTTTTGTGTTAGTTTTACCACGAGATTATGTTTACATTGCTGCACAAAATGAAATGTACACTCCTAGATACAGGAAAATGTTAACTACATTGTTAAAGGGGTTGGGGCATATTTGCGATTCTATTAAAAAAATAAGACCTTTAAATACACGATACTTCAACGTTACATCGTAATAAATATAATACCTATGTATTGAACATAGTATAGTATGTATATTTATTTTCTTTGTAATACTATTAAATTACTTTCAATTCAGTGGCCTAGAAAAAAACTAACCCCCTTACCATAAACACTGCATAACAGTGGAATAGCTACTCAGTGTTTTGTCTTGTTTTATCTTTGCCCATTTCCAACTCAACAGAGAAAGACAAAACACTGAATAACTATTCTACCGCTATACAATGTTTATTACTAAGGGGGTAAAACAATCAAAATCTGTGAAGATATTGAGCTGATCATCTGCTGAGCAAACATGACCAAACCCCTTCATTGTTTAATTGTAGACACAGTCTTGCCATTTTGCACAGTTCTGTTAATTAGTAGATTAATGGTTGAACCTCGCTTGCTATCAGCAAAGGTGGTGGCGATAAACTTCGCCCACTGGCACAAGTGAGATCCGCGGTTCACATGGGGTTCAACCCTTATTGTTTTATGAAGCTCTCTATACTTTGTTTATTCGTTCAGTTTTCATTGTGCCAAAACCATATCATGATCAGTGATAATGTTAAAGTAAGGTTACATGTTTGTTAGACTGTTGTCTAGTAATGGAGTATCTCTTCCCACATCAGTGGTGTGCAGTGCTAAGCGAGATGTTCAAGTTCCTCGTATTTTAACTCTTCTTATTCCTTTGTTCATTAATGTTTAGTCTAAGTGTAATCTAACACATATTTGCTATTTTTCGAGGGTTATTGACTATGTTTTTAACAAACATACACATTTTAGTTTCTATTTACATATTTAAGCACAATAGTTTTAAGGGTTGGGATATAAAATCAACAAGTTTGTTCTAAATTGCCCTGTAATGTTTCCAACTTCAGTAGTCGCTCGCATATTATACAAAGCGAGATAAGGTGTGCGAATTTGTTCCGGAAATTTGAGGCGAGGCGTGGAAATGATTAAATTACTATGAACCGCGAAAGAAACCAGTGAGTCAGCGCTCGGTTTGCTTTCGCCACGCATTAGACTCTGCATGTTTCAATTTCATACAATGAGGTCTGAAGCCGCACTCATTTGGATGTAATTTAAAAAAACTACCCTTGAATTTTAAACCTCGAGCGACTAAGTTGTAAGATCTGTTTGTATGTACCTATCTTCTATGTATTTATTTTTTACCTTTTTAAGTTGTGTTTGGGTTGTGAAGTTTTATGTTTACTATCTACTATTCTATATCTCTCTTATACGAAAATCTCAAAGGAAGTGTTAAATCTTGGGGATAAGATCTGATAAATGTTGAATTACTAATCTTGTGATTTAGATTTTATACTTCTTGTTTAAAACAATCAAAAGTAGTAGACTATTAGATGTTAGCTATATTTTCAATGTCATTGTAAATAAAATGCCAACTTGTTGAGATGATCGTTTCATTGTATTGAACAGCCCTTTCCTAGTATACATAATTTAATTATGTGTATATTATATAACATAAATAGGTAGATTATAAATAGTATTTGAATTAGAATGTCGTGGGAATGTTCATTGCATTTCTTCGCCGAGTAGAGACAGCTGCTTGAGGAATTGCGACGCGTTGGGTAGAGTCGTTGAGCCGTACACTATCTTCCTTGGAGTGCCGCCGTTCGCCGCTTGTTGCTGCAATAGAAAACTATGTTTAAAAAACCTAAAAGTTACATGATGTTTATGTTCTGCGAAATGCCCGACATGCGAGCTGATTGGCTGGTTACTTTCTAGACTCTAGCTAACAAACTACTAGAAGCTCGCCTTTACGAATTCAATAAGGTTATGGGATTCCCGCCGCCATAATGGCTACTTAATTCTAACTACAGAAAACTTATTTTAGGGAAGTCAATGAGGTTATGGTACCCGATTTATTCTCCTAATCATCTACAAACAATAGTACCGGATTTTCACCTTGGCAAAGTCGAGTAGGTACTATGCAAGTCTGCCAGAGCAAACACGTCGGCGTCGGTGCGGATAATAACTGACTATTAGGCGCGTCAATGAGGTTATGGTACCCGCGGGATAATTACGTAAAATTTGCAACAGCAATGCGACAGCAGTAGCGAAGCGTACATGCTCGACACCACTAATGATGTATGACAGCAATCATCGCGCAATTTACGCCTGTTGCTAACCTGTTGCGAGTTAGGTAATACGCCCGCCGATCTATTCCCGCAACTATCTATAATTGCGAAATCAGTGAGTTCATGATACCCATTCTGCTTGTGAATTCAATCCCACCACCATCTACTAAGAACACTATAGGAAAAGAAACTCACCTTAGCGAAGTCGATGAGGTTATGGTACTCGATATAATTCCCGCCTCCCACAACGAAAACGACCGCGTCCGTCGGCGGTTGGTTTCTCGAAGCCCGAGAACGTGAACCGGCATCACTGCGAGCGGCGCGCGGATCGAGCCATTCAAGCTCCGCGCTGCCTTCTCCGCTACCACCACCTAATGCGGCCTCTACCGTTCGACTGACTGGCAGTTTCTGCGAAGAGATTAGCAGATAGTGAACCAAAGCCGAAAGACGCAGTAACGTAGGCCGGCCCCCTAGGCGGACCGACGATCTGGTCAAGACCGCGGGGAGCTGATGGATGCAGGAGACAAGCAGCCGCTCAAAGAGCTTTATGGGGGAGGCCTATGTCCAGCAGTGAACGTCTTCAGGCTGTTGATAACGAAACCAAAGCCGTTGTAGTCAAACTGGCGCTTTATGGGGGAGGCCTATGTTCAGTAGCGGACATCTTCAAACTGATGATGATGATGAAACCAATATAAGATTTAGTAGCATAGGGTTCACTCGTAAATACATTTAAGTCAATAGCTACTTTTGTTACAATGCAATGAAGTGTATTAACTCGCAAAACGCTGCAAGCCTTATAATCCTAATATTATAGTCAAAATAAAATTCGCCTCTCTTTCTAGCGCGTATCTCTTGTCTCTTAAAGGTTGTCTGGAAGCGATCGCTTTTTAGCGATAACACCGCCTATTGTAACCTACTTGTAAGATTTTCTTTTTTTATTTATTGTTATCTTGGTGTCAATAAAGAGTTTATCTATCTATCTTTTTACTCTTTAAGTTTACCGGGGGGCCCCATATGTATATAATATGGTAGGCACTGTATGGAAAAATAACCGGCGATGATGCATAAAACGTTGCGGGATAAATGCTCTCCATTGACTGGCACTGGGTCTAGATGCCAACTTGTTTTCTTTTAACAAGGCTACGGCGCATAATGTAACCAACGCCAATTTTTGGTAGATCAGCAATGCTAAACCCTTGAACCATGCTCCTTGTACATACTATTATTTATTCTATAGCTATCCATGAAGCTATCTATAAATGAATAAGTCTTTTTGGACATGGGAGTAGTTCTAATCATCACACCAATATTATAAAGGCGAAAGTTTGTGTGTATTTGTTACTCCTTCACGCTCAAACGGCTGGACAGATTTGGATAGGATTTGGAATAGAGATTAACACATAGACTACTTGTTATCCGCGGGTAAAACCGCGGGGCGCAGCTAGTAGTAACATAAATGAGATTGTAGATGACGAGGTATTGCAATTAAGATCACATACATGTTTCTTAACAACTAAGTTTTTGACTCCCTCCATGACAAACGAGGATCCCTGCGACACCAGTTTTGAGAACATGGATACCGTTTTTGTGCCGCCTCCTTCATACTGACCAGACATTTTTGAGAAGCCCCTGAAAGGAAACAGATTTTATCATTAGACATTTCAAAGGATTTTTTTTCAAGAAAGTTATATTTCAAATACTATAAATCTATTTATTTATGTTGACAGCTTCAGATAATTGGTAATGGTATGTAGTTTAACGACGTCTTTATTGGATTCCCGTCAACCAAAAATAAGAAAAATAAAATCGCCTATGTTTGATATTGGCATCCGTCCTTATCAGCCGCCCTTTGACCGAAAGAGATAAAAATTTTCATTATGGCCGTCATTGTCAGTCATACCGAATTACATCAAAACCCGATCAGTCGATTCGGCGCTGACATACATAGCATGGAAATTATTAATAAATTGAAGATAATTATTAAGATTATTAATTTACTAGGATGCAGTCATGTTGAGTACTCACTTCCACCTCTTCATATAAGCCATAGGTTTGACGTCACAGTTGGCCGCCGCCAGCGCCACTTCAAACTTCTTATACTCATCTTCAGAAACATCAGCGCACAGGTAATAAATGATAAACAGTCGCATTTTATCCTCCTCTGTGCCCGCACTAGGGTCGGTTACAAGATCCATGACCGCTTTACTTTCTATGCTACTGCTTTTACTCATCACCTTCTCTTCTAATTCAAAGAAGGAGTCTAGCCTTCTTGATTTGATTGCGTTGAGGATTGCTGAAATGTAAGAGATTTTATAAAGTTTTATTCCTGTCCATCCATAGGTATCCTGGAAGAAATCGCTCGATGCGACAAAGCCGCCGTTTGATCTACCATTATTTGGTCTGTATTATGTTTATTGTTATTTTGTAATGGTGTCCAATAAAATATTTTTGTGTTGTGTTGTATTTTGATTTGAAGTCTTTATCAAGCCTCATACTTGCTTGAAGCAATGCAGCTAAATTGCACTTAATTGCATTGTAGCAAGAGTCGCTATTCAACTAAATGTTTTTTGCGGAGTGCAGTTTTTATGCCTGAAAATTCACCTGATAAGGCAGTCCATTTTTGCATTCAAATCAAAGCTCTTGTCTTATGGCATTTGTAATGTTTTATAACACAAATACACACATACACAGTGTATGTAGGTATATGCAGTGTTTTGTTATTTATAAATAACGATCAGCGCGGAGGTTTTACCAGAGCGTATAAGCTATCTCCATTTCAAATTTCATTTAGATCTATTCAGCTGCTGCAGCATGAAGAGGGAACGAAACACACACTCGCACACACACAAACTTTCAAATTTACAATATTAGTAGGAAGTAGGATTTCCTATGTCCTGTCACGGTCGCCAAATGATCCCGCCTTCGCGGGACACTTATAATTTCTTGGTACACGTAAATTAAACTTATATTATGTAGAACATAGACTTTATTTGTAGGTAAACAGCGATTTTTAAAGTGCTAATATAATAAAGAATTGTAGGCGCGGCCGGTGTAGCGCGTGTGTGAGTGCCGATTGAGAGCCGGTTCGCCGGGGTCTTCCTCCCCCGCACTCCGTGGCCCGCGGAAGCCAGCAGCTTCTCATATATAGCGTAAACAATTACCTTTATTTCAAGTACATACCTGTAGCAATAGTAGTATGCATATCTATTAGGCGTTTTTTCTCCATAAGCTGTGGCAAGGAGTTTACGGCATTTGTTAGGCGCTGTGTGTTGTCACTAACCAAGCTTAAAGCCAAGTCACTCTCAGCATCCAGGCCCATTGAGCTTTTTAGCTTCTTCACTTCTGCTTCTGAGCTCCTGTGAAAATTGTTTATAAACAAAACTTTAAAGATGCACCCCGCATAAAGCCATAATAGGCTAGTGACCTGCTATAAAAAATTAACAAGGTAAATACTATTTTTTTTAAAGTAGGTCAAAAATGAATCACAGAGTAATTAGTCAAATAGCCTATTAGAGATTAAATGGAGCTAGAACTCTTTCTGCCTACTTGTTACATAAAATTTTGAGTTTTTTTTATGTGATTGAATGACGTGACGAGCTAGTCGTTCACCTGATGTTAAGCAACACGGCCGCCCATAACAGGTGCAGTATCATTCGGATCTTTAAAACAATCGAGTTTCGCGTGACACTGCACTGCGCACGTCATCCTGAGACATCACACAGCCTAGTAATCAGATTACTAGACTGAGTGATGAGGTCACAAAGTCTCATTTGCCCAGTAATTTCACTAGCTACAGTGCCCTTCAAACCGGAACACAGTAGTGCTTGCACACTACTGTGTGGAGATAGTTTGAATCCCGGGGAAGGACACGTGATACTTCTTACCGCATCAACTGAATAACGCGCGCGCGAAATCGCAACCAGCAGCTAATTACCTATATTTATCTAAATCCTCCTGAATCGCCTCAGCAACAGTAGGGAATGGACTTCCTTTATGCTCCGTCCAAAGAGGATCTTTCGAGTCTAGGTCACATATCCGGGTTTTTAATTTCTGTCCCTGTACAGGTACTCCAGTGTTTTCAGGTACAACTGCTCTGAAAAATTATTGACACAATACTGTTTAAATTCGAAATAAACCAAAGATCTAGAACACTAATAACATTGCTATATGATAAAAAAAAATTGTAATGAGTTACGTTTTATGAACCAGTCCAATTATGGACTGCGACAATAGCTACAATTTTAAAATGCAAACCTATTTAGAGATAAATCCAGTACATCATGCGCTAGAGCTTGGTATGTCCATGTGTGATGCAAAGGTGTAGCCATATCAATATTTCTGTCTAAAAGTATCAGCATAGGCCTTGTGAAGCTGAAAGACCCCGCTTGGCCAGTGTTGCCATGGAAAAGGTTGTTTCTTGCATCCCATAAATTCTCTCTTAGTTTCTTGTCTAGTTTTTTTGCAACCATCTCTGCAGCATTGCCTTTAGTTGTTCTTATAATAGGTACATTGCCTGGAAATCAAGATACTGATTAATAAAATAAAAATATTATTATTATTTATTAATTGTTATTACTAAATACACCTATAGTCAGCTCAATCTTACGGCCATATTTTAATTAAGATTTCATTAATAAACCATCATCTAGTGAATTTTTAACTTGAGCACTTGATTTAAAACTTAGTGTTGTTCTAAGTCTGACTGAAGGCAACATTATTGCTGCCTTGAACACAGCAATAACATTGATCCAAGTAATTACAACCAAAATGTGTAATATTTGCTTACTTAACAGGCTTATCATAAAACAAGATTAGAAATATAAATCTAAACCAATATACAGAAGTAGGTCATCCTAGATTCAACTGGAAGAATGAGTTTATACACAAATGACAGTAGTGTGGTGGTTGGGCAGATGCATAACCTGGAACTCGGGTTCCCATATCACAACAGTATCTGTGCACAAAAAAAAAGTACAAATACTTGTTGTGTTGGGGCATTATGGGACCATAGTCCTAGTAGTTCTTGGGACCCTAGATACAGGGAATCCTAGTTAGGGTCTAGTATCTATGTATGTGATTGTTAGGTGGGTGTTATAATAATACCAACTTACCTAATGTAACAAACACAGAGAATAGGCTCTCAACAATATTGTCCATGATCACTTCCATTTCTGTATCTTTTGTATCTCCTTTATTTATAGCTGTAAAAAGATCTTTGGTCAGTCGGAAAACTGTAAGTGACTACCTACAGTTGAGTTTTGAAACAGCTAAGGTAAATCATCTTCATTTTTGTATTGTATAGATTTGTATCAATATGCCAAGTTTGTTTTAAAGGAATTATGATGGTGGCATCTTCCGCTAACTAGTCCCATTGTCAAACCAACATTTCATTATGGGTTGTATAACCAACATTTAGTTTTAACTTGCAGAACTTTATATGAATATAATATAATCATAATCACTCCTTACCATAGTATGACAACGGATCCGATTGTTGATGCTTCATAATAAACAGGTCATCTTCTAAGCATATGAAATTCAAATACTGATCATACACTTTATGTATGTTCACGGCAGAGTTTGATTGAATTGCTGATGCAGCTAGATCTTCTAGTTTTTGCCGTGTTATCGGTGATATAAAATTTAGATGATACTGGTCATAGATGCCATTATCAAGGTCTTGACAAATGCGGCCGAGATTCTCTTCTGATGGAGCACAGAAATATACAGCAGGAACTTCAGGTATTGGGTCCCGGTCTGAGTGTAGCTGACTGTAATGATACAAACATTGTTGGGGTGTTGTGTGTATGTGGGGCAAGTTAAGCACTGTGGCCAGCTATTATTTATCATTATTTATGAACGCAAATTAATTAATCTTATAGGTTTACTCACACATGGAGAGTCACGCCTAGTTCTCGGAGATCTTTCACAGACACCAGAGGAGAAATAATGTCTTGGCCGACCCGGTCATATATTAGGACTTTCCATGTCGGTTCTGTGGCCACGTTCTTTGTTAGGGCCTGATTCAAGTTTAACATCTGTTTCAAGGCATCTGGAAAACCCAAAACATAAATAAAACACTTCAACTTTGTGCCTGAAGTTGGGTACTCGATACTTTGAATTTTCAAAGCACTTACTGAGTTGACGTTCCCGTAAAGTCGTCATAGTGTATTTTATACTTTATTCCTTACATTAATACTTTAACCAGCTTTATTCTAGTCAAATATAATCACAAAACTGAGTTTATTTTCAGATTTCACACACGAATTCAGAAGTTATAAACGTCAAATGAAATGAAATTACGTTTAGTTTCACCTAATTCAACAATTTTACCACGACACGTCGTCAAAAGCAAAGAGTATTATAACGTCAAAAGTCAAAATGTCAAAAAAATTATCATTTTTTTAATGTTGACTCAACGCAACATTCTTATTTAGCCAACGTCAATATTATTTTAAACGGTCATACAATGTCAAGCTCCAATAAAGTTGCGGAACCACCGGTGCGAGGCGCGTCTGCGACGCAGCAGCATCAGCGACGGGCGACGCGAACGCGAAACTATTCGGTAGGTACCTATCGCCGCCCGCGGCGACCGCGCGGCGGCGTGGCTGGCGTGGGCATTACGACCACGGGCAGCGATGTATGCCAATTGGCCGATTTTGACGCTTCACTGATGCCACTTGAACCACCGCCCGGTGTGGTCGCAGCTTACAGCAGTAGCTATACTTCAGTCTACTTAATGCTTCCAAAGAGTTTCAAAGAGAATAAGTACAAAAAGATTACGTACCTACAAAACTGATCATGGGATAGTTGTTGCCACAGACCAGGTAGGGATACTAGTGCTTAGCCTATATCTATCGTGTTAAAATTACCAGGATCGGATGCTGGATGCTGGTACAAGCTGCAACCGCCCGCGCCGGTTATATAATTATGGCCTTATAGCTTCTTTTTCACCAGCCACCCATATCTGCCCGCTAGTGGTCTACCTACATAGAGCGCGCTACAGTTGGCCTAGTATATTGATCCACTTATTTAGCTTCATCATCATCATCAACAGCCTGAAGACGTCCACTGCTGAACATAGGCCTCCCCCAGAGCACGCCACCTTGAGCGGCTGCTCGCCTCCTGCATCCATCGGCTCCCCGCGGCTTTCACCAGGTCGTCGGTCCACCGAGTGGGGGGCCGGCCTACGCTGCGTCTTCCGGTTCGTGGTTGCCACTCGAGAACCTTTCTTCCCCATCGGTTGTCAGTTCTACGAGCGATGTGGCCTGCCCATTGCCACTTCAACTTACTAACTCTAAGAGCTATATCGGTCACTTTAGTTCTCCTGCGGATCTCCTCGTTCCGGAGCTTATCTCGCAGGGAAACACCGAGCATAGCTCGCTCCATAGCTCGCTGCGCGACTTTGAGCTTACTAATGAGGCCAACAGTAAGAGACCATGTCTCAGTTCCATAAGTCATCACTGGCAACACACACTGATTGAAAACTTTCGTTTTCAGGCTCTGCGGTATTTTGGACGAAAAGATAGGACGAAGCTTCCCGAACGCTGCCCAGCCGAGTTGGATTCTTCGCGCCACCTCTTTGTCGAAGTTGGACCTACCTAATTGGACAATCTGTCCTAGGTAGACATACTTGTCGACAACTTCGAGAGTATCGTTCCCAACAATTACCGGTATAGGTGGAACATGAGCATTAGACATGATCTTTGTCTTGTCCATATTCATCTTAAGACCAACCTGCTGGGAGACTCTACTGAGGTCGTTGAGCATGGTGCTAAGGTCCTCGAGCGATTCCGCCATTATGACTATATCATCGGCAAAACGAAGGTTAGTGATGTACTCGCCATTTATGTTGATGCCAGATCTTTTCCACTCCAAGAGCTTGAAAACATCCTCCAATGCGTTTGTGAACAGTTTCGGAGAAATAACGTCTCCCTGTCTCACGCCTCTTTGCAATGGAATTTGTTCCGTACTCTGGTCCTGTAGTCGGACTGACATAGTGGCCTTACTGTACAAACACTTCAAAACTTCGATATACCTATAGTCAATTTGGCATCGCTGCAAGGACTGCAGCACCGCCCAAGTCTCGATTGAATCGAAGGCTTTCTCATAGTCCACAAACGCTAGGCATAACGGCCGATTATACTCTTCGGTCTTCTGTATAATCTGGCGCAGCGTATGGATGTGGTCTATGGTGCTAAAGCCTTTTCGGAAACCGGCTTGTTCGGGAGGCTGGAATTCATCAAACCTGCGTGCGAGACGATTCGTAATGACTCTCGAAAACAGCTTATACACATGACTCAAGAGCGAGATGCCCATCTCGCTCTTGAGTCTATAGTTCTTCAATAAGGTGTTATCGCCTTTTTTGAAGAAGAGCACCACCACGCTCTTGTGCCATGCCTCTGGCGTTATACCTTCAAGGATGACAGAATTAAATAACTTCTGGAGGACTAAAAGTACCGGTCTACCACCCGCTCTCAGAAGTTCGGTCGTAATTCCATCTTCACCTGGTGCCTTGTTGTTTTTAAGCTGTTTGAGGGCCATTCTAATCTCGTACAGGCTGACGTCCGGGATATCTTCGGTATAGTGTCGGACTAACTTGGCTCTGATGTCCTGAGCTGTGTTAGTAGCGGGCTTACGTGTCGAGGTGTATAACTGTCCATAGAAGTTCTCGATCTCTCTCAGAATCTCAGGCTTGGATGAAATGACGCTACCATTTTCGGTCTTCAGTTTTGTCATTTGGTGTTGCCCAATAGACGAATCCTTTGCGAACACTTTAGAACCTTGGTTCCGCTCAATTGCGGCCTCAATACGTGAAGTACTAAGAGCACGCAAGTCGTGTCGCAAGGAACTCCAGATTCGTCTATTGAGTTCACCGTAGGCTGACATATCAACTGAAGACTGCAGCTTCATTTCGCTCCGGTCGGCCATTAGCTCAAGAGTTTTTTCTGAGAGCTTTTGAGTCTTCTTTCGGCGTTGGGTCTTAAAGAATTTCGATCCAACAGCTTGGACAGTTTCCACCAACCCGTCGTTTAGCTCGTCCACTGTGTTACAGTCGGCTAGGCACTGGAAGCGATTTTGGAGTTCCAGCTGAAAGCCTTCGGGGTTTTGGATTTGGACAGGATTTGGACGGAGCGTAGACTTCACCAGACGTGACCTTTCGAGCTTAACATTGATATTCAATGTGCCTCTAACAATACGGTGATCGCTACCGGTTTTCACCTTGCTGATCACAGAGACATCATCGAATATGTGCTTCTTGGTCGTCATGATGAAGTCTATCTCATTTTTAGTGGAACCGTCGGGACTTATCCACGTCCACTTCCTGGATGGCCGCTTCTCGTAGAAGGAGTTCATCATAAAGAGTCCCTCCTTCTCCATGAAGTCAGCCAGCCTCTGTCCTCGAGGGTTCCGCTGCCCGTATCCAAATGGCCCCACTCTCAGCTCATCGCTATTCCTTGTGCCCAACTTCGCATTGAAGTCTCCCATCACAACGGTGAAGTATGTTTCGGAAGTATGCATGGCTTCGGATATGTCCTCATACATAGCTTCTACTTCATCGTCTGAGTGTGCCGATGTCGGCGCGTATACCTGTATAACCTTCAACGAATACCGTTTGGTTATTCGGAGTACCAGGTACGCTACCCTGGCCGACACACTGTCGACTTTGACCACGTTGTTGACGAGAGACTTGCGGACGAGAAACCCGACACCCCCTTGGGAGAGTTGGTCTCCCTCCCGGTAGAAGAATAAGTTACCGGAATTTAGGATTATCGTGTCCTGTCCCTGTCTTCGGACTTCTGACAATCCCATTACATCCCAGCGTAACTTACCCATCTCCGCCTCTAGCTCGACCATCCTTTCGTCAGCCTTCAGTGTGCGCACGTTATGTGTTGCCAGGACCAGGGGTCGTCGTTGGGGTTGGTAGCCGGGCGTCTGCCGGGGATTCTTCGCACCCCTTGCCCTGCCGTTACCGTGGCCGCTACCGTAGCCACGGGATAGCAGAGCTGCCGGGGACTGGGGGCCGTTTTTATTTGTGCTTGTCATTAGGGGGGGGGGATTTGCCATAATCACCACGCTTGGCAGGCGGCTTGGTGATCGCAGTAGGTGAAGATTGATTGCCACCAAGACCGAGGGGAACGCTGCGACCCATTCCCTGGATATTCCCTTAGCCGCCTTCTACGGCACCCACGGGAAGAGATGGGGTGGTCCTATTCGTAACCGGGACCACACGGGATACGGGGGACTTATTTAGCTTATGTACTTTTATTTATATACGATCCAAAAGGGTCTTGTTTAACTTTATTGTAGCTAGGAATAGGATGATGATGGAATAATTAGGTAAGTATTAGGTCCTAATACTTGCCTAATTATTCCATCATCATCATCGTAAAACTTGGTTAGTTATTATAAAAATCTTCTAGTTAACTAGCGGTAGCCCGTGGTTTCACCCGCATTTTTCCATATCATCATCATCATATTTTTTTTCTGTTCTATTACATCCTTAATTTGACCACCTTAGCTTAGGGGTTGATTTTTTGTAAACCCGTTCTATGTACTCACGTCATAAAAATAAAAATATCAGCACATCTACTACAGTGGTTTGGGCTGTGTCTGGTCAGTACCTAACTGAGGACAGCCTTTTATAGATATAGAGAGGTCCCTACCCTATTTATACATCACAGAATATATTACCTGCTATGTACTTAT
The DNA here is from genome assembly GCA_910589525.2 of Ennomos quercinarius. Lineage (NCBI taxonomy): Eukaryota > Metazoa > Arthropoda > Insecta > Lepidoptera > Geometridae > Ennomos > Ennomos quercinarius. The sequence goes on from OU342493.1 coordinate 8,326,744, forward strand.
ATCTAGATATTTATTTATGATTTGAAACAACTCTTGCTTAGGTTAGGTAGGTAGGTTCTACTTAAGATTCCGAGCAGCCTTACCAGATTTTTCTCGCACAGACCGCAATTAGGCACGTATACCGACCTTTATTTGTAGTTTGTAGGGGGTCTGCGGAGAAAGCCACCGGTGGAGGTCGGCTGGCCACCTCGAGTCTTGGACGCTCAGTGCGCCTGCGACGGTGAAGGGAAACATGTGGTTCCACGCGCAGCAATCAGTGATCGGACCGCGTACGGCAAACACCATGGCCGGCTTCGTGCGAATATTTCTTATTTGTGCTGTTTTTATACACGGTCAGTTCCTTTTTTTACTCTTTAAACTCGCGTTTAGAACCCTAATTTTTATTAGGTACATATACGTGCAAAATTATGCCCCGTAACCTTATGCAATAAGCGTTCGACGGATCTATTCGTTAACTCGATAACGTAACTGTTACGGCGAAATGATATGGTGAAAGCGATTTGCATCCGTGTTTTGAAGATGTAATAACTTCAATTCAATGTTTGTGAAAGTTTTATATTATTTTAGGCATATTAAAATAACATGGCGAGTGGTAAGTACCTAAGTAGATACCTAAGTAACTATGAATTTATCTACGCATACAGGTATTGTTGTAGACTTGTAGGTCACCAAGATCAAGAACCTGAAGTTACGAAAGCGACAGCATAACTTTTGAACAAGCTTTCGTAATTCATCGTATCAGCACCTGCAGTGCTTCAACCTTCAGTTATGGGTACCCAGGTTACGGTTGAAATATGTATAGTTGTCAATGATTTATCGACTGCTATAGAAAGTACTGCATCTAATTGTAATTCTCGCACGTCCTATCTTTCACTTGACATTGGTGCTTGCGACCGGTTGTGCAATTTCGAGGATATTGACTTTAACGTAAATGCTTACTGAAATAGCGGACTTCCATTCTCTTTATTAGTATTTTAAGAGGTAGATAATTGCCAATTCCAGTGAGTAACGTTTTACTTCGAACAGCACAAGTCTCGATACTGAGTAACAGAACTCTGATAAATTGTAATGTTTAACTCTAAGGTATAAGTATTTGTACCTATTCCAAAACATATCCATGCAGTTTCATAATTATGTAGATTAGTATTCTCTGCGCAATAGTCCGAGTCATCTGCAAAAACGTGCAATCTCGTCGAGTAAGGTGATATCTAATATGTAGTGATAAAACATGTTCACACTAATAGTTGGTTGGTTGAGTCCACAGCGTTTCTACTTCCGATCTCATTTTTATGGGTGCATTTGTTTGAGAGCCTAGGTAGGTATCTCTCCTTGAGTATACAGAATGAAACTATAAGTATAGTTGAAGCGATAAACGTCATTTATTAGATGGGCCTTGGTGTAGATAATATGGTTTTTGGTGGAGCTTAAAAAATGCTGTTCGAGAAAATCTAAAGAGCCATTTTTTTTAGAAAAACTTGCCTTGATTATGAGCTGACCTATTACATAACTAATAAATGTTAGTTCGGACTTCAATACCTACAGACATTTATTGTTCGATACTAAAGATTATAGTTTTATTCTAATAGTTATCCTGTTACACTATTATTATATTCTGTGCTAACCTTCTCGATGAGGTAGCGTTCTACAGCCGCTTCTCGGTCCACAAGTACAAGTCATTGCTTCAGAAAACCGGTATTTCAATGGTTGGATTAGTTAGGCCCATGGGCGTACCCAGCTTTTAGTCCAGGGGGGGGGGCAAAGTCATAACTTTTTTATATTTCAGAAAATATGTGCAACTGCGTTCAAGCGTGCTGGTCATGTATTAAAACAAAGCATAAATATTAATAACGCGAGCGAAGCGAATTAATTTTTCGTCTTGATTACATATTATTTTTACCTTTTTTATAAATTATTTTTATCAACGATAGGTAAACATTCGGAATCTAGGGGGGGGGGGGGGGGCAGCTGCCCTCCCCTGACCCCCCTGGGTACGCCCATGGTTAGGTCTATCTTGTTTTGGTGCCTTTAGAATTGCAAATAGACGGGACTGATGCTAATACATATACCACAGATTATATAATATACTAATACTATATAGCATGTAAAAGTAACATGAGCCCGCCACACGAATATGAATCCATTTCAAAACCAATGAACCTTTTCATTCCCCGGGTAGGTTTACCTACCTAATTAGGGCTAAAGAATAAGAATAAAAATAATTTATTTCCAGAGACAATAAGTTATTTATCGTTACTTATTACGAAAACATTCCGTGGTCTCTAACAGCTGTTGGCCTCATTAGTAAGCTCAAACTCGCGCAGCGAGCTATGGAGAGAGCTAAGCTCGGTGTTTCTCTGCGAGACAAGATCCGTAATGAGGAGATCCGCAGGAGAACTAAAGAGACCGATATAGCTCTTGGTATTAACAAGATGAAATGGCAATGGGCAGGCTACATCGCTTGTAGAACTAACAACCGATGGGGAAGAAAGGTTCTCGAGCGGCGACCATGAACCGGAAGACGCAGCGTAGCCCGGCCCCCCACTAGGTAGACCGACGATCTGGTGAAAACCGCGGGGAACCGATGGATGCAGTAGGCGAGCAGGCGCTCAAAGTGGCGCTCTGTGGGGGAGGCCTATGTCCAGTAGTGGACGTCTTCAGGCTGTTGATGATGATGATGATGATGACAAAAACATGAGATTAGATTTATTGATTTAATACTGTAGGTAACATTCTAACCATTTGACTCGTACTATTTAAAAAAAATTAAATGTTCCTGTACTTAGTAGGTATATAATAGCTGCTTGATATGCCTATTGCCTACATGTCGAAATTAAAAAAAAAATTAAAAAAAATAAAAAAAACCCCTCCTCTCCTTTTGCTCCTTTCATTAAATTATAATGAAAGGAGCAAAAGAGCAAAATGTCAACTCTTCAAGCCATTGCCTACACACTTACGTGATCTACGGTTAGCAAAATTAATTCAGAAAGCTTGCATGGCTAATGTGGCAAAAGCGTGTAAATACGAGAACTTGAACTTTTAGGAGTGTTTTCCCGTTTGTACACCCAGGTCCACTAAACGTGTTTTGCAAATTCAAACCTTGAAAGGGCAAATCGTGCGGGCAACGCTCCGGGACCAAAAGCTGGTATACTCTCCAACAAAAGTAATTAGCAACTGTCAAACAAGTCTGAAAAACAAGCTTGTGTATGAAGGGACTTAAAGTATTACAGAATTTTACTGAGCCAGGCTGTTCTCACGTCGTTAAGGTCGTAAAAACACGTCATTGAAGGTTTTAGCAGCAACGGAGATTGGCTTTTCTATGTAATTAAATCTCGTAGACACATTCTGTCTTTTGTAAACAATGGACTATTTGACTCGACTTCGTATATTGTTCACTTTATGAGCATTTTACTATCTCAAACTTTACATTAATTTATTTAAGAAACTTTTTACGAAACTATATATGACAGACCTACTTGCCTCTATTATTCAGGCAGGTACGTAAAAAAAACCTACTATCAGCATGAACAGCGCCCCGCAGTTTTAAACAGATCGTCGGTCCCGGTTTCTCGTACTTTAGTTAAAGTTAAACTCATCTCAACTTAAAAATACTGAACGCTCATTGGTTGAAGACAGCCGATGATGAACAGGCAACCAATGAGCATTCTGCATTTTTATGTTGACATGAGTTTAACTTTAACACACGTACGAGAAACCGGGGGACAGTGGGGGGCCAGCCTACGCTGCGTCTTCCGGTTTGTCAAGGCATTACAAGCAAGGCAAGGCAAGGAAAGGCAAGGCATCAAGGCATTTAGGCACCTATATGCCTTGATCATTCGTTGATAATAATTCTGTACTTATACGTAGCACATTATTTAAAGGTGTTGCTGTTGACAGTACAATGAATAAATTTAAGGAAAAGCCATTAGGAGTGTCACGCCAAGCACACGCAAAACTCAGTGCTTTAGGAACCTATAGGTATTGAGTGTTTTGTAGTTTTGTAGGCATATGAATACTTTTAGATAAGTAGGTTGTTTAGACATGAAGCCACAGTATAAATAATAATAAGAGGTGACCTATAGGTACAAAATATTACCTAATTTTGAATTCCTTCCTAATAATAAGGTATTTAGGTAGATTAAATAAGTATAGTTTAAACTTAGGTATTGTCATTTAACCGTTGTTTTTTTGTGTACTTAATTATTTTAATTATTAATGATACAATCGAAGAGTCGCGATGGTGGCCGAGCGGTAGCATGTGCGCTTCGCAATCTTACGGCACCGGGTTCGATCCTCGGCCCTGTACCAATGACTTACTTATCTAGAAGTTATGTGCAGTTTTCGATGCTATCGCTCCGTGCCTTGGAGAGCACGTTAAGCCGTCGGTCCCGGTTGTCATAAGAATATCTATGGCAATCGTTACGGGTATTCAGACGCCCGATAGATTCTGACACCTGGTCTAACCATGTCTGTTAGTGGTCCCATACGGGTTGCGAGGTCAGATGGCAGTCGCTCGTGTAATTGTGATAGCTCGTCTCTACAGGTTAGATTGGGAGCCGACGCCGACCCCAATAACAAATGGGAAAAGGCAAAGAGGATGATGATACAATCGAATAGTGTGTATATAGGTATGTGTTAATAAGCACAGATCTACATCTATATAATGCCTATATAGGAATAAGTATCTTTGTGTGTAATTTGATGTGATATACCCACCTATAAGTATCTTTCGCATGTAGTTTGGAACTCCTTACCAGCGTCATTGTTTCCTGACAAATATAATCTGGGAGTTTTTAAGGCTATAGATTGAACCGGTATCTTCTAGGCAAGCATGCATGCTCCATCGTTGACCGTTAAAACTTAGCCTATGGTTGACAAAAAAAAATGTTATTCCGGAACGAGGAAATCCGCAGGAGAACTAAAGTGACCGATATAGCTCTTAGGATTAGCAAGTTTAAATGGCAATGGGCAGGCTACATCGCTCATAGAACAGACAACCGATGGGGAAGAAAGGTTCTCGAGTGGCGACCACGAACCAGAAGACGCTGCGTAGGCCGGCCCCCCACTCGGTGGACCGACGATCTGGTGAAAGCCGCGGGGAGCCGATGGATGCAGGAGGCGAGCAGCCACTCAAGGTGGCGCGCTCTGGGGGAGGCCTATGTTCAGCAGTAGAAGTCTTCAGGCTGTTGATGATGATGATGATTAATCTACTCTACTCTGCTCTATTTTACATGCCACATTTAGCTCAATGCCACATGTAGAGGCTTAGAATAAGTTACTATAGGTACTTAAATAGCAGGTACCTAGGTTCTTCTTATAAGTAGGTACTTATAGTCAGTCAGTTTAGTCTGGTATACCTACTTTTAGTTCTTAATAAAAAATGATTGCACGCCAAGTAACTAGGTACCTAATAGTAATAAAATATGTTAACTACTAACTATTAAATCATTACTTGTTAAAGATAATTACTTTCGAATGCTATTTATTGCATCGTTATTAACAGTGAAAGTCTGTTACCTACGTAAGTACAAACATTTTTGGCGAAACGAATCGATTTATTCGATGAATCGTAAACTTCGATATAGTCGTTGTTGTGTGCATCACTATCTTATAAGCAATGGCTGAATAGGTACCTACTATTGGTGCGCCATCTAAACGTTTTTTTTGCGCTTCTGACGAAAACTGAAAACTGGCCTCGCAAAATACGAGTCTATAAAAATATCATTATTGCGTGAGAGTGTTGACGAGACTTTCTACTAATAAAGAGGGAAACAATTAAATTGTTCTCTTAAATATACCTAGTCGCGCAACGAGCTATGCTCGGTGTTTCCTTGCGAAATAAGATCCGAAACTAGGAGATCCGCAGGAGAACTAAAGTGACCGATATAGCTCTTAGAATTAGCAAGTTGAAATGACAATAGGTAGACCATATCGCTCGCAGTGGCGTATCTATTTGATTGAATAGTTTCATATTTTTCATATTTTCTTCCGTTCATCACGTTCTACTATAACGAGGAATCAGACAAAGTGATCAAAAAGCAATCCTATAAATAAGCAAAGTGCTACTAACGTTTTAAAAGCGCTGTCGCTTGGTTTAACGCAACGCTTTTTAAGCGCTCCTGCGAACAGGGTCTTATGAACGAGTGTATATAGGAAAAGCTCAAAGTGGTGCTTTATGGAGGAGACAATATGTGTTTAGCAGTGGGCGTCTTCAGGCTGGTCATAATGATGATGATGTATACGAAAATCAGAGCTCTAAAATGTCTATAACACTAGACGGTGAGAGTGCTTGACATTGTGACTAAAATTATAAAGTAGGTACCCATAGTTATTTTAGTTGTATATTTTTTGCTTGATATTATGTATCTATTGGTATTATTATGTATTTCTACGCTATATTTAAATGTTCTTTTATATATCTATTACATTAGTTGTTATGTTCTGTTTATTACTATTATATTATCATTATCTATTTATTATTATTATTATCTTGTATTAAGTATGTGTAATTACTGTTTTTAGTATATTACTTAAACTACCTACCGTCATCATTCTTTGTAAATATAAGTATAAAATTTATCCACCCGCGTGGTTTTTTTTAAATGTTTGACTAGGCTAGCGTAACGGTATTCTATTTTTGTCTATAGTAACTCCTTATAAGTACTATGGACCGTTGATGATATTGATGAACTTGAAAACGTCTTAGGTCTCTAGCATTTCGCTATTCTCAACAATTCCTAAACTTGTATGATAATATAAGTCAGTACCTGTAGATCTTACTGCACATACAGTTATTGCCAATATGACATGCCTAACTTGTTTAATCCTTAAACGTCTCTAAATTATACTCCAAGGTCTTTAAATTTGCCTAGGCGACCTAGTAAATCGCCTAGATTGCTATTTTAATATTGCCTACTTAATCTTGTCATTTGGCAATCAGTTAATAATATATTCTACTAAACTTACCTACAATGCGTTTTCCACGTGAAAAGGTTATGTACGATTTCCATCTCTACGTATTTCTCCGTCAGTTGAAAACCGACTTTGATCCTTCCTTTCTTTATTTCAACCCTTTAGTTTTTTTGAATTGTTCGGCTTGTTAAAGTTAAGGTAGAACGTTACACTAGCGCGGCAAATTCAAATTTTCTTGCGTTCTTTGCCAATAATAGCTTAATTACTCAACGTGATTACATGAAAACTAATTTTACGCAAATAAATAGAATGTATCAATAAATTACAATTAAAAGTATCACCCACATATCATTGGTTTAGCGACAAATGGCAATAGACTGAAAAACTAAGATGAAATCTGTTTATTGCCATTTGTCGCTAAACCAATGATATCTAGGAGATACTTTTAATCGCAATTTGTTGATACATTCTATTTCTTTACGTGAAATCAGTTTTAATGTAATCAAGTTAGTAATTAAGCTATTATTGGCAAAACAACGCAAGAAAATTTGAATTTGTCGTGCTAGTGAAACGTTCCACCTTAACACGAGGTTGACAAACGTACGAGAAACCGGCTCCCTAATTACCTAACTCGCAACAGGTTTGCGACAGGCGTAAATCTCGCGGTGATTGCTGTCATACATCATTAGTGGTGTCGAGAATGTATGCTTCGCTACTGCTGTCGCATTGCTACTGCTGTCGCATTGCTGTTGCAAATTTTACGTAATTACCCCGCGGGTCAGACAAAAAATTTGTATGGGACGTATTATGGAACTTCTTAAGAGAACTACCTATAGTAAAATATCCACCAGAAGTTTAATTTTACATGTCAGGCTGCGGTTTAGTCGTAGGGTAAAAAATGATAAAACTGTTTGGGTAGTTACCCAAATTGTTTTATCATTTTAGGTAGTTTTAGCTATCATTGTAGGTAGTTACTACCTACACTATAATTCCGAGGCTCCTGAGCCAAAACGTAAAATAATAAAGTTTCCTCTATACAGGAAACAATTACAAAGTTAGTAGTCTTTTTTACACGATAGTTATGCTGCATATTATTAGGACCAAAAATTGACGACAGTTAAAATTATAAATCACACGCCATAAATTATAAGCATTATGGAACCATTAATAATTTATGAATAATGTTTAATGAGTTCAGGCGAAGTTAAAATAAAATTATCGTGGTTTCCAGGAAGTTCCCAGCAGAAGGACAAGGAAACAGAGGATTTTGTTTGTCCCGAAGGCACACAAGGCAATGGGAACTTTGCGGACCCGGCCACCTGCAGACGTTTTTATCAAGTGAGTTTTCCTCTTAGCTCCTTATTTTCTATGTAATACCTACTTTATTTTGTTGGATAAGTACCTATATGAGTTTATTTTTCACGTGACACAAAATTATCACAACATCTTAGGCACTTATATACCTACCTACCTATGTATATAGGTAGGTATGAACCGACCTTGGTTTTGACAGCGATTTTGAGGGTCTTAACGGAATGTGAAACTGGTCTTCGTTCTTGAGATGGGTAGTTATTTACCTAGTAGGTACTAGTGATGTAACGAATGTAATTTATTTGAACATTCGCGGATGCGAATGCGAATGTTCAGTTTTTGTTAAAATGTGGCGCCAATTGTCTATGGCTTGGTTTGTCTATTTTTGAGTTTTATTCAAGATGATGATTATTAAAACATTAAAAAGTTATATAAAGAAAGACTGATACAAATTTCATAGAATAATTTTTTTTGTTAGTTTTAATTGTACTAATTTGTGTGTTACTTGTTCTAATAAGAATTTAATCTTTTAAGCTTTATTAAAGTAAGTGAAAATAATTTTGTTTTTGCTTGTTAAAGTGTTTAGTTGTGACTCTTGATGAAAAATGATTATATTTATAGTCTAAGTATTTATACTTTTAGTCTCATAATTTCTAATGAAAATTTAATTATTAGGTAAGCTTCATTGCCCAAAGTAAAATAATAAATAAATAATACCAAATAATATAATGAAGACTGATAATTGTTACATTCCCTTGCATAAAAAAACCTAAGAAATGAATGGATTTTGATTTTATTAACCTGCTATTATCTTCAAATTGTTTTTTTTCTGGTATTCATATTCGCAAAACAATTGCAAAAATTTTACGAATGCAAATGCAAATGCGAATATGCAAAAATATGCGAATATCCACGAATGCGAACGCGAATGCGAATGCAAATATTCGTTACATCACTGTAGGTACAAATATATGAGATGACGATGACGCCAACCATGAACACATGCGGGATTTAAATAATCACAGAATAAATAATAGTAGGTACCTACAAGGTAATTATGTTTATTTTTGACATTTTGAATATTAAGGGGGAACGTCACACTCGCGCGGCAAATTCAAATTTTCTTGCATTCTTTTGCCAACAATAGCTTAATTACTCAACGTGATTACATAAAAACTAATTTTGCGCAAATAAATAGAATGTAGCAATAAATTACAATTAAAAGTATCACCTACTTATCATTGGTTTAGCGACAAATGGCAATAGACTAAAAAACCAAGAAGAAAATTGTTTATTGCCATTTGTCGCTAAACCAATGATATCTAGGAGATACTTTTAATCGTAATTTGTTGATACATTCTATTTATTTGCGCAAAATTAGTTTTCATGTAATCATGTTGAGTAATTAAGCTATTATTGGCAAAAGAATGCAAAAAAATTTAAATTTGCCGCGCGAGTGTGACGTTCCCCCTTAATTCTTTACGATTTCGTGTCTACAATACTTTGCAGCCTAATTAAGTAAAGAGATTTTAATCTATTAGTAAGGAATGGAGAAGCAATAAAGATAGTTTCAGTTTTCAGTTCAATGAGATGATTTTTTAGTTAGGTAGACATTTATTAAGGCATGCAGGCCTGAGATGCAGTCTTTCAAACCTAAGATTGGTTTATAAACAGGATGCAATTGAATTCATTCGCATAAATTGAGTACATGATAAATAGTAGGTACATCATTTATTGATGATTAATTAAAAGTAAAGAGTGCAAATAAAAATATTTTTTACTGAAAACTATGAAGATTGCCGCGTCGCCTAACGTAGTTGGCACGACTGATTTTAAAACTTTTAAAAGGCAGTTTTGAATGCAAGGACAATCAAATGAAGATTGACGGGTGATTAAAATCCAATTTCTCGCAGGGGAACAATCAGCCCCAACGTGACGCGACGCATCGCATCGCATACGTCCCCCTATTGACAGATTATTAAAGCCCAGTCAAAGCCGATGGCACTCTCTAATCTCGCTTTGCGCTTTGTCTATCGTAGGTATATCCTACATAAATCCGCACTTGATTTCCTAGCTGGATTTCCCTGACTACCTACCTCTACACAAATACAAATACAGCAAACATGACATATTAAGTAGGTACTGTCAATTTTGTACAAAAGTACCTTTCGTTTTAGATGTTCAATTGTTCACGTTATCTCTTTATAATAACCATTTTTAAGCGACTCTTTAAAGGAGCCGTTTCTCTATTCGTTCGATATTTTTTTGTATTTGTTACACAATATTTACGTATATGCCTAAAACAATTTAATAAGATAGCGCTTGATGGACAATAGGTTTATTACGAACAACCAACAGTGCGTTCACGAGTTAAAAGCGTCTGAAACGCACAAATTGGTACTTCACGCAAACTTATAGTCTAATTAAGAAAAGTAGTACTGTTATGGGCAGCCGTGTTGCTTAACATCAGATGAATGACTAGCTCGTCACGTCATTCAATCGCATAAAAAAAGTAGAGGTAATGTCGTAGTATATGATAATGTGCAATATGATAATACAAAATGGACATCGTTCATCGATAACTGGTTGATAAGCTTCCAACCATAATCTCACAATATGATACTCATATAGACAGATGGTTTAGTACCTCGCTTAACAAATCATCAGTGATCAGACAGAGCCAATCATACCATACTGCCCATTGCCTCGTGTTTATCGTCTTTATGCAAACGATAATGGGATGATTTTCATACAAATGCAAGCATTTTATATGTCCAGCAGATATGGACGTGTGGAATGTGGCTTCTATAGTATGTAGTGTAAGGAATACTTTGTTATTGAGTAATTTATGGAATCGCTTTTGTCCAGCTTAGCAAACCCTTCGTAGATTCTGTAGTAATTATATCGTCATAAAAATCATAATTAAAACTATAGGTGCTAAAATAATTACCCTCTTACTAATAAACACTGTATAGCGGAGGAATAGTTATTAAGTGTTTTGTTTCTTTCAGTTGAGTTTGAAATGAGCAACGATAAAACAAGACAAAACACTGAGTAACTATACTCCACTGTTTTGCAATGTTTATTAGTAAGCGGGTAGATTTATATACCGTAAAACTCAAATCTACGTAGGTCGAAGATATTTTTACCTGTTATATATTATATTACAGTTTACACATAATAATGAGTTAGAATTATACTAAACACAAAAAAGTAAACTGACAAGAGGTGTGAGGTCTACTCAAATATCCTCTTTGACCTGACAACAGTCATTCGGTCACTAGGTAGAAATGTCGCAACGTTATTGAGGAAGTACCTAGTATTTTTTTGGGCATTTACGTATCTAGATCAACCGGTTCTGTCGATTGAGTCTAACTCGATAGACTGGTAATGTATTGACAATATACATATTTATAGCAAATACTTCTATGTATATAACTATAGAGGTTTTTGATTTATAAAGGCTTGAACACACCTGTTCCTCTTTCAATCGCATTTCTTACGACGTTGCAGCTTACGCAGTTAAAATGCAATAAATAATGCTTTTAATTACCTGCTCATCTACATCAAACGAGTCCTGAGGAACAATCAACGCTTTTCCTTGTTTTTCAGATTTGTAAATTACTCATAATAAAATATATAACTTACAAAACGGTTTAATATCGCTTGATACTTCGTTTTAAAATCTGTAAAAGCTCAGAGCCTTTCTGCTACCCCCTCTTATCATATAGGATCGATCCTTTATAATAAGTGTAGTGTAGTCTCATCCTAAACCCATGAATAATTTACCTTGCTGTATGTGCGATGAATATCATTATGTTAAAAAACATATCGGAATTTGTTTGAGGTTAAATTCGTACAGCACTTTGGTATTCACATAGATGTTCGTATTTATTAGGCACTGATGCTACTTGAATGTTTAATGATTGTTGTGCCACAGCAGCAGTATCATTTAAGATGCATAAAGGGATTAATAAAGGTTAATGGTGTCGACCCGTCAAAGCTTAGAGTAAACTCCAGACTATAATGAGTGAGTACAGTACATTAAAATGCGTAGACCAGCACTTAACAAACACTTAATTCCATTCAAACATTCGCATCGTTCGATGAAGCAACAGCAGCTTCACCCGGTTACGTTTCAGGGCTATGGCAATTCTTAGAACGTCTTATCAAATAGCGTACGTATAACCGTCACATTTTTTTATGTACACACACCGTACATTTTTCGCATAAAAACATGGAGTTTTGTCTTTTTTGTATGTAATATACAGTATAAAGTAAACCCACGTGACTAACCCTCCAGGGATTACCAGTACGGTTTATGTTATGTCTGTAAAATTGGGAGGATTCAAAAATAAAAACGGCGACACAGACGTTATCTGAGCATGAACTTAAGTATCTCATTTGAATAAGCAGTGAGTTTTTGTTTTGTTGACCTCTGTAAATAGTCTAATCTTGTTGTTTTGACTCGAGTGTGCAGATACTTAGAACTCTACAGGTGTCGCGTCAGGTGTCGCTGTATCTACATACACGTACCAAGCAGTAATCATTTGTTTTTTGAAACATACATTGGGGTTTTGGGGTTGGGGTTGGTTTGTTATCAGGAGATGCCCACAAGCCTCAATTCCTACAAAAATGTATTTAAATTTAGTATAATTATCTTTCTCAACTAAAAATAACGTTGTAATGTTTAGCCACAGGCAGAGGCAATAATAAACGTGATTAGGTATTCATAAACCAATACATGAAAGTATCCGGGTATTTCTACTTCAGTAGGTACCTCTGTACTTATTGCTTCATGTGAGATTGGTGACATGAGATAAAGTATTTCATGTTATCCTTCTTGTACTTCCCTCAATTATTATTTTAAAGTTATTATAATTTTGAGTTTTATTTTATGTATGTCACTCCTAATCCTTTAAACGGCTGGGCCAATTGAGTTTTTGTATGTGCGTGCCTGTGGATCCCTCGATGGTTAATAGATAACCCGTGCAAAACCGGGGCGGGTCAACTAGTACAACATATTTCTTAATTTTCTGAAATTTATATGACAAGGCCATATCGCGACCCAAATTAGATATCTACGGCAGTTTGTAATTAATGAATACCCAAAAGGACAGTATAAAATATTACCAGCCGAAACTAAAACTCGCCCTTCTCTATGTAAATGATTTGTTATGCAAATAAATTTTGGTTATAACTCATACAATATACATTTTCAGTGCGTCGATGGCTACCCTTATATAAACAGATGCCCGTCGGGATTGTACTTTGACGATATTAGCAAGTATTGTACATTTAAAGCAGAGGCCAGATGCGGCCCTATCGCTACCAGTAAGTATACGTAATGTTTATTTATCAGTACTTACTTTTACATCCAGCTTCAACAAAACAAGAGCTTACTTTTATGGGTGCTTCACAATCCATTATTTTATACGAAATAATTCGTTTAAGGTATAAAGCGAAGTTTAATTAATTATTTTGATTGAAATACGAGCCGTCACAATAAATGGAGTTGCGTATATTTGGAATATTATTGGACTCTGACATAAGCCTGGAGGTCGCGATTCGTTTTACTCGCGGGTGCTTTTAAAATATGAATTATTTATGTGTTGTCAACCCATCCAAATAATCATCTGTTTGGGTAGAATAGGTTCACCATTTTGTATATATCATAGTTGAAAATACAAAATTCTACCGCTTACGGGCTTAACATGTTTTTATTTTCTGCTTTCCCGTCTGTTATGATCTACAAACATGAAAATGTGACTTTATTTGAAGATGGACAAAGTAAATAAATCTATTGGTTCAGTAATGGAATGTTTACTGACGTGAAATAAATCTTCTCATAATATTAGATTTATTTTCTTTCCTAACACAGTTATAGGTATTTGTAGAAATGTTATGGAATGTTTACCTACGTGCTATTGTGTTCTAGCGCCTGCACCTATAACCGAGGCTCCAACAGACTTAGCGACCATATGTGACCCAGCTGAGTGTCAGTTGCCTTACTGTTTCTGTTCCAAAGACGGCACTTTAATACCCGGTGGACTTGATCGAGAAGATGTAAGTGTGCTACAAGCTAGCTACAAGCATATAGTTTTCAAGAAGAACTGTTTTTACTCATTGATGTAGGGTATGCTAAATTACTCGTACGTAGATACATATGATAATTTCTGGAGGCTAAGGCCACAACTAAGGCTTGTTAGCAAAAAAAGCGCCGCCAGTCAAAGAGGACTTATAACATGTTTGGCTTGTCCGAAATGTTAAACTTTTAGATATGAAATAAAGATGAGGTATATCTTATGTATATGAGCTCTTTTACATTTTTGATGAAAGTAACAAGTTGTTACTTCCATCCCTAACTTTAGATTTTCCTAATTATGGCAAAACAGGCCTATAAACCCAAAACACGACCATTTCGATTAGAAACAGAAAGCCAAAATAGAAAGACAAATAGTTATGCTGCTTTACTGACACTGGGAAGACAAGTTTAAACCTACCACAATAAAAACAAACACTGTTGGAAAAATTGGACAAAAAGTTTTGTTGTGTCAGTGCCGCAAAACAGCCCCTAAAGTTCTTACTTTAGGGGCTTTTTTGCGGCACTGACTCCCTATGTCTAGAACCTGAGAGCACAGCGACTTGAGTGCAACAGAAGCAAGGGGGGTTTATATCGATGAATCATCAGTCACTAGTGCTGCCAATTACATAATTTGTTCAGAATCTCATTTGTTACGTTCATCCCGTGTAACTTGCATCCCTGGTCTCCCTTATGCCAAAGGACATATATTTTTCTATACTTTTTAATAAAGTCTGAAAGTTACCTAATGTACACTTACTCGAGGGTTTGTGTTTGTAAACTAAATAATGATACCTACCCACACACAGAAATATGATTGAGCCGCATGATTTGATTTATCTTCAACGTTTTGGATGACGGAAATGTTGCTCCTAACTCTCAGCGTAGCGGTACAATTTATAAAATTATGTTGGACATTTCCCAGATTATTTAACCCTCCAAACAACGTTACAAAGGGAGAATAAACGCGGGGATCCTTTCTGAATTTTTATGATGATATTTTTTAGGAGCACACATTTGTCGAGTTAATAAAGTTTCCTTGTATTCCGCAGACGCCGCAAATGATAATGCTCACGTTCGACGGCGCCGTCAACCTGAACAACTACGAATTGTACAAGAAAGTGTTCAATGGGAAAATCAAGAATCCCAACGGATGCCCTATCCGAGGCACTTTCTTCTTATCACACGAATACAGGTAACGTAACTTTCTTTGTGTGGAGCGGCTGTTCTGTTTGTTTCTATATCCATTTGTACCTTACACAGTGTCAGTTCCCTCGGGCCATACCTTTCTCATTGAGTTTTAATACGAAATATTTCCACTTTTATTACCTCCTTTTGTATTTTCAGCAACAATTTATATAATTTTACAATTCAAAAGAGTATTCAAAGTTTTCTGAAGCAAATTGTGCGAGAGATCCCTTTTATCACAATCATAAAAACATTAGAAAACAAATATCAAAAGTGAGCGCACGTCCAGGCAATTATGTAAGGGTTATCCCTCTGAAGCCTAGTCTAGAATGGTTAGCTCGTTTTGTATGTTCCAAATCGAATATTCTAGAGTTTGTTTCTGCAGAACCTTTTGAATGAAATATGAGTAAAGCATTGGACCAGATGCGAACTGTTTATTATTATGATTTAGTCTGGGTCCGATTAATATTGTATGTAGGAAGGACTTTGGCGCTGTTGAAATATTTATTATCATTGTACCGATGTTGGAGATTTCCTGTGATCTCCGCGATTATTGTCGGCTCTTTGAATCTGTATTCGTAACTTAATGTTTCATTTTCAGCAACTACGTTCAAGTTCAAGCTCTTGCACACGATGGACACGAAGTAAGTATTTCTACATAATCATCATCATCATCATCATCATCATCATCAACAGCCTGAAGACGTCCACTGCTGAACGTAGGCCTCCCCCAGAGAGCACCACCTTGAGCAGCTGCTCGCCTCCTGCGTCCATCAGCTCCCCACGGATTCCACCAGATCGTCGGTTCTACATAATAGTTATTATCCATTAGATTAGATAGATGATATTTTGACAAGTTACCTATCTACCATATTTGGTTGTTTATAGTAACGTCTTCAAAATTAATCTATTCCAAATGACCCCTCAGTGTAGTCCCAAACCCATCATCATTATTATCACCAACATCATCATCATCATCAGCCGGTTAGTATTAGTTCTTTGCCAGAAATAAACTATCCCATTCACGCCATGGGTGAGCCTAATTTACGGAAATAAATTGTATTTTAGTTTAATATTTCGTATGAATAAACAACTCAACCGTTGATTGCGAGTAAAATCAGACCGTTACCTTTATAATTTGGATTCTAATAATTAGACTTTTATTTGCTTTAAAATATGTACTTAAAATATTTCATTAAAATAAAATAAACTGCCTGTAGGCATTATATAAACCGTTTCGTACAAAAACCTTTTCATATTTGTTTTTTTTTGCCTATCTCCAGGCGTCCACCTACCTACTCTAACAACATCTAAGTTCGACTGTTTAGTAAATTTTGCAGTATATAGTCCAGCCGCTGAGGAAATGCTTTTGACAGCTACAATAATACCGTGCAGATTTCGAACCAACGTACCTACCTACCCGGGGTCGAATCCCGCTCATCCTGCAACAATAGACTTTTGCTGATATGTGAAATTTGCTCCCGCTCTTAAAATCGTGAAACAAACATCGCGAGGAAACCAGCATGCATGGTCAAGAATCATAAAATTCGAAATATGAGTCTTACAACTCGCATTTGTTATTTTTCATTATTTACATTGTTCAGCGTGGTGGATTATGGCACACATATATTAGATAACTCTATTTTTTATTATACTATATGTAGTAAATATATATATTTATTCAATAAAAAAACTATATAATTTATAAGTAAAACTATATGTATAACTCTATATATATGATCTAATATACTCTTACCCTGTGAGAGAAGGCTTCCGTCCCAGCAGTGGGAACGCATTGGACTCATAATGACTATAATCAGCTACCACCTGTAATCTTGAGCCAAAGAAACTACAAAATATGATCTGAACTTCCGGTCTTCATTCAACTTTCGACATTATTATAAAGGCATCTGTCTAACGCATTCTTTCAGCAGTCGGACTTTAGATTATGTGAACTTCAACTCTTGTTTTTCTATTATTTTATCATTTTTATGTACTGTATTTATAGATTGCGACTGGCACCGTATCCCAACAGCAAGGCCTGCAAGACAAGGGCTACGAAGAATGGGCGGGTGAGATGATCGGGATGCGCGAGATACTCAAGAAGTTCGCGAACGTATCCAGGTCTGAAATTGTCGGCACACGCGCACCATTCCTGAAGCCCGGGAGAAATACTCAGTTTAAGGTCAGTGTGGAGAAATTGAACCGGCCGTGTGGTACGAACGGCGCAATGTGAGAATATTACAATCCTATCTCTTCCCGTGGGTGCCGTAACGGCCAGCTAAAGGAATATCTAGAGAATATAGGCAGCAGCATTCTCGTCGGTACACTAAAATCTTCTGCGGTCACCAAGCTGCCTGCCAAGCGTGGTGATTATGGCGAAGCCCCCTAAGATAATCGAAGATAATCGTGGCGTAGTGCGCGGTAAATTGGGGACTCTTGGCGCGTCACATTACGCGCTGGGGATGGTGGAAAAAGTGGAACGCGTCCTATGCGGAATCTTGCTCCCTGCTCAGGAACGCAGAGGTGAGTTGCTTCTGCGACCAAAGATGGGCTGTCTAATATCCCATGTAGGACGCGGCAAACTTTTTTATTGTAAAATACCACCCAAATAACAGCAGTTCCATTGATTGCTAGACACGAAACGTTAGGGATTTACGGGACTAAATTAGTTTGACGTGAAATTTCAACGGCAGGTGCTCTACTGTCAATCATTTACAGCATAAACTTGGGCTGAAACTCGAACTATACGCCCTCGTTTGTGATTCAATGTTTTATTCAACAAAAATCGAATTTAAATTAGATGCGTCCAACGTTCCAGCGTTTTGCAGTGTTCATGGACCGGCGTACCTATTAATATATGAGCGAAATCTATTGTCTGCCAAATCAACCTGTCTACTTGTCATCTGACAATTTGTTGCTCAATCTGATGGGAAAATATTTTGTGTAACATTTGTAATGGAGTTTTGGCGGGAACGCGGAAAAGTTCACGTCGGTGCATTGTATTATTTTACAAAACTTTGCTTTTTCCAGTGTTAATGTTTAAAATTGGTGGTGTTTTACGCATTAAGTGTTGAATTACGAGCATGAGTGTGGGCAAGTGATATAATGTAGTGAAACGTGGTTTTTCGTG
Source organism: Ennomos quercinarius (assembly GCA_910589525.2). NCBI lineage: Eukaryota > Metazoa > Arthropoda > Insecta > Lepidoptera > Geometridae > Ennomos > Ennomos quercinarius. Next base: position 8,345,367 of record OU342493.1, read on the forward strand.
TTGCTTCCAAAATTCCATAGAAGCCTCTAGTAAAGTTGCCACCACTTTACTAGGGCATGCCTTAGACTGGATTATGACTTAGTCTAGACTATGACTACTCTGACTGTGACTATGACTTGACTTTAAGTGAAAATTTCCATAATACGATGAAAAATTACAAAACTTGACACTGGCTAAATACACTATGTGTGGAGCCAAAATATAAGGAAAAAAAATTTGTAATCATTGTTGACATCGGCCCAATACATTGCTGGAACACGGGCCTTCAGAGAGAAAGATAATATAAGACCATAATCTACCACATTGGCCAAGGGTGGATGACACTGCTCTCGAATTTTTGTGATTCAAATCATCATCATCATCAACAGCCTGATGACGTTCACTGGTGAACATAGGCCTCCCCCAGAGAGCTCCACTTTGAGCGTCTGCTCGCCTTCTGCATCCATCGGCACCCCACGGTTTTCCCCAGATCGTCAGTCCACCTAGTGGGGGGCCGGCCTACGCTGCGTCTTCCAGTTCGTAGTTGCCACTCGAGAACCTTTCTTCCCCATTGGTTGCCAGTTTTACGAGCGATGTGGCCTGTCCATTGCCATTTCGACTTGCTAATTCTAAGAGCTATATCGGTCACTTTAGTTCTCCTGCGGATCTCCTCATTTCGAATCTTATCTCGCAGGGAAACACGAAATACCAACATGAAATTCCTGATAGGGTATGTCTTATAGACAGCGTAGAAATAAAAGCTTCCTTCCTTTATATACAATCAAACCACTCTTAAAATATTGTTAAATATAGAAATAAGTACGAACCCTGTAAAAAGGCTGAGCTTTGACACAGTGGAACCTTTGACCCCGTACTAAAGAGCTTTTTAACGTACATTTTTCTTCTTAACTTCTATTTCCCATTTCTCTGTATCCATTATGGACTGCCTTTTCGTAAAGACAGCGTTAAATAAAAGCCCGTGGGAGTCGTGCCATTTATTCAATATGTAAGGTGCGTATCGTATTAGGCACTTTCCCTGAGATCGGCATGAGCTCAAAATTGAACTTGATTTACGGATTTATACTTGGAGATCAGGCGAGTAAGTAATGGTCTGTTTTAGATACATTTTATTTCCCACAAAAATTTTGGTAAAATACGCAGTTTCTTGTTTCAATAAGTTTTAGTTAAATAAGTAGGTATACTTATTTCTTCGTCACAGGCACAGCAGTTAAGTTTGCATTTTGTTTTGACTTCAGACGGTATATTATAATGAACGACTCTATAAACATCTTGCTACTCATTACCCATAAACCACCAGAAAGAAGAAATAATTTCTTTTAACTTAAGTACGTTTATTTACAAATACAAAAACATAGCATGTCAGTAGTAGAGGTATTCATAATCAAGCTTTGAAATATTTATTAATATTATACTATGTACCTAGTCCTAGGTAATTCTACAATACCTAATACATTACTTACGCAAAGTTTAAAAGATTTATTTTGTTAGTACTATTTTTATAGAATTGATAGTCATCTTTGTTCATGATTTACAAGAGAAATCTATGGTTAAAGTTAAACCAAATATTTTTATAATCTACAAAACAAACTTATTAATTATGCTCTTCTCAACAATTTATCAGATTCAGATTTATCAGGTTACTTCACTATTAGAAGTTAACCTCCATTAATTTGATTTAAGCAAGTGCTTAAATCAAAATCAAACCAAGATTATTATAGTAGGTATGCCTACTATAATAATCTTGGTTTGTAAACATTTTTCAATGTTAAAAGTAAGCAACGTTGTTGGCAGGTGTTGGAAGACTTCGGCTACATCTATGACAGCTCGGTGGGTGTGCCGCCGCTGCCCATCCCAGTGTGGCCGTACACGTTGGATTATAAAATTGCGCACGACTGTAAATCTGGCACTTGTCCTACTAAATCTTTCCCAGGTAATTTCCTTGAATATTCCACGAAATATTTTTTGGAGAGGTACATATAAAAAAATCAACGTTTTTAATGCAAAAGTACGAAATTGATCAGCTGCAATTTTTTTTTGCCACGAAGTTCATCATCGTCATTATCATCATCAGCATGAAGACGTCCACTATTGAACATGGCCTCCCCCATAAAGCGCCACTTTGAGCTGCTGCTTGCCTCCTGCATCCAGCGGTTCCTCGTGGGTGCAGGTCGTCGCTGCACCTAGTGGAGGGCCAGCCTACGCTGCATCTTCCGGTTTGTGGACTTCGTAGTTGCCGTTCAAGAACCTTTCTTCCCCATCAGCTGCCAGTTTTGCGAGAGATGTGGCCCTCCCACTGCCACTTCTACCTGCTAATTTCTAAGAACCACGGTGCCACGGTGCTAAAAAAGAATTTAAGAAAAGAGCATAATATATTAATGGGAGAAATAGAAAAGTTAAATTTTATAGGTAGGTATGAAAGCACGTGGGTGAAACCACAGGGCACAGTTAATATGCTATTACTATACAAATTCGAGTACTTATATACTACTGCAGTGAGTTAAAGCAAAATGGAAATAGGGTTATGTAGGTACCTGTTTAAAGTTATTTTTCCCTCTTCCAGGTCTGTGGGAGGTCCCATTCAACGCGCATTATGTGGAAACATTCGAAGGCGGACACTGCCCCTACTTGGATCAATGTGTGTTGCACAATCATGACTCCGATGAGGTAAACCTTTGAGTTAAATATTTTTTATAATTTTGTATTTACTTATAATTTCTTAGGTATACTTACTTATTCAAATAATATATGTCCGAATTGTAATTGGTTTATAGATGAAGATATTTACATATTATGCGGGTAATATTTTCATATATTCAGTTATGTAACATCTTTTTGAACTTGCGATAAAACTTTTCTCTTTAAATTATTTTGATTGGCTTTTAGCGTACAAGCACTCGGCCGATGTATGCGTCATCCCAAACTAATGTAAAAGCTTTTAGCATTTATATTTCAACTTATCTTTTACTTCATAAAATCTGTACAAATTGCTATCCCGAAAGATCGACTTATTTGAGCCACGATGCTTAAACAGTAGGTACCTATACCTCTAAACATAAAGTAACAGCTGAAAAAGTTATGAAGAACAATATTTTCTTTCGTATATCCATCGGAAAGTAATAAATCTTGCTCATCTCCCGTTAATAAATTATAAACTTGCGACCGATGTCGAATATTACCTCACGAAGTTAAGGCTCAATCAATCAATATTGCCAAATTTTTCAATGAACCAGCTTATCAGGTCTTCATGTGATATTGAAAAGATTTTCTATAAGGTAAAAATAATATCCTGTTTTATCTTAAAGATAAACGTTACTTTGTGATTTTAGGTTTGTAAGTAGGTTACTTTTTAACTGAAGGTTTTTAATAGAGTGTCTAATAAAAATATGAAAGCTAATAACAAAATCGACATTATTTGATACCTTACAGAACGTGGCTAATTGGTTAATTAAATAGAAGCTTATAATTACAAGAACCCCATTACAGTACACGTTTGGAAGGAAATATAATAGCCAATATCCTCGCATCTTCTCGTAACAATTTGTTGAACATTTTTATAACGTAGCCAGCCCAACAATGTGCATAGTTAGTAAGTAGAGCGCTGGTCTAGGAACGAAAACTCCGATAATATTATTTCTCATCCACATATAGTGAGGATCGGAAGTTAATTATTTTACATCCACATTTAATTTTATCTGGTTCAATACACGTCCACTAATTTAACCACACCGCAGAGAATATTAAAAAATGCTACCCGCGAGGTAAATCGAGCGCTTTTTATTTAAGTACTTACAGATTCTATGTATGTGCGTTACCGTTAAAAACAAAAGTCCATTTCTAATGTGATCCAGATTTTAACAAAAAAAATGGATATATTTTTTATTGCATATTTTTGTTGATCATTTTCCATAGGTAGGTATACTATGAACTCACACATAAACTGTATAGTCACGCATTAGGTCACTGTCTGTCTTTGACTATGAATAGTCAAAGTATGGTTTAAGTATACCTAATGTAAACAACAGTAAACTAATAAAACAAAAGCAATACGAAATGATAAAACTCGGAAGGGTTCATGACATTACACCTTACAATAGCGATGTAAAGCTTATAACAAATTATTTACAATGTTAGCCAGCTATCGCTCTTGAGATCGCCTTTGGAAAGTCGGCGTGAAGTTGACAAACATACTTGATTGAGCCCGTCAGATGCCAAACAATTAAAAAGCCTAACGACTATCGTACGAATGAAATTCTTTCAGCTAAAATTAACTAATATATACTGGGTGGCGCAAAAGTAAAGACCCTATTTGGTTCAGCTATAACATTTTTTCTAAATTAGAAAACTAGATTTAGGTTTTTTTAAATGTATATTTGTGCCATTAAATTTCGTACCATTAGGATTTAAAGATGATGTCTTTTAAATGGTGACCTCCAGAGTTGATACACATTTGAGCCCTATTTATGACATTTTGCATAACTTGCCGTAACACTTCCTGCGATATGTTCGTTATTTCTTGACGAATGTTTTCTTTTAGAGCTGCGAGAGTCTGTGGCTTGTTCACATACACCCGAGATTTCAAAAAACCCCAAAGAAAGAAGTCTGGACTGGTCAGATCGGGTGATCTTGCAGGCCAAGGCAAATCGCCAAAACGAGAGATAACTCGGCTTGGAAAAGCGTCCCTCACTAAGTCCATAGTGTCGCGCGCTGTGTGTGCCGTAGCGCCGTCTTGTTGAAACCAGATGTGCTCCAGCCCCAATTCGTCCAAACTGGGTATCAAAAACTCACGTAACATGGTTCTGTAGCGTTCTCCAGTGACAGTTATCGCATTGCCTCCAGCGTCTTCGAAAAAATAGGGTCCGATCACTCTGTCAACACAGATGCCACACCATACAGTAACTTTTAGTGGGTGTAGAGGTGTTTCTTGAATAATGCGCGGATTATCAGTGCCCCAGAACCGAGTATTCTGCTTATTGACATGCCCTGAGAGATGGAAATGCGCTTCGTCACTCATAACCAATTTTGAAGGAAAATCATCTTGCAAAATGTCATAAATAGGGCTCAAATGTGTATCAACTCTGGAGGTCACCATTTAAAAGACATCATCTTTAAATCCTAATGGTACGAAATTTAATGGCACAAATATACATTTAAAAAAACCTAAATCTAGTTTTCTAATTTAGAAAAAATGTTATAGCTGAACCAAATAGGGTCTTTACTTTTGCGCCACCCAGTATAAGTAAGCATCTTATGGATGGATGCAGGAGGCGAGCAGCTGCTCAAGGTGGCGTGCTCTGGGGGAGGCCTATGTTCAGCAGTGGACGTCTTCAGGCTGTTAATGATGAAGCATCTTATTTGTTTGAGAAAAACATGTCATTCATTTATCAAAATATATACTACATTTCCAATGTTTTCATTTTAATCGCTTCGAAAAATTTATAAATGTGAAACGCTACGCCCGACGGCACATTCGTTTTATAATTTTATTATAACTGTTGTACTTTCTCTGTAAGTAAGTGAATTTTTTGCAATTCTTTTGAGAAATACTTTCTTAAACCGTAAAACGCTTTGATCGCATAAGTATTAAAACAAACGTTTGATTTATTACTTGTACAAATATATTATTAGTATTACTGCTCATCCATATTTTACGCAATCCAATGAAAGCTCTGATTAAAGCTTCCCCATTACTTTTCCAATTAACTGATGCTGAACAAAGGTCTGTAAAGCGCTGATATAAAAGAATATCTTTGATGTGTATTTAAAATTAATTTAAAATTCAGATCACGTCGTGCGTCAATGGTCTTGATGATTAATGCGCTCATATTACTTTTAAATGAGCGCAGGTTTTTTTTTGTATTCTGTATGAAAAGAAACTGTAGGATACTCTAGTTAAGGACTTTAGATATCGATCTAATTTTATTTAAGGCACTTAAACATGAATTTATAATATAAATAAATTGATTATATAGGTAATTTAATATTATAAGGTCCGAGCACCGACCAAGATATTTGGTGCAAAATGTTGTAGGGGTGGTTTGGAATCAATAAGTGGTTATATTGGTCTACTAGGGCCTTGACTTATATAACCGCTTATTGATGACTAGATGACCTGCTTCGGATTAGCACGAAGAGAGAAGGGAAAATGAAAAAGATAGGGAAAAAGGATGAACGACGAAGAAGACAGACTTCGCCTGCGTCACTTCTGTTGCCGTCCCATCCATTCATCCGTTACCCCTATATTTTTGAAAAATACATGAAGTTTCATAACGCTTTATCTCTATCTTTCAACGTAACTTGGTAGGTAGTAGCTTTACCGAAGGTATCGGTATAAACCAGTACAGTTGCTCATCTGCCGGCCACGTAGCTATCGTGCCACCTGGTCAATGACCACGTGCCTCTGCATGGCGAGAAAAGCTTTAATGCATCAGTTACAGTCCACCTAATGACAACAAATCCAAAATTATAGGTAGCAAGTATTGCTTGAGAGTATATTTATCATAATTTCATCCTCTGTTTAGGTTTTAGAATGGCTGCAAGAAGACTTTGCCCGTAACTACGATCAGAACCGCGCTCCGTATATGATGCCTTTCCACACCAACTGGTTCCAAATCAAGGAGTTAGAGCGCGGTCTGCACAAGTTCCTGAAATGGGCATCTGAATTGTAAGCAAAATTAAAAATGTACAAAATAAGAATCAATTTTATAACGATGTATGTAGTAACAACAATATTTAATTCAATAACTGTTACAATTAATTTTCTATGGTATTGTCTCCGTAAGAAATTTATATACCCTGTGGTGTTATGCTTGAACTAAACACAATTTTCTCTCGTCGTGGTTTTGTCTTTGGATAGGATGGATAAGTCCGGAGATACCTGTGTATCACGCATGATGTTAAATAATTTATTGGTTACCTAATCTTAAACAAAATGATTACTTCAGGCTCTAAAATTGCGTATACTACAATATTATATACATTTAAAAAGTTATTATTTCAACTATTTTTTTATAAACAGACAAGACGTCTACTTCGTGACAGTGACGCAAGCCCTGACTTGGATCACAGATCCGAAGCCAACCAAGTCACTTGGAAATTATGAAGCATGGAGATGTGACAAGAAGGAGCTTCCGCCAGCGCCTTGCAACTTGTCCAACAAATGTGCTCTCCCCTTCAAACACCCTGACAATAACTTCACAGATACCAGATACATGGAAACTTGCAGTGAATGCCCTAAACAGTGAGTGTGTTTTCATAAATAAACTTGTAACTATAATTACATTTCAATGAGGCGTTCCAGTGTGTTGAGTGTGACTGATATTGATGATTATAAAACGGAGTTAACGAAGTTACATACATATTTATAACTGCAGTATAAGAAAGGAAATATTTGATCCAAATCATATTTCAGAAATACCTAATAGAGCCAGCCCAGTTTACGCAAATCTATTTTTAGGATTGCTGTATCATGGTGTTTCACAAGGTTCTGAGTTAGGTCTAGTTCTATTTCATCAGTTTAGTTTTGGTTACATAAATGCTATTAACACAAAGTTATATTGAAATTTTGTTTCAAGATTTGTATGTATTTACAGAATTGACTTATTTACACAAATTAATTGCAGGTACCCCTGGTTGGGAGATTCTGGAGGAACCGGTATTCCTGGTAAGGACAGCTATATACCCGATAACCTCAGAAGAAAGTAACTGTAGAAACATAGAATGCATTAGTGATTAAATCCTTTCTAATCTATTCAGCATGTTGCTCTAATGTATTATCATCTATTCTTTTAGTCATAGAAAACGTTATGTAAAAACTCTAATATTCGACGTATATTATCTTCCTTTCACTCGTACAAAAACCAATACTCATTTTCTAATGGGCCGACATTCTGAATAGATTATGAAATTACTTTTGTGTATATATATTTAGCTTAGTATGTAAGAGTGACTAGTCGTCGCAGTTTTGAAGTAATAACGTCGTAATGATACAGAATTTTATTTAATGGAGCTGTATTAAAGTCATTAAGAATATATACGAAGTAAATAGACCTTTGTAAAGCTTAAAATGTAACAAAAACTGGTTGTTTGAGGTTGAACGCCGTTCAAAGAATTGTTTCGTAGAAATTTGTTTGTATTTCTAAATTATAAAAGCTTATTTTGTTCAAACTCTACGATGAAAATAAATACACGGTAAGTAAATAAGTACTTACCTAAAAACAATATTTTACATACTCTCGATATTTTTCTTTAGGATTATTTTTTGCGTTTTTGCTAGGAAATAAATACCTCGAGATTTTGCAATAATGAAAATTCCTTGTTTATACAAATACTCGTAAACGAGTTTGGTGCTCTTAATATGTGAGGTTGAATACCTACCTGACTTTGTTGAACGAATAAAATTGTATTTTTATATTCTTTGTTCTTATTCCCAACAAGGAAAACCTTTTCCATATCGACTTTTTATTCTGGGTTATTATTAGGGCCTATATAAGGATTGTAAGTTCAGGATTGTATGTATTAGCTTGTTAGTATAATAAATGTGATGAAACAGTGATATGAACGAAGCTATTTTGGATGGCTGCGCGGTAACTAGCATTTTTTTCATACATAAGCAAAGATTTATTTTTCTCTAATCTGTGTACAAATGTAAAAAAAACACAAATAACTACACCTGCTGTGCAAGGTCCTTACCTGTTTTTACTGTTTTTATGGTTGCTTTTAGAAAATATAAGAACTATACGAATTCTTTATATTTGTATATGTAAACATATTATTACTGTGTTGAACGTAGTTAATCATTCTGTTGCAACAGGTATACTATTATCTTGTTTGCCGTCATCAATCAATTCAGGAATAATTATATTATGAACAACACTAACCACATCGTCCATAGGCTTATGGATGACGTCATCGAGCTAGCAGTGGAATGCATCCATTATCTTCTGATTACGTGAATCAGTATGCTTTGATCACATTCCATCCATCCATCATCAGCTCACAAAAGTAATAGAGCTATATATCCACGCTTCAGCATATTAATGTTTTACAGATTTTCCACTCCTTTTTCCGTCAAACGGACATGGCAAGTGTAAACTGATTAATAATTTGAGCCATTAAAGCATTCAACTTTGTTTCAAAAAGGTGGCTCGTGGTGTGTTACCTAATAAAAGTCCCGAAAAAAGACTACTGCGTACATATTTTATAACTGGCGGCAGGCGCGCTGAGACCCGCCGGCGGAGATTTAATTTGAGATTGCGCTTGAAGGCTCCTTGGAAACTTTCTCCATATTCACATGCATTAGCTGCTATTACTGAGAGTTTTTGTTATACACATATTCGGAATTGCTTTCACCCAATTCAGGCGTCGACTTTCAAGAATCAATATTATTAAAGTTACAGATCAACGTGCGTGCAGACATATAAGTAAGTATAAATGGTTTTACGTAACTTCGCTCCCTTGATATCGACTTTATAAGGTAATATCGTGAAAATTGCTCGGATTCCTGAAGCGAAATTGAATCTGCTAGATATCTAGAAGGTTATAAAAGAGTCATTTTAACAACCTCCAGGCTTCAGACTCTTGACTAGTAGGTAAGGTGTCTTACTACAGATTCTTATTATACAGGGTAAGTTTTCGGAAAAATCTTGAATTAGGTATACTCTTGGTCCTTTCTTAGGCTATTGAAAATTTGTAGTCGTTTTATCGACTTATCTGATGCTCATAACTACTGCTAATTAGAACTCTAGCTCTTACTATACGCTATATGCTTATATCTTTAGTCGCTATGACTTATTGTAGAGTTTAATAATAGACAATATGAATGGTAAATCCATACTATGTTGAACTTTAACGCTGATTCGTTGTGCGGAATAGGAATACCTACTTATACCAGCATTTTGGTCACATTTCATATTAACCAGGCATTCTAAAAATACGATGACTTCTCGCATCCCCACGGAGTCAAGTTTGTAGTTCAGATATGCGTTTTTTAATCATAGATAGGCTAATGAAATTTGACCATGCAAGCCAGTCTCACCTGATGGTAAGTCATGTCGCGGTCTACAATGGAGCATACGTATACCTACCTTCTTGCCTAACTTCTACGTTTTGGGTATATAACTATAGAGAGCTCCGCGGTTACGCCTGCACCCGCAACTCAAGGTGAAACATAAAGACTCGAACGCGCGGTTCAGGGTGGTCACGTTTGATTGCAATGCAACCGGAGAAATTTCATGCCTCAATTAAAAATTTTTACAGTAATTAATTACAGTATTTACAATTTTAAATAAATTATGTATTGAAAGTGTTAAATCCATACGAATTTGTGTTTCTATTCGTTGCGATCAAAGTTCCGTGATCGCATAGCTGGTACAATTTCTTTGGGCGCTGCCCGCAGCCTCCTGTCATTTATACGGGGTTCAATTTAATTTACCTAAAATCTTTTAGGGCATAACTCACACCACTGAAACAAACAACATTAGTTCTACAACTTTCAAAATTTAAGATTTTTTTTCACAAAAATGATTTTGTTACTTTTTGTTTTGGCTGTAATACATACGTACCAAAAAGATAACCATAATACGTCTCAAGACTACATTAAAAAAAATAATAAGCTCTGTAGCCTGTATTATTGCCTAATATGCAAACAAAAGAAAATTACAGTTTTTAAGCGAAGTTTGAAACTCTTACATTGGCAAAAATATTAAGATTAGAAGAACAACGGTAAAACAAAAGTAGATTGTTTAAATTATGTGAATTACGCCCGAAAAGGTTTCCGGTAAATTAAAAATAACCCTGAATAGGCCTTGCGGCCAAGACACGGCCGGTGCACGGGACGTGCCAAGGCACGGCCAAGACTCAAGATTGGAACAGACCAGCAGCGCGGTAGGGTTACCACGCTGCACGGGCTAAAAATAGTAGCTATCCTATGGTGATATGGTAGTATAGGGGTGTCAGCGATAAATTCCATATTCGGGATTTTTCACATTCTATATTTTCCGATTTCTTAAAAATACGCAATCTTATTAGTCCAAATTCTTAAATTTACAAATTCTGAATTTTCCGCATTCTTTGTTTTCCTAATTAGAAATTGGACAAATTCTTAATTTTCCTAATAAGTACAGTTTGATACACAAAGCAAAATTAATGGAACATAAACATATATTCCTGTAATAATCTATTATAGGCACAGAATTCGCCCTATTTGCACAGGAAGTCTATGATTATAGTTACCTAACCTACCTATTACCTATTTTCACCTACTATGTACATAATTATAATAAACCTGTAGTCCATAGGTCAACATGCAGAAAAGGTATGTATATCTACAGGAGGATGGAAACCCTCTTTCGTAAAATATAATGCCCCAGTATGAGCACGAGGACATGTATAATTGTATATTACACCTACAGTAGGCATACCTAGCTACTATGAGCATTGCCCGTGGTCCAGCTGCTCAGTTCACCTGGTTAAACCACGGGTACTTTTGAGTTAGCCTATACCAGCCGCAGTTAATAGTACATTACTGCAGCGCCTGGCAACAGGGCATTAATGGACGAACGTCTAAATGTGGGCACACACATACGTAAGTCCATCAATGGCTAGTTGTGGCCATGGCTTGTATAGTACTTTTCTCAAATAATGCGCGGAAATGAAAACTATCATCTATTCTCGTCTATTCTCATCTATTTCCATCTATTCTCAACTATTATCATCAATTCTCACCAATTCTCATCTATTCTCATCAGTTCTCATCTATTCTCATCAATTTTCATAATCCTCATCTATTATCCTCAATTCTCATCTATTCTATTTGCAAGGAACCTTGAAAGACTTTTTATCAATTTTAAATTACATGACAGATATGAGTTTTGTATGAAATTTATTTGGACGCTAAACCACGACAGATATGGATTTTCATACAACTTTTGCCGGCCGCTGCTCGCCAGTACAGCAATTTCGATTTATCTCGAAGAGGGTTGTCAAAATGACATTTCCAAGCACGTTTGAGAAAAAAAATATTGATAACATTTTTATCACGATTGTACTTCCATATGGAAAATTCAGAATGTGGAATTTTACTAATTTGTAAAATTAAGAATGTGTAAATTTAGTAATGTGGAAAATTCCGAATATGAAAAAAGCAGATTTTGGAAAAATAATAATGTGGATAATACTAGAATATGGAAAATTAATAATTCGGAAAGATACGCTGACATCAGTATAGGCACCTAAGCAACCTGCGTGCACATTTCATCCAAAGCAGTTTAGTCACTTTGGGATGAAAGCCAGGCAAAAAACATAAGTAGGTACAATACCTACAAATAAACAGACGACGTTTCACATTTATACTTTTGTAAAATATAGGTATTATTTTAGATCGTGAAACCAACAAACTGATAATCTTCTCATAAGGTGTCAAATTGTGCACTATAGGATACGATACGTCCACAAACATGTGCGGCACTAAACAACGTAAATATCAACAAGGCGCCGTTATGTAGAAGGTGGTAATAAGATCCGGAGGCATTCCCACCGAGTGTTGAACATTACAGGGCACCTCAGGCATGCCAGGGCTTCATAAAATATAATAAGACTGCCGCTCCAGCCGTGATGAAAACAGGTCAGCCTTATAACGAAATATGCATGGTATCTTTATGATATGAAACTATTTTAGCACGATAACAAACAAAATAGTTGTAGTATTGAAACGCATAGCTTATTATCCTTACCAATTTCATACTACATACAATAAAACATGGCGAGCTTCTTTGAAACTCTCTCATTTTAATTAAAGTCTTGGCTACCTATTTGTTTGTTATTAAAAAGAGCTTCTATTGTTTGCAAGAACAATGTCTTTTTGTTCTGCTGCTTGACTTGTTCTATATGTTTCTCTATCTATACCAACAACTATGTACTAATAATACTTATAATTAAGTTAAGGTTTCGGTGAAGAAAAATATCGATGATACCATTTGCATGGTAGTACAGCATTTTATTATCCTCGCCTGGCTAGCTACTCACTTAAAACAGTATGTGTTTCAACAGCCTCACTCGAGCGAGATTAGTGTGCATTAGATTAAATATCAAATATAAATAAAATGAAACAGTACTCAAACAAACAAATGAAAATCAAACAGTACTTGGTGGAGCTTTTCCCCCAGAAGGCCTGCACAGTTGAAGAGCTCAAAACAAAAAATAATTACAAGTCCTTCAAAATTGGTGTTCCTGAAGAATGTTTTGATAAGTGCTTTTCAGTAGAAGTCTGGCCTGAAAATGCTCGTGTTAAGAAATGGGTGAATTATAGAAAGCGAGCTACAGCTAATCAGTCGTTTCAGCGTGAAGTCGGCGAATAACGCGCCGTGTGATAAAGGCACCAGTGAAATTAGTATCATTTCACAAAATGTCATCATCATCATCATCAACAGCCTGAAGACGTCCACTGCTGAACATAGGCCTCCCCCAGAGCACGCCACCTTGAGCGGCTGCTCGCCTCCTGCATCCATCGGCTCCCCGCGGCTTTCACCAGGTCGTCGGTCCACCGAGTGGGGGGCCGGCCTACGCTGCGTCTTCCGGTTCGTGGTCGCCACTCGAGAACCTTTCTTCCCCATCGGTTGTCAGTTCTACGAGCGATGTGGCCTGCCCATTGCCACTTCAACTTACTAACTCTAAGAGCTATATCGGTCACTTTAGTTCTCCTGCGGATCTCCTCGTTCCGGAGCTTATCTCGCAGGGAAACACCGAGCATAGCTCGCTCCATAGCTCGCTGCGCGACTTTGAGCTTACTAATGAGGCCAACAGTAAGAGACCATGTCTCAGTTCCATAAGTCATCACTGGCAACACACACTGATTGAAAACTTTCGTTTTCAGGCTCTGCGGTATTTTGGACGAAAAGATAGGACGAAGCTTCCCGAACGCTGCCCAGCCGAGTTGGATTCTTCGCGCCACCTCTTTGTCGAAGTTGGACCTACCTAATTGGACAATCTGTCCTAGGTAGACATACTTGTCGACAACTTCGAGAGTATCGTTCCCAACAATTACCGGTATAGGTGGAACATGAGCATTAGACATGATCTTTGTCTTGTCCATATTCATCTTAAGACCAACCTGCTGGGAGACTCTACTGAGGTCGTTGAGCATGGTGCTAAGGTCCTCGAGCGATTCCGCCATTATGACTATATCATCGGCAAAACGAAGGTTAGTGATGTACTCGCCATTTATGTTGATGCCAGATCTTTTCCACTCCAAGAGCTTGAAAACATCCTCCAATGCGTTTGTGAACAGTTTCGGAGAAATAACGTCTCCCTGTCTCACGCCTCTTTGCAATGGAATTTGTTCCGTACTCTGGTCCTGTAGTCGGACTGACATAGTGGCCTTACTGTACAAACACTTCAAAACTTCGATATACCTATAGTCAATTTGGCATCGCTGCAAGGACTGCAGCACCGCCCAAGTCTCGATTGAATCGAAGGCTTTCTCATAGTCCACAAACGCTAGGCATAACGGCCGATTATACTCTTCGGTCTTCTGTATAATCTGGCGCAGCGTATGGATGTGGTCTATGGTGCTAAAGCCTTTTCGGAAACCGGCTTGTTCGGGAGGCTGGAATTCATCAAACCTGCGTGCGAGACGATTCGTAATGACTCTCGAAAACAGCTTATACACATGACTCAAGAGCGAGATAGGCCTATAGTTCTTCAATAAGGTGTTATCGCCTTTTTTGAAGAAGAGCACCACCACGCTCTTGTGCCATGCCTCTGGCGTTATACCTTCAAGGATGACAGAATTAAATAACTTCTGGAGGACTAAAAGTACCGGTCTACCACCCGCTCTCAGAAGTTCGGTCGTAATTCCATCTTCACCTGGTGCCTTGTTGTTTTTAAGCTGTTTGAGGGCCATTCTAATCTCGTACAGGCTGACGTCCGGGATATCTTCGGTATAGTGTCGGACTAACTTGGCTCTGATGTCCTGAGCTGTGTTAGTAGCGGGCTTACGTGTCGAGGTGTATAACTGTCCATAGAAGTTCTCGATCTCTCTCAGAATCTCAGGCTTGGATGAAATGACGCTACCATTTTCGGTCTTCAGTTTTGTCATTTGGTGTTGCCCAATAGACGAATCCTTTGCGAACACTTTAGAGCCTTGGTTCCGCTCAATTGCGGCCTTAATACGTGAAGTACTAAGAGCACGCAAGTCGTGTCGCAAGGAACTCCAGATTCGTCTATTGAGTTCACCGTAGGCTGACATATCAACTGAAGACTGCAGCTTCATTTCGCTCCGGTCGGCCATTAGCTCAAGAGTTTTTTCTGAGAGCTTTTGAGTCTTCTTTCGGCGTTGGGTCTTAAAGAATTTCGATCCAACAGCTTGGACAGTTTCCACCAACCCGTCGTTTAGCTCGTCCACTGTGTTACAGTCGGCTAGGCACTGGAAGCGATTTTGGAGTTCCAGCTGAAAGCCTTCGGGGTTTTGGATTTGGACAGGATTTGGACGGAGCGTAGACTTCACCAGACGTGACCTTTCGAGCTTAACATTGATATTCAATGTGCCTCTAACAATACGGTGATCGCTACCGGTTTTCACCTTGCTGATCACAGAGACATCATCGAATATGTGCTTCTTGGTCGTCATGATGAAGTCTATCTCATTTTTAGTGGAACCGTCGGGACTTATCCACGTCCACTTCCTGGATGGCCGCTTCTCGTAGAAGGAGTTCATCATAAAGAGTCCCTCCTTCTCCATGAAGTCAGCCAGCCTCTGTCCTCGAGGGTTCCGCTGCCCGTATCCAAATGGCCCCACTCTCAGCTCATCGCTATTGTGCCCAACTTCGCATTGAAGTCTCCCATCACAACGGTGAAGTATGTTTCGGAAGTATGCATGGCTTCGGATATGTCCTCATACATAGCTTCTACTTCATCGTCTGAGTGTGCCGACGTCGGCGCGTATACCTGTATAACCTTCAACGAATACCGTTTGGTTATTCGGAGTACCAGGTACGCTACCCTGGCCGACACACTGTCGACTTTGACCACGTTGTTGACGAGAGACTTGCGGACGAGAAACCCGACACCCCCTTGGGAGAGTTGGTCTCCCTCCCGGTAGAAGAATAAGTTACCGGAATTTAGGATTATCGTGTCCTGTCCCTGTCTTCGGACTTCTGACAATCCCATTACATCCCAGCGTAACTTACCCATCTCCGCCTCTAGCTCGACCATCCTTTCGTCAGCCTTCAGTGTGCGCACGTTATGTGTTGCCAGGGCCAGGGGTCGTCGTTGGGGTTGGTAGCCGGGCGTCTGCCGGGGATTCTTCGCACCCCTTGCCCTGCCGTTACCGTGGCCGCTACCGTAGCCACGGGATAGCAGAGCTGCCGGGGACTGGGGGCCGTTTTTATTTGTGCTTGTCATTAGGGGGGGGGGGGGGGTTTGCCATAATCACCACGCTTGGCAGGCGGCTTGGTGATCGCAGTAGGTGAAGATTGATTGCCACCAAGACCGAGGGGAACGCTGCGACCCATTCCCTGGATATTCCCTTAGCCGCCTTCTACGGCACCCACGGGAAGAGATGGGGTGGTCCTATTCGTAACCGGGACCACACGGGACATTCGTAACCGGGACCACACGGGACAAAATGTGCGTGGTCTAAAAACAAAGCTGCGTGAGCTTCGGGCGACTTTGTTAGTAACGCAGAGCTTGATTATCGCCGCGACGGAAACCTTTCTCGACGGCTCGGTAGAGGATGCAGAGGTGGCTCCGGACGGCTGGGTGCTACTCCGGCGCGACCGCGGCTCGCCCGGCGGTGGCGTACTGCTGGCCGCGCGGCCTGGCCTGCGCCTCACTCGCCATCCTGAACTCGAGACTACGGCCGGAGAAGACCTGTGGGCCTCCTTTTCCCACTACGGAGTGACTGTTCATATTTGTATTGTGTATATAAGCCCGAGCGCGACGGATGATAAATATATGAGTTGGTTCTGCAAAGTGGAATCAATTATTAAGTCCTTGAAAACTAAATTATTAATAACTGGTGATTTGAATATGAATAGTGCGTCCCCCAATATTACTAATTACTATGCTTATTTTTTGGAATATTGCAATTTTGTGGAATGTAATAGTGTTTTTAATATGCGTGGAAGTAAACTTGATGTTGTGTTGACGCGGGAATGCGATGAGTCACAGGTGAGGGTTGTGACGACCGGTAGCCTGGTTGAGAAAATTGACATATACCACCCCCCCCTGGAAATAACTTTATGTGTTAATTCGCGTCATGGTCCTGACAAACGATTGCCACCTAGCAATATTGACGAATCTCATGATTGGAATTTTAAGAGGGCCGATGTATCCCTTTTGAATAATTTGCTTAGTGAGTCTTCTTGGGCTTGTGTCTTTGAATGTAATGATGTTATGATAGCTACCAATATTTTCTATGACATTTTGTACGCCGCTTTCGATAAATGTGTACCCAAAAAAAAGCGACCAAAGACTACTACTGTCAGATATCCAGTTTGGTTCACCTCTGAAATTATCAGGGAGACTCGGCGGAAAAAATCGCTGCACAAGATATGGAAGCGCACGTCGTGCGCAGATGTCTATAAATCCTTTTCTGACCTGCGGTCAAATCTTAAAGTTCGAATAGCTGAAGCTTATGAGTCTCATATGGCATCTATTGAAAGCGGTTTAAAAAATTGTCCGCAACATTTTTGGCGACACGTATCTAGTTTAAGGTCCAAGGGCGGTTTCGAGCCTTCCGTTACGTATAGGGGATCTACTTTAGAGGGAGTTTTGGCGGCTGAGGCATTTGCCGATTATTTTTCGAGCGTGTTCCTTAAAGACCCTCCATCTTTAGATGTGAATCGATGCTCTGATAGCTCCGTTGAAGGTGGTATGGTTAGTATCCCGTACATAAGCCCTAAGGATGTTGAGCGAGGTTTGACGAAGCTCAAAGTGAGTAGTTCTCCAGGACCGGACGATCTTCCTGCTTTCATCTTAAAAGCTTCAAGAAAGTACCTAACTCTCCCTCTTTGTCATATTTTTAACTTGTCATTGGAGAGTGGTGTTTACCCAAGTCAGTGGAAACTGTCCAGGGTGACCCCCATTCCTAAGACCTGTAATAGAAATGCAGTGGATGAATACCGTCCCATTGCTATATTGTGTGCTCCGGCCAAGGTCTTCGAATATATCCTCCATAGCGAAATCTACAGGCAAGTCACTCGGTACTTGGGGGACGAGCAGCATGGTTTTCGCCCTGGGCGATCTGTAAACACTAACCTTCTCAGTTTAGTTGATTACGTTTCTGCTAGCATGGACTGTGGTCAGCAAGTCGACGTGTTATACTTCGACTTTCAAAAAGCTTTCGATAAAATCGATAATGATATCTTACTTCAAAAGCTCAGTAATATCGGTTTCACGCCTCGCCTTCTCAATTTCTTCGCGGACTATATGCGTGACCGCCGTCAATTCGTAAAATACGGTACATTTGTTTCAAAACCCTACTTCACCCCATCAGGGGTGAGTCAAGGATCGGTTCTGGGACCTTTGCTTTTTATGATTATGGTCAACGATTTGGCTAAAGAAATACATCTCTCCAAGTGCTTATTGTATGCCGATGATTTAAAGCTCGCGCTTGAAGTTAAATCGCAAGCTGACTGCATTTGCTTGCAAAGAGATGTTGATGCGATTTATCGTTGGAGTGTTGCCAACAAAATGTCATTCAACCCCGAAAAGTGTTACGTCATGTCTTTTGGGCGCAAGCGCACTCCCATTCGGCACACATACCTATTAGGTAATGGTGCAATGAAGCAGGTGTCCACTATTAAGGATCTTGGCGTAATTTTTGATCATGGCCTGACATTTAATAGTCATGTCGAAATTACTGCAAAAGAGTCCTATCGCCGTCTCGGCTTTGTGCTGCGCAATGCGAAGGACTTCCGCGATCCCCAGGTCCTGCGGCTACTGTTCACTACTCTGGTCAGGAGTAAATTGGAGTCAAGCGCGTGCGTCTGGAATCCGCATTGTGACACTTATATCTTGTCGCTTGAGAAGGTCCAAAAAGCCTTCTTAAGAAATTTTTATAAGAAAAGTTATGGTTATTATCCTTTTCTGTACCCCACTGATTTTTTGCTAGGTCATCTAGGTTTCAATTCCTTGAAGACTAGGAGGTTGTTCGACCAGCTTAAGACCGGTTGTAAGATATTGAGAGATGCCGTAGACTCGCCTACTCTTCACAATCGCATATGTACTTTATATGTCCCCGACAAGTATATCCGCTATAGAGCTGGTCATAGACCCAAGCTCTTCCACACATGCCGTAGTCGGACAGAACACAGGAAATATACGCCGCTATGTCGCATCATGAGTGATCTCAACGCATTCCTCAGTACTTATCCGGACTGTGACGTTTTTTGTGATAAGTGGCCTGTTGTTTTAAGTTCATTATTAACGTTTTGTGAGTCCCGTGACCCTAAATCGAATATTTGATGTTGTGAAAATTACCCTAGCTATTAGCCATTAATTCAATTTATTTAGTAGACGATGTTTATTACTGATGAGTATTTGATAATATGTGTAATTGCAAGTGCGTTCATATTATTACAAATAAATAATAAATAATAATAATAATAATAAATATTAAGGTTCTCGAGTGGCGACCACGAACCGTAAGACGCAGCGTAGGCCGGCCCCCCACTCGGTGGACCGACGACCTGCGGGGTGATCATGTAACGTTGATAGCAATGCAACAGGAGAAATTTCATTCCAAATTTGAAAATTTCCATAGTAACTCTGTATCTCTGTACTCTGTGTGTCTGTACTGCGTACTGAAACTGTCAAATCCATACATTTTTGTGTTTCTATCAGTTGCAAACAAGTTACATGATCGCCTAGCTGTGAAAGCCGCGGGGAGCCGATGGATGCAGGTGGCGAGCAGCCGCTCGAGGTGGCGTGCTCTGGGGGAGGTCTGTGTTCAGCAGTGGACGTCTTCAGGCTGTTAATGATGATGATGATGATGATGAGATTAAATATTTATATCGCAGCGTAGGCTGATCCCCCACTAGATGGACCGACGATCTGGTGAAAATCTCGGGGAGCCGATAGGTGCAGGAGGCGAGCAGCTGCTCAGAGTGGCGCTCTGTGGAGGAGGGATATGTTCAGCAGTGGACGTCCTCAGGCTGTTGATGATGATGATGATGAGGTGAAATATAAGAACAAACAAAATAGAGCAGAAAAAATTACGCTTATGCCCCGATAGAGGTACCATTCTCAAAACTTTTCACACAACTCAAGCGAGTCATATAATAGTACCTAATGCGATGGCCTAAGTAGATAATCTACTACGTAAGTATACATATTGCATACTGCCATTTTCGTCGTAATACATAAATCACACAATAAAACCTTGGTGAACTAGTAAGGCATAACAAATTAAAAAGTTATCCAATAACGAACGTGTTTTAGACGTTCTGCATATTCTATGCTAACAGCGGTAGCTACAGTCCCATCAAGTTATTAAACTTGGTCCTGTAGTCGCCAGTTTTTGTACGAGAATGTAACTGCGATGCCGGTCCTTTGACGTCGCTCTCTTGACTTGGTTTTGAGCTCACTTGGAACTTGTTCTGTTTATGTTTCCATCGTTTAATTTTGCGATCTCTTTTCAACATAACGAATAATTTGATTAACATCTCTAAAAATGTTTTTTTAGTTATTTTAATACGTATTAGGTAAGAGATAAAGATCACTATTAATTTAAACGTTTTTGTTTTGTTTATATACATCATCGGCCGGAAGACGTCCACTGCTGAACATAGGCCTCCCCCATAAAACGCCATTTTGAACGCTTATCATAAGGGCGGCATTTGTTAACAGAAAGATATATATGAATTATGTAAACTGTTCAAGTATCTGAAGCTCAAAAAGTACTTGTCTTTATTTTTGTTGTAATAATAATCAATCACATAAGTCAACCATGGAAATAAATAAAAATACACCCAGCTATTTTGAGGTGGACCACGGGAAGAAAAAGTGGCCTCTGATACAGCCAGATGAACTATGCAGGTGGCATGTAAGTGGACAACGGGCAGCGACCGACATTGAAACATCTACCGATACAAATTGACTATGGGTCTCAAGTTGGTCTCAGCCACAGACCTAGAATATTTTCGCCTTATAGAACAAAAAGATTGTATAGCTTAAGCATCATACGTGTTAACCATCGTAGTAAATAAATTGCTTTTGAATATTTATGATTTTTATAGCAGTATCGCCTGCTCAGCGTAATCTACAGATTAATTTGTAAAGGAAAAATTTAAATCACGAGCGGGACTTGAACCCGCATCCATCCGTCCCTAAAGCCGGGACATGCTTTACTTAAGAATTTCTCAATAGATGGCGCTGCCAACCCCGTAAGTTGGTTGTAAAAAGGTGAAGGATAAATTCGGACACGAGACCACTTGTCACGGTAGCTTAAGTAAAGCATGTCCCGGCTTTAGGGACGGATGGATGCGGGTTCAAGTCCCGCTCGTGATTTAAATTTTTCCTTTACAAATTAATCTGTAAATTGCTTTTGTTCTAATCTATGTACCTATATAAGTAAATCCTTAGGTGATGGCAGGTGATGGATACATTGTTCCGTTTGGGGTTGATACAATGGGTCCCTGGGGCCCGCAGGCAGGGTTTCTTGACAAGGAGCTGTCCAGACGCCTGGTTGAGGTGAAACGTGCCCAAAATGCTGGCACTTAACTCGGCCAACGAATCAGCCTGGCTATTAAACAAAAAAATGTCGCCAGCTTTTTGGGTACACTCCCCGCAGAAGGTGATAAAATTCTGTGTTTTATTTATAACCTCTTTTTACCTACCTACTTTATTTTGTTTAATTTAGGGTTTTAGTTTTTAAGTTAGGTGTAGATAATTATAAAGTTTGTTTTAAAGTTATTTAATTTGTAAAATCTTTATTTATGATTTCATTGCGTAACAACATTTTTGTATATAAAATACACCACTTTTTATATTCTTACATATTTAATAGATAAATCTTATATATACTTATTGATAATTTAAAACTTTGAAAGAAGCTAAGTCCTACTTTCCATGATTTACGCTCACTGAAGCGTCTGTGCTCAAAGACGTATGTACCGCCTGGCCTGTAAGCTGTAACACGATCAAATATCGAAAATTGAAGTTAACATAGACAACATGATACAAATTGAATGTGTAATACGCAGGCTGCGCACGTTAGGCCACAGCTACAGCCAAAGCTTTTTACCAGTAATGACAACGAAAGTTTGACAAAGTTTGTTAGTAACTTTACTCAACATTTTAGTAGGTAAGACAATGACTTGGCGACCGAGAGTTGAGCTGAAGTTCAATACTTAACTTCTATATCTACCAAGAAAATATCTTTGACACACAAGAGCTCCTGCAATTTTATGACTGACATGTCGAAAGCTCGAATGAAGTTCTGATGTGCTCTGCACATAAGATAGCGCCAACACAACTGCATATGTATATGTATAGCTATTATCTGTGTTTTCGTGGACGCATTACTTCGTAGAGAGAGCAGCCTCTTATCTCAAAGGCTACGGCTTGTTTATCGTCCAACTCCCATTTATGACTTCGTTATTTCCCTATTCTGACGACATAAAAACGTCGTCTATAAGAATAACTCTGGGCTTTTATCTCTACGAGTACACTGATAAGGGAAAAATAATGAGTAGACTTATGCGGATCGATTTCGATTAGATTGTTATTGTGGTTGAGTTAACGAAGTCAGTGAGAGCACTTGGAGGTGATTTGTTGACTTGATATACCCGCAGTACTGGGAATGAGATTGAGACTTACTCACATCTTTACGTCATGTGTCGTAAAGCCGCCTCTGTTTCCAATGTTTCCATTTACATATTTCGATATGATTCACAGCCAAGTTCATAGTCGACAGATGAAACTCCGGATAATTTTCGCATGAAATATTTCCTGTGGAGAAACATCGAGCGACGAGCAAAAGAAAGCCCAGAAACGTATTGTTTCGAGGTAACAATAGTGACTATTTTAATAACCGTACGTTTAATTTCGCAACACGGAATCGTGAACAGAAATTTCATCAATGTTTTGTATGTAGCATTTCATCTATACATATAAAATTCAGAGTCCTGACTGACTGACTGACTGATATATCAACGCACAGCCTAAACCGCTGGTCCTAGAGACTTGAAACTTGGAGGGTGTGTTCTTTGTAAAGTGTAGGTATCCACTAAGAAATTCCATCCCTAAGAGGGTGAAATGGGGTTTTTATGTTTGTATGAAACTTTTTATTCTGTAGATCGATTGGTTTGAAACTTGGTGCATATACTCTTCAGTTAAAATAAAGTTAGGGGTGTGCCACGATTTTTTGAAAATCACCTTGCATCAGGGTCAAACGGGGTCTCAAAGTTTTTTCTATTAAAATCTATAAATCAGCGCACAGCCTTAACCGCTGATCCTAGAGACTTGAAATTTGGAGGGTGTGTTCTTTGTAAAGTGTAGGTATCCACTAAGAAAGGGTTTTTCGAAATTCCATCCCTAAGGGGGTGAAATGGGGTTTTTACGTTTGTATGAAACTTTTTATTCTGTAGATCGATTGGTTTGAAACTTGGTGCATATATTCTTCAGTTAAAATAAGGTTAGGGGTGTGTCACGGTTTTTTGGAAATCACCTCCCTTCAGCGTCAAATGGGGTCCCAAAGTTTTTTCTATCTACACATACATATAATAAAACTGTAACTGGGCTAAACCTGTACCTAAATAATCTTTTTTTTAAATTTTGATTGCGTTATTACACTCTTACTCGAAATTGAATAAAAAAAAATATTTGAATTTTTGTCTGTCTATCTGTCTGTCCCTTTGAACACGCATCACGCTGAAACTACAGAGTGGATTTTGCTGTAACTTGGAACGGTAATGGATAATTTATCAGAATAACATAAAATATACTTTATGTTTTTAAAAACGGCCAAGTGCGGGTTGCACTGAGCAATAGCGATGTATGTTTTATGCAAAAACCAAATCTTCATTAACATCTATGCATATATTATGTACTAGCTGACTCGCCCCGGCTTCGCACGGGTTATATAGTTTTATACCTTATCTCAGTCTAGAGGAAGAGGGGGAAAAAGATAAGGGAAAAGGATGAATGGATGAAATGGTGAAAGGAATGGTTGAATGTCTGTAATTTCTGAACCACAAAACCGACGTTCTTGAAATATTTACGGGGAAATATTTAAAATACCCCCTTTTCAACAAAAATAGAATGAATGAAATTGGACCACGCGTTAATGAATTAAAAATAGGTACACATTTTAATCTTCATCCCCTCTCCCGCGGGAACCGTGCTGAATTTAGGAATAAAAAATATTCTATAGCCTACCTTGAAGTATGAAATCAAATCATGCCAAGTTTCATATGAACCCATTCAGTAGTTTTGGCGTGATGCTCAGCCAAGATACAGACAGACAAAAATGAAAAAAATTATAGTTTTCGCTTTGGTATCGATTATAAAGAAAAAAAACATTCAAAATATCTTTAATGTACAGAAATGACCCTGTTACAGTTTTATTATAAGTATAGATAGAATAGATAAATAAATATATTATAATCTATCTTTGAATTTACTCCGCAATTGGGCCGCAAGTGGCCCGCGACCGTGTAGCGAAGGAGACCTCTGGTAGAAGTTGGCGTTTTTTTTTCGAGGGTGCTCTGTTCGCTGGGCCGCAAGCGGCCCGTGACCGTGTAGCGAAGGTGACCTTTGGTAGAAGTTGGCGTTTTTTTTTCGAAGGTGCTCTGTTGTCTAGGCCGCAAGCGGCCCGTGACCGTATAGCGAAGGAGACCTGTGACAGAAGTTGGCGTTTTTTTTTCGTAGGGGCTCTGTTGTCTAGGCCGCAAGCGGCCCGCGACCTTATAGCGAAGGTCACCTGTGATTAGAAGTTGGCGTTTTTTTTTCGAGGTTCTCTGATCGCTGGGCCGCAAGCGGCCTACGACCGTATAGCGAAGGTGACCTGTGATAGAAGTTGGCGTTTTTTTTTCGAGATTGCTCTGTTCGTTGGGCCGCAAGCGGCTCACGACCGTGTAGCGAAGGTGACCTGTGGTAGAAGTTTGCGTTTTTTTCGAGGGTGCTCTGTTCGCTGGGCCGCAAGCGGCCCGCGACCGTGTAGCGAAGGTGACCTGAGGTAGAAGTTGGCGTTTTTTTTTCGAGGGTGTTCTGTTCGCTGGGCCGCAAGCGGCCCGCGACCGTGTAGCGAATGTGACCTGTGGTAGTAGTTTGCGTTTTTTTAAGGGTGCTCTGTTCGCTAGGCCTCAAGCGGCCCGCGACCGTGTAGCGAAGGAGACCTGTGGTAGAAGTTGGCGTTTTTTTTTCGATGGTGCTCTGTTCGCTGGGCCGCAAGCGGCCCGCGACCGTGTAGCGAAGGTGACCTGTGGTAGAAAATGGCATTTTTTTTTGAGGTTGCTATGTTTATGCAATGACACTGCAACTGTTATGGGCGGCCGTGTCACTTAACATCAGGTGAACGACTAGCTCGTCACGTCATTCAATCACATAAAAAAAAAAAAAAAAAAAAAAAAAAAAGTTTATTGGGCCGCAAGCGGCCTGCGATTTTGTGTCGATGGTGACCTGTGGTAGAAGTTGGCGTTTTTTTTTTGAGGGTGGTCTGTTCGTTAGGCCGCAAGCGGCCCGCGACCGTGTAGCGAAGGAGACCTGTAGTAGAAGTTGGCGTTTTTTTTTCGAGGGTGCTCTGTTCGCTGGGCCGCAAGCGGCCCGCGACTATGACGCGAAGGTGACCTGTGGGACCTCCCTAACTAGATCTATTCACACATGCTTTGAGTTCTGTTAAAACCATACTACTCTCATCCCAGAGGTTTTTTACGGTAAATTCATATTATTGCATTGTTTGGGATATTGTCAATTTGTATAATATGTCGAGAGTGAGTGAGAGCATTTATAATGTTTGTTTCGGCGGAAAAATATGCCATTCATTTCCTATTGGCCACGCGGGCGGAGCCGCGGGCAGAAGCTAGTATGGTATAAATTTAATACTTATTCATTTAAAAGTTGACATTAAAACTATGAAGCTTCGAATACCATTTTACATTCCCATTCTAAACGCGTTTATACAACTCTTTCTCAATTTCGAGTTATGTTTACATTGAGTGCCTTTTGGCTTGCATTTATGTTCAATTCGAGAGGAGACATCTCGTATTCCTAAACAGTACGCCCGCTTTGAGCTGTCCAAGCCAAGGCATTTGGCTGACTTTTGTATTTTCGTCGAGACAAATAGCATGTTCCATCTGATAAGCGGCTGTCGTCGGCTCGTCTGTACAACCAATCGCTTTGCGGACATTCCTCGCTATTCCATCTTGTTTTTATTGCACAACTCTGGCGCGCTTATTTTGGAGCCTGCAAATGTTTGCTTGAGAGGGATGATGGTGATTTTAGCGTAGCTTTGTTATCTAAGTGGCCAGCAACATTGTTTAACTTATGTTGAGTTCTACATCCAATTAGTTAATGACTAGTTTAGCTGTTGCAGCCTGTTGCAACGGAAACTTTAGCACCAAATCGAGTACGCTACATGTTCTGTTTCATATTAGTTTGCTACCGAAATACCTACTATTCCTTCCAAACTTACGGAAAGCTACGCTAAAAAGTTTACTTTTAATTATCGCATTGTTTGCAGAGAGGATTGGTATTGTTATATGTGTGGTACTGGTGGTACGAAATCGGGCGAACGACGTAATTGTCGCGGGACGGCTGCGGCTGCATTATGAATTTGTACTCTTTTGTCCGCAGTTTTTAATTCTACCGGTGAAATGTATTGTTCGTGGAACAAAAGTCTCTAGTGTCATTGTTGTTGGCCAAAGTTCATTTAAATTCCGTGCCCGTGAGAGGGAACAGTAGCAAATATGAATTCCTTTACTCCTATTGTCAAACTGCTTTTGCTCGCTCTGGTATAATACTCCTGAAAGCCACATTGTGTGGTATATACCTCTGCTCGCCTCGGTAAATCTTTTCTAAATATCAAGCAATATCACTGGACTTCCATTTTCAGGCGAAGTGAATATTAAAGGTTTGTGTATGGTGTTAAGATATATCTAGATGATTTATGATATCACTAATGTTGGTGTATTACTAACTAACCCGTCCCGGCTTCGCATGGTTTAATTGAGTTTACGCTTTACGTCCTGTCTTTCTCCACCATCATAAACTAATTGCCCTTTCTATAGAATTTTTCCTTTTTTTTTATAATGGCTTACACTCTTTCTCTCTCTGTGAAAGAAAGCTCGTGTCCCAGCATTGGGAACATATGCGATACCTTGATGAATTGACGATATTACTTTAAGGTGGAACGTTTTACTAGCGCGGAAAATTCAAATTTTCTTGCGTTCTTTTGCCAATAATAGCTTAATTACTCACCGTGATTACATTAAAACTAACTTAACGTAAAGAAATAGAATGTATCAACAAATTACGATTAAAAATATCTCCATCTTGTTTTTATTGCACAACTCTGGCGCGCTTATTTTGGAGCCTGCAAATGTTTGCTTGAGAGGGATGATGGTGATTTTAGCGTAGCTTTGTTATCTAAGTGGCCAGCAACATTGTTTAACTTATGTTGAGTTCTACATCCAATTAGTTAATGACTAGTTTAGCTGTTGCAGCCTGTTGCAACGGAAACTTTAGCACCAAATCGAGTACGCTACATGTTCTGTTTCATATTAGTTTGCTACCGAAATACCTACTATTCCTTCCAAACTTACGGAAAGCTACGCTAAAAAGTTTACTTTTAATTATCGCATTGTTTGCAGAGAGGATTGGTATTGTTATATGTGTGGTACTGGTGGTACGAAATCGGGCGAACGACGTAATTGTCGCGGGACGGCTGCGGCTGCATTATGAATTTGTACTCTTTTGTCCGCAGTTTTTAATTCTACCGGTGAAATGTATTGTTCGTGGAACAAAAGTCTCTAGTGTCATTGTTGTTGGCCAAAGTTCATTTAAATTCCGTGCCCGTGAGAGGGAACAGTAGCAAATATGAATTCCTTTACTCCTATTGTCAAACTGCTTTTGCTCGCTCTGGTATAATACTCCTGAAAGCCACATTGTGTGGTATATACCTCTGCTCGCCTCGGTAAATCTTTTCTAAATATCAAGCAATATCACTGGACTTCCATTTTCAGGCGAAGTGAATATTAAAGGTTTGTGTATGGTGTTAAGATATATCTAGATGATTTATGATATCACTAATGTTGGTGTATTACTAACTAACCCGTCCCGGCTTCGCATGGTTTAATTGAGTTTACGCTTTACGTCCTGTCTTTCTCCACCATCATAAACTAATTGCCCTTTCTATAGAATTTTTCCTTTTTTTTTATAATGGCTTACACTCTTTCTCTCTCTGTGAAAGAAAGCTCGTGTCCCAGCATTGGGAACATATGCGATACCTTGATGAATTGACGATATTACTTTAAGGTGGAACGTTTTACTAGCGCGGAAAATTCAAATTTTCTTGCGTTCTTTTGCCAATAATAGCTTAATTACTCACCGTGATTACATTAAAACTAACTTAACGTAAAGAAATAGAATGTATCAACAAATTACGATTAAAAATATCTCCTAGATATCATTGGTTTAGCGAGAAATGGCAATAAACAAATTTCGTCTTAGTTTTTCAGTCTATTGCCATTTGTCGCTAAACCAATGATATGTGGGTGATACTTTTAATTGTAATTTATTGATACATTCTATTTATTTACGCAAAATTAGTTTGAATGTAATCACGTTTAGCAATTAAGCTATTATTGGCAAAAGAACGCAAGAAAATTTGAATTTGACGCGCTAGTGAAACGTTTCACCTTAATAACCACTGTGTCGAAACTAATTTGTCCAATGTTCGTTACCCATAATTCTGGTAACGTGGCTGTCACCGGGTTGCCATGACAATGTTGTCACTAAGTTTCAATAGTTGCAAAGGCGGGGTGACCGCTCTGGCTGCGGTCCAAACGTCGGTTTTCATCACATTCCGTGCCGCAACAAGTTATGAACCATTTGTTAAAAACGAATTTTAAATGTTAGGGCTAAACGATCTAAAATGTTATTGATAAAGCTTTTTCAAATCAGCGCTAAGTTACAAGCTGCTTTTGCAAAATGTCATGGCGGCTACATGGTGTGTCCAATAGGCTAGTTGCCTGCAATTAAATATTAACAAGTAAATATTATTTTCATAAAGTAGGTTAAAAATGAATGCAATATTTGAAAAAATAAGTAAAATCAGTAAATACATCACGGTGTAATAAGCTTTTAAAGATTCTGGAGAGAGCATCGCCTGTCCTATTCTCGCAAATCAGAGATCGTGTGGAGCTTCCTATAGTTACTATGAAAACCCACTACGTGCCCGACCACAGAATTACAGCGTTAGCTATATAATTCTATGTGCATTTTACATATGGCATATATAAACAACTACTCCGTCATTTTGGTTTAAATTAGCTTATAATATATACTGGGTGGCGCAAAAGTAAAGACCCTATTTGGTTCAGCTATAACATTTTTTCTAAATTAGAAAACTAGATTTAGGTTTTTTTAAATGTATATTTGTGCCATTAAATTTCGTACCATTAGGATTTAAAGATGATGTCTTTTAAATGGTGACCTCCAGAGTTGATACACATTTGAGCCCTATTTATGACATTTTGCATAACTTGCCGTAACACTTCCTGCGATATGTTCGTTATTTCTTGACGAATGTTTTCTTTTAGAGCTGCGAGAGTCTGTGGCTTGTTCACATACACCCGAGATTTCAAAAAACCCCAAAGAAAGAAGTCTGGACTGGTCAGATCGGGTGATCTTGCAGGCCAAGGCAAATCGCCAAAACGAGAGATAACTCGGCTTGGAAAAGCGTCCCTCACTAAGTCCATAGTGTCGCGCGCTGTGTGTGCCGTAGCGCCGTCTTGTTGAAACCAGATGTGCTCCAGCCCCAATTCGTCCAAACTGGGTATCAAAAACTCACGTAACATGGTTCTGTAGCGTTCTCCAGTGACAGTTATCGCATTGCCTCCAGCGTCTTCGAAAAAATAGGGTCCGATCACTCTGTCAACACAGATGCCACACCATACAGTAACTTTTAGTGGGTGTAGAGGTGTTTCTTGAATAATGCGCGGATTATCAGTGCCCCAGAACCGAGTATTCTGCTTATTGACATGCCCTGAGAGATGGAAATGCGCTTCGTCACTCATAACCAATTTTGAAGGAAAATCATCCTCTTCAAGGTTGAGGTTTATGACGCGCTGGCAGTAATCTAGACGAGCTCGGTGGTCAGCAGGCAGCAGTTGATGAGTCATTTGAGTTTTATACGGGAACATCTTTAAGTCTTTCACCAAAATACGCTGCAGGGTCCGTCTGGAAATGCCCAATTGCGTGGCACGTCGCCTCGTTGATGTTTCTGGACACTCTTCCACATCTTCGCGCACAGCATCGATATTTTCAGCTGAACGGCCTGTTCTTGGTCTCCCAGACTTAGGTCTATCCAATGTTGAGCCAGTTGCTTCAAGGCGTGTGGCAAAGCGTCGAATTGTGCGACCAATCGGTGCCGGACGGTGGGGAAATCGTCGACGAAATTCACGTTGTGTTCTTATCACTGATGAATTATTCCGTAAGAACATTGACACAATTATTCCACGTTCTTGGGGAGTAAAACGGTCCATGTTTATTTTCAGTGTATTTTACATTTGTTCACTACACAATTTTCAACAACAGAATGACAGAAAATGTCATATAAAAAAAATAAAAGTATTTTCTTTAGTGCCAGTACTTTTGCGCCACCCAGTATATAGCTTTAACATATTTATCAGATTAGTTGTAATGACAAGCTTGTTTCATATACATAATATATCTAGCAATATTCAATATTAAAATTAACGTTTATATAGTAAAATCTATTGAGATTAAAAATAGCAGCATATGATTTTATTACATTATCTGTGGCTGTACATGAGTTCAAATAGTGTTCCCATTAATCCATGATTTTCACATTTTCGCTCGGATTCCACGCCCTCGCGGAGCTTCGAGTACGGCTTCATTATAGCAGCATTTTTGTTGGTCTCGTGCCAATCTCATCGGCAGCCTATGTAATGGCATATGCGCAACATTGTACGCCCGATTTTCGCTTCCTCATATTAATGTGAATTATAACAAAAACTTTTTTACATTTTTATATAAAGATAGCGCACGTAATTAGTTTTTGGACTTTGAATTATGTCATTGAAAAGTTTGTAAATATTTTGGACTTAATAGTCTCTATTCTGTAAATACAGGTGAATAATTACTGTATTCTCATTAAGAATCACCCAAAGTGCATACATAATTTGGTAAGCTAAGTGTTAACAAATTAGACACAAATTACGAAAGCTTCGCTGTAAATACAGTAATTTCATGCTGGTTTTATTATTTGCGTACTAATCCCATGAATAATTTGATTCATGTAATTATTAAAGTCTATTTTCATCAGTCCTCCCTTAAATGGCGGGTTGCGAGGGTGAAGTAATTTTGTCCGGAGCGAACTGAAACTTGAAAAAGGAAAATTACACAATTTGCTAATGGCTACGGCACGGATAATAATTTGTTACTGGGTTTTTATAATCCAAGAATATTATATTGAATCAAGTTATGGCTTGGGGCGCTTCGATCGATGCTAGTATAATGACATGATTGCTGTAGATTTGATGGATTTTCCTTTCGGAAACTTTTCATACAAAGAGTAGGGTTACAGAAACTCAAAATGCAATTGAGGTGAAAGTGCCGTAACCAGCAATACAAAGACAACTTGAAATTAAAAATTCTTAAGTTTATCACAAAGTTCCACGACTTTCGTCTTACTTTACTGTCAGCAATATAAAATAAGTGACGTCGGCGGAATTCGTTCCACTCGAATTTTATTGGTGGAAGATACAGTTAGCACATCTTAGCTGCGCTCAGCAGAATCTTGAGTAGGCGCATCAGGCACGCGAGACTTTATTAAAACTGCCTCCCGGTCCATAACCAGGTGAGTTCAATTCTCGGCGGGTCGGATTACGGAGCAAAGTAAAGGCGCTTGAGGTCACTCGGGCTGTATAAACGCGCGATTTGGTGGTGAATTTACAACTTTTTCTCGGCTCCGGTCTCTGACAGAGGCAGTAAACTGCGAAGCAATCTCGCCGCACCGCTACAGAGTTATTTTGCAGAATATTGCGGGGCGCGCGACTAATAAAATGACAAATAGCTGACGGCCCCGTGCGGACATGCGGCTGAAATGTATAGCAAGTGCTGGAATTAGAGGAGGGGACGATACGGAATGAAAAATTTCGGCGAGGGTCCTGTTGTTGCTGTGTATGTATGGAGATTTATGTTTCACGAAATTAGTTTTGGAAGCGCAATCCTGTTTCGGTCCGCATAAAAACAGCCAGGTGAAGTAAAAGGCTCAAGTTTATCACGTTTTTTAGCAACAATGGAAGTTGTAACAGCTGACACATGAGGCACTACATGTTTGCTTTGCAGGATGGTCCAGAATATAGTTATTCAACAACCAAGAATTATTTGGTTAACATATATTTTGGTGTAGCAGTTCGATATAAGCCACAAACGTTAATTGTAATTTATTGAAAGTGCACGTCATCCACTACAAGTACACAGAGACATCTTTGTTGAGAATATCCGTTAGTAACCGATACCTTCTCCGCCTTGTACGGAAGCCAGCATGTTATGTTCAAATTTTCATTTGGAGAGCACTTACTCTACAATATTGGAGAACCGGGCAGCAGCGTCTCGATATCCCACAGAGCTGTTTGCACATTCTTGCTACCTGTGGAACTCTAATCCAATCTATTTCAGCCTGTATGTTCGTTTAAGGTACCTATAATAACTCGATGGGTCAGTATCATTCTATATTGGAAAGCCGAGATTCTATCAGTTTTACTTTTGGAGAGGAACTTCAGTCTGCGGGCTTTACGCTGGGATTAAAAAATCCCCGTAAAAACTGTGGTAGGTGGAAAAAATTCAGTTGAGAGTGGGTCAGGTAAAAAGTGCGAGAATGTTAATCTATCTTCTTCTATTCTTTCTATATCTATACATATAATAAAACTGTAGATATAAAACGTCTGTAATTACAAGATATCAAGAAAAAAATGACACAGGTTGGCTTAAAATTAGCCGCTGATCACGTTAAGTCACTTTTTAAACACTTTGTTTGTTTGTTTGTTTGTTATGACTGAACTCCTAAAATACTGAATGGATTTTCATGCAGTTTTCACTAATATACTTAGAAATAACGGCGCTTAAAATAGGATATATTAAAATTGATATACCGTTAAAAAAAATTTGATGACAATTTCATTACGAAACGAATCGGAGTTTTAAACAACATGGCCGATTGATGTTTTTTTTTTTGGCTACTATCGGTAAGTTGTAAGTTACCACATATTGTCACAGATTAGAAAAAAAAACAATCGACTACACTTTGTGCCACAATGACCAAAGAGTAATATTAGACCTACCGCTACTCTAAGAGAATCAAAACAATTTATAGGTTTCCTATTTATATTTTTACAGGTTGTTTAGCATTTTAGAAGTTAAATAGATACTATACCAACGAATATTAAATAGTGTGAAAGTAGATGTTTTTGTTTAATTTTGGCATTAGACGACATTTGTATTTAGCCAATGATACGAAATATTTTATGAAAAATGTTTTAAAAGGGTACTTAGATGTAGGTAAGTATAATTATACATTAGGGTAAGATCTTCGAATTAGCAACATGGCCGTGTAACGTTCGGTTTTGATTTCTTCTTCTTCTTTCACGTAGGTGAATGAGTTTTAATAGTTAAAATATTTTAGGTCTGTGGGCTTTTCAATGAACAAACTGAGCGGTTATATCACGGTTATATTCTCTTTAGGACAAACCACAGGTTAGTAAAAATTGTTAAACAGTTAGTGAAAATTGTAGTTGGTAATGATACAGCACGGAGGAGTAAGAAGAAAGGCGTTAGATTACGTGTGTAATGTAAAATTCCGCCAATTTGTTTTTTGACATTTGAGATAACACATCACATTTGGTTATTTTGCGTTCATTTTGAGTAGTGAGTAAAAGGTGAAATTGGCATTATTGGCGAAATTCTCAAACCGAACGCTTTACAATAACACTAATTTTGCAATTGCAAAAACCGATACCTACCGATCCCAATCCGAACGCTCCTTTAGCAGAATCTTACCTAAAACTCAAGCGAACAACGTCTTTTGACAGATTGACAATGTCTCCCAAGGAGAAAAGACCATCGCACTATAACATAGAAAATACTTCCTTTGATGTCAATATAACTTCTATTAATATTTTCGTACATGTGTACGTCGACGCTCGCAAAGAAAACTCGCCTTCCCAATAAAACGAAACAACGAGGCTATCAGAAACAGACGCAGCCGTCACTGTTGCCCTGACATTGACAAATAAGCCATTCTGAAAAAGATCCCATTTTCTGCGAAACCCCTACTACGTAGACTATTAATAACAATTAATAAAACGTGAGAATGAATATCGCTTGGAATGTAAATTAGAATGAATGGTATCATTCTGGATGTACTAACCTGATTTGAAAGGTCAGATTGCTTTCACAGTACACACCCATTTTTAAACCTTTTTTATGCTATAGGTAGCAAATAAGCGAGTCATATAAAAGCAAAGGCAGCAACATCCATGTCTGATAAAAACGCTGTAAACGTTTTTTTGTTTTACGTCGCTTATAGTAACTTCTTTAGAAAATGAGTTATAAATTTGGATGAAAAATAATGTTATATAATTATCATCTTATATTTCGAAACGTATTTCTACCCGTGTGGTCCCGGTTACGAATAGGACCACCCCATCTCTTCCCGTGGGTGCCGTAGAAGGCGGCTAAGGGAATATCCAGGGAATGGGTCGCAGCGTTCCCCTCGGTCTTGGTGGCAATCAATCTTCACCTACTGCGATCACCAAGCCGCCTGCCAAGCGTGGTGATTATGGCAAACCCCCCCCCCTAATGACAAGCACAAATAAAAACGGCCCCCAGTCCCCGGCAGCTCTGCTATCCCGTGGCTACGGTAGCGGCCACGGTAACGGCAGGGCAAGGGGTGCGAAGAATCCCCGGCAGACGCCCGGCTACCAACCCCAACGACGACCCCTGGCCCTGGCAACACATAACGTGCGCACACTGAAGGCTGACGAAAGGATGGTCGAGCTAGAGGCGGAGATGGGTAAGTTACGCTGGGATGTAATGGGATTGTCAGAAGTCCGAAGACAGGGACAGGACACGATAATCCTAAATTCCGGTAACTTATTCTTCTACCGGGAGGGAGACCAACTCTCCCAAGGGGGTGTCGGGTTTCTCGTCCGCAAGTCTCTCGTCAACAACGTGGTCAAAGTCGACAGTGTGTCGGCCAGGGTAGCGTACCTGGTACTCCGAATAACCAAACGGTATTCGTTGAAGGTTATACAGGTATACGCGCCGACATCGGCACACTCAGACGATGAAGTAGAAGCTATGTATGAGGACATATCCGAAGCCATGCATACTTCCGAAACATACTTCACCGTTGTGATGGGAGACTTCAATGCGAAGTTGGGCACAAGGAATAGCGATGAGCTGAGAGTGGGGCCATTTGGATACGGGCAGCGGAACCCTCGAGGACAGAGGCTGGCTGACTTCATGGAGAAGGAGGGACTCTTTATGATGAACTCCTTCTACGAGAAGCGGCCATCCAGGAAGTGGACGTGGATAAGTCCCGACGGTTCCACTAAAAATGAGATAGACTTCATCATGACGACCAAGAAGCACATATTCGATGATGTCTCTGTGATCAGCAAGGTGAAAACCGGTAGCGATCACCGTATTGTTAGAGGCACATTGAATATCAATGTTAAGCTCGAAAGGTCACGTCTGGTGAAGTCTACGCTCCGTCCAAATCCTGTCCAAATCCAAAACCCCGAAGGCTTTCAGCTGGAACTCCAAAATCGCTTCCAGTGCCTAGCCGACTGTAACACAGTGGACGAGCTAAACGACGGGTTGGTGGAAACTGTCCAAGCTGTTGGATCGAAATTCTTTAAGACCCAACGCCGAAAGAAGGCTCAAAAGCTCTCAGAAAAAACTCTTGAGCTAATGGCCGACCGGAGCGAAATGAAGCTGCAGTCTTCAGTTGATATGTCAGCCTACGGTGAACTCAATAGACGAATCTGGAGTTCCTTGCGACACGACTTGCGTGCTCTTAGTACTTCACGTATTGAGGCCGCAATTGAGCGGAACCAAGGCTCTAAAGTGTTCGCAAAGGATTCGTCTATTGGGCAACACCAAATGACAAAACTGAAGACCGAAAATGGTAGCGTCATTTCATCCAAGCCTGAGATTCTGAGAGAGATCGAGAACTTCTATGGACAGTTATACACCTCGACACGTAAGCCCGCTACTAACACAGCTCAGGACATCAGAGCCAAGTTAGTCCGACACTATACCGAAGATATCCCGGACGTCAGCCTGTACGAGATTAGAATGGCCCTCAAACAGCTTAAAAACAACAAGGCACCAGGTGAAGATGGAATTACGACCGAACTTCTGAGAGCGGGTGGTAGACCGGTACTTTTAGTCCTCCAGAAGTTATTTAATTCTGTCATCCTTGAAGGTATAACGCCAGAGGCATGGCACAAGAGCGTGGTGGTGCTCTTCTTCAAAAAAGGCGATAACACCTTATTGAAGAACTATAGGCCCATCTCGCTCTTGAGTCATGTGTATAAGCTGTTTTCGAGAGTCATTACGAATCGTCTCGCACGCAGGTTTGATGAATTCCAGCCTCCCGAACAAGCCGGTTTCCGAAAAGGCTTTAGCACCATAGACCACATCCATACGCTGCGCCAGATTATACAGAAGACCGAAGAGTATAATCGGCCGTTATGCCTAGCGTTTGTGGACTATGAGAAAGCCTTCGATTCAATCGAGACTTGGGCGGTGCTGCAGTCCTTGCAGCGATGCCAAATTGACTATAGGTATATCGAAGTTTTGAAGTGTTTGTACAGTAAGGCCACTATGTCAGTCCGACTACAGGACCAGAGTACGGAACAAATTCCATTGCAAAGAGGCGTGAGACAGGGAGACGTTATTTCTCCGAAACTGTTCACAAACGCATTGGAGGATGTTTTCAAGCTCTTGGAGTGGAAAAGATCTGGCATCAACATAAATGGCGAGTACATCACTAACCTTCGTTTTGCCGATGATATAGTCATAATGGCGGAATCGCTCGAGGACCTTAGCACCATGCTCAACGACCTCAGTAGAGTCTCCCAGCAGGTTGGTCTTAAGATGAATATGGACAAGACAAAGATCATGTCTAATGCTCATGTTCCACCTATACCGGTAATTGTTGGGAACGATACTCTCGAAGTTGTCGACAAGTATGTCTACCTAGGACAGATTGTCCAATTAGGTAGGTCCAACTTCGACAAAGAGGTGGCGCGAAGAATCCAACTCGGCTGGGCAGCGTTCGGGAAGCTTCGTCCTATCTTTTCGTCCAAAATACCGCAGAGCCTGAAAACGAAAGTTTTCAATCAGTGTGTGTTGCCAGTGATGACTTATGGAACTGAGACATGGTCTCTTACTGTTGGCCTCATTAGTAAGCTCAAAGTCGCGCAGCGAGCTATGGAGCGAGCTATGCTCGGTGTTTCCCTGCGAGATAAGCTCCGGAACGAGGAGATCCGCAGGAGAACTAAAGTGACCGATATAGCTCTTAGAGTTAGTAAGTTGAAGTGGCAATGGGCAGGCCACATCGCTCGTAGAACTGACAACCGATGGGGAAGAAAGGTTCTCGAGTGGCGA
Source organism: Ennomos quercinarius (assembly GCA_910589525.2). NCBI lineage: Eukaryota > Metazoa > Arthropoda > Insecta > Lepidoptera > Geometridae > Ennomos > Ennomos quercinarius. The sequence goes on from OU342493.1 coordinate 8,383,227, forward strand.
CCACGAACCGGAAGACGCAGCGTAGGCCGGCCCCCCACTCGGTGGACCGACGACCTGGTGAAAGCCGCGGGGAGCCGATGGATGCAGGAGGCGAGCAGCCGCTCAAGGTGGCGTGCTCTGGGGGAGGCCTATGTTCAGCAGTGGACGTCTTCAGGCTGTTGATGATGATGATGATGATGATTTCGAAACGAAATTTTGTAATAAAGTAGTAGTTACCCAAAAATAGCTAGTTAAATATGGATAATGCTGTTCTTGCGTTTTTCGTTGTGGATATTACTAGCACCATTCTTAACTAGTTTTTCTACGAAACTGTCATGAATTGTTAAGAAAATGGCAGTCGGATACGGTCACCTGATTGGTCAAAACGGGATGATGCTGTTTTTGTCACCAACGTAAGTTTAAAAAACTATTTTTTATAGGATTATGCTGGTTTTACTACGATTAGCTTTGCAGTTAAGGAAAGCCGACACATATCTACCAAACTGCACTAAAAGTTGCCAAAGTGAAAAAAGTGGATGTTGCTGCCTTTGCTTTTATATAACTGTTGATGGGAAGAGCTCACCATAGCCTATGATTATCTGTAACACTATAGAGGTGCCACTAAATGCGTTGCCTACCCCGTGTTACCCAAAGTTTTTTTTGAATAATAATGGCTTCTATGTAAATAATATACATTCTACATTAAAAAAATGCTATCTACTTATATTCAATAATTTTAAAGCTGTCCATTAACCAAAAAAGACGGAGAAGAAGAGTACCTATAAAACAAATTCAATGTAAAATATTTAAACGTAACAAAAATTGTTTGGAGAGTTTAGAGAACAAGGGTTGTCTTTTGTTGTTAAGCTGTATTGGTAGATATTGCTCTTTTTGCGATTGTACCCCATTGGTATCTATATATCTACCTATATCACAGCAGTTCTTCATTTTTGCTATTGCTCATTGCTTCTATAACACGGATCACAACCAACCAACCACTCAACCAAAACGCGTTCTAGCGTGAAAACCAATTCAACGAATTCATTGATCGAGCAGCTATACAGGGTAAGTTTCGGCGAGTCGATTTCTGACAATGTTTACGCAAATATCCACACTCGTGGTAGGCGCAGTGAATACGGAACGGAGCCAAACGGAAGCCGTATTACGAATTTAATCTCGCAGAAATGTGGTATCCTGGAAATTGCAGCAACAAAGCCTCTGTTTACGACAAACGTCTAGAGGCGATATTACCTACGGGAAAAGTTTAGAACAACTGGATAATAATATTTTCTACATGTAATCCGACGAGCTTTGAATGAACAATCCCGTGCTCTACGACATCTTCGTGGATAAATGTAACAAGATTTTCTTATTATGTACGTCATTTGTAAAGGTTAATGTCATTGTGCAGAGTTAGCGTATTTTTCTAAATTAAGTTTCGTGTTCATTTTGAAAATGAAGAGAAAAAATGCCTAATCGTAATCCGCGGGCCTCAAAGCGAAAGCAGCGAGCTGTAAAAGGGTAGCCAGAGGCGTGTGGGGGTCATTATTTAATCATAAATCAACTTTTTGGTCGAAAATTACACACACACTGTGTCATAAGAACACAACTCTGGATCAAGTCACAGCCCAGCAACGCAATAGTCTAGTTATGCTGCCTATAAATTATAATAAACACATAGTAGCGCTAATATCTAACAGTAATATTATGAGTATTGGAATGGAAATTGCAGAGCAATAGCACGTTGCAGCATGAGAAGTTTTCCAATCTAACTTCATGGTACATCAGGAATTGCTCGCTTCTTACGTGCGGTTCTAACAATCTAACTGTAATTTGTGTTTATATACTTACAGTTCGGTTTCAGTTCAGCAGCAACCAAAAATAACCAGTGCAATCGGTCAGTAATGATGCCATTCAGAAAAAAGCCTTAATGGATAAACTTTCTATAGAAACACTTTAGCTTGAGTCAACATCAAGGGTTGGGCAACATTTTTGTTTTTCAAGAACCAAACACGACTGCGACACCATAGAAGGTGACCGACTATTACTAACGTGGAGATTAAAGGATGGCGTTATTCAGTATGTCAAGTGTGGCAAGCGAAATGTTCTGTATAAATAATCTGGAATAAAGCCTTCACACAAAATGGACGACACAAGCGGGAGGAAGGAGAGATTTATCCTCTTGAATCTAATCTTGCGGATGGCGAAAAGAGCAGTTCTACCAAAAAAAATTTTCTCAATTCTCGCGTCGGGTCGAGTCGCGACTGTATACTTACTTTAAGACAATTCCCCAGTCTGCTCAGAACTCATTTGGAGGAGATGAAGAGATCTGAGGGGTGCTTATAAGATCATGGCTTTACCTATTAAATAAGGTTCCCTATATGAAATACTAGCTGCGCCCCGCGGTTTCACCCGCGGTTAAAAAGTATCCTATGTGTTAATCCAGTATATGAGCTATCTCTATTCTAAATTTCATCTAAATCTGTCCAGCCGTTTGAGCGTGAAGGAGTAACAAACATACACACATATACACAAACTATCGCCTTTATAATATTATATAGTGTGAGTGTGATGCATAATTAGGTACCTACTTAACGTACATTTGGATACTTTGGGATACAAAACCACAAAAATGTGAACTGGGAATTCCCAAAATATATGACGTTACCTACCAAAGCATGATTACAATATTTATTTAAAAATGAACAATACAGTCATGTAGATTGACATACAAAGTTATTTGATTAACTCCTGCGAACCCATACAAAACAACGCTGTAATTTCTCCAACTTTTGTTCAGTGAAATAGAATAGATGTGACTTGGCTTCTGCTTCTAAATGATCAGCTAATGAAAGAACTTTCTGTATGAATATTCCAGTTTCGTTTACCTTTTGGAACTCTCAAATAAAATATAATCGCACTCGTTTGCTCCGAGTTCACTCGGTTTCGTCGCTCCGTTTTTACATACCTATCCATTTCTATTCTATTTCTACGAAGTTAATTAAAAGTTGAAAGCAAATTGAGGTCTATGAACGGCGAACTCTTATTTTGGAACAACCTAGCGGGTACCTAAGTAGGGTATGTAATTTATTCAAGTACCATTTGCTAACCAATTGCTCGTTAGGCGGCCGAAGCGTTGATTGATTTCACAATAATATGTAGCGTTCCTGGCTCCCTTTATTTTTTTTATTTGTTACTAATATTATCCTTTTGAAAATAGGGATTAAACTGACTCAATCGCCTTAATGTCATACTGAAAAATACTTGGATAACAACAAATGACATATTTTCCATCCTGAAAAATAAATGGTTTCTGTGGGATTGCATTATCACTCAACTTCATAACAATTATTATTCAAATAATTTGGATGGCATATTATATAGTAACACGATAGGCTCTAGCATGTACTAACAATCGAAATATTTTCCATCTCGGAAAACGGAATGGTCCCTTTGGGCTTTAATCATTATGATACGCAGTTAGTTGCCATCTTTTTTCAGGGTTGCTCTATTTGCTTGGCTGCAAGCTGTCCACAAGAGCGAAGGTGACTATAGTAGAAGTTGGCATTTTTTTAAGGGTGCTCTGCTCACTGGGCCGCAAGCGGCCCGCTAGAGCAAGTGTGTAGCGAAGGTGACCTGTTGTAGAAGTTGGCGTTAACTTTGTTGTGAAAGTGATCTGAATCGTTAATATACTTTAGTCTCCGTCATTCTGCTTATAGGCTCAATTATCTGTTTCCACTATAATACTCTTTTTTTTTCAAGAACTACGCGGGCGAAGCCGCGGTCATTAAGCTAGTCATGCATATAGTTCTTCCAGTTATTTTGATTTAATAACCAAACTACTGAACTAATTTTGATAAAATTTATATGGGGCCAATCCTACGAATAAATTCTTATAATTTATTCGTAGGATCAATCTGAAAGTTTACCCTCACAAATAAAAAGAGTGTTTTTTACTTATCCGTTTTATTTATAAATGACGTGATATAAAACTCTCGCATTCTGAGTGTCAAAAACCTTCTTTCTTATATAAATAAGTTTTGCTCATTACGAGGTCATGGTCCAAACTCTGTCCAATCAGTTGGACCACGGGCCTTCGATGTGTGGTGGTGCCACTTTTATTTTTAGTTTAGCGTATGGTAGTGAAGTAAGGTTGAGATATCATAGTAGGTACTGAATACATTTGCACATACAGTATATGGATGTGTATGTGAGGATGGCCTCTTGCTATAGAGAAGCTTTGAGCTTAGTTCCGTACTAAACAGTCACATTATGATGAAAATATTTATACCAGCCTTAAATAACAATAATTTATAAAATGTAGAGCAGACAACGATAGATCGATGGGGTAAAGCGTTCAATTATCTTCACAGCCGAACGAGCCAGTGGATAAAATTGATGAGTAGGAGTTGGTACAAGAATGTTAATTTCCACAATAAAAATTATTTTTTACATTGTTTTTGTTTAACGGTTCCCAGTTATAATTGGGATATTATAAATTATGAGCTGTAGAAATGTTTTATTGCCAAACGCCAATTAAAATTTTGCTTGTTCGAAATTATTTTTCCTTCAATTTCGCCATTTTATTATAAGGTTCCGAAAAATATTATGTGTCAAATGTTGTTGATGGATTGATTATATAAAATAGACATATTTTCCCTAAGATGTAAGTTAAGATAATTATGTCCATGCATAGTTTCTTACCACGGAGTTAAGAACAAATACGTCGTTTTCTCTTACTTATCTTCTATGTAGTTTATCTTATAAAGTTTGTTTCATGTTCTGATCAATAACCAAGTAGGTGCCCGCATCAACAGATCAGCTCCGAGCCAGATTTATTTAGTCACGTAATCCGCAGTCCGAACTCGCTCCTTCCCCGTAGTTTCTAATCTGCTATCAAACTAACTTTTTTATTACTTGGTAACTAGTAAACAACGCACTGGGAGAATTTGTTCCCCGTACACTGCCTGAATGTGTAAGAGGATTCGAGGGGATTGCCTTTTGTTTCGAGTAGAATAGCATATCTTTGTAAAGAGACAGACAGAGGTTTGGTTTAATGAGCTGTTTGTTGTCTGTTTAATGATGTTGCATTATAAATATACCATGTTTTTTTTTCAAAAATTCAATGTGGGTAAAGATATGTAAGAGAAAGATTTGATAATCTATTTTTTAATTTTTATAATGTCATCTCAATATCAAAACTATAATATAGTATTTTTGTGCACCAATGCAGTGATAAAAATGCAAACGCAGTGCAGTTATACAAAACGCTTTGTGAAAAACAAAACAAGATGTACTTAATATTTTCTACAACGTATCTTTTATGATATTAACTTTGATATTTCCATTATGATATTCATCATCGTGTCAGAAACCAGACAAATATCTCCGTTCAGACGTGATCGATCAGGTGGAAAAATATTTCTCCTTTATCACTTTTTTATTTGCGTCTCAGCATAAAGATAGACATTGAGTGAAAATGAAAAAGAAAAGAATTTTTGGATATAATTTTAGGGAACTAAATTCTAGCTGATAAAATGTGGGAAACGTGATTTACGAAATTGTAACAGTTTTCTTCATTTGATCCAATAAGTAAATAAATAAAGTAGGCAGGGAATAGCCCAGATTTTTCTCGGAGATTGAATGTCGTGGTGGAAGAAATGGCTACGATTGAAAATAATAACGCTTTCCATTTTAATCATCATTCTCCCGAGGGGTGCGATGAAAAATTGTGAAATCGAATCACGATTGCGGACGTGAGAAAGTAATCGAAATTTATTATTCTTTTCTTCGACTCCAACGACATTACAAGGAATGCTATTTCGATAAAATATTCGTTTGTTAAACGTTTTAGTGTAGGTGAGTAAGGTTTGAATTTTATAATTTATTGGGTTTTATTCTAAAATAATTATTGTTTTTACATACATTGTTGTTAAATCTAAAACAATAAATTATCACTTATCTATTGGCACTTATTTGGCTCAACGAATCAGCATTGCAATTTAACGAGGCAATGCTGCCAGCATGTTGCGTACGCTACCTACCGGTAGTGGGCTGGAGCATTTGGTCTGGACTGTACTATAGGCCATCGCGGCTACTAAAATGAACCGTCCAAATGTTCTTTGTAGTAGATAGTTTACTAGTATTTAGTAGCCATTGCCCATTAAAAAATCTATTATCATAATGAATGAACTAAGTTTTTGACCCTGTCACATCCATACATTTATGTCAGTATCTAAATCTCATTTATAAACTAGCTGACTAGGTGCGCACGGGTTAATAGTTTTACACCCTAACCCTGTCCAAGAGAAAAGAGAAGGGAGAGAGAAAAATTTGAAAAAAGAGTGAGGGGAGCGCACCTATATTTGTAAATAATAGAAGTATTTTAAAATCAACAGAAATGGCTGTAAAAGATTGTCTGTCTAGAAACGATGCAGTTGATACAATTATTATTATGTAGCGTTTCTGTGAACTCAACCGGTATGTTTACTAAAACCATGTTCCGCGATCATTTCATCCGATGGGTACAAAAAAAAAAACAATGCACCGACTGTCGATAGATAATGCCATAGTTCGATCGTAGACTATTGTAAACGGGAACAATAGACAGACACAACATCAGATGCGCTTAGGTACTCACGTTATGGTAAACCACCACCAAACTGTCCAAATGAAATATTAGGCCCCCCATACACGTTCAATTTTATTGATCAATAAAATTGACGCGACCACTTCCGTCAATGTTTTCTCCATACTGTTAACCAAAAAACATTGACCCTACGCAATCACAAAGATTGATCAATAAAATCGAACGTCTATGGGGGCCTTACCTACCATATTTAAGATATTTCAGGGGTGCAATAGGTGAAACATTTCAGGGACAAGTTGAATAATGTAAATAACTAAGTTTTATGGTGCTACAAGTAACTTCAAGACTTGAGTTACGGAATCCTCTGCGCTCTTATCATTGCTCGTTCTATAGGTGGACCGACGATCTGATCAAACCCACGGAGAGCCGTTGGATGCAAAACTCAAGCAGCCATTAAAACTGGCGCTCTTTGGGGGAGGCCTATGTTCAGCAGTGGATGCTTTGGATGTCTTCAGGCTGATGTTGATGCTTCAGTTTTTACTTGGGTTTTTTTCGTCTCTTTCGGGGTTTTTTTTATGATGCAGCGAGAGCCAAACTCTAAAGTTTTCAATGTACTTAATGATTCACCTTTGTTTTAATTATCTGTCACTAAACTCAATTTAAGCATCAACCTCAACCATTTTGAGTATTTTTGAAACACTCACACACCCAAATATACAAACAAATATACAACCTTAGAATAAGTACCTATTCTAATACTTTTTAAGGTAGGTAGGTAGCATAGAGGAAATAACCGCTTAGTAAGTAGTATGTTTATGTCACTGACCTAGAATATTTTCGTATAGAAAAAGGATTAATGATATTGTAACTGTGCGTACCTACGACAGATAACCCCCAATAGATACCGCATGAAAGACGACGACCGCGCACCACGCATTGGCGTAAATGGTTCTATAAAAATCACCGCTTCGCAGCACGGCCTTAGTTTCGACCAATTATTAGAGTTCATTATTAGGGCGTCACTCGAAACAGCCAATAATAGCGCATTGGCTCCAGTCCCCGCAACCCGCGCCTTCCGACAGTTTTGGTGAGCTAGGATCCGAACAAAAATCCCGTAATGCGGTATCTATTGGGGGTTATCTGTGGTACCTACCCATATATGAATAGTTTAGTCATATTATACTGTCTACATATAAGCTGTATACATATTAGAAGCGTTATGAGAAAAATTACGACGGTGGTGGAAATTTTCAGCATTATCAAACCGTGGTCGGTATTGGTCTGTTGGGTGTACTTACTTTCATTTTAACTTCCAGCAACGATGTGAAAATATTTCTCTGAACGTTTATTGCCAACGAAAGAGCTGCCGCAACTGGAACTTTAAACTGGATAGCGTCTAGATATCACTTGAAACTTTCAAGTTTAAACATACCAATACTGACTGCAATGATTTCAAAACGTCTGGTCTTTACAAGATAGACCACGCAAATTGCAACTGCATGCTTATGATTTTTTTGTAAGAAAGACTAGTCGTACGCCTACTGTTATGCGTCAAGACAGCAGAAATATTTAATAAAACAATAATAATTGTTAGTAGCATTAGCTGTAGCTAATTTTTATTATGTATTTTGTAGTCTAACAACTGTACGTCCAGCAACTTTATTCAGTGCATTGTGAAGGTTTCATTAAGGCTGGGTTCTCTGTAGCAATGCGTTGGTATTATTTGAATAACTCCTGAAAACTTTTCAGCGGAAAGCTTTATTAACGAAAAAGTAAAACAGCTATGCTTTTATACCCACACAAAAGAAATACCCAGTTTTAAATGAAAAACTGCTTTTGTGTAGGTCTATTCTAGATTCATGGTTTATGTTCTCTATTTTGGTAAATCGGATATGAAAATAAATGTAAAAGTTACATATATATACATATATTTACATACACTTCCTTAGTTGCAGAGGCTGATTATTGAAAATAATAAACAAAACATACTTACTATTGGTAATATAAAATTTACAATCAATCATTATAGTAAGAGCCGGCCCCCCACATCCCACTCGGTGACCGACGATGTCAGCAGGCGAGCATCAGCTCAAAGTGGCGCTCTCTGGGGGAGGCCTATGTTCAGCAGCAGACGTCTTCAGGGTGTTGATGATGATGGTGATAATATAGTTTTTTTTTTATGCGATTCAATGACGTGACGAGCTAGTCGTTCACCTGATGATAAGCAACACGGCCGCCCATAACAGTTGCAGTGACACTCGGAACTTTAAAACAATAAAGTTTCGCGTGACACTGCACTGCGCACGTCATCCTGAGACATCACACAGTCTAATAATCAGATTACTAGACTGAGTGATCAGATCATAAAGTCTCATTTGCCCAGTAATTTCACTAGCTACAATGCCCTGGGTTGAACGACATTGGTCAAGTCTGATATTTGTCAAATCGGCAATTCGTCAAATTCGATATTGGTCAAATCGGTATTTCGTCAAATCGTCTTTTTGTCTAATTATTAAATTTGCCAAATACGCTATTGGTCAAATCCATGTACAGTCAATGACAATAGCGTTTTGATTCTATCCACAATCCGTCTATTCTCAGTACCTAGTTAAAATAACTTGGTAGTTCTGGTCTCCTGGTACTTCACCATGCTTTAGAAGGGTAAATAATAAATAATACCTTTTTCTAATAAATTTACGACAGAAGGAATTCCATTTTCGTGAGAAAAATAACAGCCCAATATTTATTCCATCGAAAGCGGAATCTAACCTAAGTGAACCAAATGTGTCATTTTTACAGTTGATTGTACTTAAATTACTTGACCAGTAGCGTATATGGCAAATTTCATAATTTGACAAAAAGACGATTTGACTAACTACCGATTTGACCAATTTCAAATTTGACGAATTGCCGATTTGACGAATATCAGACTTGACCAATGTCGTTCAACCCCCTACCTAGACGAACTTTGCAGATAAGTTCTACCACCTAGTGAATATAGTAAGAGATAATTAGCTGGTTGTTTAAGAATTTGTATTTGTATGCCTGATGTTAAGCTTTACTGCGTATATACGTCACTCTGAGATTTAATATATCCCTTCTAAACGGTACACCGAACACAATAGTGCTTGTGCAATATTGTTTGCTGGCAGAATATCTAGCAACTCAGTTGTACCCACCTATACGAGCTCATTTAGTTAGCTCACCTATTAGTCTTGACAGCCGGAAGACGTCCACTGCTGAACACAGGCCTTCCCCATTGAACCGGCACTTTTGATGATGATGCTTATCATAGAAAGGGTTTGCCATAATCACCACGCTTGCTTGGAAGGTGGCTTGGTGATCGCAGAAGATTTCACTGTAGTACCTGAAGAGAATGCTGCTGCCCGTTCTCTGGATATTCTTTTAGCTGACTCTATTCAAGGGTGGTTCTATTCTCACACCGCCGAGACCACACGGCCAATATGGAATTTATAATCATTAAAATTACTGATTTTGTGAAACCGTAAAAGTAAAAGGTTATATTTTCATTGAACAGAAAAGCTCCGACGTGTTAATTTGCCGTATATAAGTTTTCAGTCTCATAATTTCAAATAAATTGCCATCGAAAACTTTTTATAGCCTCGAAAAGCTTTTAACATGGTGTATCGGACTCATAAAATATTGTCATTACGAAGTACTTGTGCTTTGAGCTTCGTCTTTATAATCTAGAATGTATGATAAATAGCGTTGACCACCTCAGAATTTTAATAATAATTGACGAAAGGACGAAAGGTATTCACCTAATTATGATTCAATGAAATAACTGTTGCGTACATGGTCTTCTATAAATTTACTGAAAACTATGCAAGAACTCAGGGATGATGATACAGTTTGTCTCTCTATACCTTAAACAATTTAGCCACTGTTTCGAAAACAAATACTTTTTTAATAACGTAAAAACTTTTGATGAACTCGTATTAGGTATCACAAAATATCCGACACGTAGGCATATTGAACTGAGTAGCTCACGCAGATCTTTATATATCACTTTTATTTTGTATAAAACCTCTGCAAAATCAGCAACGTTGGAACTCTATAGACACGTACTTATTTCCACTAAGTACTGCGCTACTTTATTGTTGGGTACTCAGTTATTAAACCGCTTCACTGGCTCCCGAGTACAGGGCGCGGTACACTAGGTAAAGCACTAGATTTGCGACAGAAATAAAAAGCAGTGATTCATTCAAAGCGACGGTAATTGCTGGATTTTTTGCAAAGAAAAAATAATGCCGTTGTACGATGAAATTAAGTCTCAGGTAGAGAAGAAAATTTGAAAATCTTCTACGACGTTGTAATTAAAATATCTTGAAGCGTTGAAAAGTATGCTCTGAGAATTTCTCTTGTAATTTTATGTTAGCTCATATTGAAAAAATTGCGTTACCTGGTAGGTCTCATGTTATATCACAGACATATAATACACTGGGTGCAATTGAATTCATTAGCATCCTTTAAAACTAGGTACCTACTCCTGGCACCTGTCACGGTTGGACCAACATTTATGAAATGTACAACGCATCGATTTGCTATTAATAATAACTCCAAAGAATGAGATAACTTGATTAATCAACTGCTAATTCATACGTACAAGGTAAAAAAAACTTTTAAATGTATCAAAAGCATTCATGCCAAATACGTTAGGCAATGTTGATAATATTCAACAAAAAATATTTCATTTGGCCCCTTTACTCCTTAACAATCACAAATAAATGATGTAGGTACTACCATGTACTTAATTTATGCTAATAAATTCAACTGCATACTGTACATGATAATATCATTAATCGGAGAAAACCGAAACAAGGCGGGTATTTGAATTCAATGAACTATCTAAAACCACTTGTCGAAATAATTACAGATTCTCAATATTACTGAAAATTAAAGAAAAATTTGTTTCATTTGTAAGTAGTTCTCAGCACTGTGTATTATAAAAATTTGAACATTTTGATGTCCCCTTCTGATTACTTAACGAAACATAAATAAATTATACGTAAGTACTAAGAAATAAGTAACTACTAAAGTTTTACGAGTAAGTACGAATTTCTAAAAGAAACTTCAACAATTCCTGAAATAACAGCAGATTTTAAGTCTTCTAATAGATTTAAGCCTCTCCCGAGTTGAACGAAGTACTGAAACAGATTCGCAGCAAGTTCGCTTTAATTCCCGCCGCGTGCGAAGTTACCTACACAGACTACGTCCTAATTTATTGGCAAAGCGGAACAGGCAAGACTTCGATCGGCACAATAAATTTCAAATTTCATTATTTGAAGAGGAAGTCGCGAGTTGCCAATTGCGATTCGGTTTTCCGATCACGTCTTCATACTATTGGTGAGGATATTCGAGCCACCTGTGCCCGTACTCTATGAGGCTTTAAGCGCGCCTTTCGATAAACCAACTGCGAAATATTCGCGGCGCACCCTGGTGCCACATTTCCTTATGAATGATACATGTTGCGCCAGTCGCATTGCGTTCCATCAGATATCGATAGCGCACTATCGAGTCACTTGCCCTGCCCGATGCATAATTCTAAACTTTTAAAGTATGACTTTATGCCTGCATAGTTTTAATATTCTCGACCTGATTTCTCAAAGTTATCGCAGCTCAATAACTAAATTGTGTGGAGGGAATATTGGATGGCGCGTTGTGCAAATTGACAACTATTCCAGTAAGTCCACACTTTCAAAGGCGCCTGCGGTTCAATTAGTGATCTGGAACAATCGACGACGATGTTAATATTACAACGTTGGTGTAGGAAGTTCCGAAAAACAATATGCCAGGTTGGAGCTATAACGAGAATGATAAAGTTGCGGACGGCGAGTATCTGGGTCTGTTGGTGTTGCTTTGAGCCTAATAACTTTCTTTGAAGCTTGACAATTTCAGACTTCTTAGTATTATACAGGGCGTGACAAAATAATGGGACCTTAATTTACCTTTTTGCAGTTACAAGGTTTTGTTCTTGGGAAACATTAGATATATTCTAGCGAAAAAAAACACTTCCAAGAGCATTTTAGAAGTTTTGAAAAAATATACATAGAGAGCATAAAAATGTTTTTTGTTTACGATAGACAGGCTTACATTTGACCACATCTCACCTGATGGGAAATGCCGTTTCGGTGGTGGTGGTGGGAAATGACTGAATGATGATGAATGACTGAATGGGTGGAGCATGCTTGTCTGTAAAATTTATTAATTACTTAAAACATGTTTGTCTCAATCGGCTCTATTTCCTACCATGAAAACATTTTTAAAGCCAAATGAAATTGTAATTGCAAAAACTCAAAAAAGCTTTCCATTCCATATAATATGCATTACAAGCAAATTATGTCATATTTCGAGTGACAATGTTTTTGTCACCAATTGTAAAATTCCAAAACTGCAGTTCATTTTTTCTTCTAAATAGATCTATTAAGGTGGAACGTTACACTAGCGCGGGAAATTCAAATTTCCTTGCGTTCTTTTGCCAATAATAGAAACTTAATCCTTACTTTCTTTATCTTACTTACTTCTTAATTACTCAACGTGATTAAATAAAAACTAATTTGCGGAAATAAATAGAATGTATCAAAAAATTGCGTTAAAAGTATCTCTTAGATATCATTGGTTTAGCGATAAATGGCAATGAACAATTTTCTTCTTAGTTTTTCAGTCTATTGCCATTTGTCACTAAACCAATGATATCTAGGTGATACTTTTAATTGTAATTTATTGACACATTATATTTATTTGAGTGAAATTAGTTTTCATGCAATCACGTTGAGTAATTAAGCTATTATTGGCAAAAGAATGCAAGAAAATTTAAATTTCCCGCGCTAGTGTAACGTTCCCCCATAATAGTGTTTTCTAAGAATACAATTTTCTAACTGCAGAGGAAAAGGTACCTACCCTTAAGGTCCCATTACTTTGACACAACCTGTATACTGTACCTACCTGTATACAGTGTATAGCAAGGTTTATATTTCGGTTCGGTTGAAACGACTGTGAATACATTTTCGTCAATCAACCGCAACATACAACGATGTCTCCAAAATCATTGTGAATTGTTTATTGAAAAATGTAAAGCTTTATAAGCTGAATAAAAAAATGTTTCTAACGAATGTACAAAGGCTACTTACTGGCTCCAGTAGTTAATGAGTCTTTGTGCTTTCATTAGGAATATTTTTCTTGCACATTCTCAGCAACGTATACATATTATATTTCTGAGATGTAAATAAAAACGTCGAAAGTTACACGTGCAGTACTTAATTAAACTAAAACAACAATTAAATATAATTCCCACCACCTCACTTACGTTAGTATTAGTACTATGTTATTCTGTGACTACGCACACTGACAGCTTCCGTAGTGTGGTGGTTGAGCAGGTAGGCTCATAACCCGGAGGCAGCGGGCTCGATTCCCACGGCAGGATATGTATTTGTGCACAGGGAAAAAAAGCGCAAATACACACATCAAAAAAGTCTAAGCAACATGAATGATATTACAAATTTACCATTTATATTAATCAATTTCTAAGTATTTACTCACTCAAAGTGCGTAGGTAAGTAAACTTTTTAGTTATTGATGACATACTGGCTGGTTGTAAAAAAAAATCGATTATGTTTTGTTTTTTCATAAAATTCAAATGACTGCGAATTTGTTTGAATTTAAGTGCGTTTTAATTGACACGTTTATTCTTGATTTTATAATTTTACCAACCATTTAAATAAAGTTAGCGACAAAATTGAATCGTTAGATATTCTTCACATCATGGAGCGACGTCATTTAACGGCAGATGAAATGCAAAGAGCTGTAGGGATGTTGCAAGCGGGAAGTAATCAATCTCAGGTATCTCGACATTTTGGCATTCATAGAAGTGTTATTTGTCGTCTTTGGCAGCGCTACAATGATACAGGGGAACCCGCTGAACAGCACCCAGGCCGTAGAAGGAATACAACCACTCGGCAAGACCGGTACATACAACTGACTGCAAGACGCCAGCCGATGTTAACCGCTCGAGAGCTAAGTTTGAGGCTACAAAATTCAAGTGGTGTTGTTGTAAGTCCCCAAACTGTGCAAAATTGACTGCATGAGTACGGCCTACGAGCTCGATGCCCAATCAGGTGCCCACCGAGACGTCACTGGAATCGCGCTCGTCGAAATGAATGGTGTAGAGAACGCATAACATGGACCCAGGAACAATGGGATAAAACTATGTTTTCCGATGAGTCGCGATTCTTTTTTTTTACAATCAGCCAGTATGTCATCAATAACAAAAAAGTTTACTTACCTACGCACTTTGAGTGAGTAAATACTTCGAAATTGATTAATATAAATGGTAAATTTGTAATATCATGCATGTTGCTTAGACTTTTTTGATGTGTGTACTTGTTCTGTGTCTGGGTGTTGTGGGACCATGTTCCTTGTAGTTCCTGGGTCCCTAGATACAGGGAATCCTAGTTAGGGTCCAGGATCTATGTATGTGATCGTTGGGCGTTATTATTATTATTACTCCGCTTAGGTATGTACTAATCATGTATAAAAAAAACCAGCCAAATGCAAGTTGGACTCGCGCACCGAGGGTTGTGTGCGCACTTGGCAAGTTTTTATTATTTGTTGTTATTACTACACAAGTAGGTATGCACTATAATCATACTGTGGCGTGCCAATGAAAAAGTTTTCATGCAGCTTCATAGCCTTTGCTCCTGGTTGCTATGGACAACGGATCTTGTTGATACTACGGATCTCAATCTACGTCTTAGAGAAAAGTTGTCTTGCGTTTTATTTTGTAAATATTTTTTGAGTCAATTATATATCGCGTTGTGAGCTAAAACATTATCTTTATTTACTGCCAACCCATGGACCTCCTTCTATTAATAATTAAATGTACCCACTACACTTCAATACCAAAGAGACTAGGAGCTGAATTGTATTACCGTTTATAAGAAAAAAAAAAAACAAAAACAAAATACTAATATAAATAACAAGTTTACACGTTTCTTGTATATAGGGATCACCTTTTTAATTTTCTTTTTGTGTCATTTGTTACATATTCTGCCGTAATAACGAATAGTCTGTGAAAATTTTAATCGGCTACATATTACGATTCAAGAGTTACATCCATTTATAGGTCGGACAGACAGACACCGGAGGCATAGATAGGGTCCCTTTTTTACCCTATAGGGTCATCATCATCATCATCATCATCAACAGCCTGAAGACGTCCACTGCTGAACATAGGCCTCCCCCCGAGCGCGCCACCTTGAGCGGCTGCTCGTTTCCTGCAACATTCGGCTCCCCGCAGCTTTCACCAGATCGTCGGTCCACCGAGTGGGGGACCGGCCTACGCTGCGTCTTCCGGTTCGTGGTCGCCACTCGAGAACCTTTCTTCCCCATCAGTTGTCAGTTCTACGAGCGATGTGGCCTGCCAATTGCCATTTCAACTTGCTAATTCTAAGAGGTCACTTTAGTTCTCCTGCGGATCTCCTATAGGGTACGGAATCCTAAAAATGAAAACTTCGCGATACATTGCTATTATTATACGCTATAAATAAGTACAGTGAATACCGCTCTGGGTTTCAACGCATCTCCATCCATTCCTGTTGAAAATGAAGTGCGAATCGCATCCGAGTACAATAGCGGCTAATTCTGGGTGTAGTTACGTAAAAAGTTGGCGACGGCGGGCGCGTGGTCGTGACCGTATCTCAAATTAAATCTCGCCAACAAATCTTCGCGGGGGATGAACCGTGGCGCCGCTACCACTGGCTTTTTCTTACAGTATTTTTCTAACATTATGTCGAAACGTTAGGAAAAACAGGTAAGCCTGCGGCGGATTTATCTTAGAGCTTCGTTGAAGGTTGATTTTTCTAGAGATTAGACAGTTTGACAGCACTGCTTCAACTTTCGAGTAAGGTAACGGTAACGAAAGCTTTGGAAAAATATTCATCTACTCTCAAATAACTAATATTATATCAAAGTCAGACGTTTCTAAAACTTCGACGTCTAAAATATTCATAAATTCTATATAATAAACTATACTTCCTAAAATTTTAGCAATCAGCGGGATTTGAATCTGCATTTCCATAATTACCGGGTTTTTTTTTCTACTGAGGGTGGGGAGTAATCCTCATGGATCCCGCAGGGCATGGGCCCGCGGGTATGTCCGACTCCGCCAATTCCGCCATGGCGACCTACGGACTAAACCTCCTTCCCTATTATTAATCACTGCAGACAAAGTCCGCACCATTTTTTAATCATTATCTTTTATTTTTATCATTTTTTTTCTTATATATTTATTTTCCAAATACGCTGCTTTTTTTTGTATTCTCCGCGCGAGAATTTACAAATTTATTTACTTAATATTATTCTTAATATTTTTTTTTATTTATTTTTTTACGTTGATAATTTACATCTAGAATATTTTTTTTATTGAACATGAGATATCTATTAATTTACACAATTTTAACACATTATTAACTAATTATCGGGTTAGATACTTTAACCAACTAAGCTAGGTTGTACATCCAGTGATCTCAAATATTTAACTCATTGAGCTATGTACCAACCTACATATCATCGTACATAAGTAATTTGAAATCCTATCAGACACTTATTACAATTTTTAGTACTTAAATATAAAAATATGTTTATTGACTGAGCGAACGAAGTGAGCGAAAGTCTGCTTCAACTCAGAATTTCTGCTTTCGTCTGTCCGGATGTACGTACTCCCATACAGGTCGCATTTTTTACCGAATCTTGACGAAACTTAGTATACAGATTCTACAGGTACAGGGATTTCTTTTGTCGTCGGCGATTTTTGATTGGAGGGGTATTTCCCACAAAAAGGGGGTATGTTTGCTGTGGTGCCGTTTACCGGCCGATTTTGATAATATTTGGTAGAAATAGTGAAGACTCAGTTCTAAACAAGTATTTTAAATATGAGGATAATTGGTCAAGAGATTGTCGAGATATAAAGGTCGTAAGGTCCGAGTTCGGCACGGGTACCTATAATACAAGATTTAGCGGCCAATTTTGGTTTGTACCTAAGTTATTCCAGATGATTTTAGAGATTCTAACTATTTATCTACAGTCAAAATTTATTTATGTCATTCAACATAATATTGCGGTCAATCCTGGCTTTACTGGAAGTCATTCGCAATAATTTACACCCGGAAAAAACAAAATAAAAAACGTGTCCAATTTGAAATAAGCCCGAAAACAAACACTGCAATGCAGCGTAAGCTTATTGTAACTCGAGTCGGTAGTAGGGGCGGCTCCGTCATCTCCTGGCTACGAGCAGCGACTGGCAATTTGTTCCCGTACAAGCCTTAAAAATCCGCATTTTATTATCCCACTGCCATTTCTACTCGAACTGCGCCTTACTAGCTCAGCCCATCATGTGAAACTTCCCTGTTTATTTAGCTCTTCGTAGCTTTCGACATGAAGATCTATAATGACGCCGACATAATTCTACTGTTGTTTTTGTGAATATAATTACCGTAACAATAGTACTTACTAACTAATATATAATGAACAAACTTATGGAATTGAGACATGGTTTCTTACTGTTAGCCTCATTAGTAAGCTCAAAGTCGCGCAGCGAGCTATGGAGCAAGCTATGCTCGGTGTTTCCCTGTGAGATAAGCTCCGGAACGAGGAGATCCCTACCGTAACCGATATAGCTCTTAGAATTAGCAAGTTGAAATGGCAATGGGCAGGCCACATCGCTCGTAGAACTGACAACCGATGGGGAAGAAAGGTTCTCGGGTGGTGACCACGAACTGGAAGACGCAGCGTAGGCTGGCCCCCCACTCGGTGGACCGACGATCTGGTGAAAGCCGCGGGGAGCCGATGGATGCAAGAGGCGAGCACCCGCTTTAGGTGGCGCGCTCTGAGGGAGGCCTATGTTCAGCAGTGGACGTCTTCAGGCTGTTGATGATGAATATATAGTGAACATCTAAGAAATCACTACCATTAGAAACGTGTCCAAAATGCTGGCAGCATTTACCACGTTGAAATGGCAGTGGTTAATATGTATGGTTTATCAAAAAATCTTCCTATTTGTGATATCACCTACCTGCGAATTCAGTCAGGGTCGGATAATTTTGCTTAGAGAGGAGTTTAAAAAGGCAATTCAGTTGAGAGACAGCGATATCTGACTCGAAATGGTAGAGACAGAGACAAAATAAGGGTGAGCGGCTATTTAATAAATTTTTCGGATTCAATGGGAATCTGTAAAAAAAAATGCTTGTAAAACCATGGTGAAATAATTTCAGAAATAAGAACATTCGTATTCAGTAGAGGAAGTTTAAAAATTGTGAGGATTGGAATTTTTCCCATCGGCAAAATTTAATCAATTCGTGTTTTCCGCTATGAACTAGGAGGAAAGGGTCAAAAGACATATTTCTGTAAATCTCGTACTCCATGTTTCATGTGTAAGCTTCGGCCGCTCATAATGCTGCCAACCTGCAACCTGCTGATTATTCTGGCGTACAGTATTATTTTTATTTTAAGAGTCCTAAAAACAGCTCTAGAAGCAGTTTTCTTTTAGGACAATATTAGTCTATATTTTAGGCATTGTCGGTTTAGTTCTCTCATCATCAAGAGATGGTATAGAGAACTTGATTAGGCCAACGTAAATAGTTAAAAAAATACAAAATCCTCTTTGGTCATACCAAACTACTGTTTCCAAAATTGTCGTTAATGCCATCTAGCAAGAGATAAATAATGCTAAAATGACATCAGGAAAACTGCTCAACCCACAGATTAGAGAAAGAAGTAATTAGATAAGATAAGATGAATTTATTGCCAAAATAAATGTTACAATTTTGTTATATATACATACAATGCAAGAATATACATTTCCTTCAGATTAAACTTAACTATGAGCCCCAAACTATGCACGAGGCCTGTATCTTGGAACTCTGATGTACCTAAACAGAATAAGTACACAATTATGGAGAAAAACAGTAAATAAGAAGACAATGTTGTGAGTGACTACAAAAAAAGGACCTATTATATAGGTACGCTTAAAACGTACTTATGTGACCTGCGTTCGGATAGCCTACTGGTGGCAAAATTAACAGTTAAAATCGACAATTATGGTCACATGCACCGTTCGTTTTGGGAATGTGTGAGCAAAAGTTGCATTTTTAACTGTTTTCGTTCACCGTTCGGATAGCTCAAAAACAGTTAAAAATGCCATCGTGAACTGCCAATTCTGACCCACCTGTGGAGGTGGGTTAAAAGTGATCTTTTTCTGACATTAGAGATTGACGTATGATTTTTGGCGCGGTTATGTGGCGCACAACAAAAACCAATAATAAAAATTATTTATTGTTAAAATTGTAGTTATCGTAATAATATAGCACGGAGAAGTGAGAAGGAAGACATAAGTTTACGTGTGTAATGTAAAATTCCGCCAATTTGCTTTTAACATTTGAGCTAACAAACGGCATTTGGTTATTTTGCGTTCGTTTTGGGTAGTGAGTAAAAGTGGTAAAAGTGACATTATTGGCGAAATTCTCAAACTGAACGGTTAACAACAACGCTAATTTTGCAAATGCCAAAAACGATACTGATCCCAATCCGAACGCCCCTTTAGAAACTAATTAATTTAAAAAAATATTACGTATGACTAAAACAACCTATGCGTAAGGCGTAAATATTAGAAACAAATAACGAGAACAACTATAAAAATAATGAGGTTGGTATAATAAATGAAAATACTTATGGTCAACAAAACAAAAAGAATACAATTTAAAAATTCAAAGTTAATAGCAACGCCATAATTAACGGTGTTATTAATTACACGTCATTTTCGGTTACTAACGCGCGGACTCTGACAAATGTTATTTGTAAGGGGCACAACACTGACAAATGTCATATGAAATGGATTACATTTCATCGTGTATATTTATTACGGCATTAATGCAAATGGATTAAAGATTCGTCACGTGGTTTTACGCGTTTTATGTATAGCTCATAATCCGGCACATAAAGTAAGAGCCCACTTTTATAGTATGGTCACTAACGGGGCTAGAACTATTTCTGTATGAAAAATCAATTTGTTTGGAAGCTTTGTGTGTGAAAGAAAGACAAACAAATACCTACTTACACAATTTTACATTAATTTTTTATCATCATTTGTTGGGGACAAGATATGATAAAACATGGATTAAGTTTACATAAACACCTATCGATATTCATAATGAGTTAATGAATGTAGTGTTTTTTTCATATAAATAGATAGTTATTAAGCAAATAAATATGCGTGGACATTTCACACAGCGCCATCTAGCCTCAACTAAGCATAGCTTGTATTATGGGAACCAGATTACTGATAGAAATACATAAATACGTTTTGTTTGTAAATTCATACATAGAATACAATATGACACCCAGACACAGAACAAAAACCTATGTTTATCACACAAATGTTTGTCCTGGGTAGAGAATCGCACCTGCAACCTATAAGGCAGAGTTACTACCAACTGAGCGTGTATCGGGCAGTCCCGTACCTATGTATATGACGCGAAACTTTTAACGCAGATCATCCTATCAAATGTTGAGCTGCCTGCGTTAATTATATAGGTACGTCTTCATTTGAAGGTCACTACTATTATTAATATAGCCATCTATTGAGTATCAGCTTACACTAGCTCACTGCTAAAAATAAGCCCCTCTTAAAGCACGTACGCCACTGAGCTCAGTCCTCGGCTACCTTTACGCATCAGCTTTGCCTTTTTGTACCGTAACAGTTCTATTCTACAGATTCCGCATCTATCCTTACAATTACATTTAATATTCCATCAAAAAGATATTTTATGATACTCAAAACAGCGCCCGATCCTTTTCCTGAAAATGATCCGTCCCAAAGAAACTTCGAGCGGAAATTGGAATGTGGTGGGCGATATAAACGTTCGTCAAAGAACATCCGCCGCAAATGGACCGCCGACATAATCTATTTAAAAATACCGCCGAGTGGGGGGTGCCTTTATTTCAAACGGTTTATGAGGTCAAAGTGAAGATGGCCAAGGGAAAATAGAATTATACTGTTAAACGCAGTTAGAGTATAAAGGTTTTGGACCTTCAGTTTATTGGAACAGTTCTAAACATTAGGTAGAGTTTCTCCGCTGGGATTTTTTGGTCTTATTTGTGGTGATAATTGTACTGAACTACGTCAATTGTGTGAGGTTTACAATTTACATATTGCCTTTCATGACTTTTGCATGCAGCAGGTACTGAGGGCATTTCAAGGTGAAACGTTTTACTCAGCGCGGCAAATTCAAATTTTCTTGCGTTTTTTGCCTATCATAGCTTAATTACTAAATGTGATTACTTGAAAACTGATGATTTAACGTAAATAAATAGAATGTATAAACATATTACGATTAAAAGTATCACCTAGATATCATTGGTTTAGCAACAAATAGCAATAAACCAATTTTGTGTTGACTTTTCAGTCTAGGTATTGCCATTTGTCGCTAAACCAATGATATCTTTTTACTAGGTGGTAGGACTTTTCTGCAAAGTTCGTCTAGGTAGGTACCACCGCTTTGCCAGTTATTCTGCCGCCAAGCAGTAGTGTGCAAGCACTACTGTGTTCCGGTTGGAAGGGCATTGTAGCTAGTGAAATTACTGAGCAAATGAGACTTTATGATCTGATCACTCAGTCTAGTAATCTGATTACTTGACTGTGTGATGTCTCAGGATGACGTGCGCAGTGTAGTGTTACGCCAAACTTTATTGTTTTAAAGTTCCGAGTGACACTGCAACTGTTATGGGCGGCCGTATCGCTTAACATCTGGTGAACGACTAGCTCGTCACGTCATTCAATCACATAAAAAAAATCTAGGTGATACTTTTAATTGTAATTTATTGATACATTCTATTTTTTTGCTCAAAATTAGTTTTCATGTAATCACGTTGAGTAATTAAGCTATTATTGGCAAAAGAACGCAAGAAAATTTGAATTTGCTGCACTGAGTCGAAACGTTCCACTCCATGTCCTGTGTGGCACTGCAGAAAGATCCTCATACCTGAATGATAAGGTTTCCTACTTATAATGTAATACTTTTTACATTATAAGTGGCAATCAAGCAGATGGATTGTCAAATGGTCATCGTCAACCCGCTCGGTGGCGCTGTAAACGTTGTTAGAGATCAGCAGCATAACCCCATTAAAAAAAAAAACCAGGGGCTCGGGACCAATGCGTTAGATCGCTAAGTACTTATATATGATCTCATAAATAGGACTCTGGTTTTTTTTTTTTTTGATATTTGACTAGGCTAGCGTTTGACCACAATCTCACCTGATGGGAAGTGATGATGCGGTCGAAGGTGTAGCACGCTTGTCTAGTAATAAATACTGGATGTTTATATCTGGTTTAGATTCTAGGGAATTTATATATCCTTGTTTATAAATATTCTTAAAAGCCTGTGAAGGATGTTGATTTCTCGGTTTAGGTATATTTGACAGGTATGAGTTACATAGTAAAGTTTGATAAGATATTTTCATTACGAACTCTGAAAATACGAGTACCTACAAGAATTACGTAAATATTATCTACTTAGGTATACCTAAGTATAACTTTTTAGTTTCCTCATTTTAATCAGCGAGCGCACAAACAAAGTTTCAATTTGAACTGCGCTTTTTTCCAACAGTCTAATTTGATTTTAAAATCTTATTTCCAAGTGAATGTCGCAAGACTTCGTTTTAATTCCATTAGGGCAAAAAAAAGCGAAATGTATCTATGTAGTTTCGTTAAAAAGGCAGACAGTTGTTTATAAGAAGGCCATTGGTTGGATCCCATTGAGTTCGGTCTCGTCGACTACATTAAACTGATTGCAGCAATTAGCGAATGGTGTAATTCTCGTTTTTCAGTCTCCCGTCACGGCAGCATCTCGCCCTACCCTGCTTCCCGCACCCCGCGCATACCCCGCCAGGAAATTACTCGAGTCCCGCAGGTCGCGGCGACTTTCCCGGGATTAAATAAAATTGAAGAACTCAAATGAAATTGTTTTGGAATTCTCATCTTGATCGGTTCGGGTTGTCAACGCTTAACACGGGATTGTGGCCTTAATTATTGTAAGTGGATTGCTAATCAGGTTTGTGGCAAGATTTCGGTGAAATCCTGTTGGATTGAGGCGAGCCTTATTAATTGAAATTTAGGAATGAGCAGCAAAAAACGTTATCTCTTTAGATTATCACATTCGTATTATATTTAAGTCAAATTATATTAGAATAACCTTATTTGAAGCCTTGTACCTACTTACTAAATTACATATTATATAAACAGCATCTAGCCCAATTATCTATGCAAAACAATACTGTTGTTTTGTAAAAACCATTGCTGATAAAGTTTATATTCGTCTGTTCGTAGAACATGTGCCAGCGTAGCACCGCCTACGACGCCTACGCTGATATGTCAACCATCGCTAATTTTCTTTGTTTTCCTTGCACTAAAGAAGTTTCGACCCACGGACCACACCTACTTATGACAGGTAATTTTATAGGTAGATCCAATATAGAACCAAACCTAGATAGCATTAAGTTGGTGTGTAGGTAAATGATAACATCTACTGAATAATATTGATAGTGTTACTTATTCTTAGATTAAATAAATACTTACGTTCTTTATTTTAAATATAGCATACCCGGCACTGATTGCTTATAATGTGACTATGGATGGATATGGGTAGTCTTGTAGTATACAGATATAGCTTTGGATTGAAAAATACTCATGCACGAAATAACTTGTTCGTGTGTGAAATGTGAAACAACCCGACATGCAATACATTTCTGCAGTGAACAAACAATGGAAGTTTTTACACACTGCAACTCAAAAATGTAACTAAATACTTACCCCCGTTACGAGCCACATTTACGAATAAAACACCCCCATGTAGAATATTGCAAATCACAACAACACAATCCGTGCCAAGTAATATATCCAAGATGCAATCCCAGTCAACGGTATTGTAGGGAGATAGGAGTTATACGAATCCAAAGGCGACGGTAAAGTGGTAGAATGATACATTCATGGCAGGACAATAGAGGATTGTGTACGGTGTTTCATAGTTTTGTGTTATGGAAGGGGAGGGCAGTAAACGCGCGATTGCATGGCCCTCGTCCGACGGACGTAACGTTGTTACACATTGTACAGTTGGCGACAAACTTTTGAACTTCCAACAGTTTTTGCCTCTTCAAAACTTTGTTGAGTCTCTACTTTGTCCTGTTTGGGTCTAAACAAGACTGTATTTTGTTATTTTGTGAGCATGTGTCGTGTCCTACTTTGGGTGAATATTGGCTTGTTTTGTTATCTAAGTTGCCAGTTGCTATATTTGTAAGGTTGTTTGGAGTTTATATTAAACCCTAGAACCCATATATACAATAAATCCTTTTTTTTATATGACTCATGTGTAATCGAAAGTAGTGGATAGAAACATGATTTATAATAATGATATGCCTTTTGTACTTATGATGATGGACAGACGTACTTCGCGTACCATTATAATCCTTAGCATTAATTTTTTAACCTCAGTTATTGAGATTTTGTAATAGAACATTGAACTATATTAAATTCTTTACCACAAAAAGTCCGTTTAACCTTACAAGGCAGAATTATCGTTTCATGTCCGGGCAACCTGTCCATTGCTCACACCGCCCCTGCAGTGTGAGACCTTGTAAAACTCACTGTTACCTGTGAGTTAGGGATCTAGGAGTTACAGTACATCATTTTGAGGGGATATTATTAGGCCATTATCGCCTTATTTATCTCGATGCGAATGACAGATATTTTTTTTATTGGCAATGTGCCTTTATTACTCAAGCTAACTACTACAATAATAATAACTAAATTAAACTAAACTAGCTATACTACCTACTACAAAGAACACTTATGGACTGTATAATAGCCGCGATGGCCTATAGACAGTCCAAGTGCTCCAGCCCGCTACCGGTAGGTAGCGTACCCAACACGCTGGCAGCATTGCCACGTTGAATTGCAATGCTGATGCGTTGGGCCAAATAAATGCCAGCATTTTGGTCACGCATCGCATCGACCAGGCTCTCTGATAGACTTTGGAAAATGCGATGAGCTCCCGGTCCCCACGGACCCAGGGTATTATTGTTTCAAGATCGAGATTAATGACAACCATGCATAGCTGTGCCATGGAAACTGTGATGGTGTTTGTGGTAAGTAAATAAATCTACTAGGTATTCGATACATACTGCAAAAATTTTGAAAAATTTGTTATCATAGTCAGTATGTACACACCTTAAGTAAAATGTGTAAAGCTGTGTCCTATATCACTTCTACGAACTCTCGAGACAGTTGTAGTCTGAATTAATTTAGAACTACCATAAAATCTAGACAAACTGTACAATCATCTTGTAATCTACGCTTCGACCCACGTAATGTTCACAACAAACTTTATGGTCAAACGGTTACGCGTGGACAATCCAAACTGCTGTTAAATCTGGGGGCTGACTACGATGACGTAACAAAGTTTCGGCCGCGCTGTATATTGATGGTAAAATGTGGAATGGTGTTTGCGGTTTCAGACGAGCTTTTCATTTTAGGGCACGTGCTTTGAGGTATTAGGTTGCCATTATATCGTTTTACACGCGTTTGGGGAATTTGGACTACGTAGCAATTGATGACATTGTAATTGATGCAGGTATAGGAACGGTAAAGTTCAACGGCAACGTTTACTGCGGTCTTTACCTGTATCGGTTTAAATTCACGACGAAAATAATGATAAATTTTTTGATTCGACCAAATTGTTGAACAATTCAAAGTAATTTAGTGTTTTAAAATATTTTAATTGGACCTCTGGGTCAAGGAGATAAAACTTAAATATTATTTAGTTAACCTTTCCAAGCATTTAAACAATACCTTTTGTAAAGCCTTCATAAAGCCACTAACAAATATTTCTTAATTACTGTCAAGTACTAAGTTGATAAAGGTCTGTCTAGACGCAATTTAGTACCTACTCTACGTTATATTAGATATTTCTAACAATACGACTACTACTTAGACTGTGGCGTTACGCAGGGTCGGCTTACCCTCTAACCGTAAACATAGATATATGAAAGCTAATAACATTCACCTAGCGCAATAAAATATATTAATGTTAGCCCCTAGCAGTCCCAGGCAGGGTTCCCACAACACAGGAGCCATACTGGCAATACTGCTGTATTTACGATCCGGTAACGTAACTCACAATATCCTGCGTTTGCTGTGATAAAATTATTCTTATTTTCTCGTATCGTTTTTTTACGGACGGGAAATTAGGTGAGGTAACGCAAACGTGTGACTTACTTTATGAACATTTTATTACTGTACTTACTTTTGCCTTCATTTTTTTCGGATCTCTATCGCTGTTAAAATTGGCACGCTTTTATTTCGACGTAAAGACATATTTCGCGTCATCATAAATAATTTCTCTACTTCCTTTAATGGCACATTTGATAATGATAATTTAATAAGATAAGTTATCTCCAAGTTGTTCATGCTGGCAACTAGGCCATACTGCCGGTCGCCAATAGGGGAAGGGTCAAAGAGATCACAAATGTCACGTCCACGTCAGAAAGATGGCAGGGCAAGATGTTGTAACAATGCTTCTATTGCTTTCTTGCCTTGGCCATTACAATAATCTTTAATTTACACAGAGAAAAGACCTGAATTAATAAAAATAGTAAACTGGTTTTTATTGTTGCGAAAGAGCGTTACAGGTGTGTAAGTAAAGCTTGAACCTGTTAAAAATCTCTGCACATAACTCGACACGTTAAGATAAAATATTCGGTAGAATTTACGCCGTTTTAGGTAGTTATCTCAAAAATGCATGTTGCTATTCCGTTGCGCAATGCAGTCAGTGGCATTTTTACCCAAAACACGAAACTGGCGAATCCTTTAAACGAAATATGAGAGCAAATTGCTTTATCTAGCTTGTTCACATTTTTGGGGCCTTATACAGTTAAATAATCCTATTGAATTCCAATATAACTTATGAATTGCAGTTATAATATGCGCTTTTATTAGTGTAGTTTATAATTTTGAACATAACAAGTAATATAACCTATTTTTGCACTGTGCAAATGGTGCACGCCTGCATAATATGTCCTTCATTACATTGACGTATCGCTCATTGTACAGGAGAGGGCCATTTCGTGGGAGCCCAATAATGCAAGCATATTAATTTTGCTATAACGATCCGGCATTTTGAACCTTATTGCTCGCAATATTATGAACAAAGTGCCTGTTTTATTTACATTACTCCCTCACCTTCCTATCAAAGTTTTCCACGGATTACGCTAAAATGGAATAGGTGTGATAAAATAAACATTTTTACGACATCGCAAGGGTAAATTGCTTCATAAAACGCAATTATCTAGAGAATAAGGCCGTATCTGCGATATAGGTCATTTTGTTATGGTTTAGGGTAGTAAAGACTTTTATGGAAACAATTACATAGGCGAAAGTTGGGTAAGTACTTTTCGCATCGATGGGTAGAAGTAATACCAACCTCGTATTACTTTTGATACTTTCGTGATATTAATGGTCCCTTTTATAGATATTGTTCTGTTTTTGTTGACTTATGGCGTGTAGTTAATAGATTAGTTTACTTACTAATAAAGTAATCTTCAAACTATTGGTTGAAGATCAGTTAGTTCATAACGCATTATTATAACCATTAAAACAATAAAATTCCAAGAAGAAAAATATTACTGAATTATAAAACGATTTTGAGCTCAATTACTTACACAAACTCACCAAACTGAATTGAATGACAAAAGATGCTACCCCAGCACCAGTCAGTAGAACAAGAAGACAAGAAACGCGTGACACTCGGGCTGTGATATCTTCCATGTACAGCCATACTCAATAGCTATCCATTCTTGCAATTCTTGGTCATACACAAGTAGTACAATATTACAAGTAAGTATTTGACAAACATAAATAAGCAGCTTTTCATCTGAAAAACAGAAAATTTATATAAAAGACACTGCTGAAGGAGATACTGTTACTATTAAAGATTAAGTAAGTACCTATTATGTAACTGTATTCACTGCGTTTAGTAAGGTAATGGAATTCTTGAAAGTGGCTTACATTTACAGATGTCTTTTCAGTCTACGATATTATTCCGCTCTCCACTATTTCAAGAAAAATCCACCGGTTACACTTAAA
This sequence comes from Ennomos quercinarius, assembly GCA_910589525.2. Taxonomy (NCBI): domain Eukaryota; kingdom Metazoa; phylum Arthropoda; class Insecta; order Lepidoptera; family Geometridae; genus Ennomos; species Ennomos quercinarius. The sequence goes on from OU342493.1 coordinate 8,411,999, forward strand.
AATAGCGTATCTCAGTCCATTGTTCGTCCCAACAATAGGTAACTGAGCCAGTTGACTGCTGAAAAAGAAACAATGCGATACAAATTTATAATGCAGTCGAAATGAATCACGTCATGCCCTGCTCCTATGGGACTCACTCTGAATGAAAATGAATAACAACAGCTCGGTAGAGTGATCTGGCGAGTATTTATGCTCGCGCGTTTTGGGCGATCAAGCTGTGGGCGATTATAGCTATCAATCAACGGTTCTTGTGACAAGCGCATCAATAAACAATATTCAGATTTGTGATGCTGTATTTGTACCAACAGTATCATAAATTGCTGCAAAGACGGTAGATTATTTGCAAACAACTTTTGTTACCACAAAAAAGTACCAAGCCGTTTTTAGTTTGCGTAATCTTTCAGATTATACTGGGTGGCGCAAAAGTAAAGACCCTATTTGGTTCAGCTATAACATTTTTTCTAAATTAGAAAACTAGATTTAGGTTTTTTTAAATGTATATTTGTGCCATTAAATTTCGTACCATTAGGATTTAAAGATGATGTCTTTTAAATGGTGACCTCCAGAGTTGATACACATTTGAGCCCTATTTATGACATTTTGCATAACTTGCCGTAACACTTCTCAGGGCATGTCAATAAGCAGAATACTCGGTTCTGGGGCACTGATAATCCGCGCATTATTCAAGAAACACCTCTACACCCACTAAAAGTTACTGTATGGTGTGGCATCTGTGTTGACAGAGTGATCGGACCCTATTTTTTCGAAGACGCTGGATGCAATGCGATAACTGTCACTGGAGAACGCTACAGAACCATGTTACGTGAGTTTTTGATACCCAGTTTGGACGAATTGGGGCTGGAGCACATCTGGTTTCAACAAGACGGCGCTACGGCACACACAGCGCGCGACACTATGGACTTAGTGAGGGACGCTTTTCCAAGCCGAGTTATCTCTCGTTTTGGCGATTTGCCTTGGCCTGCAAGATCACCCGATCTGACCAGTCCAGACTTCTTTCTTTGGGGTTTTTTGAAATCTCGGGTGTATGTGAACAAGCCACAGACTCTCGCAGCTCTAAAAGAAAACATTCGTCAAGAAATAACGAACATATCGCAGGAAGTGTTACGGCAAGTTATGCAAAATGTCATAAATAGGGCTCAAATGTGTATCAACTCTGGAGGTCACCATTTAAAAGACATCATCTTTAAATCCTAATGGTACGAAATTTAATGGCACAAATATACATTTAAAAAAACCTAAATCTAGTTTTCTAATTTAGAAAAAATGTTATAGCTGAACCAAATAGGGTCTTTACTTTTGCGCCACCCAGTACTTTAGGCACTCTTCCCAGTAGTGCTCATTTAGAATTTTATCGCATACTACCTTCCTTCTTCTTCCTTCTCAGGTAATATTTAAATCATCCAAAGGCTTCTGAATTACCTTAACAACTTTGTCTTATGACTACAACCGGGAACGATGCCTTAATATACCCTTCGATAATAATTGTAAATACCACGTTTTGATTGGGGTCATCCATCCAAGTACCTAATAGCAGCAAAGAACTTTACCAATCAGCTAGTCAAAGCTTCGATATGAGCACTACATTCACACACACTAATTATTCATAATCCATTCTTTACCTCGCATGGCCATCATAGTTTCAAACCATTTCAGCACGTTTGCATGTGTGCGGGTGACAAATTAAAAGCGTTAATAACTGAAATCAATCACGTCCCTGCCCGGACCAACAACGTTTCAACGTGGACATGAATATAAAATATCTTCAAATAAAGCGTTCAGCATTTCCTTCTCATTTTCACGGCTCCGCTGTCGCAGCAAATTCTTAATCTTTATGGGACCCTCTTAAATAAATCGGACAGCGAATGAATTTCCTATCCAATCTGAGGAATTGTTGAATGTGCGAGCCGATGGGTATCAATCGATAGGTACTCATCAAAAAACGAATGAGAACACTGTTGTAGATATTTGCTGATCTCTTACTGAGACTTTCAATGATTTTTTTTTTCAGAGTAACCGTAAGAGTAATCTTTGATGTATGCCGAATTCGTCCATAACTTTATAGGAAGTAAATGCAATGACCCGTAGACTATTGAGCACAGACCACTATATACTTACCTCCGCTTTCTCGTACGTTTGTCAAACTCATGTTAGCTTAACATAGCAAATACTATACTCATTGGTTGAAGACAGTCGATAATCAACAGATAATTAATGCGCGTTCAGTATTTTTAAGTTGACATGAGTTTAACTTTAACAAACGTTCGAGAAACCAGGGGTTAGTCAGGGACTAATGAGCAAAATCATTTCAGTTCCAATATTCGTGGAAATTATCTGAAAATATTTAAACGTTCTAAGCTGTATCATACCCAAATCAGACCACGTTTCACCTGAGGTTCGGTTCTGATACAAGTCTCCATATAAAATCCATGAAACTGAAGACGCAGCGTTGGCCGGCCCCCACTAGATGGACCGATGATTTGATTAAAACCGCAGGGAGCTGAAGGATGCAGGAGGTGAGCCGCCGCTCAAAGTTGTGCTCTCTGGGGGAGGCCTATGGTCAGCAGTGGATGTTTCCAGGCCGTTGATGATATAAAATCCATCGTAATATCATTTTAATGTCATGTCCATCATCTTTAATCGACAAGTTTTTTTTAAATAGAATACACGAATATAAGGCTTTCATGACACTATAAGACTAAAGGTTGAAGCATGTATTTGAACGTTAGCATTCTGATGATAACAATATAAACGTAGCTAAAATTTACAATCTCATCAGTCATCAGTCTAACGTTTGTTATACCCAGTAGGTGTTCACGATAGACCAACTCATCCGCAGCCGCGAAAGAATATCGCGACAAAAATTTATGTAACGTTAATTTCCGGACATAACTGCACATTGGCGCGTTATAAATGTGCAACTCATGAATAACATGCCATTTCGCACGATTCCGTCGGCAAATGGGCCAAATGGGCTATACGTCTGGCTTAGCGGCCCAAACGCCCAAAATAATAACATGACAATACGTATTGCTGTCCCCAAGCACCAGCGGGATGGCAAAAATTAACTAGCAATTTTTCGGTCATCGCGCCGAGTAATTAATAATGGATTATGGGGTTGTTGTTTGTTTATGACTTTGGACGTAGACCAAAGTACTGGTATAAATAATTACTTTATCTTCATTTATGATTAAGCCGTAAATTTTCTTCTTATTAATATGTTGGGGACGTGAAAATTTGATGAAATTAGTGTAGCATCAGGTTCAAACAAAAGGCTATCGTCAGTTTTGATCTACCAACGTATATAATATTTTAACCCTTTTAAAGAAGTTCCTTCTTTCTTTCTAATGTATACGCTACAAAATGATCGGTGACTTCGACTTCGTAAGAATTTAATACAACAGTATAGCTTATTGAGCGTTTATGATTAAAGGTGTAAGTATTAAAATAAATTAACTAATTAATAAATTAATTAATTGACTGGCCTGTTAGCTCAGTTGGTAGTAGCTCTGCCTTCTGAACTATAGGTTGTAGGTTCGATTCCTACCCAGGACAAACATTTGTGTGATGAACATCGATGTTTGTTCTGTGTCTGGGTGTTATATTGTATTCTATGTTATGTATTTACAAACAAAAAAGTATCTAAGTATTGTATCAGTTATCTGGTTCCCATAGTACAAGCTATGCTTAGTTAGGGGCTAGATGGCGCTGCGTGACATGTCCCACACATATTAAAAAAAAAAAAATCTACTGAAAAGTACTGTTGACTGGCATGGCTCAATTTCAAGAATTTAGTTTAGTAATGTTACCTTTTCGTATCATTAAAGTTTCATATCATAGATACAAATATGCACAGCTCCCCAAAACTGATCTCAGCTTTAAAAAATGTAATCCTAATAGAAAACTTTTACTTAACCGATAGAATATCTTACTTTTATCGATATTAATATCCGTTAGTGGCGGCCTACCTATATCTGAACAGATGAAAATTTTCGACGGTATCGACATCCCATAACAATGTTGTCTCGGACAAATTGTTTTGTGATGCTCAAGACTTTATCCTTTTAGCTCTAGATATTATTGTTGCTCTTAAAAATGTAGTAATCTATACATTATTTTAAAACTGTAACTGGGCTAAATCTGTACATTGAATATTTTTTGAAATTTTTGTTAGCTTTACACTTCTTCATCGATACAGAAGTGGAAGCAATTTTTTTTTGTATTTTTGTCTGTCTGACTGTCCCTTTGAACACGCATCACGCAGCACGCTGGAGCTACTGAACGGATTTCGCAGCAAGGTATGGTTATAGCTAATTTTTCAGGATAACGTTTACGATACCTTTTGTTTTCTAAAACGACCAAGTGCGGGTTGCACAATAAAACATGTATGTAATTTTTATGCAAGAATTTTTTTGTTTGTATTATTTTTTATTTATACTCATCCTGTCGAAAGGAAGATGGAAGGAAAAGGGAAAAAGATAGGGGAAATGATGAATGGGTGGGACGGCAATAGAAAGGAGGCAGTCAAAGCCTGCCTCCCTTCCATTCCATTCATCTTTTTCCCCTATCTTTTTCCCTTTCGCTTCCCTCTTACCCATAAACAGGGTTATTGCGTAAAACTAATTAACCCGTGCGAAGCCGGGGCGGGTCAACTAGTACCTATATAATTATACTTTTTGTTATAAAAGGAGAATAACAAGTTCATCAGTTAAACCTTGTTATAAATAATAAAATCACATTAGATAATGCGGTAGAAACGTTTAACTTAGTATATTGTAAATGTAACCAAGGCGTAGTCTCAGATAAAATTGAGGGAAAACGCTAGTGGTTTGCTCGACTGAGTTGTATGTGGCTAGCGAAGGCATGAAGCAACCACGATTTACGAGTAGTGGAGAGCGTCATACCACAAAGGGTTCGATTTGCGGTGGATCTGGGTTCAGGAAAATAGTTCTTGGTTTTTAAGTTCAGGTGTAATTGACCACTGTGACTGAGGATTAAGGTTTTCTTCTAATGCCATGGGTGATACTTGGATAAATTATTATTAAACGAAGCAACCCTACTTTTCAAATCTAGTTTTGAAATTTTAATACGCTGCTTAGTTTTTTCGTATAAACTATAAATATGTTAAACCATACCGCGCTATTTGAAGTTAGTAAATTCTTATTTACTTAGATCGCTTTAGGAAATACCTACGCTCCCCACGCCCTGCTTCAGCGGTTATGGGGCAGTATATATTTTCTGCAGATAATGATATTTTGAACAAATAAAATTATCTTTATCTTTATAATTTATATTGATGTCGCGTTAGTTTTTTTTTATTTGTGCTTGTCATTAGGGGGGGGGGTTTGCCATAATCACCACGCTTGGCAGGCGGCTTGGTGATCGCAGTAGGTGAAGATTGATTGCCACCAAGACCGAGGGGAACGCTGCGACCCATTCCCTGGATATTCCCTTAGCCGCCTTCTACGGCACCCACGGGAAGAGATGGGGTGGTCCTATTCGTAACCGGGACCACACGGGACAAAGTAAAAAGGTAAAGGTCTAAAGTAATAAGAGACCATAAAGCACTAGCTTACAATAACAACATTGCTCCACATATAAAACTTGTAATAATCAACAATACTTGACCCAAACGAATCAATATTTTGGTCTGACCCGAACTAACGGAGGACGCATTGGAGGATGTTTTCAAGCTCTTGGAGTGGAAAAGATCTGGCATCAACATAAATGGCGAGTACATCACTAACCTTCGTTTTGCCGATGATATAGTCATAATGGCGGAATCGCTCGAGGACCTTAGCACCATGCTCAACGACCTCAGTAGAGTCTCCCAGCAGGTTGGTCTTAAGATGAATATGGACAAGACAAAGATCATGTCTAATGCTCATGTTCCACCTATACCGGTAATTGTTGGGAACGATACTCTCGAAGTTGTCGACAAGTATGTCTACCTAGGACAGATTGTCCAATTAGGTAGGTCCAACTTCGACAAAGAGGTGGCGCGAAGAATCCAACTCGGCTGGGCAGCGTTCGGGAAGCTTCGTCCTATCTTTTCGTCCAAAATACCGCAGAGCCTGAAAACGAAAGTTTTCAATCAGTGTGTGTTGCCAGTGATGACTTATGGAACTGAGACATGGTCTCTTACTGTTGGCCTCATTAGTAAGCTCAAAGTCGCGCAGCGAGCTATGGAGCGAGCTATGCTCGGTGTTTCCCTGCGAGATAAGCTCCGGAACGAGGAGATCCGCAGGAGAACTAAAGTGACCGATATAGCTCTTAGAGTTAGTAAGTTGAAGTGGCAATGGGCAGGCCACATCGCTCGTAGAACTGACAACCGATGGGGAAGAAAGGTTCTCGAGTGGCGACCACGAACCGGAAGACGCAGCGTAGGCCGGCCCCCCACTCGGTGGACCGACGACCTGGTGAAAGCCGCGGGGAGCCGATGGATGCAGGAGGCGAGCAGCCACTCAAGGTGGCGTGCTCTGGGGGAGGCCTATGTTCAGCAGTGGACGTCTTCAGGCTGTTGATGATGATGATGATGGTTAGTTTTTTTTTATGTGATTGAATGACGTGATGAGCTAGTCGTTCTCGAGTAGTGCTCAGTCCTATGCCTTTCACCACTTTTGTTGGTACTCGGATTGATTTTATTTTATGCACTCTATTGTCTGTTTATCAAGGCCTATTTTCCTACAAACGGCTGAATGGCTTGGTGTTACTATACCAATTTCAATTTTATACCTAGTAAGGTCTCATAAGCTTGTACAAAAGAAATAAAAGTCATGCACAAAAACTAAATTCAGTTTAAAGCTATGAATAAATAAGCCTTGATGTTACGATTCGACCAAATCGTTTCTAGTTTGCACACCATTAAAACCTATTTAGGGACTTTCCTTTGTTCTAAAACCTTGAAATTCGGTGTACATGAAGGTGTTTTAGCACAAATTCAGAATTGAATCTACTGGGTGGCGCAAAAGTAAAGACCCTATTTGGTTCAGCTATAACATTTTTTCTAAATTAGAAAACTAGATTTAGGTTTTTTTAAATGTATATTTGTGCCATTAAATTTCGTACCATTAGGATTTAAAGATGATGTCTTTTAAATGGTGACCTCCAGAGTTGATACACATTTGAGCCCTATTTATGACATTTTGCATAACTTGCCGTAACACTTCCTGCGATATGTTCGTTATTTCTTGACGAATGTTTTCTTTTAGAGCTGCGAGAGTCTGTGGCTTGTTCACATACACCCGAGATTTCAAAAAACCCCAAAGAAAGAAGTCTGGACTGGTCAGATCGGGTGATCTTGCAGGCCAAGGCAAATCGCCAAAACGAGAGATAACTCGGCTTGGAAAAGCGTCCCTCACTAAGTCCATAGTGTCGCGCGCTGTGTGTGCCGTAGCGCCGTCTTGTTGAAACCAGATGTGCTCCAGCCCCAATTCGTCCAAACTGGGTATCAAAAACTCACGTAACATGGTTCTGTAGCGTTCTCCAGTGACAGTTATCGCATTGCCTCCAGCGTCTTCGAAAAAATAGGGTCCGATCACTCTGTCAACACAGATGCCACACCATACAGTAACTTTTAGTGGGTGTAGAGGTGTTTCTTGAATAATGCGCGGATTATCAGTGCCCCAGAACCGAGTATTCTGCTTATTGACATGCCCTGAGAGATGGAAATGCGCTTCGTCACTCATAACCAATTTTGAAGGAAAATCATCTTGCAAAATGTCATAAATAGGGCTCAAATGTGTATCAACTCTGGAGGTCACCATTTAAAAGACATCATCTTTAAAGATGTCAGCGTATCTTTCCGAATTATTAATTTTCCACATTCTAGTATTATCCACATTATTATTTTTCCAAAATCTGCTTTTTTCATATTCTGAATTTTCCACATTACTAAATTTACACATTCTTAATTTTACAAATTCGTAAAATTCCATATTCTGAATTTTCCATATGGAAGTACAATCGTGATAAAAATGTTATCAATATTTTTTTCTCGAACATGCTTGGAAATGTGAGTATTATTTTGACAACCCTCTTTGGGATAAATCGAAATTGCTGTACTGGCGAGCAGCGGCCGGCAAAAGTTGTATGAAAATCCATATCTGTCGTGGTTTAGTGGCCAAATAAATTACATACAAAACTCATATCAGTCATGTAATTTAAAAATTGAAAAAAAATCTTTCGAGCTGCCTTGCAAATAGAATAGATGAGAATTGAGGATAATAGATGAGAATTGATGATAATAGATGAGAATTGATGATAATAGATGAAAACTGATGAGAATTGACGAGAGTTAATGAGAAATGGTGATAAATGATGAGAAACGAAGAAAATTGATGGGAATTGATGTGAACTGATGAGAATCAATGATAATTGATAAGTATTGATGGCAATTGATGAGAATAGATAAGAATTGGTGAGAATAGATGATAATAGATGAGAATAGATGGAAATAGGTGATAGTTTTAATTTCCACGCATTATTTAAGAAAAGTATTATACAAGCCTTGGCCACAACTAGCCATGGATGGACTTACGTATGTGTGCGCCCACATTTACACGTTCGTCCATCAATGCCTCTGTTGCCGGCCGCTGCACTAATGTACTATTGACTGCGGCTGGTATGGCCTACCTTAAAAGTGCTCGTGGTTTAACCAGGTGACCTGAGCAGGTGGAGCACGGGCAATGCTCATAGTAGGTAGGTATGCCTACTGTAGGTGTAATATACATGCCCTCATGCTCATACTGGGGCATTATATTTTACGAAAGAGGTTTTCCATCTGTAGATATACATACTTTTCTGCATGTTGACTTATGTACTACAGGTTCATTATAATTATGTAAATAGTAGGTGAAAATAGGTAGGTTAAGTACATATAATCATAGACTTCCTGTGCAAATAGGGCGAATTCTGTGCCTATAATAGATTATTACAGGAATATATGTTTATGTTCCATTAATTTTGCTTTGTGTATGAAACTGTACTTGTTAGGAAAATTAAGAATTTGTCCAATTTCTAAATAGGAAAACAAAGAATGCGGAAAATTCAGAATTTGTAAATTTAAGAATTTGGACTAATAAGATTGCGTATTATTAAGAAATCGGAAAATATAGAATGTGAAAAAACCCGAATATGGAATTTATCGCTGACACCTCTTTAAATCCTAATGGTACGAAATTTAATGGCACAAATATACATTTAAAAAAACCTAAATCTAGTTTTCTAATTTAGAAAAAATGTTATAGCTGAACCAAATAGGGTCTTTACTTTTGCGCCACCCAGTATAAACAATTAATTTACCTTTAGGCAAAACCCTCACTCGAAAAACTTAATATGGGAGTAATTTTGACACACCTACACCTTGGATATTTATCAGATAAATCTACATACAAGATTAGAGGTACCTAAACCTTAGGAAGCGAGATTTACCTACTAGTTACTTGTGAAATTAATGAAACTTATGTTTTTACTAAAGAATTCTTTAAAGGGCTAAACATAATAATACGGTTCTCTATTAGGTATATTAAAATTCATATTGGGATTATGTTAAGCTTATGCAAAGCAACCACCACAGCATCCACTCATATTTTACTTAATTAAATTTCATGGAACTTCTTAAGTCAAGCAAACTCTGCTACAAGTTTTAGGTGAAAGATTGAATGCCTAATTATTTACAAAAACTTCATAAGAAATTCCAGTTTAGATCAGCGAAACGAAACTATTATACTTTCGATATTTAATATTTTTTTGTTTCAAAAACTTTTAAGACTTTTTCTTACTGGGTACTTTATTAATTGAAAAAGCTTATAGAAGCCTTACTAAAGAGCTTTTGTAAATCACATTTAGTGTCGAAAATAAAAACAGTGGAATCATGATGTAAAATCCAAAGTTTATATAATGCTAAGACGATCACTTGGATGTTGCGATTTACGCAATTATTTACTATTTTTTTTTTTTTTTTTAATTACCATTAGATTGCACAAACAAAATGAAGGTATATAAGTACCTACTTGTGTTTCGTGCGTTTATGTTAAATTCAATACGCCGTGACACTCACTGCCATAATATTTTACGTACATTTTTACGTCCGTTTTTGTAATAGCACCTCCACATCCGAATTTATGTAGGCGTGAGCATTAACACGTTAACTGCAGTAATGTGTAAAATGGGTCGTTATATTCGTCTGGAGTGGTACTGGGGCCGCATCCGCAACTAACAGGCCTCTGGGGCTGTAAACGTCTCAAACGGGTGACTTCAGTGATTTACTCCAATTTTATGTGCCGCCTCTCCTCTGGATTTATATTAAATTTATTTTATGGTACAATTTTACAACCCCGAAACATGTTACGATGGTCATTCCACATGTCTCGCTTTAATATGTGTTGAGCGTGCACGAACAATTGTACAGTTTTATTGACGGATAGCTAGGTACCGCGCGTGAGGAAAACTATTTCGTAAATTAAGTTTTTAACTGAGTTTTTATAGTAACGAAATAAAAATTATAGTGGCTGTGATTGACTTTTCTTTTTAACATTCATCATCATCAACAGCGTGAAGACGTCCACTGCTGAACATAGGCCTCCCCTTGATAGCACCACTTTGAGCGGCTGCTCGCCTTCTGCATCCATCAGCTCCCCGTAGTTTTCACCAGATCATCGTAGAATATTAGACTTTTTCATTTCATGTTTTCCCTTAAAAAACTGGATAATGCCCACCAAATTCAATCAGAAATAATATCAGTACCTAAATACTTTATTTATATTTATTACCTTTGTTATCAAGCCACTAGTTTTACGCTCTAACCCTGTCAAAGAGAAGAGAGAGTGGAAAATATTGTAGGTACATTTCACGGTGGCTTGATATAAATGTAATACATGATGAAAGCTAAAGAGTCTGCTAGTAAATGTATATTATACCTTCTTTTACTTTAAAGTCCGATAATAAAGCGGTCAGTGCTACCAGCGACTGGACATCCGCCTATATCTTACAAACATGTCTTGAGCAATAATGTCCCAAGCAGTAGTGTTCCCAAGGGTCATTGTGCTGCGGTAATCAAGTGGAAAAGCAAGGAGTCGTACCCGGCATCCGGAAACGAACACCGCTTATTAATCTCTGTTGTTCAACCGTCTTTATATTTACTGAGACCAGACAACGCGAGACTTTGGCAAGATTATTAAAATGTAGTACACAGAAGTATTTATACAACTGCTTTTATTATTCAACTTCTATATCACTAACCACAGATCACGAAAATTGACGCTTCGCACCCTGATAGAGACGAACACTAGCTCACAAAGGTATTCAGATTATAGATTATAGTTACTATAGGTAACTCACTAGGCACGCACATTTATGAAGCATTTCGTCAGGCCCGTCGTTAAAATTCTGTGGGGGCAGCCTATGCGTAGAGTAACTTAGTCTATGTTCTGCAGTAGACGTCTTCAGGCTGTTGATGAGGAGTTGTAAAAAAGTGAAATCTCTCTCTCTCTCTCTCTCTCTCTCTCTCTCTCTCTATGTCTGTGTCTAAAATAAATAATATAGAAAATTAGAAATGGTAAGTCATTGATGTAGCTGATCATAAAGATAAGATTGTATTAGGTAAGTATGTAAGAAAGTATTAAGTTTTGTTTTAGTTAATAAAGGCGCTTGCCAGTTTATAAGAAAACTGGAAAATACAAGTCGAAGTTCTGAATGTTAGTCTGCATGCATTTTAGTCATTCTGAATTTTAGTCTTGCTGCAATTTAGTCACTCTGCATAATAGCCTTTCAGCTCTTTAGTCATTCTGCATTAACCCTTTTTGCTTTTCAGTCAAACTGCCGTCGTAGTTTTTTTTGCTTTATAGGTAGACTGATCATAAAGGATAATAATTTATAGTGGTTTATGTGGTTTATCAATTGACAAACTTTTCGTTACTTCCGTAGTTAGTTTGGACTGGCCTGTTAGCTCAGTTGGTAGTAGCTCTGCCTTCTGAACTATAGGTTGTAGGTTCGATTCCTACCCAGGACAAACATTTGTGTGATGAACATCGATGTTTGTTCTGTGTCTGGGTGTTATATTGTATTCTATGTATGTATTTACAAACAAAAAAGTATCTAAGTATTGTATCAGTTATCTGGTTCCCATAGTACAAGCTATGCTTAGTTTGGGGCTAGATGGCGCTGCGTGACATGTCCCACACATATTTATTATTTATTATTATTAGTTACATTAAAAACTAATATATTTCAGTCTTTTCATGTCAACTGTTCATTAAACTTGATGAAAACCTGATATAACTCAAACAGTATTGGTATGTGATTCGCTAATTGCGAAGTTACGTGTTAAATCTGTGGAAGGATCTTTCAAAAGTGAACTCTTACTCCTAGATAATAAGATACATGATGTTTCTATCGGAACTAGTTTCATATGGCAACAATCGTAAGTATATATGACTACAATAAGTCCAGTACAATATTACCTTATAGGGTAGAATTCAAAATATTTAGTTTGCATACATAGGACCAATATGTTTCGAATACTTTTATTTTTGCAGTAAAATACCTCAGATCCAATTTTGTTGGGTAATGAAACCATTGTATTTCAGGCTAAGCGACTGAATCAATCTCAATCTGATTTGAGGTCACATTACCCGTAACGACCGCAGAATTCAGACCTTTATCACACCACAAATAGAGCTAAGGTTACTAACGCATGTTACAGTAGAAATAGTCATTAACAATGATATGAACATGAAAAATGAAAATGAGCCATTGACGCTATGGGGTTACCTCCCTTACCTCCCTACTACCTAATTTAATTAAAAATTAATTTCAGTTCATTATAAGCAGTTAATTTCAATTAGCTATTTAAATTATTGTTTCATGGAATTTTCATTTATTTGGTATAAACAATTTACTGATTTATTGTAAAATATTTTGTTTGCAGTTCTAACCACTTCCCAAGCCGTTGAAGTTAACTTTTGTTTTATAAATACTATTGTTTCACATTTTGATGTGTCCCATCTTAATATCGGTTCACGTAAATCTCATCCATGGTTTTAATGCAATGCTAAAATGCCTATTCTGATGTATCAGTATAGATCAAAGAATGATAATTAAATAAACATACACAATACTGACCATCAAACTATTAACATTTTCGGCACCCCATCGCTTATCATCGGTGAATTGGTGACTAAACGTAGACTTAGCCGCTATAAAAAAAGTATAACTGGCTCCAATAACTTTAGCAATCAACGTCAGAAGCGGTAAGGTCATCAGCAGAAGCGCGAACGCGAAGCAATAACGAATAATACGACAGTCAGCCGCCTTACCGGCGATTAACTTCGGTAGAAAATTAAAAGCGACGACGGGCGAGATAATAAAAGCAGTTGGTGGGAATACGTGACCAATATGTCTTGGGCGGGTTCGGAACTTCGGATCTACAAGTTTATGTACATCACGTACCGAGAGTTTGCTTTGCCAACGTGCTATGGCTAAGCTTACTGCTGCACGGGTCGGTTCGATATCGAATCTAAGTTTGATCGGCAAATGCATACTTACTGTCATCACTGGCTTTTTAAGTTTGACTGGTTGGGTGAACAGAACATGGGCATGGCACTCTATTATGAATCATTGTTGTTAAGCTCCAGTATTTCAGTCTTCGATACTTCTTCTCAAGATTGACTTATAAAAGTAGAAATTTGAATCATAAGTGTGGATCGGAGCTGCATCTATCCGTTTCTATAGCCGGGACTTGCACATCAAGTTAAAATATATAGAAAAAAAACATAAGTATAATATTATACTAAACCAAACCTAAAAATTAACTATTCTATAAATAAGAAAAAAACTAAGATGAATCAGATAAAAGGAAAGTTTTGCGGTCTACGTTTGAATTTTTAATTTTAATTTAATCTAATTTTAAATACTATTATAATATAGGACATATTATATAATAATATTTAAATAAACACGGTTTCAAAGAAATAAACCTGTGACATTTTAGAAACCTGACATCTGTTTTATGGTAAGTAATTAAATTGAGATAGCTAACGTAGGTACACATACTACGTAATTAATGATCTTATCAAACTTTACTGTTTTAACCAACCGACATAATATCTGTCCATCGAGTTTTAAACTATGTTTTAATTAAGGTCTTTTACGTTGTACGGCCAGGGATCTGGGATCCATGGGTAGAGGGGTCACTCGATGAAAAGGGAGATGCCTATCAGGACGGTTTCAATCGCGGCGCAACTTCGCTCGTTAGTCCCTCACATGTCAACAAAATTCCCATTCAAAACATTTCATATACACACGGCTCTTTCATGTCGGCCGAAGTCAAACTTCCTTATCATATAAACCTTTTGATGAATACAAATTTTGCGCTCACTGAGATGGGACCCGAGTTAAAACACGCTTATCAGATTTTTAATAACCCTTCTTTTATTTGTTTACTTCAAAACAAAGTTCATAAGTGTACTATAGTACAAAGGGTACAAAGCTCAGTTTTACAATGAACCAAGTTTCAATTCCAGGAATCGAGACGCAAAGGGTACACATACTACGTAAGATAAATACAAAGAAATGCCTCGAGAAAAATCAATATCGCCTATTAGTGGTTCAATGTTTTTCTCGTCTATTGAGAATTAATTTCTCGTTTACGAACGGTGTTGGCGTAAATAAGTAATGTTAAGCGGAGATAAGTTAACGATAAGAGTTTCTTATTTGTTAACGTTGGGAGTTCGCATTAAAAAGACGAATGTGGGTTCGGCGCGGACGATTTAATGGGCATATTTAAGCTGCCCTCTTGATCCGCTTACAAAACGAATTGGTTGCGAAATTGCTATCTAAATTGGACTAGTTCGGCGGTAGACAATTTGGCAAGGCATTTGTATTCTTGTGGAGAAAAATAGCATGTACCTCGAGCATCTGATAGCGAACGTCGGAGGTCTGTCGGCATCCGGCGCGTCATTGTTGGGACCGAGCCAATCATTCGATCCAAAATGAAATATTTCCTACCAATCTACGGACTTAATGAAAATCCTCCCTTTTCTCATTCTGTATGTTTCTACACGAGACTGACGCAATATAAGCTGATAAGTATTTTATTGCTTTTTTCAATTCGCAAAAAATAAATTAGAATCCTGCGATGAATAGTAAGTATCCGAATAAAAATATTGTTCATTCTTTAATATTTTGCGTCTTGATGGAAGTGTAGGATTGAACGATATACAGAATAATATGTAGATGTTTTCTTTTCGTTATCGTTAAAAATGTGGTTAGTAATGTTAACAGTTCTCTCATTGTGTTGAAATGGATGGTGCAGCAATTTGCTCATCGTACTGTTTTGAAAATGGGTATTTTATTGTTCCCTCTTTTATTTAAAGTGAAATTACTCCTCGTTCATTAGGAGGACGCAGCGCACTCTACTCCATTTTTATTTCCATTGTTGGTTTTCGAAATTAAGCCTCAGTAACAATTGCTTTGTTAATAAGGGTCTTGCGATTAATCTGCTTAACTTTTTTGGTCTTTCAAGAAACAGGGAAGTCTTCAGCCTACATTAGTGGTTTTTGTTGTTTTGTACTAAGTTTATCTTCATCAATTTGTTTTGTATTTTAATTTATATAAAGGAGCAATATGGGCTTTTATTAGCATCTCAAATCAATTTCTAAAACTACAACAATAAAACTAGGTATTCTATAAAACTAAACTAAAACTATAAAAAAGAAAAAAAAAAAAACTATAAAATTAACAATATAATACAAAACTAATCTAGCAAACCACTACCAGTGGGCAAAGTGCCCAAAATGCTGGCAGCATGTATTTTAAAACTGGTATTAAGGCCTCTTCTTCTTTCTTCTTCTTCTTCAGGTAGAGTATGGGTTATAATTGTAACTTTCATTTCGGTATACCTAGGTGTCTACAGATACCGAAACCAAACCGAAAACCGAAATAAAAGGTGCGTAGTATATAGATTGTCATCATCATCAAAAGCCTGAAGACGTCCACTGCTGAACATAGCCCTCCCCCAGAGCGCACCACCTTGAGTGGCTGCTCGCCTCTTGCATCCATCGGCTCCCCGTGGCTTTCACCAGAGCGTCGGTCCACCGAGTGGGGGTCCGGCCTACGCTGCGTCTTCTGGTTCGTGGTCGCTACTCGAGAACCATTCTTCCCCATCGGTTCTCACTTCTACGAGCGATGTGGCCTGCCCATTGCCATTTCAACTTACTAATTCTAAGAGCTATATCGGTCACTTTAGTTCTCCTGTGGATCTCCTCATTCCGGAGTTTTGTCTCGTAAGGAAACATCAAGCATAGCTCTCTCCTCTCCATAGCTCGTTGCGCAACTTTGAGCTTACTAATGAGATAGATTATAGATTGATTATTATAGAATGTACTTTTTAGCAAAAGGATCATAATAAAATCATTAACGTATATTAACTCGCTTTTACTTCACCTTCTCTGAAGTTATAAAAGTACTTACAAACGAAAGCATCATGATAATAACCGAAAAGATTCTATTAATTTAAAACGTTTTGATCGGAAATGCGGGGCTTCGTTTCCTCTTCAAGATGGCGATTAATACGCAAAGGTAAACTTGAGAGGTGCTTAGCGCCCTCTGGAGAATAATTAACGAAGGTTCCGTGGGAAACATTGTTTTATTATTGTTATTTTTGTTCTTACAAAATGTACATATCAGGCAGTCTGAAATTGTTCAATAAATAGAGAATTTTTGATGATGCTATGCGATAGTTGGGTAATTACTCCTCTCATACATAATACTGATCAAATAATAACGTTTTTATTTTAATATAGGTACAGATCGTACTTACTAGGGAAACATAGGTATGTGCAGTGATCAATAAGCTTGTTAGCACTCTGTATTGCATACCCGCTTGGACACAATTTTCCGAAACCCGTTTCCGTCTTCATCATAGTTCATAATTGCTTTTTTTGTTTGTTTTTTTTTTATATAAAATTATAATAATTAATATAGCAGCTACTTAGGTACCAAGGCTAACTAGAATATTAGTCATAACCAAGTATCGGCTGGAATAACGATAGAAACAATATTTTCCAAGAATTACCTTTTTTAAATATAAATAAACAACGCCAACAATCACACACATCCTGACCCCTGCTGGTATTAACTGCTATATTATTTATTAGTTAAATGTACCTAATAATTATCTAACTTAATAACAAAATTAAAGTAGGCCTAAAAACTAAACTGTACCTAAACACTTTAAAACTAAAATATAAAACTAAAAATAACAATCTAAAGAAATCTTGAACTATCTATAGACTAGCAAAGGTCTATAGATAGTTCAAGCAATCTGTAAAATCTGGAATTATATCATCATATTATGTCATCTGCTGGATTGACATCATTTAATAAAATTAACATTTTTTTATATTGGTATACCTACGGATAATTTGCTACTGTTTACAGGAGAATTCACAAAGACCAACAACCTATCTAAAAGTAAGGACATATTTTTACAATGGATCCATCACATTGCCAATTGAAAGAAAATGATGCTGTAGATCTTTTAGCGAAACAAGCTACAGTAGACGGAGTTCCATTGGAGGTCATTCCTTTATTTACAGATTATGTTAAAATTGTAAAAGAACAATGTCGAATATTTTGGAAAGAGTATTTTGACGAAAGATCGAGAGAAAAGGGCATTTGGTTTAGAACAATTCAGCCATTGATGGCCAAATACCCATGGATCGCAAATTGTTGGTGACTGCGTTAAGGTTTCGCTCTGCACACCACTAACAAGTTCGCATTTTTAATGAAAAAAAACACCATCTCCTAATTGCACCGAGTGCGGAGTATTCGAGGATGTCCTACATATTTTGATGGAGTGTGTGCGGAATGAAATCCACAGAAGAGCTTGGCTTAGTAGAAACAACATGTTAGAGGTAGGATTTTGTAATAGTTCCATATGTTGTCCTACGTCGTATCAGGCCCTTTTATTATATAAATTAACAGATTTGGGCTTGATCAAATAATATTGTAATTTTTTGTGGTCTGCATTTTTTTACTGGGCGATGTGGTCGCATAGTGACAAAGCCCATAAAATAAATAAATAAAAAAAAGACCAACAACAAAATCTACCAGGTATTTTATATTGTTTACACTTGTTTACACTTTTATCTGCAGACAATGCGGTAATTTGTTAAAGGATAATATTTGAGCTAAATTTGAGCTCGTTTATGAGAGCGTGACGCGGCCATATTTGTTTGTTGCCGTGCTGCCGACACGGCACTCTCATCTGTCAAGCTCAACCGGCGACAATACACAAACGGACTAAGAATAAATTGCCCATCATTTGTATTGATAAGCGACAAAAACATTATATTGTTTTTGTAACACGTGTAGATTTTTTTTATATAGCTCAATAAAATTAGCAATAGCTAGAATACAAAATGAATAAAGGAATATCTAGTGTTATTACTGTATCACTGATGAGCTTTCTTTGTACTACCGCACTATACAACGCAAGGAAACGCGACTACCGTATATAGTGGACGTCGTTTCGCCACAGATTACTAAAGATGTTACTTCATAACTTCAACATTTATTGCGCGGACGGCAATGGAATGGAACATCTTACCAGCATCTTTGTTTCCTGAAAAATTTACCTAATCTGGGAGATATCAAAGCAAGAGTGAACCGCTATCTTCTAGGTAAGCATGTTCCATCGTCAACCGCGTTGTCACTTACCATCAAGTGAGACAGTAGACAAATGCAGGCATACTTATCATATAGGTAAAAGAAGTTACGCCTGAGTCACAGACTACTAAAAAGAACAGAATATACTGACTTTGAACTTAGTTTGAATAAAGAAATAACAGGTAATTAATTTCTGTTTAAATTATGCAGGCGAAACTAATCCTTTAGTTATACTTGACATAAAGATGATTTGCAACGAAGAGAGCAGTCGATGAAGTATTCTACTAGTGAAAACTGTTTCGACATAATTTATAATAGTATAGAGCTCTATGTAAATAGTTTCCCGATACTATTAAGAAGATCTTTTAAATCTTAGGTAATTTCATCTACAATAATATTATCGATAAATAATTCAGAATAATTCATAATTATAATTCATATATTATTATTTCTTTCTTTTTTCGGGTCTAGCCCGGGCCTTTGGGAAGTATTGGTGGGGCCGAAGCACCAAGAGGCCCTGTTGAATATAAAAACTAGGCATGGTATGGCATACCTATTATAAACTATTCTGTATATAAAGGTTAAAAATAAATATGGGTTGTTGTGGTGAACTTTTGATTGATTGTTGTTTTGGTTTATGGAATGAGATAACGGCACCTGCCAATTTTGTCGCATATCAAAGTGTTTGAGGCCTTGAGGCAGGTGATAACTTGCCATCCACCAAATGGGCCCTCTATAGTGGCTACCGCATATTGGTGCCGAAGAAGCAACATTCATGTGAGTGGCTTAGAGTGTCGAGAGGTGTGCTGCACTTTCACTGAACGCTACTCGCGGCATTATGCCCTTTAACACTTCCACCCCCGGACAGTCGGTTAAGGTAAGCCAGGGGTCAGGGGTCCCATTTAGCCCCTTGGAATCAAGGTACACGGTTGCCACTCACCGACGGCTCGCCACAAAGCCGCCTCTGCGTTGTTATTATTATCATTATACTAACTTAAGATAGTTACCGACGTAAAGCTATATAACATGTCTAGACCCAAACTACATAATTATTATAGGTAGTACATTCACTACCAGACTGTACATAACTCCATACAAGAGCAAGCAAAGTAATATTGTTACTGTAGCGAAATGAAATAGCATATTGCTTGGAAAACCTAATATTGGAAGTTCTCGAACAATTACAAGTATTGCGCCGAACTCATTCATAGAGCGGGTATCTGCAATCAACTCGCGGGTGTTGTGTAATTTGTTCGAGCGAGTTACACGACGTTGTTTAGGTATCTAGTCGGAATTAACTTTGGGAACTTAGAGGCCCTTATACCGACATTGCTTGACTGTTTGTAACAGACAATATGGCAGGTTACTTATAGCATTACAGCGATGAAGTTCTATTAACATTTGAAAAGAGAGAAAGATCCAATACGGGTATATACATAAAAATCCCCACTTTTCTATACAAATTAAACTAAAATTCCGTTTGTTTGTATTTGACTTTTACTTTGTACTTTTCTTTGTGTACTTTTTAGGAAAAACTGCTCAGTCAATTTAGATAAAAGTCTGCACTCTGCTTGCTTGCACGCCAAGACTAACACAGAAAACTAAAAAGTTTCGTGGGAAAACAGGTAAACTGCAGGTCGCTCTATTCCTACTATGCTACCCTGTCTCTTTTTAGCACTTATTTATTTTGCACCCCATCGTCGTCCCCGCCGTCCCAGATGCACGGTAGTACCATGGTACAACTAATAGCGGTACTGGCTTCGTCACTGCCCGAGACAGTCTTGGATGACACAGACGAACATAGGAATATTAGGGAGAGCTTAGCTCCTCTGGCTAAGGTAACGTTTCTGGTCTGGCATATACCAGCGTAAAATAATCAAATGACGGCTTGTCAGCGAGCCCAACGTAGGTTAGCTAGAACGGTCAGGACTTTGCATATGGTCTATTGTTTCAGTGGACGTTGTCTTCTCTATCCACTTCTTTGCCTCGGCTTGGGCCCACTCTGGAGCTACGTTGCCTCTTACTTACCACAACTGACGGATGTAATAAAACATATTACCTTATACAGGCTAGTAGGTATATTTTCACTGCAATATATTTATTATTTATTTATTTATTTATTTATTTATTGTGATAAAAACGACAAAATCAATTACAATTACCACAAAACATTTCATACAGAATAAACATGTCAAAGTATTAAATAATAAAAAAATAGGTACAATGGATTATTACAAATGTCAAATAAAATAAAGTCAGAATTAAACAAAAAAAATAAAATAAAAATAATAATAATAATAAGAAATGTTATTCACTGTCACTACTATCGGGATTACCCGTATTGCTCCATTGGTCAGTCATGCTTTCACAATATGTCAATACTGCAGCAACAATGTCAGACCACTTGCGATAAAGATAATGATTGGTAGTTATTATCATTAGAAGATGATTATGTCTTGTGTCAACAGAGCTATATTACATGTAATCAAGTACACGCAAATTCGCGTAACCAGCCGTCTTTGTGCTCTACAATAATGAGCTTTGTCACCAATAAGTCACAAATTGAAACGTCTCGATCGTTACTATCATCACATCGGCATGCAAATTAAATCAATGTCTGTATAAAGGCCGATGGGAAACTCCTGATTGCAGACCTTTGCACGCAATCTACCCATAAACTTGCAACTACGGAACTGAAATTTCAACGCAACTTTATTTTTATCAAGGGAAGTCGTTAGACGGTATCTCAGCCACCTCGCGCGTATTAACATACATAATTATAGGTAGTTTAACAATTGGAACATTGCCAACTCGATCCGGGTGAAATTATACGCGACTATTACAGTTTTTCGGTTTCCGTTGGTAAGGGAAACAATATGTTTTCGGGGAATATTCTTGATTTCGACGGAGGCGTTACGTTGAACGAATTTATTGGTCGGATTTATAGCCAGAACACGGGTAAATAAGTTAAGACTAAGGCATTAGTGATTGTAAAAGAGTATGCAAACTTAGCAGAAGTGCCAAAGTATCAAAAATGTACATACTACCTATATCGTATAAGTACCTACAGGCTGTCGTGAAAATGTTAAAAATATTCTGAATTGTGGAACTAAACTTTCGTCACAGCCATTTTTCCATAACTCAGATTTATGTTACACCAGAGACGGAAAACAGCGTAACTACGATAAACTTTATCACAATTAAGTTTTTTTTTATGACACAACGTAAACCTTTTGGGCAAAACAAAGAGACTGTATATTTCCCTTTATTGTCAAGTACAAGGGCGCTGCCGGTGACACTTCGATTTAGTACCGACCCTTGGTTTGATAAAAGTCCTTTCACCGGTCCTCCCATTATTTAGGCACAGTATGGCTGTATTGAGAAGTTACAAGAAAGTACAGTTAGATGTATAAAAGGATTCAGCAAGTACATGATAGAAATAAGTAGAATATAGGTAGGCTTTTTTAAACAGGCAAAGGGTTAATTATAACGTTTTGTGACATCTTTCTTTCAAAATTTTGAATTAACTTCATATTATGTACCTATTTGTTTTTAGATACTTAGGTATATACCTATATATCTTCTTTACAAACAGCTTTGCAATCTGATCAAAAAGTTAGAAAAAAAATCTAAATAACTTCGTATCAAATCATTTACTTACCAACTTATCAAGGTCATTTTATTCACTTCGTGACGAAAGTTATGAACGTGGTCAAGCTGTACCTACTTATACAACGCCGCGCCCGGTGGCTAAGCAACTCATTTAGCATGAGAGTTGTACAACACTAATTAATTTAGGCTCAAGGAGGTGTCTGTTAATTAGGCTGAATAAATTAAACGACTCGCCGTCTATTTTTACACAAAAGGTCTTTGTTAGCTCACCGAATCTAAGGCAGTAATTACATTTAGATTAAAATCATACTTCAGTTGAGATGAATAAAGCACTTTCGGGCTATAAAGGTATCAAAACATACCTACCAATACGGCATAATTAACGATGCATAATTTAACAATAAATATAAAAGTTTGGGATAGGTAAATTGGCTTGCGTATTATTATAAAGAGTTTCGGAATGACAATAATAGAAAATGTACGGTCATTTTTATTTCCTTCATTAAAAGGGCGGGCTGTCGTTTCTCGAAATACAATATGAAACCACTTAGTAGGGTCACGTCGCACGTCAATCCTTACTCGGACCCTCATTTGAGCTGACATTATTTTACTTTTTATCCAGAGTGCCTTCAGATTTAATATTTCCTTCTATTTTAAATCATTCGGGTCAAGGAAAAATAATTCATTCTTCAAAAGGCACTTTTTATGATTATTTTACGTGTCAGAGGCTGAATTGGTATTTTTTGATTTCTGTATAATGACACTGGCAAAAAAGCAACCCGTTCATATTAAAAAAAAAAAGCATGATATAAGTACTAACAGCGCATTATTTTTTTCACAGTACAATTTAATTTATGTAGCTTTTAATATTTAAGTCTATAATTTGTTCTATATCTATTTTAATAAGTACTACGTCAAGGTTTTTTTTATTCCTGCTCTGTGAGAGGGCCCCATTTGGTGAATTTACCACGGGCCGCAGATGGTGTAGTTCCGTCACTGTTTAATATCATCGCTTGATTTAGAATTAATAATGAAAAAATAAAAATAATTAAAGTGTCTTAAAAATTAGAGCTTTTAGTATACCTACACTCAAACTAACAAAATCAGAATAAAATTGAAATAAAATTATTAAAATGCAAAGTAAACTTAATCTGAGAAGCCGCTAATACCAGTAGGCAACGTTCCCAAAATGCTGGCAGTTAGTCTTTGGGCTAAATAGAGACCAGTTTCCTTTAGTTCCATTTAACATTAGGAGATTTTGATCCTTATGGGCGTCAACGGGTGCAAATCTGTTTAAGAAAATAGTTAATCATCATCTAAGTAAGTATACCTACACATTTAGCTCTTGTCAAAATCGGCCCCGAGATTCCATTGATTATGTTTCGCTATTCTCCATACTCATTCTCTTTGCCTTTTTCCCATTTGTTATTGGGGTCGACTCCAGTCTAACCTGTAGCGGCAAGCTACCAGAGTTCCACGAGCGACTGCCATCTGACCTTGCAACCGATAAGAAAGCAATATGAATGGTTAGACCAGGCGTCAGAATTTATCGAGCGTCTGACTACTCGTAACGATTGCCATAGATGTTCTTATGACAACCTGAACCGACGACTCAACGGGCTCTCCGAGGCACGGAGCGATGGCATTGATGGGCGATGGTATGGCGTACTCTCCATACTTTAGGTATATATTTCGCACATTATGGATTCGACTAAAAATAATCATTTTCAATATCATAGCTATATCTATTTATCACATCGAAACTTGCAAGCTCTCTTTACTAAACCATCGAACTAAGGTTAAACGAAAGGAATATCACATAGCCATGTTTTTAAAGTAGATTCGAGTAAGCGACTTGATACTAAATGTCCCTATCGTAACGTAACAAAGAGCTTGAAAAATAGCACGTCTGAGGAAAGGAAGGCGAGTAAATTCAGCAATTTATTGCTGAGACTGGAGCCCTATATTTGTTGCAAATGAAGACGCGGCGAGGTGACAATTCTCAGACGCTGGGACGGAATGACCGCCCAGGGACGACCGACTACGTCTACCACGGTTCTCAACTTTTATTCCCCCACATAAATACGCCCTACGCCTCCCTCCATTCTACTTTTTTAACATTCATAAGGCAGAATACAAAAAGTGGAAAGTAAACCGTAACCTCATATTACTCACATGAAAAAATATTTACATTAAGGTAGAAATGGGAAAAACACAAATGGAATACAAAAAACATTTTATCTCCTCGCACGCTAAATGATTTTGCTTATCGTTCGTAAGCCCCGTTTATCCGCTCTCGTTACATTTTTTATGGTTTAACAGTGTAATATAATGCTTTGAATATATTGGTTTTATTTTCATATACGCCTGCTATCATACGTTAAAATACGCTTTGATTTGGTTCACTGATAATGCTGCTATTTGTTTGGCTCTGGGGATTAACGATTAAACGCGGTAAAGCCATCTTTTAGCGTTATCAGATAAATCATAATTTAAACTCACATTTGTAATGTATTAAATAAACAAATAAATAAACTATATAAATGCTGTACTTTAAATGTTGTCATAAAATTAAATTGATATGCCTTAAAACATTTTTTGTAACCAGTAGAAGTATAATTGAAAGCGAAATACTTTTCCGAAGTCTCTCAGTTTTTGTGATTTCGTATTCCTTTTATAAGTTTCACTATCTAGTTCTGCGCGGAGCCTATATTTTGTACTGGCCTAGTCTATGAATCACAATATTCAATCTATAGTTACTAGTATTATTAATTTGGAAGAAGCTCCGTCTGTCATGTTAAATCTTTCCGGCTCAATCATGAACTTATTGCGCTGTAACTTTGCATATTATAGACATAACGTAAAGAACAAAGAAGAACATTTATGTAGGCTACAAATCATCATCAACACCACAATTCCCGATTTTTTGCTCGTGCACATTACCTATACTTAATGTGTGTGTATGCTTTTTATATAACCCGTCATATTGTAACATTAACTAGCCCACGACACACGGTCCATGGAGTGTTAAGATCTTTCAATTGCCACTATTTTGTTTAAAATATGAATTTCGTATCTTAAATTGTATTAATAGTAATGTAGCCATTTTAAATGTCTCCTGAAACTGTCAATAACGACGACAAAAGGACGACTCTAATTAATATAAACAAAGAAGGTTATCTCACCTTCAAGCCCCTAATTTTACATGCACCTGTGTGTTTTTAAATTAGTATGTAGATGACATTCGTTATTCTACCCTTTCTAGCGTTTTCACCCACATTAATTACTTACGTGGCGTTGTAGCAGTGTTATCTCATTTTATCTCGGTTAATATAAATAAAAGTGAGTCGGTGAAGTGAATAGATATGTAAGCAACTAGTCTAGAGAGTGGTTGGTGGAGCGTCTAATTTATGGCATATCTACAAGAGCACAAAGCGGCTGAGACCTCAGAGAGGCAAAGCGCTTTCGACTGAATAAAGCTTTGCAACTTCCAACTCCGTTTGTCAATGAATCACGGAATCATATTTCAGAATTTAATACATCTGGGAAACTATTTCTGCGATTCGTAAATACCACAACTACAGTATTGGTATCGGATCGGATTGCAATTGAACTTTACCTCAAATCGAACTAAAGTAAACTTCAATATCAATTTACGTTATATAACAATTCTCATCATTTCTCTAACTTTTACCATGCTTCCATTTAATATATTATACCTACGATGTTGCGGCTCGTGGTCTCGCCTGCAATATTTTACTGTTTTCGGCATCTTCAATCCATTTTACTTTATGATGCGATAAGTAAGACCTGAAAAAAGTTATATGGTACATCTATTTAGTTCTTTACTTGTGTGCAAAAGTTCTTTTAGAATGGGCATTAAAAACTCACATTTACTTACCTACTATGGTCAAAAATATATGTTACTTTTCAATTACTTTCTTAACTAAGTTGTTGACATAAATTACCCACCTAATTTATAACCTCCGATAAGCTCCGAAATGAGGAGATCCGCAGGAGAACTAAAGTGACTGATATAGCTCTTAGAATTAGCAAGTTCAAATGGCAATGGGCAGGCCACATCGCTCGTAGAACTGACAACTGATGGGAAAGAAAGGTTCTCGAGTGTCGACCACGAACTGGAAGACGCAGCGTAGGCCGGCCCCCAACTCGGTGGACCGACGATCTGGTGAAAGCTGCGGGAAGTCGCTGGATGCAGGAGCCGAGTAGCCATTCAAAGTGGCGCTCTCTGGGAGAGGCCTATGTTCAGCAGTGGACAACTTCAGGCTATTGATGATGATGATAACCGCTACTTAGTCTTAGTAGTTCTGTAGTTACCCATATAAATCATGTTTTATGTTTAAAATCGTGCTACACTTTACGTTGCAGCAGTTCGTCCCTCAAACTTTTGAAAGTTATGAATGCCTGTTGATGAAGTGTCCCTAGCTTGGGGCACGTACTCACAACTAATATGAATTAACACGGGGCAGCTGGTAGCCTCTCGTATAACCACAACTGCGAAGAAACCAGGAAAAATGATTAAAATTGACGGAAATTAGGTCTAATCTAAAACTTTGGTCTGCAGGTTTCATTTTGAAAATATTTTTCTTATTATCGGCCAGTTAAATAATAGGAATCATACGAGTTGAAATACGCAATGTTTTTAACAGCTTTATTACACTTAATACATTCCTAACCAAATTTTCCTCACTGAATTTTCCGACTTGAAGAGGAAATTAATATTTATTTACATAACAAAGTTCCTTGCATTGCCAGATATTAAGCATAGCTCAGTAAATACTATTGGAATAAATTATAGGATTTAATTACAGAATAGACATTTTGTAGATTAAGGCCTAGATTTTCATAAATCGACTCTTCTGAAGTCCTTGTCTTTCTAATTAATTTTCGAATACGAACAAAACGCACGGAAAATAAGTCGCATAGGCACAGATTTATACGGCCCCAGACTTTTTACAACCAAGACAATATGACCCTAACTTACACCCTTATCGCGTAACTATTCTGGTAATTTTACCAGGTGGTAGGACTTTTGTGCAAAGTTCGTCTAGGTAGGTACCACCGCTTTGCCAGTTATTCTGCCACCAAGCAGTAGTGTGCAAGCACAAATGTCCTGAAACTACTGTGTGAAATTACTGGGCAAATGAGACCTTATGATCTGATCACACATTCTGGTAATCTTATTACTAGACTGTGTGACGTGGCTTAGGATGACGTGCGCAGTGCAGTGTCACGCAAAACAATATTAATTTAGAGTTCCGAGTGATACTGCAATCTGTTATGGGCAGCCGTGCGGTGACGCTTAACATTAGGCAAACTATTAGCTCGTCACTTTATTCATTTCTTTTTTAAATAGACGACGCCTGCCATTCTATATATACGCGCCAATTTACAAGTCCGAGAGTGCGAGCAAGATAGCCCACGACCACCATCGCCACCAGACTTAGGTACACATACCCCTCGTCCTGCATCAGCATCGCACCTGGTGACTCTACTGGCTGTCCGGCTCAGTGGCTTACATTCAGTATGCAGCACACATTCTATTTGCGAGACATCCTGTTAGGTTTCCAATACATCTGCCGGCGCGGGCGAGCGGACCGATGACTCGGTACGTGCGCGAGTTGACAATGCTCTCTGCGCCGAGACCGGAGCACCGTCTTGCTTGCTCGTTTGCAGTAAAACTTGATGATGTTTATTGTGCAATTACATTAAATCCGCAGTGATTATTTTTCTTTGGAGTCTGTTACGGATTTTATTTGTCTTTTTGATCAATCAATAAAAGTAATCTCTTATTGCGAAGCAAGGTTTTAATGATTGCTTGGGTAAATCAGAATTTGTGTTTTTGTATATTTATGTGTGTTCAACGACAACTTACGGCAGGGTTGTTAAAATGATGCAGATAAATAATTCGTCAAAATAGGGTTGAATTTATTTTAAAGTGACTCAAATAAATGGGGTCGGAGGATGTACCTGCTTGTCAAATGAAAGGTTTTTATTTCAACATTTCAGAACAATTTTTGTCATTAGAGTCTCGTTGGGTTTTTACAATATTTAAACATATATGTAAATATGTTGAAACCACGAAGTTGAGTTTTTACATCGTCACTTTCACGTTCATTGTCAATTGAACATTATTTGTTGTTTTGGTTTTTAGGGTTCCGTACCCAAAGGGTAAAACCCTATTACTAAGGCTGCGCTGTCCGTCCGTCTGTCTGTCTGTCCGTCTGTCACCAGACTATATCTCATGAACCATGACAGTTAGACAATTGAAATTTTCACAGATGATGTATTTCTGTTGCCGCTATTACAATAAATACTAAGAACAGAATAAAATAAATATTTAAGAGAGCTCCCATACAACAAACGTGACTTTTCTGCTCGTTTTTATAGATAATGGTATGGAACCCTTCGTGCGCGAGTTCGACTCGCACTTGGCCGATTACTAGTTTAACACAAAGTTGCTAGAGATATTATTTTGCTTTAAAGCAGTTATTTAATAACTACAGTTAGCGCATCATCAACTAATATCAGTTGAGATATATCCCACCTATGTATCAGAAAGTTTTGCATTGTGCCTGCACTATAGTTTGCATAATATGTAAATATGGGTCAAATCAATATGCGCTTACTGCGAAGTCTCCAATTCCAATGTATGTAGCAAAATATCTATTGAACAAGAAAAACTCCCATCTGTAAATAAAAAGGAAACAGCCTGTATTATTTCTTTTTTTACGCTACTCCCCACTTATTTTGATACCTTACGCACACAGTCCACAGTATAATTTCGTATAAATATTCCTACAGTTACTACTTTGTCATTATTCGATCGTAAGTTTCAGCGCCTGATGATGATGAAGTTTCATTGAATTTAAAAGGAATAGTAATTATTAACATTGGTATATATTTGTTCAATACTATATCAGTGAAACACTACTTAGGCAATTGTGTTATCGTGGGATAACAAGATTATCATCTCTCTAATGCTTAGGTACCATACTTGAAAGTGAAGCACCTATTAGGAATACCGACCAATGTAGGTTAACATAGGTACAATTCGTATTTGAGGCCTGAACGTCCTCTCGAACAACGCGCTCCGAACAAATTGAAAATCAATGAACCGCGGCATTCAATTTAATATGAAAAGCTATTCATCTTTATGTCGCTCTATCTATGCATCTTATCGTATGCATATAGCAAAAGCCGCCATATGAAATCCGTAATAGCTTTTTTGTTCCCTCTGCCGTCAAAATTGCATAATATCGTGGACTCGTGGAAGTCTATTTTCTGAATGGCAGTAGATTTAAAAGATAACCAACACGAAAGTCCCCATTTATTTGAATTTCGGACCGCCCTTTAACGCATTTATCATTTTATTCGGGGAGTTTGGTTCCTATTTCGAACATGAAATAACAGAATTTTGATTATGTTCTTGTAGCAAATGGTGGGACGCGGACAGCGGTGGTGGTTTTATCCGCAGTTTTACGATTGAGGCGACATAAATTGAAGTTTGAATATTTAGACCGGAATGGGAACTGTGGACGATAAAAATAGTAACGACCTGTATTTTATGACAGAATCAGTAACGTTTTAGGAAGAGTAGCTGAATTAAATTGGGTTCCTTTGATGTTAACACTGTATTCAATTGAGGAATAATAATACTCAATTTACTTATTGACCAGCGAGTGCAAAACACGGGCGAAGAGTCCCCGTTTCAGGTTAGACAAAAACTATTTCGTACCTACATCTGCCCCGTGGATGATAGGATTATAAGTTTTTTAAGCTATGCCATATTCGCGAGGTGTAGGTACAGCTCACAGAGCCACTATTTGTTTGTGTTTTTTGACATTTCACACAGCGCCATCTAGCCCGAACTAAGCATAGCTCGTAGTATGGGAACCAGATAACTGATACAATACTTACATACTACATAATTATATAGAAAATACAATATGACATCCAGACACAGCACAAACATCTATGTTCATCACACAAATGTTAATCCTGAGTGGGAATTGAACCCAGAACCTACCTATATAGTTCAGAAGGCAGAGCTCTCAGGCTATCAGTCAAATATACCTAATCAAGTGAAAAACAAAGATCTTTTATATTAGATGGGATTGTGTTTGATCACGTTTTTATTGGTGTTATTTTTAAACGTAAATAAATGACGGGACGAGCTAGTCATTCGTTCATTCCGCTCAGAGTGGCGCTCTCTGGGGGAGGTCTATGTTCAGCAGTGGGTATCTTCAAACTTCTTCTTCTTCTCGTGTAGGCTAGTGGTCAGCTCTGGTGTCAGAATTTTCAGGCCGCGCAAAGGCTTCTGACTTGGCTTAACGACTATTGTCTTAGGACAACAGCCAGGACCGACAGTTCAACGTGCCCTCCGAAGCACGGTATCGCTCAGTTGTAAATACTACTTTTTGTTGTAGCAGTCACCCATCAGAGTAGTGACCGCAGCGAACGTGACAATCAGTTAGAAACGGCTAGTCAAACTGCTGATGAATTTGGTTTGAAGTTTATTTATTTATTTATTACGATTACCAACATAAAGTACACCGTAGCTAAGTTTGGTTACACAATTCGAAGGAAACATTACTAAGTGTCATCACAGTTACAGGTAAAGACTGCGTGCATAATTATAGAATGGGAGTGAATTTAACAGCTGTTCAACTAATTTACAGAAGACTAAGACTACATAGTTAAAAATTCTAGGATTTATACTGAGCAATAATAAAAACGATTGTATATAATTGAATGGCTTAAAAATAGTAAATAAAGTAAAAAATAATAATAAATAATAAAAACTGTTAAAGATTTAAAAATTAAAATACACAATATCACAGATTTTCAACAGTCTTTCTAAACTTGTAAATGTTTTCCGCAAATAGGTCAATATTGACATTATTCGGGATCCCATTAAATTCTCGTACCAACCTGTTCATAGGTGCGTTTTGGCCAAGATTGGATCTGCATTGGGTTTTGTTTAAAAGTGCAGTATTATAATACTATACTAGTAATAAAGCTATATTTTATAGAGTGCTTGCTTTTTAGATAATTAATAACGTTGTCAGAAAAACAAGTTTTAATTTAATCTGATGTTCACGATTAATTAGAGATAGTCACAAAAGGCTTTGTCGTCAAGGCATTGATGCGCAACATCTACTTAATTAAATGTCATATTATTCTGTCACGCGGAGGGCTCAATCACAATAAAATCGAACGAGTAGTCAAGTTTGCACGTTTTTCGTAAGATTCATAGGAGGATTAAGATGGCTTGTGCTTTACTTTTAATACCATAATAACGCAAGGGTAACATAAAATACCTTTTCAGCATTAAATATGAAACTAATGTTAGTAATCGAAATACAACATTTGTTATAACGTTTTTCGCTGTGTACACCACTTCATTGTTCATGCAAGACTTACCGAGGGAAACCACGAGCTGAGGTGAAATCACTGGATATTTTTTATCAGCTTGTGACAATGAGCGCTGATTGCACAAACGCAGTACGGACTCGCGCAACCGTGTGTCTGTCTCTGTCAGACAGAAATTTTGTAACCAACTCAATAACTGACTTTACATACATCTCGGCCCAGGTCTCTCTCCCTAGTCCCGTCACGCTCGTTTGATACTCAAGGCATGAACAGTGAGGCAATTAGACGCCTATAATTACTATGTTAATTACAGACACTGCTCTTGTTTCTCATCTTGCTATTCCGACCGTTCGCCATAATATAAACATAAATTCGTACCAACTTCTAATTAACGCGCGAGGATGATTAAAGAGTAACTATTTACTTTGAAATTTTAAATTATATGCGTTGTATCGTCTTCGCAACCATTTATTTGTTAGTAGTTAATTGTTGTTAGGTAACTTTGCTTAGCGAAACATCGCGGATGTGAATGTTTATTGGTTCTGTGTTCACACTTTACGGGAGACAACAGAGTGGTTGTAATTTAGTTACAAATTGTTACGATCAAAAGCCTGTGAAGTTGGTGTTAATGTGTTTCGTGTTAGTGGTTTAGTAAACATAACTGAGCGTGTAAATAATAGACAATTCTGGGTAACCCAAAAAAAAAAAAAAATACAAGTCAAATTTTATCAGCTCTATGTAACGATGAATGTGGACGGACCGGCAAGAGATTATATATTACATTTTCATATATTTTGTTGTTGGCAAGTGGATAGCAGTTTATTGCTTTGCAAGCCGAGTGGGCTGTAATCATGAGCCGCAAACCTTAAAAACGTTGCGAACTTTCGCAAAGTTATTGCGAATCTCGCGGAGACTTCTTCGAAACTCTGAATTTCCGAGAGCAATATTAAAACTTGCAGAGATACCGAAACTTGGGTAAAATAAAATATTCAGAGTAGTATCTGTACTGCGAGGCTCCGCACGTATTTCATGAGGTATCTGATCTCGCCGCGAAACTCTATTCTGAGGTTCCATTGTGCTATTTCCCAGCAGAAATTCGATCACTTAACATGGCTATTCACACAACTAAATAAATAAGGACAAAGAAAGAAAATGGCAAAATAAACCTTTCTGTTCGCGAGGTAAGTACTTTTGCGAACAGGAAACGTGCTGTATGACTTTTTAATTTCCTTTGGGTCTGTTGGAGTAAAGTTCGATTGAGAATTGTGAAACACTTGTACCGTTGTTTTATAGCACTATTTTGAGTCTTATTGCCTTTGTTATTTGTACGTCAGGTAGGTACGTCTTTAAAACGTTTTACTCGTTCGCGTCAATCTTGTTATTTCCCGCAGAAATTGTACAATAGCCCTCCCTTGATTTTTGCATAAAGGTTGAACACACTGTTGGTGTGATCGCAACCTGCGCTATCGCAGCTGCTTGCCGCTATTAGGATACATTATTCTACTGTTTGTTTTTATATTGGCGTCACTGATAAAGATCTTCGATATCTGAAGTACTCCCAGACAACCTTTGTTCATGTCTTGTTCCAACAAACGCGTAAGCCTTACAGTCCATTCATATGCAACCCAGTGTAGATTAAACATCGCCTGCCCTAAATAACTAGAACAGTTTACATCCATATCTTTAATCTACACCTCCGCAACACTTCGCAGGCTTGCAACGATAAGCCTTGACACATGCATTGTGTTTCATGATTCATAATAAAGTTGGGCGGAACCGACTGTGTAGAGGCGACATAGTGCATGGTATAAATCAAGTCTAGGATTGTACAGACTTAATCTCACCTTACCTGCAGTGTTGGTGTCCCGTTAATACATCATGATATATTGCGTCATTTATTAGCGCCCATACACGAGCTGTTCTATTAATTTGGGATGATTTATGCAGTGTAGTCGTTACCTTTGTTGTAGTGCTGATGGAAATTTTAATGTTAATTAATTGCTTCGCTGTTTCGTTTGTATT
This sequence comes from Ennomos quercinarius, assembly GCA_910589525.2. Taxonomy (NCBI): domain Eukaryota; kingdom Metazoa; phylum Arthropoda; class Insecta; order Lepidoptera; family Geometridae; genus Ennomos; species Ennomos quercinarius. The sequence goes on from OU342493.1 coordinate 8,445,716, forward strand.
TCATTGTTTTTGTAACTTTTGTACCAATTGTGCGGTACGCATCGATGTCGACTTTGTCAAAATGGTATTCATGGAACTTTACATGAACTGGATGCAGTTTAGTAGATCAAGAGTTTGAGTGCGTTTTTATTTGACATCAGCATCAGTGGTAGAGATTTAGTAGCAAAATGCTGAAACTTGAGAACTTATTTTATTTAAAATCATCATTTTTAAATGGAAGAGCTTTTAGTCAAAAAAGTATCGTTGTCAAACCATAATATCGTTAACATAGTGTGTCATTATATCTCTTCACCAGTTTATATTACAATGGCAAATGATTTGTCCGGCGTCATGCGGCATGATTCCAACTTGGCACGGACATAAATGTAAGTAAGTACTTGTCATTGCAAATAATTTAAATGATTAACAGATGCCAAAAAGACGTATTATTTTAGAAACGATTAAACATATTTATATATTTAAATTATCTGATGTTCATGCAGGCGTGAAATTAAAAATAGATATCATTATCGTTTAACGTTAGACGCCGTAGCTGGCGGTAATCTTTGCGCTATCACAACGTATTAAAGCCCCGCGCTCTCTTTCGCACTATTTTAACGCCCAACAAATGAGATGCAGATACAGCCATGGAGTTTAATTAACACGACGTTAATATTGGCAAGCAGATAGAACCTATCTAAAACTGAAGCTGAGGTCAGTTACCTGACACATTTTTTTCTTTCCTCGTAAGAGAATACTTATTATTATTATTTTTTTGTAAGCCCAAGTCATACAAAATTTGACATCATATACTATCTTGTAACATTAATCAAGACTGAAGCTTGCATTTGAACCTTTTATTACGGGATTAGGGCTGTTGATTTTTTAATGAATTTTTAAACACCTAAATGCAAAACGTCAGTTTTATTTGCCATAATCTTATGGTTCTCCAGCGCTAGAATAGTGTTTACGCTAGAATAGTGTTTATGCGTCTGACGTCATTTCGAACAATTGGATTTAGTATCACATCGCCACAGATCATATATACATCGCCCATGGCAAAAACTCAGATTCAAGAGCGTAAATTTGAGGGTTTATTTAAATTTATAAGCGGAGGTACTGAAATAACAGAAGCAAAGTACATATTTCACGCGCTGAAATGATAAGCAAATAATGAAACAGCTGAATTTTAGTTTAAAATGTAATGGAAATCCTTAATTTATAGCCGGTCCGTGTCTTTTAAGCGTCAGTAAATAACAAAGTTTCAAATTTCAGCACATTTGTTTATGAAAGCGCACCAATTCATTACTTTATTTGTTTAATAAAGCTCGAACAGGCACCGTCTGTGTACACTGGGATATAAATTACCTTTAATTTAGGTGAACGATCCTGAAAATATGATGATGTAAAGTTTTCATCAAGCTTTAATAAAACAAGCAGCCGCGCCGCTTGGATATAACTACGCTGCGAAGCACCCACTTGTTATAAAATTTGATGTGCTGGAATTTGTAAAAAGACGTTACGAGTTACGAGTTTATAGCGAACACTTTTGATATACTGTTTCGAGTTTTAATTTTAGTTCACGGCACAGATGGTGCAAAATTACAGGAAATGCAGCCCGTGGGTAGCGTAGCAACCATGTGTAGCGGCAGTGATTTTGTTGTAGCGGTTCGCTACGTTTCGTCGTCGTAGCAGAACTACGTAGCATGTATGCTAGTTACTGTACTGTTATAGTCCAGCATAACCACTGCATGCTACATTTAAAAAAAACAGGAATATTAATGTTCACTACAAATTCGCTAAAGAACATACCTTTGTAGCGAACATTTATTTTGAATTTTATTTTTAATTCACGGCTCATAAGTAATATTGGTAACGCAGCCTGAGGGCTATTAGCAAACAACCGTTGTTGTAGCACCAGTGATTTTATTTAGCTAAAGGTACGTAGATTGTGTGGTACTACGGCGTAGCATTCAAGCCGAATGTTAATTAGTCAAAATAATTAAGAATGTATCGCGAACTTTTTATAATTATGCTGTTTCGAGTATTAGATTTCATTCTATAGTGCAATAGTAAGCCACCTCTCCATGGTAATGTTTTGCTGTAGCAGTCTGCTACATCGTAGTAGCAATGATTACGTATCATATGGTGCTACGTCGTAGCATAGCCGCCAAATAGTTTGATAGTAATATAATTGCTATAAAAAATGATATGCACAGAGGTGTGAAAGAATATCGAATTTTTATGCTAGAACAACACCAACCAACCTAAGTGTTACGCTGACAACCGATAGGGAAGAAAGGTTCTCGAGTCGCGACCACGAACCGAAAGACGCAGCGTAGGCCGGCCCCTCGCTAGTGGACCGACGACCTGGTCAAAACCGCGGGGAGCCGATGGATGCAGGAGGCAAGCAGCCGCTCAAAGTGGCGCTGTGTGGGGGAGGCCTATGGTCAGCAGTAGACGTATTCGGGCTGTTGATGATGATGATGATGATGATGATGATGATGATGGTAGAATAGTTTTATTATTTTTTTGTGCACTATGAATGTGATCGTACATAATTATGACTAAATTGTACAATATACCTTTTAATCAAATTTAAACGTTTAACTGATTTTCAACGTCAGTGTTACAATTTTTAATAAGTTTTGCATAATGTTTGAACCCAAAAATAAATATTTTGAAGGTTTACAGAAAAAATAAATTAACTATTATAAATCCATAATAATTGATTGTAAATTTTACATTCCCTGTACACTGATTAATTGCACTCTGAATAAACACCCAAGGTCTATACAAAAAAGTCCTCTCCTTTAAAGTTTAATTCAAACAAAAGTAAGCTCGGCATGAAATAAAGCAGAAAATAGACGTTAAAAAAACTTAATGTAGTTTATTTTACACCAACAATGGAATCCATTACAGGTATTTTTATAGAAAAAGCATTGATTGCGGTCCAGATAGAATAAATACAGACGCCGATAGAAAAGAATACTTTTTGTTTCACTTTATTTTTAAATTGTAAAGTGTTTTTCTCGCTAAAATGTTTATTTTAATTTCATGCCACGTAATTGGTGTCGTGTAGACACAACAAATTGTTCAATTTAATTGAAAGGGAGCAAGAGGTTTTTAAATCATTGGGAAAGCTTAGCTATTTATTTGTAACTAATGTTGTTTCCAACTATAATACACAACAAACTATAATATACTCCATGAAGATGGGCATCCTTATTGCCTGAACACCGGTCGAGTTTGTTCGACTAAAATACTACTTGTAGTTATAAATTATAAAAAATATAATATATTGTAAAATAACTTCAAATCGAGAGTGAACAGTTATCTTCTCTAGGCAAGCGTGCTACATCCTAGATCGCATCGTCACTTCCTATCAGGTGAGATAGTGGTCAAACGCAAGCCTATAAACCAATCAAAAAAAAAAATTACATTAGACTCTAAATAAGGGTAAAAAAAAAAACTATAGTGTGATTTTCCCAATCACAAAATATCTAAAAAAGCTCTGGTTTCAGAATTGTTAGGCGAAGGTTTTTATTTAGGTTAAAGACCGTTGTCTTATGCCAATGACCGGGACTGACGCTTTTACGTCCTCTCCAAAAGACGGTAGCGCTCAAAATGTCTAATATCTCATAATTGACCTTGCGGAAAGTATGGGAAATGATTATCAAAGGTCATCACGATCACCAACGCCGACACCATTAGTATCGGAAAATATAGGCGCATCGGCTCGAGTGATGCTGAAAATTGGCACGCAGTGATCGGAAATGGCATCGTTAGTTATGTTATGCACGCACGAACCAACAAGCTAATTGTGCTTAATATGTGTATCAAACGGGAATTGCCCAATTTATCGGGGTCAGATGTTTTTGTTAGTCTACACTTGTATCTACTCCGCATATTTACTGTACCATATTTAGAAAATTGATTAGCTCAGGCGTGGTCTTGCGTAAGTTAATCTCAAATACAAAGTGAAACAAGAAAGAAGTTACACTAAAGATTCCTGTTTCATTTGGTACTAAATATTTCCTTTTTTATAGATTCATTATTTATTTATTTTATACACTGAAGTTCAGTCAAATGGAAGACAATAGTGGCCGAAAGGCAACGCACAAGACGTCCCACCGACACCGCGAAATTGAGTAACATATGAATTTAGTTTGTTTGGTCAGAACCGTGGGGAGCCAATGGATGCAGGAAGCAAGCAGCCGCTCTAAGTGGCGCTCTGTGGGGGTGGCCTATGTTCAGCAGTGGATGTCTTCAGGCTGATGATGATGATGACGATCATGATGAGTTATTTTATTTGTTTAGTTATATTCATTTATTTGTAAAGGCCGGCAATGACCTGGTCGAGAACGGTGGAATAAAATGCTTGATACAGTTTTAAGGTAGCTGTGTAGATCACATCAAAAGCCTCGCAATTATGCCGTACATATTATCGCAACCTTTATCGATACCAACATGTCTAACATGTCCATAAAACCACAAAATTTAAGGGCATGTAAACTCGTCTTGCACTATCTAGATACGACCATACAAAATCATACTCTCTCTCTCTCTCTCTCTAACTCTGAGAATACTGGACTGAGTCCTATTAGGTAATGGCTTTACTTTACATCTCTGTTATAATTGAAGTAAACATCTACCCTTTGCAGGCTATTAAATTCCTTCTGAATGTTTTGTGGGCTAATTCTGTACGAGAACAGAGTCTTACATCTCATTTGTCTCTTTACAAAATACCTGCGTCAAAACGTACAATCGTAAAAGTCTCGGCGGCTTAACATTCCGTCACATTAGCATGCAATAAAAATTTGTTATGCGTAAGGAACAATTGTGAATTCGGTACGAACGTTCTGAGGATCGTACGGCGGGCACTTTATTTAAAGTCATATTCCTCGCACCGCGCGCGGTCCTACAAAACATAATGATTCGAATGTATCTCTGTCGTGAAACTGTACCTCGGGGAGCCGCGGATAATAAAAATTCCGGCACGGCGTTACAAGTGTGCTTTCGAGAAAGTAATCCGCGAAGAAATACAGCCTCTACCTACTGCTTCCACATTTGTAACTGCGAAATCTCCATTTCTCTTTGACTAGCAGTCGTTTCAGAAGCCGCGAGTCCCTGGTGTGTCGTGGGAGCGACACTCATAAAAATTCAGCGCGCCGAAGTTTGCGCCAACGTGTCATGAACTCAGAAAGTCACGCGCTCGCTCGAACCTGCCAAAGCGGATTTCGCTGTATTATTATAATTTTATAAGCTTACTTTACAATGTGTAGGCAATTTGGTTCCATGAGTTTCAAACATTAAAACGTTTATTGCACCTATTCAGAGTTTTGTCCTCCCCTTTTGTTGTGTTGGAGTTGCACGGAGATTAGGCAACGAACTTAATTTTAAAGAGGTGCTCAAAATATTTCGTTTTATGATCATACTTCAATTACATACGACACGGCATATTGCGGAGTAATTAATACTTCAGGCATAATATTTGGTAACAATATATTTATTATGAACCTCAAACTTGATTTTAGTCTGTTTTTCGTTAAGATCTTGTATTGGTATATATTAGTACGCTTCGCTTTCTTGTCAAGGAGCTGTCCAGGTGCCTGATTGAGCTGACAGGCGGCCAAAAGGCTGGCTGGCATACCTCGGCCAACGAATCAGCTTATTCAACGAGGAAATGTCACCAGATTTTTGGGTACGCTTCCCGCAGAAAGTGATCTAAATTCTGTGTTTTATTTATAACCTCTTTTTACCTACTTTAATTTATTTAATATTTAGGGTTTTCGTTTTAAATTTATTTAAATTAAAATTGTATAGTGAATAATTATTAAAAGTACGCTTCGAAACTAGAATATTTGTCACTACCATGATTATCTTTTTTTTTCTAATTCTTGGGCATAGAAAGCAACTTGGTTATTATTTTGTCTTAGAAACATCATTTTCTAATGTGAAGCATAATAAGCACATTATAATATGGAGTTCTGAAGCTGGTTACATCTACTATACAGACAAAATATACGTAGTAAGCGTTATTGAACAAAGGAATAACTATCTGGTATCCTTTGGTTTGCGAATGTCACGTACTGAAACCGACAATTAAGTTCTGTTGTGTCTGGAATAGAAGCCGAGGAATTATTTCAATAAATAGTAGGTAGTACTGAAAAGATGTTTGTGAGTGTTGGTTATAGTAATTCATCTATTTCGCGATGTCTTGGATGACTGTTATGGACATAATGTACGTCTGCACTAAAATCTATTAAAATACAACTTACCAAAGCAACACTTTTCCCTGGGTTTTCGTATAGGTACATTTTTTAGATTCTATGCCATCGCAACGTAGGAAGCCAGGTGAGGTGAAGCTTAGTTTCAAACAAGAAAGAAGTAAAGAGTTTAATATATAATTTTATTTTTTTAAAGAATGAATTTAATTGCAAGTAAGAAAGAAAACCTTGAAGAGGGTTGTAAGGTGGTAAGCCGTTCGTATAGTCCCTTGAATAGGACTTAACTTTGGATCGTAGCCGGAGCTGGAGATGGACATCGACGGGATGGTGCGACAGTGGTGAGTCAGCTGAACCAGCGGAGAGCTGAGAGAAAAAGCATGGACCGTATTTTTATCTCCCACGCTAGATAAGAACGGGTACTAGAGTACAGATACCGGTTACATTAGGCTTTTTTCTACGAGATATTAAACCTACAAATAAATCTTTGTTCAGAGACGTTGGTATGAGGTAAGTTCTATCAAAAGAGCAAAGATTTGAATCGTACCTCTGAATAATCACCTATAGCACTCTATTAGTAATAGTAATCCCAAAAGAGTACCGATTCAGTACTACTGAAACACAAAATAAATCGGTGCTGTAAGGCTGGTCAGTCATCTACTCGACCAAAGTGCTTATCAGCCAGATGTATCGAGAAGACAAGCGGCATCTATTAAGGCACTGATGCACTGGTGGACTGGCCTGTTAGCTCAGTTGGTAGTAGCTCTGCCTTCTGAACTATATAGTTTGTGGGTTCGATTCCTATCCAGTAAACATTTGTGTCGTGAACATCGATGTTTGTTCTGTGTCTGGGTGGTGTTATATTGTATTCTATTACATACATAGAATACAATATAACATTATATTACATATATTACAAATAAACTAAGTACTTCTATCAGTTATCTGGTTCCGATAGTACAAGTTATGGCGACAATCTCGACCAAGTATCTCTTATGGGGACGTTGTTGCTGATATTAGATTTATCATAGTTTGATATTCAATATGACAGTATTAACCTAGGGTTCGTGGTCCATGATTGTCTCCATAGAAAATTATAACAGAGCATGTGAATAAGAAAAAGTCACTTACCGAAACCATTGATACTAAATTATACATAGTTTGCTTCGCCTTTATCGCTAGTAGGTACGTATTGTTTACTTGTATTTCATTATCTCTCCCATTTGATTGCAATATAACGCCTGTAAATATAAAACCACAAGGAGCACAAAACAAACTGCAACACTAAACCTAAACTAAACTAAAATCTGTAAACTTTAATGTTGATGGATATTTAACCAAGCCCACGCGCTCTCGGACCTTACGTCCTCAAGCCAGTCGCTTAGCCCATCTCATGACTGTCGACGTGGTATCTCTACTACATTCAACTGCCCACAAACTAGGGCCTGCACCTCCAACCGCACCATTACTATTAATTTATCATCTTAAATGGGGCTTATCGAGGTTAGATATGCATATTTAACTAAGCCGGCGCCTTCATTAGACCATAGTCATAGCCTTCCAGCCAACCGAATACGCCCATCCCGCCGACGTGGCAAATGTAAGTCCCTCTAAGTGTCACCATGCTAGCTGGCACACTACCGAGGGGAAACCTACACCTGCACTTGTTCGTCGATCATATGTGTTCATCACTACACTGCGATCCCAGACCTCGGCTGAGACCGCTACCAATTGTACTAGAAATGATATCAATTAATCATAGAAGACATTGTCTACCTACGATTACAGCTCGTATGTACTCACGGTTCATGGTATCACATCAATAGGTACACAGACTACTAAGGGATACTGAATAGGTATTATTGCTTTCCTTATTTCTTTTAATTATGTAATTTACTGTGTTTTCAGTTTATATTTTATGACATTTAAATAGACAAACCGTGAAAGACAGACGTCGCATTCCAGTTTTGAACTTAATAAAAGAGTTTATAATTTACTACGTATGGTTCACAGATTAGAGAAAAAAACAATTGACTGACTTTTTTGAACACTTTTTATATGAAGTGGACACTTTGATGTAAATGAGTCTGACAGATTTGTATAGATAAAACAGTTGACTCGAGTCGAAAAAATGGTACGGTGATTTTTGCAAGCGTAGCTAATTACTGTATGTTTGATTCTTTCCTTCGCCACTGACGTAGCGATACGTGTGAGCAGTACAAATATAATATCGTTTTGATTGATCTCTCTATGCTTTTAGTCTATACTCTAAGGTTTAATGAACTCTTTAGATGGGCATATGATTGAAATTTGATATAATGACACAGAACAAATAATAGTAAGTAAAACTACTACTGTTTTAATGAAAAATGTTTTAAATGAGAATTTAAATAAGGTTTTGTTTGTTCACAGATTCTGCCAACCGTCATGACCACCTTTGACAAACCTACTTCAATGAACTTTGTATTTAGGGCAAACCTACTTATATTAATAATTTGTTGTTTACAATAGCTATTTTGAAATAAAACTTTAGTAAAAATACATTCTCGTTATTTCTCATTAATTATACTTTTCATTCTGGAATAACGTTACGGCAATAAAGCTTAGGTTAGTACGGAATAATTTCGTTGTTGACCACTATCTTACCTGGCGATAAGTGACGATGCGGTCTACGAGAGCACGCTTACCTATAGAAGATACCTAATCACTCCCGACTTAAACTCACTCAGGGAAAAAAGATCCCAGTTAAAAGCTTTAGAGCGCATAGTAATATTATAATAGGTATTATTTTTCTTTATGTGCTTAATATATGGAATATCAACCATTTAGTGACGTTCAACCGCCAGTCAACCATAAAATGATGATGGAAATGATATATCAACGAAATTATTAGGCTCTATTATTTATTTCTTGAACTAGCTGGGCCATACAGTTATGACGCAAAAGAAGTCGGTTCTAGTTATCAGGGGTACCTAGTATTTTTTCCTCCAGACAGCGAAGATAATTGAGCTTTCCATCATCCCCCCACAAATTAGAGAAAATTAGCTCTGTTTATTTTAGGTGTCAGGCTTTTATAAAACTCTGTTCAATGAAGTATCGATATCGATAAAATAGCGTCTCATGACTATTTTTCAAAAATAGGTATAAAAATAATACACTGATGTTCCCTCTGGTTACTCTGTGGTATGGTTAATATTGTGTTTCCATATTTTATCTATGTAATATTTAAAATCGCGATGTTGCCCGTCGCGACACAAGCTATGCTTAGTTTGGGGCAAGATGGTCATGCGTGAAATTTCCACAAATATTTATTTATTATATTACTTTTAGTCACTGTCACTCTTAATAATTATAACAAACCATGTTCCGTTCTTTATCAAGCTTTAATATTTTTCCCATCTTGTAGCATAATTGCTTAGATGGTCTTATACACTTTATTAATGAAGTGAAAATCGAAGAAGCCCCAAACAGCCGCATTGCTCTCATAAATAAGGGTAACGAAACGGTAATGATGTTGCTACCGGTTTTTGATAAAATATCTGATTTCAGATAATTAAAATGATACGATTTCTTTCAAAATCTAAGCCAAGTTTGACTTTGGAAGTGATTAGTGTCATGAACAACGTATCACTAATGTTTTTGCTTTTAAAGTAAAAGTGTCAGCTTAACTAACGTGTTTTTGTTTCTGCTTGTCTCAATTTGTAAAATGTGAACCTTTTGCAATTTGAGACAAGCAGTACCGTGGGGTGAATATCTGTATTTTCTCTGAGCTGCAACATAGGGGTATACAATATGCATAGACTTCTAATAAGACGGTGCTGCTTCCCGGATCTTGGCCTGCTTATTTATATGGCACTAGAGGTGCCTTCCGGTGTCACCCACGTTTTTCATACAACCCTTCACACCCTTAAGGGCTCTTTTAACGGTGGCCTCATATATCTGAAGTTTTGAAGGTGACTTTATGTACGAGGCACCCAAATTCGTCCAAACACCCAACGCATCACACCTCCGTAAAAGACCCTTTGGTGATTTAATTCTCTAAAATACTTTCTACTGAATAACTAATATATAGTCTCTATGTTATAAGTCCGCGGTTTGAGCTGTACGTTGTCAGCCAGCCAGTCACTCAGGTCAGTGTTTTAGTTCCTTTTTTTTTTTTTTTTTTGTGTTTTATTTTATTTGTTTTTTGTGTTTTTTATTGATTGATTATCGATCGATGAGAAAAAAACATTTTTAAAGTGACTGTTTTTTGTGTGTTTATAATGTGTTGTCCTAAGTTGAAATTGGTGACTATGGCAACACCTTATATGATAAGCACCCGAAGTTGCCTTTTCTGGGGTAGTCCTAAGTTCAGCAGTGCATGTCTTCCAACTGTCGATCTAAGCCGGAAACTCGTCTATACTCAGTCGTGTCGCTCTTGACAGGGTGGTCATAGTCATCACAAAGAGTGCTGGGCTGATGTAGCTCACCTCACGATATCTCGCCGTCTCTCCCTACTGGCGGTCATTCTGGTATACTCATGCAAGGCACCGCTGATCTGGTCAATCCATCGCATCAGTGACCTTTCCGCGGTCTAGTGCCCTCCACTTTACCCTGTACCACAAGACGTTCTATGGTGGCATTGTCCCGCTTTGAGACCCCGAAGAACTTCAGAATGCGAGTTTGCACTAGTGACGATAGATGCAACAGGCTTGTGCCCTGTTTTTTCCCTCGAAAAATGACAAACCTACAAGCATTTTAGAATACGGGAATAGAAAGAGACAGTCAAACATTCAGTGACGTCACTCTTGCTCCTTCATAGTACCTCATTACTAAGCTGTGGTAGCTTTACATACAGTCTCTTTAGCATATCACTTCACAACGTGCGTTTTCATAGTAACCGTGGGGATCTCCTGTTTTGCGTGAAAGGGACAGGCGATGGCCCTTCCAGACACTTTAAAAGCTTAATACTCCTTGATTTATTTACCGATTTCACTTATTTATATGCAATAATAGCAAATAATTGATTTTTGCATTCATTTTTAACCTACTTTATGGAAATAATATTTACTTATTAATTTTTAATAGCAGGATACTAGCCTATTACTATGGAACAAGTAAGAGAGGAATGCCAATACACCAAGAAAACAGCGCAGATCAGAAATATGCCAAAAACCGATAGAAAACTAGATGGCGCTGCAAAGTGAGTGGGATAAGTTGAGCGTAAATAAAAAATATGCCAAAACCCCGTTTTAAGCCTAGCCCGCCGTAGCTAGCCGTATAGCTCGCCCATTTTGCAGTGCCATCTAGGTTTTAAACGGTTTTTTGGCATATTTTTGATCTACGCTCAACTTATAGCCCGCTCATTTTGCAGCGCCATCTAGTTTTATTACGGTTTTTTGCATATTTTTGATCTACGCTGTTCTCTTAGTGTATTGGCATTCCTCTCCTACTTCTTCCATGCTATTATTACCTATGATAGAAGTTGAAAACGCACTAACATAATTACCTACTTATCTATTTATAAACAGCATATTCGTTTGTTTCGAATAATAGGCACGTCTTAATGAAATAACCGGCATTTTCCTGGCTATCAATAATTATATTTATATCAATGCTACATTAATTCTCGTACTTAATTAATTTCAGACGATTAACTTAATACCCGTTTATTCATAGTCTAAATTAATATCTTGATATATCTACGTATGTATCTAGGTTTCACAGGTTTATCTTATCTTATTCGTATAAGCTTAGAACACTAGACGTTGCCACATATCTTAGGTGTCATTAATATTAATTAATCTAAAATTTAATACAACTCACCAGTTTTCACCGAGCGTTCGTAAGCAAGTATTTAAAGTGAAGATTAGTTGTTAAAGAAATAAACAGGTGGCTATATAGCCCTTATCCATTCTGAAGTGTTTATTTTTAGATCAGATGAGACCTTTCTAGTTTGTTCTATTTTCTTACAGTTCATCAGATTCCGCCCCTGACTTCCACAATAATCCTTCTCTCATTCCTAGCGTAGGAGAGCATAGTACAATCAAACTGTTGGGTTAACTGTTGTAGAAAACACTGCGAGTTTCTTCAAACCCGTTTATCTTTCTCAGTAGAGAAAGAAAGAAGTGTTCTCCAAGCAAAATAGAAATAAAAATATGAGAATTTGATTAGCCATCTCATTTCAGTCACTTCATTCTTCCCTAGCTATACTAATTAGGTGTGCAGTTGGAGTCAATCTTCTGCGTTGTTTGTATGCACGCCCTTTAGCTTTGATGATTATGATGAGAGACTCAACTATTCCACGTTGATTTGATTCTAGTAATACCATACAGGTACAGACCAATGGTAGTGGAACTTTGGCAGTGGTTGATGTACCTTTTGTTAGATGTTTTTTTTTTAATTTTTTTTTTTTGTGAACTCAAGTATTCTATCCAGGCTGATTTAATTCTAGTAATACGATAAAGCAAGCCCTGGGAAGCAGTTGAGGTCAAACAGTGTACATACACTGGCCATAGGTGCAAACCAGTAAGTCGTGGGAAGCGGTTGAAGTCACTTGTTATATACGGGGTATATAGGCAGTGCATTAAATAATATTTTCAATAAAAAGATGTTGCTGCTTCTAGGTGTATATTAGTAGTCAAGATAAACAACGAATGTCAATACAAAAATAAACTATTATAAAAGTGCCAGTAATACAGATTACCTAAAGAGGCTTCTCACAACAAAGTCAAAAATCATCAGTGTATGCAGTGCCTTCTAGTTAATAATTTTGATAAGGCGAAATCTTTCAATTACATAATTCCCCAGCAATGTCTTATCCATCAAGAAAACACATTAAAATTCTCTCCAATCGGCATTTCATCTATCAACTCAGTGAAGCGAGCGACAGGCACCATGTGTTCAATTTTAACTCTGCAGCGATGGAACTGAAAATTAATGAATACAGTCGCAAAGCTTGTGATTTATTTATTAAAATATACGTTCGTTCATTCTATGCCTTTTTTGAGGGGGGAAATGCCCTCGCACTTCCCTGCCACCACGGGGGTGATGGCAGGGGGTATGTGGGACTCGAACCCACTAAACCCCCCCCCCCCCCCCGTGATCCGTCCGCCGCCAGGATGGGGCGAGATAGGGTCGCGCTAGCAATCACTATCTATCATTCTATGCCTATTTGAACTCTATAAGAGAAAAGAACGTACCTACATAGCCTTACCCGTGCTATGGTTTTTTGATCACTTTGGACCTTGATATGCGTACAAATCGTGTCGTGCGGTCCTGGCAGTGTGCGAATAGGACCCCCCATCTCTTCCCGTGGGTGCCGTCAGAGCCGGCTAAGGGAACATCCAGGGAATGGATACTCTCATCGGTACATTTAAATCTTTTGCTCTCACCAAGCCGCCTGCTAAGCGTGGTGATTATGGCATACCCCCCTACGATAAGCTTCCAAAGTAGCGTTTTATGGGGGAGGCCTGTGTTTAACAGTAGATGTCTTCCAGCCGATGATTATGATGATGCGTACAAATTAATCAAAATTAATAAATAATGCTTTTTTAAAATTTATTTATGATTCTACGTGGTTCTCGCAGCTTGCATTTAATTACTAAGGGTGGGTTTATTCATCCTTAGTTAAGATAACCAATGGTTAAAAATAATATTCTAACCAATGGTCCAAATTTGTTACAATTTTTAACCATTGGCTACTTTAACTCAAAAAACCCACCCTAAGAACAGATTTTTCAAAACATTTGTTTGAACCAACGTTTGTTAACTAATAATGAGGCCTCTAACAAGGAAGCCTTATCACTGTCTTACACTGGAACTCTAGCATGGTGGGAGACAAAATCTTTGCAAACATATAAAAGTCAACCTTATTACAATGGAATAAAGTTCATTTATTAAATTTGAAAATGTTAAATGCCCAAGCTTGGAATTGCAATTAAGTGTTTCCTTTACATTTGTGCGGCGAAGTAGGTTAGTCAACTAATTATGGCACACTTTTCTGTTCATTTACATTCGCATGTGTTTCTATTAGCATTTGCTATGTCAGACTTGTCTCTAATGTAACCTAATATTTAACTGGCCTAATAGCCCAGCTGGTAGAAGCTCTGCCTTCTGATCTATGGGTTGTGGGTTCGATTCCCACCCGGGACAAACATTTGAGTGATGAACATCGATGTTTGTTCTGTGCCTGGGTGTTTTATTGTATTCTATGTATGAATTTACAAACAAAAAAGTATGTGGCGCTGTTTAAAATGAGATCACAAAGAAAAGCGCAAAGCATATTTAATTTTTTTTTTCACATTTTACTCAGCGCCTTCTAGTCGCAAACTAAGCATAGCTTGTACTATTTGGGTAAATCTTGTAGGTACAAATAGGTCCATAACTCTCTTCTGAGGGCAAAAATTGCATTTGCTGGTGAAGGACAAGATTAATTTTTTTTTTTCTAATACGTGATAATATAAAGTGAGGAAAAATTTGTTGGTAATAGTATTTACGGTCATGTATTAAGATGCGCATGAATATTAGTCCAATGAAACTAGTAAATTCGGCTAGGTAAAGCAATCTACGTCACTAAGAAAATCATACAAAACGATACAGTTATTCAACTGCCAACTTCAACAATCGATTCCAATCGCCACCTATGCCAGTTGTGGAGTTAAAAGGTTTCCAGAAAATAAAAAAGTTTTCCAAATGGGCGATGGTCGGATCAGAGGGTGTTAACTTTAAATCGCAAAAAGTAGACCTTTTAACTGCGAAACTCCATCGGTAACATTCCTCTTAATTATAATAGGTTTCTACATTCGACTGTCATTTGTTTTTGAACTTTTTTCACTCATTAGCAAATTATTGAATTTTTTAAATTAAAGTTTTTATATTTTGATAATTTATAACCTTTGACTAGTGCCTAGTACAATAACTTGGTTAAAAGAACCGGCCACGTGCGAGTCGGACTCGCACACGAAGGGTTCCGTAGCATTATCTCCTACCCCCCCCCCCCCCCCCCTTAAATATTTATTTTATTCTGTTTTTTAGTATTTGATGTTATAGCGGCAACTGAAATAGCTAACTATCACGGTTCATGAGATACAGCCTGATGACAGACGGACAAACATACAGACAGCGGAGCCTTAGTAATAGGGTCCGTTTTATCCTTTGGATATGGAACCCGAAGAACGAACCTGGAAAGTTCTGCAGGAGTGTGGAAAATGTGTAATCTTATAGATTTCAATGTGCAAACACACGGATATCCCTCAATCCGCTAGGATCTACTGACTTGACCCACCAGTGAATTGAATGCTCGGAATTCAAGATCCACCATTGGTCTGGGTTGGTCCTGTAACATTACAACTCCATTAGGATTTAACGTCTGGTTCCACCAGTAGATCGAATAGCACTTCCACGTACTCGTTGAGATCCCCTGCTGTTCTCAGTGGAGCCTATAGCAATTCAATATCCATTCTGATCCTATATTACAATAAATAAAAAGCTATATAAACTTGAAATGTTAATACCAGCGAAATAATAATTACCTATAGTGATAAAAATTAATGGTTACATATTAGTGCAAAAGATAAAAATGTTTAACCCGTTCTTTGAAAATGTTCAGCGAATGTCCCTATATGATGTCAGTAGGTAAGCGACAATAACATTAAAGTGCTCGCACGAGTTAGCAAACGCGTTACGGTGTGGCCTCGGGGATGTTAATAAATACATAGAGCGGTTGCATTTAATAATTGTATGGTGGGATTTTAGATATTATACAGTGCAAACATAAGCTGCAGGGGTAGCAATGAGCTACAAGAAGCGACTCTTTTTTCGAAAAAGCATTGGCTAATGGAAACGCAAGAATTGTTTATAACGCCATCCACGTGACCATTTTTTTTTTTTTTACATTTATTTTCACATTTATTGGTCAAACCTTAGAGTATAGACTAAACGCAAAGAGGGATCATCAAAACGATATTATATTTGTACTGTTCACACGTATCGCTACGTCAGTGGCGAAGGAAAGAAACAAACATATTATAGTAATTAGCTACGCTTGCGAAAAGTCACCGTACCATTTTTTTGACTCGAGTCAACTGTTTTTTCTATACAAATCTGTCAGACTCATTCACACGAAAGTGTCCACTTCATATAAAAAGTGTCCAAAAAAGTGGTACGCTTGACAGATAATGACGTTCTCTCTATGCTTTTAGTTCATACTCTAAGGGTCAAACGCTTTCTCGAAAGAAGAGATATTATGGCGATTTTTATTGTTCATGCTAGCCCCTATTTGGTATGTGAATACCACGAGTTCCGTTTAAGGTGCTGGCGCAGTATGCTGCCCATAGCTGCTGCAGCTTTAATGCTCTGTGGTTTGGAGTCGGTCCACGTACACAGGTCACCATAAAAGTGGTCGAGCCTTGGCGAAGTCGAAATTGTTTTCGTTCCACAAAGTCACACGGTACAGTTAACACGCGGCCATTGGCGGCCAAAATGTGTCGTCATTACACCCCACACTAAAAGTTTTAAGTGTCTGTGGTAAGTGTTATTCAAATCTATTAGGAATAGAAGAAAAGGCAACGAATTTTTTAGACGGTATTGACACTTTAGTTTAGAAATGTCGCCTCATGATTATAAAGCCTCTACATTACTTTTATTACTAGGTATATGTATTTGACTACATAGTAAATAGAAAATACTGTAATGCTGTTAAAATTCTTGATATAGACCCTATAAGGGGGGGGGGGTAAGAAAGAAAACACTAGCCTCTATCCGTTAGTGTCTTTAATTCTGTTTTACACAAAAGTTGTTCCTTTCCGAAGGAGGCTAATATCTACTGTTTAATATTACCAAGGACTATAGTTGCTAATAATATTTCATGATATTTTGGTAGGATACATTCACAAATGGAAGGTGTTGGGCGCCTTAGAATATACAAATGTAGTGCTTGCCAGCTATTATGAGACCCAAGAGGGGTGTGGTACGAGCTAGTAGAACATTCCTGCTTTGCAACCAGATAGCTAAGTTAGTTGGTAATGGACAACACAAAGTATAAAGGAACGCGATCAACCAGCTACCATGCTGGCCGACCGTGATACCGTAAGGAGCGCGATGGTGTGGAGGACTGAACTGGATCCAGGGAGATGCAGACGGCGGGTGTAGACCCGTAGGTAAGGGGCCGTTGCCTCCCGGAGCCTAGCAGGTCAGCGCAGACCGTCGGTGAGCTCGGAGAGGGGCGTGCCAGGAGTTGGCACGACCCGAGTAGAAGAGGAGTAATAAAAAAAAAACCCTGTCGAAGGACAGGAACAAATTAGACTCTTATTTTAGCACTTTTTACTATCACTGTCTACGACTTGATGCACATTTAGGTTTCTTTGGATAAATGGGAAGACTTACCCTGTAGAGGGGTTTTTCTTTACTCGTGGAGGTGAGACGCAGGCTCACGATGGGCGCGGTGGAGGCGGGCACCCGCCTAAAACGAAGGCGTCGCGGCAGCGGCCAAATGGAGGCAGCGACTTGCCGCGACCAGTAATTATACGTAGGGCACAGCTGCCTGTGGAAAGATGGAGTTCCATGAAGCTACCAGGTTCTGAGCACGGCGCGGGGATGGAGCCCCGCTCGTGATTACAAGATATTCTCGTGGAAACTCACCTGCAGCAAAAGAAGGAGTTAGCTTGGTGGCCGAGGAGACGCGCCAAACTGTCAGGAGCTGCGCCCACGCCGATACCAAAGAAAACGAACCACTCGAAGTTTCTCCGATCTTCCTTTTTCTAAGGAGAACCGTCGCTCTAACTGGGCGGATTTGCGTCACCCTATCTCGCCCCCCAGCCTCTGTCGAATTTTCTCGAAAAGTCCTTGCCTGCGTCCCTGACCACAAAAGTCACCACTCCGCATATCGCCAAAAGCGAAAGTCGAGCGGCTGAGTCAAGGACTAGATCTTCCCACAAGAGCCTTCACGACAGTGGTGGTTATTTAACGATATTTCTCGTGTTCTTTGCGTAAAATAAATTATTTATTTATGTGCATTTTAGCTATGCAAATAAACAGAAAATTAGTGAAAATCCCTTGGTTTGTAGGTTTTTCTTTGTTTAGGGTCACCCTGCGATCACGTCATATGTCAACTTCAATTTGACGTCTTGTCAGCCGACAGTGACAGTGACGTTTCGGTGTGGATTAAAAAGTTATGGTCGTTGGTTTTTTCTCTAAATTGGCTCCTGTGAGATGGAGATTATTATAGAGATTTAGCCAATCCATAAAGAAAAACGATTGACTGTGATTGTGATCCAACCACAATAATTAAATTTATACAGAAGCGAAAAACAAGCCGTTACAATACAAAGCAGGTAGAACGTATTGCAATTTTCTGCCTTTCACTATACGAAATCAACGTCGATACGCCTAGTCAATGAAGGGATTAATCGACTGTATATGTGGGCATCGATATTCTCACCGAGAATCTCACCGAGTATAAAATTCATATTTTATTTTGCGTCGGCTTCGATGTTCAAATATTCAAATATTCTGACAGAACACTTGAGCCTGTAGCCTTTCGAGCCGACATTTTGAAATAAAAATATAGAGCTCCGATATACCTATATGAAGGAAATAGGTACCAGATATATTTTGACATCTGACGCGGCATGATGAAGCGCTGAACTCCATGAAATAGCTGAAATGTTCAACAAGAATTTCACTCAATACCTATATAGCTATAGCCATAATGTTATACCTACTCTACCGGATCATGAACCATCACAATACACATTACCTATTTATATTTTTTTTTACTTTATTCGCGCACCGTTACAAATGCGTAAGTTTTTCTTAGAAATGGTAGGTAAAACCAGTACAAAATATCAAAATTCTAATACCAAAAAACACTCAAATAGTGACCGCACCCACAAAATTAATTTGAAACTCTGGTACAAAATTTAGTTTATGATATAACGAGCAGGTAGGTAGATATACCATGTATCTCTTTTGAAGTTGCCGTCGAAATATACGGAACCCAGTGCAGCCACTGTAGGTAACTAAACGAGTTTGTAACGACTTACTTGAGGTGCATGCATCTCCCCGGATTTGAATTTCATATTTGGACAGTAATTTAAATATAGTTTGCTCGAGGATTACTTTTAGAAAATGTTCAAGCAACTGAAACTTATTTGAATTTAAAATTAACTTTTCCTTGATTTTTACAGCAGGCACTGGAAAATAGTCCTTCAATGGGTTGCAACATTCGCTGCCGTCACTACTTTGATGGGTGACCGCTACAGCAAAAAGTGGTATTTACACCTGAGCGCTACCGTGCTTCGGAGGGCACGTTAAGCCGTCGGCCCCGGCTGTTGTCGTAAGACAATAGTCGTTACGCCAAGTCAGAAGCCTTTGGCCGGCCTAAAAATTCTGACAGAGCTGACCACTTGCCTACATGTGAAGAAGAAGAAGAATGGGTCGCAAATAAGTAATGTTCACTTCATTAACAAACTTGTCAACTTTTACTATGAATGTAAAGAAAGTGAAGTGAAGAAAACGATGTTCTATTATTTTATACTTAGTTAAGTAGCGAAAGAGGCTTATATAAGAGGCTTACAGAAAAAAAGTGGATCGGATACTGCACTGATGGCGTATTATGGGTATGTTGCTTCAGCGCTAAGACATGGTATAATTGTATGGGGCAACTCTGTTGATATTCACGAACGGTTTACAACTCAAAAAATGTATACGAGCTATATGCAATGTAGGACCATTAGAATCATGCAAACCATTGTTTAGAAACTTAAAATTGTTAGCGTTAACCAGTCTGTATATTTATGAAACAGCTGATTTTGTAAAACAAAATAACGATTTATTTATAAAGAACTGCAACCTTGTATGGAAACGTACATCTAAACAGCGACAAATGTTAGTGTTGCAACCTGTTAAAACCTCTTTACGTATGAATAACTGATACTGCATGGCCATAAAGGTATTAAAAAAAAATTGCCTTGCCTGTTGATGGATAAATGTTTTCATGACCTTTGATGACAAATTGAAAATTGAATAAAACTAATAATTTTTTTTTACGTAAAGTATTACCGTGACGAGCTAGTCGTTCACCTGATGTTAAGCGTCACGGCTACCCATAACAGATTGCAGTGAGACTTCACACAGTATAGTAATAAGATTACTAGACTGTGTTATCAGATCAAAAAGTCTCATTTGCTCAGTAATTTCTTCCCTTCAAACCGGAACAACAGTAGTGCTTGCACACTACTGCTTGGCGGCAGAATAACTGGCAAAGCGGTGGTACCTTCCTAGACGAGCTTTGCAGAAAAGCCCTACCACCGAGTCAAAGTGCTATTTAGTGCAAGTGCTATTATAAGTAAATAAATTAATGAATGTTTGCATGCATGCAGACTATGGTGAAATGCGTAGAACCAAATAACGTTGTAAGATGTTACAACGTTATTTGCTAAGAAACATGGTCACAATGAGCTCATTGTGACCATGTTTCTCAGCAAATAGAGAGCATTGAACTTTGAAAATAAAATGAAAGTAACAGAAAAAGTTGCACGTAAAGCGCCCGAGTCAAGGTAGAAACAAAGGTTGGCGTACATAAACTATATTTCCTATTCACAACTCAATGCCACTATACATGACGTTCTGTTATATTACAGTATGTTCTCCTCTCCTGTTAGAACTTGTGTGAATTGTTAAATTCCATTTCTGAGAACAACTGTGCCACAGTTAGTAACTAGATTTTAATTATGAATACCTAGGGACTGCGGGCTCTCCTCTTGTAGTGCATCAATTAGACTACCTCCGTCATGAATTCTAGCCTTCTAAGTTATTTCAAACATCTGTCAAACAATATGAAGTAGGTAGCTATTTTGTTTTAGCAACGACAGGCTAAAATTTGACCACGGTCTCACCTAATGGTAAGTGACGACGCGGTCGACAATGGAGCATGCTTGCCTAGACGACACCGGTTCACTCGAGCCTTAAAAATTACACTTTAAACAGATTATTTTTATTGTACTTATAGCGAAAATTTGAATCATAAATGGAATTTCAAACCACTTCCATCTGTCTCTAAAGCCGGTACATGATTTTAAAGGTTCTGTATACCTGAACTCTGTATCTCGGTCGAGCATTGCGACATTTTTGAAGATGTTAAATAACTGAATTTACTTACGAAAAATTATGCCTATACTATGTTCTAGGCAACATTATAAATGATTGACAAAAGTGTCATATTAATCCAAACACGATTTCATAATTACAACAAAATCAAAGTTTTTTTTCTCTATCCTGTTTCGAAGTATGAAAACTTGTTGGGATTAAATTAATATTTTTGTTGAACGTTTGTAATGTTATTCATGAGGATGTAGTTTAGCCAGATTTTTGGTGATTCAAATCAGGTTAATATTTTCAAAAATGTCACAATGCGTGAGCGAGGTAGAGGATCCATGAATGTACGAGTCCTTTACAACCATAATACGGGGTTAACGTCATCTATTGACACTGGCTAAAGTGTCACAAAATATCGGATACTTGTGCAAAGATAAGGCGAAGATATAACTATTATAAAAGTAGCGTGGAGTGCCTATACCTATAAGAAGAGATCGTAATGGACGACACTATGCTGCATTTCTTTTTCCAAGTGACATTTATTTGCGTCATCTGACAGCGAGCGGCGGCGACATAATGCCATTTACACGAGCGGTAGTTCGCCTGTTTTATTTCCATCTCTTTATAGGTTTTTCTAAAAAGACATCAACGATATTAGCTTCCTCTCAATTTATCTTTCCTTTTATTTAAAGGTACCTTGATACAAAATAGAAACGGAAAAATATATTTCAAATTAAATGAGTTCCCTAACGATGTTAAGTGAAAAAGATCGAAAAATTCAATGGGCTTAGTTGGTAGGCGCAGTCGCGCTATTCATCTTTTTCTCACGGGTATTAATAGCGATTTGAAACAGAGTCGGGTGATTTTGCATAATTTCTGCAATGATTTATCTATTTGTATCATTTACGTAGTGAACGGCTAGTAATTTAAATCGACGTTTGATGTTAAGTAGAGTCCATTCCATATTTAAAATTCTTTTTTCATTAGCCAAACATTGGAAACACTGTTCGCTCTTATGAATAATGTGTGAGTGAGTAATGTTTTCAGAATTTTTGCTCAAAGCGCTTAATTTATCTGAATTACAAATGTATAATAGATTTATTCGAATAAATGATGTATTAAACTGTCTGGAAAACTCAAAATTGTCTGTATCTCATTCCAGTTTGTACGTTACAGTTGTTAAAGCAGATGTTGGTGGAAGTCCAGTGGCAACTGCTGGGGTAAATCTACCAGCAATGTTCGGTAGAGGATTTTATAAGCGATCAAACACTGGAGTAAGAGTCGTTTGACTTCGTTTTAGTCTGCGACTTTAACTATATTTCACTTGTAACGAACTGAAACGAATTTGGACGTTTGGAGTCGAAGATAACCGTGAGGGTAAACGACATTTTATTCGGGTCGGACGCCGATCTCAACTTACTTAAGAGGGTATCAAAATGGTACGTGCATATGTATGCCTTTCCGAACTAGTTTGCAGGGAAGACGTGACGCAGACTTTGTCAGTACCTATTTTACAACAAAAAAGAGTCAATGACGCACAAGTTTACACAGCACAATTTGCATGTTGGTATAAAAATAAAACGTTCGCATTCAACGTTTTTCTTTTACTAAAACTTTAACACTGAACTAGTACATTCTGACGAGCCTTTGTGAGCGATATAAGTTTAAAATCCTCAACATACCACCTATAGTATTTACGTACGAGTGTTATTGAAACTCGCTGGGCAAAATGTCTCCTTTTGCTTTTATATCTTATAGACATTAAAAAATATATTTATTAAAGCAGTCCACAGTGGAAATACATTTAAAAATACATGTTTTATTGTGAGGGTGTAAAAGTGAACTGCCTGAAGCCGCATTCAATTTATTTTGATGGGCTATTTGAGTCTTTCATCAACTCTTCATGTTTTGGTATTAAGTTGATTCAATAAAGCTTCATGACGCAATGAATAAGTGAGATGCAATAAAAGTAATAATTGAAAGATAATTTTAATTGAAAAAATAAGTTTATTAGAGTGTTAATGAAACCAAATTAAGTAACAGAGCTAAATAGCAGGTATAAGTAGTAAATATAGTACAAATGTAATTCATAAATTTTTCCTTCATTCCTATATACCAGTAAGAAAATGTTCAGCCCTGGTATCAGGTTTTTTAAGCAGCCCCAGGCCCGAGGACTTGTACTTGGTTTAATTGACAGCTGGGACTGACGGATTAATGTGCCCTCTACAGCGTGGTAGCGCTGCATTTATTTCTATGTCACCCAGCCAAGTAGTGACTGCAGCAAATACCGGAAATGGGCTTCGCCATGAGCGTTACGACCCTTTTGCATTCATATCAAATAATTAGTAAGAGATCGAAGGGAAAGGCTGCTATGTCTAAACGAAATATTACCATCTAAAAATTGCACACAGCAGCTATTCTTTTATTAATATCAGTTGTGCCAGAAAAGCAGAATCAAGGACCTACTTACCCACCAGAAAGCTTTAATGCAAAATTGGATTTCGCGCTCCATTAATTTTCAATTTGCGTGATTGCAATTTTGGAGGTTTGCTCCTTCGAAAGTCGTCTGGATTGGGGACAGAAAATAACAAAAAGGATGTGGGATGAGATTGGAGCAGATATATTACCATTTTAGCTTTACCGATATTTATGTTAAATATCAGAATTTTTGTAATAAGAGCCCAATTTACTGGAATGGAAATGCATATTACAAAATCCAAGTAAATTAGTTACCGGGAATTTGTTTCCGAAAATAATACTAATATTAAAAAGTGAAGTTTATTTCTTTCCCATTTATATTTATCATGTTTAGAAAGTACCTATCGCTCCAGGATTGGATTTAGGTAATTCTATGGCTTTCTCTGTAATTTAACTGTATAAAGACAGAAAAAAGACTCAGTGATTTGCTTTGCTAAATGATTGTGACCAACTTGCACTGTTTTTCAAATAATTTTAGGACAAAATTTAACATGCTGGTTTAAAAGTCAAGTAAGTCAATTTTCCTGGTGATTCTGCACAAACTATTTTCAAGTTTTTGTTATGATGATTGACGTGACGAGCTAGTCGTTCATCTGATGTTAAGCGACACGGCCGCCCATAACAGATGCAGTGTCACTTGGAACTTAAAAATAATAAAGTTTCGCGTGACACTCACGTCAGACGTCATCCTGAGACAGAAAGAAGAAGAAGAAGAATATCCTGAGACATCACACAGTCTAATCAGATTAGTAGACTGCGAAATCAGGTCATAAAGTCTTATTTGCTCTGTAATTTCACTAGCTACAATGCCATTCAAACCGGAAAACAGTAGTGCTTGCACACTACTGCTTGGTGGCAGAATAACTGGCAAAATGGTGGTACCTAATTAGACAAACTTTGCAGAAAAATGCTACCACCTAGTAAATATAACCAATAAACAAAATATTAGTTTGCACCATACTAAAAATAACGTTGTATAACTAACGTTGTACTTTGAATGTGGAAGTATAAAATTTGAGTTATGCTTGTAATTTTGTTTTATGAATACGCAGTCGGTCGCATCTATATGACAAAAATCTTCAAATGCAGAGGTTATTACAACGTTGTAGCCATGAACGATATACATTAACGAATACAGCAGTATTTAAGCAACGGAGAAGCTACCGTTTCTTTATAAAATAGCATGTGACAAATAAGCGAACAGCCTGTCTCTGAATAGTCATCAAATCAGCGGCACAAGCGGACAATAATATCATAAAAGTCATCATTGTTATAGAGTACCTAATTTAGTTGACTCTTATTGTATTCTTTGAAGTTTTGTTTCTGTAATAAAAGACCAAGTGAATGTACCCTCAATTAGTAACACAACGCAGACGAGGGAATGTTAATATATGTACGTCCCTATCTCTATTTTTATTTCTTGTATTAGGTATACGGCTGTGCCGATGTAGTTATGTTCCGAGCCATTTGTTGGAGGGACGTTTAAACGACGAAAAAACGTGACGAGAAAACAGAAACGTCACATTAAGCTTTCTTTATTGTGCACGAAACGTTCTGTTTTGTTCTGTGTGCAGATTAAAACGTGATATTTATTATCACAAGGTCTGATTGCGCTTATTAGAGGGCTTTGGATAGTTTATTTGTAGTCTAGCTACAGTAATTTGTGTGAACTTGGAAATGCAAACTTTGAACGGCTTCGTGCTTTATGCACGTTTATAAGGAGCACGTAATATTTAGGTAACATTAAGTTAAAGAGGGAGTTCATAACTGTAATATAGTTGTTGTACGAGATTAGCATATTCCTACTATCTATATGGAATGAATATTAAGAAACCTATTATTTTGAGAGAAGCCTATTGATGGGTACTCAAACCTTAATTAATACCTATTAATAATAACGGTATATAGGGTTTTTTAGTACAAAATAATACAGAAAATATCTAGTGTAATTCCGCTTTATATAGTTTGGTTTTATAAGAAAATGCTTATAATAAGGTAATATTATAATCATACTGACCTGGCGCATCAGATTTTGCATAATTTGATCCTATTCCTATTAGGCCGTGTGGTCCCGGCTTGCGAATAGGACCACCTCATCTCTTCCCATGGGTGCAGTAAGAGCCGGCTAAGGGAATGTCCAGGGAATGGGCAGAAGCATTTTTTTCGATACACTAAAATCTTCTGCGATCACCAAGCTGCCTGCCAAGCGTGATTACGGCAAATTCCCCCCTATGATAACCGTCCAAAGTGGCGTTTTATGGGGGAGGCCAGTGCTTAGCAGTGGACATTGTCGGGCTGATGATGTGTGATGTGACCCTATTCAACCAAAATATATAAGTTTTATATAGGCCTCATAACCTGCAAAGCGATTGGCATCATTATTACTCTTGTCACTGCTAGGATTTTAATGTACACTAGTATTGTGATGACTTTCTATTTTACTTATTTAATAAAGATATTTTGAAATTGAAATTGAATTTATTGATGTGATCCTATTCAACCAAAATAACATAATTACTCAAATCACAAGTGATCCTAAACAAGCACCACAGCCTGCCTTGCAAAACTGCGTCAAAGCTTTCCGTGCTCACATTTCTGTGTACACAGGTTAGATCGTATGCAACAAGTAAGTTCATCAACAAAACTGAATTTTACAATCAAAAGAAACAGGGGCCAACAGGAGCGCGACCGAACACCGTGTCGCAGGTCATTAATATTAATCGTCGAGGGTGGAACGCAGCGGCTAGTGCTCTCAGTTCATGCATAATTTCAGCTCTGACTCTACAAATTTTAATTGCTGGAGTTGTAACACTGGAACTTTGTTCGGAATTACTGTGACCTGTAGCGTACTTTTGTTTTTAAGTAAGCACGAAAATTGTTTGCGGTGAACACGCGCTGTTGTGAGTGCGCTTCAGGGAAGGTTTGCGTTCGACTGAACTTTTTCAAGCGCGCAATGTGCATGCACTGTTCGTGTGGGTTTTATTCGATGTGCCATTTCAATTTATCCAAGTTTGGAACTATAACTTTTTACTCTCAATCGACAAGCTTCTTTTTTTACTCGGAAAATTGATGTGCGGGGAAGAGAAATCTAGTCAAACTATAATATACTGGATATACATTTGATTTCTCTTGATATACCTATAATATTAAATTATAAATCGCGAGAATGAACCCGCTCACATTTGTGATAAAACGTCATTTGGTCATTAATCATTAATCATGCTTTCCATAAGAGTTCAAATTACCTTGTACCAGATTCTAGTAGAAAAATCCCTAAAGATAATAAAACATACTTTACATACTAAAAAATTATTCGACTGAATGGTTATCGTATTTGTTTAATAAAGTATCTATATCTATAATGAGCTCCTAATATCTTCCAATTTTATTGCTCATATCTTTTGCCTAATGGTATTCCGTTTCACGTCTTTACTCACATTACATAAAGTCTCGTATAAATAATGCAAAAGTTTAACATGAGAGCACAATTAGGAAATCTCTCAAGTTTATTTACAAGGGATCAAATAAAGTTATGTTTTCCGAGAATGACGTGCGCCGCAAAAGCCCAAAGCTTATTAAGAGCCGTCACAAAAAGGTTGTTGCAAGCAGAGCGCTGCTATAAAGTGTTGCTTTAGGCAGTAACATAACTTGCATGGTTCTTAGAAGTAGATTTGATCGCGAATATAAAACATTTTTTTGATTCTTTTGATTTAATGTATGCCAGTTTTATATAGGCAAACATGGAAGAAGTTTGCAAAATTAGGATCTCCTACCTACTCTCATCATCATCATCTTTATCAACCTGAAGACGTCCATTGCTGAACATAGGCCTCCCCCAAAGAGCGTTACTTTGAGTGGCTGCTTGCCTCATGCATCCGTCGGCTCCCCGTGGTTCTGACCATGTCGTCGGTCTACCTAGTGAGGAGCCGGCCTAATACGCTGCATCTTCCGGTTCATGGTCGCCACTCGAGAACCTTTCTTCCCCATCGGTTGTTAGTTCTACGAGCGATGTGGCCTGCCCACTGCCACTGCGACTTGCTAAATCTCAAAGCTATATCGGTGACTTTAGTTCTCTTGCGGATCTCCTCATTCCGGATCTCATCTGGCAAGGAAACTCCGAGGATAGCTTTCTCCATAGTTCACTGCGCCTACTCTATTGTTTGAAAATTCGTTTTCACAGCATGTGAATGGGTTAAGGTTTTCGAGTGGGTTTAAAATACAAAGCAGCCCAGATTTTTTTCTAAAAACTACTGTTAGGTCTCTATTTAAATGAAGATAATTATGGATATAATTATAATTCAAATTAACATTTTACCCAGGTAAGGTGACAATACGCTGTTAGTTAAATTGGGATGTCTTACTTTACCTACCTAATTTGCAGACGGACTATTTTAAACTTAAAAAGTAAAAAGATTTTATTGCAATTAGGCTATTTTTTAGCACTTTTACTAGTCAAAATGAGATAAAGTACTTAAAATTACATTGAAAATTAATATTTCTTGTTATTGTAAAGCAAAAGACATTTATGGACTATTTTGTAAAACATCGAAAGCCTCTATATTGTGTGTTATGTGATTAATCACGTTTTATGCAAATTTACGGTTTGATTTGATTTAATTTTATTTGTTGTCAGAACACTGTGCATAATAGAGTGATAGCTATGCGAGGTGAGCACTAAAAAGTGCCTACTAGGAACCTTGTTATGGATTAATTTCAACAATGATTTCTGGCCTGATAGCTCAGTTGGTAGTGGCTTTGCCTTCTGAACTGTAGGTTGTGGGTTCGATTCCTACCCAGGACAAACATTTGTGTGATGAACATAGGTGTTTTTTGTGTGTCTGGGTGTTATATTGTATTCTATGTATGTATTTACAAACAAAAAGTATTTACGTATTGTATCAGTTATCTGGTTCCTATAGTACAAGCTTTGCTTAGTTTGGGGCTAGATGGCGCTGTGTGAAACGTCCACACATATTTATTATTATTATTTATTAAAAAATATATCTTTCACCACAGAGTCACTGCTTCAACTATATTAGGCAAGTATTTTTGTTAAGTGACAATGTCGTCTATGTAGCAGTTCCTATAAAATACTTATCCAGTGAAGCGAACATTGTTTAGCAAAAAAAGGGGTAAGATGAGATACTGCATGCATTTCTTTAGTATTGCTCCCCTATGACTTTACCCAGTCACAGCTGCTAATGTAAAATTAAATTAGCAATAACAGGATCCTGGAGCGATTTATGGTTCAGTGGAGCTTCCAGATTATATAACGGTATACAAGAATGTGCAAGTAATGGAATAAGGAATAAAGTTAAGTTAGTATGGTGGAAGGAAAAGTTAAACATTTTTAAAAGCTCTCAAAGCTTATAATGTTAATGATTACGATAACTCATAATCATTAAATATTTTGAATCTTATCTATAGCTTTATTTGTAAGCACTTAAAAAACCACAAAACAAGTTTGTGCTCTTATATTTTGTATTGAATATCTATTATTGACTTATGGAACAGTTATAGTGTTGCAGAAAGGAAAACTAAGAGACAATAAAGCTTAAGGTATCTACTACAGAGAAGGACTACTGGTTATTGGTGTTTATATAATAAAATCATAATTTATGTTATTCACTGTTTATAATATGGACCAAAATATATTTTGATTCATCGTCATCATCATCATCAGCCTGAAGATGGCCACTGCTGAACATAGGCCTCTCAAAGAGCACCACTTTGAGCGGCTGCTTGCATCCTGCATACATCATCTCCCCGTGGTTCTCACCAGGTCGGTATTTTGATTTATACAAATATATTACTGATTTGTTTGTAGTTCTCTATATTATTTTCATTATGTTTATTGCATTCATGTTTTAAATCCGTCATTCCAACTCGCAACCCTCGGGGTATCTTCGTTTCAAAGTTTTCGAGCAATTACCAAAGTAGTTGCAAAGTTTCCATCGGCCTCTCAAGATTTTCATTTGCAAGAATGAATTTTCAAATTACAAACCGCCGGTTTGGGTACCTTTGAATGTTTTATTTATCCAGCGGTATTACCTGCTTTATTAATTTCGGTGTATTGCTGGAAAACCTTTGTTTTTGAGTAATAGCGAGTTTAAAGTAAATGAAGAAATAGGCTGGTTTCCTTGTTTCTATAGACTTTGTATCGATGGATTTAGGTTCAGTCTGGTTTGGCCATTTATGTACCTAATTAGTTTTAGCTTTATATTTATTTTTTGTGGTAATTAATAAACTGTTAATGGGGTTCGAATCTTTTTTCTAATAGTTATTGTTTTTAATAGAATCGATGGCGTTACGACCGCATGCTAATTAATATCAATTTATATTCTGCTAAGTTTCCATGATTTAAAGCAAGAGCAAGCAGCGCATAACATGAATTGAATATGGATCAACTTCTATCCCATCTGTTTGTAGTTCAATACAAACGCGGTCATTCTTGGTTATTTTATTTTTTACTCGGAAGAGCTATCGCTCAGTTTTGTATAATATCTAAGTAATACAATTATGATATATATGTAATGAAATGACACTGAGCTTCTAACAATAGACGACCTGTTAAAATATCAAGATTAAAATTACTTAAAAATGTTATTCCTTTTTTAAACTGTAAATTTAAGTAATATTTTGTTTATTGTGTTTATTAATAGCTGTGGCGTAAATAAATAAATACAATAAAATAAAATTGTGTCAATTCAGATGTTTTTTTGTGGCCATGTGTGTAAAGAGTCATAAATTATCATTGCGAGTTTGATGCATCAAGAAGAAAATGCTACGTTTGAAAAATACCCCTTTTAAAGAAGTAAAATAAAAAAAACACATCAATAATTGTGCTGCTATTAAATTAGCCACATGAAAATATAAAAATGTATCTAAAAAGCAAATGAGTGATGGTAACTCTTAATTGTGGATATGTACCTCATCAACAGACTGTGAAGACGTTCACTGCCAAACATAGGCCCCCATAGAGCGCCACTGCTTGCCTCCTGCATTCATCTCCCCGCGGCTTTCACCAGATCGTCGGTCCACCCTAGTGGGGGGCTGGCCTATACACTGCGTCTTCCGGTACGTGGTCGCCACTCGGGAACCCTTCTTCCCCATCGGTTGTCAGTTCTACAACTGGATGTGGCCGTTTCAACTTGATTCTAAGAGCTATATCGGTGACTTAGTTCTCTTGTGGATTTATACCTATTTGGAGCAAATCGGTACCCTGGAGTTGTGGAATCTAAATGTTTGCTAATGTCTACGTTAGGCCACCCTATACCAAACAGAGAAAGCTGTAGGCCACAATAACTGTGAAGGTTGAGTGTTCAGAGTTCGAGGGTTGTCAGAATTATCTTCTATGTTGTAGGTATTCTATGTATTTATTTGCAAACAAAAAGTATCTATGTATTCTATCAGTTATCTCGTTCCCATAGTACTAGTAACACTGACCTCTATAATACAAGAAGAGGTCAGTGACTAGTACCTACAAACTTTGCTTAGTTTGGGGCTAGATGGCGCTGTGTGAAATGTCTACAAATATTTATTTATTTATAATAATCAAATTCAATTTAAAATTTAAATTATTTATTTATATCAGATCAAGATCCATAATATTGAATACAATCCTATTAATATTAATCATTCCATAATTATTGTTGTTATTATAGAATTACAATAACATCACAATTACAAATCATTAATTAAAGTAGGTAAGTAGGTACATCAGATTAAATAAAATGAAATAATTATATTAGATTACATCAAAATTAACCAAATACTTATTAAAATTCATTTTTTTTATTAAGTATGAAGCTGCGCCGTATAATAATTATTACGCCCAATTGATATGCTTCCAAACTAATCTTAATAGAATAACATTGATTGTTATTCCAGTCAATATTACCCATTAATTAAGTTATAGATTGTAGGCACTAACTTGTCAATGAACTCGTAACGCCCTTGTTATTTATTATTAGTTTCCAAGAAGTTACCTGTCTATATTATTGATAGGTAAGTAATTAATAACATTATTGCGAGCTCGATTATTAGGTATTATCATGGAACAAGGAAGAGAGTAATGCTAATACACCAAGAAAACAGCGTAAATCGGAAATATGCCAAAAACCATTTTAAGCCTAGATGGCGCTGCAAAATGAGCGGGCTATAAGTTGAACGTAGATAAATTTGGATTGAAATTTCTTTTGTTGCATTGCTATCAAAGTTACATGATCACCTCGCAGAAATATGCCTAAAAACAGTTTTAAACCTAGCCCGCCGTAGCTAGCCGTATAGCCCGCTCATTTTGCCGCGCCATTTAGGTTTAAAACGGTTTTGTGCCATATTTCTGATCTGCGCTCAACATATAGCCCGCTAATTTTGCAGCGCCATCTAGGTTTATACCGGGTTTTGGCATATTTCTGATCTACGCTGTTTTCTTGGTGTATTAGTATCCCTGTCCTCCTTGTTCCATTGTATTATTATAGGCTTGGGCAGATACCTACATACATTTAGCTAAAAATATGTTGTTCATTAGTGAGCGCATTACCTACTTGAGAAGAGCGCTAATTTGGCTATTTTTATTTGATGTTCGTAATAAAATCTGAATTTAGGTTTTTATAGAATGAAATGTGGGTTATTATGGCGGAGCTGAAGGCCAAGTTTGCTATTTTACGCGAACAAAGTCATGGGCAATAGCTAGTTATTCAAATCAAGACTGACTGATATATTTGAATAAGTATTTTTTATTAGCAGTTAGCCTGTTAGCTCAGTTGGTAGTAGCTCTACCTTCTGAACTATAGATTGTAGGTTCGATTCCCATCCAGGACAAGCATTTGTGTAATGAACATAGGTGTTTGTTCTACGTCTGGGTACTATATTGTATTCTACGTATGTATTTAGAAACAAAAAGTATTTAAGTACCTATTCTATCAGTTATCTGGTTCCCACAGTACAAGCTATGCTTAGTTTGGGGCTAGACGACGCTGTGTGAATTGTCCACACATATTTATTATTTATATTTATGAAAAATATTTATTGAGTATTATTTTAACTACGGCAAGATACTCACAAAAACTTTAATTGGTTTAAAACAACCGCCGGTTAAGCCTTCATTTGTTTTACTTGCGTGTGTTCAAAATATGGTGTGAATCTCGATTCACTATGAGCAAGGCTTCTTTTTTGTTGTTTAGTCTTTCAAGTGCTCTGTAAGAGTACCTATCTTGTATACCTAAGTCAGATAAGAGTGTCATACAATATTTTGTAAGATTCTGCTAATGTAATAGCGCAGTTAAGAATGTATCGATATAGTAGATAGGTTTTTGTGGTACCGTAATGGAATGTTGTTAGAAAGATCTAATTACCATAATAACTAATTGGATCTAATACTCTTCTTGAATTCTGCGGTGTACGACAGTTGTTCCCCAACTTAATAGCATAAAGTGAGCCAAACTAATGCCAAAATACGCTACAATCTCATGTTATTTTCCTTCTATCCTACCGGAAAATTCAATGTCTAATATCAGATAGCCATTCGTGTAGGTGTCAATTACGATTAAGCACCAATCTGGGGTCCCGTTCGGCCAAGATATTGTATTGGTCGGATAACTGGCCTACAAGTGTCTAACTGCCAACTCCCAACTCCCAGCTCCCAGCTCCCTATTCCCGTATGGCGACCTAATGAAGCTTTGATTCTTATTAACCTGTCCTAACAAGCTTTTACGTAAATAGGGAAAAGACGAAGCATTTTTCGCTAAGGAAAACATAAATGTTATTATATTACTTTTGCGTTGTAACGCTTTTCTTCGAATTTTTGTTATTAGAAATTTATTCTATTTTCTATTCAAATTATTTAATTGGAATTCTCAAAGTAACATTAATTTGTAACATTAATTAAGGCCGGATTATCTATTACAGGTTAAGGGCTCTATCACACGGAGTCATGGAGTGCATTATTGTGTGTTAGTTGACAAGTTCAACTGTGTGCGGTCGGGATTTAGACTGCGCGCACGCAGGCATGAGTTGAACTGCATACAGTCTAGGTCTAGTGGTATCGATGCAGCAGTTAACCGAGGATTACATGCAGTGCATATGCGGCTAGTCTGAGCAACGAGCAGATAGAGAAATTGATTTTGATACAAACATGATTATTTCGGTCATAAAAAATGAAATAATTCTAACGTTATATTCAAACAATTTTAAGCATGCAATATTATGTTGTGTATCGTTAACTTTCACTGTTTTAAATACATTAGCAAAGGTTGAGCAAAGGTAGGATTAGGAACTTTCTTTTTTCACCAGTGGTGACACACTTGCATTTATAAATTTATTGTTATGACGTTTCACTGGTTACGCGTAAAAGCCAAATCTATATCAACAACTTTGATCTTATTAACTTACTCTATAAATATGAAAATCCATAAAATAACCTGGAGTTTTGGTGACAAGTCCATTAACTTTTACTGGACAGCTTCAAAACATTGTTTCATCACAAACTTTGTGAAATATGACAGGTGTCAACCTCCTGTCACGTTACTTTCGGCACGTTGTGATGAAGTTTTGGAATGAGAAAAGTCATTCTGACGGTTGTTACAGTTTCAGTCCAGAGGGTATTTTGTACGTCCATGCTAACTAGCATAAGTAATTTGCCGAATTGGCCTGAATAATAAGACATGTATTTGATAGGATCAAGTATTTAACAATAATAATATATAAGTAATAGGTTAATTAAACTTTGAACATTTTGGTACTTATTTGATTTTTAGAATAAAAGATAAAATGAGGAAAAAAGATGCATAAATAGATAAAACTTTGAAAACACTTATAACTGATGTAAATTCATTTCTATATTATGATCATTTCAGCATTATATTTTCAATTCTTCAATTTATTTCTTACTAATTTTTATTCGCATTTTTACATTCCTTTTCTCACCCATTTGCGAATGTATTCAATACGGTGTTCAATCTTCTTTGAAGTCGAAGAAAAGATTTTCAGATATTCATTGTTCAAATAAGCGCACTTGAACGCACTTCTTTTGGACGGTAAAAGCACCTATAATAGAACTGTCCTCACGTATTACTTCCGTGAGCCGTATCGTGGGCGGAAGGGTCGGTTGGATTGGACTAGGTGGATCGAAGCGGTGCTGGTGAAGTAGTTATTGTATTATTTGGACAAAATAAGACGTAGCGTGCCACACGTGCCACCATCATCATATTGTCAGTCAATATTGGCCCTTAAAAAATAATTAATCCTATAAAAAAATATTAAAAAGGCAGGGAGGATGAAATCCTCACTTGGCAAGGAAATAAGACACAAGTTGACAACATTTATAAAAACATTTAAAAATCTGTGTTTTATTGTATGTGTATTCTCTTCTTAACAATACTGGTACGTAGGTACGTACTGAACAAATTAGCTGTTGTAAACTGGGGCCGGACCTTACCACAAAGAGACAGTTAATCATTTAAATTACACCCCTTGACGCAGCCATTTCGGTGAATTAATATTTAACGGAGGACTATCGCATGTAAAACGGGTGCTATATGCGGTTTGAGTTTGAATAACATTTTTGGGATAGTCGCCCGAAAAACAGGTAGGTGCGTTCTTTTCCCGAGGATCTTAATAACAGCATCACAGTTGCCATTTTTATAATTTATTTTGTGTGGGATAAGGTCAAACTGAGGTGAAACTGAGTTAGCTGCGATAATTCAGTGTTCAGTACCTATGGTATATACTTAAAAATCAATAAAACTTGCAGCTACGGAATGGAACACTTTACCATTGTCTTTGTTTTCCGATACGTACAATCTGGAGCTCTTGAAGTTGCGAGTAAATAGGTATCTTCTAGGTAAGCATGTAGCTTCGTAGATCGCGTCGTCGCTTTCCATCAGATGGGACCGCGGTCAAATGCAGGCCTATTTGTTATAATATGTAAAAATATATAAAAAAACTATAAAACCAAAATAAATTCAAGGGCATTTCAAAGTTACAAAGTCTGAACTGTATTATAGCAATAGGGTGTTGTGAGCCCACTTGTTCAATAAGGAATCATGATGAAGAAAGGTATTAGGTATTAGATATTTTTCATCACCTTTGCTCGTAAAGTGGCTCTTATTGTACCGTACTTAGGTTGAAAACCCATGAAATTGTATAAGTGTACAACACTCTGTGTGTTCACTGTGTGTGTGTGTGTGTGTGTGTGTGTGTGTGTGTGTGTGTGTGTGTGAGGGGTGTGTGTGTGTGTGCGTGTGTAGTGTGTGTAGTGTGTGTGTGTGTTGTGTGTGTGTGTGTGTTGTGTGTGTGTTGTGTGTGTATTTAGATTACAATTGCGGCACTAGCATTTTATATATCCCGATCCAGTCAAGTTTGTATCTCATTACAAGTTGTTGTGTGTTATATCAACAAAGAGTTTTTCTGCGGTTCGCGCCCTATTTGTTTATTAAATACCTGCGCGCGCATCACTGGTGTACCGCGCGAATAAATAACTGCGCGCCATTTTCCATATATTTAATTGTTAACATTTTCATTGTGTGTTTTTACATATTTTGTAATTATCATCAAACATGTCGGCTTCAAGCAGTGAAGTAGAGCAACACGTATATTTGACCCCGCCGGAAATAAACTAATCGAGGCTCGAAACGCGAGTGATAGTCTGTTGCCACCAAAATCTCAAGACAAATACCTAGCGGCCTACGACCCATTAATTCAGTGAAAAATCAGCAAAAACGTCCAGTCATTTTCTGAGAATGTGTTTTTGGTATACTTCACTTCAATGAAATGGCAAATATAAAAGGCCAGCACGCTTTGGTGTATCTATTCAATGCTGAAAAGCACTGTTAAGACCAAAAACATTATTGATATCAATACGTACGGTAACCTGACAGCATTGCTAAAGACAGGACGCTAGGACAGATATTATTTGTCGAAATCTAAATTATTGTCACCAACCAAAATCGGAAAGTTTATAAAAGAAGCTCCGGATTTGATAGTCAATACCTGGCAACAAAGGTTAGTTGAACTTTCTAAATCTGAATGTATCGTTTCTACACTTATGTAATTTTAGTACCTATCTAAAGCTACCTTTTTTTTTTTTTTTTTTTTTTTTTTTTATGTGATTGAATGACGTGACGAGCTAGTCGTTCACCTGATGTTAAGTGACACGGCCGCCCATAACCTACAAGTTACAATTAACTATTATTTAATCTCTTTGCAAGTTGCGTTAATATTCGGTATTACTGGTGCATGTAGACGACAAGAGCTCAGTGATACTAGGTACAAGAAAATACTTATAGTAGAAACTCCTAGTGAAATACTTCTCGTGAAAATCACCAATACCAAAAACAAGATTCCACGATGTTTTACAATCCATGATTCACTCTCAAACTCTAAAAATGCCATCAAAAACTGTTTAATATCATTTTGAGAATTGTACTTTTAATAATTGTTTTAATGACAATCTTTTGTTTTTTTCCTCGCAAATATGATGAAAAACGTCATATGACACGCGTGTGCAATGATCAACTTCGCATACTTGTATCATAACGAACTATTATTACATTACAGCTGTGATATATTATTCTTTTCCATTGCCTCTTTTCCGTCAAAGGCTGCATTTTCGCGACCCATGTCCCTCTGTATTTCCGAGAAGGCTTTTCCCTTCGTCTCCGGGATGAAGAACGCTATAAAAAGGCAGGTGATGACGCAGCAGCCGCCGAACATCCAGTATGTGGCAGCTGGACCAATGGCCAGGGTCACTGCCCCGAAGTATCGAGTCGTTAAGAAGGTGAATATCGTGGCTATGAATACAGCCAGAGATACTCCCATGGCTCGTGAGGGACCGTCGAATAATTCAGCACACAAAGTCCAAACGGTCGCTCCCATACCTGAAAATATGAAGAGGTACCTAATGAACCTTGCTAGTAGGTAACCTTGTAGTGGGCTGGAGCACTTGGACTGTCTATAGGCCATCGCGGCTATTATACAGTCCATAAGTGTTCTTCGTAGTAGGTAGTGTAGCTAGTTTAGTTTAGCTTAGTTTAGTTTAGTTTAGTTTGAATTATTGTAGTAGTTAGCTTGAGTAATAAAGGCAATTTGCCCGTTAAAAAAAACCTTGCATATTGCTGATATTTTAAAACTGAAACAAAAGTACCTAACGTTAATAAAATGTATACTTGTATGGAAAATAGACATCAAGTTATTAGTAGATTTTAACTGCAGTGACTAATGTGATCATAAAAAGTGGTATAATTAGTTATACTGTAGGTATTTATATTTCTCCATTTTGCTATGTTGTAGTCATATTCTTTGTTTGTTGTAATAGAATTACCGATATATCATCATGGTAATCTATTTTATCAGTTTGTACCATAGATACAGTTTTACACCTTTGTCATAATAAAATATTTTGTAATGATTTGACTTATTTGAACATTTAAAATAGAAGTAATAATTTTACCTGCGTTAAAGCAGAAAATAACAAGTATCAGCGACACAAGTGGGAGGTAATTCAGGAATCCAGATATTTCGTATTTCTCATCTGACAATTTGAAAAATGTTCCCAGTCCAATCTAAAAACATCACAATAACATATTACTAAAGGTATTATAACTGTAAATATGTCGAGACATTAATTTAGGTATAATTAAACAATGGTTATTTTAAGACTAACTAATCTAGCATTCATTTATTGAAAACAATATATAACATTATTTTGTTTACTTTCAGTTTAGCGTTCTTGAGTATGTAATAATAAGCAAATAGAAATCAATGATAATGATAAAGGTTTTGTGATCTGACTAATGTAATAGAACAATGTATGTTTCTTACCATTCCAGCAGTACAACCAACCAAGGAGCTTGTCAAGATTGGTTTCCTTCCAAACCTATCTGTGAGTGAGATAGTGCAGGAGCAAGCCAACACCTGAATACATCCTATAATGACTGAAGCAATCTCCGGTCTCATCGTAGTATGAGTAGACTCAAACACCGTTTGTAAATAAAACATTACAGCGTTAAATCCGGTCATCTGTGATCCAACTGCTAATACAAATACTTTGCCAATAGTTTTTAGGACCACAAAGTCTTTCAGCAATTCAAAGTTGTGTGTTTTCGTATTCATATTTAGGTTCAGTTCATATTCCTTCAATTCTTCTTGTATAGCATCTTTATTCCGTAGCAAGGCTAAAACTTTTGTGGATTCTTCAACTCGACCTAAAAAAGCAATTACATCAGTTAGAATTTTCCTGTTACAAGCATTTGCATAATAATAATTATAACAAATGAGTTTTTGGACACAACAAAAGGGTTTATTTATATGCTGTCTAAATGTAAGACACTCTTCTACCTTTTTTAAAGTAGTATTTAGAGTTCCGAGTGATACTGCAATCTGTTATGGGCAGCCATGACGCTTAACATCAGGCAAACGACTAGCTCGTCACGCCACTCATTTACATAAAAAAAAGTCTCTGATACATATAATCTAATATGTGTACAACTGCTTGAGGAAAGGAGTCAATGAATAACCACATGAGTGCAACGTTCGTTTTAGGGCATAGAGTGAATAATTAAAATAATTACGTGTTTTAGTTTTGTTTTATTTAAAATCAAACCATTTTGATGCAACTATGCCGCATTACAATTTATTCCTTCTTTTTTTAGTTTCTTATCTTTGCTCCATGAAATATATCGGACGATGACCACCGTATCATCAACGTAGTACATAACTTTTCAGCATTTCAGCTTCATGTACACACTAAAAAGTGTAGGCCTAAGTATACTGCCCTGCATTATAAGCGATTATAATTTTAGAAATTCCAGAAATGTTATGAGTGCGTTGAACAAATGCTTCAATGATTATTTTAAATTTAGGTATTTATAGGAATACAGCTACTATAATCTTATACCTTTAGCATACAAAGAGTATGGAGTATCAGGAAGAAACAGCATAGGAATGAATACTGCAAAAGTTACGCTTGTAATTATAATAGCCAACGTCATAAAATCCAGGAAGGGTCCTATGGATAATATCAGCATTGAACCGAGTGCTGACATTATTTGAGCAATTGTGCCGAGGCCACCACGAATTTCTTTCTGAAATGTTAAAAAGTACAATCACAAGAGAGACAATAATTATTAGTTCTTCTTTCAAAATGTAGATACGAGTTATGTTAAATGCATAGGTATATATCTGATTCTAAACGTAAAAGGGCCTTGCAGCCTTATGAAGGGTCTGCAAAGAAGGATTAAAACTTACGCTAGCTATTTCAGAAGAATATGTCGAAGTAACTGAACAGCAGAAAACATCAGATATGCCGGAAATTGCTCTGCCTAAGATCATCATCCAAATATCAGTAGCAAAGAGGAACAGAAGACAATTTATAAGTCTTGGTATAGACCCTAAGATTAGGGTGTACTTTCTACCAAGCCGATCAGTTAGGTACCCACTGTAAAAGAACGCTGAAAAATAAAAAAAGATACTTAAACCGGTAATAATAATTGAATAAAATATCTAAATTAAATTAATGTAATTTTATCGTGATCACTAAATGTGTATTTAATTTTGTTGAGTAAAAATATTATTTAGATGGTAATGTATGATTAAACATCATGATGAATAAAAAAGCATCAAAATCACACAATAACCCAAGTGGTTTTTCCACTGTCGAATGATCTTCATCTGCTTACCTGTAAGACCAACCAAGCAGGCCACTGACATGAGCCAGGCTGTTTCTTCATTTGTAATAACTCCAGAAAAATGTGTTTGTTTAGCATCCTTTAACTGTATTAGCAGAGGAGACAACCATGACATGTGCATCCCAAGTAATAGAAATGTAAAATCAGCTGCAAATTGAAAATACAATAGCCCGTATAATTAGTACAACGCAAGAAAATGAACTGAACTTAAAACACCACCGAAATCAAATAATAATGGTCCTTTAAGGTGGAACGTTTCACTAGCACGGCAAATTCAAATTTTCTTGCGTTCTTTTGAGAATAATAGCTTAATTACTAAACGTGATTACATTAAAACTGATTTAACGTAAAGAAATAGAATGTATCAACAAATTACGATTAAAAGTATCTCCTAGATATCATTGGTTCAGCGACAAATGGCAATAAACAAATTTCGTCTTAGTTTTTCAGTCTATTATCATTTGTCGCTAAACCAATGATATGTAGGTGATATGTTTAATTGTAATTTATTGATACATTCTATTTATTTGCGCAAAATGAGTTTTCATGTAATCACGTTGAGTATTTAAGCCATTATTGGCAAAAGAACGAAAGAAAATAATACATAATTTTTGGCTTAACCATTTTTTTCATAATGTTTCCAGAAATTTTTGTACCAAATTTCAAACAATTGAATCATTACATTTCGGATAAATAGTAAGTGAGATTTATATTACATACATTTAAGCTTACACAAGATTTGGGAATATGTGTTTATTATATTGAGAAATACTCACCTACTATAACAGTCACATATTGTCGAAACACTGGACCAAATTTTATATTAAACATTTTTGGTTTTGATCTATCACTGCGTTGAACAGTCTACTAATTAAACTCTTTAATACATTCAAAGATGCTCTTTAGCTGTGATAAAAGAGAGCCGTATTTGTCAGAAATTGGGGGGACTGACTGCAATATTGGTGACGCGCTCCTCTCTTGGTTTTCATCGCTTTCCATAATAAAACACTTATTCGATATTTAAAGATTTATTTACTTTTAAATAAGTTGCAAAATCACACTTGAATTAATAAAATATACAAATACTGTGATTCAGGCGAGAACTTAAACACTTTTAAGACTAGTGGCTCGCTCGACGCCCGAACGCAGAATGCCCGGTACGCCACGCGCCGAGGGCTTTTATTGCACGCTCGCTCGTCCCACTAGTCGCCTGATTCACGGAGGGGCGGGGCTCACCGACGTAGTCGTTTGAGTCGTTTCACAAACATTCATGTTTTTATTAACGCTTGCTTCCATTGCGCCGACACGGCCATTCTGCTGCATGTCGCGCTCGACGTGTTCTTACAAAAAAACAATGCATTAGAAT
Source organism: Ennomos quercinarius (assembly GCA_910589525.2). Lineage (NCBI taxonomy): Eukaryota > Metazoa > Arthropoda > Insecta > Lepidoptera > Geometridae > Ennomos > Ennomos quercinarius. Next base: position 8,487,526 of record OU342493.1, read on the forward strand.
TTAATCTGGCTTGGCTTTAATTCTGACAAAACCTTTCACTTTTAAACTGCTGTCAGATCAAAAATATCAACTAGATTAGATTTCCATGGCTAAACAAAAAGACAATTATCAAAACTAGTTTGGAGGCCCCTGTCCTCAACAAACTTTGTTAAAATGTTGTAATGGTTTGGAGGCCCCTGTCCTCGACAAACTTGGAAAACACAAAAGTATTTGGAGGCCCCTGTCCTCAAAAAACTTGGACAACAAAGTGTTTGGAGGCCCCTGTCCTCGACAAACTACGAATTTTTGGGAAATGGTTTGGAGGCCCCTGTCCTCAACAAAGTAAGCTATACAATTTTTTAGTTTGAAAGCTAACAGAACCAAAATAAAAATTACTTAAAATCTCTTACCAAAATCATCTCCGATTAATTGACTATTGACATCAGTTACCACGTTTTGATTACTTCCTGATGCCTCATCTTCTACTGCCGACACGCATGGGCTTGGAATCCCTGGCTTTGGTGCAAGTCGAAGTTGATCATGTGCCACCTTCTTGGGTCTTCCTCTTCCAAGTACCTTTTTGACTAGGTAGCGATCGTTTGGCAGTAACTTCCAAATTTCATAAGCATCTGGGTACTTAAGGTCTAATCCTATTTGGGTTCTTGGGTTTGTCTTAAACAGTACCATTTCGCCCTTCTCGAATCTTTTGATTTGAGCCTTACCCTTGTCAAACCGTATTTTATCTTGCTTTGCTTTATTTGTGATATTTTGTTGCATATAAGTATCAAGCTGAACTCTGTCAATTGTTTTGTTTGTTTCATCAACTAAACGAAGTAATTCTGGGGGTACAGCATACTGTCTTCCAGTTAAAGCTTTAAGTGGACTCACGTTGGTTGTTTTGTTTTTGGTGCAGTTGATAGCCAGTTGAAGTGCATCTAGTCCCTTCTTCCAATCTTTTGTTTCATAGTTACGTATGATCGTGAGACCATTCTTGATAACTGCCATCACTCTTTCCACTTGTCCGTTCGATCTACTAACTCCGGGAGCAATGAAGTGTTGATGTATGCCATATTCATTACAACACTCCTGAAACTCTGCTTTAAATGCACTATCTTGATCGCTTATGATTTGCTTCGGTGCGCCGAATAGAGCAATCACCTTTTTAAGTGCACTAAGCATAGATACAGCTGTTTTATTGGTAGCGTAAGTCAGTAATACGTATTTCGTGAAAGCGTCAATGATGACCACAACATATTCATGCTTTTCGTTTATCTTTGTAAGATGTCCCGTCATATCGATGTGTATAGTGTGAAATGGAATAGGCTCCTTTTCTATGGGATACAGCTGTACTTGTTTAGCTCCTGATGATCCTTTGCTCGTCTTGCATATCACGCAGTTGTCAATAAATAACCTCACCGTGCTTGACATCTCAGGGAACCAGTATTCTTCGCGAATCTTGGCAAGAGTTTTGTCCCATCCAAAGTGCTTCAATGCTGAATGGTAAGCATTAATGATGCTCCACTGAAAAGACTTTGGAACTACTTTTTTCCATTTGTGGCGACCAGGTTCTTCTTCCATCAACTGTTTTTGTAGAACAGAGTCATACATGCGGTACCCGTCAACTTGTCTTCCGTTTTCAATCATTTTTATTATTTTAGCCAATTCGTGATCACGTCGTTGTTCTATTTTGAGCCAGGAAGCTGTGTTACTTGCCAGACTAATGCATACCACTGGGTTCCTGCTGAAGAAGTCAGCGTGTTTCATCCGGGTTCCTTGACGGTATTCCACTTTGAAGTCGTAGTGTTGGAGGTATGACCACCATCGGTGGATCCTGGGTAAAAGCTCGTGTTTGTGCACGGACGCCTTTATCGCATTGCAGTCCGTCACAATAGTGAAGGTTCGTCCGTAAAGATACTGTCTGAAATGCTTTACAGCTCGTATTATGGCCAACGTCTCCAATTCGTAAGAATGGTAGTGGCTCTCAGGTTCCGTTGTGCGCATACTCATGTACGCTACCACATGTTGTCGTCCTTGTTTCAGTTGGATAAGCACTGCTCCTAAGCCAGTACTACTTGCATCCGTGTGAAGCTCAATAGGCAAATCCTCTTGAAAAATTGTTAGAACCGGATCTGAAGTCAATCGCCGAATTATGTCAAGCCTTGCACTTTCACATTCTGCCGTCCAGGTAAACTTTACATCCTTTTTTGTTAAGTTGTAGAGTGGGATCATACGTTCAGAAAATGACGGTATATAACGTCTGAAGTATCCTGCTAGTCCACAAAATTGACGAACTTCTTTTACTGTTCTAGGAACGGGTGACTTTACAAGTGCTTCAACTTTTCTAGGGCTTGGTTTGACGGTTCCTTCAGAAATTACGTTCCCGAGGTACTCCACAGATCTTTTGAAGAATGAGCATTTTTTGGGGTTTACTGAAAAGCCAGCGTTTCCTAAAGTTGTGAGAATTTGGTCAAGCATTTTCATTCCTTCCGAGAAAGTCTTGCATTTGATTAAGACATCATCCATATAAATCAATATGTCATTGAGATACGGTCGCAGCGCAGTCATAATTGCACGTTGGAAAACGGCTGGAGCGTTAGTTAGACCGAATGGCATCCTCGTGTATTCAAATAGACCATCCGGTGTGATAAAAGCTGTTTTCGCTATGGAGTCTTCTTCTATTGGAAGTTGATAAAAACCTTGAGCCATGTCCAGGCAAATGAAAAACACTGCATCTGACAATCTGTCAATCTGGTCTGATATGATAGGTAGCGGATATTTTATGGGCACAGTGTTACTATTTAGTTCCATGAAGAATCAGATCATCCACTATAGCCTTTACTTTTTTTCGTTCTATCGGTGCCATTCTGTAAGGGCGGCGGGATACTACCTTGTTGGGATCCTTTAGGTCAATTCGCATACTTCCGGTGGTCACAGTCTGTTTTGGCATTCCGTCAGTAAAAACTTCAGTGTGTTTAATAAGCAAAGTCTTGAGCTCTGCAATCTGTTCATCATCAGTAATATCCGTATCCAGCTTTTCGATAAAAGTTGTCGCCGATGCTCCATTCAGAATACTAGCTGTTCTTGTAACTGTAGCACCACTGTTTGTAATGCTTACACCCAATCCAGGTATTCGGACCAGATCAGATCCAACCAGAACTTCGCATGGGATTTCATGATCTTCCACTATGTGGAAAGTGATCTCTAAGAATATGTGGTTAATTTCACAGGTGGTTGTGATGCGCTGATATGATACTAAGGGTACAGCTGCTCCTAACCCTTTCAACATCAATGTATAGTCTTCGCGTTTTCCGGGAATTGATCGACTCAGAGATCTTCGTATTAGTGAGCGATCAGCGCCACTATCAAACAGGGCAATTAGCTTCAGTTCCTTAATGTGAATTTCCATCGGCGTTGATATGAATTGTGTCGCACTAGCTAAGTTTATTTTGTTAGCTTCGTCACTCATCTTCTTAAAACAGGTTGACTCTATGTGCCCCATCTTGTCGCAGTAAGTACACTTAGATTTTGGCCGTTGTTCGATGTGGTCATTACTTTGTCCCTTATTGGATCTAGATTCGCTATTAGTTAGCAGCGATTTCGGTTCAGCAACCTTTTCAGTCAAACAGTTACTTTGAATATGACCAACCTTTCCACATTTAAAACAAACGATAGATTCTTCTCGGCTTGTTCTCATTCTAGGGCGTTTGGCTGGTGGCTCGCTTAGTCTGGGTTCTCTCTGTTTCATAGTAGCAGCAACGGATATCAATTCAGGTACGGTTTGGCATTTACTCGACAGTAAACGTAGTCGAAAGTTATCGTTATCTATACAGCCTATGACAGCTTCAACAGCATCTTTTTCTTTGTCACCGTTCATAATCCGTTTCCAAATATTCCAAGCTTTTGTTATAGATGCGGCTGGATTGAAAGGGTCGAATCTAAAGCTTCTGAGCTTAATAATATCGTTGGAATAACGTGCCTCCGGTTCAAACGTTTGCACTAAGGCGTCACGCATATCACTCCATATCGATGACTTTACAAGCCATGAGTCACCGAGGCTTTTAGCTCTACCTTGAAGTAAACCAGCTATTTTGGTACACACTTCGTAGTCTGTTAACTTCCAATGATCTTTAGCACGATCCACATGTTCGCACCAGTCACGTACTGGTATCTCGCCGTCAGGGTCAAATGGAGCAATATAAATGTCACTTAGTCTTGGTCTTTGTGTTGATGATGCTGCTCGTGCGAATAAGTTCGTAAGCAACTCATTATTTGTAGTCATACTTCTTTGTTGTTGTTGTGATAAACTTTCCACTATACGCACCAAAGCTGATAATGCTTCATTGCTGATGTCAAGTCCTCTCGCATTTTCGTTGGATGGTCCGGGCGCTGACACCCGATTCGTCTCACTTCTGATGTCAGAAATTGGGGGGACTGACTGCAATATTGGTGACGCGCTCCTCTCTTGGTTTTCATCGCTTTCCATAATAAAACACTTATTCGATATTTAAAGATTTATTTACTTTTAAATAAGTTGCAAAATCACACTTGAATTAATTAAATATACAAATACTGTGATTCAGGCGAGAACTTAAACACTTTTAAGACTAGTGGCTCGCTCGACGCCCGAACGCAGAATGCCCGGTACGCCACGCGCCGAGGGCTTTTATTGCACGCTCGCTCGTCCCACTAGTCGCCTGATTCACGGAGGGGCGGGGCTCACCGACGTAGTCGTTTGAGTCGTTTCACAAACATTCATGTTTTTATTAACGCTTGCTTCCATTGCGCCGACATATTTGTTAATCGAGATAAAACCTTAATTAGTAGTCTTATTTTCATCCGAGATAAAATTATGGTTATTTAAAAAGAGATCAAACTGAGATTAGTGTAGTAAGAAATTGTAGGCACAGGAACTTGTTAAACTTTAACACTACAAAATCTTAGCACGATTATAAATCCGATCTTGATCTTTGAGAGTGCCTTGAGAGTTTTGATATTCCTAAACTAATTTTAAATAGAGATAAGTACGCGTTATGGAACGAATACATTACAGTGTCAAAGTTAACTATTGTTAATATTATGAGTTACCTATCGCGCGAAAATATTGTTTGCACGATGCTGATTTGCGTTGTGATTGGTTCCTGGATTCAAAAATTTGTCACTATACATTTGCCTGTAACCCAACCTATTTGCGCCATCTAAGTGAACGTGGGTACCATAGACTTAGATGAACAAGGCCAACAATGACAGTTTGAAAATGGGAGAAGAAAAATAATAAATTGAATGTGTGTGAAAAACTGTTGTTATGATTAAGATCTTGAATATTAATAGTCATTCTTTGGCTATTAATAATGCAATAAAATTTGTGATAAAGCTATAATATATATATTTGTTCGGGTTAGTGTGTTTTGTAACATCACATTCACTTACGGAATAAGATTTAAAAGCCGCAAGAATAGTATTTTGCACTTTGATAACGAAATTATGGTACCTGATATATATGCTCTTCCTCGTGAAACAGATTGTGCCGATATGTGCTCTTCTTCTGCTAGTACTCGCGCAAAATAATGACACATCCGCCATTATTTCAGTATCCCTTTTCCTCTCGGGCAGTTTGTACTTGATTTGTACTTCTTGCTCCCACGATCGGTGAGTCTTTTGAGGGTAACGAAAAAATTCTAGGTTTGTGGTGTGTACTTATAAATGTGTTAGGGTTATGTAGAGCTATAATGAAACCTTATAAGTTTGTCATGTCCGTCTGCATGTATGACTCTTAAAGTTTTTCGAGGGTCAAAGTATTTGTTTATAATTATACCTTCATTGGCTGTAAACGTAAAGCAGGGAAAGATTTTTTCGCTTGGTGTCGTTTGGTGTGTATCATAGAATAGATCTTTTAAAATGAAGATCTACCAATATTTTATCAGATGTACCGCTTGCTCCTTAAAGGCATATTCAATATATTTTATTACAATCGTGCATAATTTCGTAAATGGATCTTTTGTCATTTGATTGATAAGTAATGTAAAATTCATCTGGATCCTTCAGAATCCCTTATCTTTCAACATTATGTTGTTTTAGGATGGATTGTCTCAAAAGGGTAACCGAAAGGCTGAATATTCTAATCTTGGACCATCTTGGTTATTTCACGGACATCATTTATTCAGTCAGATACTGTTCCACTCCATCATTTACATTATTCGATATAACTTAGATGTTTTGAAGGATAACCCTTCTATTAGTAAGTAGATATCAGGCAACGCCACAAAATGTGTTTTGAAACGCTGAGCGCTGATCTTGATTTGTTAAATTAGGTAACGTATTTCGTACTTATACCATAGAATTGACAGTAAGGTTACCATTACCATTATTGTCTACATAACGCTAACCATTTTGGCTACTTTTTGGTGAAGTATAGGCATTTTTATGTTTAATAATTTTATTTGCCTATATCAGGGGTGAGAAACTTAGAACAAATGGTACATATCAGAATTTTGTAGCGCCATCTGTTAGATGTCCACTTAAAAACGCTCAAAAAAAAGAGAGAAGTCTACGTTAGACGACTGACATTGACAGTGACATCCTTGAATTTGCCAAACAGCTTTTTAAGTTTTCAGACTTCAGTTATTGTTTTTTGATTTCGATTTTCGTGCCTGCAGTTTCGTGCACAAATTGTAAAGTATTATTATGTACTGGTTTCGTGTTTAAATCTGGTTACGTGCAAATTGTGTACGATTTGTGCGCTTTGTCGAGAATACGCCGAGTCAAGTTGAGCGTTAGTTCCTCCGTATTGTCGCTCATAGTAGTCTTAAGTATTTTTCGCTGAAGATACATCACAGCTCTGCCCGTTGAAGAAATTGTGAAGACTGTGAAATTAGATGCTATACTTGTTATGTGTGTATATGCATATGTGTTTAATGTCCGTCTGAATCTTACACAGCCTCATAGCTTCTAAGTTATAAACCTGCACATGTGTGAAATGTTGCACAATGATAGTTTAGGTCGAGATCTCATGTTCCAAAATAATACTAATACTAATAATAGCAATAAGTAGTAATATTATAAATCTCTTTTATTTTGTTTTCAGAAACATCTAGTTAGTGCCAATCCAGACCAGTGTGTCCATACCTGCACTGATTTAACATAGGCATCAATACATATACCAGGTAAAAATAAACATTATTTTTTATCTTTGATTATGTGTTAATATTTGTTTACGCTAAATGTCAAGTTTCTGGGGTTGTCTGGGGGTGTTGGTTGAAAAATGACCACAACAGTATCTCTGCTAATTAGATAGACAACTATAGAACTCCCCAATGAAGTAGTTTAACAAAATCGGTTTAACAATAAGCATTTTCTTAAATTTAATTTTTTCAGGGCCTGTGACTGCGAGTGTGTATGAAATTGATCTTGCCTACTGTGGACGGAATCCTCACCCAACGTGTGGCACAGACCTCGGCTCTTCATCGCAGGTGTCCAATCTGAATTGGTTTATGATGGGGACGATGCAACCAAAATGTCAGCTCAGAGCTTTTATAATAAGCACAAGCATAATAAACACAAAAAGTAATTCAATTACATATTATTTCAAATTCCTTTTTACACCTACAGGTCATAATTATATGCAATGGTAAATGTTATTCAATTTTAATTATAGTTACAGTAAATTGTATAATATCCACATATGAACTGAATGAGGTAAGTAATATAAGTACCTATCTACATCTTTCTATAGTATCTTGACTATAAGTATGTAGATATGTATATATGTAGATGTGATATGTGTGTGTGTGGGTGTATATGTGATGTGTGTGTGTGTGTAGATGTGTGTATATGTGTGTGTTCTTAGTTAGGAACACAATCTCCAGATGGAGCTCTCGTCACTCACAGATAAAAAATAATGTTGTAGCATGTTGGCAAAAAAAACCAATAAGACGGCACTCTATGCTATATGTATTATTTTTCTCTATGGCCTATATGTACAATTTCTTCGATGTTTTTTTTTGAATTATGATGATTAAATGAACATAGGAATCTGTTAACAAGTTAGATTTTAAAATGCTATGATTTATCGTATCTCTGCTAATAAGTTAGATCCTATATGTATAGGTACACTAAGTAAGCTTAAGTCTACTATGAAAGTAAAACAAATTTTTAATAAGTATGTCGAGGAAGGCCGTAAATAAAGGAAATTGAAAAAACGTGGTGTTAAGAACAACAGTTCATTATGGAGGTCTGAACTATTTGCAAGGACGATTAATATTCTGATATACACACCCGCACTGTAAATGACAAACCCACGTAATAAAACCTTTAATAAAATGGTGTCATTACTAAAAATTAACAATATATTATGGCCATCATTTTAGTAATTTGTATTTGAATTATTTAGGGTTCTTCTATAAACACTACTTAATTATTTATGAAAAGAAATGAAATGAAACGAAACGAAACGAAACAAACTAAACCAAATGAAATGAGTATATTTCGAGATAAAAATCCAAGCTTAAACTAATAGAACTAACTTAACTAACAAAAAATATGTAAACCTAGCATAATATTATACGCCTGTGTATCTTAGGTAATAGGTGCGTGGTATAGGATTGCTACATTCGGTGTAGTGGGCTGTGGTCCTGGAATAAAGAATTTGAATTTGAATTTGACTTGCTGAATGTTCTAGGAAGAAAAATTTACTTATAATAATTTATCACAAACAGGACATCCAGTGCATGTTTAAATTCTAAATTACTGCTATAACAAAAAATCCATCTCGAATACGACATAATTTGAAACACAATTCTGTTGTTCTGAAACACAAACACAATACATATTTGAGCCGTTTGGTGTTGAGACCCTGGGTCCGTGGGGACCGGGAGCTCATCGCGTTTTCCAAAGTCTATCAGAGCGCCTGGTCGATGCGACGGGTGACCAAAATGCTGGCACTTATTTGGCCCAACGCATCAGCATTGCAATTCAACGTGGCAATGCGGCCAGCATGTTGGGTACGCTACCTACCGGTAGTGGGCTGGAGCACTTGGACTGTCTATAGGCCATCGCGGCTATTATACAGTCCATAAGTGTTCTTTGTAGTAGGTAGTGTAGCTAGTTTAATTTAGTTTAGCTTAGTTTAGTTTAGTTTAGTTTTTATTATTGTAGTAGTTAGCTTGAGTAATAAAGGCAATTTGCCCGTTAAAAAAAAAAAAAAAAAAATCTGTTGACAGTAAAGTAGAACAAACATTAACTGTTACAAAGTGTACTACTACTCATTGAAGGAGTACTTACATGACAAGTATAAAAATTAAGTACGACTTCTAAGTACCTACATTAAGAATTAAGAATTAATAAGGCCTACTAAGTTAGGTACCTGCTTTTATAATTTTATGCATATGACTTGTAAATGTTTTTTTTTTTACCAATAAAGTATCTGTATCTGTATCTGTATCTGCATCACTCTTCATAGATTAAATATCAAAAATGGTGAGCTAAATATGCGGCAAACGATTTATGAAAATTTCGCAGTTATTCAGATTCTATATAAGTATAGGTAGGAATAATAAAGAAGCCAAATGGCGGTTGCTAATTACTTACAATGGTGGCCGAGCTCGTCCGGACTGCATTCAATATTGGGCCATCTCTGCGGCCGTGTGTCCGTTCTCGCGGTCCCTCGCCGCCGCTTGTCACTGCTAATTTGCACACAATTGTTCATCCCGTAGAAAGTATAGAAATGAGACGAGAAATGTACTCTCGACTCTATGTAACTCCCTAATTGGACCCACCAAATTGTATTCCATTCCGGACCGTAACGATGGATGTTCGTTAAAACTTCATGTTGAATCGAAATGTAAATTTGGATACTTTGCAAGTGACTTTGTTAATCAAGGACGATCAAACGGCTGACTTCGGAGATACTTCGGTCAAAGAAGGGAATTAAAAGTTGGTTTAATTTAGGTACCGAGAAAATAGATAGCTTCATAGGCAGATAACTAGCGAGTATACAATAATGATTGTACATTTTTTTGTTTTAAATAGCTGGAAATGTTAAATGAAATCTTGACAAAAATGAAAAATATTTTTTTGTGTGAAGCCATTTTTTTTTATGATTATAGGTACCAAACTTTACATGTTGCGGTTCAAGACAAAAAAGTATCTCTAGTTAGTAGGTACAATTTGTAGCTAAATGAGTTATGTCAGGAACATCAAATTCGTGAACGATTTTAATTCTTGTATGATTAATATAATTTTTTATTTCTTTTTAACAGGCAATTTGTCTTTATTCTTTAAACTAACTACTGCAATACTAAAAACTAGTAAACTAGCTACACTATCTACTACAAAGAATATTTGGACTGCCGCGATGGCCTATAGACAGTCTAAAATGCTCCAGCCCACTACCGGGAGGTAGCGTACCCAACATGCTGGCAGCATTGCCTCGTTGAATTCCAATGCTGATTCGTTAAGCCAAATGTGTGCCAGCATTTTGATCACGCGTCGCATCGACCAGCTGCTCTGATAAGCTTTGGAAAATGCGATGAGCTCCCGAACCCCACGGACCCAGGGTCTCAACATCAAACGGCTCAAATATGTAACCGCTACCTACGTTAATATAATTAATTTATTAATTATACGCAAGTCATAATGGAAAATCTAAATTAAAATTCTCTAGGGCATCGTGGTTAATACAATATCATTTTTGAATGAAAAATCACGAAACGGAACTTTTGGTATCCATATTAAGTTCTATTTCACACTTGGTCAGTTGGTTAATCTAAAAGATAATTATGAGGTTAAAAAAACAGCAAACTGACATTAATCATGTTTTTAATTAAAAAAATATCAATAATTATTCACAGCACAGCAGTTTACAGCAGTGAAACTATCATAATCAAAGATTTTACACAATTACATAATACGGCAATTTGAGAATGGTTTCAATTTCGGTCATGGTGTTCACAAAACGTTTTGTTTTTGTATTGTCACTATGTATTTGCGTCGTGTAATAGGGAACGCACGTGGGGGGAATACCTAATTTGGGAAATCCAGCTGCAAACTACGTAGACTTTGTACTACCTTGTCTCTGTAAGAAAATTACACGTAGGTATATGTGCATGTTGAGAGAACGTTACAATTGGGTTATTGTGACAAGGTACAGATGTATGGGAGTAAAAATATGTTCGTAGTCCACTCTACCAATAGGGTATTACTGAGAATTGGAGAAAATTGTGTAATGAACGTAATGCTAAGGTTGGGACTTGCTGTTCGAATACAATCTTACAACATTTATTATAATAATTCGGTTTATGTCGGAACCTATTTTATGTGACAATCGATTCGTAGCTATGTTTTGGGTTTTGTTTAATTTCATTAGTTATTCTCAAATTTGGGATCTTGCAGTCCACTCCGTGATAACAATTTCCAAAGATTCAACGTTCCTTACCATTACGATTAGAAAAGTTGCAAGCGACCATGACGCTTAACATCAGGCAAACGACTATAGCCTGTAACGTGATTCGTTTATTTAGAACAGTATTTTTTATGCTAAAATCTGTCGAAGTATGAAGCAGTAATTGTTGTATATGAGAAATTGTAACACTAGAGGCTTGTTCTTGCTTGGCCCGCATCAGTAAAACATCATTGATACTCTTCTAAGGTACCAGCAAATAAGAAGTAGGTACCTTCGTTAGACCTAAATGGAATACCTATTTGGTACACACAGAATATTTCACCTAAATACACTTTTATTTTTATAAATAAGTACCTACCTACCTACACACACAAAATAAAGTGATGTGCGATCAATTGAATTCTATTAGACATACATCACAAGACGTGTTTTTGTGAATCAAATACAGTCCAAAAGATCAATTTCATTACGAAATCACAGTCCAAGCGGCATTATGGCAGGGTCGGTCAGAGTCAGGCGCGTCCCTAAGTGCACAGTCGTGTATCGGTTGCCAAATCCTTCGGGGATAGCCCGCACAATCACACTACATATCAGTATAGGAGCTTTATAAAAGAAGCAGCATTTTACGCACACCCTTTGTGAATATTTCCATAGATTCGTACTAAATTAGAATACTATTTTCAGTCCCTCCATTTCACCTCCTTTTCTTTCACCTTCTTAACGGTTAAATTTTCAATAACCCTTTCTTAGATCTCACTTATTTAAAAAATACACCCTCCAAGTGTGAAGCCTCTATAAGTGTCCAGCGGCTTGGACTGTACGGTATCTCCTCAGTCAGATACCCAGAAGAAAGTCTTTTATGTACATTGATGATTGAAATGTCATGGAATGCAGCATGTGCTGTCAGCATGCACTACTTTATTTTTAAGGCTCGACAAAGTAAATGGTTGCTACGTTTTAACGCGACTCAACCAATGGAGCATATTATTATTCTCTATTTGTCCGTATGTATTACGATATCTCAATTTTGATCATTCCTTTTTATTTTATCAAGTGTAGGTATTTCTAGTGTGGTCTCATATAAATCTGGTGAAGATCTGTTTGATGGTGGAGGAAGAGATAAAACAGGCAAATCTTTAATCAATCACAGCAAAAACATTGTGAATTGGTTTTTTTAGTGGATAAAATAGCTGTCATATCAAAATAGGGACATCAACTGACTTGATCTTATTCTTTGATGATACCTTACCAAACTCTTCGACAACAAATAGCTCATGTAGCAGGTTAGGGATGATGTGTTTGAAATCACAACCTACGGTAGTCAAGGTCAGTCAATCAAACCATGGCCTTTCACTTATGCCTTATACTCGTCAGACCTGTAGACCATTCCATGTAATTTTGAAGCTTATCTGTGTATGGCACCTGTGGCATCGTAGTTCTAGAAGAAGCACCTATACCTATACTTAATCCAAATTCGATACGTTTTTTGGTTGGTTAATTGAACGCTTGTATTTTCGTAACAGCCTTGTTAGCTTTATCACCTTCCTTCCTATCTTCTCAGGTTAGCTCTGGTGAAAAATGTTTAGCCACTGGAAGGCTTTTACCATTTTTTTTACCGCTAGGTTCAATCTGTTGCTATTTACATTGCAGTAAAACCGTCGGAAGATGCAGCGTAGGCTAGCCCTCACTAGGTGGACTGATGATGTGGTGAAAACCGCGGGGAGCCAATGGATGCAGGAGGCGAGCAGCCGCTCAAGGTGGCGCTCTCTGGGGGAGGCCATGTTCAGCAGTGGACATCTTCAGACTGTTGATGATGATTATGAAGTATTGATAAATATCTGCAGCCGTGTCTTTGCTACTGTTAAACTGAAGGTACTGTATCACTGTCCCCATGATTCAGTGCATATGGGTCGCAGTTTTAATTTTATTTTGTGCAAGCTCTACTTTAATTTATAGTCTATATTGGACGTTTATTTCGAACAGTACGAGAATTTGATACTTCCCAACTGGAGCTATTATGTCGAAGGCATAAAGAATGTTGAAAGGTTTCAAGTTAATGGTGAAAGGGTAACAGTTTTTATTGTATACTGATGCAATAATAATTATCGTACAATATTATGATTAGATAATTCAACTGATGAAAGTGAGTCATGATTATTATTATTTTTTACTAGCTATTGCCCGCGGCTTCGCACGCTTGTATTGTGTTATTTCTACGTTTAGGTAGTCTAATAATAGCTTAGTTCATGCATTTCCTATATACCAAACAACAAAATCCACTAAATCTTTTCGGAGCTCAGCACGTATTGTCAGATTAGGTAGCACACGTGTAAAAATGTTGTATGGGTAGTAGGTAAGTATGGCTTTTCACGTGTCATCAGATCACCTACACATTGATAAAATAGTGGGTTAGAAACTGCAAATCATAGGTACAATATTTAATTAAATATGTACCTACTTGGACCTACCTTATACTTAGACGTTAGTTTTTTTAAATATACGATAGGTCTAGGCATCTAACTAATAAAAGTACTATAATATGGTATACCTACATACCAGTGATACGGGCGATCTTTTCCTTGTCATTTTAACTTCAACAGATGTTCTTGTGTATTCACCATAAAAACCGTTCAAGTCTTCATAAGAGGTTCCAGTGAATTTTGTTTAGGTAGTAGGTATACCTACGTAAGTACCATACCTATTATTTAGGCAGTTTAGAAAAATACAAAACAAAGACACATTGGTCAGTTTTTATATCCGCGCGCTTTTCGTTCTCAAAGAGTATCTTTGTTGCATTCACCACATTTTTTTTTTACTGTCTTAAGTTTGGTCCATACGAATTGAGTATTTAGCTAGTGTCAACAATAAGTTTATAAAATACATACTTTATAGCTGGAGTATTGTATTTACCTATACGATGCGTACATAACTAATTTTGTTAATACTAATTAGAAATCACAAATACTTACGTACGCCACTGTAAAAAGAGTCGACATTTATATTACGGCCGCTATTTTTCATTTTTAGGTTGTCTCATTCCCACTGCACTTTCAACATAGTGGTGAGAGTGAAAAAATAACATGTGTACAAAACTCTAATCAGATTCGCTTTTGCAAAGAACGTTTCATTTTTAGGGTTCCGTAACAGTTTTGAAATAAAGGAACACTTATAGGTAAGATCACTTTGTTGTCCGTGTGTTTGTCTTTCTAAGAATCTGTCGAGACCATTACTTATTTTAGAAATAACGGAAAGAATTAAGCTGAAATTGATACCTATGATCAATTAACTCAAATACGGCTATCATCATCATCATCATCATCATCAACAACGACATCTTGAAGACGCCCACTTTCAAAGACCTTTTAATAATTAACCTTCTTGGAGCAATCGAGTAACCAATAATATTTTGCTCTAGCCTGTAGTTTGTCTTAAAGAGAATATAACCGCTCAGTTTGTTCATTGAGAAGCCCACAGACCTAAAATATTTTAACTATTAAAACCTTTAAAAATCATTTACCTACGTAAAAGAAGAAGAAGAAATCAAAACTGAACGTTACACGGCCATGTTACTAATTCGAGGATCTTACCTATCCTATATATTGTCCTATCCTAATGTATAGTTATACTTACCTACATCTAAGTACCCTTTTAAAACATTTTTCATAAAATATTTCGTATCATTGGCTAAATACAAATGTCGTCTAACGCCAAAATAAAAAAAAAACTGCTTTCACACTATTTAATATTTGTTGCTATATGTATCTATTTAACTTGTGACAGGTTGATAGAACGTAAATTGTTATGTAAGCAAAACAGGTGACGTCATACAAAACATTAAACATTTCTATTTTGTGGGGAAAATTGAATGCTAATGTTTAAGAAAAATTACTAAAAGGAACAGTAAAATATACAAGAAATGGAATGAAGGCAATTAATTCACTTTTAACTCACTTTTCAATAAAAAAGATATAAATAAAATATTAAATTCGTGCTTGCAAAATTACGTTCTACTGTTGAATAATGACACTTGACCATAGGGGCGGGACATCAACGATAACTACAATCGAAGAATAATCGAAAACAAAATGATAAATCGTTTGGATTACTTTTATTGCTAAATAGCGTGGGCACAAAATACGGTGTTGCCAACCGTAATAAAAATATTCGGCAAAAATTACCTGAAAAATCGGTTTTTAAAAGAAAAATCGATAGTTTGAAATAAAAAAAGATACCGTGAGATCGAATTTCCACAAATAAGCACTCATCCATTGCTAGTCTGGTTTCAACTCGCAACTTTTGCTTTCGTCTGTCCGGAATGAGGAGTTTTATTTAAAAAAAACACTAGTTCCGCTTCTTTTCTAGATGGCGCTGTAAGTACATAGTTTAAACCTTTCGAACCACAGAGTAGTTTAAACATAAGAAAATGCTTAGACTACCTACAATGAAATGTCAAATTCAGTTGGGTGGACCACGAGTACATTGCCTGTAGTATCTCCTAAGTAGACTGTGGTGCATTCTTATTAAGTAAATTAAAGTATAGTAGATCTGCGAGATAGATAAACGTTAATCTTATGATCCAAAATAAAGCCGAGGTATCCCACAACGAAACTAAAAAAAAACGAAAGAGTTTAAAGTTGTCAGAGACATTTCCTCTAACCTGTGGTCTATGCTTGAAACAGTGACAGTGACAGCTTTTAGTAAAACCACTACTGGCACCAGCTATTGGGTCATGCATAAAATACAATTTCTTTTTTTTTAATAAAACGGCTCATTGGATGTACGACTCGCGTACAGGTCATAGTTTTCAGCAAATCTTGACAATACTTGATACACAATTCCGATGACAATACGTCAAGGGTTTGATTTCCTCAATAAATTCTTATCATCTAAATCGACACCTACGTTTTATACCCCACCCACGTGTACTTGTGTTTCCTCTAATTTCAACAATGGGAATAATATATTATTTACCACGCACTCTAAGGTAGGTAGGTCTACCTAAGATAGATATCATGATTATATGATATGTGTCTAAAAATAATCGTTAATCGGTATTATGTATCTAAAATAATCGTTAATTATCGAACCGAATATTGGCCTACACATCACTAAAATTGTTTTTTGACATGTGACAGATGACATTACATAAGCTTCACAGGTGCCTTCCAGTTTGAAAACAATTAAAAAAATCAATCGGCCATGTTGTTTAAAATTGGCCGATTCGTTTCGTAATGAAATCTCAATAATTGTCATCAATTTTTTTAACGATATATCAATTTTAATATACCCTATGTTAAGCGCCGGTTATTTCTAAGCATATTAGTGAAAACCGCATGAAAATCCATTCAGTATTATAAGAGTTCAGTCATAACAAACAAACAAACAAACAAACAAACAAACAGACAAAGTGTTTAAAAAGTGGCTTAACGTGATCAGCGGCTAATTTTAAGCCAACCTGTGTCATTTTTTTCTTGATATCTTGCAATTATAGATTTTTTTATCTCTACAGTTTTATTATATGTATAGATGTATAGATTATGTACTAGAAACGCCCCGTCCTACCGTATCCCTCTTTTAATTTACTGGGATAAAGAGTACCCTGTTGATTGTTGAAGCAATCTTTTTTCGCATTCAAATCGATGGATCTTTTTGTGCGTGAAAGCCACTTGCCGCAAGGTTTGACTGTTTGATTAGCCACGGTTGCCCGGACGGTCTTGACGCTGCCCATCAACACCTACTTAACTGCAGCATGAAGCGACTTACTTACGCGTTTTTAAACAATGTTATTTTTTTATTTAATGATGTTTCTGCGTCTATTATTCTCCTAATATGGTGCCGTAGAACTCATCGATGAAGACGCCTTTGTAAACTATAAAGCAAATGAAACGTGCAATATATTGTGCAGCTCACTATTTATAGAAGCCTTCCTGTTGCAATAAAATTCCAAATCAAAATGCACAAAAAATTCGTACAAACATCACTCGCTATATTGAAGTTTTATTCGTTTGGAGCATTTTTCTCTTTTTAACGACAGCAAGTCAATTTTACTGACTCTCGATTTAACTCTTTAGATAAAAATAAAATCGAAGTATAAATGCGTTCAAGCGTAGTTTATTTATATCTATTATATAAAAAAGGCTTTGTCCTGACTGACTGACAGACAACGCACACCCTAACCAGCTAAACATAGAAACTTGAAATTTAGAAGGTGGTATGACGTAGGCGCGTGTTAGAAAGGATTTTTGAAAATACAAGCCCTAAGAGGGTAAAAAGGGCAAAAAACTTTAGTATGAAAAACTTACATTTCATGACGTACTTGTCCGTTTGAAACTTATCACATACAAACAAGTATCAAAATAAATTAAGAGGTAACTTTTAGTTTTTTTGACATTCAAGCCTAAGGGTGGGTTTTTTTTATCCGTAGTTAAGGTGACCAATGGTTAAAAATGCTAACCTATTTTGACCATTGGTTAGAATTTGTTAGCATTTTTAACCATTAGTTACCTTAACTACGGATCCAAAAGAGTCTTAAGGGCTCTTAAGGGTGAAATGAGTAGTTAATGTTTGTATAGAAATTAAAAAAAAAATACCGTATTATGTTGAAATTAATTTGACGTGTAAATAATATATAAAATAAATAGATACGGGTCTCGGCAATTTTTGAATGTCATCCCTTGAAGGGGCCTAAAATACAGGACAAGGTCCCGTCGTAAGACGCTCATACAGTCTAAACCGCTGAAGCTTAAACGTTGAAAGTTTGAAAATCATTACATAGTGTAGGAGTGCGCTAAAACGTAGCTTTAACCCCGGAAAAATAAACGATTCCTGAGGGATAGTAAGTAGACTTATCCCTCCGATGATGATTCAGTTAGAAATTCAGTTTGCAAGTGAAAGTACAGTTGGCTCTCTCACCAAGAACACAGGCTTTTCTCTGTCACAACATGTCTTACAACTAATCGCTCGAGCATCCTTGCAACGGATTTTATCATATGAGTAATCAGGCTATGTCAAAATGGGTAAACCCAAGCGTGAAGTGTGGAGGATTGCATCGTCAGGAAAGCACATTTTAATGAACATAAACACCTTCTGCAAAGTTTTTTACTATAGTTTTACAGTACTTATTAGAAAATATAAAATTGCTTTCGACACGATATTGATAGGTTTGTAACGTTACATCGTGTATGTAATCGACAGATTAGAAATAAATGAAGGTTACATGTAATTTATTCTGTAATGACGTGCTTAAAATACTGTGTTTCATATTTCATTTTTACATTTTTAATCTTTCTTAGCTTTGGGATCCCGTGGTCGAAAGATTCTGCAATTTTTTTAATGAAAAATGGTCTAACAAGCAAACAGCGTGCCTACTATGGTAAGCGGTCACCGTCGCTGATGGACATCAAAAGATGTCGATGCTTGGCTAATTAATTTTATCTATACATGTCTGTAGAGTGTAATTTGTTATTATGTGGTCATATGATTTTTTCCGTAAA
The DNA here is from genome assembly GCA_910589525.2 of Ennomos quercinarius. NCBI lineage: Eukaryota > Metazoa > Arthropoda > Insecta > Lepidoptera > Geometridae > Ennomos > Ennomos quercinarius. The sequence goes on from OU342493.1 coordinate 8,506,393, forward strand.
CAATTTATGTATTTATATATTTGTGTATTTTAACTTAATGACTAAAACGTCACTTATAATATTTTTAAATTAGAAAGAGAAACATCTTAATTAAATAGAGACCTTAACCCATTTCAGAATTGCATAAATATAGGCTCCACTACATTGGAACATCTTCGATATAATTACTTTATGCTCAACCTTTTTTTTATACTTAATACAAGATTTGTGTAGAATTTATTTATTTCATAATAGATACACCTAAAAAACCTAACCCATACAAGCCAAATATTGCCGTATCATACCTTATATTGTTTTTCCTAGAACCTCAACTCACATTTGATGCGTAGGTAATTGCATGCCATATAAACAAAAAGCTCAGCAGTAAAATAATCAGCAATTCCGTACCTTATAGGACTTTACGATCCGTTCAATTTCGAAGAGAAGACATTCGCTGATAATGCTTTATTGGATTCGCGGTGATGCCGAATAGACCTTTTGTTTATGTTTTGTTTCTAAGAGAAAAACTCTGGAAAACAAAAGATGTATTGAGTGAATGGAGTTCTATAAGAAGCGACATTCTTAATGTTTGGGTGTATTTTTGCAATGTGATCCAGTATGGCTGTGAAATGTGGATATAGTCGTATTAGGATCATACAATGAACTTTTAAAGAAAGCAACGTGGTAGAACCATGCTAGTTTTGGTGGTCTGGGCATTGCTTGATAGTTATTGCTTTCTACGCTAAGACCTATCTAATTGTACTTATACCTACTGTGTGAAGTTAATCGTCAAACTGATAAAAATGAGCCCTATAATATTCTTTTAAAAAAAGGGGTTAAATCAACATCATCAGTCACCTTAAATTAAAAATGAGAAATTCTTGGATGGTAGCATCATATTTTATTCCAGTTTTTTTACTGTTGATAGGCACAGCATGTGACCACTGTCTCACAGTTATTTTTATTAAAGACCAGTCAGTACACTGAGGCGATTTTGATGAAATTTCTTCGAGACAAATCTGAAAGTAAGTATTGTCTTTTAAAATAAAGAAGAATTTTAGTAAAATCAATCAAAAAATGTTTGAGTTTTGAGGTAACAAATAACGAAACAAAAATATGTTTTTGTAGACAGAGTAGATAGTCTCCTTCTTTTTTGAAGTCGGTTGACCGAATAAGTACCTATATTAAGCAAACATTACATTTAGAGAACATTAAGCATTTTTATATTACCCAGTATTTCAGCGAGAATCGCTTTCATGAACAAGCATAACAATAGACTCATCATATAAACGTAATTACAGGAATTTCATTCAGAAGCTATTTCGTTTGAGGAAGAATTCGGACGTGTGAGTGTTCGATTGTGTGCCGCGAGTAATATAATCCAATGCTACGATAATACGCTTTCTCAGTGATGTACTGCAGATGAATTTAAGTAATTATGATGTTAATACGGTGAAATTTATCAATAAACAAAAGCTAATAAGTTTATCCTTATTCCACTGCATTTTACCAAACAAAAGACAACGCTGGTGGCGAATGCTCGCGCTAGCGACTGACGTGAGCATTCAAAGGGATTCGCCAAAAATTCGCTGAGCCAGGTGGAGCGCGTTCGCATGTTCATTGCTCGCCATCGAGCTCGGCTCAGTGACTGACATGATGAATATTCGACGTCGAACGTGCTTGCGGTGAGCAAATGCTCGTCACTATAGATACAACTCGGTTCGCCACCGATCTGTACCTGGTACAGGTACAGGTACAGCCCCCGTATTGTGTAACTTAATCGTAATCGATGAATGGGCTTCATTTGGTAATTTCCGGTTGTGTAAAATCCTCATCCATCGGTATTATGATCCCTTAGGGACTGAGTAAACAAAACATTGAATAACTATAATAATGAGAAATAGTGAGAAAATACTAATGGATGGAGATGTTACACAATGCTAACTGGCCGGAAATGATGAAATAAAGCCCATTCATCGATTACGATTGGCTTAGACGGTAGCCCCGCTGGTCTGTGCCGTTCGCGTACTGTAGTTGCGGAAGATCACAGAGCAGGTAAAAAAATACGAGCGTCATTTTTTCTCTGGTCTGTGCGCAAAACACGCATTGGAGACTAGTTCATAGTAGATATAGCTCATATCAGAACAATATTGGTAATTTTAAATCAAGGCAAAATAGAATCGCAAAATCCGAACATTCGTTAAGTCCAAAATATTTTGCTTTTCCTTTTTCTGGCTTTACGTTCGCGTTTTCAAGAAGGTCAATATTATTATACCTCTAATCCAAGAAAAAAATAAGAGAGAAATTAAAACAGAGCTTCAAAATTATAGTCTTAATGTAACGAAAAAATCTAGATCTGTGGTTTTAATGCACGCACGCACATCAATTTAACGCTTCAAAAGTGCTATAGACTTTTACGATGCTGAGCGTCATTGTCGGACGACTGCGGTCGTATATTTAGCAACATTGTTAAGTTACTGCTGGACCTGAAACTGTATATTTTGCACGATGCTATCGGTACGAGCATGAACTAAAAGGTTGGAATTTAACTGTGCTATCTTAATTTTATTCGACCTTCTTTGTTATTTTTTAGTTTTCAGTTTGTCATTGATATCTTTCAGAATTAAATTTAGCTATTCTTTACAACTTTCATGTAGATTTGTAATAGTTGGTAAAGCATACCTGATACACCGTAGTCACCGTTATAGTCACCATTGCTCATCGACTATTCATGTTAGATATAGACTTGCGTTAGACCACACTTAGCCACACATTTCACTGGGTAACCGAGGTGGAAGGTTATATACCCATCACTGGTAATGTAAATGATGGTGATGATGATGGTAAATGCTAGTGCGACCTCATCTCGCCCCATCCCAACAGCGGACGGATCACGGGGGGGTTTTAGTAGGTTCGAGTCCCACATACCCATTACGCGCTTCCTTGCTATCACCCTTGTGGTAGCAGAGAAGTGCAAGGGCATTTCCCCCTATCAAATAAAGGTATCAATTGCCATTATCTTATTGCGGTTACTCGCCTAGGAGAAACCTATGTTTACTCACCTCCTGAAAACTTCAATATTAAAAGTATTAAGAAACAGACACGACATTGTTAAAAGAGTTCCATGATTCCTTAGCCGCAGTTTGGGAAACTAAACGACCTGGATGACTTCACACCCACTACCAGCCCAGTGATTCAGTGACGGTACGTTTAATATATCATCATCATCATTAACAGCCTGAAGACGCCACTGCTGAACATAGGCCTCCCCCAGAGCACGCCACCTTGAGCGGCTGCTCGCCTCCTGCATCCATCGGCTCCCCGCGGCTTTCACCAGGTCGTCGGTCCACCGAGTGGGGGACCAGCCTACGCTGCGTCTTCCGGTTCGTGGTCGCCACTCGAGAACCTTTCTTCCCCATCGGTTGTCAGTTCTACGAGCGATGTGGCCTGCCCATTGCCACTTCAACTTACTAACTCTAAGAGCTATATCGGTCACTTTAGTTCTCCTGCGGATCTCCTCGTTCCGGAGCTTATCTCGCAGGGAAACACCGAGCATAGCTCGCTCCATAGCTCGCTGCGTGACTTTGAGCTTACTAATGAGGCCAACAGTAAGAGACCATGTCTCAGTTTCATAAGTCATCACTGGCAACACACACTGATTGAAAACTTTCTTTTTCAGGCTCTGCGGTATTTTGGACGAAAAGATAGGACGAAGCTTCCCAAACGCTGCCCAGCCGAGTTGGATTCTTCGCGCCACCTCTTTGTCGAAGTTGGACCTACCTAATTGGACAATCTGTCCCAGGTAGACATACTTGTCGACAACTTCGAGAGTATCGTTCCCAACAATTACCGGTATAGGTGGAACATGAGCGTTTAATATATATCGCCAACAAAAACGAAAAAATAGTTAGTAGTAGTAGGTAGGCTAACCTACATAGGATAAAAATAGCATTTCTTGTTAAAGTCTCTAAAAAGAACAAACTGTACAAATAAATTCCTTGCAAAATAAATACTTACTTCCTAATGCAGCGTTTTAAACTGACAGATGGCCCTTTATAAAGACGTAAAGCGGAAAAGAAATCTAAAAATAGAAATAATATAATATTGACTTTTCATAAAATTTGAGACGGACTGTATTGGTTTAGGCGCTTGGTCCGATATAAAGTTGAAGGAATATAAATAGAACATGTTGAAAAGAAATGATATATACTTAATTTGCATTTAAAAAAAAATATAGTTAGGTAGGAATAGCGTCTCGTCAAATTTGATTAAGATCGCGTCGTCACTTTCCATCAAGTGAGATTGTGGTCTATATAGTTATAAAAAAAAGCAAAAAAAAATGCATCATCATCATAATATCAGCCGGAAGACGCTGATTGCCGAGCCTCATTAATAAAACGGCACTTTGATGCCTTTTGCATTCATATGAAAAAAATTACTATGAGATCACTTGTCACGGTAGCTTAAGCATAGCTATCATGTCTCCCTTTAGGCACGGATGGATGCGGGTTCAAATCCCGTTTGTGCTTCAAATGTTTCTTTTACACATTAATCAATCAAAAAAAAAGTATAGGTATGCAAAAGGAATAGTTAGTAAAGCATAACATAACTCGACAGTCAAAATGGCAAACAAAGGCCATTAAATCCTTTCATTGGTAAAGTTATTGTAACTTTAAATATTGGTAAGAGTTCGTATCTTATGGGGCTAGGATAAAATTGTATTTATCACAAAAAACAAAGTAAGATGAATATCAAAAAATGGTCTAAATAGAAAGAATTTCCTAAGTCCTTAATGGTTACGCTCTGATTTATTTGAACCTAGCTATTTCTACCTTTTAAGCGGCACGCTAAAAGGAGTAAAATGCAAAAGTGGGTACCACCTTTTACCCTTTGTGACATAGGACCCTGGCCCAAGGCGTCTGGTTCAATGAAAAGTCTTGGATGCCATCTGCGATTCATATCTAAATCTCGTAGTAAATCCTAGCTCGGGACCAAAAATATTTCTTTGCTTATCTCCATCTATTTTTATTTGAATCTTACCTGTGATTTATCTTCTAAGATTATTTATCACATTGGTTTAAATTAAATCGAATAATATTTTTTTCTGAAGTCTTACGACTATCCAACAAGTACCTACAAAACAGTAATTGGGCAAAAATAAGTTTAAAAAACATTTTAAATTATAAATTTCATCATCATCATCATTAACAGCCTGAAGACGTCCACTGCTGAACATAGGCCTCCCCCAGAGCACGCCACCTTGAGCGGCTGCTCGCCTCCTGCATCCATCGGCTCCCCGCGGCTTTCACCAGGTCGTCGGTCCACCGAGTGGGGGGCCGGCCCACGCTGCGTCTTCCGGTTCGTGGTCGCCACTCGAGAACCTTTCTTCCCCATCGGTTGTCAGTTCTACGAGCGATGTGGCCTGCCCATTGCCACATCAACTTACTAACTCTAAGAGCTATATCGGTCACTTTAGTTCTCCTGCGGATCTCCTCGTTCCGGAGCTTATCTCGCAGGGAAACACCGAGCATAGCTCGCTCCATAGCTCGCTGCGCGACTTTGAGCTTACTAATGCGGCCAACAGTAAGAGACCATGTCTCAGTTCCATAAGTCATCACTGGCAACACACACTGATTGAAAACTTTCGTTTTCAGGCTCTGCGGTATTTTGGACGAAAAGATAGGACGAAGCTTCCCGAACGCTGCCCAGCCGAGTTGGATTCTTCGCGCCACCTCTTTGTCGAAGTTGGACCTACCTAATTGGACAATCTGTCCTAGGTAGACATACTTGTCGACAACTTCGAGAGTATCGTTCCCAACAATTACCGGTATAGGTGGAACATCGGCAAAACGAAGGTTAGTGATGTACTCGCCATTTATGTTGATGCCAGATCTTTTCCACTCCAAGAGCTTGAAAACATCCTCCAATGCGTTTGTGAACAGTTTCGGAGAAATAACGTCTCCCTGTCTCACGCCTCTTTGCAATGGAATTTGTTCCGTACTCTGGTCCTGTAGTCGGACTGACATAGTGGCCTTACTGTACAAACACTTCAAAACTTCGATATACCTATAGTCAATTTGGCATCGCTGCAAGGACTGCAGCACCGCCCAAGTCTCGATTGAATCGAAGGCTTTCTCATAGTCCACAAACGCTAGGCATAACGGCCGATTATACTCTTCGGTCTTCTGTATAATCTGGCGCAGCGTATGGATGTGGTCTATGGTGCTAAAGCCTTTTCGGAAACCGGCTTGTTCGGGAGGCTGGAATTCATCAAACCTGCGTGCGAGACGATTCGTAATGACTCTCGAAAACAGCTTATACACATGACTCAAGAGCGAGATGGGCCTATAGTTCTTCAATAAGGTGTTATCGCCTTTTTTGAAGAAGAGCACCACCACGCTCTTGTGCAAATTATAAATTTACCGGTTGGCTATTCATGAATACCAAGAGTGTGCGTACCTTAGTCGATCACAAATTCATTAATTAAGGATGTATACTTGTATAGATAAATTACTTTTGTTGAGAACTATATCAATAACTAGAAGACGTCCACTGCTGAACCCACCTCCCTCTTAAAATGCAACTTCGGACGCTTATCATAGGAGGGGTTTACCATAATTACGCTTGGTGATCGCAGAAGATTTTACTGTACCGAAGAGAACACTGTTAAATTTATTTATTTTTTTTTTTTTTTTTTTAATACGGGCAAATTGCCTTTATTACTCAAGCTAACTGTTAAATCGTACAAAGCAACTGGAAGCATTTCGAAACCAATAGTTTAAAAAGCCATTATTACAGTTATCGACTAATACTGGAAACCATCACATGCTGATAGAAAGTTCCTGGATGTAACATGCTACGTAAAAATCAAAAAGGTCAAGTCAAGAATTTTATTGCAAATAGGCTATTTTTACCACTTTTACAATATAGGTTTTGGTAGGTACCTATTATCCTTTTCCATGCCATTATTAAACTAAAGATAAATAGGTTTTATAATTAAGATATCCCGTTTATCAGTTATTGCAATCTTACCTCTACAATAACCATAAATATCTAACTAACAATAACCTTAACTAGGTACTGATTAGTGGCAACACAGTACCTACAGTCGGTAATAACTATAACACTTAGATCGTCTAGGCTCAGACATCCACCCCACACGTACTTGGAATACAAATACAGTCCACGATATAGATTGTTTATCAGTTGGCGTATTCTGTATGCTTTTTTGTAATTCTAACACGTCTGTGGTGCCAGCGTGTTTCTGCTTTGTACAGCGACCGTTATTTGAATATGTATGAGGCACGGCCGCGTAGTTCGTGCCACCCGCCTGTATGAAAATGTGATGTCCCGATAAATTGTCAAAAGGGTTGATCGCCAATGGAAAATGGCCGCCGAAAATATGTCCACAGAATAAAATGAAATGCCTGGAGGGCCACACTCACTGCCAGCCAAGATTGTTTATTTATGAGTTGATACGTATCGCCCTCGCGGCGTATCTACGCCGACAACCAACTCGCCGATTTCTGACTCGTTTTGGGAGATTGTGCTTTTGATGTTTAAACAAAATAACATTTTCGCTACATTACCTTTCTTTTATAGTCCATGACTGGACTATAAAAGAAAGATAATAAGGAATAAGTTTATCAAACAAATAATATTGAAATTAGATGGCCATTTACTTTGCGAGCTTTGAAATTAAAGACATTACAGTAAATAAGCTTTGAGATTTACCAGCATATAAATATCGGAAGACAGACAGTTTCAAACTTTAAGCTTTCGCTAAGAAGTCGTCAAACAACGATCATTAAAACTAAAATTATTCTGAGGAAAGAGTTCTCTCGAAGTGGACTAACCTTTGACATTCATGTCTGACTATCAATCTAAAAGCTAGGGTTTTAAAGATCAATGCTGTGGGTCCTATATATAAGTTATAGGTACTTATGTAAACATACTGTATCTCTGAATTTTCTAAAAAGCTATATGTAAAAAATACCACGACAAAACTTTTACGTTGATGACCAAACCAAATAAACATGTTGGATTTTTAGACAAAACCTTTTTTGGGTTCAGTGAGTACTTGACCGATTTCCCGAATATTCTCCAAAAGTTTCCTAATAAGTCTCCAGAATTGGATAAGACTGAGCACTTTAAAGCAAAGATGGGTCACAAAGTTAAAAGTCATGTAACTTAAAAGGGGTTCCTTGGGGTCGAAAAGCTTTGAGAGGGTGAAAGAGGATTGCGTTCGTACACCTGTCGCCGCCGTGATATACCACCGCGCTATATAATACATTATTTTGAACCTTGGTCATAGTTTCTCATGCAAGCAGTAAGTCAACTATAGCGAAGAGTTAAAAATGCTACAAAATGTAAATTATAAGAATACAAATCAAATAAAATTGTTAATAATTAAATAAGAACATTAGTAATGACATTAGTTTTACCGTGTGGTCTCTGTTTGCGAATAGCACCACTCCATGTTTTCCTGTGGGTGCCGTAAGAGCAGGCTAAGGAAATATCCAGGGAATGGGCAGCAGCATTTTCCTCGGCACATTAAAATCTTCTGCGATCATTAGCCCGCTGGCCAAGCGTGGTGATTATGGCGAATCCCCCCCCCCCAAGAGGGTCTAAAGTGGCGTTTTATGGGGGAGGCCTATGTTCAGCAGTGGACGTCTTCCAGCTGATGATGTGTGTGTGTGTGTGTGTGTGTGTGATTAGTAATTACGACTAGTAAACGGCTAGCACTCTCGAAATTTAGTCGAATAACTCGACCGATGTTCGGGCAATATAGATGCCTATTTCTCATCTTCATGGAGTATAATGCGTGGCGACGATGGCGACTCTATAATTATTGTTATATAAGAACTAGTGTCAGATTATTATTGGAACTTATCTATTAAATTTCTTTTTATGTAATATGGAAAGCAATAAATATATTAGAGTAATGTTTATAGACGAAGTTTAAAAAAATATAGTATTTGTTATGCCCGAAATTATTTTACCATCGTTATAATTATAAAGGTTCAGATTCTGGTATGAAACAAAGATCCTGTGTGTAGCCGGATCTGTCATTTCCGTGTAAGCCTTTATACCCAAACAAAAATGACACTCATTACGCGAAGCGTGACTTGGGCCAACTCTAATAAAATAAATAATAATATTAATAAATTCATTTAATTCAGGCAACTAGCTTAAAAATAAACAGGCTCTTATTTACAAATACCTAACAGACTAACACACATATTTTATTATAAAAACAACTTACAGGAATTTTCAAATTTGGTCGTGGCTCTCTGTACCGCCGGAACACAACTCCTTTTGGTCAAAATGCAGCATAACTCATGTCCATAATTATAACTCATTAACAATTTCCTATAAAATATGTATTAACCATGCATAATCCTGAAAAAAAAGAGAAAGAGTCCTGGCTTCTACAGCACGGGTTTCGAGCCTAGTGTAGGAACCAGGTGTTCTACTAACCACAATGTAATGTTTGCCTTTTTATCAAATAAATGATTTTCATTTTCATTTTCATTTTCATTTCATTTCATTTTCATAATGAAAGTAATTAAATTACAAATTGAAGCATTATAATGTTAAACGGTTATTACTGTAGGCTGGAATAAATTTAATGTAGCAAAGTTTTCAATCACCATTAATCCCTAGGGACTGCCGTAGTCATACGTAAATATAGGTGATGTTTATAATGTGTACAGTAAAATGAATAAAACGACCACGTTTACTTTTAATTGTCTTTTATTTCCCTTATCTCTTACATCAATACCATATGACATGACTTATAGTCCCTTTCAATCATATCAAAATTTAACTTACTCTTTCATACTTGCGCTTTTCTAGCATCTAGGTATCTCTTTACCAACGTCATGCAAACAGTCTGTTATTTGTAAAATTATATCTTATGAAATTTACAATTTTTTTTTCTTATATTTTGGCTCCACACATAGTGTGTTTAGCCAGTGTCAAGTTTTGTAATTTTTCATCGTATTATGGAAATTTTCACTTAAAGTCAAGTCATAGTCACAGTCAGAGTAGTCATAGTCTAGTCTAAGCCATAATCCAGTCTAAGGCATGCCCTAGTAAAGCAGAATTTTGGAAGCAACACGAAAAACCACGTTTCACTACATTATATCACTTGCCCACACTCATGTTCGTAATTCAGCACTTAATTCGTAAAACACCACCAATTTTAAACATTAACACTGGAAAAAGCATAAGTTTTGTAAAATAATACAATGCACCGACGTGAACTTTTCCGCGTTCCCGTCAAAACTCATTTACAAATTTTATTTACTGCTGAATGAAGGAATTTCAAATTTATAATTTCTCAAAACAATGGTTCTTACATGGAGAAAGAAGATTTACATGTACTACCTATGCGTGACTTGAATGTGTCATAAATTGCCCTACTGGCATGCACTATGTCTAGGACCCCGCGGAGTCAAGAAAATAGTATCTGCCGTTACGTCTGACTAGAGAAATGTTGTGTTATGCCCGCGTTATTTTTAACTTTATGTCTTACCTTGCTTAGAAGTAGGTATTAGAAAAATAAAGTAAAATAGGAAATAGCATGGATGTAAAGCCATGGAAAGACATGTATATATATATAATATATATATATTCATAACTTTTGACAGTATCTGTGGTGTGGTGGTTAAGCTAAGCAGGTTGGCTGACGCAAGTACTTGTTCTGAGTCTGGGTGTTGTGGGACAATGGTCCTCGTAGTGTCTGGGTCCCTAGATACAGGGAGATATGGTCCAGGATCTATGTACGTGATAGTTGGGCGTTATTTATAACATTAACACATCAATTGCAACTAATTATATCCTTACAAAAAACACACAAATAAAACTCAATGATATTAAAGGAAACTGGACCAACCAACTATAAAAAAAAGCTTTTCCTTAGGTATGTTATAACTGTATATGTTGCGTGATAGCTTCTGGTAAGAAAAAGTATTGACTGATTTTCAAATTAGCCTCCATTAGTCATAGCCTTACACCGCCCGAATCAGACAATACAACAGCTGACCTGTTTACTGTGTAAGCTGTGCTAATTGGATTATTGATAGAACTACTCAGTGACTACCAAGATCGGGTTAAATGATTCTATAAGAAGGGATCAACATGTCTCTTATACATACAGTAGAGTAGAGAATACTAAACGTGGAAGCGATTTTTTTTAGGAGCTATGATAATGTTATTTTGGTCATAGTATACCATAGTGGTTTACAATTTAAAATCGATTGCACGATGATAGATTACAACGCTTGCCTGCCAATGCGGATTGGTGATCGTGGAAGATATGAAAATCTATCGAGGAGAATGCCATTCCCTGGATATTTAGCTGGCTCTTACGGCACCCACGGGGATTTCACAAACCGGAACCCCATGGCTAAATCTTTTTCAAAACTTAATAAATTAAAATATGAAACCTATGAGACCTCTGAACTAATTCTCACTACAAAGGAAGAGAATAGACCCACCCGTCCTTTTCCACCGCTTTCCTATTGTCGATTCAACTTTAATTATAGACATTGAAGTTCTCTCAATCGTCATCTGTTCAGGGACGCAGTCAGTGTCATGTTTAGTTTGGGGCATAGAAGTAAAATTAGTTTTTCTTCTAATAAATCCCTATTCCCTACTTATTATATAAAGTTTAATATTAAAGTTTAAGATTTTATTTTTGTAGTGGGAGACCTTTAGTTCTATTTACTGTGATAACAATTAGTTTAATAATTTTCTTGTAGTTTACCTAAAGTATAAGTAAATTATTAGGTTTATTGCATAAGATTGTAAGGTATTCTCGTGACCTATGAACAATTGAATCTGAGATAGGTCCTGCTGAATTTATGAATCTTTTGATGTATATAGTTAAGTAGCCCGGTAATTTAAAGAGTATCTCATTCAATCATATAAGCTCATAACGTAGTTACTTCAAGATTCATCTATCTTTTAATCCATCTGGAACTCTGGTTAATGCTGCATACCGAAATAATTAACTTAACAAGTAACATTTTGTATTTAATAATTTTATAGCTGATCTAAATATTAATATAACATGTCCCGTCAAATGGGGCGAGTGCCCCATTAGCCCCTAGCTACGTCCATGCGTCTGTCCGTTCTGTCTTCGTTAATAAAGGACCGAAATCCCAGATATTTAGAGATAATAAGATTTCGGCGGTGTTTGTAAAGTATTTCACGTTTAATGAGATTGTAAAGAACAAAAGAGTCCCTGAGAGGCGGAAATTTCATTTTGTTTCACGTCCACTCCCATTAGACGTTGGGGAGGAATCAATCATTATAAAAGAATTATGTATGGAGTTTGTTTGTATCTCATTAGAATTATGGTGTAAGTACCTACATCCAAGCTGTACAAACAGTTTAAGTTCATTATAAGTACATAAATTCTCGGTTTATCTGTCTGAAAAATTATCTTATATACAAGGATAAGAATATAATATTTTTTTCATTCTTGGTTAAGGTTCAATACATGTAGAATTTTAGATATAGCTAATATTAATGTAGTTTGTTTATTTATTAGTACTTAAACTATAGTATCGATTTTGCACCTTTGTGAATAACGTACTCCACGTTAAAAAGTCACTGAAGTTTAAAAATTAAATGGCAAAAAGCATTCGCGAAAAAGCGATGGCTCAGTGGGCTGGAATCACATTTTTGGGTCCTACGTCTGGCTTTGATAGGTTTACTCTCTGACCCATATATAGAGAGAATCTAGTGTTGCTAACCACACATCAAGCTAAAGTGGCTGCTAAAAAGCTATTACTTTAGAATGGATCATTTATCTCACTGCCAATAATTCTCGTTTTATAGCACCATATCTATTGATTTACTAGTTTAGGTGGGTACTTAGTAATTTTTTTGGACCGTTAGAACTTTTCGAGTACCTTTATCGGCATATCTTGGCAGGTTAAGATAGGGGTGTGAAGAGATTGATGAATGGTATAAAACTAGGGTTAAGTTAACTCCTGCTATCTTTTTATGGAGGTTGTTTTTATCTGACCGCAAGGCGAGGGTGAGTTATCAAGTTGATGGTTAATTACGACCCTTGTAACTTTAGACGTGTTTGCGCTCTTGTTACTACCGTAACTAAGTTCACATGTTTGTGACATGTAACTTCCCTAAAATTTGAAACACCATGTGACCATGAGAGCTTACAAAGTTGTACCTTTAAGTAGAGGGCCCTTCCCAGGTATACAAACAAGAAGGTCAAGAAAGTCATTTCGTTCAATTTACCTACTTGGGTCTAAACAAACTTGCCTCTCGTATTAAGGAATTATATCTAATTTACTCTGTGACACTGCGCCATTTCGCCGCATCACATCAGCCTTTATTATGTTTAAGATCCCTAATATTCTTGGGACGACCGCAGGGATTCATGGATACGCGACTGGAGGCATTTGTTTCCTCGTAGGCTGAGAGGTTGGGGCAGATTAATTCACTAGAATAGATGTTTACCGTTTGTGTTTAAGGCCCGATTTGACCAAAGTAGAATAAATTTTATTCCACGTATAACTTTCCGAGAACAACCGAGTTACATGAATATAGCCCTTATACCACCAATTTTGTGAAGGAATAAGACTTATTCCTTGGATACAATCAAAATGGCGTCTTTTTTGTGTAATTTTATTTGTCAATCAGCTATATCCGAGAGTAACGAATAGCCTTATACTTGGAATAAAGCTTATTCTACTTTGGTAAAATCGGGCCTAAGTACGGTATGAAATTCAAGCGAACAGAATGAGCGTTACTTCTATTTCCGTACCCTTTGTTTCCTTTAATGTAGCCGCAGCTGGAATCAAAAGAAAAATAAGCACACTGATTTTATTGAATTTAACGTAATAAGGTGTAAATGCACTTAAAAAAAAAAATTAACAGCAAAAAAACCTGGACAGTAAATTGAACAATAACGCGGTCTCCACAAAACAATTATAAGATTTTAAGTGATAATTTTTGGTAATACACACAATACCCACACATAACATAATAACAATACAATAATTTACGTTTTAGTACAATAATACTGTAAATTAATAACATATGCATCTTTTTTATAAGGTCAAAAGCCTATGCCTCTTCACCTATCAACACGGAACCCAAACGCTTTCCAGCAATACGGTCGTTACCTCAGACGACATTCTTATTGTCTGCAACATCACGTACTTTCGCTGGAATAGCCCACTGTCCTTATTACTTATCCGATCTAAACATACCGTCTAACTGTTATTACTATCATAAAATTTTATCTGTTTAATGTCCCAAGGGAAGCTATAAACTCAGGGTTTTTTTTGTGGAAAGCCTTATTTATTAATAAGTAGAAATGAAAGTGCTAGGTGTGGCTTGACTGGTGAGAGGCAACATAAAGGTAAACGAAGCCGAAGAAATAATTCCAGCAAGAAAAATAGGGTTAAATAAAGATGAAGTATAGTACAGTAGCCACCATGGTCCATTACATACTATGACAGTAAAGGAAAGCTACATATCGTATGACGCTGCCGATGTTGATGATGATGATGATGATGAAATCAAGGCGCATTGAACATATTTTTTGATTTGGTTTTAATTAATTACCAAATGGAGTTTTTTTTATGTCATGTGACATCAGTAAATTATGTTGTGTTGACTAAATCTATGTCAGTTTTAACGCAGGAGAAACGCATTTTTTTTCTTATTGATATTTATAAATTGCATGTATATAACTTATGTCAATATATCATGCAAGCCTAATGTGCTGAGAAGTGTTATAAAAGTAATGTCGATTGAAGGCGAAAAATATATAGGTATTAGGAGACAAGCCGGTAAGTCCGATAAAGCCCTGCGGCTAGGGTTGGCGCCCCGAACGGCTCTCACGCATCCACCCGCATTACTTCTAATTGTGATTTAATGGCCCTCCGCGACCCATCCGCTTGACCTCAAAAACAAAATTATTTCGCCATTTTTCCCGTAAAACTTTTGGAAATGTTCGGAAGCAGCAAAATAAGTACGTCTTGATGAATGTAGACGGCTCGATAATGAGTCGGTAGAAGAAACTGATTACGGAAAAATAAAAAAATTGTAAATTTTAGGAAAAAATATTTATTAAGACCGGGCTTAGTTTTTGTTTCAGGAAACAAGCAATAAAATGTAAAATAATTACTCGAGGCTTTTGTTTCACGAGTCAGAAATGATTATAGCTATTAAAATGGTAACAATAGAATACCTACTTAACGCTTCTGCGGAAGTAAATTTTCTTCGTTATTACAATTAATGTTCTTTGCAAGATTTTCTGGAAGTGATCGCTTCAGGTGATAACACTGCCTATTGTTACAGTTTATTGTATTTCTGTTTTGTGGAATAAACGATTTTTCGGTGTGCAAAAGTAAATCACGGAAGGTTCGTTATTCATTTTTACTTTATCTTAATTTTGCGACCACTGGTGTGGCTAAAATGGCGGTCACCGAAGGAAGCCACCCTTCCATTAAAGTACCAACTCCTTTATAAACACTATGAAGTTGTTGAAGCAGCTGTTGTAGGGCCTACTTTTAATATCACTCAATTGTATTATTTTATTATAAGAACCAGCAAAAATCCTTCCTTAGTACACTCCTAAGCTATACAAAGTAGAAACCCTCCGAACACGTTTCTATATGGCCAATAGTCTAGGCTCTGCGTTGATTGGCAGCTGTCACTCAGTCACTCTTCTGTATTAGAAGACCATAGGTGCCCCTCGGCCGCATCTGTAATTTACCCGTTCAACAAAGTATTAGCTAGCATTTACAATTAGCGTGCAATGTTTAAAAATCAGTGTTGCTGCACTGTACAGGATTGAAAATATTGGCTCAAGAATTGAGCCCTGCGGAACCCCTCTTAGATTATAAGTTACAGGCTGAAGATGATATCTTTCCACCAACACCCTTGAACAATTTGAGTACTTGCTTCTTGTAGCCAGCGACTCCCCGCCATTTTGACCAGGTGATTGGACCTCCTATTTAGTGTAGGGCAGTTTCGGCACGCCTTCCAGAACAAACTCTGCACTTATAAAATCGTTGTGATAGAGATGTATATGGCAGCTCTATTTACGTTAATAAATCTAGGGATTTATTCGTGTTTTTAATAAAGGTAGGTAAGTATTAAGTATTCTCGACTGAGTATGAATACAAACGGTAGATAAGTAAAAATGAAATAGTGCTACGGAGCTTAAACTTTTTAATGAAAAAAAAGGAAGCACTTTACAAAAACAGCTAATTTAAAAGGAAACAACCATCAATTTGGGAGAACAGAGGAAGTGGTGTTTAAGTTAAAGTCGTCTCGTTAAGTATGTCGGATTTATTACTCAAAAGTTACAAGAAGTTCGTATTTAGACGTTAAGCCTACGTTTCTGTACTTAAACTTAAAACTTCACTTTGAATGAGCTTAATGTGGCTGAATGCGGATTATGGACATGTTATTACAGTTTATAAAAATATACTGTTGCACCCGAAATTCGCTTGTTTTCCTACGGGAACTCCTAACTTTTTGGGATAAATGGATATGTTAATATGTATATTCATCAATATTGGCTCTGCTGTTCTGGTGTGATAGTCATACACACAAACAGTATTCGTAGATGAAGCAGTAACTAATGTATTTTATTATTATTACAAGTAACCGTAAGAGCTATAAAGAGTATGATATATTTCTGTTTTTTTTTATGTAAACGAATGACTTGACGAGGTAGTCGTTTCTGGTGCTAAGCGTCATGGCCGCCCATAACAGATTAGGTACAGTGTCAGTCGGCATTCTAAATTAAAATTTCAGTTGACACTGCACACTGCGCACGTCATCCTGAGACATCACACAGTATAAAAAAGGTTTCTAGACTGTGTGATCAGATCATAAAATCTCATGTGCCCAGTAATTTCACTGGCTACAATGCCCTTCAAAGCGGAACACAGTAGTGCTTACACACTACTGCTTGGCGGCAGAATAACTGGCAAAGCAGTGGTACCTACCTAGACGAACTTTTCCGAAAAGGCCCACCACCGAGATTTGTAGAACTTCAAAAAAATACTTGTTTATACTCTACAAACTATAGGCAGGACTTGTAAATAATATTGTAGGTACCATTCAGGTGAAAATATCCAAATACATATTACTAAGCAGTAGAGATGTTCACGTAATCGGTCCGCCTCAGATATGCCATAATATCGGCATATCTGTAAAAGCACAAAGGAATTTTCTGCCTGCATCTTAGTAAAATATCTCTACACACGAAAATTCGATTTCGGAGAGAAATAAAAAGATATTTCCACTCGCATTCGTGTTTGAATGGCTGAGGAAGCCATTACAGTATTAAAAAGTATTGCAAACACAACGATATTGTGAAAAGACGTGTCCGCTCTGTTACAAGATGGGAAATGGTATCTTTATAATAAGGTTTTTGTGTGGCCAGTTCTTCCCTGTTATGATATTAGCCTGTATTTGATATTCCTTTTCTTATTAGAAGTTTATATAGTTTGGCAATTTTAATATTGGCACGTAACAAAAGGTTGTTGATATTAGACAAGATTTAATATAGGTAACATCATGCCAAACGGTTTAATCATCAGAGCGCTTTTGCTTTTTTAATATTACCTTTTGGTTTGCTTTGGATTTTGGTATTGGAGCCTATGTGTCTACAACATGTCAGCGCCAAGAAATTTGCTATTTCATTAAATATCTGTTGATTACAAACATTGTCAGTCATTCCTCAATAAACTCTAAACATAAACTATATGCCTTACTTACTGGGTTGTCTAGAAGAAATTGCTTTAAGCGATAAGACCGCCTATTGTGACAGTTTATATAAGCTTTCCCTCTAAATGTTCGTGTAATATGGTGTTTTTCAATAAACAGTTTAATCTATCTATCTATCTATATTTAATTAAAAAAAAATAACTGAAGCAGATCTAAAAACATGTTTTTATATAATAATACATATATACAACCACTGCTTAGTTAAAATACGGAAGACGCAAGTTCAATTTTTTTTAATTCCTGCAAAAGTGTTTTTATCGAGATCTATCGTTGTTTGCGATACCTTCATTTGGCCGTATTTAATCCCCAATAAGTCAGTCCATAAACGCAAATGTTTGCAATATTGTTCTGTGATTCTGTCTAGTCTAACTTGGCTCATGCTACCCAAACCTAAAATATCTTTAAAATCTCATCAAGAAAGCGTCCCGTTTGAGCAAAGACCGACTCTACCACTGATCCCCGGTACGTGTTGTCTTATATTCGCGGGGTCCCGAACGTTGTTTTACATTTTCTTTTAGTGCATAGTACCTAAACGGATGAAAATGTTATATATATTATGCGGCTAACATTTATATGGATGCTAGAGGCACCCCGCGGTTTCGCCCACAATTAACAAGCTTTCCCGAAGGAACTCTTAATTTTCCGCAATAAAAAGATCTAATTTATTAATTTCGGTAATGTATGCAAGCAGTCTGTAAAATGTCATCCAAATCGGCCCAGCCGTTTTGGCTTGAAAGTCACAAAAACGTACGCATAACTTACATAGGTACGGACTTTTATTAGTAGTGATGAGGGAGAGTAGACTTTTTCATTTCCTAGCGCAAATTTTGTTCATTGATTGAAAGGATGAAGAGCTTTCCTTTAATTTTCATGTATGTGATTGTAAGCGATACATCATTGAACTTCAGTACAATAAATATTTAGTTTCATTAGACTGACAATATTCAATATTTGAACGAAATACAAATACAAAACAATCAATATTTATTTTTGTAACACAGTATATTCATTGATATTTATTCGCGCGCTCCATGTACAGACATCCCTTGAAGCTCAAGGCAGAAAATGGAAGCTCATTGGTTAATTGTTAACTATTATTATAAATAGTAGCTACATATGCTTCATATATATATATATATTATGTAATTCATGCATTATTCATAATAATAATAATGCTAAATAGGTAATATAAAATTAAGCATAGACTAGTATTGTATAAATTAACTCAGCAAAATAATTACATAAATCATCACAATTTAGCTGAAAGCCGGCGACTAATAAAAGTACGAAACACGTGTCACGGCCTCGTTCTTACCCCGCAGCTATTTATCACATTAAAACAGCACTGGATTACAATGGCCTCCAATATTTACACTCGCATGCCGTAATAAAAAAGCCAGAGCGCAGGTAATTGATATTTACATACCCGCCGTGTCCAAATAATATCAGGACGTATTTCGTTCAGCAAAGAATCCAATTACGATAACGTTATGTTCCACATGAAAGTGTCGCATTTATGGTAAAATATTAATGTATTTCAATTTGGGGAGGCTGGTATAGACCTCCATAAATATCTGTAGCGGGGACCTGCCGCGTAAATACTTCCACTAAAATTGAATGTTATTATCCGCGAACTACCGTGGTACAGAAAGGGACATACATAACTTTGTTGGGATAAACTGAGGGAACTGTATTGGAAATGTGCAAATATGTTGGAGTACCAAATAGTGTATTGGAGCATCACTCTACAGCTTCGACAGTTTAGGTAATGTGTGGTTCGCTTAGCTCTGTACAAGTTTTACTGGAAACAATATCCTCATTTAACACTAACGTATGTATGTTAATGTTAGGTACTATGTCCCTTTAAATTTACCAGCACGTATGTAGTTCAAATCTGTAGATCCAAAATCGATTAGAACTCCAATGCTTTAATCTCAAACACTTGACAGAAAAGAAATATACGCGTTTGCCGCATTTGGCAACAACTTTTAACGCAATATACTAAAATTAGTTTTGGAAGGCGTTACAAACGGGACGGCGAAACACTAGATGCGTTTTAAGAACAAGTTAGAGACAGATTTATAGGTCCAAACAAATGCAATGTATTACGAATGCGAGCCAAAGACGTCGTATCAACCAAACAAGTTGTTTGTGGAAGCCGACTTCGGTCATTTAAATGTTGGATATGACAAATTGCCCGACGAAATTGCTTTGGTGTTTGGCATAACATGGATTTCAAATTGTAAAATATTCGTTTGCAAGTTACAAAGTAATTATTTGAATTGAATAACGCCCAAAGTTTGAGACGGCTACGCTCGACATTTCAAACAAAATTATTTACCTGAGAAACTGACAAATAATCTTGAGGTAAAGAATGCCAATTTTAAAGGTATGAATAAGTTTATGTACCTGGGGTGCGTTGTAGTGCAGCCCTGCACGAAGTTATGGTGTCCAAGCTTCTCAGCAAGCGCACTAAAATCCATATTTCCAAACCCTGATTAGGCAATCTTAATGTACGGCTGTAAGGCCTGGACACTGACCGGGTGGTGAAACAAGCGTAAGTGGGACGGCCCAGTGGCCGCAAGTGGGGCAAGTGGCATCCAGTTGGCCGTCCTAGGTGTCGCTGGAGTGATGAAGCAGACAAAGACCTACGTGAGCTCTGGGTCGAAAACTGGCAGGAACTAGCTCAGGATAAATCGAAGTGGCGGTCTTATTATCAGAGGCCAAGACTCATTTTGGGTCACTGCGCCATCCTAGTTAGTTAGTTACAGAAACAGACAAGTGCACCCAAACTAAAAGACCGACTAAAAGCAATTTTATAATGTTAAAAAATCGCATCCTCGAATGAATCCTCGAATCCTTTGATACTTTTGGTTAAAACACTCAGTTGGTTGAACCAAACAAGGTTTTACTTAAGAAGCAACACAAAATAGAACACATACAACACAAGAACATCACATAGTTTAACTTAAAGAAAACTTAACATGCACACAGACGGAATATAGCTGAATATGAACTGATACAAGAAATCCACAAAACCCAGTGTTGACCTTTGAACTATAGGTTTACTTAACAAAAGTACTGGTAATAAAAAATGCAAAACTTTGTAAATTAACTTTTATGGTAGCGTAATGTTATATAACTCCTCCCAGTGGCGTTTTAATTAAAACTATACAGACGTGTAACAGATGCCTTGAGTACTAATACTAATAAGCTATTTGCAATGCTAAACTCTTATTATTTTAGTAAATGCATTAGTGTTAATAGTTCTTGAAATTTGCCTTTCAAAAGTTTAATACGCCACCATTTTCAACTTTAGCTACGTTTAAACTTCGCCTAATTATTTCTCAAGTTTTTATCATAATTTATTTTTATTCCTTATACAACCTGATGAAAAGTACACAGTCGCCTAATATATACTACATTGCTTTCCTTTTTAGGTTCTTCTTTTATTTTAAGACTTCTTGATCTTGAACTAAAAAGCTATCTATTTGGTCCCTGAATGTTCAGTAGGTACCAATAGTACATTATGATACGAGTGTGCGAAGTTGATCATAGCATTTATTATTAAGAAAAATCTAGATATTTTGGATATTGACTGCAAGCCGATTTTGTTCGCGCAATTAAAACAGTTTTTTCTACAATCTGTGGTTCGCACCTTGCAGCGCAGTGCGCGTGTGAAAGACCCCCAAAATAATCTCAAAAGAGATATAATATACCTTCACAATGTAATACGGCGCGTGAAAATAAGAAGTCTGCACGATATTTTTCACAAAAGTGAATGACAATACAAGTCTGTTTTTTCCTCGCTAATGTGATGAAAAACGTCGTATGACACGCATGTGAAATGACCAAATTTGCACACTTGTAACAACTTTTTAAAGTATAACATGGGTTTGTCCAAACTTAGCGAAATTGAGTGATTTCATATAGAAATCACAATAAATAGTTAAATTAAGAAACTGGAGCAATTTTTAGTGTCAACATAGTATTCGACACAGATTGTGGTTCCGATTAAAGTGAGATTAAAAATGTAACCAAACTAACAAAGAAGTGTCTGTTAAATTTTCAAAGAATAATGATAATTATTATACTAAATTATGTATGTTCAAAGTCACAAAATTATTAATAAATTTTTTGAAAAGAGTTCAAATAAACTGGAGCCGTATCTGGTGTATCCACCCTCGGCTGCTCAAGGCCGCCGTATCGGGAACACAGCACTCTGTGTCGTTTAAATTGAATTGAAAAATGATTTATGCCAACAATCTCTGGCGATACTCTCGCTTCTTTACACACTTGATCGCTCTAAACGCAAATAATAAATAAAATTGCGCCAAAGGAAAATTTATAGACGTTTTTTATTTGTTCGCGAGGTGTAAAAGGAAGTTTTCAATGTATTTCTTAACTTTTCTGCGCGGACTTTCGATTAATTGTTTTTGAACGCGTACAGTTATTTCAGTTGCAATTTACTTTTGGAATGCTTTGGAATTGAAATTGAAACGTCGATATTAATGTAAACGACGGTATTTGAACTCGCGATTTTTCAACGGTACAAAGAACATTAAACACGATTATTTAAATAAAATTGTTTACTCAGTTACAAAAATATAATTCAATACCTTCCCTCCACCGATCAACTTTAATTTTCATTAAGTAACTTACTTGCTCTGTATAATAAAACCAAATTATTTTTGCCTTTTTTAAAGTTATTAAGTCTTGAAGAAGTTTTAAGCCAGCTAGAACTAGGCTTAGAACTTTTCCAACGGAATATTAATGAAGCGAGAGGCCTTTGTCGCTAGTCTGCCATGTGAATTAACTATTATGTTCATAAGATCTATCTCAAATGCATGGAATTGTTAATAAGCCTGAATATACACTTAGTTAACTTAACACAAGTTTGTAGAGGACGATTGAGGATTGTCAGTTTAATATTCATGCAGAAATTAGTAATAGCAATTATCTAAATTACATTAGAAATTGAAACTCTCTTTATAACGACCAAAGTGTTCTGCATAAAATCCGTACAAACTAACCACCAAAATTAAGCGCAATGCTACAAAAATTATACCTAATAGTCTGTGAAAATACTGTTACCCAAACTTCTGATTTATTTTCCCAAACTCGCGCACCGATAACTTCAAATATGAACGACACAAAAGGAATTTATAGGGCTTCAACAAAACAGCTGCCGAGGGTCAGGGAGAGGAAACATTTGGGAAAAAATAAGGAAACAGTGAACAAGATTAATAACAAAGAATTAGTCACAGGAAATTGCGATTCCTTGTTTAGTGAATTGTTTCAGCAACACGACACTAGAAAGACGACGTGATAAAAATTGCGTAGCGTGTACGAGCGCGACTTATGAAGACGGAGTGGGCGAATTACGTATGTAGATATTAATATTTCCGTTTTCCCTTTTGCGAGGGGAGACGCGTGGTCGTACCATGTCCGCGTATATTGCTGGAAGTCACGTTTTAATAAATGCCTTCTGCGAGTATTGGCTGCTTTGGTATGTTGTACTGAATACTTGTTTTTTATTATTTCAATTAAGGCTGCTATATTCGCGGATCCACTGTCACGCTCGCACGTTGCGACATTTTTGAATATATTAAATTATTGAATTTACTTACATGAAATCTAGATAAACTGTGTTCTCATGAATACCATTACAAATGTTCAAAAAAATATCACATTAATCCAAGCAAAATTTCGTACATGCAAAGGTTTTAAAGTTTTTTTCTATCTATACTGTTATTGTGTAATGAAAACTTGTTTGGATTAGTATTATGATATTTTTGTTGAATATTTGTAATGTTATTCATGAGAAGACAGTTTAACCAGATTTGCCTAAGTAAATTCAATACCAATAGTTATTCAATATCTTCAAAAATGACGTAAGGCGCGAGCGAGGTAGAGGATCCGCGAATATAGGAGCCTTAGACGCAACGCACCATGTCTGTGCCATGAGTCAAAACCACGGGGAGTCGTTGGATGCATAAGGCAATTAGTCGATCAAAGTGGCGCTATCGCTTTATGAGCAGGAGAGCCCTATGTTCACATTCAGCAATGGACATTTTCCAGCTGAAGATTATGATGATGATGATGATGACGTCGTCATATCGATGTCAAGAGCCACGTAGAATAATTGAATGACACGTCTTAGTGATATCGGTATTGTTACGGTCAGCCATGGCACCATGTTTGCCTATAATAGGTAAAAGTCGTCATGTATTCCTGAACGTCATATTATGGTGATTGGTGCTCAGTTTTGTCTCACCTGCCCGGCTAGCATGCGCACCACGACAAAATGTTCCCGACACGTTTTCTCGTGAGAGACCGTGACAGGACTACGGTAGGTAGCCTGAGGTAGCGCCTAAGTGTGTCTCCATCCAAGTATATCTCAGTATGATGAAGTCGGTTTAACCCACTTTTTTAATAGGATAATACCCATTACCTATGCAGTTCCATTTTCATGATAACCCACTTTGTAAATAGTATAATACATATTACCTATGCAAGTTCCATTTTCATGATTTCTCTCTGCCGCTGTCGCAATAATATACCCTGTTGGGGTATTAGGTAGTCAGTTAGGTTGCTTAATCAGATTGCCAATACACCACCGGTTAATCTTTCGCTTGAATGGTGTTCGAATCCATTGACCACATTATCGTTGGTTGATTAGATACAGATTCATTCATATGATAGAATACAATACAATAGAAAAGTTTTTTATTGGTACGAACCAACTTGAAAACAACTTGCAATTAGGAATGAGGTATCGGTAGACAATAAGCATCCTTATCACTAATAGCGATATCTTCCAGGCTTGATTTTTATTTGGACTATATAGAGGTCATCTGGTTCTCTGCGGTATCATGACGTCATGCAACATTATATTTTCAGTACCTTACTTTTTGATGTGTGATTTGTTTTGTATGAGTGCCTACTTGTAAAAATGTAATGTTATGTGATGACTTGAATAAATGACGTAGGCAATTAAGGAAAGTGTTCACCTATATTTGGACAACCTACTAAGCTCGCAAGTGCTATTCTACTAATAGGAAAGAAAATCTGTCAAGATGGGATAATAAAATTTAATATGGTATCAAAAGTGATGCAGCTATTATTAGTTTAGAAGTAGAATTATACCTTATCAGCCTAAACAGCAGTGTTTATTA
Source organism: Ennomos quercinarius (assembly GCA_910589525.2). Lineage (NCBI taxonomy): Eukaryota > Metazoa > Arthropoda > Insecta > Lepidoptera > Geometridae > Ennomos > Ennomos quercinarius. The sequence continues at coordinate 8,531,343 of OU342493.1, forward strand.
ACATAAGCCCTGTTCCACAAACCGTTTACGTGACTAGGAAACCGTTAAACTGTTTAACTAAACAATAACTTGCAAAGATCATCCCAGTACTAACAAAAGTTACTCTTCACGGAACTTGTGCTAGAGTCAAAATAAATGTTTATTTTAGTAACACTACTCTATTCTACTCTTCTATATTTTGGTCTTTCTTTGTTTACTGATCTTCCGATATGGCTAATTAAAGAATGTATTATTAATTATGTTATTCTGGTATTGTATTAGATAGTACGAATAAATAGGTACCTAACTATTTCAGAATCATGAAGTCACTCTTTGAGAGATTAAAGTAAAATTGATCAGTTAAAAATTAGATCGACCTCTAATACGAGTAAACTTACCACAAGTATACTTAACTATTAGAGTTTATCGATTATTTAGTTTTGCAATCGATTGAAAATTGTTTCAAATAGACTATCAGGCAACCGAAGAGTCAATAATAATCGGAAGAATTAATAATAAGTGCGAGTCGGACTCACGCACGAAGGGTTCTGTACAATTATCTATCCCTGCCATCTAGTGTTGAGTAGCAGTACTATTTAAAGCAGCGCCATCTATGACTCATCTGGTAAACGAGCATAAAACCACGTTTGTTGTATAGGAGCCCCCTTAAGGTGGAACGTTTCACTAGCGCGGCAAATTCAAATTTTCTTGTGTTCTTTTGCCAATAATAGCTTAATTACTAAACGTGATTACATTACTGAAAACTGATTTATCGTAAAGAAATAGAATGTATTAACAGATTAAGATTAAAAGTATCTCCTAGATATCATTGGTTTAGCGACAAATGGCAATAAATAAATTTCGTCTTAGTTTTTCAGTCTATTGCCATTTGTTGCTAAACCAATGATATGTAGGTGATACTTTTAATTGTAATTTATTGATACTTTCTATTTTCTATTTTATTTATTTGCGCAAAATTAGTTTTCATGTAATCACGTTGAGTAATTAAGCTATTCTTGGGCAAAAGAATGCAAGAAAGTTTGAATTTGCCGCGCTAGTGAAACGTTCACCTTAAATATTTATTTTATTCTATTTTTTTAGTAGTTGTCATTATAGCGACTACAGAAATACATCTGAAAATTTCAACTGTAACTATCACGGTTCATGAGAGACAGACAGACAGATAGCGGAGCCTTAGTAATAGGGTCCGTTTTACCATTTGGGTACGGAACCTTTAAAATGAAGTAAAATTCGCATCACATGTGCGCGTATTTTAATCTAAGAGCCTGTCATGTTACTAAAGATATAACAGAGTGTGGAAGGCTGCAAAAAGCGGACGATGGCCACATTGCCAGTTCAGCGCTCATTTTAGGGATTAATCTTCATAATTACTGCCATTACGTCTAATGGCCGTCACAACGGCCTGCTAATCTTCTTATTTCTTACATTCGTACAATAATAATATCTAGAAAGGTCAAAAAAACTCATAGTAATTTCAGTAAATTGACTTTTGGGGTTCAAACGGCTTTATGCGGAAATTTGAAGCAAATTGTGAAACTGAAGACTAAAGCAGCGTATTTATAGATCCTCTTTCAGTCATGGAGCTGATTTTCTACAGAAAATGTTGAATTGAGCACTGATTCAGGACCGAGTCATTTTAGAATAACGGCTTCGATGTTGGTAGCGAGCGTATCCGTGCATGGTGGTAGTACTATAGGTATTGTACCTATAGCATTCGATGGCGCAAGTATAAGCTACTCGAGGTTTGTGGTGGTGATGAAAGGGTAAGGGATGATGGTAAGTACTTAAACCTAGTGCAGTGTATCAATATCATTGCTTAATGTTAGTATATTCTTATCATACGTGCCTGCCTCCTCTGATACATTAATCCTTTTCCCTTATTCTTATTTATCTTTTTCTTTTTTCCATCTCTTCCCATCGACAGGGTTAGGGCATAAATCTAGTTAACCTATGCGTAACAAGGGTAAATCAATTAGTGATAAACTTCAAGCGTTATTACTTATCAATGTGATATATATTGTTATAATAAATATAGATACACATAATTATGTACATAATGCAACTCATATAATACTTTTAATAATCTACTCAACAAACTCATGAAAATCTAACATTAGTCAAGTCCATAACTTTTTTTTGAGTAGCCTCAATTATAAATTGACTGTTATTAAATATAAAACACATACACATGTACCTACACCTAAATCACCTAATTATTTATATCAACCTACACAAATAAACAAACCCACGAAAAACAAACATCAAATCCAAAACTTTTATTAATACAGTTACGAGACAAACTCTCTCATTAATTTCAGGAGAAAGCGACGCAAATGTGTCGTATTAAAAGCTAACTACACCGCAAACCAGTGGCAGTGTGTCCAAATTGCTTATTTCGACCGACTTTATTAATTATGCATGAGCGCAAGAGACGACAGTGTCCAGGACTACTCTCCGCTCTCTGGAAGAGATTACTGCGAAAATAGACTTGCTAAACTTTGAAGAATTAAACGCTCAGTATTGTAATTTTAGTTTGGTTTAACTGTAGTAAGCTTAAAGCTGAAAAGGTTGTGGTCTATCTACGTTTATAACGTTATAATCTTAGGAAAAGACAATGAAATTTGGGAGCAGTACCTTATCATAATTTCGTAACGATATTTTAAAGATTTGCGGCGTGTGTTGTCATAAATTTGTCGAATATAATTATTTCTCACTCCGAAAAATTCAAGGTAGGTACTTACTGTCAAAATCTTTAAACATTTTTTTCACTAAAATTTTTAAAACAGAAATCCTTTATTGAGACCAAGACAAAAACATATGAAACAGAAAATTACGTAATTAGATAAAATGGGTGGCATTATCGCTAAAAGCAATTTTATCCAGCCAATTTTTAGGTGCAATGGACATAGATAATTATATTGACTGTGAGCATGGACTGTACATACCTACAGCGCATTTTATTAATGGGGTGGCATTTTTTTATCAAAGGCAATGCAGCTAAGCGCTAACATAAAGTAGGTACAATCATAACAAACGTTGCTCCGACTGATGTATTTAAGCTCGTGACACATTGCCACCGATGCGCCGTCACAATAACACTGTATGCCACCATTTCCTCAACATTTACTAGATTCGTGACAGTCGAGTCGCACGATAATTATTCAATAAAAGGCACAATTTGTCAACGCTGTCCAAATGTCACCAAGTCGACGTTGTGATGACTAATGCGACAATGTTCCAACCATTTGCGTCGAACCCCTCTTATTGCCCACTTTTTACCTGGTGTCGAGGAACCATCGCTCAATCCATTGTGATTCTGTTTGCTTTGTCTTGCTGTATTATTAAAATTTTGTTGTTAATCCGATTCGTGCTGGAACAACAGGACATTTGATTAGCTTTAGAGAATGGCGCGTAACTATATAGAACGAATATCTTTTATAATACACCTACTCATTGGGTTGTGCCGTCATTAATTTTCTGTGACGTATCTTACCAAAGGAATTTTTTCTTAACTCGACCAATTCCTCACAGATAATCCTACTATCCTATTAATATATATTCCTATAATAGTTTAACTTTACTTGTAATATAAAAAATGCAAAACTTGTGTTTTCAGTGATAGAACTTTTCTGCAGAGTTTATCTAGCTTTACCAGTTATTCTGCCGCCAAGCAATAGTGTGCAAGCACTACTGTGTTCGAGTTCGAAGGGCTAGCTGATGAAATTACTGCGCGAATAAGACTTTATGACCAGTTCTTACTCATCTCTTATTACTAGACAGTGCTGATGTCTCAGGATGACGTACGTAGTGCAGTGTCATGCAAAGCTTTATATTTTAGAGTTCCAAGTGGCACTAAAATTATTATAGGCGGCCGTGATGCTTAACATCAGACGAACGACTAGCTCAATAAACGGGAATCATTAACATAAAAAATATTATGTTTGTTAAGGCGCTCTATGGGGAGGCCTATGTTCAGCAGTGACCGTTAACCGGCAGATGATGATGATGATGTTTCTTACCATCTTAACACTGGCTGAATTTACATAAAGAAAGTACCCAATATTTTTACTAAACAAGGATCTAGTAACTTATGTAATAAGTAAATTTACGACGAGTTTTTAATCACCGCCAAGGGTACCGAACCGTGAATTTCACTGAGGAATAAAATAAAATTACAACTGAAAAACTTTTCCAATTTTATTACACTACGCGATGGCCTCTAAGGATAATAAAATTTGATTAAGTAAAAGAAACTGGAGCTCTTAGGTAAATGAAGTGCGACATAAAATTTAAAAAATAATTTTTGTGAGTTGCTGGAGCTTGGATTTCTTCCAGTGTTGTGTTTCCACTTACAAAGTCCTATTAGCAAAACGGGTCAAATGGATTAAGTTTCAAAGCTTTACCATTACCATCATTAGACCAAAACTATTTTAAAATTATAACTTTTTCTGTAAGCCCTACATTGACGTACCTATATGTTGAATGAGGGCCCTATTAACAACGGTTTCAACATGATCCCGTTTCTATACGGCTGCCAGATGAGCTAGCCATGCACTACACGCTTCCATACTACATGCATGCCCGGCGCAGAATATCATTCGTTTCGTATAATAGACTGGGTGGCTGCTATTTTTTATTCCATAAATTAATATTATTCCTCAAAAAATAGACAGGCGTGAAATCGAAAATTAAATCACAAAATCTAAAAAATAACAAATTCACAAGCATTTTAAAATATAGGAATAGAAACAGCTCAAACATGCAGTGACGTCACTTTTTGGCCCTTCATAGTACCTCATAAAGTAAGCTGTGGTAGCTTTACATACAATTTCATTGCTATGTGACGTCACAACGTGTGTTTTCATAGTAACATAGTGGGCAAGCTCCATACGATCTCTGTTTTGCGAGAAAGGGACGGGCGATGCCCCCTCCAGAAACTTTAAATGCTTATTATTCCATGATTTATATACCTATTTCAATTATTGCATTCAGGAAAATAATATTAACTTGTTAATTTTTAATATCAGGTAACTAGCGTATTGTAAATGGGCTGGATAGAAAACGGACCGTGTTGAAACAGTTTTGTATACATAGACCCTTAGTTTGTGCAAGCTGATTATCTCACTCTGTGTCTATGGCGTAGATAGAGCTCATCTCACGAAAGATGACCCGCAGACGCGTCACTACAGTCGCACGACGGAATGTTGCTAACCTCTACTATTTTGGACTCCCCAAAATTTCAATATAAAATAATTGGCAAATATCGATTTTATTTAGTAAATAATATAAAACATATCATCATCATCATCATCAGCCTGAAGACGTCCACTGCTGAACATAGGCCTCTCCCAGAGCGCGCCGCCTTGAGCGGCTGCTCGCCTCCTGCATCCATCGGCTCCCCGCGGCTTTTACTAGGTCGTCGGTCCACCGAGTGGGGGGCCGGCCTACGCTGCGTCTTTCGGTTCGTGGTCGCCACTCGAGAACCTTTCTTCCCCATCGGTTGTCAGTTCTACGAGCGATGATAAAACGTATATACACAGAAAATTATATGTATTGACATGGTACTAATATTAAGCACATTTTGTTTTGCTGAAATAACCACAACACAATATAAGGCGGAGATCCGTAAAATATTGTTACGAAACGTAATAGTAGAAGAGTAAATAAAATAAAAACATTAAAATCTCAAATTTTATAATTATGGCTATCATCATCAACAGCCTGAAGATCTGGGGGATTCTATGTTACATGGGTCTCCACCATAGAGCGCCACTTTGAGAGGCTGCTTGTCTCCTGTATGAATCCCGTGTGAATGCGAGTGCCGACTACGAACCGGAAGACCCAGCGTAGGCCAGCCCCCACTAGATGGACCGATGATCTGGTTAAAACCACTGGTAGCCAATTATGGTCATCAATGGGGTTCATTTCGTACATACTTCAGTCACTATTTTTTTTTATTTAACTAGAACTACTATCCGATGTTTTGCTATCACTTGCTGTAGAATCGTATATAAATCGGTTCATCTATCAGCCCGTCATTTCTGAAATATTCGTCTTTTAATAAGGGGAGATGGGAAATATTTTTTTTTAATATTTAAAACGTTTACACCATCTCCCTAAAATTGCGAAAATTTGCTACAAATGGTCACACTGCCGATTTGTAAAAATTAGTTCCACTTTATGCCGCTGGACTTCTTTCGTGAGACGAACTCTAATATAATGTCTTCTCTGTTTTCTTTTTCCGCGACTTTATGTAACTTGCGACTAGTAAAAAGGTTAGAAATAAAAGACACTTCATTTAATTTACAAAAGTGACAGCTCTCTACAACAATAAGTTCGAAATAAAGTCAAAGATAACATTTTGTCACGTGCTCTCGTGTGTATCGGAAAATTCAATAGGTATCTAACTTTGCAATTTCTTAGGTCCAAGGGATTCGCGGTGGTAAACTTATATTGAATTCTTATATCCTTTATTGAAGTTTATTTACGAGTTTTACGTCTTATTGAATTTGTTGCTGAGGCCTCTTCAATAGGGTTTATTAGCTCGTTGATCTGTTTTGTAGTTTCTGACTAAACTTAGATTTAATTTTCTACTTTTATAAGCGATTCCCAATAATTTAACATATTTTTTTAAGGCAGGTATAGGTACTATTAGGTGCCTACTGAATTCTCTCGGATTCTACATTTGACATGCAATAGTACATATAAGTTATGTCTATCAATCAGAACTCCTTACATAATATAGACAATATATTTCCATAACTTTATCCTACTAATATTATAAATGCGAAAGTTTGTGTGTGTGTGTGTATTTTTATTACCTTCTATTGTCTCCGTAACTACTGAACCGATTTTGATGAAATTTGGAATGCAGATAGCTTATACGCTGGATTAGGACATAGAATACTTTATATCTGCGGGTAATACCGCGGGGCGCAACTAGTAATAATATATTATTGTGATATTTACAAATCTCCGACTAAAATTATTTTGATGGTCGTGAAAATGATGAATTTCAAAATGTATAGATTTTACACGGGGAAAATTGTATGCCCGACAATAATAATAGATGCAGATGCCGATGGATGCAGGAGGCGCCAGCCCTCAAGGTGGCGCGCTCTGGGGGAGGCCTATGTTCAGCAGTGGACGACATCAGGCTGTTGATAATGATGATGAATGATGATAGTGATCAAGTAAGAATCCTGGTTCAAACAGGTCAGTAAAGAAACGTATTTATTCACATCGGTAACAACCCTTTGATATTTTGCCGCCAGGAGGTAATGACAGCCGCGGTCAGGTACCTAAATAACCATCGACTCTGTACCTATGAGGCAAATACTGAACAGTCCCTTTGGCAATTAAGCAGCAGTTTAAAAATAGAACACTTAAAAAAACAAACATTTTACCAGCGCTGTTTAATCCATGGACGCTTTTTCAAGCCAGAAGTAATATAAAAGGCAGTTCCTTTCATCCGGTCGCAGTAAAGAACCGCTTCAATACGAATACGCGCACACCTTTTTGTTTCACTTTTTGCAGCGAACTAGCGGCGGCGGCGTTTTTGTCTCTTTTTAATTTCCTTTATGAGCTCACAATTACCTTCATAATGGTATCGTACCTTTCATTAAGAGTCATTTGAGCCGGTGAATGGTGAACGGGGGCTGTAATGGGTGAAAACGTTAGATGTACCCTTAAGCCTTTGTGTACCCAGTGTACACTAGCTGCTTTCGCCTTTCATGGGCCATTCTTGCTTCCCTAGTTTCAATAAAGCTTATTAATAATCGCCCTAACGTTGGAACAGCCGTTATGTAGGATACGCGCGCTTTTCATTCAGCTTTTCTCGCCGTTTTATGACGCTATTCAACCAAGGCAAACATTTTTTGACGTGGTCAAACCTTAATATTTGTGAATAAAGGTACATTTCATGTTATTTTTTGTATGACATGACTAACAGTTAGATTATATATAATATTTACTTTTTAACTTAGGGTATCGTACCCGCTTTACTGCAGCTAAAGTTCTATCTGAAATAAAATAAAATAAAATAGCTTAATGAAATAAAAATGTAATTGTTTGTAAAAATCTTGGTTGTGGGCCCGACATTTTAATGGAGGTATATAATTCAAATACAATGTATGTTGTTCATCAATAAAAAAATACAATTAAATGATTACTAAGTTCATTATTGATCTTGGTTCATCATCATCATCATCATCATCATCAACAACAGCCTGAAGACGTCCACTGCTGAACATATAAGCCTCCCCTACGAAGCATCACTTTGAGCGGCTGCTGCCTCCTGCACTCATCGGCTCCCCGCGGCTTTCACCAGATCGTCGGTCCACCGAGTGGGCCTACGCTGCGTCTTCCGGTTCGTGGTTGATCTTGGTTACGTCACTCAAAAAATAACTAACATAAGGAACCTGCAAAATCTTATTGTATCGTGCTCGTGTGCTATACCGTGGCTACACCCAATTTTTTGTTGCTGTAATTCGCTCTGTGTCAAAAAAAAAATAGCAATTATGTCTATATAATTGGGTATATACATCATAACCATTGGGGTCATAATGGCAGAGTCGCTTGAGGACCTCAGCACCATGCTCAACGACCTCAGTAGAATCTCCCAGCAGGTTGGTCTTAAGATGAATATGAACAAGACGAAGATCATGTCTAATGCTCATGTTCCACCTATACCGGTAATTGTTGGGAACGATACTCTCGACGTTGTCGACAAATATGTCTACCTAGAACAGACTGTCCAATTAGGTAGGTCCAACTTCGAAGAGGTGGCGCGAAGAATTCAACTCGGCTGGGAAGCGTTCGGGAAGCTTCGTCCTATCTTTTCGTCCAAAATACCACAGAGCCTGAAAACGAAGGTTTTCAATCAGTGTGTGTTGCCAGTGATGACTTATGGAACTGAGACGTGGTCTCTTACTGTTGGCCTCATTGGTAAGCTCAAAGTCGTGCAACGAGCTATGGAGAGCGCTATGCTCGGTGTTTTCCTGCGAGATAAGCTCCGAAACGAGGAGATCCGCAGGAGAACTAAAGTGACCGATATAGCTCTTAGAATTAGCAAGTTGAAATGGCAATGGGTAGGCCATATCGCTCGTAGAACTGACAACCGATGGGGAAGAAAGGTTCTAGAGTGGCGACTACGAACCGGAAGACGCAGCGTGGGCCGGCCTCCACTCGGTGGAGCGACGATCTGGTGAAAGCAGTGGGGAGCCGATGGATGCAGAAGGCGAGCAGCCGCTCAAGGTGGCGCACTCTGGGGGAAGCCTATGTTCAGCAGTGGACGTCTTCAGGCTGTTGATGATGATGATGAATTGGGTATATTGGTTATTATTTTTATTTATTTCATTGTTACTTTTAATTCAAATAATGATACTTAGATTTCATTCCTCAAATATTTTATTATTATGAACTTAGGTTATTGCCGATGGGGAAGAAAGGTTCTCGAGTGGCGACCACGAACCGGAAGACGCAGCGTAGGCCGGCCCCCCACTCGGTGGACCGACGACCTGGTGAAAGCCGCGGGGAGCCGATGGATGCAGGAGGCGAGCAGCCGCTCAAGGTGGCGTGCTCTGGGGGAGGCCTATGTTCAGCAGTGGACGTCTTCAGGCTGTTGATGAGGTTATTAATCTAAGATTATGAATAATAATGCCTACTCCATCACCACGTAGTTATAACCTAAGTAGAAAAGCTTGTCTCGCAAAATTTCTCATAATATAACCCTACATACAGCTTAAGCACGACCTAACTTAGCAAAAATATCGGCTTAATGCGGTACAGGGCTCATGTTTTAACATTTACGTAACGCGTTACACCTCTTTCCACTCTTGGAGCACAAAGGTAAGTGTGGTAATTATTTTACAAGGCTAGCTCCCATTTCGTGGGAACATTAGTACTAATGTTAACGCCGAAACCCCGTGTCCCGTGAAAAATAACAACTGATCCATTATCGCAGTAATAATGGCGCAAATGACCTGGTGTTACGATAAATGGTTATTTTTGGATATTTGTTATAACGATCGTGCGGCTACAAAGGTTGATTCAATGGATACAATTATGTTGAGGTATAAAATATTGTTTTCATACAATTTGGTGGAGCGATATGCAGAAATGGGGAGTACGTAGCTTATTCCTTGTGTTATGCTTGAGGTATAGAAACAAGAATACGTTCGCATCAAACTTTATAGTGCGTACAGCGGGATACCGTCTGTACTAATAATTTCATTATTCATAATTTCATTTCACATACCTCATTTTTAATAATGATGAAATTTATAATGGTGGTTATTTATAAATAACTTTGTTCATAATAGTTACTTTTTATATTGATCTTTTCTTATACAATTTATTCGAATAATGTTTAAATTTATTAAAAATTATGTTATAATGTTAATGTTAAGAATTTTTTTATCATACTTTTTTTTATTATAAATTTCATTACTTATAATTTCATAATAATCAGCATTCATAATTGTATTGTTCATAATGACTTTTTCATATTTTTTAGTTAACATAATAATAATTTTGAGGTAGTTAAATCATTATATACATATGCATGTATACCCTAAAGATACTAAGATACTAGTCTAAGGCAAAGTCATAAATAGGTGCGACGACGAGCGAAGCGAGGAGGAGCGTTAGGTTAACTGTGACCACACGACGCACGAGCCGAGCGAGCGAAGCGAAGCGTAGCGAGCGTGCCGCGGCAGCGGCCGGCGAAGTGCCAGAAGTCACTTATCCTTATATTAAAAAATTACAGAAACCATCTATATTAAGTTTCAGGTTACCGTTATTTGATTTAAATATTTTACACGTGTTTTTATTAGACATTTCAAGTTATTTATTAAAATAATGCACAAAGTTCACCAACAACACCAAAATCAACATAACATGAGAAAATATAAGTTATTTTACAATTACCCACAGTCCACACGTTAATTTTGTTTGTTTTGACTGGATGAAGTGCCTGCATAGATTGAAGAGCAAATTGGCTTGCCGTACTACGTTTTTATAACTGATTAGGATATATATAACAATCAACAGTTCCAGTCACATTAATTTACAGTATTATTGATATTTTGTTTTATGCTTAAAGTTAGTTATGGTAAAAGAACATTATAAATTTGTACTGTTATGTTATATACGCCTTATGAGTTTCATTCTTATAAATTTGGATTATTATTAATTTTGATTTATAATAAAGAAAATTAGATGTAGTGAAAGTATAATAAATCACATTATGTGAAATGATGATTATAAGTAACATTTTTATTTGTAACAAAATTATGACAAACGATTTTATGAGTTTCGACAGTGAACCGCGTACAGCAAATGAGTAGAATACCTTGCCGTCGTCCTTGTTTCCAGCTAACCTGGGTGACAGTCGCTCAAAGTGCCGCTCTCTGGGGGAGGCCTATGTTCAGTAATGGACGTCTTCAGGCTGTTGATGATGACGACGATAACCTGGGTGTCTTCAAGTCAAGAGTGAACAGGTATCTTCTAGGCAAGCATGCACCACCGTAGGCCGCGTCATGAACTACCATCAGGTGAGACAGTGGTCAACGGTTATGTCTATATAAAAAAAACATGTTTTTTGGGCCAAAGGTTGAGCATTGCCATTCAACGTGGCAATGCTGCCAGCATTTTGGGCACTTTGCTTACTGGTAGTGGCTGGATTGGTTTTGTATTATATTGTTAATTTCATAGTTTTAGTTTAGTTTTATAGAATACCTAGTTTTATTGTTGTAGTTTTGTTATTAAAAAAACATTAAACAGATACCCAATGCAATTACAGTCACTACTTACTATATTAGCATGCTTGTGTATTGTATTGTGAGAAAAGTATATTGTTGCACACGTGTTTAACTTAGCAAAATTATGAAAGAAGAAATTGGTGATGTTGAGGATTTTTTGATGTTGCAAACGGCCTATATCGGTCAACAACACAACTAAAATTCGGAAAATATACAGGATTCCAGACACTATCATTCAATGACTTAAATGAAGCTATCGCACTACTTTACTATATGTAAAAATCAAATCCTAAGCATTCGAGTTAAGAAAATGCTCTCTCGCTTATCACCACCCAGTAAAACACTTCCATACAACGCTATATCTGCTCAGTAGGTACCTGACCTAAAAGGCGAGAACTTTTTTAAAGGATGAAGCAGAGTGGTAAAGTCGAGACGTAACGCTTTCAGCCAGTCCCGAAGAAGCGGCAAAGATGAATGGCTTTCAATATGAAATTGAATTCCGTGGTTCATTGCTTTTCAATTTGTTGGGAACGTTCGGCGCTTACCCGCGCACCCCACTAGGTGTCGGTATATTACACAATAGGTACCATGGTTCGGTTCAAACCATGAGAGCAAATTGAAAAAAAATCTTTATGCTCGTATTCGTGATATGCTTAAAAATATTGCTTACGCAGTGAAAGGATTATTATTATACCTAATTCAATGTCAAGATGTGTATAGGTACAGTTATTACACTGCTGCTTCAATTATGGTAGAGTTCTCATAGCTCAGTTGGTAGTAGCCTTGCCTTCTGAACTAAATGTTAGGTTGTGGGTTCGATTCCCACCCAGGACAAACATTTGTGTGATGAACATAGGTGTTTGTTCTGTGTCTGGGTGTTATATTTTATTCTATGGTATATTATATATGGTAGGGACCTATTCACTTGCTAATAATTCGACTCATAGTACATGATGGAATTGAAGAAGTATTTTCTTATCTTTTACAAAATTATATAAATTTCTTCTAGGTAAGTATTTACTAAACTTCTGTACATTGTGCCAAGCCGAATACTAAGTAAGGAAATATGCTAACTAAGAGGCAGCCCGCGGATTTACCCGCGTTTCTTCATTATGGTCTTTTTCACACTATTGAACCCTTTTAGGGGTTCAAAACCTCTTTCTACAATCCTAAACGTCTTAAAAGGAAGGCACTCACTCTAATTATTAAGTCTCTACGTCCAGACCAGCGGGATGGGCTATATGTTGTCTGCCAGTCAGTCAGTCACTCAAGAAAAAGCCTTACCTACGAACTGTAAGTTTCTGAAGACATTGGTTCGTCGTATGGTGTATCATATTGCATACTAGCCGTCTCCCGTGGTTTCACTCACGTGGATAATTTTCCAATATAAAAATGATTTGTAATTAAAATAACACATTTTGTTAGGTAAGTACTGCAACTGTTATGGGCGGCCGTGTTGCTTAACATCAGGTGAACGACTAGCTCGTCAAGTCATTCAATCGCATAAAAAAAGTACTACTTTTCTCTGGAGTTCCGCTTGACACTAATATCGATACCTTGTATATATTTTCACGACGCTAAGGATATTTAATTGGTGTGTACATTTTAGTGGTCGAGCGGTAGTATATGCGCTTCGCAATCTTACGGCACTGGGTTCGATCCTCGGCCCTGCACCAATGACTTATCTTGTAAGTTATGTGCAGTTTTCGATGGTATAGCTCCGGGCCTCGGAGAGCACGTTAAGTCGTCGGTCCGGCCCCCTAATTACCTAATTTGCGACAGGCGTAAATCTCGCGGTGATTGCTGTCATACATCATTAGTGGTGTAGCGTAGCATACATGCTCGACACCACAAATGATGTATGACATTCCATCAGGTGAGAGCGTGATCAAATGCTAGATAAGGCCGATGTAAAAAAAAGAAAATGACAGCAATCACCGCGAGATTTACGCCTGTCGCAAATTAGGTAATTAGGCGGCCGGTTGTTATAAGAACGTCTATGGCAATCGTTACGGGTAGTCACACGCCTGTTAGAATCTGATGCCTAATCTAACTATCTCTGTTACTAGTTTCTTATGGGTTGCGAGGTCAAATGGCAGTCGCTCGTGTAATTCTGATAGCTCGCCGCTGCAGGTTAGATTGGGAGCCGACCCCAATAACAAATAGGAAAAGCCAAAGAGGATTATTATGCTAAGGATATTTTATGAAAACCAACGTTGACATGGCAAAGTCACACTTTCCGCATAAGTGCTATTCAAATAAATAGGTAAACAAGTTTCAGAAGCAGCGCAAAACCGGAATCAGGGCTCGGATGGAGATTTTATAGGAAACAGCTCCGTCGAGGCGTTACATTAAACTTTCAGGCTACAAGCGCAATATACCAGTAAGGATATCTACTATCTCTGACAAGCGACCTGAGTGACACAGTAACTATTAAGTAATTACATGGTCAAAGTGAATATAGATATAACTTGAAGCCCTCTCACCACAATATACTTCCTTCGGGTGAACTCAGGAGTTATGTGGCCAACATATAGTATAGCATACATACAAAGTAGGTGTACTATTGCGATGGTTTTTTTGATAGTAAATAAATCCCCGTCACCTTTCCCCATCGAGGAGGACTTGTAAACTTTTTATCCATATCCTGATAAGCAGCCATCAAGCTTAAGATTAATGCGGACCATGATTCGACTTAATATCGAAACTAGGTGTCAGTTTCAATCATCACTGGTAATACTAAGGGTGGATTTTTTCGTCTGTAGTTAACCCCCACTCTAACAAAATTCTTACCAATGGTCAAAATTTGTTAGTTTTTAACCATGGTCACTAACATTACTCAAATATTGTTTATTAACGGGATATTTACCATGTAAATTGTTTTTTTCGAGCTGCCGATATTTCGGTAGCTGTAGCAAGCACCATGATCACGGATGAACTGAAGATCTTGCGGGGATAATAATGTTAATGGTTACCTTAACTACTGATAAAAAAAAACCTAGTCCATACTCTAGTTAACTTTATGGAAATCACACCCACTCGAGGAGTGCTATTTCAACCTTACCGTCCGCATCGTTCTACCTTGTCGACATAATTATGCATATTAAGTGGTATTGAAGTTTCATTAGTAGGAATAGAAATAAATAAGTCTATGTACTTGCTCTGTTTGATATTTCAGCACTCGCTTTAAAAGCACACTGCATTGTGGTACTGCTTAGTTAAGTTGTACTGTGCTTTGAAACTACAACCTTCACTCAGCTGCGCGGCTTGCGTCCAAACGAACTTTATCTCATGTAATTTTACACTACAGGTTTCCCAGTAATGACGTTAAAATTGTCATTCTTAGCGCTTGGGAAATGTCGTTATTCTCGTAATAAGATACAGCTAGCGCTAAGATTCGAGTGCTAATACCATTAAGTGCTAGGAATAATATTTTTCAGAGTTTTTTTATGCTGCTGTTGTTTTTGAATTTGAATAAAAATGCAATGACTCTGGTGGACACGATGAGTTCTTGAGTAGAAACTAGATAAGTTACTAATAAGTTAACTAATAGGTAAGATGCGGGCCATCGACTCCCATCATAATTATTATGATAGCAAAAACATCACAACAGTTTCAAAATCCATCCTGTAGTTTTCATCATCATCATCATCCATGATGGTTTATATACAGACAGATAAAAATTAAGTATAATGTTGATTTTTTGATCCCACTGTCGCGCGTTTGGGTGCGCGTCGTATTGAAGTCAAAAAAATCTCCGATGGTTATATAGGTAGCGGTACTGCCATTAAACTTTCTATATCTATACCTATATCTATTCATTAGTTTGTCACTAATTAACCTGCCTTTGGTGTGGGATACATCCAATTTAATATTTATTAGCGCAACGCTACCATTTACATGAGTAATCTTGCATCAAACGAGCCCTTTGACAACACCAGTTTGCATAATATCAACTGCTAATAACTGTTACCCTGATAACGACTACTACTTTGGGAGTAGATATTTAGATACAGTTAACGTGAAGGTGTGAACTAGCTTTATACCAAGGTCATCATTATTATCATAATCAGCTTGAAGACGTCTACTGCTGAACAGAGGCCCATAGAGCGCCATTGTAATCTGCTATGTCAAGGTATTGAGCCTTATTTGTATTGAAATCAAAATTTTCAAAGGAAAATAAATCTTAAAAATATTTACCCACGCATCGTAGCTAATTACGAATCTCAACTATGAAAAGCGACCATTATGGAAATTTTTGTTAATTTTATGGAGATGATATTATTAGATTTCTTTGATAAAGACTACTTTTGTGAAATGAAATGAATGGATGAAACAGCAAATAGAGGTAGGTGCTAGCGGGGTCCTTTCACTTTCATCTATTCATCATTGTCCTTCATCTTTTCCCCTGCCCTTCACTCTTTTCTATAGTACCTACAGTATAGGAATAGCTTCTTCCTCATTGCTGACGATGTCTCATCGTATAGCGTATGGATCACGTCTCGTAAGTAACTTACGTACGTTAGTTCGTACGTTCAAAGGTTTATTACGGGTATTAAAGTAATTTAAGGTTGGATGTCTGTAACTTCTGAACTGAAAAATCGACGACGTTTAATTTTTTACTGGACAATATTTAATGTACCTCCTTTCTAACAATAAAAGAACGAATGAAATCGGACTACGCGGTAATGAGTTACAACTAAGTAGACATTTTAACCTTTATTACCTCTCCCAATCGTGCTGAATTTCGTGATAAAACGTATCCTTTGTAATATGAAGTTCTAAACATGCCAAGTTTCATTTGAACCCATTCAGTAGTTTTGGCGTGATGTTTAACCAAGATACAGACATACAGCTAGACAAAAAAAACTTTTTTGGCTTCAGCAATTCGAAAGCCCTCCATAAAAGTACTTATAGATATTACTACATATTTCTTAGGACATTGTTTAACATTTACAGTATTCTACCATGTGGCTTACAGCACGTATTATGATGCAAAACGCCGGAAGTTTCCATTGTGACCGGGCATTGTAAACGCACAGTAGGTACAATGTACACTGCACAGTCATAAAGTAACGAAACAATTGTTGGCCTCACTACTGCACCGCTCTGTATGCAGTAGTTGGATACAAATGTCTTTATTACAAGCCTTGTTAATGCGGACATGAGCAACAATGTGAATAATTAACAGTTGTCTCTACACATTGTAGCTAGACACATTTTTAAAAACAGATTACAGGATGAAATATTTTGGTAAGTAAATACTTCTTTCTTTTTTTTCGTGTAGGTAAGTGTTAGAGTTGCGATCACGAACCGAAAGACGCAGCGTAGGTCCCACTAGATAGACCGATGACCTGGTGAAAACGTGGGGAGCCTATGGATGCAGGAGGCAAGGAGCCGCTCATAGTGGCGCTCTGTGGGGGACGTCTATGTTCAGCAGTGGACGTATTCAGGCTCTTGATGATGATGATGATGATGATGATGATGATGATAATGATGATGAAGTGTTCAGCCCCAATAGAGTCAGAATATTTAGGTGACTGTTGTACCTACTTACAACTCTCAACAATCGGAACCGACGCGATGGCTTAAAGTGCACTCCAAAGCACGGTAGCCCTTAGTTATAAATATCACTTTTTCTATCGGTCACCCATCTAAATTCAGGCGACGGTGACTGCAGCGAAAGTTGCTTAACTCTAACGATCGGCGTTAAGAGTGGATCTACTTATCGAGCTTCTCCATGAGCACTGCACTAATATTGTCTTTAATAAAATCAATTAAACATGAAAAGTTTTGAAAAATAATCTAAGTAGACACAGTGCCATAAATAGCGGTTTGTGCGCCCTGTGCGAGCTTCTTTAGGGTTCAGCTTTACTACTATTATTAAAATACTCTTTATGTAATCTTTCACAGAGCTTGTGCGGTAACATTTTATACATCTACTGATTTTATCAACTCTCCATACATCTAAGTACCTAAGTGTATATATTAAATACACTTAGGTACTTAGATGTATGTATATAGTAGTGCATATATTAAAAGGGCAAGCGAAGCGATTGCCATTTTGTATTTAAAAAAACACGTATTTAAACATGGATTCCAGCACAAACGCGCTTACTATAAAACAAAATACAGTAAAACCGTTAAATACGCAAGCGAAGCGAGCGAGAACTTTTTTATATTTGCCGTAGGCGCGTATAGTAATTCAAACATGAATTACATGCCAGTCAGTACAAACGCGCTTGCTATAAAACAAGACACAATAAAAACAATAAATGCGCCAACGAAGCGAGTGAAAATTTTTATATTTGCCGGATTGTATTTCAAAAAACGCATATGGCTATTCAAACATGAATTACATGTTAGTCAGTAGAATCGCGATTCATGTTTTGACTGTACATAAGCCTTAGTATTAGTCCTGAACTTTACCATATATTAATTTCAAAGTCATAGTTGCAATATGAATGACAGGACACGGGCTCATGCTAAGCCATTTTAAGCATTTTGACGTAGTATAGACACTTAAGAGTTTAATATGCGCCAATGACCTTGAGCATTGGACACAAAGTTATTATTAAGCGCCGTCGGGGAGCCGCGCTCGTAAATTTTGGCATTGAGCTAGAGTTCATCAAAGATTAAAACAAATCCAGATGAAACTCCGTGAAAAATATATCTACCTATTATAACAATATTGAGGCTCCCGGTTCAGTAGTAGAAAGGTTCTCGAGTGGCGACCACGAATCGAAAGACACAGCGTAGTCGATGGATGCAAGAGGCAAGCAGCCGCTCAAAGGAGCACTTGAGAAGCCTATCTTTAGCGGTGGACGTCTTCTGCCTGATGATGAGTGTAACAATGGGCGGTCCTATCGCTGGCAGCGATCTCTTCCAGACAACCTTTGGACAAAAAGTATCAAGTAGGTACCTACTTATATTTGGTACTCTACTATAGATCACTTACGTTATTTGATTATTTGCAGTTTTTTAATGATGATGATGTTGATGATGACGCACAGATATCTATTTTACTATGACACACTCTTACTTCAACTGGAACGTGGAAACATTTTTGAGACGTCTGTGAACGAAAATATCGAAAATAACGCTAATCTAGTTCGACTGGAACTCTACCCTGCCAAACGAGTTAAAAATACTTATACCCTTCTGTACTACACGATCTATTATTGTTTCAAATATTTTTACTAACATTAAAGTCACTAAGAACTAATCAAATGGCTCTAAAACCGACTTTTTCGTATGGTCAATACCTATTTATTGGCTGTTTAATTGATAATTTTCATACAAATAAGAAAAACATGTAAAATATTTTATAAAAAACAGCAGCGCGTCCATCCGTTGGCACATGCCGGGGCAGACTGACTCATGTCCCGCCCGCCAAGGGCCACGCGGGTGTTGGCGGTCACGTGATATGACAGAATTCTTAAAAATAACGCAAAATATTACTAAACAGACTTAATTTTGGCTGTAAAAATAAAATGATTAAATGAGCTTGTATATTTTTAAATTTCCTATCCAAGGGTGTAAAAATATTTAAAGACGCAATCTTCCTTAACGCGGCATTGCACGCTGTGTGACTGGAACGGCGTTCTTAAAGTATTTTTTTTATTCATAATGTACCTACTTAATCGAATATAATTGATAGGTACAGGTGCAGAATGATCTTATTGGTGATATTTTTTTCATGTCTGTAGAATTCATAGGTTCTTCAGTATGATCAGTTAAAAAGACGCGTTTGGCCTATCTTAAAGGCTTAAGATTTAATTTTTGGGCCACTACGGTCGGTCGGAGACTAAGCGGTAGCCGGGCGGCCGCTTGACTCCGATAAACACTAAACACAAAATACGCTCGTGCGCTGGCAAAAAAAATGAGTGCGATGTTTTGTCTAATTTTTGATGATACTAGCATGTAGGTACGTATGTGTTGGAATCGAGCACTAGGGGCGCAGCGGGAACTTATCAGGAGCAAACCGAAAAAATAATAGTCGTGCCTGGTCTGGCCATTCTTGCGTGAGCCCCAGAGTCTACGCCCTGTGCCTGGGCACCGGTGGCACCGCTCTATATACGGCACTGAGTAGACACTTGCGATTCATTTAGTCCAACTAACTAACCTTTGCAAATGAAAATGGACATTAAAAACAATTTACCTACTTGGTCTACATTCTGAACAACTGAAGTGATAATGAAAATTTGTTCATTATGTTTTTATGCCCAGTCCATTGAGAATCGATGGAAACTCCACCAAAAAGCCTATAACTGATAGTTTTCGCAATAAAATTCAAGTAGGTGTAAAAAGACAAATCAACTACAACTCATCCTTTTTGCCACAACAAGAAGACAAGAACAATTTAACACAAGTTCCTGATCGAAGCAAGAAAGTAAATAGCTTCATGAATTTAAGATAATATTCCAAAACATTACTTCACACGCTTAAACTCAAACGAGTGTAGCAGCTGAACGCTGCGTGTTCCAAGCCAATGCGGCTGGAGGCGCGAGCCAAAAGCTGGTACAAATTCAAATGAGAGACTTTATCTTACCACCTTAACAGCGGTAGCAGTAAAATGGTTTTACTGCGTGGGTCTGGACCGTTTTGTTTGCGTTAGATTGTATTTTGAAGAAGGCTTATATAAGCCTTCTCCTTAAGCCTTTAGGTATATATTTTGTTACTTATCTATTATATAAAAGGCTTCGTCCTGACTGGGTGACAGACAACGTACAGTCTTTCAGAGTGGCTTTCTTTTATGACGTAGGCGCGTGCTAAGAAAGTAACGCATACAAACAAGTAATAAAAAAAATTATTCTTGTTAGTTTTTCGAAATTCAACCCTTAAGGGGGTGACATGAATAGTTAGTTTGTATGGAAATCGAAAAAAAATTACTGCTCCATATTGAAATTTAACACGTATAAAAAATATACAAAATAAATATATACGGATCTCGGCAATTTGTCAATTTCATCCCCTAAAAGGGTAAAAGTACAAAACAAAGTCCCATCGTAAGACGCTCGCACAGTCTAAACCACTGAAGCTAAAAACTTGAAATTTTAGGTTTTTTTTATGTGATTGAATGACGTGACGAGCTAGTTGTTCACCTGATGTTAAGCAACACGGCCGCCCATAATAGTTGCAGTATCACTCGGATCTTTAAAACAATAAAGTTTCGCGTAACACTGCACTGCGCACGTCATCTTGAGACATCACATAGTCTAGTAATCAGATTACTAGACTGAGTGATCAGATCATAAAGTCTCATTTAGCGATTTTTAAATGGCCCCCAAAATGGGGGGGATAAGGTAGTTGTATCCCGAGAATATAAACAGTTCCTGAGGGGTAGTCCACGTGGGCAAAGCCGCAGGCATAAGCTAGTGTATAATAATTGTCATGTGTTATTATGTAGGTATAGTTTTTTTTTAACGGGCAATGTGCCTTTATTACTCAAGCTAACAACTACAATACTAAAAACTAAACTAAACTAGCTACACTACCTGCTACAAAAAGTATATTTGTAAACAGAATGTCTATACAAGACTAAATAATGTCAGTAAATATGGCAGAAAAACAGATTTGTCATACAAAGAAACGTTTGCTGTAGAATAAAAAATAATATCCTATGAGGGTGTAAAAAAAACATGGTTGAGTTGGTAACGCATTAGAAATGCCCTTTGTATTGGAAATTACCATATCAAACGGCAAAAGCTTTCCATCAAGCTAGCTCTGTTGGCTGGTGGTTTCTATACACAGGTCAAGATACTTGTGTGTCTATTGGTCCAAAACCGCTGTTTTATGTCATAAAATACAATCATCATCATCGTCATCAACAGCCTGAAGACGTCCACTGCTGAACATAGGCCTCCCCCAGAGCGCTCCACCTTGAGCGGCTGCTCGCCTCCTGCATCCATCGGCTCCCCGCGGCTTTCACCAGATCGTCGGTCCACCGAGTGGGGGGCCGGCCTACGCTGCGTCTTCCGGTTCGTAGTCGCCACTCTAGAACCTTTCTTCCCCATCGGTTGTCAGTTCTACGAGCGATGTCGCCTGCCCATTTCCATTTCAACTTGCTAATTCTAAGAGCTATATCGGTCACTTTTGTTCTCCCGCGGATCTCCTCGTTTTGGAGCTTATCTTGCAGGGAAACACCGAGCATAGCTCTCTCCATAGCTCGTTGCGCGACTTTGAGCTTACTAATGAGGCCAACAGTAAGAGACTATGTCTCAGTTCCATAAGTCATCACTGGCAACACACACTTATTGAAAACTTTAGTTTTCAGGCTCTGTGGTATTTTGGATAAAAAACAATGCTGGCCTGATATTGCCTGCACGTCTGAAAGCGAGAAAAACACGTGGGGCATTATCCTACGCATCTTATTCACTGTGCATTCAAATTTTGTGGTTTATGCTGGATGAGGCTATGAGGGTATTAGCATTCACATATGCGAGAGTTGACATCGTGACCTCTCGCGTCGCAGGCAGCCGGCAACCTATTATTTCACCGGGTTGTTTTAGGGCACGTCCGCACCAAGTGACGCTTCTCATTGTCGAGGCTTGGTGATGTTAGTATTCTAATTTATTCTCATAAAGCGATGGCTTGACATTGAGAAATAGCGTGACAGGTGACATGGGTAATGAGAATAGCGAAAACATTATATTACAGTCATTACAGCATTATTAAAAAAGCTGCCTGCCAAGCGTGGTAATTATGGCGAATCCTCCATATGATAAGCGTCCACAGTGGCGTTTCGTGGAGGAGGAACATGTTCAGCAGTGCAGGACATCTTCAGGCTGATGATGATTATTAAATAAGTAAGAGAAATGATGCATTCAAAAATTGTATGAAATACAAAGATTTCTGAAAAATGGCGATGTCTGATGTCAAACAACAGTTTCTTAGGTTTAATTAAAAAGGAGAAGATGAGGTACGTCCTTATAATGCTTACGCGTATTAATGTCTTTTTCACATGTCAAACTGTGTGCAGTACACATAATTTAGGCAAACCACTTTCGAGCTCGAGAAAGAAGAAGAATTTGAAGTACCTATTACTTATGAGTAAACTTATCAAACGTTTTCAGAGCAAACGATAAATGGACAAAAAATGTTTGCCAATTCGTGTATTGTACACGAATCGGAATAGAAAAATAGTCGACTAAAAGTAGAGCTCTTCTCTCTCGATTATTCGGCGGCATTAGAAACAGGCGCCCTCTAAGAAAGGGCCCTACCATGAAATAAAGTTGTTCGAACCATCTGGCGTCTCGCGGACAGTTGTAATGGTAATACGATTCAACGATTATAGCGGGCCCCGATGTTTCCCGTGAACGTTTGGAATAATGAAAAGCTTAACGGTTCCGTGCCCCAAATTAGTTCTATATATTGCGCTTGGGGAGACATCTTTGAGATTTCATAATCATATAGAAAGCAATATCAACCAACTGTTAGGACGCGTTTTTATGGATGTTGTATATAATTATAGCGCAATTTTGGATTTTTGGTCTTATAAGTATACTTAAGGGCAGAATATTGGGGCCCAAAGACTTAATAGTACTAATTATGGGTAAAGGTTTGTTATTTTGCAATGAAAGCTTTGCGTAAAGACTCTACGTGAACATACTCTTGGCGTTATGTTTTCTTATAGACAGTGATTATAGAAACGCCTGCGCATGCTTATCTGACAGCTGAGAATGATCCATGCACTAAAAAATCAGCTACTCGTACCTATCTATCAACCATGTCATTAAATATCATGACCGTATATAAGGCTTTTGGGCACGCATCAGCGTAGTCCGCTCTGCAGGTTCTAAAAAACTCTAAACATGAAAATTGTAATAACAGACAGGATTTCATAAGAACAAGGACAGCTTTTAAACTTATCACCAAGCACAAGTCTGATCTTGTATGGAATACTGCGGCCATCTCTGGGACGGTTCAGCTAAATACCAGCTTCAGGCCGTGAACTCAATTGAAAGGCGAGCAAAAAAGCTCATAAGTGACGATACAAGGGTGGGGGCTAGGCTCCAGAGCTTAGAGTTCCACCATCTCCATTTCACCAACGGATGACAAGACGTACAGCTACGCGCCATCCATTTATGGTTGATATTCCTTTGATTCGCACAAAGCGGTTTGACTCGAACAGCGAAGAAATGGAACACTTTACCAGCGTCTTTGTTTCCCGATAAGTACAACCAAAGTGAGCTCTTCATGTCGCAAGTGAATAGGTATCTTCTAGGCAAGCATATACCATCGTACACCGCGTCGTCACTTTCCATCAGGTGAGACTGCGGTCAAATGCGGACCACGAACTGGAAGACGCAGCGTAGGCTAGCCCCCCACTCGGCGGACCGACGACAAGCACCCCAATCGCGCAACTTTTCTCGATATGGACTTCACTTGCCATCCTTCACGCGCCAATTTACAGGTCCGTGAGTGGGAGCAAGAGAGTACACGATCATCATCTCCTCCAGACTTACGCGATAAGGCCACTGATCAGAACCGCGGGAAGCCGATGGATGCAGGAGGCAAGCAGCTGCTCAAAGTGGCGCTCTTTGGAAGAGGCCTATGTTCAACAGTAGACGTCTTCAGGCTGATGATGATGATATAAATAACCAATTTCCAATAGTAGTATATCATACAGAATACTAAGCCAGTAGCAATTAAAAAGTAATATTGCACAGTGGTCCCATGTTACTCGTATATTCTGCTCCAATCGGCAGCAAAATATAGCTGTAAGCAAAATTATATCGGAGTTATTTACCGCGATGAAGATTAAATTTATTGCCTTGACAAATACCTTAATGCACAAAAAGCGATTGTCCACTGCTCCTTACAATAAATAAGTAGATACTTACCAAAATAGATTTGACTATTACATTTAGTTTATTAAAAGAAAGAAAGAAAGAAAAAACATTTATTCAACACACACATTTTAAAATAGAACTTAAGTAGGTAATATCATAGAACAACAGTTCCAGTTTATTGATGTCGAAGTATTAATTTTAGCGAATTGTCGCAAAAAAAATATGTTGAGGAACTGGAAGAGCTAACATGTTAGGCCTGCACCTAAAGCTTCGGCCCTACCTCTGCCCCGCGGGCTTATTACCTAACTCGCAACAGGTTTGCAACAGGCGTAAATTTTGCGATGATTGCTGTCATACATCATTAGTGGTGTCGAGCATGTATGCTTTGCTACTGCTGCTGCTTTGCTGTTGCAAAGCAACAGCCCCGCCGGTCTGCGAAGCGGTAGCGTCAGCGACGTGAAACTGTTCGGTAGTCATCGCTGCCCGTGGGAATCGCGGCGTGGCCGTCTGGGAACACAGGCAGCAATGGGTGCCGAATAGCCGATTTTGACGCTTCACTGACGCCAATTGACGCGCCGTGCTGGTGTGGCCGCAGCTTTATACGAAATGTTGATTGGTTGGTTGGAGGGTGAGGAGGAAATGGAAAGTATCATATTCCCAGGTGATCAAAGGACACTAAAGAGTATCCTATGAACACCCAGGTGATCATAGTGGAATAGACCAGAAGAACAGAGAGGAAGCCGGATAAAGATGATGACTTGATAGCACGACAGATAATTAATGACAAGATAAATATCATGTCCTACAAGATAATGAAAGCATTGGCTGAAGATAAGAGATGGTGATTTAGAGCACTTGGGCGATTCACACCGCAGTGTGAACCAGGCGCGGTGTGAAACGCCCCATTACCCGATTATTTCAAGCTGCAAAAATACCTAGTATTTTGCACTTCGATAACGGAACTATGGTACATGATCGATTATGCTCTTCACCGTGAAACAGATTGAGCAGATATGGGCTCTTCTTGTGCTAGTACTCTGACACATCCGCCATTATTTCACTATCTCTTCCTCTCGGGCAGTGCATACTTGATTTGTACTTCTCGCTCCCACGCTTCGTAAGTCTTTTGAGAGTAACGAAAAAAATTCTAGGTTTTTGATTATTTCACCTAAAAAGAGCAATGGATTCTGTGGAACTTAAGCGTGCATACAGGCATAAATGCATACCTACATCGTTTTGAGACTTCATTTTAAAATTTAGCAACTATTACTCAGTAAAAAAGCTCAAAAGTTTACAGGTACTAACCAAAATCTCATCTCAATATGTCTATAATGCCTATTGATTGTAGGTACATTATATGTACGGCCCTCTAGAAGATCTGGGCTACAAACCTATTGGTCATGCGTTAGATTGAGCTTAATGGATAACTACCCTTAGAGCTTGCTCTCACTATATCTCAGCATTAATAAATACGTTATATCAATCAATCAGTTCTCCTGCAAGAACACTTAATTTTTGGAGATAAAAGTACCATACGTGGCCTAGGTATTTTGCAAAACTTCATCCATTCATTTTTACCAGTTTTAGCATTTTTTTTTGTATTTTATAGGTCGCCATCACCACTGCCTCACCTGATGGTAAGTGATAACGTGGCCTATGACGGGAAAACGAACAAAAGATAGCCATTCAGACTTAGCATTTCACTTTTATTTATTAGCACAATAATATGTGCATATATTGCCGTGCGTGGTCCCGGCGCGGTGTGACAATAGGACCACACCATCTCACCCCGTGGGTGCCGTAAGAGTTGGCTAAGGGGATATCCATGGGCAGCAGCATTCTCTTAGGTACCTACCTACATTAAAATCTTCTGTAATCACCAAGCCGCTTTATAAGCGTGGTGATTATGGCAAATGCCTATAATATGCATCCATAGTGGTTTTTCATGGGGAGGCCTATGTTCAGCAGTGGACGACTTCAGGCTGTTGATCTTGATGCGTGTGATGTGATGTGTATATTAGACAAATAGGCAATGTGCCTTTATTACTCAAGCTAACTACTACGATAATAAAAACTAAGCTAAACTAAACTAGCTACACTACTTACTACAAAGAACACTTATGGACAAATTGACAAAGCATACATACAGGATGAAGTTTTCAAGTGGGTGTGGTAGGCCAAATACCAAACTATAAGGAATATCGAAAAGTACAAAGGAGATTTAATGAAAATTAAAACGCGATGCCGTTTTAGTTTCATCAAAATCGGGCCTCTGAAAAATCAATACTCCTTACAGGAATGGAACCTATTTGAAAAAAAAAACACAGCCGGCACCATTCAATAGTGTCGCTATTAAGGAATGATTTCATTTCATTTTAATCGGCCGGTTTCCAACATAGTAGGAACGAGCTGATAAAGGGGAGCACTCAGTATCCCAGTACTGCCGGTGTGCAATTAGTCCCGCAATCAAGATCGGCAGCGATAATCCCGCAAATGTATTCCCGGGACGGTGATGATGCTGTCAAATAGGAACACAATCGTGCTGGCCGCTTATGTTATCTGCGCTGTTGTTGCCGCACTGGACTTCTTTACTCATATTTAAATCCATACCTAGTAGTCTAAATGAATAATGGTTTTGGCATTGAATCAGAGTTTTGTTTAACTAAATAATCATAACGCATTGCTTTATTAGTGCACCGACGAGTGAGCGTAGATTTCAAGTTCTTTTTAGTAATAAACAACAAACGACAACCAACAAGCAACAAACGACAAACGACAAACGGCAAACGACAAACAACAAACAACAGTATGTAAACAGTAAGCAGTAAGCAGTAAGCAGTAAACAATAAGCAGTAAGTAGTAAACAGTAAACAGTAAACAGTAAGCAGTAAACGGAAAACGGTAAACGGTTAACGGTAGAGACAGTAGACTGTAGACAGTAGACAGTAGACAGTAGACAGTAGACAGTACACAGTACACAGTAGACAGTAAACAGTAAACAACGAACAACGAACAATTAACAACAAACAATAAGAAAGGCCAGCGAATAAAAATTATCTACATTACTAAAACAATTTCACTACCAATTTGTCAACACATCACCAGCTCTACCATCGTTCATTGTAACCCGATATCATTACGTCAGTAATCTTGCTCCGGTAATGGAACCTCCGATAATATCATCAACCAACGGCGTATACACATCGGATAATTGGTTGCAGCGTTCTATTTGGACACCCAATTTCAACGTCGGAACAATATTCCCGTGATAATTAATGGTTATTACCGGCTTGAAAGGAGACACGTTGCTATACGTTTCGTTAAAGCTTATCAAAGGTAGGTTGATAATAATATTGTTTTCAGGGTGCTTGTCATACTTCCTGGTAACGCTCTACCTATTTGTGAGCCTTACTACCTCGATTACATAAACAGTTTTTGGTAGGTAGCTAGTTATCTCCTAAATACATGTATTAATTAGAACATTTTATTATTTAGGTACTAAACAAATGATAAACAAGGTAGTACATACGACGAAAATTCCGTTAGTCCTACTAGTCCCACCGTGTTATACTAATAGCCGCCTTCTTGTATTATTTTTTTTTTCTTATATTTTGGCTCCACACATAGTGTATTTAGCCAGTGTCATTTTGTAATTTATTATCAAGTATTTTAATTTTTCATTATTATCAAGTATTGTAATTTTTCATCGTATTATGGAATATTTCACGTAAAGTCAAGTATTAGTCACAGCCAGTCAGGGTAGTCATAGTCCAGTCTAAGTCAGGTAGTCATAATCCAGTCTAAGTCATGCCCTAGTAAAGTAGTGGCAACTTTACTAGAGGCTTCTATGAAATTTTGGAAGCAACACGAAAAACCACGTTTCACCACATTATATCACTTGCCAACACTCAAGCTCGTAATTCAGCACTAAATGCGTAAAACACCACCAATTTTTAAACATTAACACTGGAAAAAACACAAGTTTTGAAAAATAATACAATAGGCTATTTGACTCATATAAAAATATGTAAAAAAATTTTATCATCCTAACTAATTGAGGCCTAATTAAGCTGAAAACAATTATTTTAACACGAAAATATGTTTATTTTCTTTAATTTATGCAAATAAAATTTATAATTTTTTGAAGGATAAATAAATGGTGTGAAACGTTTTGTGATTGGTGGCAACTGTGATGACGTCACATAACTGTATTCACGTATCCGCTACTTGAAAATCGTAAAGTATTATCTACTGGACCTGTGTTAAATGGTGCCTACGTTACATAAAAACCACTACAAACAGATTTAACTTTATTATTACGTTCTTTGAATAGGTGTCTTTAAAGTTATCAAAAGATTTGCGAGCTGTTTGTTTACATTCTACTACAAAAATGGAGCGGCACTTCGTGCAAGCTAACAGTAGTAATCTACCCGAAGTAGATGCCCTAATGATTGTCTTGTTCTTTAAAGATAATGTTGATTTTTACGCTCCGGAACTAAAAAACGTAAAAACAGCACCGTAAGTATTATTCTTTAACTATTTATTCGAAAATCATTCAAGATAATATCATTGTTTGGAACTCGCGTTTTAGGTTAAGTACCCAGGTACCTAGGTACTGCAAGTATAGGATTTACTCGTCAAAGACCTACCTATGTTAGGAATAGGAACCTACATAATAACATAACATATAAACATACACACCTAAGTAGGTACATTAACAAATGGCAGCAATGTTTTATTGTACCTAATAGTAGGCTGGGTACAAATCAAAGAATTTTAGTATACATACAAATAGGCTATTTTAGATTTTAGCACTTTTAGGTAAGTACTTAAAATACTTTATTTTAGTTGCTTAGACAATGTACAACTTTCTTTGCAGTTTGGACAGATTTTTCAGCTGTTTCCATAAAGTTTGTAGTTGTCTGTTTATTTTGTGTTTTTGCAGTACTACAGGCTCCAACTCCATAGCTTTCTGTATATCAGTATCATTATTGTGTACACAGGTTTCAGTAATATTTTCTTCATTTTCTTTTTCATGGGCTTCCTTGGGCTCACATCCTTAATGATATCTAATCTTTGTCTCTTAAGAAATGCTGCTCAAGAAGTACATTGAAGCATCTGATAGCTGTGTTCTGCGATCTGGCTGGACACTCACTTTAGAGGCATAACTCCATCTACCAAAACTATTTTCTTGCTAAAGCCCATTTTTCATGTAGTTTGCCACATCCACATCCTTCTCCATCTGTAGATAATTTGACAGTAGAGTTAGAAAGTTTTATTTATGTGGAATCATGGATGTTTAAAAAATCCATGTGTGGATTATAAAGTTTACCCTTTTATACTGGACTAGAATGCATTTGATCTAATTATCTCGATAAATACCTACTTATGATTTTGCTATTGGGTTAGGGTTAAAGTTTATTACAATTTCGTTATAATAGGTACCTACACAAAGATTCATGAGGTTGTAGTGTTGTAGTAGTTATGAGTAGGTATAAATCGGTGTTTAACAGAGTGCTTAAAGCTCAATTTAATGAGTATACACCTGATCGAAGGGTAACAGAAGAATTACGCTGTAACCAGATACTTACATCACAGTGATCTTCGCACATAAAAACAGTAGAAGTGGCTGCTATGCTTTTAGGGTCTCGGCGAACTAATCGTAGCCACTTTTTCCGTGTACCAGGATTGATGGGAACCTGAATAAAAAGTTTCTCTGGTGTTTTGATTGAAGTACTGGAGCACTGTGGCACTATACACAATTTATACGACATTATTTTTGAATATTCTAAGCTTTTTATCACTCTTTGATTCACATAACAATATTACTCTACTGCTTCGAACACTCGCGCAGGAGATAATGCACAAATGATATAATATTAAGTGCAAGAATGTTCAGTTAGGTTGATGACTAACAGAGACGAAGATTTTTTACTAATTTGTGACGTCATGTAGGTCACGTGACCGCCGCCATGATGAAAATAGTGTTTGCCGAATGAAATTTAAAATTCAAACTTTAATATCGGTTTTTACCGAAAATACGAAAGATATCCAGGAAATATTGATTGTAGGGTGCATTAGATATCCCGATTAATAAAATAAAACAAAAACTAAAAAGTAATCAAATAGCCTATTCAAGGACGTGAACTTTTTCGCGTTCCCGCCAGAAAAAAACCCTTGTATTATTTAATAGGACAAGAAGATGACACTAGAAGGGAATCGCTTCGCTTGATTTGGACATTATCACGTGGAAGAATTAAACGCGTATTACGAAAAGAGGAATGAATGCAGAACGTTGATAAAAAATGGTGTAAGTGCTTGAAAAAAGTAGATGAAACGAAGACGATGATCGAAGAGAGTAGGCAGAAATGATAAGCGCCTACCTCAAATAAGTTGGGACCGCAGGGCAAGAAAGTGATGATTATCTGCATAGTATACTAATAATAAGAACTGTGTATTATAACTCGGCGTGCACATTTAAGTCCTTACAATTTCTAGTAAAACTTGCTGATAAATTCATAATACTAAATATCGTACTAGCCACAAGTTTTGATACAATTAGGGCAAGTCAATAACTAAGTTATTATACCCCGCCCTTTCACCTTCACGTACTTTCTGCTTCTTTTATTCATTCGAAAAACAACGAAAAGGACTATATTTTATTATATTACAAGCTAAAGGGAGGCACGAGCGTATATACGAGTACGAGTAGACCCAAGTTTCGTCTCATACGTACACGTCTGAAATAGAAATACCCCAGACGTTGCCGTAACCGGATTTTATCCGGCTAATACTAATAAGCATGTACCTACAGCATCTATCACCTACTACACTATAGGTTTATTTTATACTGGGTAACTCTGTGAATTATAATTTGAAATTGCGAACGTCCTTCCTTGCTCCTACTTGCGAAGTGAAAACAATACTTTCCTTCACCATTGTAAGAGGAAGTGCAAATTCTGCACATGATTTGGTCAAGTGAATTTGCACCATGGAACATTGGATTGAATATCGAGCAAGCTGAACCACACTCGTTATTCAGTTTTAACTGCAAACATATTATGACCTTTTACAACACTTGATAAGTTTTAAGCTTTCCAATTACGACGCCAGTAACATGACAGAAAGGTGTAATTTTCAAGCCTGGTAAACCGTCCGTTATGGTAGGAAACTGCAAGGCAGTTCAGTTTGACAGCTGCTGACAAGAGCTCAATCAGTTCATACTAAAGCACCTATAATTTTAATTATATAACGTCCGACATGTCCTGAAGAGCATGTCACTGATGCCGGATATCGACTCCATCTCTACTCCAAAGTCACGCGACGAACGTACAGGTGCTGCCAAAGTTTTAGATAAATGCCCACCAAGTTTAGTCGTGAAGAGTAGCTGAGTTACATATACCCACGCCTCGTTCAGTATGTGGAAGTAACTCCTGCAGTTTTAGAATAACGAATGAGAATTCAAAACCTAACTTCGACCAAACTATTGATTTATTTATTAACTAACTGACCCGCCCTGTCTTTGCTTCGATTAATTAGTATTACGCCCTAACCCTGTCCTAGGGAAGAGAGAAGGACGTTACTTATAAATTAAGTATTACATTCTTATCAAGTTATAACTTCAAGTTATATCAAGTTATAACTTGGCACTTATTTGGCCCAACGCATCAGCATTGCAATTCAACGTGGCAATGCGGCCAGCATGTTGGGTACGCTACCTACCGGTAGTGGGCTAGAGCACTTGGACTGTCTATAGGCCATCGCGGCTATTATACAGTCCATAAGTGTTCTTTGTAGTAGGTAGTGTAGCTAGTTTAGTTTAGTTTAGCTTAGTTTAGTTTAGTTTAGTTTTTATTATTGTAGTAGTTAGCTTGAGTAATAAAGGCAATTTGCCCGTAAGAAAAAAAACTTGATAAGAATGTAATACCTAATCAATTTTTTAAATGAAAAACACGTTTCCCGATATATCGAGAAACGTGTTTTTCATTTAAAAAGTATATTGCACAGATATCTATCTCCATAAGCATATCTATCCTTTATCTGTCCTATAATTGATGGCACATACATTGGCTGTGACTTGGGGTAAATCACCTCCATGCATGTTCCTCTATTTTTTATAGCTATATACTTGCATTTTTAGTAATTTTCAGTCAACCCCCCCAAATTGGCCCTATGCTGCACTCTGACTTTAATCGCAATACAGTTATGATTGTTTTTATGTTACATGGCCAATAAAGGGACCTCCAAAATGATCTAGTGTCGTTCACATCTGACGTCAAATGACTAAGAAAAATAGAATTTCAAATTGAGTAATCTTACAACTTTGAATGCCATTGCTTGCTTTAATTTTAATTCATTAAAATATGAGCTAGTCGTGAAATTCAGCCAATGTTTTTTGTAAAATTAAACTGCTCGATGTCACTTTGCACGCGTGACGCCATTTCTCAGACATGAGAAATCCAATTGCGTAAGTACTTACTGTAAAAGTACTTTGATTAATCCTACTTTCAGTTTATGTAGGTTAATTATGTAAATCAAGTTCAAATAACTTGAAGAAATTAATGAGAATTAGTACTGGTATGTTCAGTGGGTGGGACTCTATGTTTCATTTACGAGAAAAAATTACAATTTTTTGTATAATTATGGTAGGGCTCATCTTTGTAGCATTGTGAGTTAGTTTAAACGTGCAAACATGAGATAAGTTTAAACTAACCGGCCAAGTGCGTGTCGGACTCGAAGGGTTCCGTACCATTTATCTGTGAAAAAGAACAAATAAATCGCGTTTGTTGTATGGGAGCCCCCCTAAATATTTATTTTATTCTGTTTTTTAGTATTTGTTGTTATAGCGGTAACAGAAATACATCATCTGTGAAAATATCAACTGTCTAACTATCACGGTTCATGAGGTACAGCCTGTTGATAGACGGACAGACAGATGGACAGACAGCGGAGCCTTACTAATAGGGTCCGTTTTACCCTTTGGGCACGGAACCCTAAAAACTAAACACAGTATCAATTTACAATAACTTGAGTTACAATTAGCGGCATAAATGCTACAAAAAGCAGCGCCTACGCGACTGAAAACAAGCGGTGTTCGATGAAAAGGAGCCTTTTTGCCTTCAAGAGTTGTTTAAATTATTAAATATTGTAATCATATTTAACGTATAAAGTAGATCTTCATTTTTTTCTTGTTTACCGTCTTATTAAAATACCGTCTTCACCCGTCAAGATTTTCAATTTAAATATGTCGCTTCACAAAAATTATAACAGCACTGCCTGCTGTGCAAACGTAGCCTATCGTTTAAATGAGACACTATATTTCTCTAGAAATATTTTCACGACTAAAACCTACTTTTTTCTCAACCCTGCTAAGCATTAGTTTCTTGATCCGATGTTATTCCGCAGTTGAGATTATTGGCATCGTATATGAGGTCGTGTGGGCAGCTTGTTTATTTTCTTTCCTAGTATATTCTGTGTATAGAATGGCTTCAGCTTATCGCCGTTGGGCAGTCGGTTCATACTGGCCACCTCACGCCATTTAGGGTAGTATATTTGACTGGAGTAACTCAACATGCATTTGAGAGCAAACCTGAGACATATATACGTTATAGGTTAGGTACACAAGAAAAACCGCTCTAAATCTCAGGATATACGTTAATTTATTGGGAATATAAAACTATTTTAATATAAATATTGGCTGTCCAAAAACCTTGGCCTGTATAAATTATATCGAATTTCAATGGCGTTATGACCATTTTCGTATTTGAGTACTTATCTAGAATGTATATTATCTATATAGGTATTGGATATCTTAAGATGCGTTGCGTTAGAATCTAATTAAGTGTTGCATTTAGACAAATCCTGTAGCATCGGCACCATTAAATTACGTCACATTTATATAACTTAATTGAGAGAAAGAGAAAAACTAACACAGCACCAAAATACTACAATTTTTTTATGGAAATGAATGACGTGACGAGCTAGTCGTTCACCTGATGTTAAGCGACATGGCCGCCCAAAACAGTACCAGTGTCACTCGAAACTTTAAAATAATAAAGTTTCGTGTGACACTGCACTGCGCACGAAATGTTAGTGTAGCCAACTATCACAATTAGACGACATCAAATCAAACTAAACCAGTTTTGAGCACACGTTATGACTGGGAGCCAATAGATACATTTGTGCAAATTGATCTACTGTTTGAATGACTCTGTCCACCTCGCGCCATTCGGGATATAAATCATGGGAAACACACATTTCCTCTCCGCAAAATGTTCATGGCAAACTCTATTTTCTTTGAACTGCTAGTTATTGATAAGTAGGAATCAAATATAATATTACGGAAACTATAGCCGCCCTACGGTTTTACACGCATTTTTTTTCATTTTCCCGATAGCAGGTACTCTTCATTTTTTTAAATACTTATATATGCTAGTCATTGGCGAATGGTAAAAAAAGTCTTAAGGTCAGCTACTCTATTAAAAACTCGCCAAAATAACTAAAAAATCGTCTCTGATAATTAATGAAAAAGGCAAATCACTGCATGTGATAAAAAATGCCCGTAGCTCCGAGAATATAAAAAATCGGCAAACATAGGGTCAAATCCACCACCTCAAGCCTTCTACCACCAGATTTCCTTTGACCCACTTATCAAAGCACCTTGCATAATTCACCTATCGTTGCTATGGCATATTCTACCACTACTTATCACAAAAGTAACATGATTTCTGACGCATCACGCTCTAACGTACCATATATGCCTATAGCCGTTGAATATTAACAGTACCTTAATGAATGATGAAATAAATAATTTTCTGTGTTTTTTGTTCTAGCATTGACTTTATTATTATTATGAAAATTTCGCTAATGATTGTATTCTGTAAATATTTTTTTACTAGATAATGAAGGAGAACTAATAATTTTTACATCATTGGTATGCAAAGAGAAATATCACAATAACTGCTCCCCAACGTCAATTCTCCATCATCATTCACCGAGATTGTCTTAGCGCAATCTCCCCATTGAACACCAAAAATCCAAAACAAAAAGCGAAGCAGAGATAATAAACCCATTATGGGAGAGAATTTCCGAAAGATTTACAACGGTCGGATCGCGAGTGTGTCTATGGCAAGCGATGAGAGTACTCCCTAACAAATTGAAAATCAATGAACCGTGGAATTCAATTTGATATTGAAAGCCATGTCTCACGTTACTCCAGGAGCGGTGAGGAGCGTCACTGAGCACTGCCGATATCTCTCTGACTTCGCTTCACACATAATGCCATACATTCAAAAGACATCTCAGATATTTATAGAGCACTTAGATCATACGACTCGTAATATTAGGTAGGGAGAGAACTTATAGTGATTGAATTTTTCCTTTTTATCGTTTCTACGTTCTTATCTACCACAAAAACGTACCAAAGATTATTCAATTCCTGCTGAATTTACTGAACTAAAATAATACTAGGGCCAACCTTTCAATTGTAGGATAAGTAAAAGAGAATGTTATCTAGCAACTGAAAGATCGAGTCTTACTAGAGTTTAGGATAATATTGATTGCTTTACTGAAATTTGAGTTGAGGGTGTATAGTTAGTACAAATTGCTAAGCTTAGGCATATCTTTGAAAACCGGAGCTCATCGTCCAATTTAGGTACTATTGGTACCTATAGGTACAAAGATCTAAATGTAATAAGTAGATAAAAATAAACCTTATTCTGAAGGCTTTACGGGTGTTTCATGACATTCATTCTGAGAATGAAAACGAAAATTTAAACGCTACAAATTTTTTCATTGATTTTAGCGTTAGATCTTAAGTTATAAATAAAGAAGTGCCCATTATTTAGCAGGTACTTAAACCATAGAAAATCGTATAATGGGCACGATTTTCTTAGGCATTTAATTTTTTTTACTACATACATATACTTATTTAGGCCCGTATTAATAAATATTCTGAGAGCGATCCTGAGATGCAGAACTAATTAATAAATACGACAGTGCCTTAGTTTAACGTGGAAAGGGGAATAGATTTGAGACCCGCAAAGTTTCTAAGTAATTTTGCAAAGTAGGTACGTTTAATAAGCTTACTGTGTGGGTGTTATGTTACTTGCTTAAGAGTAGGGATGAGAAATATTTCGACAGAAAAGTATCGATTTTCAGAAGGCTTTCACAACGTTTTAATAGCAATTGATCAATGTTTGGCTCAACCAAAATGCTTAGTAGCGTTTGCAATTTAAAACTGTTTAGTTGT
This sequence comes from Ennomos quercinarius, assembly GCA_910589525.2. Classification (NCBI taxonomy): domain Eukaryota; kingdom Metazoa; phylum Arthropoda; class Insecta; order Lepidoptera; family Geometridae; genus Ennomos; species Ennomos quercinarius. Next base: position 8,568,149 of record OU342493.1, read on the forward strand.
GCACTAATAATATTACTACTTTTATTTATAATGTACCTTTTATTTGTATTTATCAATAAATGCTTAGATATAAAAAAATGTGTTAATTAAACAATTGACCATCAGATTTTTTCAATCTCATTGACTTTTCCGTTATAATTAGTTCGCTGTTTCTAATAAAATGTCTGCATCTGCATTTACTGAGAACCGATCATTAGCTTCCTAGAAGTTCAACCCGTTCAATTCCTTTAGGAAACCATTCCGCAATAGATTGGTTCCATCGCTGGGGAACTTGTGCAAGCATTCCTCGAAAAGGTTATGTGCACAGTGTCGATAAGCGTTATTGGAAAATAGTTTTCTATTACTAAATTGAGTAATTATTTTATGTTAGCAAAATCCCACCTTGCTGATTAGTTTTAGTCTAAATACGAGCATAACATAATATTATTTTTTAAGTGTAGCATAGGATTTCAGTGGCGTATAACACACGTCTGTATAAAGATATCACAGTTAGTATAATATACTACATACACACTTAAAAAAAAAAGATAGAGGGACATTTCATACTGCGCCACCTAGCCCCCCATGCAAAGCAAAGCTTGTGCTAAGTATGGGAATCAGGTAAACTGATAGAATACTCAGATACACTTTATTGGTAAATACAATACACCTACTTACGATGATACAATATAACACTACACACCCAGACACAGAACAAACATTGGTGTCTACCACACCGATGTTTGTCCTGGATGGAAATTGAACTCACATCGGTACAAAAGGGCAAAGCTACTACTAACTGAAAACCTTTTTTTTGATCTAGGATATCCCCGACTAAACTTTACATAAAACTGTTGCGCCCATTATCTCATTTTGAAACATTTACGTAATTATAAGCACTTAACCACCAAACTGTCAGTTGTATAATATTATAATGATATTGATATGTTAGTTGACGGTCGTTTTTCTTCTTTCTTTCTTTTTTTACAGCTAAAATCTATTGCCTGCATGGATGCCAAATACTTGTTATTTTCACTTAAAATATATTTTAAATTTCAACCTTACTTTTGCAACGTAATTTTTTATCGATAAAGTTGACTCTCTCACGTAATTGTAATTGTCACACCCCTACGTGTATTATTGAGACTTTATGAATAAGGCTTTGCTAACGGAAGGCAGTTTGAAAGGGACCTATTGTTTACACCACAATGGGACACAAAACATGTTATCTTATTATGAAGAACTTATTTTTGTTAGCTATATCTTAAACATGTTGGGAGTTTGATACGTTTCATTATACTTGCCAGGTCCAAGTTTGTTTTGTTCGGGACATAACATTGTTGTGTCGATTACATTCTTCTCCAAATACTCTACCTATTGTTGTATGAGTTTAGTATTAAAGGTCTACTTATTATTACTTAGCTGTTGTGACAAGAACTTTTCATATAACTATATAGATGTTAACGATAGTACCATGTGTATTAGTACGATATTAAAACGGTAATTAAATCAAAGACAATAAAGTTATCGCTTATTAGCAATCTCTAAAAAAATAATTAAAAGCTTGGATAGTGAAGCTATTGTAAAGGTAAATTGGTAAAGTGAGACAGGAATGTCAGCGGAAATCCAACCTCAATTTTTAAAAAGAGCACCTATTCATTTATTTCGGTGCTCTTTTGGGAACACGTTAGGGTATTTTAATTTTGGTGCTCTTTTGATAATAAATATCTAACTCAAATAATTATGTTTAAATTAAACCTAATAATGCCATAATCTTAAAATAAAATGTAGTGTTTTTAAACCGAGGGCCATCGTATATTTCTTGAGAGGCAGCGCCAGCGTTCTGGGCACGGCACCAACCAGCTGATATTTATAACCTGTTAAAAAAAGAAGTGAGAGAACTAGGAACTATTTGTGGTTCAGTAGAAAAATAAAGTTAACTGTTCACATCTTAAAGATTGTATACTAAGTATCTTTTACCTAGTATCTTTTTACGTTACGTAATAGTGTTAATGTGTGGTAATAGACTGAGGTGGAAACCACGTCTTGGTAAACCTAAGTACGCCCTCCGACGAAGAGCCGAAGACTGGGCCCAAGGTGTGCCTTGGGAGAGGCGTATGTCCAGCAGTGGACTAACACATGTCAATTATGATGGAGTAGTGTTAAAAATAGTTAATAGGTAAAATATGTTCTTTGTGTCTAATTTTTAAATATAAATAGGTGCTTAATGACTTTTACAATGTTCTTGTGTTGCGTCGTAAGTATATTAAATTTTTTTAGAGTTTTATTAACCCTTAGTTACTCTCCCCAACCGCACTCTACTGTCTCTACCTTACGCCACAGAGTGTTTTTTTGTGATTAAAAAAAGCACTGCTGTTTTCACCACATCATCGGTCTACCTAGTGCCCACCGGCCTACGCTGTGTCTCCCGATTAAAAAACCTATTTATAGGAGTAAAAAACAAACTCATTTGCGGAACTCTACAAAACAAAGGTTTTACATTCGGAATTTACTATTCAACTGCAATTTAGTACGAAGCACTGCGTGTTACTGTTCACAATTTCGTAATTAAACGTACCTAGTTAGTAATCAAGCCTTATTGGTATACCTTATAATGTAAGCTGTAGTATAAGTATAGATCGTATACGTCCATTAAAGTCATCAAAGAAATAATTTTTACATTGAAGTTTGCCGTCGTCTACCTGTAAAAGGCTGCTAAGTTTCTACAGTAACCGATAAGCCCGCACAAGTCTCAGTTAGTGTGTAATTAAATGTAATACTTCGTCTGGTGTTTGTGTTTACAGTGAGTTAACACGCGACCCGATCGAAGCTTAACAATGAAACTGTGCTTATGTGCCTACCTACTTACTACACAATCAAAAAGAGCTGCGATGTTCAGATAGATCCCTTTTGCATAAAATTTTAACTTATCATCAGCCCATTACATTCCCACAGCTGGACACGGGCCTCCTTCACCACGCTGGCCAAGTGCAGGTTAGTGAATGTCATTTTTCTTACCTTTGATTAAGCTTGCATTTGAACACTGTCTCACGATGGTAACGCGGTCAACGATGGAATATGAACATGCTTAGAACATACTGGTTCACTCTCATTATCATCATTATCATCAACAGCCTGAAGACGCCCACTGCTGAACATAGGCTTCCCCCAGAGTTAGAGTAAATTAAAATAACAAAAAGCAAAGTCATGTTACCGTCTCCGTAATACCTATTCTAGAGTAACGATTGGGACGATCTTCATTTACATAATATAATCATCATCATCATCATCATCGGCCTGGAAACTTCATAGACTGCCACTTTGAGCGACTGCGCGCCTTCTGCATCCATCGGCTCCCCGTGGCTTTCACCAGATCGTCGGTCCACCTAGTAGGGGGCCGGCCTATGCTGCAATGCGGTTTTTGATTCGTGGTCGAGAACCTTTCTTCCCCATCGGTTGTCAGTTCTACGAGCGATGTGGCCTGCCCATTGCCATTTTAAGTTTCAATATATATTTTATTATTTTGCCGGTAACTTTAGTTCTCCAGCGGAACTCCTCATTCACTCACTCTATGGCCTTGAAAACTCCTAGATTAAGTGCATTTTTCAGGAAACCGAGATGCTTGGTAAGTTTCCATTCCTTGAACGTCGGCGCTATAAACGATGACCTTGACGCATTTTTATAAAAAAAATACCCTTATGAGGTTATTTATTATGCGATTATGAGGTTATTTTATGCTGAGTTAAATATCTACCTCATAGACTGCTTCTCCTTCTTCTCGTGTAGGCAAGTGGTCGTCCCTGGTGTCAGAATTTTTAGGCCGCCCATAGACTGCTGTGCTGCTCTCTATAACGTAATTTTTACGGCCCATAAATAATACTTCTCTACAAAAGATCCGTCTTTAAAATTAGCAACATTACGCTTGGTCTCATACAGTGTGTTCACAAATCACACTGACACCAGCGTTATTGCATCGCGTTACAGAAAAATGTTGAGTGAGAGCCGCTATCTACGGCACCTATTTCTGAACGAATTCGGTCCTCATGATAAATGTGGCTATTCTTCAAGAGCGGTTAAGGCTAACTCTTTGTTTGACTTATGTATGCCGTATTGAAAAGGGTGACTGTTTTATTAAGTTTATTTAAGCTAGCTTACTGTATTGCAGTGAAAAATGTACCGAGAGAAAAATTAAAATTATTGTACAACAGATAATGCAAAGGTGAAAGTACAAACGTTTTGTAAATTCTTAAACGTAGTTTTTCGTTACTAAAAAATACAATCTGGTAGTGCAAAATTGATACTGAGTAATAAAATATAACGTTTGCATAGCTGATCACAACTATGTTTTTGTAGTGAAGTACTTTTAAAGTGTTTTTTTTTGTCTTGATTTCACATTGTATGCTAAGGTATAAATTGAAATAGTTGTATACCTACCAAGTACGGGTGGTTCTATAATAACTCAGCTTAAATTTATATGGAATAGGCGTTTAGATAGTTTAACATTAAACAACGTTTCAGGTATGTTAACTCCCGTTGAAGCTTTAAATCATAAAGGAAACGACGTAACTTAGCATAATTTTAGCAAACGTAAACACATAAAATTATCATAGTATCATATTATCCTAAAATTTCCTTTGGGTATTTGGTATTTCAAATATTTGGTTAGGATAGGAAATGGTTTGTGCAGCGTCTAACACAATGATCTCGTAGCATTTCTGCGTTTCACGGAACTTGTGGATAGTTTGTTTGGTTTCATAATAATTATTTGTTGAGTAGGTATTGCGCCCAAAACGTTTTTGTTAACGATGGGCAAGTCCGAGATTTTTTTCTCAATTACTAAAATAACTCAAAAACCCTCGATGATTTTGGGATTCACTGTTGAATTTGAAGTGAAAACAATGTTTGGAATCACGGTTACTGCCACGGATGTACGAAGAATGTAAGTGTAGGCATGTAATGCTGCCTCTACCATCGAAAACAACTCAAGTGTTTAAGCATATCTCGGTCTTACTCATTTGGAATTTGTTTCGTTACTTTTTTTAACTATATTATGCTTCTACAGTATTAACAATTTAATGCATTATGGGATTAACAAAGACCTGTATCCCTTTTTGTGTTCGTATTACGAGTAGGTTTATTCATTATTTATGTTAAAAACTACCTTATATCGCATACGTTACTCGTCATAACAGCCATTGCAATGAGAGTAAAAATCTGTGATGGTATTAATATTAAATAACATATTGTATCCGTATTTCGTTGAAGAATTAATTGTTAATATAGGTACATCATGAATTGGAAGTAATTTCACAGAATTTTTACGGATGAAAATTTGATGAATATCAATCAGTTTATTTAAATTTTATTGGAATTCTGTGTTGAACGATTAATTCACTAATTGGAACCACTTAAATTTTATCACACTACATTCATGCTGTCTGTCCGTCACGTTAGTTGAAATATGTATTTCTGTTGCCGCTATAACAACGAATACTAAAAGTAGCAGTACTATTAAGCATACTATTAGCATAAAGCAGCGCCATCTATGACTCGTCTGGTTGATGAGCAATAAAATCATGTTTGTTTGTTTTTTAGTATTTGTTGTTAAAGCGGCAACAGAAATACATCATAGTGTAAAAATTTCAACTGTCTAACTATCACGGTTCATGAGATACAGCCTGGTGACAGACGGACAGACAGACAGACAGCGGAACCTTAGTAATAGGGTCCGTATTACCCTTTGGGTACGGAACCCTAAAAACAGAATAAAATGAATATTTAAGTGGGCTCCCATACAACTAACGTGTTTTTTTGCTCGTTTACCAGATAAGTCATAAAGGTAGCACTGCTTTAAATAGTACTGCTACTCAACACTAGATGGCAGGGATAGATAATGGTACGGAACCCTTTGTGCGTGAGTCCGACTCGCACTTGGCTGGTAATTCTTTTATAATATTGAATTATAATTTTATATTTTATTCTAGTAAAATGATAGCTCATTAAACATGAAGCTAGAACCAGAATTCAGTAAAATGTACCTAACATAAAACCTAGCAAAATAAAAAACAAACTACCAATCGCGTCTCGCCAAAATAATGACACCATCAGAAATTATTAATTTGGTTATCATGAAAATGCCGACGCCATTTTCTCGGCAAGGGATAAAGTAAATTGAATTATGTGATCGGGAATTGATCCGTCTCATGAAAACCGGATATTTGAATAGAATATTTCAGGCTTAGGTGGGTGCTGATACTGAATACGCCATAAAGCGGATAAACAATGAATATAGAGTTTCTACAAGAGCTCGCTGAATTATTGTACCTTGACTAACTATATTACCTCTTACTTTTATTAATAATTTGATGTTTACATGTCCCATTATGAATGTTCAGTATTTTTTAAAAAGAATACAGATGTCAATTACTTTGACAATTTGGAAATGAAATATGGTCTGCTGTTTTACATGATTTTTTAATCCCTTTTAATTAATTTTACCTAGTGGTTTCTAATTATTTTGTGATCATGATGATACGCCGGCGGTTATTTTAACATCTGGCGACCGTACAGATTAATCCTGCAAAATAAATTCAAAATTGGTAAGCGATATTATATTGTAACGGAAAAAAAAGATGGAGGCCGAACAAAAATTTATAAAAACGAAAGAAAATAAAGAACGAGCGGTTTTGCGACGCCTCTTTACATTAGCTGCGAATAAAATTGAAGAAATCTTTCAAGCCGGCGAGGCAAAGGAAACTGAACTCAGAGCCGAGTTTAAGAAAATAGAGCAGCTTCACTCAAAAATTTCGATTTTGGACGATAAAATTAAAAATGATGTACTAGAAACCACAGCCGATACACTGATAGAGAAGGAGTTAACGACAGCAGATGAGTACTCAAGTCGATATATTATGATCGAAACGAAATACGACTTGATAATGAAAAAAATTGACCGAAATATTGAAGACAAGTCCAAAGCTGCACGGAATTATAGATTGCCTGAAATAAAATTTAAGAAATTTGATGGCTCGATTAAAAATTGGATAAGCTTTTGGGGGCAGTTTAAGAAGATTGATGAAGACCCAAATTTAGATGACGATGATAAATTTTTCTACCTAATGCAAAATATTGAACCGGACACCGATGTGTACTCCCTAGTTGAGAGCTATCCGCCGATTGGTACCTCATATGGAAAATGTATGGAGGAGTTGAAACAGAGATATGCGAGGGAGGATTTGTTAATAGAAGTATATGTTCGAGAATTACTTGCATTAGTGTTGAAAGACAAGACAGACCTGACTGATCTGTATGATAAACTGAATGCCCAGCTACGTGCACTTGAGACTTTAGGCGTCAGTCAATATCATGCATTTATTCTGCCGCTGGTGGAATCAGCCCTTCCCTTAGACATTTTGAAAATATGGGAAAGAAACAAGGGAGTTATTTTGAAAGATAATAGAAGCCCAGAAGAGGTTTTAGGAAGATTAATGGAATTTTTAAAGACAGAAATAGAAAGCATGCAACGTATTGAAATAACGAAGAACATGAAAAATACCGACAATGATAAAGGTGGTGCTACACTTGCTACTGCAAGCTGTTTGTTGGGACAAGAAGAAAAGAAGAAAAGCCCACAATATAATATGATAAATTGCATTTGGTGTGACAAGAATACACATTCACAAATGGATTGTTTTAAAATTTATAATCTCACTGTTGAACAGAGACGAGAGATTTTAAAGAAAAAGAATGGGTGTCCTATCTGCTTGAAAATTGGGCATCATCCCCGTTCGTGTAAGTCCCTTGTGAGGTGTCTTGTATGCAAGAAAAAGCATTCTACTGCGCTTTGCACGGGAAAATATGAGGGAAAGTCCCAGGATAATAAGCCGAGCAACGCGACTACCTCTACGAATCTATCATCACAAAACTGCAGCACTGAAACCCTACTTCAGACAGTTGTCATCAACGTCAGAAATGCAGACAGAGTCTTGCCTGTTCGCGCAATTATTGACAGCGGGTCACAAAGAAGTTATATTCGAGAAGATGTAGCAAAGAAGCTAAATCTGACCCCTGTAGCACAGGAAGAGCAAATACACTGCTTGTTTGGTAATGTAACAACTAAGTCGGAATGCCATAACGTTTATAACGTAACGGTAGAGAATTTGGAGTCGAATTTTACAATGCAAATCGAGGCCCTCAGCCAAGTTGCTATTTGTGGAAATATTCCAAAGCTGAGTTTAAATAATGACATATGCAAAATTCTAAATAGACATCAAATTTACTTGACAGATGCCAACTGTAATTTGAAAGAAATAGGTATTCTGATAGGGGCTGACTTTGCTGGGTTAATGCTGACGAGTAGTATTGTTGTGATGGAAAATGGTTTGGTAGCAATAAAAACAAAATTAGGTTGGATAATACAGGGTAGACAGATAAGCATTTCATCTTGTAATATTACAACGTCTATGTTTTGTATGTCTAGGTCCACTAATAATGACTTGACAGATTTTTGGACGTTCGAAACTCTCGGCATTCGTGATCCAGCAGAAATGAAGACCAAAGCGCAAGGAGAAGCTGAAGCATTGAGCAATTTTGAGGAGACTGTGAAGACACTACCTGATGGAAGATATGAAGTGGAACTTCCTTTCAAGGTGGGTTTTGATGATTTATTATCAAACTATGATAAGGCGAAAAAGAGATTAGAGTCGAATACTAAAAGGCTGATTTCTAGCGATAAGTACCAAGATTATGATGTGGTATTAAAAGAATGGCTGAGGTTAGGTGTAATAGAGAAAGAGCCCTTCGATAGACATTGTGGCCGTGAGTTTGGTCACTATTTACTGCATAAAGCTGTACTGAAAGAATCTAGCTTGACTACTGCAATCAGACCTATTTTTGATGCATCGTGTCCTGATAAGAATGGACTGAGTTTAAATGGTTGTCTGGATAAAGGTATTAATTACATCGAAAACATACCTAAACTACTGATCAGATTTCGGAAAGGAGCTATTGGCATAACTTCTGATATTGCCAAAGCTTTCCTTCAGATTAGCTTACAGCCCGAAGACAGAGGGTATTTAAAGTTCCTATGGTGGGAAGATGAGTCACTGCAAAATGTCATAGAATATAGACATTGTCGCGTCGTATTTGGACTAACATCAAGTCCATTCCTGCTTTCAGCGACTATAATGCACCATTTAGATAAATTCTCAGGTGAGTACGAACAGACAGCTCAACTTCTTAAGAAGTCATTCTATGTAGATAACTGTATTACAAGTTTAGAGACTGAAGAAGAGACACGCACTTTCATGGAGAAGTCTAAAGAAATCATGAAAGTAGCCCAGTTTGACCTGCGCATGTGGGTGACATCGCCACTCCAGATTAATGAAGCGGGTAAGGATGTAGTTTATGTACTAGGGCTGAGATGGGACACAGTTTCTGACGAACTTTCATGTAACATTGCTGAGCTGCCTGCACCTGAGACAATCAAAAAGCTGACGAAGAGGGTAGTATTATCCTTGATGCAAAAGGTATTTGACCCAATAGGATTTACATGCGCTGTGACCATAACCCCAAGGATTTTGCTGCAAGAGATGTGGCGCCGGAAACTGACGTGGGACGAACTTCTGCCTCCGGATCTTGCTAAAGAATTTCTAAAATGGTACGATAATATAGAGTATTTAAAAGATTGTAAAGTACCCAGGAGACTAACGACTAATAAATTGACTGACTGCAGATTGAGCTTACACATGTTCTGTGATGCTTCTAAGAATGCGATGGCAGCCTGTATATTTTTACGCGCCGAGAAAGATAACAAAGCTACTGTTCAGTTAGTGGCGGCTAAGTCTAGGGTGGCGCCTCCTAAAAATATATGTATTCCACGACTTGAATTGATGGCTGCAGTTATAGGTGTCAGGCTACTAGTAGAAACTAGGAACAGCTTAGCGCTAGATAACTGTAGTGAATACTATTGGACAGACTCCAGTGTTGCATTATACTGGATATGCAATAATCTATCGTGGAATATATTTGTACGCAATCGAGCCAAAGAAATAAGAGAAGGTACTAAAACAGGAAATTGGTTGCATATTTCAGGATCTTCTAACTGGGCAGATCTGGCGTCGCGAGGCTGCGATGCCAAACAGCTGCTAGATTGCCGGTGGATTGAAGGCCCCGAATTCCTGCTGCGTAACTCAGAAGATTGGCCTAAGAGTTCAGTCAAGGTAGATGACGCGGAAGCTAAAAAGGAGTTAAAAGTGGCGGCTAAGTCAACCTGTAATGTAAACGTTTCGTTGAATGAAACCTTCTCAGACCGATTTCTTTATTTTTCCAAGTATGACAAGATCGTACGCGTGGTCGCTTGGTTACTCCGGTTCACAGATAATTGCCTGAAAAAGAAAACAAATATATTAAAAGAGGATATAACAGTTGATGAATATGAAAGGGCTGAAAGGAAAATATTCTTACTACTACAAGAAGAGAACAAGAATAGTTTAGAATTAAAATGTAAAAATATACATACCTTGCAAGACGTTGATCAGTTGAGGAGAATAAAAACTAGACTTTTACTATCAAGCATGTCTGAGAATACTAAATGTCCTTTATTGTTGCCAGCCAAGAGTGAGATAGTTCGCAGGCTGGTAGAGCAAAGACATGTGCGTTTACAACATGCAGGTATGAATAATTTGATTGCTGATATTAGGAAATCATACTGGATCTTTGGGATTCGTAGACTCGCCAGGTCAGTAATAATGAATTGTATGATATGCAAACGATACAGAGTAAAACAGATGCAGGCACCTGTAGCGCCTTTACCCGTGGATCGCATGGAAAGCTCTTTACCTTTTGAAGTGACAGGAGTAGATTTGGCGGGTCATCTCTATTTGAAAAATGGCGAGAAATGTTGGATCGTCATATTTACGTGTGCAGTTTACCGCGCAGTACATTTAGAACTCACACAGTCGCTTTCGACCGAAGCGTTTCTAAGGACTCTAAGAAGATTCATTGCTAGACGAGGGAGGGTGAGAGTAATTTACTTAGATAATGGTTCCAACCTAGTTGGCAGTAGAAATATGTTAGATAGCTTAGACTGGAATAAAATTCAACACGAAACATGTACTACAAAAATTAAGTGGAAACTTAATGCACCAACCGGCGCCTGGTGGGGCGGTTTTTTCGAGCGACTTATTAGAACAATGAAGGATTTACTACGCAAAGTATTAGGTAAAGCACGGGTAACCTATGATGAATTACACACATTACTTTGTGAATGTGAGTCTGTAATGAATAATAGACCACTGACCTATATTCAAGACGACAATGCAGATTCTTTGGAGCCTTTAACTCCAGCCTGTTTCCTACAGCCTCTACCTAACTCAGATACTACTGATTTAGATCTACTAGACTCAATAGCTTGAATGTCAGACTTAAATACCTACAAAAGCTGCGAGACGATTTTCGTCATAGATTTAAGACAGAGTATCTCACAGAATTGATACAGAGAGGTAAAGAGAAAACCAAGTATGAAGAAGTGAAGGAAGGTCAAGTAGTATTAGTAGAAACAGAAGAAAAAAGGTTTAAGTGGCCTTTAGGTATTATTACTAAGGTTTACACTGGGAAAGACGGCGTTAATAGAACGGCTCTGATAAGAACTGCCACTGGTTTAAAGGTACGACCCATACAGCGATTGTACTCTTTAGAAGTTGTAACAGATGATTTAGAAGCTCTCGGCATCTCTAAACTCGGCCATAGTGCAACAAGGTAAGGAATCGGAAAATGTTCCTAGCCCAGAAAATCCAGACCAAGTGAAGGATGATGAGAACAACACCATTTCCTCTCCTAGGGAGCCGGTGAAAGTCTCACGATATGGCAGGAGAATATTGATACCAAGTAAGTATAAACTTTAAACGGAAGTACTTATAGATGTAGGTACATACTACATACACTACGTAATATTACTGATGAATGCTTTTGGTTAATTTTATTTTTTAATGATTTGTGTATGTACGTTCCAACCATTTTACTTCACTTTGTGTTAATGTCTTTTAACATAATTTTCCTCTTGCTTTCCGGGTTTGGAGGGATGTATAGGATCTTCCTCAAAACAGAGTGTTCTAAGCATGTTGTAAAGAACTTAATAGGTATTAATGCTTATAGCTATCTTAAAAGTTTTAATTGTAATTTACTGACGTAGGATAACTATAATATTTTAATTTAACTGCGGCTTATCTTTTGTAAATTAGGAAATAAGAAGAACAGCTATACCTATGTATATAGATAAGCATCTTGAACTTCCTCTTGGGGTTTGGAGGATGTTCAGTATTTTTTAAAAAGAATACAGATGTCAATTCTTTGACAATTGGAAAAAAATGGTCTGCTGTTTTACATGATTTTTTAATCCTTTAAATTTATTTTAGTTAGTGGTTTCTAATTATTTTGTGATCATGTCGATGGCTGGCACGCGGTTACTTTAACAATGAATTCTGATATGGGTCAGACACAATAGCATTGTTACAGGCCGATGTTATAGCGATAATCGCTCAACAATCGTCATTTTAGACAGAATTGACATTTTACATACTGGGTGTAATTGAATTCATTAACATCCTTTGAAACTAGACCTACTCCTGACACCGGTCACTTGTGGACGTGATTCTGTTAATTTTTAATAAAAAATATTTTCATTTGTACTCTTTACTCTTTAATATTCATCAATTGGTGTACTATCATGTACTCAATTTATGCTAATTAATTTAATTGCATCCTGTATACTGGATCAAAAACGTTAAATCTTTAGTCTTACATGAATTCGAATTTATTAAAGACTGACGTATATAGAGCGATGCTGCCGCTATTTAAATAGTAGATTATGAGGCCGGCTATTACGATATTTCATTGTAACCGATAAAAATAAACAGTTTTAAGAACATTGACAGTTTTAAGTTGAATGATCACCCACAGTTTGTTTTTACTAAATGTGCTTAGGTACCTCTAACCAATGCAACATCACTGTGACAAAATAATTGCAGGCTTCGTACAGAACAGTAATCTGTTTCGTGCAATAAATAAATTACTAAAACCATTAGCAGGCGATCGTAGGTAATGCATACTTATTTAATCAGAACCCAAAACAATAGAAACACTTAATACAGATAATTAAATAGCTTGTACCTACGTAAGGCGCCCAGTATATTTGCCAAGACCGTTAAAGTTGCTGGCCCATAGGTTTTTATTTATTTACGGATGCTCTTCCCGGGTCACATTAAGACCCCTAAACTGACCGCTCCCGACCCGGGGACAACAAAACAATTCCCTTTTCTTGGAACATTGTATAGTTAATGTTAAAAATTCATAACTTACCTTCCGAGAAAAACAGAAAGGAAATAGTCGCAAGAGCTTTAACAGAGTTAGTTTGTGTGCTGCTTTATTATTTACTTGGCTTGATCACGCAATGTTTTAGGCCCAAAATAATCAAATATCATGGCTTTGTGTCATTTATGTCTCGAAAAAAGTGTTTCTGCAAGCTAAATTACAAACAAATGGCTCATGGGGTTCGGGTTTGTCATTCCGGAAGTGCTACGGGAAAAAGGTTTGAAAATATGAATTCCAGCCTTAATAGCGGTCCTTTATGTATACCCGTGAGCTGTAAATGATTGTGTTTTGTTTATAATATCTACAAAAATGATTTTCAAATTAATTATATATGAACATAGATCTCTATCTCGATATGTCTATGTATATTAAGAGCTAATAATTGATGGGGAAGAAAGGTTCTCGAGTGGCGACCATGAACCGGAAGACGTAGCGTATTAGGCCGGCCCCCTACTCGGTGGACGGACAACAACCTGGTGAAAACCACATCCCCGTGGATTTCACCAGGTTTTCTCTTGCATCCAGCAGGAGGCAAGCAGCCGCTCAAAGTGGCGCTCTGTGTAAGAGGTTTATGTTCAACAGTGGCCGTCTGATGATGATGATGATATATTACAAAAATGTTTTTTTCATGGAAATAAACACGAATATACGAGTAAAACGGTTTCAATGAAATCATCTAATTAGTGAAGAGGATAACCTTGGAATGTTCGCTGTTATTGAAGAGAGCCGAAGGTGGCGCCACGCTGCGCCTGGAATGAGAACTGATTCTCAAATAGTGCTACCACTAAATGCACAGAACCGCTTGATGGCAGGTTTCTAATTTGAGGGTGGTTAGTTAGATGCCGCAGTTTGACGTATAGGTAGCTTACTATAAACTTTGCTTCGCACACACTTTTTTTAAATTTTTAAACGAATGACATGTCGAGCTAGTTGTTCGCCTGGACTGTTAAGCGTGACGACCGCCTATAACTTTGAAAACTTTGACAATGATCTCATTTACATGTTGCGTTTAATATCAAGATCGATACTGTTTTTTGCTTTGTAAACTGTGCTTGAAGAAATTGACCTGAGAGACCGACTAACTGAGTGATAGACGCACAGCCTAAACTACTGAACCTTCTTCATATTTGGAGAGTGTTTTCGTATTATGTCGTAGAAGTGTACCTACTATGAAATGGTTTTGAAAATTAAATATGTAAGGAGGCCTTGAGATGTTATAGATTGTATGGAAAAATGTAGATGGAACTGACAGCTGTCTTATTAGTGGATAAAGTAAGAAACCGAAACCGCACTGATCTATTCAAAAAACCAATCTGAGTAGATGAGATTTTCATTGGTAGATAGATAGATAGATAAACTCTTTATTGAAACACCACATTACAAATAATAAAAAACTAAGTGAACAAACTTAATCAAAGTGTAATGGACGGTCTTATCGCTCATAGAAATCTCTTCTAGACAACCTTGCACGGAAAGGAATGACGGTAGGTGTGACGACGACGATGAAATTTTTCTAAACATTTTATTTTACTTTTCTGCAATTTAATATCACTTCATAATAAGAAATCCTGGTTCTCCACTTATTTTTCAGGTAAACATAACCTTTCTAAATATTTAAACTAATTTCAGGGAGCAGATAAACAAGGGGAAATGAATTGCGTTGATGTAATTTGACACAGGAACAAACACACGGGTGATGCGGTCTGATAACTAAGTTCTTCTTCTTCTTTTTTTTGATTAGTGGCTTTTAAACGCTGTTTGGCGTTTTTCTGCTGGTGCCGGAGTGAAGCCAGTGTAGATAACTAAGTTTTTTTCCTTGTATTGTGGCTTCACACATAGTGTATTTAACCAGTGTCAGGTATTGTCATTTTAATCGTGCTATAGAATTTTTCACGTAATGTCAAGTCTTAGTCACAGTCATAGTCGAGTCAAAGTCAGACCCCAGTAAAGTGGTGGCAACTTTACTAGAAGCTTCTATGGAATTTTGGAAGCAACACGAAAACCACGCTTCACCACATTATATCACTTGCCCACACTCATGCTTGTAATTCAGCACTTAATGCGTAAAACGCCACCAATTTTAAACATTAACACTAGAAAAAGCAAAATTTTTGAAAAATAATACAATGCAACGACGTGAACTTTTCCGCGTTCCCGCTAAAACCTCCTAAAATTATGTTCGTACAACAACAGTTAGCTCGGATCTATATATTATATCGTATTACTTATGTAAAATTACTTTGCTACTACATAACATGGTAATTATGTACCTACAACCTAAAAAAACATTGTTAAAGTAATTCGATAATTAGCTCCGTATCCTACCTAATACAAATGCTAAATTGAGTGAAAATGACAAGAGCTGTAATTTTTCATCCTTCTCATAATATAAATAGCGTTATCAAAGAACACCAAGGAATGGAAATTAAACTAAAGTAATCTAATTTAATAAAATAACTAAAAGATAACCAACTCAATCATCTTATAACGTTTAACGCTAAGTAATGAACTAAATGAAACAAGATTACCAAATAGCTACAATTTACATTTTTGCCCATCACAAAACTCAATTCCACAGAACTAATATTAAACCCACAAATCATGAATATTTTAACGCTAATTTAGGAAACAATGAAAAAAACGCAATTTCTCGTCGACGAGACGTCCTTCAAAGACGTGCTTGATAATTGCCAAAAAGTCTTTAATCTCTTTTAGGGCAGTAATTGTTTTTATAAGTACAGCGTTTCTCGTTTTTTTGGAATTCAATTTGTGCTTTACAAAGACGAAATAATTGTTTCATCGTTGGTACAGAAATGTCTCATAATGAGCAGCAAACCGAAATAGCTAAATCTGAAATAATTTAATTGACGTCTAAGCATATTATGACTTATAGGTACGTACAGTCAGCTGATCCTTGTAAATAGTGCTAAGTATAACGATGTTTGTTTTTAAATCAACCTTAATTTGGTGTCTTGCCAGGCTAATGCCAATGGTGTCATTAACCCCATGGTGAGCCGTGTGGTCCTGGTAAGCAAATAGCGTCACTCCATCTCTAATGGGTGCCGTAAGAGCCGGCTAAGGGAATATCCAAGGCGTGGGCAGCAGCATTCTCCTCGGGCGTTGGTTTTAGTCCACTGCGATCACCAAGCCGCCTAACAACCGTGGTGAACTATGGTAAGCGTCCAAAGTGGCGTTTTATGGGGGAGGCTTGTCTTCAGCAGTATTAGACGTGTTCTGGCTGTTGATTATGATGATGAAATACACCCTACCTGCATACAATGTAAGATCTGATAGACCTTCTTGCTAACTAGGTAGTATTTAAACATTCTTATGAAAAAAATTGCCACTTGCCTGTAATGCGGAAATAAAAGCAATAACTCTCATTTTTCTTTGTGCGACGACACAAATACTTTTTGTCAGTTTTGTCGACTTCAGGGCTTTTGGTTTTCTACTTTAGCCAGCTATTCTTCTTCAGGTATACCTCAAAATTTTGTAGCAACAAACTTGTTTATTCTTCTGTTAAATAACGGCTTATTTATAAAATTTGTAAAAGAAATCTGGAAATTCAGTGGCAACCACAAACCGGAAGATGCAGCGATAAAAGCCACCTCCCAATAGGTTTATCGATGACCTTGTCGAAATTGCGGGGAGCTGTTAGATGCAAGGCAAGAGGCAAGCATCCTCAATGCAGTTCTCTATATGAGGAAGGCCAACGTCCAGCAGTGGAAGTCTTCAGGCTGATAATGATGAAAACAAATTAAACTTAAATACAACACATAGTTTAAAAGTTTGAAGTGTAGCGCATAGTTGATAAAACTCTCTAGGTCACAGACCTAGAACATTTTCGGTACTCTCAATGTGTCTATGCTTTAAGTATACAATAACGAATGCCACAACTGCATATGTAGCAGTTTGCTTGGGAACGTTGGTTATCATACACGGTAACAGTCCAAGTTCCAGCTATAAATCGCTTTTATGTCCACCGCAGAATGAGGCCCGCTTGTGTTTCGGACGTCTGATAAAACCCTGGATACTTTAAGCCCCGTATACCGGATAATTTTAGAGCTTACTTATAATACTTACAAAAAAGGACTGAACTGGAAGCTGCGTTAAATTTATACCTGGTAATGCCGGTTTACAGTATTATTTACACTAAAATGCGGTTACGCCAAATCTAGCAAACATAAGTTTTATTTCCCTAGTAATCTATGTGAGAATCTACTATTATGTAAAAGGATTTGTCCTGACTGACTGACAGACAACGCACAGCCCAAAACACTGAACATAAAGACTTGAAATTTAGAGGGTGGTTTCCTTTTATGACATAAGCGCGTGTTAAGAAAGAATTGTTGAAAATTTAACCTTCTACATTTCCCTTTCCTTTGTAAAGAATAAAAAAACGTTTATATGAAAAACAAATTTTAAAAAAAAGAAATCGTATTTTTAGTTTTTCGAAATTTAACCCTTAAGTAGTTAAAATTTGTATGGACATTTAAAAAAATTGACCGGATTATTTTATCATTGTAAACAACATACAAAATAAATAAATATGGGTCTCAGCAACTTCCTAACTTCCTCCCTTAAAGGGGTAAAAAAAAATATCCCAGAATAATAAACGGTTCCTGAGGGACAGTCCACGCGGGCAAAGCCGCAGCCATAAGCTAACTAACACATATTTTTATCCGCATCGTATGTTTTCAAATGGGTAATTGACGAAATTGGAATAGAAGCATGACACATTAGTAGCTCATGATCCTCGTCAAATACTAGTTTTGTAGAGTATGTTTCATCATCATCATCATCATCATCATCATCAACAGCCTGAAGTCATCCACTGCTGAACATAGACCTCCCCCAGAGAGCGCTACTATAAGCGGCTGCTTGCTTCCTGCATCCATCGACTCCCCGTGGCTTTCACCAGATTGTCGTTCCACCGAGGGGGGGGGGGGGGATCAGCCTACGCTGCGTCTTAGCACCCCTTGCTCTTCCGTTACCGCGGCCGCTACCGTAGCTACGGGATAGGGGCCATCATTTTCTGTGCTTGTCATTAGGGGCGTAAGGGTGTTTGCCATAGGGAGAATGAATGCTGCGACCCATTCCCTGGATATTGAATATTCCCTTAGCCGCCATCTACGGCACCCACGGGAAGAGACAAAAATCACGCATTCCAAGCTTCTTTTCCCTAGGTAACAACATTAATACCAACAAGCACTCTCGCCCAAGCAATAAGTGGCTCTAGAGTAGGTAACTGTACAATTTTAAGGCTTCGTTTCCAGTGATCTGGCGGCGAGTTGGTTACATAGGGGAGTCGTGCATATTTCAGGGTTGTGCAATGCGCAGCGCAATACTAGGCAATAAAGGTTAAAAATGCCAGTGTGTACACAGAGCGTGCTTCGCCGAGAAACTTTCTTCGTTGTATTTTATTAGTTTGTTTGGAACTAACAGTGTGATATGTTCCAATGATTCAAAATAGTTTTATTTAACAATGGATAGTATGTTTATAAACTCTGTGTAAAACGCGTTAGATAACGGAAATCTGCTTTTGCGAGGTAGAACTCAGATATAGTTTTCGGATATGTAGACTGGTTACACACGGACTCGTTTAATACATCCCGACTTGACACGATTCTAACTCAGCACGGCAATAAGATCCAATTTGGGATGACGATGTGAATGCACGGTAAAAATAATTTACTTGAACCAGAGTGTTAGTTTTATAGGTACCTATGTACCTTGTGCTAAGAAATTATCTATTAAACATATAAAAATAAACTTATCTATGATATGTCATTACCTATGCATAATTCATACTTCCATCTACGGGCCCGGACCTACTCAAGTAAACACTGGGTCAATCGGCAATTTTTCTCCTGTTTTATCTTTTTCCGTTAGATTTCCGTCTAAATGTTCGTGTAATATGGTGTTTTCAATAAAGAGTTAATCTATCTATCTATCTATCTATCTCAATATTATTTAGTACTAGCTGTGCCCCGCGGTTTCACCCGCGGATAAACAGTAACCTAACTATGTGTTAATCCAGTGTATAAGCTATCACTATTCCAAATTTCATCCAAATCTGTCCAGCTATTTGAGCGTGAAAGAGTAACTAACATACACACAAACACACATACAAACTTTCGCCTTTATAATATTAGTGTGAAGTGTGATATTCACACCAATATTATAAAGGCGAAATGATAGTATGATAACTAAACGTATTCTTTTACGCTATACAATGTTCACTGATTACTTCCCAAGGGTAAATATCATTTTGGAAATAGCTCTATCATTGTATCTATCAGGTTTCAAGCCTTTTAATAAAATCTGTTCTTCTAAGGTATTGGAAAGAGTTTTTTTTTATTGTTGATAGGCACACCATTTGACCACTGTCTCACCTGATGGAAAGTAATGGCGCATTGTACGATGGTGCATGCTTGCCTAGAAGATACCTGTTCACTCTCGACTTGAAGACTCCCAGATCATAGCTGGAAACAAGGACGCCAGCAAGGTGTTCCACTCATTGGCTGTTCGCACTATAAAGTCCATAGCAACGCTCAGTGCGGGTTGATGGAATTTCAACCATATATGGGTGCCGTGTTCTTGTGCGCCTTGATGTCCGGTAAAAGAAGGGTGACGGAGGAATAAGATCGTGTAATCGTTTAAACCCTGGAAGCACATTAGTGACACTTTTACCGTAATAATCTGGATGACTCTACGCATGCAAAGTCACAGGCAGTTAGTTATACATAAATATAATAAATTAAAAAAAAGCCTTTTATTTTAGTTATATTACAGTTGTATTTTAGTTATACATAATAATGTTATAATGGGAAAATATTTGTTATACATTGAAGTTGATATTTCCGTATTTCACAATATAGGGTTGTTACTGTGTTAGCTTTTAATAACGGTTGTTTGGAAAGCCCTTAAGGAAGGAGCCCATAAAATGTCATACGGTACGGTACAGGTGAATACATAAACAATGAAATTAAAATATGTTACCCCGCTTATTTAGTACCGGAGTACACATGTGTATTTAGTACAAAGGGGTAACAAACAATATCCCTTTAAAGTACTCTTCGCGGTCATAAATCATTGTGGTGTACACAAACTAAGGTAAAATAAACATCGTCCAAACTAATTAGTGTAGAAAATTCACGTGGGACCAAACAGGGTAATATGGGCGAAGCACAGTTTGATGTTGCGCTCACAAAATTAAGGAACTTTAGGGCCAAAGTCGCCCACATTACCATACATTGTTTCACAAGTAGTAAGGGTGCTCAAACAAGCAAAACAGTCCTACACAGGCGGTATCCATTTGCAAGATACAAATCTTACCTGACGTGTGCGAAGTGTTGGCAAGATAAATGTAGAAACATCCGGTAATCATGCGAGAGGTGAATCATGTATCTTTCGTATTAGATTAAGGTAAAATTACTTGAAATAAATGTGCTTATGAATGCCTTTTAGTTGTAGATACTTATATAGGTACTTTAAAACGTACTTAAATGCCTCATTATCTCAGCCGCCTTACCTTTACCGTTTTCCAGCGAAAAATAAGAAGTAGCATTACTTATGAATTAAATGAAACTCATTAAAGTTTTATGTTGATGAACTATAAATAAACAGTACTGCAAGCGCTTTGAAAACAGACTTTACTTCGTTAAACTTTCCTAGTTCCAACTCTCATGACAGTTTGCAAACTAACACTTCTACCTACACGTCCTTACTGTTGTACATTGTGGCAAAACTCGCCCACGTCTGGAACAAGTTAATTTAAACTGGCCGAGTAATTCGTAGCCGTGACACTAATTCAATTAGTTACAAGGTATGTAAACATATACTGCGGCAAAGCTCTGCTCTAATCAACTTCTTTGACAAATAAACAAATCAATGCTTGACGCTATTATAATAATAAATTTTATTACAATTATTGTAAAAATGTAGACCTATAACACACTGTAATCAAGAAATAAATAATAAATAACAACAGTAATAAAATTCAACCTTTGAATATCTACGGTATCGTCACCACGAATGACGTCATCGTATTTAATTTCTACTATTGTGATTTCTGTGAATTCAACGTAATGGGCTAAATAATTACTATTCTTGACAATTTCAATTTTAATTTGTCTATTTTTTTTTGTTTATTCATGACAGTATTTATTGACTACTTCATATTATACCTTATCAAATCTAATAGGTACAGTATGACATTTCGAGGGATACCAAGCTAGAGATTTTTTCCCTAAATTTTGAGGTAAAAGAGGAATGGGGGTTCTTAGGGGATTAAAAATAACAATAATAATAATAAATTGATGGCAAGATTGCTTTACGTTTTTTTGCTGCAGAAATCTTCGCACTTTAAGATTATTCATCTCATGAGAAGGAAAAAAGTCTATTTATTAAAATTTATCCGTGCGATCAGGCGATGCAACCGATGTATATCACCTAATATACATCTGTTGTTCATGCTGTGGTCAACGAATTGTTTTTTACATGAATATATAACTATAAGTGTTAACATGTTTTAATGATGACGCATGAAGCAGTACGCATTCAAGAATAAGAAAAGATAAAGGTACTAATTTAAAAATTTATGTATTTCTCAAATCAGTTTATAAATGAGGAAGTACCGTAAAGAATATAAAAACTATAACCATATAGAGAAAATCTTTCATTTTTATTTCATGTTACAAATGTTCCTATAGCATAAGGATTTGAGGTCGCCATGTCACGACTATTGCGTTTTAGATATTATTAAGAAACATTGTATAATTATTGCTTTATTTTATGAGCTTCAAATACTTATATACCTGCAACATACAATGAATATGCTAGGAATACAAAAAAAGCTTAGGGGTTTTTAGGGGATTTAAGTTATCTAGGGAAAAAAATCTTTAGGAACTGGCAGCACTTTTATTTTAACAATAGTGATGCGACTATTACACATTCGATTAATCGGTGAAATTTTCGTATAAGGTAATTAATCGAATCAAATCTTTGGGCGAGCATAATTCAGTGATATAATCTTGTGCAGTTCGCTAATTATCTACTTTGAAAGGGTGATTTTAATTATAATAATTATATAGTATACAATCCTAAAGCTCCAGGGTGGAAATGTTAAAGGGCATACCGCCGCGAGTAGCGTTCAATGAAAGTGCAGCACACCTTTCCACACCCTAAGCCGCCCCACACCGATGTTGCTTCCTCGGTAGCCAGTAGCCCCTACGGGTGCCCCATTTATAGTGTGGCAAATCACCACCTCCCTCAAAAATTTGATATGATGAGACAAATTTTATCTCATTCCATAAACCAGATCATAATAATCCATCAAAAGTTCACCACAATAGCCCAGATATTTTCACCTTCATTTATTAAACAAAATAGTTATGAATAGGTATTCCAACATGTAAGAAATAAATAGTACAACTCGGTCACTTTGTCTAGCTGTCCTCGCTGAAATGCAAGCCATTGACGTCAAGTATATGAATAGTGTGACCGTGTTATCTTTTGTATTCAAAAAGGCCTCTTGGTGTTATGGCGCGGCCAGACATGCGGAGCAACAGCGAATCTTCGCTGTTGAATGCTCATGTGGCCGCGTACAGCGATGCATCGCAGCATCGATGGGCGCAGAAAGCTATCGCGTGAAAGTGAAATCCTTTATTTTCGCAACACTCTTATAAAATCATGAAAATGCATAGTTCTTTCATTCATACGAATCGTCAGCTCCAGTCGTGAATGGGTTGATGCAGTAAGTAAGTGAGTAAGTCTGATATTTTTGGTGTTTCTTAAACACGGAAGTGTATTTTAATAGACTTTAGTGCAGACGGATTGCTTTCATTCTTGTTTGATCTAAAGTTTAAAAAGCACTATGGAACATTTGCGAAATAGTCCACGCATGAATCGTCTTGAAGCCAGTCATTTCAGAAAATAGCAGCTAGTTCTTGGCTCCAGCACTTTGACGAGAGAAACCAATTCTAAACCAACTCAAACTTTCAGCACCATTTAGTGACAATTAGCTAAAAACTATATGTCTATAAATAAAAACTTCATTCTAGTGAGTAACCATGTTATAATTATTTTTTTTTACATGACAGCCACTCTTTTGTTTATCCGTCAAAATGTAAGTGTTACTTTATTCAAAACTAGCTTTTGCCCGCGGCTTCGCACGCTTGTGTTATGTTATTTTTACGTTATACTCTAATAATAGATAATGCATTTCGTACCAAACAAAAAATCCACTAAATCTTTTCGAAGCTGAGCCCAGTAACCTGTATTAGCATAGGTATAGGTATAACGCAAGCATAGCCGTGAGTGGAAGCTATTTAAGCCATTACCTAAATTTAAATGTTTTGAGTCTAATATAGATTTATAACAGTAAAAGAAGTTTCAAACAAAAAACTACAATTTTATAAGTACCTCTTCATATTACAACAAAAAGATATCATCATCACTTCACTCAGGTATTTAACAGAAGTTTCAGTAAATTTTGTTTAGGTAGTAGTTACCTAAGCAGTCAGGTACGGTTTACAAAAATATGGAAGAATCACACACTATGATTCTTAAGTTTGGCTCCATACGAAAGTACCTTTTCGTTTCATTATAAGTATTACAATCATTAGTTCTCTTACTGAGATCATATCATATGAAAAAACTAAACGATTATTGAATAAATATGTAGAATCAGTATCCTTTACTCTTTAAAATCGGGTTTATCCGATATCGATTATTTAGTTCACATCTCTAGACCAGTTAATCTGACAGTGTCAATCACTAATCATGTCAACTTCATAGTGGACTTCTTAAATTTGATAAAGTGTAACAGTAGGAACACGTCCACCGCTGACCACAAGCCCACATCACAAAATGCCGCTTTGGACGCTTATCATAGGGGGTTTGCCATAATCACCACGCTTGGCAGGCGGCTTGGTGATCGCAGAATATTTGAATGTACCGAGGAGAATGCTGCTGCCCATTACCTATTGATTACTTAGCATTAATGAATTTATAAATAAATGGGCATGCCATCAATAAATATAAAGTTGTTTTTTTGACGCCCAAAAGCCTGTCTCTTCTAACTGTAGTCTTCTGTTTGAAATAATTACTCCATAATTTTAGAAAAGCATGGAAATTTTGTACTCAACGTAATTATAAAATAGAGATTAAATAGAGGTCAATCAAATATTCAATATAAAAATCTCAGTTGTTTCTACACCATCGTTTAATTCGTTAAATGTTAACCTTCATTTTCGCAAGACAACTACCAAACTTTTTTTTGTTACCTACGTTTCAGAATTTTCATTTTAGAGATAGCTTTCTATAAGGGCAAAACCATTTCGATATGGCAGGGTAATAAATAGGGACGGTTAGATTAAGCGACGATTTTTATGGACCAGCACCTGGTGTTGGAGGAGTGAAATGGAATATTGGTCGCTCTTAGATAAAATGTTATCTTGAATTGTTAGCTAAGTAAGTAGGTAATATAAAGTGAAAATATACACGTCACTTTAGGTTGCTGTATACAATGGGAGTTTGAATTGGGGTATTATCCCGATAGAAAGTAGTAAATCTACTGCCCCAACGTAGACAATGTTTCATCTACAACTTTTCTAAATTAATAGTTTTTCATTGAAGAAATGCCAAGTAAACTACGTTCAAAGATAGCCCAAGCGCAGCTGGGTGGTTGATCTTCATCCTTGTCCGAATGCGTTTAAATGAGTTTAACGACCTGTGTTTAGAAATGAATTTATAGTATATTGTTAACTTTCGTAGCGATCGCACGTGCAATTTTGTGAGTAAATTTATTTTTTAGTATAGAGGTTTGGAAACACGCAGTTTCAAGTAAGGCTCTCACAACTTGTGGGCTATCATGGTGCCAGTACCCCCTTTCGGGATAATTCCCCAATTCAAACTCAGATAGTATCGGAAGACTCAAAAAAAGGAACCAGTACAAGTATAGTTTTTTATTGTGTAGATAACATACATGTCGCAATCAAGTCGTATCCGGGACGCCAGCGCCACCTGGTGGCGTTCGATGGAGTTGGTGACGTGCGCGCTGTCAAACGTCAAATCGTTTTTGACACATTTTTCCCTCGGCGATCGGCGCGTGCGGTCGATACTGAACCATCGCGCGTTCTACTTATTTTATTTATTTTATTTTATTTTTCAATTTTTGGAAAACTAACAGCTAGGTAACAAACACAAGTAAATACACAAATGACAGAAGGCCAATTACAAGTTTCCACTAATAATTATAACTAATAAATACCCTAAATATTATACATACAATACTATAAATTTTAACATAGTAATAGCGTACCTATTATTAACATATAAATATAATAAACACCGAAGACGAATGAACACAATTTCGAGAAAAGGAAAAGAACAAAAGGAAACGACGATATAAAGGACTACTAATCTATACATACATACAAACTTAATAAGATAAATAATTATGCGAAAAATTCATTGCTTAACAGCTGCTTTAGCTGCCCGGCGGAAGTGTTGAAGAGGTCAACATTACAGACCTTGTTGAGCGTGTTGAAACAGCTGCTTGCCCTTAGTAGGTAGGAGTTTTTCCTATAGTTAGTTCGCACGCGCGGTACATGCAGGTCACAAAGCCTCCGTGTAGAAGCAAATGGTACACGCAGACCAATGCGCTGTAGTAATTCGGGACAGTCTACAGAACCATTTGCTATTTTGAGTAGATAGGCAATATCCGCTATGCGCCTTCTTTCATACAAAGGTAATATGTGGAATTTTCGACAACGATTTATGTAACCAGAGTGGTAGCTCTTTACCCTAAATTGAAGATACCGTAGAAAACGCTTTTGAATGCCTTCGATGCGCGTGCTGTAAACATTATAAGCCGGGTTCCAGACTTGCGAGGCATATTCCAGATTACTGCGTACATAAGCACAGTAAAGAATTTTGAATGTTTTGATTGACTTAAAATCAGACGACATTCTTAAAATAAACCCTAGTGCCTTAGATGCCTTGTTTATTATTATATTTATATGATCATCAAATAGTAGTTTAGAGTCGAAAGTAATGCCTAAATCACGTATGGAGGTTACCCTGTTTATGTTTGTATTCTTAAGTTTATAATTAAAAATAATGTTGTTTGCCTTCCGGGTGAAAGTACAAACGTAACATTTTGAGACATTAAGATCTAACTTATTCATCAAACAATAGTTTTCAAATCTGCAGAGATCCTCTTGGAGACGCTGAGCGTTATCTAGCGACTTAATCGGGCTCAGGATCTTCATATCATCAGCGTACAAGAGGATATTTGAGTTTATGAAACACATTGATATGTCATTGATAAATATGTTGAAGAGGAGTGGGCCCAACAGTGAGCCTTGTGGGACGCCGGAAGGTATAGGCATAGGTCTAGATGTATAACCATTGAGAGCAACAGTTTGGCACCGATTTCGGACGTAAGAAGTAAACCACCTGTACAGGTTTCCACGTATACCTACAGACTGCAGTTTACGCAACAATAGCAAATGATCGATCCGATCAAAACACTTGCTGTAATCAGTGTATATAATATCAACTTGTGAGGGTTGTGACATATGTTCAGTTAGCAGATCGCTACACAATAAAAGGTTAGAAGTAGTCGATCTACCTCTAATGAAACCATGTTGTTGCAAACTAAGTGAGTGCTTAACAGAAGCAAATAGTTGTTTATAAACAATTTTTTCCAAAACTTTTGCGAATAAACATAATTTTGAGATAGGTCGATAATTATCCACCATATCCTTGGGTCCTTTTTTATGGATAGGGGTGACATAAGCAGACTTCCAAATATGAGGAACTACACCTTCAGAAAAAGAGCGCCTGAACAGAATGGTCAACGGATTTGCAAGACTTTTTGCACAACTAACAATAAAAATGGGGGGTATATTATCAGGCCCAGCCGATTTACTTAGGTCAAGGGATGTCAGTAACTTAAGGACTTCTATAACATCAACTTCCACATCTCCAATGTCAGACATTGTTGAGCAGCACTCAACATCATGTAGATGGTCCTGTTGCATAATGGTATTATTTAAGAAAGTAGAATGAAAATAGTCACTGAATAAATTACATATATCCTCACCACAGTTTGAAGACTGTTGACCAAACTTTAAAACGGCAGGATAAGAGTTAGTCTGATTTTTAGTTTTAATGTAGGACCAAAATGCCTTAGGATTCTTAGTGATATTTGTTTCTATATTTAGAATGTAACTTGAAAACATATCTTTTTCTAGGGTCTTAGCTCGATCCCTTAAAATATTGAATGAATGCAAGTCAGACAGGTTACCATAAGTTTTGTATTTTAAATGATATTTATACTTTTCTTTTAAAAGTTTAATTAGGGGTTTCTTATACCAGGCGGGATATTTCTGCATACTAGGAGTGACAAGTTTGGTAGGAATAAAGGTATGCCTAAGATCATCTAAGAATTTATAAAAATACGATACCGCCTCTTCTATCGGTACGTACTACTACGATACGTACTTACGTACTTTGTTACTCGTGCCTAGACATAACTACTGTGCTCTTGTTTTCTTCATCCATCACTACCCACCGGCGACGCCCACAGTTGGAAAGTTAACGATGAGTGCTAACAATGATGATGGTGAGGGTGTACCCCCGTCATACATATAAAAAAATATCGAAATCGGATAATATTTAGAGGTAGACCAAAGTTAGCGCTTTTTGTATGAATAGACCCCTATTATATTATAACTCATTCATAAGCCGTGCAGCCTGTGTAAATAATTAAATATATTACCTACCTATATCGCTCTGCATACTATCTATACCTACCATGCTAGATTTCCCACGGTAACCAGTTGACGTGTACATGACATACATCATCATCATCATCAACAGCCTGAAGACGTCCACTGCTGAACATAGGCCTCCCCCAGAGCACGCCACCTTGAGCGGCTGCTCGCCTCCTGCATCCATCGGCTCCCCGCGGCTTTCACCGGGTCTTTGTCCACCGAGTGGGGGGCCGGCCTACGCTGCGTCTTCCGGTTCGTGGTCGCCACTCGAGAACCTTTCTTCCCCATCGGTTGTCAGTTCTACGAGCGATGTGGCCTGCCCATTGCCACTTCAACTTACTAACTCTAAGAGCTATATCGGTCACTTTAGTTCTCCTGCGGATCTCCTCGTTCCGGAGCTTATCTCGCAGGGAAACACCGAGCATAGCTCGCTCCATAGCTCGCTGCGCGACTTTGAGCTTACTAATGAGGCCAACAGTAAGAGACCATGTCTCAGTTCCATAAGTCATCACTGGCAACACACACTGATTGAAAACTTTCGTTTTCAGGCTCTGCGGTATTTTGGACGAAAAGATAGGACGAAGCTTCCCGAACGCTGCCCAGCCGAGTTGGATTCTTCGCGCCACCTCTTTGTCGAAGTTGGACCTACCTAATTGGACAATCTGTCCTAGGTAGACATACTTGTCGACAACTTCGAGAGTATCGTTCCCAACAATTACCGGTATAGGTGGAACATGAGCATTAGACATGATCTTTGTCTTGTCCATATTCATCTTAAGACCAACCTGCTGGGAGACTCTACTGAGGTCGTTGAGCATGGTGCTAAGGTCCTCGAGCGATTCCGCCATTATGACTATATCATCGGCAAAACGAAGGTTAGTGATGTACTCGCCATTTATGTTGATGCCAGATCTTTTCCACTCCAAGAGCTTGAAAACATCCTCCAATGCGTTTGTGAACAGTTTCGGAGAAATAACGTCTCCCTGTCTCACGCCTCTTTGCAATGGAATTTGTTCCGTACTCTGGTCCTGTAGTCGGACTGACATAGTGGCCTTACTGTACAAACACTTCAAAACTTCGATATACCTATAGTCGATTTGGCATCGCTGCAAGGACTGCAGCACCGCCCAAGTCTCGATTGAATCGAAGGCTTTCTCATAGTCCACAAACGCTAGGCATAACGGCCGATTATACTCTTCGGTCTTCTGTATAATCTGGCGCAGCGTATGGATGTGGTCTATGGTGCTAAAGCCTTTTCGGAAACCGGCTTGTTCGGGAGGCTGGAATTCATCAAACCTGCGTGCGAGACGATTCGTAATGACTCTCGAAAACAGCTTATACACATGACTCAAGAGCGAGATGGGCCTATAGTTCTTCAATAAGGTGTTATCGCCTTTTTTGAAGAAGAGCACCACCACGCTCTTGTGCCATGCCTCTGGCGTTATACCTTCAAGGATGACAGAATTAAATAACTTCTGGAGGACTAAAAGTACCGGTCTACCACCCGCTCTCAGAAGTTCGGTCGTAATTCCATCTTCACCTGGTGCCTTGTTGTTTTTAAGCTGTTTGAGGGCCATTCTAATCTCGTACAGGCTGACGTCCGGGATATCTTCGGTATAGTGTCGGACTAACTTGGCTCTGATGTCCTGAGCTGTGTTAGTAGCGGGCTTACGTGTCGAGGTGTATAACTGTCCATAGAAGTTCTCGATCTCTCTCAGAATCTCAGGCTTGGATGAAATGACGCTACCATTTTCGGTCTTCAGTTTTGTCATTTGGTGTTGCCCAATAGACGAATCCTTTGCGAACACTTTAGAGCCTTGGTTCCGCTCAATTGCGGCCTCAATACGTGAAGTACTAAGAGCACGCAAGTCGTGTCGCAAGGAACTCCAGATTCGTCTATTGAGTTCACCGTAGGCTGACATATCAACTGAAGACTGCAGCTTCATTTCGCTCCGGTCGGCCATTAGCTCAAGAGTTTTTTCTGAGAGCTTTTGAGTCTTCTTTCGGCGTTGGGTCTTAAAGAATTTCGATCCAACAGCTTGGACAGTTTCCACCAACCCGTCGTTTAGCTCGTCCACTGTGTTACAGTCGGCTAGGCACTGGAAGCGATTTTGGAGTTCCAGCTGAAAGCCTTCGGGGTTTTGGATTTGGACAGGATTTGGACGGAGCGTAGACTTCACCAGACGTGACCTTTCGAGCTTAACATTGATATTCAATGTGCCTCTAACAATACGGTGATCGCTACCGGTTTTCACCTTGCTGATCACAGAGACATCATCGAATATGTGCTTCTTGGTCGTCATGATGAAGTCTATCTCATTTTTAGTGGAACCGTCGGGACTTATCCACGTCCACTTCCTGGATGGCCGCTTCTCGTAGAAGGAGTTCATCATAAAGAGTCCCTCCTTCTCCATGAAGTCAGCCAGCCTCTGTCCTCGAGGGTTCCGCTGCCCGTATCCAAATGGCCCCACTCTCAGCTCATCGCTATTCCTTGTGCCCAACTTCGCATTGAAGTCTCCCATCACAACGGTGAAGTATGTTTCGGAAGTATGCATGGCTTCGGATATGTCCTCATACATAGCTTCTACTTCATCGTCTGAGTGTGCCGATGTCGGCGCGTATACCTGTATAACCTTCAACGAATACCGTTTGGTTATTCGGAGTACCAGGTACGCTACCCTGGCCGACACACTGTCGACTTTGACCACGTTGTTGACGAGAGACTTGCGGACGAGAAACCCGACACCCCCTTGGGAGAGTTGGTCTCCCTCCCGGTAGAAGAATAAGTTACCGGAATTTAGGATTATCGTGTCCTGTCCCTGTCTTCGGACTTCTGACAATCCCATTACATCCCAGCGTAACTTACCCATCTCCGCCTCGTATTACATGACATACGTATTAAACTTATTAACAAAAAAGCTGTTCTGACCCCCTAGCATGCGCACTGCGAGAAAACTTGTCGTCGTTGTTAGAGTGAGAGTGAGAGTAAGAGTGAGACTTAGGCGCTACAATATTCTTATCACGGTCTCTCACGCGAAAAAGTGCCGAGAAAATTTTGTCGCGGTGTGCATGTTACGCGGGCTGGAGTCGGATAGTCTGCCAATCTTTGGATTTTAAAGGAACAAACAAAAATATTAAGATACAGCATACGTATACAAAAACCAACAGAGGGATAGAAATTTTCACGTAAAATACAAGTACGCTTGTAACTACTAGGTGGTAGGACTTTTCTGCAAAGTTTGTTTAGGTAGGACCACCGTTTGCCAGTAATTCTGCCGCCAAGCAGTAGTGTGCAAGCACTATTGTGTTCCGGTTTGAAGGGCATTGTAGCTCTGGTGAAATTACTGGGCAAATAAGACTTTATGATCTGATCACAGTCTAGTAATCTTATTACTATACTGTGTGAAGTCTCAGGATGACGTGCGCAGTGCAATGTCACGCGAAACTTTAACTTGGAGTTCCAAGTGATAGGTACTGCAATCTGTTATAGGCGGCCGTGTCGCTTAACTTCAGGCGAACGCCTAGCTCGTCACGTCATTCACTTACATAAAAAAACTGTAACTTAATTAATTACTAGCAGCTCGCCCCGGCTTCGCGCGGGTATAATAGTTTTCGCAGCGCACGCGATGTTAAGAATATTTTAGGTATTTTTTTTAAACCTTGGGTTACATTAGTGGAACTTTAGTTAGTATCTCTAATTTTTTTGTAAATATATTATAGCTTATGTCATCCGGGGATAGTGTAGCTTCCTAACAGTGAAAGAATTTTTGAAGTCGTTTCAGTATTTTTGGAGCCTATTCAATGCAAATAAACAATGAAATGTTTCCTCTTTATAATATTGTTATAGATAGAATAGATTGCTAAGTACAAACTAGTTGTAGTAAATCGTGTGGTGGCCGCCGTGAGTGGTCGGGCGAGAGATTAACGGATTACTCCGGGAAGCTGCAGGCTGGCCGTACCCGGCTTTTATCGACAACAACGGCGCTTTCTTGATTAATTCACTTTAAAAATATAATATAATGCCGCTTGAATTATTTCTTATTTTTGGTTAAAATAATATTTATTTATTCATTAGTTCGACGTGTATTCGGTAGTAATCCCTTTAATATCCCTTCGTCCGTCTATAAAACTGGAGTTTCGTAATTGATATAATGGAGAAATTACTCACAGTTTTGACTAAAAGAATTAGATATTGATATTGTGCATAAGGTATAAACACCACCAAAATTTAGATTTTACCTATAAAATTTCTGTTTTGTACAAAAAAGTTCCCGGCCGTGTGGTCCCGGTTACGAATAGGAGATGGGGGCATCTCTTCCCGTGGGTGGCCAAGGGAATATCCAGGGAATGGGTCGCAGCATTCTCCTCCGTATTGGATTATAATCTATCCTACTGTGATCAACAAGCTGCCTGCCAAGCGTGGTGATTATGGCAACCCCGCCCCCTTCCCCTAATGAGAAACACAGAAAGACACGGCCCCCCGTCCCTGGCAGCTCTCCTATCCCGTGGCTATGTTAGCGGCCACGGTAACGGCAGGGCAAGGGGCGCTAATCCCTGGCAGACGCCTGGCTACCAACCCCAACAACGGAAGACGCAGTGTAGGCCAGCCCCCCATTCGATGGACGACGACCTGGCGAAAGCCGTGGGGACCCGATGCATGCGGTGGAGGTAAGCAGCTGCTCAAAGTGGCGCTCTCTGGGGAGGCCTATGTTCAGCAGTGGACGACTTCAGGCTGTTGATGATGATGATGATGATGACAAAAAGCTAGAGTAAATTATAATAACAAAAGGCAAGCCATACTACTGACTCCGTAGTACCTCATCATCATCTTCATCATCATTAACAGCCTGAAGACGTCCACTGCTGAACATAGGCCTCCCCCAGAGCACGCTACCTTGAGCGGCTGCTCGCCTCCTGCATCCATCGGCTCCCCGCGGCTTTCACCGGGTCGTCGGTCCACCGAGTGGGGAGCCAGCCTACGCTGCGTCTTCCGGTTCGTGGTCGCCACTCGAGAACCTTTCTTCCCCATCGGTTGTCAGTTCTACGAGCGGTGTGGCCTGCCCATTGCCACTTCAACTTACTAACTCTAAGAGCTATATCGGTCACTTTAGTTCTCCTGCGGATCTCCTCGTTCCGGAGCTTATCACGCAGGGAAACACCGAGCATAGCTCGCTCCATAGCTCGCTGCGCGACTTTGAGCTTACTAATGAGGCCAACAGTAAGAGGCCATGTCTCAGCTCCATAAGTCATCACTGGCAACACACACTGATTGAAAACTTTCGTTTTCAGGCTCTGCGGTATTTTGGACGAAACGATAGGACGAAGCTTCCCGAACGCTGCCCAGCCGAGTTGGATTCTTCGTACCACCTCTTTGTCGAAGTTGGACCTACCTAATTGGACAGTCTGTCCTAGGTAGACATACTTGTCGACAACTTCGAGAGTATTGTTCCCAACAATTACCGGTATAGGTGGAACATGAGCATTAGACATGATCTTTGTCTTGTCCATATTCATCTTAAGACCAACCCGCTGGGAGACTCTACTGAGGTCGTTGAGCATGGTGCTAAGGTCCTCGAGCGATTCCGCCATTATGACTATATCACCGGCAAAACGAAGGTTAGTGATGTACTCGCCATTTATGTTGATGCCAGATCTTTTCCACTCCAAGAGCTTGAAAACATCCTCCAATTCGTTTGTGAACAGTTTCGGAGAAATAACGTCTCCCTGTCTCACGCCTCTTTGCAATGGAATTTGTTCCGTACTCTGGTCCTGTAGTCGGACTGACATAATGGCCTTACTGTACAAACACTTCAAAACTTCGATATACCTATAGTCAATTTGGCATCGCTGCAAGGACTGCAGCACCGCCCAAGTCTCGATTGAATTGAAGGCTTTCTCATAGTCCCCACAAACGCTATTCATAACGGCCGATTATACTCTTCGGTCTTCTGTATAATCTGGCGCAGCGTAAGAATGTGGTCTATGGTGCTAAAGCCTTTTCGGAAACCGGCTTGTTCGGGAGGCTGGAATTCATCAAACCTGCGTGCAAGACGATTCGTAATGAATCTCGAAAATAGCTTATACACATGACTCAAGAGCAAAATGGGCCTATAGTTCTTCAATAAGGTGGTATCTCCTTTTTTGAAGAAGAGCACCACCAAGCTCTTGTGCCACGCCTCTGGCGTTGAACCTTCAAGGATGACTGAATGAAATAACTTCTGGAGGACTAAAAGTCTACCACCCGCTCTCAGAAGTTCGGTCGTAATTCCATCTTCACCTGGTGCCTTGTTTTTTTAAGCTGTTTGAAGGCCATTCTAATCTCGTACAGGCTGACGTCCGGGATATCTTCGGTATAGTGTCGGACTAGCTTGGCTCTGATGTCCTGAGCTGTGTTAGTAACGGGCTTACGTGTCGAGGTGTATAACTGTCCATAGAAGTAGTACCTATTCTAGAGTAAAGATTGGGAGCATACGATCTTCATTTACATATAATCATCATCATCATCATGATCATCATCGTCATCATCAGCCTGAAAACCTCATAGACTGCCACCTTGAGCGGCTGCTTGCCTCCTGTATCCAACGGCTCCCCGCAGTTTTGACCATGTCGTTGGTCCACCTTATAGCGGGGGGCAATTTTAGCAATTACATACACTCTGATGCTGTAAAGGTTGGTAGAAACCAGCAGCAGCAAAGCATTTGCTTTTTCTTTTTATAACTAAATAGGCCCGCATTTGACCGCAGTCTCACCTGATGGAAAGTGACGACGCGGTCTACGATGGTACAAGCTTGCCTAAAAGACATACAACACCACAATACTGCATAAAACAGAGCATAACGCTACTATGTACATAAAATTCAGAGTTAAAATAAATGATAGTCTATTTGTAGAAACTTTTGTTTGTAATCGTAATATTTTTTGTACTGGAAGGAATATAAACCCCATCAATTTTAGTATTGAGTATTTCCGCTTATCAGCGTCCATTATTCTAATAATCGATAGAGCCAAACAAATTTCCGGTAACAAAACACCGCTTTGAATACCCATAGAAAAAATGCCTTTCACATAATTTTCAATTCTCATGCTTCCCGTTTAGCCTACGAAAGAATTCTCGAGTCCGTGTTAATTGATTTTATTTTCGCTTAGACGGATATTGATCGACGACTCTTTCAACTTTCTGTTTCACTCCACAAATAAATAGAAGGCGTTATAATAAATCAAAGTTGGTGAAAGCCGCTTTTTAAGCCTTTGAACGTCGATAAATCATGTAAATGAGGTACCTGAAAACGTTTAAGTGGAACCAGATAAGTATTCTATGTAAAACAGTAGAAGCACACCATTAATACATTTTTAAACAGTTGACTGACAAATCATTAATACCTAGTACAATATTTTTTCTATCAACATTGTATACATGGCCTGATAGCTCAGTTGGTAGAACTCTGCCTTCTGATCTGTAAGTTGTGGGTTCGATTTCCATTCAGGACAAACATTTTTGTGATGAACTCCGATGTTTGTTCTGTGTCTGGGTGTGTTATATTGTATTATAAGTATGTATTTACAAAAAAAAGTATATAAGTATTCTATCAGTTATCTGGCTCCCATAGTACAAGCGTTGCTTAGTTTGGGGCTAGATGGCGCTGTGTGAAATGTCCACAATTATTTATTTTTTATTTATTATATTCATATTAGTTATACTTACCTACTTAATGGCATTGAGAATGATAGAAATCTATACTTATAGTTGTCGGTTTAATAGTTGAGAAATTACAGACATCCAACCTTCATTATTAGGTCCAAATTATTTAAAACCTAGACTGCAAAAGAACGCAGTGAAAACCTATGTAGGTATGTAGATATAGGTACCTATGTGACGTAATCCATAAAGCTACGATGAAACATCGTCGGCCATTCCTTATCCTGTCCTAGGTAAGAGAGGAGGTAGAGGGAAGAATATAGAGGAAAAAGACGGATGACAGTAAAAAGAGGCAGGTGCACCAGCACCTGCTTTCATTCGTGGTTTCATCCATTCATCTTTTTCCTCTATATTTTTCTTTTTACCTTCTTTCTTCTTCTGCACAAGGTTAGGTCGTAAAACTAACCAACCCGTGTAAGCCGGGGCGGGTCAGCTAATGATAAAATATGCGGGTAGAAATTTATTTATTTATTTATTTATTTATTTCATTCTGGAAGACCAACGGCTGATATAATAATATAAATATTAACTTATAAAACAATAAGCCAATTATAGGTCCTCACGGATAGACATTATTAAAAATAGTATACAACTAAAAATGTAGTGCACACCTAAAAGAACTACCTACACACTGCATGGAACTACATACTAAATTATACATACTAAACATAATATACACACTATACATACTATATATACCATACATACTATTCATAATAATTAATTATACGTAAATAAATGAGTAAAATAGCAGCTAGCAATAATTAGTCAAAAAATTCACTGCTCAACCGCTGTCTGCGGCATGATTTGCGGTTATGAGCGATCTCTTATATCTAAACATAACAACTTTAAAGTGTAAACGAAGAAGTTCTAGGTCTGTGTGCAAACCACACTAAAGTACGGTTACTGAGTCGGTATAAAGTGTAGTCCTAATGGAAGGTGCGGGTTCAAATCTTGCTGGTTGCTATTTGTTTTAGGAATTATAATATCTTTGTATAACAATTAATAATATTAAAATATACTTACATTACGTGAAACATTCTCAGTTTCAGCCGAAACGTGCAGCGCAATTCGGCATTTATAATTTAATAAAATTGGGTGCTTCAAAGTCGGAAGCGTCTGGCATTCCGGCGTACGATGTGGCAAGTCTGCATGCTGCCTGACTGCTTGACGTAACAAGACCTCGTACGAAGTTTGAATGGTATATTCGGGCGTTTTCATAATCCAATCTCTTAGAATTCAAATATAGATACTGTTGGCCCAACAAATGGTTGACCTGTGTGAATGACTGACAGACAAATCACCAACATCATAAACTGGACCCAGAGACTAGGAAGTAACAAAAAATACTTAAAGAAGCCATAGAAAAAAAAATCTTAAGGTTGGCACCTTGCTGGAACAGACCGGCGTGGTAGGCTGCGTGGCCTACCGCGCGGCATGCACCGCCAGCTGCCGGGCAGTGACCAAAAACAAAGTTTTGATATCACTGTCAAGCCTTATTTATGTTTTTGTGGTAAGGATATTGAGAGCAGAGTTTCCCTATATACAAAAGTACTCTGTGGAGCAGAGTGCTTTCCTTGTATGGCGTAAGAATACACCTACATCATAAAAAGAAAGCACAGATGTTTTATATACCTACTAAATAAATAAAATAAATAAATAAATATTGATGGACATTTCACACAGCGCCATCTAGTCCCAAATTAAGCAAAGCTTGTACTATGGAATCCAGCTAACTGGTAGAATATTTAGATACTTTTTGTTTTGTAAATACATAATATTATATAGAATACAATACAACACCTAGATACAAAACAAACACCTATGTTCATCATAAAAATCACCAAGAAAAGGTTTTGGAAAATTAAGCCCCGAGTAAACCCCGAGGGGAGTTAGATTGTAAATGGGATTGTAATGCTCAATAAAAGTTATAATTATATATTTATAACTACATAATAATATAGACTTTGCCACTATGTGAACGTCAAAGCAATCTAGCTGCTTGACCACGCGGATATAGTGAGATGATTTAAAGAGCCAACCCATTTGAGTGAGTATTAATCGTATTAATAGTAGTACGTAGTACCTAATATTAGTATATTATTATTGGGAAAAAAGTTTCTTCGCATTTTTAAAGAAAATTCGAAACATTTTTTAATCTAGTTTATTTACATTTAACTAAAGTATGTAGGTACCATTATGTTCGATAACTTTTTGCCATCTTGTAGGTAGGAACATGATCCCATTGCTATCGAAATTTTGGGGCTTCTGATCAAAAAACCGCGACAAGTAGTTTTGGCAGTCATCTCGTGATTTTAACCTGACACTGCCTAAAGAATTCTGAAGAGACCGAAACAGGTGGAAATCTGAAGGTGCAAGGTCAGGACTATACAGCGGATGCATTATCCCTCCCAGCCAAACTCTCTTAATTTTTGCTGAGTGGCTAAAGATGTGTGAGGTCTAGCGTTATCATGATGATTTTCCCCTTCTGTTGATTAATTCCGGTCGCTTTCTCTCAACTTCTTGCTTTAATCTCATCAGTTGTTCGCAGTAGAGTTCAGAATCGATGATCCTGCCTGGTGGTAACAGCTCATAATGAATAATGCCCTTCCAATCCCACCACACACACAGCATCATCTTGTTGCGAGTTAACCCGGGTTTCGCCACAGTCTGTGAAGTCTGACCGGCCTTTGACCACGACCTTTTTCGCACGTTCTTGTCGTACGTGATCCACTTTTCATCACCAGTTATCAGCTTCTTCAAAAATGGTTCGGTTTCATTACGTCGTAATAAAGAATCACAAATGAGTACACGGTTCATTAGGTTTATTTCAGTGAGCTCGTGAGGTACCCACCGCTATCGAGCTTTTTTGTGTACCCAGTTTTTTTCAAATGCGCCAAAACTGTTTTATGGTCAATTCCCAGTTCTTCAGCTACGTCGTAACTACTGATATGCCGATCTTGCTCCACTTTTTCAAAAATGGCATCCATTTTATCTGTAATAGGGCGACCAGAGCGAGGTGCATCTTTGACATCAAAATTTCCGGTTTGAAAACGCTTAATCCAAATGTGTGCTACTCTCACAGACACTGCACTAGGTCCATAAACATCGCAAATTTTTTTCGCGGCTTGCGTTGCATGTTTACCTTTTATGTAGTAAAATTTTAAAATGTATCGAGTTTCTTCATTAGATTCACTCATCTTCACAGTACGAAAAACAAATAAAAATCACACATTTTCCTAATTTGAATATGGAATTATCTTCTTTAAAATTTAAACTTTTAATGATACCAAAACCAGCCAGATACAAATAGTATAGCCAAAGAGATTTTATTACAAGTTCATACTTACTATAATGCGAAAAGACTTTTTCCCCCACCAATATATTGTAATATTGTTATAGTAATATTGCAGTGCAAGTTCTACCTAATAAGAATAGAAGAAAAAAGTATCGTCACCTTAATATAAACTAACTTAACCTAAATATAAACAATAAAAAAGGTGTTATTGGATTACAAGGTTTAAAAGTTAAGGTTACAATTAGCCAAAATTTGACGAGATTATAATTTTAGTAGAGTGCTTACAGGAAATGAAAATAATGTCAATGCTCTATAATCTTACAACTTACAGGTTCCACAACAAAAACAGTAATTGAAGGCTACAATCTAAGTTTAGCCGCCGTTCCTCAAACGTTTAGGCGAACATGCTATTTTATGAAGAAGTAATTTGGCGAACAGGCCTTTTTAAGAATAAGTCATTCGGTGAATAGGCTTTCCTAAAAATAAGTCAGTTGCCGAATAAGTCTTAATTTTAAGGGTAAGCCGTTTTGCGAATATGTCCAAAATAGAGTAAACCCTTTGTAGGCAACTTATGACAAACAAATACTTATATACAAACGGATATGTAGCTCTGCTATACACTCCAGCAGGGTTAGCATGAACGGTAGACAAAATTGTCTTTCCCCGTTTTACGTCACTTTCTTCATACTTGCTTGGAGTAAAACAGGGGAAAGACAGTTTTGTCTACCGGCCGTGCTAACCCTACACGGGCAGCCAAAATGTAGAAACGATCTCGGGCTCAGTAACCACAAAGTTCCATCAATCTCGGAGTAACGACCGTTCCATAAACCACTTCTAGGGTTGAATACAAGGTAAGTGCAGTCACTAAGTTGCTTGGTTGTGTTGAAAGCATTCATAAATGATCTAAACATGGACCACGGTAATACTATCCTCAAATTATATTTTACCATATCATTTGTTTGATGATTTCTTATACTTCGACTTAGTATGTAAGTGGATGTAACTATGGAA
Source organism: Ennomos quercinarius (assembly GCA_910589525.2). Lineage (NCBI taxonomy): Eukaryota > Metazoa > Arthropoda > Insecta > Lepidoptera > Geometridae > Ennomos > Ennomos quercinarius. The sequence continues at coordinate 8,608,287 of OU342493.1, forward strand.
TCGTTCACAAAATATAGAGCTTATAGAGTTAGAAAAACTCGAAATAATAAAAATGTAAAACAACAACTTGTACAATTTGTCGTTCTATTGATGTTGGCCTTAGTATTTAGATCAGTTATATTAATGTTATAAGTACTCGGTCACTTCAAACACATGTGTATCCATTTATATGCGCATCTGGCCAAAAGCACTCAAAATAATTACAATCTCACAAAAACCCCAAGAGCGATGTTTAACAACAAAGCGGGACCAAATAAGTGATGAAGCCAGCCAATCATATTTTTGATTGATGGCGCGCAGTAAATGTAATGACACAAAAATTTATAACTTTAAGCGTTTCCCCTCTGAAAAGGGACCGCTTTTAACGGTTTGTGCGGTGTATTGAAAATTATCGTAATTTAAATGAAAAGATTTCTATAGATTTATTTTTGGTTACTGTAACTGTAGGTAAATCATAGTATCATGGAATGGACTTCAAAGTGTAAACTACACAGAGTTTTAAAGATTTTCGCAGTCACTGGTAAATGCGACCATATATAGCTTAGTTGGCAGAGCGTCCAATCAGGCGCGGGCTCATAATTATCACGCTAATATTAAAAATTCCCAACAACATCATAATATACCTGTGTATGTATACCTATCTAAAGTTTTTAAGAAACTCATGCATGGCGTGAAAACTTCATCTTTATCTCAGGCCTAGAACGTTTTCGCTAAAGTCTATACAAGATCATAATCTTTACTATACCTACAGAATCACTAATAATTTTAGAGTACTATATCCACACATACATACACTGACAATAATATATTTAATATTAGCTCTGTCTATCTTTCTCTATATTCAATTAAATTCTCCGGTATGAAATAGTGGAACAAAGTTTTTATAAAGGCGCAAAGATCGCTCACTCGTGATCTCAGTAAGCATTGAATTTCATCACTTTTTATATCTGTCGTAAGCTCTATTTTGCACGATTTTCAATAAAGCAGGGTGTAAATCTTTTTAAGCTGCAATGCTTAGCAAGTTCCGACAGTCAAAGCTGTCAAAGCCACCTTGCTTAGTTCACTTCGGGTAAGTTTGAGGTAGTGGATGGTGTTGGCGGGTGTCGGTACCATACGGCTCACGTCACGTGCGCTCCCGCCAATTTGTCTGCCATTTGCCAAATCTGAACGAGGTTGGAATGCTTAAAAACTTCTATTTCTTACGTGATGAATATGAAAACTGTGCCAAAAGACAAATAAAGTATCTTTACAAAAATGACTTGCGGTCGTAAAAAGCACGTGCAATAATACTAGGTAAAGTTCAAGTGCAAACTCATTAAAGTAAACAATGCTCAAACATCACATTCGAATGCTAATCCAAACAATAAAAAACAACTCACGCATACACTATTTGATACCTAATTAACGTATAAGAATCTCAGTAACATGAAAAAGTGGATGTTAAGCTTTTTAGTGCCCATAAAATTGCCCCTCACGGTGTTCCTCGGGCACTTAGCATACCAAATAGGTAACAAATTTATAAACTTAACTAATTAGCCGAGAGAGCGCTGCCCTGAGTTTCATGTTTGCTCTGAACATCGTAAAGTTCTTCTAACTTCCTAATTTGAAACAGCCGTAATTATTGTTTATCAGAACCGTTTTGAAGAAGCCCTCTAGAGAAATCTAAGGATTAAAAAACTTTAGCGTTATTTTTTTAGTACCTCGTTGTAATTAAAGGTTTGTATTTATTAGCTCAGTTTCCGAAAAGGTTTAAAATGAAGAAAGAAAAATTCTTAACTAAATCTTTATTATTTTAATCTCCTCTCCGTTTTCGGTAGGTACAAAAAAGCTCCAATAAAATCCTACTAATATTATAAATGCGAAAGTTTTTGCCTGTGAATGTTTGTTACCTTATATCTCTGTAACTACTAAACCGATTTTGATGAAATTTGGAATGTAAATAGCTTATATACCAGATTAACATAAAAGCTACTTTTTTTCAAAAATCAAGCCTTGAAAGGATTAAACAGGGTGGTGCAGTTTATATGGAAAGTTTTACTCCTTGGTTCGATTGACTTAAAACTTGGTACCCATAAATAAACTTTAAAGTAAAATTAATTAAATACGTGCAACAAATCAATATCCACGGGGGCGAAGCCGCGAGGCGCAGCTAGTATCTTGTAATAGTATGATCAATTTTACGGGCATCATATTGAAATTTAGATTACATTGTACATTATTTTGTGATTAAGCTTAACATTAGTATCTTAATGCTTATTAGATGTAAGTATGATGGTTTTTGGTTTCATCAAATAGTCTAGTAAAATAATTTAAATCCATAATGAAATTTGGAATAAAAGAGAAATAAATCCATAGTGATTTGCTAATGTAGCATCCACATGCGTTTGGAACAGTCCCACAAATGCAATAGAGTTTAGGTACTTATGAGACTTTGTAGATTACATAAAGGAGAAGGAATTCTGCGAAAACTGAGCTTTCATAGTGTTCTTCTACTCGTGTAGGCAATTGGTCAGAATTTTTAGGCTGCTCTAATGCTTTTCTGCCTTGGCTTAACAACTATTGCCTTACAATAACAGCCGCGATCGAGGGCTTAACGTGCCTTCCGAAGCACGGTACTTCAGTTGTAAATACCAGTTTTTGTAGCGGTCACCCATCAAAGTAATAACCGCAGCGAACGTTGCTTAACTTTACCAGTTAGAAACAGATAGTCGTGCTTCGCTATGCTTTGGTAGTATTTTCTACTCATACAACAAATAGAATACGAACATTCTAGTATACAGACATTCTAGTATAGACTAGACGTCCAAGCTTCTGACACGTTTTTAGAGCAAAGTTTACAGACCTTTCATAACACTGTTATGAAGCTGTCAATTTTAAATCCATCGCCATTAAAATTAATATGGTGTGCGTCGTCTTGAATGAAACATCTTTGGGTACAATCATACAAAGCATAGGTAAATGATAACTTTAATATCAATGCTCACATTTTAAGGGTTCCGTACCCAAAGGGTAAAATCTACGCTATTACTAAGGCTCCGCTGTCAGTCTGTCTGTCCGTCTGTCACCAGGCTGTATCTCATGAACCGTAGTAGTTAGACAGATGAAATTTTCACAGATGATATATTTCTGTTGCCGCTATAATAACAAATACTAAAAAATAGAATAAATAAATATTTAAGGGGCTCTCATACAACAAACGTGATTTTTTTCTCGTTTTTATAGATAATGGTACGGAACCCTTCGTGCGCGAGTCCGACTTGCACTTGACCTGTTATCTAATACACCATGCAACATTGATTTTAGGATTGTAACTCCCACGGATAAAACATTTTCGCTTTGTAAAAATTTATTTATTTATTTTTATTCTCATAGCTCCAAATTTTGATGGAGAAGGGACAAGGCTTTAGTATTATCTTTAACTTTATATGATCGCAGCGCTTACCATCAAACATGCTCATTGTGTCAACCAAAAATGTGGCTTAGTGTGCGAGTAGAAGTAGAACGCTGTAAATTTATGAATTTTGGTTTTATTGGCTACTATTGTTGCAAAACAATATTACACAGTTGTGACACGTAAATCCTCTTGTCTAATCCAGTAATGGTCTGGACGAGACTAACTCATATGATATGGATAATTTATAAACGAACAAGTAATATGAGTTGGACAGACGCAAGCTTGACAGAAACGCGTAAATTGAAAAGGGTCACATTCGAGAAATTAGAATTGATGGGTCTCGTTTAAATATAATAAAGTAAAATTGCGTTATACTTTTTGGATACAGATTGCAGCAAAAATATTTACAAAAATCTCACATACGCCCTCTTTCTCTCTCTCTCACACACACACACATACACCCTCACATATACACTACTAACAACGACAAAATTCGAGATACATTTCGAATTATTTATTCGGGATCTTCTTTTCTTCCAATTTTTCACAGTAAAGTCATTTTAACTGCATAATTATTGAAATACTCTGGTGTTAAAATGTGGAACTATAAGAGCTTTTGCCTTTTTTGTAAACTACAGTTTTTATATAACTAAACCTTATTCCCATTGCGTACTAGCTTAATTCTATGAACTTAATTTAAACAATCATTATAATGCATCTATACCAATATTATAAAGAGGAAAGATTTGTTTGTTTGTTTGTTTGCATTGAATAGGCTCCGAAACTACTGAACCAATTTGAAAAAATCTTTTACTGTTGGGAAGCTACACTATCCCCGGGTGACATAGGCTATATTATATTTTCAAAAAAATTAGGGATCATTGCTAAAACTCCAATAATGTGACCCAAGGTGTAAAAAAGTTACCTAAAATCTTTCTTTCTTTACATCGCGTGCGCTGCGAAAACTGTTATACCCGAGCGTAGGCGGGGCGAGCCGCTAGTAATTGTATAAGCCAATGACATGTAGACAAAAAACCATCATCATCAACAGCCTGAGATTTGTATTGCTGAACATAGGCCACAGAGCGCCACTTTGAGCGGCTGCTCACCTCATGCATCCATCGATTCCCCGCGGTTTTCACCAGATCGTCGGTCCACCTAGACTAAACAAAATACGTATGTGTATTTTGAAAGTAATTTTAGAAAGCATTTTTTTAGAACTGTGTCTCTTTTTGAGAAAATTAAATGTGAGGCACTACTGAGGAAGTCAAACACTTTGATTGGCCAAGCGGGTAACTAACGAGCGTTGATTGGACCAACTTCGTGAAATTGTTTGCTAATTCAGCAAACAAATATAAACTTGTACATGAAATTAGGGAGCCTATAGAAGGTGTAACGTTAATGTGTGAACTATGCACTTTACTGTTTCTACCCGTCCAGGTGAATGGATAGGTATAGTAAAACAATGAAAAAATTATTTGTTGCGGACATGAAAGGGCTCAATCAAGACCACTTGTGGTTTCTTACTAGTCTGAGTTTAACTAAGTCCAATTTACTGTCAAAACTTATAAAAAGCGAGCAATAAGTAATGTACCTACTTATATATTAAACAAGCAACTTCTACTCCACATTATCCATTTTTCTATGAGAACTGTAAATTTTCCGGGGCTTTACATGACCTGTACTAATCAAAAATAAGCAAACTGTTTTCAAAATTTCATCTAAACCAATTCAGCCGTTTTTGTAAGCCACAAAAACAAAATAAACAATCAAATAAAAACCTTCATTTATAGACAATGGACATGTAATCCCAACCAATTATTCTAAAGATTGATACAAACCGGGGCGATTGCCAACGGGACACGATCTACAACTGATGCCCACGGCAAAATGTATCTTACAAATGTTAACCACGACCGCGTGCACGTCTTACTGCGCCAGTTTGTGCCAACCTTAATTCTCTCAAACTTACTTCATGCGTAGTTCACGCACTAAGCATTCTGCCATCAATTCTGTATCAAATATACGTCAGTTCGCCGCGACATTGCTGAGTCAGCGCGATCCTATCTCCAGCCTCCATCGGGAGTCACGTACAACGCGTGTCAATTTATCAGCTATCAGTCGGTGCGGTCCCGGTGCGGACGCATGGAGAATTTTACATAACACTAGTTTATCTACCTGGAAAAAATGTGCTAGAAACGGTAGCGTATGTCTGGATTCTTGATTTATATCGGATCTAGTTGAGTGATCTGTATGTGGAACGAGAGTCTTATATAAATTGGGTTGTATGCATAAAATATTATACGTAAAAATATTCAAGGGGTGCCTGCTGCCTGCTTTAACTCTTTAATAGATTTCGACAAAGAGTCTAGAAAAATACTCTTTTTCTGTTCTTTTCCTAATAAGCCTTCAGCTTTTACGCGTTCCGTGAACACATTATAAAAAAAAGATAAAAGAAAGTCGTAGGTATACTTAACATAAGTATTGCTTTGGTTAGATCTCTAGATGGACCTTTTCATAAGATATTTATTTGGTTTCGTGGAAATTGGGCTTCCAAAGTATCATCTCTCAAAACAAACATCTTAAAACCCTATTTATGTCAATAATATGACTATTATGAGTTTATTACCGAAATAAGTTACGAGTGCCATTATAAATTCTCGCGAGAAAAGAAAACAAATCTAATTAAAAACACAAAGATGAATTCGTGTAATGTATACTTAATAATAATGTTATATTGGTCACTAATGCTTGAGCTAATACCAAAGGAATAGTATAAACTATATTGTCGACTAGCGGCTCGCCCCGGCTTCGCACGTGTAGTGGTGTAGCCTATGTTACTCAAGGTGAATGTAGCTTTCCAATGGTTAAAGAATTTTTTAAATCGGCACAGTAGTTTTTGAGTTTATTCATTACAAACATACACACAAAAATACAAATCTTTCCTCTTTATAATAGTGGTGTAGATAGTGGTGTAGATGGTGTAGATGAACGGCGTCACGAATACAAATGGCTGCGTAATTATAACCATCGTAATTATTTGCTAATTTGTGGCAAAGAGTCGCTATGAAATACAATCATGTTGAAAAATTTCTTCAGAGTTGTAGGTACAAGTCGTTATTAACGTCATAAAAAGAACTCCCGCAAGCTATTACCTTAAATTACTTTTTACAATCAGAAAATTTAACGCATAATTGTTATCTTCGAATAAGTGCCTACGGAACTTTTGACAAATGGTTTTATTCCCTTGAAGCTTTTCATCATCATCATCATCAGCCTGAAGACGTCTCTTCAGGCTGATGATGATGATGATGAAAAGCTAGAACTATTTGCAGTGATAAAAATATCATCATCATCATCATCATCAACAGCCTAAAGTCGTCCACTGCTGAACATAGGCCTCCCCCATAGAGCGCCACTTTAAGCGGCTGCTTGCTTGGATTGTTTGGTGGTTTATTGTTGAAGCTTTTGTTTCCTTTTTTTTGATTTTTTTGTGATGTTCTATGGCATAGAAAAATTGTAGGTAATGTTGTAATCAAAACATTACAACACATTGAAACATTAATTACCTTTTTGTAATGTACACACAACACAGTCATACCGCTATGTAAAAAGAGGTGCGAACGGTCTTTATCGCAAAGTTGCATTAAATTAGAAATAGAGGACATTAATTTAATTAGCGAGAAGGATAGAAAAAATCATTTTATGCGGTAAACAACTGCGGTTGAACAACTTTTACTTTTGTATCAAAAAGAGTACTCACATCACAAAAGTAGTACATACCTAGTAGCAATACCTATGCAACTGATAATATTTATAACTGATAACAATACTTTAGATTATGGAAGTAAAAAAGTATCCAAAGATATACAATTGGGTTGGCTGGGTGTCGTGGAACTATGGTCCTCGTAGTTCCTATGGATCCCTAGATACAGGGAATCCTAGTTAGGGTCCAGGATCTATCTATGTGATCGTTAGAAGTTATTTATTAATTAATGCCAAGTTTATAGACGCCACAGGCCTGGCATAAAGTACGAAGGTTTTACGAGTGTAGACAACAAACAAAAAGAAACAAAAGAAGGTGAAACAAGTGAGATTAGACCGGTAATCAGTGTAATAGGGATGCTATTCGCCAAGTTTTATACGAGCAAGAACTTAGAAGATTAGATAACCTAACTTTAGTGGCTAAAGCCGTTTTGCTGTCAGAGCTGCGAGCTCAAAGAGCTAGTACTTACCCGGGTTTCTAGACGTTTTTCCAATACCTAAGTGGCATTAGTTGTGTCAATGCCTGAAAGTTCTCTTAACAGAAAAGTGTGGACTTATAAACTTAAAGATTCCACTATTTTCAGAGTAGTTTCCTGTCATTGTTTCTGGCTAAATATAATACGGGAGTATCTAAAACAGTAACTCCTACAGGTATTGAAAAAAATAGGACCATGGATAGGAGTCGACAGCCGTGGCAATTGTTGGCTCTTGGACGAATTTTCAAGCCGTTGACCAACCATTCGCAACTATATTTAAAAAAAATTATAAAGTGTGGTATTAGAATTACATTATTAGGTGATTCAGTGTATGCATTACAATAAACCCTACAAATATGGAAAGGGAACAAAGATGCAAAATAACACCATTTATATTTACTAATATTTTCTATATTGTTTTTGGTTTCGTCTAGTGTTCAACATCGAAATGGGATGCAATTATATAACAGTCAGATTACCGGGATCGACATGCGAGTACTTTTATGCGTTATGCTTCTAGTACTTACGCTATATTATCATGTGAGATCATACTGCGACATATACAACATAATTATTATGATAAAGAGGCGTTACTACAAACTGTTTGTAATATTTAAATATTTCATACTACTCTGCCACGGTACATTTAACGTACGTTTCTCGTCGGCCGGTACTTTGTCGTCGCTTTCATATGATTTTTGACATTCAATGCGCGAGCCTCGCCTACGTCGTGCCTGCCATAAGTATGCCCTATCATTCGATATGAAATCCTATGTAAACACGGAAGTACTGTTTGTTTATGTTATTTTTCTAGAGCAGGATTTCACTTTTACTTTGATGTTAGATATATCGATGTTTGTACGTGCTATATAGAAATTACTATAGAAATAAAAATATTTTCTTAGATTTTATCTTCCAAAACTACTAACTTTCACAAAAAGGAGGTTTGTAATTAGAGACGTTTTATATATTATATTTAGTGAACGCACACGCCTAATTTACATGATTTGACGTGTTTGATTTATTGGACAGAGAAATATCTAGAGCTGGCCACGTTATAAATTTCAATCATGACCGAATAGGTTTCTTTTGTTTTCGTTATAACGTCTACGATATCTTAGTCAGTGTGCTACGAAGTGCTACGAAAAATTAGACGCGATAGAGGTGCTACCAGACGTTGTTCAGATTTTAACAGAATATGCGTGCTTTCAACTCTAATGCAGTGTAGACATAAAGAAAACTTTTGGAGTGCACAAAAGCAAAAGTACACGATTTTCATGGTAGTTGGAGTGTGCTCTCATGATATGGCATTTCACAATTTCCCTGAAGCTGTATGCGCTACTTACATTAACTAGAGTGCCCGTGCCGTGCCCTTTCCTTTCAAAAATATTACTAAAGCTCACACTACTTTAAAATTGATGTGAAACAACTTTTGTATTGTATGAAGGTCAACAACCAAAATGAGGCAGCACTATTTATTATTTTATTTTAGGTAGATGTACCCCATTTTTACTCTGACTGCTTAATACATTTTAATGACTAAATCTTATTAATGATTAATAAAATCTATTTTTGGAAATGTATTATTGGACCACGGAAAAGAACATAAAATGTACTTTTTATAACGATCATCCAAGGGTGCGAAAACGCGGGCAGCGTTTTGCAGTAGTCCCATGACTTCTTTCCAGCTAAAAAAGAACATACTAAGTTTTTTAATAAATTCTGTATTATTATAATAAATACGCAGGACTTTATAAAATGTCTGAATGGCTTGCATTGTCACATAAAATAAATTGATAAAATAGTCGTAACGTCGTGGATTGGAATGAATAGTTTTGAGTGTTTGTTCAATTAATACTTGTTTTAATATTATTGTACACTAACCATGTTTAGTTCACGATTTAAACCCAGAAAGGCTACTTAAAGTTTCATCGGCTCCTAGCCAAAATATGTTAACGTTGGGATCGACAGATGTTGCCACTTTCGGGACTTATAATATAGTTTTTAAAAAGTGGTCAACTTAGTGTATGTGGTAGTTCTTCGAATTATCATTTTTCCACGAATAAATTAGCCGCATTTCTACATCTCCCTGTCAGCTCACTCGTACGACTTTCAGCGTCAAATATTCGAAACCGCGTGTGTAACGGGCCTAATTTGAGCCGGAAGTTTCATGTGTGAGTTTCAGACAAAGTTCACGAAACTAAGTTAATTTCTAAAATTAAAGCTGAAACATCATTCGTAGTTTTCGAATATTTACTCGATTTCTATTAATATGTATGGTTGCAGTATCACTCGGAACTCATGGACAGCCGTGACTCTTAACATCAGGTGAACGACTGGCTCGTCACGTCATTCCCTTACACAAAAAAAAAGAATAAAGCCACTTTGCTCGTTAATGTTATATTATTTTGTTTTTTTTTTTAAATAATAAATAGGGAATGAAGAGCAATCAAATAAGTCTTTCACTTATTGTCCCGCGTGTCATGTCATATCATCTTCTGATCTCCAAGTAATTGAGGAAAATACGAGAACTAAAGTAATATCATAGTGAATAAATATAATAAAAAAATTCGTCTACTAGTACCTACGTACTTTTCATCTCGATACGTTTTCTGTGTACTTATATATGTGCAATACCTCTATGGAAAGTCGTAATATAGTACTCTCGAGGGAAATCTACTCTATTGCCAGTTTGTTTTGGTACAACTGACGTAGCCGCTTTAGTGTACCACATAAATTACATTTCTCGTGTATTGTTTATTCATTATTGTTAACCTATAAGTTAAAGGGGAAAAGAATAATTATTTACCCTACCTACGTTTATTTTCGTGAAGATGGTTTGATAGAGATCACAAATATTACATTGTGACATATTTTAAATGTTAGAATTATTTCTTAACTAATAGAACTAAGATAAAGTGTGAACATTTTACAAAGTGCCATCTAGGCGTAAACCTAAGTAAAGCTTGTACTATGGATATGAAGCAAACCCAAACACAGCCGGGTTATTCATAAAAAAACGCATAATAGCTTCATTAAAGTTTATTCAGGTTGAATTTGTAAAGAGCCTAGACTAGCATCCCAACAAAAAATACCTTTTTGCTAAAATTGCAAGTCTACAAAAAAGTCAACGTTTTTTCAGCTAAACTATTTTTTATATTCATCTCAATATTCGGGTACAAATAACATAAATGGCCGTGTTTATGTCCCGCATTCGCGATGCTATTCAAGAGAGAAAATTTTAAGTTAACGACGGCAATAACGGCCTCGCCGGGGCTCGTTTACACCCCACGTAATATTTCCACCTGCCGCGAACGGAACCAGAAAGTAAAGGTACACACACATACCAGTATCACCAGTATCAGTAAACACAGTAGCAAAACTATAGTAATACCCACTCGCCCACAACGTTTTCAAAGCGTTTTATTGACGTAAACATTTAAAAAAGTTTAAATGCCTTAGCAACTATGGAATTAATCACGGTGACGAGCTAACGTACACAAAATTTCATTAGTGATGCGGCAACTACCATTTAATTTAGTTGAAGTACGTTTTCCAACGCGTCTGGTCGCGGTTTGCGAATTGGACCACCCCATCTCTTGCCGTGGGTGCCGTAAAAGTCGGCTAAAGGGATGGGCAGCTGCATTTTTCTCGAAGTCTTCTGCAATCGCTAAGCCGCCTGCCAAGCGTGGTGATTATGCGAGTGATAAGCGTCCAAAATGGCGTTTTATAGAGGACTACGTTCAGCAGTGGACGTCTTCTGGCTGATATTGCGTATGTTTATAAACTCAGATCCTTACTGATAGTTAAATTTACTGTGTTCATAAAAATATTATACACCTTACCCACTGCATTTTTATCCTATAAGGTTTAACCCTGTTTTATTATGTTACGTGGAAACTTCAAGTGGCCCACTTTATTCGACTTGCGATACAGATATTGTCGACTGAATTTAAAAGTATTCTGATCTTTTTGTTAAAGTTTAGGTGGAAACGACGGTTACGAAGGCCGTTCCAATTTACTTATAACGCTTATAGGTACTTAGGTCCTATTTTGGGTTATTACAGTGTAAAAACATCTTACTCGAAAGGTGGACGGTTTCCTCGTCGCGTGACATGTAGATTTTCTCGTATAATTATATTTTCTCATGACAGATACGAGTTGATTAATTCCAATTATAACCAAAGTTATTTAGTAAAATCGCAACATCCTTCCCTATCGTATCGTTCTTTATTTAATTAAGTACTTGTATATAAAAATATAGGAATGCCTTAGTGTGGGATAATTTGGTTAATTGAGTGACAATAAGGCTTATTATGGCAGTACACAATACCTGGATTAAGTTTTGGAAGACCATTGGATCATAAGTAAGACTTCCGGGATATACAGTTAAATACCCATATGGTGAGATTTTTAATGGCACTAAAGCCAAAATCCTGCTGCATGTACTCATTCAGCTCGAAAAATAAACCAATAAAGGAAAAATAAGTTACGCATCGGAAAACAATCGGAGGCCATTCAGCGGTCGGGTAGGTTTGTGGTAAAGACAAGTAGAAAAGTGGCAACATTAATCTGATCCAGAAAATAGCTCTCCAATGCGGTGGACGAGGGTAATGCACCGTGTGAGGAGTTACATCAGAAACCCAGCGGCTGCGACTGGAGTGATCGCATTGTCTCTGAAAATTAGATTTTGTAAACTCTTTCTTTGTATCTTTTAGTAAGATGTTAGGGTGGGAGTAATATTATGCTTATCTTTAATATGATGAAATAATCAGCCCATAGTGATGTTATGTAAACTAATGACGTAACGACCTAGTCGGTTGCTTGATGTTAAGCGTCACGGCTACACATAACAGATTGCAGTATCACTGGGAGCTCTAAATTATATAATTTTGCGAGACACTACAGTGCGCTCATCATCCTGAGAGGTCAAACAATCTTACTACTAGACTGTGTAGTAGTACTAGTGTAGCGTATTAGTATATAGGAATCGCTGGGACATGGCCACAGATTATATATAATACTATATTAATAAACATGGGCTTTTCTCACATGGGGAAAATGTATGCAGTGTTTGCAGTACTCCTGTGAGGATATGTAATTAAGGTAGGTTATATCTTTCTTCCATAAGGAAAAGGTTTTCAGTAAGAAGTAAGAGTCCATATTATTCCTTATTTGTAAGGAAATATGTAACATTCAGTGGGTAATTTTTCCACTTACTACATAAAGTAGATAAATAGGCATTATATTAAATAGATATTTATCATTTTGGTTATTGGTTTGTTATAAACCATAAATTTTATAAGTTATGAATCATTCAATTCCATAATAACCAATCAACCAACCACAAATTAGTGAAACGCCAAAGTAATGAGTGTGGAAGTAACATGATGAATTCAATGTATATTTAAAGCATAAATTCAATTGATTGTTTTAATGTAGGTAAATGAACAGTTTTAATCACGAGCGAGATCCTGCATCCATCCGTCCCTTTAGTTTTTTATATGGCTTTTTTATTGGGTACGCTAAGCAGTTGAAACTAACGTAAATATCTTAAATATCTTTCAATTTGATTGTTCATAAAGTAATTATTATATGGATACTATAATATTTATAACAAGTACAGTTATAAGATCTAGAAAGTTAGTGATATAAATTTCTTTTGGAAATAAATTTTATGATAAATCATGTCCCGGCCTTAAAGACGGATGAATGCGGATTCAATTCCCGCTCGTGATTAAAATTTTTCGTTTACATATAAACTAATCAATTTTGTGACAGTTATATTATAATTAATGAAATCTTTAGTTATCGATACTTATGGTTTATGTCCTGTACTGGTACGTTACCTTTATATTTTCGACTAAAAATGCCTTGTTCTATTTACTTACACAATATATTTTAAGTTGTCATATAATACAAACATAATGTTGAGTGCCAAGTGTTACACTCTCAAACCAAGTAGAGGCGGGCGACTTATCTAAATCATACATTGTTTTGAGAGTTTGTTTGTAATACCGCGGACGCGGCTTGACGGTTGCTTATTTATACACTGTTTGGATCAATCGGTAATATCATTTTAAAAAGAGGGATATAAGTGACTTCACATTGATATGGTGCTATTGACAGACAAGCAACTTAACGTTACAGATATTTAAAGCCTTACTTACTAACCTTTAAAAAGCTAATTTAAAGGCAATATTTTATTTACCTGCTAGAAAACCTACGCACACTACTTTTAACAGTAATTTAGGGCTACGGTTTGCCAACTATCGGCCGGATAGACGGACGCAATCGCTCGTCGACACCTTATCGTCAGCTAGTTAAGCGTTTCACTGATTGCTGGATTGAGTTATAAATCTTTAGCGGCACGCGATCCATCCCTTGAAACAAACGCCTAGGTCGAATGGAAGGGCTATGGGCATGGCCTATGTGATTTGATGATGATCACACGGCTTATAAATGACGTAGCTTGCCAGGTCATGGTAGGACATTTTATAATCCTTGCTCGGCTGTCTATCTCATCTTACAAATATGTTGCTGCAATGTGTTTCAGCATCCTTCCTGTATAGCCATTTCCCGATTCAGATGTAGCAGGATGTCAACTTTGGCCATAACAGTTTATGTATTATCTAGCTATCTAATCCATCCATCCATCCATCCATCCATCCATGCATCCATCCGTGCATCAACCCATAAACCATTTTTTCATAACTGAATGCCACATTTGAGCCACATTTGACTACGGTCTCACCTGATGGGAAGTGTCCATCAGGTGAGACCGACTATCCAATGTCCGTCAATCCATTCGTTTGTCCATCCCATTCATTCATTCATCCATCCATTCATCCATCCATCCACCCATCCATCCATAAGATATTAGTATGTTGTCGAATGCTACATCTTTATGTTGCTAAGCATTAGCGTGAAAAAAACTGTGCCCATCCAGGCAGTAAGCCCCAGAAATTTATATCCGTTAGTTCTTTTCTGCCAAGTAAGAACGAATATCAACCTCGTTGAATGATAGGCTATAAAGTGGTAGCGATAAGATCACCAATCCAGTTGCTTTTGATAGTGTTAATGTGTCTGTAAATTGTATCGTGAATCAAGATACGAATAAAATGTTACGATTTGTGGGAAATCAAGTCTAAAAATTCACCGCGTAGCAATAAAACTGACATTAGTGAAATTAAAATAAATCATTCAAGAAGAATCATGTTTATATTAGTAACACCATTTAGATAACATCTTCAATAGATCTTATTCCGTTAGCAGCAATGCAAATTTACTTTATATACATGTATTAGAGAGAGATAATGGAATGATATAACAAGTTGAAAAAGTCTCTTTTTGTCTATGCCCATCCTACCTCATCAGGTATAGCATTCACCTACAACTATTTACTTAGCTACCTACGCTACGCTACCTACCGGTAGTGGGCTGGAGCACTTGGACTGTCTATAGGCCATCGCGGCTATTATACAGTCCATAAGTGTTCTTTGTAGTAGGTGGTGTAGCTAGTTTAGTTTAGTTTAGTTTAGTTTAGTTTAGTTTAGCTTAGTTTAGTTTAGTTTAGTTTAGTTTTTTTACTTACTTATTAACTATTCATACATTGAGATAAATATATTATTACTTTGCAATAACAAAGTTCAATGCAGGTAAATTAAACACTGAATAGTCACCCATCGACCGTTTAGTACCGCCGCTTATCAGAAATGATGATGATTGTTAATTTTCTACATTATACCTTCAAGCAGCCTTTAAAAAACATACGTTAAGGTTGCTAAACATAATGCCACCTTTTTTTTTTGAAATGCAGCTTACCTCATGTAACCCACAACGACGCAGCGCGCGGCAACCGCTGCAGATCGCGCCACAGGCCGCGAAGCAGGTTAGGCTTTTGTGGCAACCTACTACCTTTACATGAAAATATTGCAGATAATTCTATTTTGTCATGTAACTCATGTAATCTATGATTATTATTAAATTTCTAAAACATGTAGTACTGTTGAAGGTCCACAAATAAATAAATAAATAGAGTCGACATTTTTGAGCCATTCGAAATTAATATGAGCGTTGTATTCGACGATCTATCTGTGTACGGGCTGTCTACGTGACTTTTAGGCAGTGATAGTGATTGTCCCACTCAAACTATGATTCCAGTTACTAGAGTACGTCGTTCCAGTTTGTTATTTTGCCAATGACTGCAATACGTGTCTGTCTGGATGTATGGGTCGCCGGGGAGCTTTCCATCTAGATTGTTTGCGCGCATTTCAAGTATCAATTGCCTTTAAAAATGCATTGTCAGTGCTCAGTGTGCACTATGTTTGCCATTTTTCTACGTTTTAATCCTGGATGCTGCACAAACTCAGTTTTAGGTTTAAATTGACGTCGACTTAGACTATATGTAAGTCATTGACATAATTATACTAGTCTATAATCTGTAACAACTGTAACAATTATTATATAGAGGAAAGATTTCCTTGTTTGTTTGTTTGTTTGCATTGAATAGGCTCCGAAACTACTGAACGGATTAGAAAATTTCTTTCACTGGGAAGCTACACTATCCCCGGGTGACATAGGCTATATTATATTATTAAACTAGGGATCCTTACTAAAACTCTAATAATATATTAGTATCTAAGTATTGTATCAGTTATCTGGTTCCCATAGTACAAGCTATGCTTAGTTTGGGGCTAGATGGCGCTGTGTGAAATGTCTACACATATTTATTTATTTATTTATTTATTCTTTACATCGCGTGCGCAGCGAAAACTATTATACCCATGCGAAGCCGAGGCGAGCCGCTAGTATAATATATAGTCTACGATACATCGTTGCAGGCAGGGCAGGATTACCTACAGGTACATACTTAATTTATTCGATAGTCTGCGTAGTTTTTGATTGATCTCGTGATATAATTTTCGTAACCCTGCCATTTTTTATCGCTTTCACAAGTAATTAGTAATAATTGTAGGTTCATAGAGAAAACTGTTACTATCAGCACAAGTTGACAGCCAATTGATCTCTGCAATAAGCTTGACAATTTGTACAAGTAGCCTATATCTATGCATCACAGGTTAACCACCACTATTGTACAGCTTCCACGCAATCTGATACCGGCGCACTTCGCAGGCACATAGCCGAGGGCCCACAATGCAGTGCCAATATATCGTAGGTAGCCTGTACGTACGTACCGAATAGGTTAATTTATAACCTACGATAGCGGTCATGCCGGAAGCCGTAGTTTTATTTCGGTGCACGTTCGAATTCGAGTATTTAGTTCAGGAACATGTTTTGATTTTACCAATCTATTTGAATTTTATTCACGGATATTCAATTACAGTCAGAACTGAATAGTAGGTAGGTATTTTATATCTCGAAATAATAAATTGGACCATTTCTCATTTATATTAGGTACGCAAAGATTGGAATAACTGGCGCGATCGCACCCAAAGCCGCAATCTATTACAATAACTCCTCGTGGCAAGGTGTCGTTTAGGTACATAGGCCATGAAATCCACCGCAGTTTATCCTGAATGTCAAAATATGAAAAGTGCTTAATTTGTTTCGTATTTTTGCGGCTTCGTTGAAAGGTTTGTTTCAAAACCTTTGAAATGGAGCTTTAGGTAGGTACTTGTTCTACATACGTTCTTCATAAAGCGTGTCTGCAACCAACTTTATTCCTTTCCGTTCTGAATTCGCAATAGAATTTGGATATTGGCAATGCTACAATATGGCAAAGGAAGGCCTCACTGAAATGCAATAATGTGCGCTAGGGCTGTACTTTACTTGCACACAAATTCACGTTTAACTTTTGGAAAGCCACTCTTTTGCAAGTGCCTATTTGTGATTCGCTGCATCAAGATCTTCGACGCTATTAGGCTTCTTATCGCTCACGTTTGTAGTTAGGTCAACAGACTTAATTTTAATATCACGTAAGGAATATATAACATACACAATTATATATACTATTCGGTAGTTTGATTCCTGCGAAATGGACTACTTGTTGTACAACAGTAAAATAAATCAGCGAAGTTTTTTTGGTGACAACCCTTGCAATCTTTGAGAACTATTAGATACAAGAAATCTTATAAATTAAAAGGAGTGCTTTATAAAGATTACTGGACGTTAGGTATTATTTAAAAAATATTTAATCACACTTTTAACTTCGTGATAACACTAACACAATTGGTACCTACTTATAAATCTTCCATTGCATGTATAGATAATAGAAAAGCCTCACTGCAGTCTTCTCGCTGGTAGTCTCTAGAGAAAAAAAAAATTGTGACGTTGATCTGAGCAATCTGCGTACATAATTTCGTCTAAATGTGTTTCAGCCACCACTTTTATAATTAACAAACATATAATCGTAAACGTAAAAGTAGTACACACTCGTACCTATTAAGAGAGAACCTTATATGTGCTTAAATTCTACTAATACTATTCTGATGTGTTTACAAAGGCCCCGAGACTCAAAGCGCAACAAGCTTTGACCATCAGCTGCTGTTGTAAAAGCATTTCAATTGAAAGTATGAACAAAGGTCCACCAAAAGTGTAGGTAATAATACAAAAACGTGTGGAAATGCAGTTTCTCACTGTATGTTTTGCGAAGCTTCTTGTGGGCTATCGAAAATCCACTTTCTTGACACGGATAGTTGATTGAATGTATTTAGATTATTTATTTATTTTTGTAACACTTTATAGGCAAAGCATTTGACCACTGTCTCACTTGATGGAAAGTGATGTTGCAGTCTACGATGGTGCATGCTTGCCTAAGATACCTGTTCGAGTATTCGCACTATAAAGTACATAGCAAAACGCTCAGTGCGGGTTGATGGAATTTTAGCTGTAAGTATATGGGTGCCGTGTTTTGTGCGCCTTGATGTCCGGTGAAAGAAGGGAGATGGACTCAACTCTTCTAGATTGCCAGTGGAACGATGACGCGCTGCATAACAATGGATAACAATTAAGTACGCCTATGTACCTACTATTGTTGTTTGTGCCATAAAGAATTTTCTATCTTATTGACAGCTGCACACATTGGTTTACGCTCTAGAAGCATATACCTACCCCTAAGGTTTACGCCCCACACGAAGGTTACTTCCGACAATTTTATCCTCATTATGCCCTAGATACTAGTTTTAGTAAGCTATCAAGCTAGCAGGTTTGGCTTCGTGTAAACAGAACTATATAACTTCATTTCTAAGCTAGTAAGCTATTGAGAAAGCTAGTAAGCTAACATTTTTCTAATAGATACTTTTATTTTTTGGACCAGGCACTTATCATAGGCATCTTCATAGTCGCAGAAGATTTTTATATACCGAAGAGAACACTGCTACCTATTCCCTGGAATATTCCCTTAGCCGGCTCTTACAGCACCTATGGGAAGAGATGGGGTGGTACTATTCTCATATATATCTGTTTTCATACGGCTTAAGTATTAATTAAATCAACTACGTACCATTTTAACCAATTCAGTTACGGAAACTTGGAATAATTTGTTAAAAAGAAGTTGATTAATAAACAGAAAATGAAAATACAAGTTTATTATAAACTTTCGAAAGCCGTTCTAAACAACGTTTGGTCGTCACTTCTATCAGAGTCAAGGGATTAATATTTATATACGATACGGGAAAAGCCCATTTTCTTACCTACTTGTGATAAGGATGGCCGTAAGAACAGTTCGAATCAGAAGGGAAACTTTAAATATTAAAAAACGAAGTTTTCGAGAGTTTATCAAAATGACCGCAACTGATTTTCGACCATTATGACTTCCGCTTCGTCCTTTTTGCTCACATTCCAAATTCAGTGTAAACAAATAGGACTTAGAAGTATATTCGAAGACTGTACACTGTGCTCTACTATACCGTACGTAGTATTATATTCAGTAATCTGTGATAAGGTCAGCACTTTATTACATTCCAGTTAAATGTCGTCGGCGTCGTAGCATGTTTTTAAGGGGGGTCTCTAATGGTCTTTATTTAAAGTTGCAGATCATCATTTAGATTACGTGAAATATGCATATCAATTAAATATAAATTAACTGGGTATTCATTTAGAACACCAGTCTGGTTATTTAATTTGTAAAAAATAATTGTGGTATTGATAAAATACTTTTTGGGGTCATAAGATCAATTTTATTTTGGAAAAACCAAAGTACTAAGTTAATTTTTATTCAGTCATCCCTGTTTTTTGTTTTATTTTCTATACAGATCTTTTTTTTCATATGAATATTTTGACATATCACGTCGGGTTAGTCTTTCAAAAAAGTGCTTTTTGTTGATTTTGTGCTTATAGCGTGCCTCAGTACGTTACAAAAACAAATACATTAGTTTTGCGGTATAATAAAATAAGAGCAATTAGTATACCTACGTCATACAAAAAAATAGGTTGTTCCTGTTTGCCCCCTCGTGCTGTCCCCTCGAGGGGACAGACAAGAACAATTACATGCCGTACATTTGTATGTAGGTACCTATATCTAATTAATCAGATGACAGCGTAACTATTGTTGCGCTATCCTTTTTCTGCGTCTATCTTATATTCTGTGACATATACGTACAAGTTCGGCATAACTGGCTATATCTACACTGTGTTCCTGATAAGAACACCCGTAAGCGGGCATTGGATGTGAGATTGGAGCTCTCACTTATCCGTGAAGACGCGATAACGACGCCCCCGAACGTTTGACGGCCGATAGACGTATTGTTTCTGGTTAACAAAAGAGAGACTAGAGCCTATCAGGTTTAAGATTACTTGTTGGCTGACGAAGGATAGGATTTAGTAGATTGGCTTGACTCTATTGTTTCATACCTTATCGAAAAGGAAATTATAATTGATAGTAATTAAATAACATCTTACTTCAATCTCTGTTTAGTGATACAGAGATGACAACGCTACAAAACTACGCAACATTATATATCAATAATTCCTTTAACGTTAAGTTATGGCCAATGTAAAATAATTTTAACTTCTGTTTTAGCTCTATATAATACGATGACAAATTAATATCAAATCAAATTTTTAAAAGATTTTTAACAATTAACAACTCATAGGTACGACTCTAAATTAATGTGTAAAAGACTTTAGTTACTAAATAATTTTATTAAAAATCAACCATCGTCATACTTTAAAGAATTGTAGGATTTGTAGCTAATCTATTACTTAAAGCTAACCTAGCCAGTACTGTAGTTCAATTGGCAGTATGGGCATTGTTTATAATCCGATATCGAAGTAAATCGTATATGTGTACCTACTTATATTCGCGTAGAAGACCCTGCAGTGTAATCGAATATTGTTACTCTATTTCAGGTATACATAACATTACCAGTACTGTATTTCACGCAAAGAAAAGCATAATATTAGTTTACCGCTGAACAGCTCCGCTTCTAAGTCGGTCCATTCGTTACTGCTTATAGGTATGCCTACTGCTCATTATTCCAATAGTGTTTAAACGATCACTACACTATTACTACACTGCTGTGTTAAGTTATAGTTCAATCAATCAAGAATCAAGGTGCCATTTACCGCAGCCAAGATTATTCTGCTATTGAGCTTTCGGCTACTCCACCGCATTACACATCATTATCATCAAGCACTACTCGTTTAAGCAGCTATTTAGGGTTCCGTACACAAAGGGTAAAACGGACCCTATTAATAAGGCTCCGCTGTTTGTCTGTCTGTCCGTCTATCACCAGGCTGTATCTCATGAACCGTGACAGTTAGATAGTTGAAATTTTCACAGATGATGTATTTCTGTTGCCGCTATAACAAAAAATACTGAAAACAGAACAAAATAAATATTTAAAGGGGCTCCCATACAACAAACTTGATTTATTTGCTCGTTTTTATAGATACACGATGGTACGGAACCGTTCGTGTGCGCGTCCGACTCGCACTTGACCGGTTTTTATTAAACTCCAGCTACTAACTGACTGTAAGTTTTAAAAAAAAGTAATGCATAAATGTTTAACAAATCTATTACGTTTATTGGATTTTATCGAATAAGTTAACTAAAAGTATTATAATATCTTTTTAGGGATTTCCTCATCAGCCCGAAACACGTCCACTGGTGAACATAGGCCTCCTCCATAAAACGCCACTTTGAACTCTTATTATAGGGAGGATTTGCCATGGGTTTAACCGACTTAAAACGTATAAAACAATACTTGTATGATATTATAATACTTAAGGTAACCAATGGTTAAAAACTCTGAAATTCTAACCATTGGTCAACATTTAGCATTTTTAACTATTGGTTACTTTAACGATCAAAAAGCCCACCCTAAGGCGGTTGGTTAAAAACAAACAGGAAACCAACAAAGAAGACTTTAGCTCAGCCAACTGTACCGTAATTTCATATTCACAAAGTACCCTGGTTCAGTATAGTAGTTTCTGACAAAGCATTATTCAACTGAACTCCAGATTCGAATTCGGCTCTCGGTAAAAGCATAATGCTGGCTTTGCTTACCACGGTCCGAAACAAGATTATATATTAAGCCAATTTTCACAATGCATGTCCACTGACAGAATCATAGGTAGAGAGTTTTCCATCAGGATTTGCAGGTATTCATTTAGTATCGATATTAATTTGTTCCGTCGGAGGCAATCAAAAGTTCCCAGAGATTTTAGTAGCGTACACAAAATGGCGGCTACTATTTTACAAAGTTCAGAATTTATGTCATAAGTTTTTCTATAGATACCTAACAATTTATTCTAATAGCGTCAATATATTAAAATTGTTCCACGAAAAACACGCCATACTTTTTCCAAATGAACCCAATCATCACTGAAACATAAAACCGGTGGAAGAAGCAATTAAAATCTGAGTCAGCGATCACAGTTTTCAACCTTTCAAAAACATTTAAACTTGAACTAAAGCAACGAAAAATCTTCAATTAAAATAACAAGCCTGTCCAATTGTCTTCATTCATTTCTCCAATTAGTTGTTGCTAATAATGTTCATCAACCCTCAGTCAAATGACACAAGACAGACAACAACAACGATTTGCGAAACAAATAGGGATTCCACGATAAGACTCTCAGTTTACATTCAAGTATTTCATTGTTGTTCAACAAAGAGGCTGGTTCTTTAAATAAACGGGTTTTGTTCGCAATGGCCAACTCTTGCCGAGAGAGGTTCTCCTATAATATGACGGGCACTCTTCTGTTAAGTACTAATTAAATGTTAAGTGATTCCGTTGTATGATATTTGATAAGTAATGCGATTTCTCATTGTTACACAGGATAAATTATAGTACTTCTACTAAGTGTGCCTATATGGGTAGGTTTTTTGATCCGAAGTTAAGGTAACCAATGGTTAAAATAAAATTACTGGGCAAATGAGGCTTTATGATCTGATCACACAGACTAGTATCTTATTACTAGACTGTGTGAAGTCTCAGGATGAGGTGCGCAGTGCAGTGTCACGCAAAACTATATTAATTTAAAGTTCCGAGTTATACTACAATCTGTTATGGGCAGCCATGACGCTTAACATCAGGCGAACGACTAGCTCGTCACGTCATTCACTTACATTAAAAAAAACTTTACCATATTTTGACTATTGGTTAGAATTTGTTAGAGTTTTTAACCATTAGTTACCTTAACTATGAATTAAAAACCCCACCCTAAGTGGACATGTAATGTACCTATAGGTGGTATTAATAGGTTATGTGGCACGCAGCCCAATACACACAATCGAATTATCGGGAATTTAATAAATTCCGAAGAAAACCACTCATGGTTAGAAAAAAGTTATTCATTTTCCATTTTTTTTTATGGTCCGCCATGCAGTTCCTTCTATATTTTGGGTTACCCGTTCTTCTCTTTCTTTGATACCTAAAAAGTGTTCTATGTGTATCTCGCTAGTCTACCTGAGCAATCTGGGTACATACTTGGAGGCAGTGGGTTCGATTCCCGCAGCAGGACAAGTATTTTTGCACATGAAATAGCGCAAATACTTGTTCTAAAGACGTACACTGATGAACATAGGCCTCCCTCATAAAACGCCACTTTGGACGCTCATCATAGGGAGGAATTTGCCACAATCACCACGCTTGGCAGGCGGCTTGGTGATCGCAGAAGATTTTTATGTACCGAGAAGAATGCTGCTGCCCATTACCTGGACGTTCCCGGCTTTTACGGCATCCACGGGAAGAGATGGGGTGGTCCTATTCGCAAACTGGGACCACACGGACTACGACATACCTACCTACCTTTCACCAATTTCCAAAACTTTAAAATACCCGAAGTTTCACTTTTGTTATGTTTAAGCATTATATTCACGTTATTTTTATGAAATTCAGACTTTCAGAGTACAAATCTTAATAATGAACGTCGTTGTCCGTGCATCACAAAAGAGGTTTCTCATATGAGAATGAGATGAAAACTAAAGTGGTCTTTAGCCAAATATTGTGCTTACGGAAACTCATAACTTTCGCCTGCTTACTGCTTAGAGACCGGGCTAAAAGGAAAACGTTGTGAAAAATCTAAGCCGTTCAGCACAATGCTAGTAAAGATATTATAGTTCTTAAAATTTCAACCTCAAGTGTGGTTTACGCTTTAAAATCAATTCCATGACATACTTCTATAAATATAATAATAAATATCTGTGGTCATTTCACATAGTACCATCTATATAGTCCCAAACTAAGAAAAGCACTAAATACTATGTATATGGCCACCAGATAACAGAATACTTACTTTTTCTTTGTAAATACATACAAAATAATACAATCTAACACCCAGACATAGAACCAACAGCTATGTTCATCACACACATGTTTGTCCTGGGTGGGAATCGAACCCACATATAGTTCAGAAGGCAGAGCTACAACCAACTAAGCTATCATATCAGGCCAGTCAATATATATTTCTATGTTTTATTGCAAACAAGCTATTTATATTTGCAGTGACAGCAAGACTATTAAGTGTTCGTAGGAGCACAGCTAATATTTCCTCCAACCACTTACAGTGGACACTACGTTTGTTTTAATAGCATCATTGTACGGAAGTAGTGGAGATGTCGATACCAGTGTTGCCATTGTATAATCAAGTATCTCAACGGGCGGCTTTGAAGTACGATGTTGCAGACATTCTCATTTATTGACATGCTATTTTTTTAGAGTAGGATATAATGGTATCTTATCTTAACTGCCTGCAATGTTATGATTGTGCTTTAGCATGATTTGTTGTTGGACTGCGAATATTACCTTATCAATCGAAGCTCTGGATAAGAATATACTATACGAATATACGAGTTCGCATAATCGCAGCTTAAGGTGGAACGTTTCACTAGCGCGGAAAATTCAAATTTTCTTGCGTTCTTTTGCCAATAATAGCTTAATTACTAAACGTGATTACATTAAAACTGATTTAACGTAAAGAAAAAGAATGTATCAACAAATTACGATTAAAAGTATCTCCTAGATATCATTGGTTTAGCGACAAATGGCAATAAACAAATTTCGTTTTAGTTTTTCAGTATATAAGCTTGTATAATTTAGCCACGATTTTCTTTGCACACTTTAAAAAATGTAGGTGTGAAACCTTACTTAAAAATCATCTATATATTAGTTGCAAACATCTATAGATGTTTGCAACAAATATATAAATAGATGATTTTTATCAACTTTTACAATCAACTTTTTATCAACTAATAAATCCATCGAGGCATCGTTTTGAGGCAGCTAGATTAAATGAGCGACTTCTAAAAGCTTTGTTTACATTCGTGACTGATTCTCTCGCACAAACTTTGAGTATGAGTAGGTACTAAAGGAAGTTATTTGGCTCGGCGCTTTGACGCTGAAATATGATGGCAATTTTCATGCTGCCAAATATACCTGTCGGGTAGAGTTGCCATGTGTGCCCGTTACCCGGGAGTCTCGCGTTAAAGTTATGGATCTTGGAAATCTTTTTGTTAAGTGATGTTTTGAGGATTAAAGCATCATGCTGCTATCAAAAAGAAGTAAACGGTCACATGCTGTTGGAAATTCTCCAATTTAAGTGCTCAAAGCATCATTTTACGTTACGTTACCTTTTACGTTCAGCAGTTCAGTGATTCTTGTTTTAAACATAAATCACTCAACTGCTGAAAGTAAAACTTCACATGCGATTGGTGTGATAACCTTCTATGATTTTTTTTAAATATAAATAACAAGTCGTCATTTGCCGTGACGCTAGCCACTTCCAGAAACCATATAGTATAGTTGGGAAACATTTTTTAGTACCACCCATTGCTTTGTCAATTCGTTTACCACAACCAAAAACAAAGTACCTTGTGAGTTTAAAACAACACTACGTAATAGAACCTGGCCACGAAAGTTTAAATTAGGTGAACATCCTACCCCCTATCAGCAAGTTAACCGCTTTTTATAGCTTAGCGTTTAGCCGCACGGCATGCTAAGCTTCCCCTATTGAAACATAATTTTTACTTAATGGCATTTTTACTTTCAGAATGCGTGAGGAGGATGATACTGGAACAGGAAAAGCAAATGCAAAAATTGTTGTGCGTACATTATACTGGCAGCAAAATGAAAAATAAACTGTTTCAATTAATATGAAGGTTACAAAAATTGCCTAAATGCAAATTATAGGTTTTTTAATCACCTTATCAGTTGCTTGTCTTTATAAAAATTCATCACGCTAAAACTACTGGATGCATTTTGAGGCAGTTTGATCCTTGGAGTTCTAAGCAGCTTTTCATGTTTGATATATCAAAATAAATCAACTTAGAAGGAATGATAGACATTTGTAAGCAATAAGGCCCCCTTTCGCAGAGCCTATGCCCGACGCTACAGAACGAATTACAGTTGCTAAAGCTTTGAAGGGATTGATTAGCCCGTGCATAGTGGGGTCAGGTTATATTAAAATTGTTAATAAACTGTAGACAAGTAAATGTAAATTTTATTTCGGTACTTTTTTCTTTGACAGGCAACCCTGAGAATGGTACGTGTCATGCGAGCCCCAGTCAATCCCTCTGTTTGCCGATCAACCCGCTTTGGATCCGGTGAAATTGAAAACGTATTTGATCCTGGGGTAAGAATTTATTGTTAACTTTGATTCCAAGTAAAAAATATTGTTTCTCTAGTGCGGAGTATTTATTTGTTGAAAGGGTTTAGGTTTGTGACTATTTATAGCTGTAGAGTAGATCCTTTGATGAATGGTGTTGTGTAATGTACAGTCAATGAAATGCAAAAGAAAATGTAAAAAATTGTATCGGATACTTTAAAAACAATGATAAATGAATGTTATATTTTGTACGACAGTCGTGTACTATAAAGATAGTTATAGTCCTTAAAATTTTAGCAAGCAGTGGGATTTGAACCCGCGCCTTTCAACTGACCGGATTAGACGCTCTGCCAACTGAGCTATGGTCACATGACTGTTGCCTGCGAAAATCTTTAGGACTGTGTTTTACCGACTAAGCAGTCATGGTGACATATATAGAACCTGAATAAGACAGGTAATCTATTCATTAGTAGTATTAGTATGGTGTACACTTTAAAATATCAATTCCATGAGAGTCGTATACTGAAGAATTAAAATGTTGAATGTTGATAAAGTTGGATAGGTATCCTAATTTCCCTTTTCTAATAAGATGTTTTATTGATATCTGTTTGTGATCATCATCAGCTGAAAGACGTTCACTGCTAAACCGAGGCCTCCATTAGGTTGCCATAGGGTAGGTTTTTTGGTCCACAGTTAAGGTAACTCATGGTTAAAAATTCTAAAAAAAATTGACTATTGGTTAGAATTTGTTAGAATTTTTAATCATTTGTTACCTTAAAAAAAAACCCACACTTAGTCACCATTCGTGGCAGGCGTCTTGGTGATTGCAGTAGATTATAATGCAGACCGTTGCGAATCCTGTCCATTCCCTGGATATTCCCTTAGGTGACTCTTACAGGCACCCACGGCAAGAGACCCCCGTCTTGAAGGTATGTCTCTCACGCTAGGACCACACAGCTAACATTGTCTTAATGATACTCATCATCATCAACAGCTTCAAGACGTCCATTGCTGAACATAGGCCTCCCCCTGAGAGCGCCACTATGAGCGATTGCTTGCCTCCTGCATCCATGGGCTCCCCGCGGCTTTTACCAGACCGTCGGTCCACCGAGTGGTCTCCACTCGAGAACCTTTCTTCCCCATCGGTTGTCAGTTCTATGAGCGATGTGGCCTGCCCATTGCCATTTTAACTTGCTAATTGTAAGAGTTAATGTGTTAATGCTAACAGATAATGCTAATGCTTATTATACTGCGGAGCTATTATTAACGTACATGGAACCATAGAGAAAAATTATATATGGTGAAACGTTTTACTCAGCGCGGCAAATTCAAATTTTCTTGCGTTTTTTGCCAATCACAGTTTAATTACTAAACGTGATTACATTAATACTGATTTAACGTAAATAAATAGAATGTATCAACAAATTACGATTAAAAGTATCACCTAGATTATCATTGGTTTAGCAACAAATTTACAAAACATTCTATTTATTTGCGTAACATTCGTTTTCATGTAAACACGTTAAGTAATTAAGCTATTATTGGCAAAAAACGCAAGAAAATTTGAATTTGCCGCGCTGAGTAAATCTTTTTTTTATTTTTTTATAGCAAATGGGTCAGCGTTTGGCCACATCTCACCTGATGGTAAGTGTAGATGAAACCTAAGGTGGGACACGCTTACCCAGAAACGTTCTACTTTAAGTGCTCTTGCTATAAACATGCAAAACCCGATTTTACAAAGAACTTAGCTTATTAATTAAGTTGGCCTACTTCAATAATAAATTAACAAGTATAAACAGACCGAAGTTCCTGATTAAGTTACTTAAACTCGATAATTAGTATAACGAATTCGCGCAGAACATTTACCCACCGATACTTTGTCTTCAATATTCATTATCTAAATTACTGATATTCCCGGTTTAATTAAACTAAATGATTATCTTATTAAAGTGCTGATATTACGGTTACGTTTTGGAGAAGGGGGTGAGGCTTCCACTTTCCAATTATGTGCGTACCTATGCCAATTACATCGAGCAATTACGTAAAATAATACTGAGAATGGAATGAAGCTTCTGACACAGAATGAAAGCAGCATTGGGAATTATGGCATCACATCTAAGGTACATTCTCTATGATTCCCTGTTGAAAGCAAACTTTACTTAACTCATATAATATTTTCTATCAGGATCCTAGAGTTCTCGTTCTCTAATATCTATAAATAGTGTTACATTTATATAGATAAAACCACATTTATCATATAGCCTCATATTTTTTTTCATGTCATACCACGTTTGACTACAGGCTGTGACTACAGGATATTCTATGGCCCAAGCTATCATCACGCTCCATAGACCTCTTAGCGTAGTACTCTTATATACTCTTTCTCATAGACCTATGTGCTCGTCTACTTGTGCTCACCGTGTCACTAAGGTGTCACCGCGCTCACGCTATTTCTTTTTCTTCTTCGTTTAATGGCTTTTAATGGCTTTTTATCGCTTTTTAGCGATAATTCTGCCAATATTAAGTAAACTATGTACGGTTAAAGTCCTAATTTGTTAGTCAAAATGCCAAAGTAAAATGGTGGATATTTTATTGATGGCTCTGTAGCACAGCACTGTAGCTCTGTGCCTGCTCTGTAGCGTTATACCCTTAGAGTATACATAAGCAAGCTAGTATATTCTAAGGTTATAATACCCTTTATACCTAATACTCTTTGGCTCTAACAAGCCTTTGAAGAGAAAACGAAAAGGCACGGTTTTATTTATAAACTTGGAACCATTTGCCAATACTCTTGCATGTTGCTAACCTAATACCTAATAATGCAGCACACATTAAAATTCAAAAATACACAGGTTTTAGAAAAAGAACTCAAAATTCACAACAGATTATTTTTAAAAGCTCCACGCTATGTCTTTTCATAATATCTTCACCGAATGTTTGTCAAAAGTGTTATGTTTGCTTGAAATAGCGGCAATAGAAAAAAAAAACCTTGAGTAAATAGTTTGAGTCAAGGGCGTAGTATCAGGTTTGAGTGGATGTCATTCGACATAAAATACGAGATCTCTCGCCAGTGATAATTTTGAAACATTTGAGATGAGTTTGATCTATACACCTTGTATCAAGTTGAAATAAAAGTAGCTCATTCGTTTCCTTTACAGAGTTCATAGCTCGCAACCCCACGTCTGTTTAGCCGTGCGACGGTCTATATCCGTTCATATAACCAGGCTGTATGCCACGAGTATTTTACTGTACCAGAATCAATTCAGCAAAATGATAATTTTATTCATAGAGTTCCCGCTAGAATCGTATCGGTTACTTTGTCCGTGATTCGGTTCGAAATATTTTATGAAACAACTGGTCGTATGCACATGCTGCTAATGCGCTCACTGGTTTCCTGTTCTAATGAAAAAAGTTCTTTATGGACTCGGGTTTAAACTACCTACGTAGAAAATATCGCTAGAAAATCTGTGGCTACCGGATAGATAGCATGCGCACTGCGAGAAAACTTATCATCTTTGTTAGAATGAGAGACACGAAGGCACTACCATAGGCTAGTCACGGTGTCTCACGAGAAAAAGTATCGAGATAATTGCGGCAGCAAATTAAGGCCATGGTGACCCATTCGGTCCACCTGACCCCCGCAGTGACGGAGATGCGGTTCTGTCCTGGAGATTCCCAGACGTAGGCCCACAGCAATAGAAAAGCTCGATTTTAAAAAAGTTTTGGTAGTATTCATGTTGCTAAATTTTATCTGAAGATAACTGAAACGGAAAAATGGTTACAGGCTACATATACTAAATGAATATACCTCGTAACCCATTGGATTTTAACACGCAGAACTATTCATTATTCTGTGGCTTTACGCTATTTTGTTTGAGAAATCATTTTTTTAACAAACTACCCTGGGTAAGCCCGTATGATAAAAGGGCAATACCACCATAAACCCTCTCGCATATGAACCTTATTAATATAGCTGAAACAAAGCAAAGAGTGCGCTCAAGGCAGACCATGAGTAATGACAGTGATATTTCTCCAACCCCTTATGAACTTGCAGTATATCCGTGTCGAAGATTTCACTTGTTTTCCATGTTTAATAGAAATGAGCTGGTTGGAATGGCAGTAGATTTGATATTTTTTGTCTACTACCATTCTAATTTATATTAACCTCTAGACTCCAATGGTCGCGATATCGTGTCATCCGGTTATTGTTATTATATTATTATGCAGAATGCCGGTATTCAATGAATTAAGCTTAACATAAACTTAATCATAACGTTCCCAGACTCACACCTTCGTTTGAAAAAAAAAACGCCGTCAAACGTGGGAAGAAAGCACCGTCAGTGAATCACGTGAGATAAACACGCCGTCAGTCAACTACGAGGCACCTCACGAATATCTGACGAATACAATGACTGAATGAAGTATATGTAAAAATAAGGTGGCATTATTTCAACGTAATTTGATATTCATATAGTTTTCTTTGTACCTAAATTGTAATTTTCCACACTTTTTTAAATTTCAATTTTGTATAAACTTTTTCATCTTTCCTAATTTTGTTTTTGTTTCATGAGAATACGTGGCCAAACCTATATAAAACAAATCGTACTAGTCGCATACATCGAGTGCCCTACGCTTGTGCAGCACACTGAGGTTTGAATCATCAAAGTGTGACAACACTGATTAGACCTAATTGTATTCATTATAATTATAGATATGTCAAACTCACATTATAGTAATAGGCTTGCTATATATATAATATTTGACATTGCGCACTTTGTGATTTTATATGCTCAGTAATTACAATAGTTTAAGAATTTTAAATACCTAATCACCAGATCGTCGGTCCACCTAGTGGGGGGTCGGCCTACGTTGCGTCTTCCGGTTCGTGGTCGCCACTCGAAAACCTTTCTTCCCCATCGGTTGTCAGTTCTACGAGCGATGTGGCCTGCCCGTTGCCATTTCAACTTGCTAAGCCGCGGGGAGTCCGATGGATGCATGAGGCGAGCAGCCGCTCAAGGTGGCACGCTCTGGGGGAGGCCTATCTTCAGCAGTGGACGTCTTCAGGCTGTTAATATAAAATAGTCATTTAAAGTTTGAATTCTCTTATTCTACTAGTAGGAAGGTCAGCGGGGTTCAAGGAATATGGTACCAACTAAAATGCGAAGATTTGTTTTCCTAGCCATGGTACTGTTTCATGGCTTCATTCATGGTTATAAAAATAAGACCGTAAGCCGCTTTAGATTCTTTTCATACACTTTCCTTTGAAAATCACAACGAATAGATATCTCTTTCTTTGATCGCTGCTATAGACATTCTATCATAAATTCATAAAAGTTACAAGAAATATTTTCCTGAAATTTCTTCACGGCAAAACAAATCCTGCCTTGTTTCTTTCTTATTTCCTTATAATATGTAAGCCATTTTTGGTTTATCATCAACTAAATATAAAAAACTTATAAAAGAAAATTCACTTCTATCAACATAAATAAAATTTCAATTTCGGTAGCAGTTAGAGCAACAGCTCGTTAGAGGTATTTTAACATTTGTCTAATTTATGTGCCACAAGAGGGTAAGGAAGCGCAACCTTCCCCAGATACACACAACTTGGTATGTAGTACTCGGCTACCAACTGGGGCGTGATTAAGCAGCAACTAATTTAGTTGGTTTAGACATGTATGTACTTTGCCGTGAACAAGCCGATGCTAAGTGGAGTGCTTGGGTAATGTAATGACAAGACGTGATACTACTTACTTAAGTACGCCGCTGGTACCTACTCAGAATTGATAGGTAGCTAGCATGTACGCAAGCAGGTGTTTGTGTAGTCGATTGTATGCAGTATCATTATTAATGCAAAATGTAAAAGCAAACGTATGCAAAAGTATGGTGCAAACCATTTTTGGTTTATAAAATGGAAACTGCATAAAAACTTCCATGCATGCAAAAGAAAGAAACCCTTTCTGATATGGCTATGGCAGATTTGTACAGTCAGCTTAAATCACAAAAACAATGGACATTTATCCATAATTAAGTAAGATAATTTTAACTAACGGCTATTATTCATCACCGATACCGTCAAAAATGCCAATTTTTAAATCAGCGTTCACTCGGTTTTTTTGTAAGAATCAATGAATTCATCTTACGTCAGTTTCGGCTCATCTCAATCAGAATCTGAGTTATTTTAATGTAACAAGTCAAACATAATTATATAAAAAGTATCTCTAATAAATATATCTAAAATATCTTATACTTATAAATTAATAAACAAAATATTTTGCAGCAAACGTTTTTTGTTTAATAAGTTTGTTTAACAAAAAAAGTGCTTATACAATGTTCACGTTAAAAAACTATTTTAACAAGTACGTACGTACAACAAGTTGGCATTTCTACTAAATGTGCGGCAATTACTATCGAATCAAATATAATTTTGGGCAACTTAACAGAAATAATATTTTCTACCTTGGCTTTTATATTTTCGTTATTGAAAAGCTGTTCCCAAAAGCTTAGGAAAATATTTCATGGAAATTGAGTCTACCTACTAAATAAACTGTCTGACCTTTCCTCCCACTTGGGAACATAGCCCTCCTTTCACTGCCAATTAACTGAATTTATAGCTTAAATATTTCAAGTGCCTATAGGCAAATTATTTGTTACTATAGAGTCTATATAACTCAATAGGCACCCACTACACACCCGCACGCCTATGTCAATAAGCTAGGCACGATATGTTTGTTCAACCTGAGGTACAATTTAATAGTTCAGACCCCCTATTCAAAGCACAGAATTATATGTACGTAATTAAAGACAGTATCGTAACCCACGCGTTACACTAGGGAATATTATCCATAAAATAGATTTGACAAACGGTTCCATTTAGAAAGTATGGATTCTTTAATACTACAACGGATATGAAACGTATTTCATTAACTGCAGAATACTTACTAGCGCATGTTTTTTTAATGCTAAAATGAGCATATAAGTTTGACAACAATTACTCACCTGATGGTAACTGATGAAGTTGTAAGGTCGAGCACGTTTGCCCATGAAATGTACTTGATACTCTGGAGGTAACTAAAAAAATCTTACCTTGAATTTAAATTAACTAATTATTAATTTAATTACTTACATATTAAACACAACGACTTTTTGACCAGAACTAGTTTGGATTTAATTTAAAACACAACTGGTGAACAGTCCCACCCATAATACAAACATGAATGACAAACCATAATAGGGTTATACACCACCATGTCTTGACGCGTGAGAGTTGCGTATAGGCACAGAATAAATAACAGTAGGTACCTACTTAGTCGCATCAAACGCCAGTGTTTGCAATTTACCAAGCTTGAGAACTGTTGTTGCATTGCATTAATAGTTAGTACGTTCCATTCAAAGGGAAGGGAAACGGTTGGCCGCAGCCTCCCGGGGGGCGAACATTTTGACCGTAATCAGGCTAATGGACAAACCCTGTGTCCGATCCGCACAAGAGTTCCATTCACGATTCTAACGGCCTTGTTTTGTTTAAACACATTTACTTAGCATTTTAGTGCATTTTAATGGACCCCCTGACTACATATTTGAATAACGGTTTTCGTTTCAAAGTGAAGAATGAAGGTGGTATGGTAGCCTGGAAGAAATTTCTTACTACCGTTCTTTTGTAAATTTTTACGTGCATATTTATTTCATCATCATCATCAACAGCCTGAATACGTTAACTGCTGAACATAAGCCTCCCCCAGAGATCGCCACTTTGAGCGGCTGCTCGCCTCCTGCGTCCATCGGTTCCCCGCGGTTTTCACCAGATCGTCGGTCTACCCAGTGAGGGGACGGCCTACGCTGCGTCTTCCTATTTTTTTAAATAAAAGCGTTAAATAAAGAAAATGTACGCAAGTGAATGTATTTTTATTGGGTATTGTAGTTGGATATTTCATGAATAAAGAGGTATATTACATTATATTTGCCTCGTCTGAAAAGTAAAAAAACTCACATGAAGAATACACATTTTCTAAAATATTTCCTTTGTGAACACACTCCTTTTTGCATAAATTTATTCGCTTTGTATAACTTTTTCATTATAAAGCCTTATTTGCTCCGGCGAAACGTTATTCACAATGAGTAAAAATATTTAAATATAAACTAAAACGAATGTTTCGTGCATTTGGCATATTTTTTATAATCTCAAATCAACTGTAATACCCAAGTTTGAGAAAAATAATATTGTGGTTTTGTTTAAAAGGAATACATTTATTGAGAAGGAATGTCAATGTGTCTTATGAACTAATCCAAAAATATTTAATCCTTTACAAACACTGTCTAAATGCTCACATAATAAAATTATATTCACACGTTAGAACTTAGATAAGTACCTACCTATATGCAAATTTAAGAGCGCAGGCCACGGCGCTATGGTTCGATTATTTATATCATAGAGGAATTATTACGCTTCCAATGTTATTCATCCTATGCGAACGTGCAAGATCGCACCAACAGTCATGCCATGCTCCTGAGCGTGAGGTTGGCTGATGCAAGTGTAAAGGCAGCTTATCATATTTTTTTCAATGAATATTACTTGAACTGAGTACCTCAGACAATTTATCACATATAGATATTTCTTGGGTCTTGACTTAGCCATCGTTGTAGTTTACCAGAGGTCAACACAGACTTACATAATTAAAATTTTTATTCCGTGTAAACATCTTACTAAATTAATTAAATGGCGGCTAGCTTTGCAATTAATATCCTAGAATGACACCCATCCCTTTTTTCCTGTCCAATTCTGTTTTCATAAAGGTAATGCCTCGCAAATTGGATTAAGTTGAACTGGCATATCCCGCAAGGACTCGTCATGGTAACAATGGCGTACGACACGCGCTGTTCGCTTTCATTAATAATGACATGCGTTTTAAAATGTCCTTAGGTATTTAAATAATCTAATTTTGTTAACATTGGCGCATATTAAATTGGATAGGACAGGTAATTGTGTCGTTATCATTGGACCAAGCATGATAATATCTTTAATTGCATTCCGTAGAGCATAATCATGTATTCTGTGCTGGGTAATTAGTCTAGCTAATTATACCATTGTATATTAACGGTTCAGATATCTATTGATTTAGTTTAATAAAACCTCTTGGCAAACCCACTGAAAATACAAAAACAATTAAACCAATAATCGTAATGGATATAGTTATGGTTATATTTTTATCACTGCAAATATTTCTATGAACAAAACGCGTGAGCCTGTTTTTTGGGACCATATGCAGTTTATTTATATCGAATAGGCATTTGCTATGAAAAATTATAAGTAAACTTAATACAAAATTCTGTTGAGTATTAAGTTGAAAGCATACTCGCCACCTCAATAATACTATGTATTAGGTACCTCAACTACTCAATATTATTGATCATAAATTAACCATATAAGTACTCTCAAACTGCAGACTAGAAAACCAATATACATACCTACATAAGCGGCATGCTTAAGATCATAAAAAGTAAAAAAGGAATATGAGACCGCTAAAACAACAACATTTTGATCCCATTTCTCTAAAACAATGTGATTTTACCTTTTTACCCTGAGAAAGAAGACAATATACCATTGACGTAAAATTCGTAGGAAACATAATGGATCTAGGTAAAGGATTTACAGAAATGATCCAAAATAAATGTTCCCAACCACATAGTTATATACATATAACTAAGATACATGATAATCATGATATTGTTCTATTCACAAATAAGCGGACCACCTACGGGATATCCACTGAACTGAATGGTCTGAAACACAAAGGCTTGCTTCAAAAACCAGGGCATTGTTTCTAATTAGGTGCCGTGCACTAGCAACCGATATAATATCTACTCGGTGCAGGTGAAATGTCCGCCCATCCACCCCCTTTACATCACGGTAACATATAGGTACAACGAAGGAGTACTAAAGGTTGGGAGGTTTCCTGCGATAAAATTGCGAAAGTGCCATCATGGGTACCTATATGTATCTAACGAAATATATCGTAATTTGAACACTAGTTCATACGCTATTAATGATTTTCTACATTTTTCTCGCAGTAATGGCTGCTATTTAAAGCTGTCTTTTGATATAAAAAGTAACTTTACAAGATTTTATTTTATATTAAAAGGTGCAAACCAGCATACAGCTCACCTGATGGAAAGCAGTCACCATATGTAGCATAAAACGGTAATTTTTTTATTGCTAAAATGGGCATACGTTTGACAACATCTTACCTGATGGATAGTGACGAAGTTGTCTAAGGTGGATCATGTTTGCCAATGCCCATTCACTATTAACTCGAAAAGACCCTGGTTCAAGGTCAGAAAAGCCGAGTGGAATAATTTATTCCAAATCAACCTATATTAGATTTTGGTTATATTGTTTATATGGTTGCCAAATAAAAGTAAATTCATGTCGTCATTATCATAATATCTTATTATTATATTATCGACTCTTACCATCATATTATCGACTGTATAGAGCATATACCTATAATATCTATGGCAGATGAAAGATAATAATGTTGCTAATAGATTGGCGTTTAAAAAAGACCTAATGACCTCGCAATCTGAATCTATTTATCAATATATAAAGGGATTAAACGGAAACGTTTCCATAAACCTCTGTGACTGTGTTCCCCCACGCTCTACAAACGAGGTGGTTGACGAGATAAGAGCCGCGGCGTAAGTGCCGCCATTGTAGCAAACAACAATAACCCCACGTAGCCGGCATTATCAGCAACCTGGCCGTCGGAACCGACGGAACCGACTAATGGATACCCCAAACCAACCCGTAATTATTTTAATTTTCATCAAGCACGAGCATAAGTACTTTTTGATCCCTTTATCCGCGCCGTAATTTGAATAGATTTCTAAATAAAGGAACTTGTTACGGCCTTTGTTTTCAGTGGCTCGCGGTTGTTCGATTATCGGGTACAATGTTCGATATAATGAGCTGATTCCATCGTAACAAAATATTACTTTCCTATACAAATTATGTTATTATTTTGTTCCTGTAGTAACGTATATTGCAGAAAGAACATAATGTGTGGGATATTTATTATTATGCAAAAGACTATTTATGCATAGTAGTTTTTTAGCTCATATTTCAACCATTGATGTATTTAAGTAAATGTTAGTTTCTTAGGAAAAAACACCTTTAGTAAACTACCTATAGTAAAACTAGAGTTTTTTTTTTTTATTTTTTTTTTTAATGTGATTGAATGACGTGACGAGCTAGTCGTTCACCTGATATTAAGTGACACGGCCGCCCATAACAGTTGCAGTGTCACCCGGAACTTTAAAACAATAGTTTCGCGCGACACTGCACTGCGCACGTCATCCTGAGACATCACCCAGTCTAATAATCAGATTACTAGACTGAGTGATCAGATCATAAAGTCTCATTTGCCCAGTAATTTCACTAGCTACAATGCCCTTCAAACCGGAACACAGTAGTGCTTGCACACTACTGCTTGGCGGCAGAATAACTGGCAAAGCGGTGGTACCTACCTAGACGAACTTTGCAGAAAAGTCCTACCACCTAGAGTTTGATTACATACGTAACTGTACATATAGCTACATCACCATACAATTTTTCTTTCTGTTGGTATTTGTTTGTCGCCACGCTGCAACGGCTGAATGGATTTGAATGAAATTTGGAATGGAGATAGCTTATAAGTATACTTAACACATACGTATAAGAATACTAGGTCTAGGTAGGTACCACCGCTTTGCCAGTTATTCTGCCGCCAAGCAGTAGTGTGCAAGCACTACTGTGTTCCGGTTTGAAGGGCACTGTAGCTAGTGAAATTACTGGGCAAATGAGACTTTCTGACCTGATTACTCAGTCTAGTAATCTGATTACTAGACTGTGTGATGTCTCAGGATGACGTGCGCAGTGCAGTGTCACGCGAAACTTTATTGTTTTAAAGATCCGAGTGATACTGCAACTGTTATGGGCGGCCGCGTCGCTTAACATCAGGTGAACGACTAGCTCGTCACGTCATTCAAGCGCATAAAAAAAAAAAAAAAAAAAAATACTTCGTATCCGCAAATGAAACCGCACGGCGCAGCTGGTTAATAACATTGCAGCCTGTGAATAAATGAAATGGAAATTATGTGCTGGTTGGAGCATAGATTACAAACTTAACCAACAAGTTTCACACTAATGGAAAATTTTCCCCATACCCGCCCATTTGATTAGCGTTTAAATTATGCAAACTCCGGGTGTGTTGTCAACAAAACGCAAAAGCAGTTGCGATTTGTGTCACAATATGAAACTGTAATTTGGCCGGCTATCAGCATACAGTATTTTGATTATGTAACAAAATGAAATGAGCCTGGGTGGTGGTATGTTTATCTATATGAAATCCCTGAAATTTTAGGGAATGTTTGTAATTATGCTAGGCTTAAAACTCTTATCATATAGAGGTATTTACTTGGGACATATGACTGGGCTGGAATGGAAAACAAGGCAAGGTAAAACGCAAGGATCTCCAAACGAAGCTCAACCATATCATAATGTAGTAGAGTTTTGTTTGAAGATTCACTAATATGACATAATTTTTAGTGATTTGGAAAGTTGTATACTATATGTGTATATACAACATAATATATAAACTAGTTCAGCGCTTTGTTCATTCACGTATACATATTTTTGTGGTATATAATAAGTAGGTACACAGGTAGTAAGTATTTGTAGAGTAGGTATAAATGACCCGACCTGACT
The DNA here is from genome assembly GCA_910589525.2 of Ennomos quercinarius. Taxonomy (NCBI): domain Eukaryota; kingdom Metazoa; phylum Arthropoda; class Insecta; order Lepidoptera; family Geometridae; genus Ennomos; species Ennomos quercinarius. The sequence continues at coordinate 8,647,669 of OU342493.1, forward strand.
TCGTACGGGTTAATTTATTGTACGCCTTGAATATAGAGAATGACGTCAATTTTGCATATATTATTTGTATGTAACCATCTTTGTAACGGCAACATCATTATGGGGGAATTCTAGAACCTTCCCGTTTTGGATGAACCCATTTTGAGGAATTAAACATAAACCTTCTACAGGACTTCAAAAAATACATTAGTAGTAGCGGACGGACAGTTTCAAATATTTTAGCCCGACTTGTATTATACTTACTAAACTACACAATTTTTTTTCTACTTGGTTAAAGTTTTATTAATACTTAAGCAGATTTTAAGAGACACCAAAGATATGTAAGTATATTATAATGTGTTAGCTTATGCCCCCGGCTTTGCCCGCATGGGCTATCATTCAGGAACCGTTTATTTTTCCAGGATAAAATTACCTTAACCGGAGAGTAATTAAAAAAAGAGATTTTTGAGAGCCGTGTAAAAAACACTATAACTAAATGTTAAGAAATAAAGGTTTTACATACAAAAGCCCTTTTCACCCCCAAAGGCTGTTTTAGTGCATCCCTACACTAAGTAATGAATGTATCTATATAACGAAATTTCAAGATTTTAGCTTCAGCTGTTTAGGCTGTGTGAGCGTCTTATGGTGGGTTCTTGTTCTGTATTTTTACCCCTAATTCTAATTCTAATTTGGCATGGGGGCGATAAGACCTGCACTGACGTCCCGCTTGGGGTGTATTGTGCATTTCCCCCGCCAGCATCTACCCAAGCCATCCCAGCTCCTTGAAATAACGGAGCACGGCTCTAGGGTTCTGGCACCACTGCTCCAGTGTTGGCGTCGCAGATGTTGACGATGATGACTGTCGTTCCAGTTTTATTCAAATGATAATTTAAGTTGCAATGGTCCGTAATAAGGCCTGTGATAAGGCGGAGATCCTGCCGTGTAAGCCGAAGTAGGCTTTTACCCCTTTAAGGGATGAAATTAAACAATTGCCGAGACCAGTGTCTTTTTATTTTTTATGTTCTTTTATCATCATCATCATCATCAACACCCTGAAGACGTCCACTACTGAACATAGGCCTCCCCCAGAGAGCGCCATTTTGAACAGCTGCTCGCCTCCTGCATCTATCGGATATTATGTCCTTTACACATTCCAAATTTCAGTATGATACGGTAAAGTTTTTGAAATTTCCATACAAACTTTAACTCTTTTAAGTACTAATTTCACACTTTTAAGGGTTGTATTAAAAAAAAAACAGGTATCATTTCATTTATTTTTATACTATATGTGCCAAGTTCCAAAATCATACGTTACGAAATATAGGTTTTTCATACAAACGTTTTTTTACCCTTTTCACACTCTTAAGGGTTGGACTTTCAAAAACCATTTCTTAACATATACGTAGGTCTTAAAAGCAAGCCACTATAAGGGCAAAGCGTTTTATATATATTAGCACATTGTAGTAGATCTGTAAATTTCTATTTAGGTGTATTTGGTATGTTAAGAAGTCACCGTATTTTATTACGTTTGTGTATTTACTTAGCGCTGTGACCATAAACGCGTTCATTCGACTAAAAGCACTCGATCTCGTAAAATAAGATACCTACTAAGGTGGGTATTTGTTCTTACTTCTTTCACTTAATTTTGCTTAAGTAAAAACCGATCTCTTAGCTGAATAGCGTCCCTTTTACTCGGAGGCTTTTTCGCAATTAAGTAAATATTCATTACTTGGACTAGGTACATTTATTAGGAGAAGTAATCTAGTTAATTGTTTCCATTTATTCTTTTTAAGGATTAGCTAAGGTAGAATCTAATGTCTTTGAATAACTTTTATTTTATAAAAGACATAGCTTTAGAATTACATTGGCATTGATATTTGAAGGATGTGATCCAAATTGACCTTTATTCTATAAACTAATAAACTAATTACTACACTACTAAGGCCCGATTTTACCAAAGTAGAATAAATTTTATTCCAGGTATAACTTGCCGAGAACAACCAAGTTACACGAATATAGCCCTTATACCACCAATTTTGTGAAGGAATAAGACTTATTCCTTGGATACAATCAAAATTGCGTCTTTTTTGTCATTTCATTAGTCAATCAGCTGTATCCGAGAGTAACGAATAGCCTTCATCATCATCATCATCAACAGCCTGAAGACGTCCACTGCTGAACATAGGCCTCCCCCAGAGCACGCCACCTTGAGCGGCTGCTCGCCTCCTGCATCCATCGGCTCCCCGCGGCTTTCACCAGGTCGTCGGTCCACCGAGTGGGGGGCCGGCCTACGCTGCGTCTTCCGGTTCGTGGTCGCCACTCGAGAACCTTTCTTCCCCATCGGTTGTCAGTTCTACGAGCGATGTGGCCTGCCCATTGCCACTTCAACTTACTAACTCTAAGAGCTATATCGGTCACTTTAGTTCTCCTGCGGATCTCCTCGTTCCGGAGCTTATCTCGCAGGGAAACACCGAGCATAGCTCGCTCCATAGCTCGCTGCGCGACTTTGAGCTTACTAATGAGGCCAACAGTAAGAGACCATGTCTCAGTTCCATAAGTCATCACTGGCAACACACACTGATTGAAAACTTTCGTTTTCAGGCTCTGCGGTATTTTGGACGAAAAGATAGGACGAAGCTTCCCGAACGCTGCCCAGCCGAGTTGGATTCTTCGCGCCACCTCTTTGTCGAAGTTGGACCTACCTAATTGGACAATCTGTCCTAGGTAGACATACTTGTCGACAACTTCGAGAGTATCGTTCCCAACAATTACCGGTATAGGTGGAACATGAGCATTAGACATGATCTTTGTCTTGTCCATATTCATCTTAAGACCAACCTGCTGGGAGACTCTACTGAGGTCGTTGAGCATGGTGCTAAGGTCCTCGAGCGATTCCGCCATTATGACTATATCATCGGCAAAACGAAGGTTAGTGATGTACTCGCCATTTATGTTGATGCCAGATCTTTTCCACTCCAAGAGCTTGAAAACATCCTCCAATGCGTTTGTGAACAGTTTCGGAGAAATAACGTCTCCCTGTCTCACGCCTCTTTGCAATGGAATTTGTTCCGTACTCTGGTCCTGTAGTCGGACTGACATAGTGGCCTTACTGTACAAACACTTCAAAACTTCGATATACCTATAGTCAATTTGGCATCGCTGCAAGGACTGCAGCACCGCCCAAGTCTCGATTGAATCGAAGGCTTTCTCATAGTCCACAAACGCTAGGCATAACGGCCGATTATACTCTTTGGTCTTCTGTATAATCTGGCGCAGCGTATGGATGTGGTCTATGGTGCTAAAGCCTTTTCGGAAACCGGCTTGTTCGGGAGGCTGGAATTCATCAAACCTGCGTGCGAGACGATTCGTAATGACTCTCGAAAACAGCTTATACACATGACTCAAGAGCGAGATGGGCCTATAGTTCTTCAATAAGGTGTTATCGCCTTTTTTGAAGAAGAGCACCACCACGCTCTTGTGCCATGCCTCTGGCGTTATACCTTCAAGGATGACAGAATTAAATAACTTCTGGAGGACTAAAAGTACCGGTCTACCACCCGCTCTCAGAAGTTCGGTCGTAATTCCATCTTCACCTGGTGCCTTGTTGTTTTTAAGCTGTTTGAGGGCCATTCTAATCTCGTACAGGCTGACGTCCGGGATATCTTCGGTATAGTGTCGGACTAACTTGGCTCTGATGTCCTGAGCTGTGTTAGTAGCGGGCTTACGTGTCGAGGTGTATAACTGTCCATAGAAGTTCTCGATCTCTCTCAGAATCTCAGGCTTGGATGAAATGACGCTACCATTTTCGGTCTTCAGTTTTGTCATTTGGTGTTGCCCAATAGACGAATCCTTTGCGAACACTTTAGAGCCTTGGTTCCGCTCAATTGCGGCCTCAATACGTGAAGTACTAAGAGCACGCAAGTCGTGTCGCAAGGAACTCCAGATTCGTCTATTGAGTTCACCGTAGGCTGACATATCAACTGAAGACTGCAGCTTCATTTCGCTCCGGTCGGCCATTAGCTCAAGAGTTTTTTCTGAGAGCTTTTGAGTCTTCTTTCGGCGTTGGGTCTTAAAGAATTTCGATCCAACAGCTTGGACAGTTTCCACCAACCCGTCGTTTAGCTCGTCCACTGTGTTACAGTCGGCTAGGCACTGGAAGCGATTTTGGAGTTCCAGCTGAAAGCCTTCGGGGTTTTGGATTTGGACAGGATTTGGACGGAGCGTAGACTTCACCAGACGTGACCTTTCGAGCTTAACATTGATATTCAATGTGCCTCTAACAATACGGTGATCGCTACCGGTTTTCACCTTGCTGATCACAGAGACATCATCGAATATGTGCTTCTTGGTCGTCATGATGAAGTCTATCTCATTTTTAGTGGAACCGTCGGGACTTATCCACGTCCACTTCCTGGATGGCCGCTTCTCGTAGAAGGAGTTCATCATAAAGAGTCCCTCCTTCTCCATGAAGTCAGCCAGCCTCTGTCCTCGAGGGTTCCGCTGCCCGTATCCAAATGGCCCCACTCTCAGCTCATCGCTATTCCTTGTGCCCAACTTCGCATTGAAGTCTCCCATCACAACGGTGAAGTATGTTTCGGAAGTATGCATGGCTTCGGATATGTCCTCATACATAGCTTCTACTTCATCGTCTGAGTGTGCCGATGTCGGCGCGTATACCTGTATAACCTTCAACGAATACCGTTTGGTTATTCGGAGTACCAGGTACGCTACCCTGGCCGACACACTGTCGACTTTGACCACGTTGTTGACGAGAGACTTGCGGACGAGAAACCCGACACCCCCTTGGGAGAGTTGGTCTCCCTCCCGGTAGAAGAATAAGTTACCGGAATTTAGGATTATCGTGTCCTGTCCCTGTCTTCGGACTTCTGACAATCCCATTACATCCCAGCGTAACTTACCCATCTCCGCCTCTAGCTCGACCATCCTTTCGTCAGCCTTCAGTGTGCGCACGTTATGTGTTGCCAGGGCCAGGGGTCGTCGTTGGGGTTGGTAGCCGGGCGTTTGCCGGGGATTCTTCGCACCCCTTGCCCTGCCGTTACCGTGGCCGCTACCGTAGCCACGGGATAGCAGAGCTGCCGGGGACTGGGGGCCGTTTTTATTTGTGCTTGTCATTAGGGGGGGGGGTTTGCCATAATCACCACGCTTGGCAGGCGGCTTGGTGATCGCAGTAGGTGAAGATTGATTGCCACCAAGACCGAGGGGAACGCTGCGACCCATTCCCTGGATATTCCCTTAGCCGCCTTCTACGGCACCCACGGGAAGAGATGGGGTGGTCCTATTCGTAACCGGGACCACACGGGACATTCGTAACGAATAGCCTTATACTTGGAATAAACCTTATTCTACTTTGGTTAAATCAGGCCTAAAACTAGCAAACTAGCTACACTATCTACTACAAAAAACATTTAGACTGTATACTAGCCGCGATGGCCTATAGACAGTCCAAATGCTCCAGCCCACTACCGGTAGGTAGTGTACCCAACATGCTAGCAGCATTGCCTCGTTGAATTGCAATGGTGATTCGTTGAGCCAAATAAGTGCCAGCATTTTTGTCATGCGTCGCATCAACCAGGCGCTCTGAAATTGATAAAATTATAGACTTCCTAATATAAGTTATGCTAGTTATATATAATTATATATAATCTAGTTTTCCTTTACATTAATTTACTTAGGCGATACTGCTATAAATCATAAATCCTTAATTATAATGATGAAGTCAAGATCTTATAGGGAATCTAGACTTGAGTAACGATTCACGATGACTGCACTATGATTGACATAGATACAGGCGTAAGTTATGTCGGCTAAACATTTCGTTCGTCTCACATTTCACATCCATAAAAGCCTTTCAAACATCCAACTTCAACACCAACCATTCTTTCGATTTGCCTTTCTTGATCGAATACAGATTTTCTATGCAGTAAATTACTCTCTTCACCGTGCAAGTCCTAGAAATTCCTGTTCAGCCTTCAGTGTTCCTCCAGAAAAAAAATAAACAGATAATAAAAATAAAATTTTTAGATAATCATTTTGCAGTAATACCGACCGTAGAGCAGGGAAATGTTGGTTATAGATATCTACCTTCGCAATATAACCTATCTGGAAATTAGAAACGCAAATTTTGTGTGCAGAGACCCTAGTTCTGTATGATTTACGATGTTTACTCAAGCAAACAGCTTGTTTAATAACATGCTGAAAGGTGGAAGCTACTGAATTGCTCGGTGGCAATCGAATTAACCGAAGTATCATATAGGAACTTACCGAATGACTCGTAGCTATAATTAAAACGGAGTGACTTTTTATTTATACCTATAGCTATAAAATTACCTACTCATAGCTAATTGATTCGTTTTATTTTAATACTCAAACAATACAGTTTGTATGAGTCTACTCTACTTAATAATATATACATTTTATATACAAAAAAATGACTTCGTTAAATTTGGAATAAGATCTTATGAGCGCTACCAATAATCGGGCCTGGGATGTTACTTAATTCCGAAATTGTTGTATTGTTGTTGTTGTTGTTGTTGGATAGACGTTTCAAAAAAATTAATTTGTGACATAACATTTCTACGTCGTGTCGCAAGAAGTAGGTGAAGTAGGTTAAACTGTCGTTTCTCGTCAGGTACTAATAAACTAATTCATGTGCTTAGCATACAGAATAGTTAAAAAGAGAATAAAGTTTTTATATATATCTGCTGACCAAACCTCTTTTACGTTTTATTGACCTCTCAACTTCAGAAAAACATAATATGCGAAGAAAACTATCAGAAATCTGATGTTAGCTTCATCCATCATAAGAAGCGACAGGGGGCGAAGGCTTGTCGACCCTAATCGAACCCCATAAACATATAACAACCGTAACCTTGTATCTGAGTCCCTACATACTCGGCTGTAAAAAGGGATTATAATTTATACTGGGGTGCAAAAAAACAGGAAGTCGGGTGCGTATTGGTGGCGTTCGCATTTGCGGTGTGTTTTGCGTGCCTAGTTTTTGTGTAAGAAGATAATTTTAATAATTTCTGTCTGGTAGTGATTTACTAAAATTTACCAGGATAATTATTTGTGCTTACCTCAATGCTACGATATATTTGTATAGATAATTGTCAAGTATAGTTTGACTAATTATTAACTTCACAATCCCTTGCTGACATGTTCTCAAATTTCTATGCAGCGATGTCTACCAAAATCATCAAGTAAGAGTTTGTATAAATAACCAGCCAAGTGCGAGTCGTACTGGCGCATGAAGGGTTCCGTACCATTATCTATCCCTGCCATCTAGTGTTGAGTAGCAGTACCTACTATTTAAAGCAGCGTCATCTATGACTCATCTGGTAATCGAGCAAAAAAATCACGTTTGTGGTATGGGAGCCTCCTTAAATATTTATTTTATTCAATTTTTTAGGCTGCCATTGGGCCGTATGGTCCCGGCACGGTGTGAGAATTTTACCACCTCATGTCTTCCCGTGGGTGCCGTAAGAGCCGGCTATTAGGAAATATTCAGAGAATGGGCAACAGCATTCTGCTAGGTACATTAAAATCTTCTGCGATCACCAAGCCGCCTGCCAAGCGCGGTTATGCCAACCCCTCCCTATGATAAGCGTCCAAGTGGCGTTTTATGGGGAGGCCTATGTTCAGCAGTGGACGTCTTCAGGCTGTTAATGTGTGATGCGTGAGGCTGCCAAATTACTTAACTCACGTGGAGTCAATAGATATAGAGGAAAGTGCTGTTTTAGCAACATAAAATATTAAAACAGAATTATATTTGCACGTTTCAACCCGCCCCAGTTAATACCCAAAAGTTTAATTAGAATCCTTTAGTTTTACCTGTATTTAAACAAGAATATATTTATGTAGTTTAGGGAGCATTTAAACCCACGCAAGTTACAACAAATTTAATATTGAAATGGCTTTAAAAAGCTAATTATATTATTACCTATTGCTATACTTTTTGTGAATATTATTAGTACACTACACTTTTCTTTGCTTTGTACAAGAGATCATCTAAGAATGGAAAAATTTGAAATGGCCCCTAAAATTTTTATAATTTTATAGAAAGCTTGTCAAATCATGACGAATAAAAATTGGCCGGCAAAAAACATTAATCATTTTTGGAAAGTTGGTTAAGTAAGTATATCAATCACATGTTGTTTAAAGTACCTCAAAAATAGAATAAAAAAAAAATAAAAAAATGTTTATCAATCATACCATGTTGCAAAGCTTATTTTTAATATTTTATGGATATAATATTATTATATTTAATATTTATATAACCTAAACTTTTGCCAGTGAGTCTTTTCCGTAATTTGATGTTTTTCACATGCAATTTCTCTAAGTATCTTTATGACTAAGCCTTACTGCTTGAAATGAAGTTATGTAAAATGATATCGATCTAAATGACCTGTTAGAGTACGGCAATCCATCTGGAGGCTTAACCGCTTGTTTTATCAATCTTACGATTGTACGGTTAGTGGCAGCGGAGTAGCCGGCCACGCCCCAACACACGCGATTCTTCGGATTCACACCCTGGTTTGTAGAACATAAAATTATACATTAAATAGACTACATAGTTCTTTTTAGGGGTTTCTTTCAAAGTTTTTCTTGTGAATGCCCTTTACGTCTTAATGTCTTATTTATTTCTGTAAAATAACTATATTTACTAACTACGAAACAATTGCGTTTCTGTTTTAAATTATGCAATAAAATAAATAATGGTATTAAAACAAATAACACGATTTAAAAAATCATAGACTTAACATTGTACGAAAAAAAGGAAAATACAGTTTTTCCTTTACATTAATTTGTAAAGGAAAAATTAGAATCATGGACGGGATTTGAACCTGCATCTGTAATAATACAATTAATATGTTGATTACGCTAAGAAAGCGATACCTACTGCTATAAAAATCATAAAAGGTAAAGGAAAATGTTCAGTACGTTGGTGACTCAAAAGTGAGTCAAAAACACATTAGGAATATGATAAAGTGGTGTACAACATGTACCGCTGCTCTATCCCGCACTTTTTCCATTACACGCTAAGAGGGTAAAGTTTTAGGCTTATACTAATATTTGAAGAATTTTCACGGAGGTCCCTTTTCAAAAGGGATGGACCAAGTCGAATCTTTAATCAATCTTTCCCGCAAGTTTAGGGCCTTGAAGAGAAAACTGGTCAGAGCTTTTCTACTATTTCACAACGGGTTTCTTCGGTAACTGATATCAACTTTTCAAGAACTTGGTCGATGATAAAAGAAGTCAAGAAACCGTTAAGCCATAAAACTGCACTGGAAGACTGTAAATGGAACTTTTTATATTGGTTTGTTGAACCAGTGCAATAGCTGTTTACCTAATCGAAATGAGAACGAGAATGCTTTAACCTATTTTTGTTAAAAAAGCTCTTAAATATAAAATAAAAAACAGAACTGCTAAAAAACAATAATATGATACAGCAAGATAAAATTTACAATTTGTTTTGCTAAGGATCTACTAGCGGAATTATACTATAAGCTGCATCTAAGGAGTTCAGGAATCATCTCCTAAGTGGTAATTCAGAATGCTGTTAGTAAATTAATATTAAAAACTTTACAAATTATACTAGCTTATTTTGTACCTTGGGACATATCGACACACATATTTTTATGAATCATCATCATCATTCATCATTAACAGCCTGAAGACGTCCACTGCTGAACATAGGCCTCCCCCAGAGCACGCCACCTTGAGCGGCTGCTCGCCTCCTGCATCCATCGGCTCCCTGCGGCTTTCACCAGGTCGTCGGTCCACCGAGTGGGGGGCCGGCCTACGCTGCGTCTTCCGGTTCGTGGTCGCCACTCGAGAACCTTTCTTCCCCATCGGTTGTCAGTTCTACGAGCGATGTGGCCTGCCCATTGCCACTTCAACTTACTAACTCTAAGAGCTATATCGGTCACTTTAGTTCTCCTGCGGATCTCCTCGTTCCGGAGCTTATCTCGCAGGGAAACACCGAGCATAGCTCGCTCCATAGCTCGCTGCGCGACTTTGAGCTTACTAATGAGGCCAACAGTATGAGACCATGTCTCAGTTCCTTAAGTCATCACTGGCAACACACACTGATTGAAAACTTTCGTTTTCAGGCTCTGCGGTATTTTGGACGAAAAGATAGGACGAAGCTTCCCGAACGCTGCCCAGCCGAGTTGGATTCTTCGCGCCACCTCTCTGTCGAAGTTGGACCTACCTAATTGGACAATCTGTCCTAGGTAGACATACTTGTCGACAACTTCGACAGTATCGTTCCCAACAATTACCGGTATAGGTGGAACATGAGCATTAGACATGATCTTTGTCTTGTCCATATTCATCTTAAGACCAACCTGCTGGGAGACTCTACTGAGGTCGTTGAGCATGGTGCTAAGGTCCTCGAGCGATTCCGCCATTATGACTATATCATCGGCAAAACGAAGGTTAGTGATGTACTCGCCATTTATGTTGATGCCAGATCTTTTCCACTCCAAGAGCTTGAAAACATCCTCCAATGCGTTTGTGAACAGTTTCGGAGAAATAACGTCTCCCTGTCTCACGCCTCTTTGCAATGGAATTCGTTCCGTACTCTGGTCCTGTAGTCGGACTGACATAGTGGCCTTACTGTACAAACACTTCAAAACTTCGATATACCTGTAGTCAATTTGGCATCGCTGCAAGAATAACCTAATAGTAATGGTAAGTAACATTGTTACTAAGCTATAAAACTTTAATGAGGATAAGTTATAACACACATTAAATATAACTACTATGAAGTTTTAATTTAAGTTAGTTTTTTATTAGTTAGGATTTTTATCTGAGAATAAACTTAAGTAAGTACCTATTTGAAGTACTTAGTTAGACACGTTCTTTATTACTGACTAGCGGCTCGCCCCGGCTTCGCACGTGTAGTGGTGTAGCCTATGTTATTCAAGATGAATGTAGCTTTTCAATGGTGAATGAATTTTTGAAATCGGACAGTAGTTTTTGAGTTTATTAATTACAAACATACACACAAAAATACAAATCTTTCCTCTTTATAATAGTGGTGTAGATGGTGTAGGTACGTATACATATATTTATCGCATAGATAGGTACATAGCACTATCTATTTCATTTATAATTTAATGATAGTTAATTTAATTATATGTATAAAATATATTATAGACACGAGATTTAATTTAATCGCAAAGCCAATCACTCAATTACAACGTATCGCCGCCAGAGCCGATTTAGCTCGTCCCAAAGGGTAGATTGACGCAGTCAACGGATACTGGACACTGGCTATCCATTAGCAATGGGACAGTCAGTTTGACACATGACAGTATGTTCGCCCCCAGTGCGCCATGCAATCGTTATGCATGCTGGAAGTGCAGCAAATAGGTCCATGATTAGATTGGGAAATTCAGACGGTTGATTGACGGGTTTTGAGTTGGCTGTAAATGTTTTGGTTTTAAAAGTGCCAAGAGTTTGTTGTAAAACAAACGGTAAAGTGCGTGTTGAACTCGTGCACAGAGGGTTCTGTCTGCATCCGAACACAACGGCGCGATAACTTAAAAAAATATACCAATAGTCCATGATTAGATTGGGAAATTCAGACGGTTGATTGATGGGTTTTGAGTTGACTGTAAATGTTTTGGTTTTCTAAGTACCAAGAGTTTGTTGTAAAATAAACGGTGAAGTGCGTGTTGAACTCGTGCACTGAGGGTTCTGCACCCACACAACGGTGCGAGAATTAAAAAAAAATATACCAAACCAATAGACATAAATCATTGTCTTCATTGTCCGATCTATCAGAGAAAGCGGTAGGACCACGTGACCACAGCTATCATTATCATCATCAATGATTAGCCTGAAGACGTTCACTGCTGAACATGCCTCATCCATAGAACGCCACTTGGAACGGCCACTTTCCTCTTGTATTTAACGGCTCCTAGCGGTGTGAAGCAAAAATGTAGTTAATGGAATTAAAGCTACAGCCACACTGGCGCGTAATGTGGCATCAGTGAAGCGTCAAAATCGGCCATTCAGTACCCATCGCTGCCCGTGTTCGTAGACGGCCGCGGCACCCGCCGCGCTGCCGCGGTCACCGTGGGTAGCGATGCATACCGAATAGTTTCGTGTTACGAAGCGGCAGCATCAGCGACGCGAAACTTTTCGGTACCCATCACTGCCCGTGCGCATCGCAGTGCGGCTGTCTACGAATACGGCCAGCGATGGGTGCCAAATGGCCGATTTTGACGCTTCACTGACGCCACTTGATGCGCTGGTGTGGCATAGCAGAGCGTGGATGTGTGACTAAACGACGGTAGGTACATATTTGGCACCACAAATCAAGACTGCAATGCTATAGTGCAATACTTTCAGTATATTTTAATGTGTACACTTCAAAACTGGTGTTGAGTATTTGGACTGATGTTTATATTATAGATCAGCTATCAGCCTGAATCAGCCTTGGTCAGAACCGCGAGGAGCCAATTTATGTAGGTGCCTCCTTCATCAATCCGGCAGCCGCTCAAATTGGTGCTCTATGGGGGAGGCCTATTTTCGGCAGTGGACGTCTTCAAACTTATGATAATGATAAATCAGCATTCAGCAGCGTAATCCATTTTCCTGCACTCTCAATTTTTCGCAATAAAATGTATCTTATGTTAAACTCGATAATACAAACAACCCGTGAGCAAAATTTTATTAAAATTAGTTCAGTCGTTTTGCCGTGAAAGCTATGCAAAGTAACAGACAATACGCTTCGCTTTATTAGCGCAAACCTTATATTTTAGTTAGGTAGATATTGATATAAGATAGTTTTGTAATAGTTCAACTATCTTATCTAGAATCAATCGAGTGTAGTTATCATGATTGTTCTATGTAAATTGTCTAGTTATTACCATTCTAGGTATTGTTTCAATATTTGATCGGGGCAAAAGGTTTCCAATATCTGTCCATATTATTTATTAAAGATAGGAATTATTTGGCCCCTATTTCGACCGACGATTTCCATTGTTACAGAAACTTATTAATAGCCGAAGTTTGGAAATGACCGTTTGCTATTTGTTATTAAACTGTTTTAGTGATTAAGAATTCCTTTTTTATCGGGAGGGGAAAGTGAAAAATTTTATTTATCTGTAAGTATTATATGTAGGTATCATCATTAACAGCCTGATGACGTCCACTGCTGAACATAGACCACCTTGAGCGGCTGCTCGCCTCCTGCATCCATCGGCTCCCCGCGTGGTGATTATGGCAACCCCCCCCCCCCTAATATGTAGGTATAATTATGATAAAATATGTTTGTTGCTTTTTAAACTTAGCTGAATTGATTTCAATGCTAATTTTATATTTGTTGCTACTTAATTTAATATGTATACATAATCCATAGCTAAACTACCTACTACAAAGAACACTTATGGACTGTATAATAGCCGCGATGGCCTATAGACAGTCCAAGTGCTCCAGCCCAATACCCGTAAGGAAGCGTACCCAACATGCTGGCCGCATTGCCACGTTGAATTGCAATGCTGATGCGTTGGGCCAAATAAGTGCCATAATCTCGGTAGCGGTTACATATTTGAGCCGTTTGGTGTTGAGACCCTGGGTCCGTGGGGACCGGGAGCTCATCGCGTTTTCCAAAGTCTATCAGAGCGCCTGGTCGATGCGACGAGTGATAATTAAGATGATAATATTATAACGTTATAGCTTTAATCAGTATGTATTATATATAAAATCCATATTAAAATAATTGATTTTCTAATATGGCATCGGCAATCTTGTTTTCCTTAAAAGTATATAAAGTATAATCAACTATATAAATATTTATTTTACAGAGGAATGGATGTTAAACCCTGTTACGTCAAAGGTCATTGTGCTTATTTTATCTCTTACCTACTTGTTATTAAAAAAGCCAATTTGCCATTCTTTACCCCGTATAAATATCTCCGTATCCGTATAATATCGTATCTGGTGATCTGAAAATTAATAAAAAGTAATATTCAAATCAAAGACCGAAATAGATTATTAATAAATCTCCACTCAAATTGCTAACAATCTGACTTGTATTTAAGCGCAGACAGATAGTAGATACCCAGAAAGGCTCACTTTCAGTCGATCCGAATAATTTAAGAATCCAATTATAGCGAAAAAGAAAAAGGGAGATTTCGTTAATTAGATGCCAAGGTGTAGATAACTCGCATACAGTCGAATCGGGCTCGCGTGACTGGCCTACGATTTATGACTTAATAGCCCAGTCCGCGCGTTAAGTAGGCCTTAGATAAGACGCTTCTAAGTGATTGTCGGCGTTCACAACAATCGTAATTACTCCAAACTGCTATCTGTTCGGGGCGCACGCGATCTCTTTCATCGCCACTCGAATTGTGCTAATTGCCGAGCAGCGATCCACAAATCATCGTCGCCGCCGATTTCTAGGAGTAAGTTAAATCGATTTATGCTAAGTGTGGTATCTATGATTGTTATTGTAGCTTTGTTTGTACAGTTATCAAAGTATCATCATCGTCGAAAATACATTTAGACATTTTGAATAAAAATAATAATAATAACGCAGGGGTGGCTTTGTGGCGAGCCGTCGATGAGTGGCGACACCACGTACCCTGATTCCAAATTTCCTGGGCTAAATGAGACCCCTGACCCCTGGCTTGCCTTAACTGGCTGTCCGGGGGTGGAAGTCGCAAGAGCTAAAAATCTAAGCCCCAGAGTGGAAGTGTTAAAGGACATAAGTCCTTTCCCATAGTACAAGCTTCTGGGGCTTAGGTCGCCGCGAGTAGCGTTCAGTGAAAGTGCAGCACACCTCTCAACACCCTAAGCCACCCACACCAATGTTGGTCCTCTGCACCAATATGCGGTAGCCATTATAGGGGGCCCATTTAGTGGGTGGCAAGTTATCACCTGCCTCGAACATTTTGACGTGAGACAAAATTGGCAGGTGCCGTTTTCTCTTTCCATAAACCAAACATCAATCCATCAAAAGTTCACCACAATAGCCCAGATTTATTTTTAACCTTTAAACAAAATAGTTTATAATATGCCATACCATGTCTGTCAGTTATAATTAATTTTATATTTAAAATATGTTGTGCTGCTGTGCGTTCAGGGTGTGTTGGTGTTGGCTTCGGCTCCACCAATGCCTCCCAAATGTCCGGGCTAGACCCGAGAATCAAGTAATATATATGTGTAGACATTTCATACAGCGCCATCTAGTCCCAAACTAAGCATAGCTTGTACTATGGGAACCAGATAACTGATACAATACTTAGATACTTTTGTATGTAAGTACGTACATAGAATACAATATAACACTCAGACACATAACAAATACCTATGTTTATCACACAAATGTTTGTCCTGAGTGGGAATTGAACCCGCAATCTACAGATCAGAAGGCAGAGCTACTACCAACTGAGCTATCAACCCAGTCAAACGATTGGTCTCATTGAGAACTCTAAAATCGTGATCCGTGACTGTAATTATAAAGGTACCTAGGTAATGCAAGTATAATGAACAAAAGTTCCAAAGTAGTTTCACAAAATAGGTATATAAAAACTCCTGAGGTATTCAAATACAATAACATTATTTAACACAACATTTTATTTTATTGTTACAATAGTAGGTACGAAAAATGTTATTTTATGCAGATCATCAAGAAAATTACAATTCAAGTTGAGAAAAACAGGCTCAAATGAAATTAAAATTGTTTGAGTTGTGAATAACAATTGTTCAGACAGCTAAAGCGTAAGTAGACTAGAATAAAGGTCTATGCTAAATTTTAATTAATAATTCATTACATTTCGAGTTTAATAATAGTAACGCAATATTTAGAATTTTGAATGGCTGCATAAAATCATATTAGTATAAAAGTTTTATACTTTAAGATGATATTGTGCAGAAAAATTAGAACTGGTGCCGTAAAAACCGCAAACAAAACCAATCAACAGTCTACTTTATTTCAATGGTAGAGTTGAAGCTTAAATTCCAAAGGGCTCGAATTTCTCCGATTTACGATAAAAACGTCGATGTTCCCAAAACTTTCTTGACGTTAAAGAAGGCAGAAAACTTGGAATGAACCCAGTAAATGCGGGTATGTCAAGCGAAAGCAAAGCCTGGGAAGTAATGTCTTCGAGTTAAACGAGCGCGAAGTCAGGGGATGCGTCTCGGCGACGCAGGGAAAGCGCAAGGGTGCCAGCTAAGTGCCTTTTTTCCAAGTTATTTGACGCGCTTTTTCCTTACAGGCGCGTGTTTCCAAGGGCCTCGCAAAAAATAGCAAAACGTCGTCTCTACCACAGTTGAAATTAGACAGACAATCTCAGTATAAGAGATACGACGTTGGTAAAACAAGTAAACTTATAAATTTTGATTAATAGGACTGCAAAATGGTCTGAAACGGTAAAGGGCATTTAAGGTGGAACGTTTTACTCAGCACGGCAAACTCAAATTTTCTTGCGTTTTTTGTCAATCATAGCTTAATTTATTACTAAACGTGATTAGGTACATGAAAACTGATTTAACGTAAATAATAAGAATGTATCAACAAACTACGATTAAAAGCATCACTTAAATATCATTGGTTTAGCAACAAATGGCAATAAACAAATTTCGTCTTGGCTTTACAGTCTATTGCCATTTGTTGCTAAGCCAATGGTATCTAGGTGTTATTTTTAATTGTGGTTTATTGATACATTCTATTTATTTGCGCAAAATGAGTTTTCATGTAATCACGTTGAGCAGTTAAGCTATTATTGGCAAAAAATGAAAGAAAATTTGAATTTTCCGCGCTGAGTATAGCGTACCACCTTAATAAAGCTTAACAAATAAATGTTGAATATCGAATCCAATCGTGGCACCATATTTTGACCACATGAACGGGAGCATGGATGTCGTATAACAAAACTAACATGCGGTTAAATCCATTTATTTTGTCATCCAAAGTGACACCATTCGCCACCGCAGCCCAATCAAAGATATAACTATAGGTATTAATCAATACGAGACCTGGCACATTTCCGTGCCTGACCAGATTTAAAGGTTTAATTAGGAAATCATAACCTCGTCTAATTAATTAATTTTCTACTGTTCACGTTTCTACGCTGTGCCACCGTCGTGTAGACTTTACTAGTTCGCAAGAAATGTAATCGTATTTCACATTATCGCGACTCATAAAAACTCAGCATTACAAACCTAATAAAATATAACTTTTTCCTTTCCAACTCCTGGCTTTTGCTTAGAAATGGCTGAGGCTTTGAGGCTACACCTAACTTTTGCGTTGTTTATTTTACGTTTACGGTTGACTTTTATTCTAGAGTAGGTAGGTATAAATACATTACTACGGCGGGAATCATTAAGTAAACACAATGGTTGACTACTCAATGCTGACATTCACTGTTATACCCTAGATATTATAAGTAAATTATCCATGTAATTTTATTTACTAATGCAAATAATATTGACAATAACTATAGGTGTATATTTAATGAGTTCAGTATAATTATTCACTTTAGTACGGACTAAGAGGCACATAATACCTATAAAATAATACTATATACTAGAGGTGAATTATTGACTTATATGTATAGGTATATTTTAATAAAATGAACAGTTATACCTAACTATCAATATTCAACCAAGCTATAAGAATCGTGATGGTATATAGGCATAATACCCAAACTTCCCCCACTCGGTGGACCAACAATCTAGTGAAAGCCACGGGGAGCTGATGGATGCAAGCGGCGAGAAGCCGCTTAAAGTGGCGCTTTTTGGGGGAGGCCTATGTTCAGCATTGCACGTCTTCAGGCTGTTGAGGATGATGACGATGACCCAAACTTAGCTTCTAAAAACAGCTGTGCCTTTAGTTTACCTACATATACCTACTGAGATTAATTGCAATGCACTCTACTGAGACCCTTGGGGGCCGTAAACTTAACTACTTACCTGGGCCCATAGACACGAACTCGGATTATTTAATTTTATACACTCTGTGACCATAATTAAGATGGGGTATTATATGCCGTCGTAAAGATTTTATACTTTTATAATTCCGTTATAAAGTTTATTACCAGTATAATATATCGGCCCTTGCGATGTGCCCTGTCTTTGCGTATTAAAGGGGTATTTCGGTTGTGTACTTTATAACGGTAGTAAACGAGCTGTATAGTCGATAAAATAGTTTATAAAGTGTATAGAGATTAAAGTACTATCATAGAACAGGCCCTTATATTAATACCTCACTTTAGGTAATTTTTTTTCATTGGTTTCATTTTATCCTTCTTGATGATAGCACTGATTTTTTTTATCACAGATAGGCTAACATTTGACCACGGTCTCACCTGATAGTGACAACGCGGTCGACGATGGAGTATGCTTCCCTGATTGCTCTATAATGATGAGTCATTCAATGATACGGTTGAAGCATATTGTTCGTATTGTTATTCAAAGTAAGGTGTATGGGCAAATGATTTATTAAACCATGGATTTTGCCTCCAACGGGTACCATAGATAGGGTAAAATAAAGTATTCCATGCCCTAAAGCGTTATTAGTGACTGAGTGGTCCTCTATAAATTACTCTACATTATAGGTACAAACTTCGCTAAAATATCTTGAAAAGCCTTTTTGTTTCTATTTCTTATTATTCTTATTCTACATGGCTGTGATATCACAACAATAGCCAGAAGATATTCACTGATGAGCACAGGCCTCCCCCCATGAAACGCCACTTTGAACGCTTATTAAAGGAGAGGGGCGGGCAGCCAGAATCACCACGCTTGGCAGGTAACTAAATTTTGTATGAGAGACCTGGGGGGTCTAGCAAAGGTGCCAGCGTGAGACGTTAACGCCTCGCGCTAACTCCATAATGTATGGGTAACGACATTGCCTGCGGAAAACTTTACCGCACTAATGTCATTCCCATACATTTTGGACTTTGCGTGAGGCGCTGAGGCGCTAACGCAAAGATGCAGCGGCCAGAGGCCTATGTTCAGCAGAAGACGTCTTCAGGCTGCTGATGATGATGATGACCCGTACTATTGGATTTTGAAGTTAATAAGAACTATTACTAGGTTTACTAGGTGGTAGGACTTTTCTGCAAAGTTCGTCTAGGTAGGTACCACCGCTTTGCCAGTTATTCTGCCGCCAAGCAGTAGTGTGCAAGCACTACTGTGTTTCGGTTTGAAGGGCATTGTAGCTAGTGAAATTACTGGGCAAATGAGACTTTATGATCTGATCACTCAGTCTAGTAATCTGATTATTAGACTGGGTGATGTCTCAGGATGACGTGCGCAGTGCAGTGTCGCGCGAAACTATTGTTTTAAAGTTCCGGGTGACACTGCAACTGTTATGGGCGGCCGTGTCACTTAACATCAGGTGAACGACTAGCTCGTCACGTCATTCAATCACATAAAAAAAAAAAAAAAAAAAAAAAAAAATATTATGTGGCCAAGGTAGCTACAGAATTTCTCCTCTTGAAAAGACCGAAGCTGGTGGTCTTTAGAGACAAATATTGTGTTTCCAGGTGAGAGGAATGTTCGGCAGAATTTGCTAGAGGTTAAAAGAAAAAAAGAAAGAAAGTAGATAAAATATCGAAGCTTTTATTTACAAAATTATCAACGTATAATATCACTTTGGGATTTTGCAGGTTTACTTGCATAACGTATGAATATACATACCTATTAATTAACTAACTATGTTTTATTCGTAAACAGATGATTACAATTCCATGATTTAATTTCAAAAATTCCTACTTTTATAGTAGGCTGAAGTATTTATGACAAGTCGTAACGTGGATATTTTATACAATTCAGTAGAAAATGTTACATTTACCTAATATCTAATTGTTGAAATTTGATAAAATGTAGGTACAAAAAAGAGCTTCGCTCAGAGAATTGTTACAAGCAGCCACATTAGATAACTTTTTCAATTCATTCCATTACGCATTATTAAATAATATAACTAATAATAATAACACAAAAAACCTTCTACTTACTTGAATGAAAAAGGAAAAAATCACATAGGGTTTTATTATGATATAAAATATTAATAATGGCTATTGAAAACATGAGTTAGCCATTAATATTATTACATGATACCGTAAGTATATTGTATTTGTAGTATTTGTATTGATTATAAAAGATACAGAGGTAATAAATGTTATTGTAACATATTTATAAGTTAAATTATTATGTGAATATACAAAAAGATTATCAATGAATACTACTGTAAGTTACCTACTATTTTTTAAATTTAAATAATGTTTAGGCGTGTCAAACCCCATTCATGTAAAATCAAGTAAGATTCGATGACACAGACTGAAATGATGAGGATGATAAGCTAACCATAATTTTACCAATCAGCATACATTAAAATGCAATCAATTTTGTTTATCGATTTATCTGGAAATACATCACAGTTTCATATAATTTTACCAATTATTCAGTCAACGCTGTTTCATAATTATGATTATTGAAGGAACTGAGAAACATAGCTTTGGTAATGTAATTTGCACAGACGAATAATGTTCCTTGGAACTTTGATAAAGACTCAAGAAATGGCGAATAAATTTAGTTTGTGTATTATGCAATTAGGTAGCCTAGTGTCAAGATTTGTAGGCCATTCCAAGTCCCTTGACTGATTATCATAATAATTTGATTTATATTAATCTAAATTAAACCAAGAATCATAATGTTTTAAATGATTAGTAATCTATTGGTACACATGGTCAGATGTAAGTACTGTGTAATGTATTTTGTTATAATCATTAAAAATAACTAGAACAACTGTTTGTTTCATAATATTACACCAATGAATGTATTGAGTTATTATTCTTATAAAGCGAGGGTTCTGAATTACTATTATCTAATCTATGTCGTGGGGTTTCAGACTCGATTTTTACTTTTACTGTTATATTATTCTTGTGTGTTTTCTTTCAAAAAGGTAATTAAGGTATCCCTTGTGATAATTACGGCCCTGAGGTTAAACATAAAAATAATATTAACACAAATTAACATTTATTAATCGCATAGATTAAAACAATTCATTTTGGCAATTATCTATTATCTACAAAGCGTCATTTACATTTTATTGTCACAGATGTGAGAAAGTATAAACAAAATGAAGAAATATAAAAATTAGTTTCATATCGTTATACAGCATAATACTTAGATTACTTTTTATTTACAAGTATTATTTTACAAGTTTATTTTAGTAAATAACAATAATGCATGATATTTTTATTTACATACATAAAATAGATATGTTTCAGATTTTACAATAAAAATAATACGAATGAAACATTTGCTTTATTCTTTCAGTTTCAAAAAGGCAGAATACAATCGTTCGAGTGTCTTGTAGAACAAAATTTTTTGCGCAATAAATAACCACTATAATCCGTCTGTGGTTGAAATGATTCAAAATATAGGAACAGTTTACAAAGATCCATGGAAGACGAAAAATATGAGAAATTGTTAAATTCCCCTGACTATTAATCCACTATTTTTACTGTTATTATTATGCATTCGAGTATAAAAATGTTTACAGTTTTAAAATTTTATTTACAATATCAAACCACTTTTATTTATAACAATGTAGAAATCTGCATTAATTTTTATTGTGATAAATGCGCAAATAATATTTTTTCACTTTCCTTATCAAGGAATTTATCTAAAGTTAAATTAAATTTAAAGTAATTTTAATCACTAAATATCTTATCAAACAAACAAAGCCTCACTATTCGTTTACAAATAATTTCACTCGCTGCCATAAATTTTATAGTTTTCGTTGCTACTTCGAATTGCAAAATACTATGTTCTAAATGAAACTTCATTTTCAGTCGCAATTTCAATAATAATTTGTTTCTAACAATATTTTTGGCAATTGACATCCTATTGTGCTTTTACCTAATGTTACTTTCTGCTCTGGCTCATTAATGTTCTTACTCTTTTCAGGTTGGTGATCGTGATTTCGTCGTTGGGCTGAAGCTGCAAAGCTCTTCGATAAGACGAGGCTGCAGAGGCGTATTTCCCATTTAGGTGCAGGATGGCACCGAGATTAGAGTGATATTCTGCATCCTGAAACCAAAGTAACGATCTAGCTCCTTTGAACTCGGTCCACTACTTTAATTACTAAATGGAACCAGCCGTTATCTAGATGCCTTTAGACTTTAGCATTTCATGAAGTAATTCTCATGAAACACAAGTTTTCGTCGTCTAATAGCCACCAAGTAAAACTGGAATACATGTTTATTTCAATCTAAATATCCAGGTGCAAAACAGAGCAGAACCGGGAACTACGCAAACAAAATCCATGTTAAACAAAACTTGAAACAAGGGGTTGAAAATAACAATGCTATTTTATTTCGGAGATTAGAAGAGAAAACAGAATTTGCCTTTTTCAAAAGTAAAACAATGATCAGAATACTCGGTCGAGCGGTAAAACCAACATATAAATAAATGAAATCTATTGAAGCTTGAAGCCCGTACATTGCCGGCATTTTTGTTGATTCTTTTGTTTATACCCCCCAGTTGAAACAGTAAGTTGTTTTCAATTGAAATTACAATTTTCTATTCTTTTTTTATGCAAAGTTTTTTACAAACCATTTCCAGATGGAGTTTTTGGCATAAAATGTTTTGCTTGTTGTTTCAAATAGCAATTTTTATGGCTTTTTGTAAAATCTACTAAACTCGAGATTTTGACCGTATTCCGACGGAAAAATACCATGTTCTAAGAAAAAAAGTCTATGTTACAAACAAATGAAGAAACAAAGTAGTGATTAGTAGAGATAGAGATCCACAAAGTATTTCGCAATATATTCTGCAGCACGCAATCAAAGTTACAATTTGAAATGTTCTGCGCAACTTTTAATTATTTACTTGGCAGCTGCCAGCCTCCATCAAGTTCTAAGTGCGACCGCCAACAGCCCCTTGTTGGGTGCCATTTGACTAACCACCATCATCAACAACTCTCAGTTGACTGCAGGGTCTACTACTTTATAGATTCTATAGTTTCGAAAAGAGCACAAAGATATTTATATTCTACTACTGAATCCTTCTGCTAGGCGAAAACTTAATCACAACCGATAAAAACATAAAGTAGGTATGGATTTCAAGCTTGGACTTATTTATGTATGATTTGAGTGTTAAGGAAAAGTAAATATTTATAGATAACCGGGTAATCTAACAGTAAATATTTTTTCTTATTTTGATAACCAGTTATCAAATTGATTTCTGTAAGGAAATAAAGGAAATGTAAATTTTTTTAGAGAACCGGGTACTCAAAAATTAAGTATTGTTCTGGTTTGAAAACCAGTTATCAAATATATTTTAACGGGAATAAACGGTAACTTTGACTAAACATTCACTTTCACAAGATTTGAAGTATACGTAACACCGGCTGCAAACACAATTACAATAAAAAAAGTTAAAAAATAATGAATGCAATAGGCATAACTTACATTAGGATTTAACTGTACAGCTCGCGAATACCATCTCTCAGCCGACCGGCAGCGTCGCGCGTCCCGTAAAGCACGAGCCGCGGCCGCCGCCCGCCCACCGTCGTTGGGCGCCAACTTAGCCGCTGTCACCAACTGCTCAGCCGACTCCCGTAACCGACGTTGCGACCGCAGGAACATCCCTAATTAGAATTGAAGTTAATAACGTAGAGTACGACAGCCATCACCTATTATGTAGATAAATTACCAGAAATTATGAGTAGTATATATAATAATATGTAAAAGTGCTATGAATAGCCTATTTGCAATAAAAGACTTTGATTTGTTTTTATTTGAATTATGTATTTGTAAATATTTATATGATTTTATGAAATGGCTGCTCAATCAGCTTAAAAACTTGTCTGGCATTTATTAGGAAGGGAGCGAGATAGGTTTTCAGTAGTAAACGTTTTCGATTATGATAAAAATAGCATAGAGTAGGACGCATTTCGATAGAGCAGTTATTATTGTTATTCTATAGCTGGAAAATGAGAGTTATCAGGCACAATGATGTGTCTTATGAGAGCCATCTGACTCTCAAAATGTATATCCATGTGCATAGGCACAGTTGTTATAATTTAAAATAACTAAACACATAACAAGTGAGGAAACAGTTTACACTGACAAAAAATCTACTAAATAAACGAGCGAAGGTCATGTTATTTTAAAAATCTTCAAGTAAAACTGAGATGTAGGATACAACAATCCTTCACGACGCCAATTAGTGCCTTGCGGACACTGGAGCTCCTAACAACAGATAACTAACCCAGAAATCAAATTCCTGATTGAATTGAGTTACTCGACACCTAAGAATTGAACGTTTTCCTGCTTTCAATTACATTGAACATAGCAACTATGCAATTGATTTAAAACCCAGTGATTAATATCTCAAACGACGACATAATGTGTTTAGATAGCATTGATTCAAAAACTTACCAAATTGATCTCTAACTGACGGATCATTGGGCGCCAACGTTAATGCTTTTTTGAACCATATTTCTGCTTCTATACTTCTACTTGTCTGCAACAGAAATGTTGATTATATTTATCAATTTTACATTAAAATAGAAAAAGATTTTGTGAAATTAGGTTAAGAGTTCGATCAAACGTACATAATATCTTATATTATAATCTTACCTAAGTAAGTACCTAATAAATATTGAATATCAAAGAGCTACGCTTAGGAATCGACTGCGCTCTTGACAAGAGAGATAGGTTTGTAACCTTTTAATGTATTCTGTGATCTCAAAGCAGCAGAAAATAATTTATATGTTGCTGTTTCATCAAAAAAAAAAACAGTAAAGGGGAAATAAAAAAGACTGATACAAACCCTGACAAGAGCCTTAAAGGAATAAAAAAAATTAAAAGAGCTCGCTTAGATTGAAGCACTCATGTAAGCCGATAGCTTTCTACGCTATAAGGTAAAGTAAGCCGATAATCTGTCACTATTGCAGTGGGTCCTGCTGCATGGAATGTTTTAGGTGAGCTTCTTTTTGTAGGTAAATGAAGTTCAGGTAAAGCAACTTTGGTTTAGTAGCGCAGCCGTATTTTTCTTCTCTCAAGGATATAATTAATTTTCTTCTAAAGCTAGGTAGTAAAAGAACGTACGTTTCTGGCCAGTATCTGTGCCAGTGTGATGTGAGTGCCAACGTGATGCGGTGCCATGGCTAGTGCAGCCAGGATGCTGTGTTCAGCCAACGGCCATTGCTGCAACTGCGCGTAAATATCACTGGCCATCGAGAGCACGTTCTGTAACAATTAAATTATACTTGTCATGAAAACGGTAATGAAAAGTACCTTTTACTTTTTATATCCTGATGCCACGCGTACGATGCCGTGAAAAATACTGTACAATACCAGTATTAGCACAGGAGCAGCCTGGTATTTATTGTGCTCGTACTGGTACTATGTGGCTAATACCAGTATTAGCTTACTAGCCACCAGTACCTACTAGCTCAGTACCAGTATCATAGCACAGTACTGTGAAAGTAACTGTTACTGTGAAAGTACTGATCTAATACTGGTATTAACACAGCATATAGCAGTATATATATAGTATCAGCATATTCTGATACTGTATAACACAAAACTAGTATTAGCATAGTATCAGTATTAGCAGAACACCAGTACTAGCTCTGTACCAGTACTAGTTCAGAACCAGTATTAACATAATACCAGTACTTGCTATAGAGTATTGAGTGTACTATATCAGGTACCTTTATTTAATAGCACTCAGGTCTACTCTATTGTAATTGGTGAGACAATAAAGCCCTCTAGTGCCGGCCACTTAGGTTTCTCTATTGAGGTATTATCTATCATACTGGGTGGCGCAAAAGTAAAGACCCTATTTGGTTCAGCTATAACATTTTTTCTAAATTAGAAAACTAGATTTAGGTTTTTTTAAATGTATATTTGTGCCATTAAATTTCGTACCATTAGGATTTAAAGATGATGTCTTTTAAATGGTGACCTCCAGAGTTGATACACATTTGAGCCCTATTTATGACATTTTGCAAGATGATTTTCCTTCAAAATTGGTTATGAGTGACGAAGCGCATTTCCATCTCTCAGGGCATGTCAATAAGCAGAATACTCGGTTCTGGGGCACTGATAATCCGCGCATTATTCAAGAAACACCTCTACACCCACTAAAAGTTACTGTATGGTGTGGCATCTGTGTTGACAGAGTGATCGGACCCTATTTTTTCGAAGACGCTGGAGGCAATGCGATAACTGTCACTGGAGAACGCTACAGAACCATGTTACGTGAGTTTTTGATACCCAGTTTGGACGAATTGGGGCTGGAGCACATCTGGTTTCAACAAGACGGCGCTACGGCACACACAGCGCGCGACACTATGGACTTAGTGAGGGACGCTTTTCCAAGCCGAGTTATCTCTCGTTTTGGCGATTTGCCTTGGCCTGCAAGATCACCCGATCTGACCAGTCCAGACTTCTTTCTTTGGGGTTTTTTGAAATCTCGGGTGTATGTGAACAAGCCACAGACTCTCGCAGCTCTAAAAGAAAACATTCGTCAAGAAATAACGAACATATCGCAGGAAGTGTTACGGCAAGTTATGCAAAATGTCATAAATAGGGCTCAAATGTGTATCAACTCTGGAGGTCACCATTTAAAAGACATCATCTTTAAATCCTAATGGTACGAAATTTAATGGCACAAATATACATTTAAAAAAACCTAAATCTAGTTTTCTAATTTAGAAAAAATGTTATAGCTGAACCAAATAGGGTCTTTACTTTTGCGCCACCCAGTAGAAGCTAATAGACAGGTCATGTTCCAATGGCCCAGTTTCAGAGATGTTGTAATTTTACCTGAACTTAACAAAAGCTAGCTATAATAAAAAATTACTGCTGAAAATGATCAGCTGTTTAGTAAAACTTTCATCAGTAAGTATAGCATTAAAAAATCTGTCGTAAAATGTAAATATTACAATGACAACAAAGTGCAGTAAGTACAAAAATAACTTATTACATAGAAATCAAATGTAGTGTCAATACACACAACATTTGATTTTGATTTTTTTTTTTTGATCAAACATGTATGTGTGGCTTTCACGTAAAAAAAACTCTTTTTTTTATCTATTTGTATAACCCACAAGATAACAATAACCCATAGATTTCCAAAACTCTAAAATGACCTTTCATTTTCTTGCTCTCCAACGTGTTTCATTTTGGGTCATTCATATAAATCCAACTTGACAGATGAAAGAGCTCTTGTATCAACTTTATGAAATATCCAATAACCGACCAAGCCTTAATATCAGTCTAGACGGCTGCGAAAAGTCACAACGTTAAAATAAAAAAATAAAAATAATTTTCTAAAAGCAAAGCTTGATACTGTGTGAAATCAATCAACACGTCTACGCCACAAGATAACGAGACCAAAAACTTGCGGCTGTTATTCTGCGACGTGCTCCAGTTTTATGTTTATTGAGGCTCACATAACACGGGGCGTCCATCTCGCTATCGACTCCGACCGGGAGGGCTTCTTTGTAACGTGAGACCGCTTTGTGCCAACGGACCTCTTTCAGACGTGAGCCTGACAGTAACCTTAGTGCAGTTAACGAGATAGTCAGGTAATGGGTTAAAGTGGATACCATAATAGGGTCCACTTTAGTCTTTAACTTTATTGAAAACGCTTTTTCGTTGTTGTTTAATTTACTTTTTGGACTGATACATTGCTAGTGGCTGTAGAACGTTTCCTTTATGTTTTTGAATATCGCGTTTCAGAGGTACAAAATTGATAATTATTCCTAATATTCATTATTATTTACAGTATTTTAAACGATGATCGACACAATCGCAATTAATCTCACTTTACAGTGGTAACCCCATCAGTTACTCGAAAAAGGTGATGGATTTTCGACACGAGATCACGTCTTACTCATAATAGCTTAAGAAAAGTATGTCCCCGGCTTTATAGGGCCGAATGTATGCAGCTTGTCCGGTCGTAATTCAAATTTTTCATTTACAATAATATCAACCCAACAGTGATGTTTCCCCGCAGTTTCACTTAAGAGCTACATCCTAATCCTGGTGTTGCACGACACAACCCTTAGCCATAGCTAAAAATTGTGGTCGAACGCCAACCTATCTGACATGAAAAAACACTAACTTGTGCATGTATATCTTCAATTTAACTTTGCCACAGAAGACTTATCGACAAGTACAGAAGTTTAAAGTCATATTAAATTTTAGTATTATTAAAGTATTATCAAATAAAGAGTGACTCTTGCGACGACGCAATAAAGCGCAGTTCAGCTCACACAGCGCTACTACGCCTATAAACCCCAAACCGGTGCCTATCTTTCTATCACAATAGCGAAAGAAAGCTGCAATAGAAGTAGGCGTACTTAAGAAGCGGATTGTACCAGCCCTGAATTGGCTTAGACATTTTTACATCATTATTATGTACGATACTTAAAAAACTTACGTGTCTTGTCCAGCCAAAGTTCGGTGCGTTCGTCTCAGGAAGAATAAGCAGTGCTTCCTTGTAAGCCGCCAGCGCTTTGTGCCAGTGGCTTCGCTGCGAGTGTAAGGCTGCTAGTTGCACGAGCGCGGACACTCGCGCCGCGTCGTGCTCCCGCCGGTCCCTCACGCGGACGCCATCAGCACGAGAGCCTGCTCGTAACGCACTAGTAGCTTCCGCCAGTCGCCCATCGGCCATCAGCGACGTGCCTAAGTTCACGTACGCCACTAAAACATTTTAATAAGCTGAAAACTAAACACCCACTTCATGCCTCATTTTTATTGTTATTTGATCCTGATCTAACCTGGCCTATAAAGTAAAGACATTAAATTCTATTATAATTATATTATTTACACGAAACAAAAGTATTATAATATTTAATTTATACAAAAACAAGCACAACTTATTTATAAAAATCATCATACCAAATCATGTCCACATTATTAGAAAACCAAATATTAACATTCATCTAGTGTCGAGCCCAAAATTTTAATTAGTGTGCTGTCAGACAATAATAACAAAATAAATAACTTTACGGAGTCTTCACAGGTACGGAAGTTAATTAAATACTTAATTTAATTTCCTAATTATCATAATGATTTTATCTATTCCCGGATCTGAGATCTAAGACATACCTCGTGTAAATACTTTAATACGAAATTGCTAAATTCTCAACAGAAAATACACCATAATATAACAATTTAATTTTGACAGCAAATGATCCAAGAAATTAATTACCGTCTATTTTCGGTATCTCTAAGATTTATCCTACTTATTACAAAGCCGTAATACCATCCACGTATTTCCAATTTGAGGCGTTCATCCAAAAGGCAAATACTTCAGACTATAATGTTATTACTAAAGATAATTTTAATCTAATGCTTTATTAGATACGACTAATTACATAAGGGTAGAGCAATAATATTAGGGAGTATGAGATGCTTGATAATTCAATAACGCAGTGAAATTATTAATAAATTCTATGAAGAAATAGCAAAAAGCTACGTAATTTCAAATAATTAATTTAAGTGAAGTACTCACGAGCCATTGAAGGTCTAAAGTAAATTGCTCTCTCGAAACTTTTGATAGCTTCACCGTACCGTCTTTGGTTTTGTAGTAAAATCCCTCTGAAACAAAGAAATACGTAAAGCAATTTTGAGGCTTTTGAGATAAGAAGTTCTTCTAATTTATTATGTTATTTTTACGAGGGTCGGCCGTTTTTAGAGAGAACTTAAATTTGCGTTAGTTGCTTCTAGAAAATTTACTTATAGGTAGGTAGAACAGTCTAGACGCTAATCTTCAAAGAATGCACTGTGATTTAAGGAAAAAGAATTTAGTATTCTTTAAATAAATACAATCCTTCATAAAGTCTAGCACAATTCAGAAAGAAATTGTGAAAATCACAAAAATGACTATCGGTATTGATTCAGAATCGTTTTTACGTTAAGTAATTCTATTATACGCTTTTTCTTTCTTATATTTTGGCTCCACACATAGTGTATTAAGCCAGTGTCAAGTTTTGTAATTTTTCATCGTATTATGGAAATTTTCACTTAAAGTCAAGTCATAGTCACAGTCAGAGTAGTCATAGTCTAGTCTAAGTCATAATCCAGTCTAAGGCATGCCCTAGTAAAGTGGTGGCAACTTTACTAGAGGCTTCTATGGAATTTTGGAAGCAACACGAAAAACCACGTTTCACTACATTATATCACTTGCCCACACTCATGCTCGTAATTCAGCACTTAATGCGTAAAACACCACCTATTTTAAACATTAACACTGGAAAAAGCATAAGTTTTGTAAAATAATAAAATGCACCGACGTGAACTTTTCCGCGTTCCCGCCAAAACTCATTATACGCTTTTACCAAATGTTTTGTGATAGTTTGTGATGACTATAGGGGCGTTCGGATTGGGATCAGTATCGTTTTTGGCGTTTGCAAAATTAGCGTTGTTGTAAAGCGTTCGGTTTGAGAATTTCGCCAATAATGCCACTTTTACCATTTTTACTCACTACCCAAAACGAACGCAAAATAACCAAATGCGGTTTGTTATCTCAAATGTCAAAAAACAAATTGGTGGAATTTTACATTACACACGTAAACTTACGTCTTCCTTCTCACTTCTCCGCCTATATCATTACGATAACTACAACTTTCACAATAAAAATCACACACACATCACATCAGCAATTTTTACTTAACCACGCCAAAAGTTCTACGTCAATCTCTAATTTCAGAAAACGATCACTTTTAACCCACCTCTGCAAGTGGGTCAAAATTGGCAGTTCACGTTAAAAACGCAACTTTTGCTCACACATTCCCAAAACGAACGGTGCGGTGAGTGATCATTTTTGTCGTGTTTAGCTGTTAATTTTGCCATCAGTAGGCTGAACGCAGGGTATGATATTAAAATACTGGTAGGAATATAACTTTTCCAGCTAAAAGTAGATATACATCATTAATCCTTAAACATACACCAATTGAAATCATACACTGTCATACGACAAAGAATTCTAATAGTAACTACGGCATTATTAGACTATCGTCAATATACTATCAATAAATAAATAATGTGACTAAACACACATTGAAACAATGTGAACACAAATTACTTTAAAACATGGCATTTCTATATATTTAAAGAATGAGAAATAGAATGTCATTTTTAAACCCAGTGTCACATTTACTCCCCTATTAATCAAATAGTTGTGCCCTGCATGTTTTCTCAGCAGATAAAAAGTATGTAAGTTTAAATAAGGTTAAATAAGCTATAAACTTTAATTCCATCACTCAAAACCGTTATGAGAGAACAAACACACTTTATGTAGGTACATACAAACATTCATATTCACTATTACACCTAGTTGTGATCCTATAATATTTAGTATTTTAATCTATGAACTTTCAGCAGGCGAATAGAAGCACTTGTTATATCTGTTTCAATAATTCATCATATGCAGTGCGCAGGACTAATTAGTAGGCAGTATCGTTGTTTCCCAATTCGTAGCTCCTATATACGTACACCGTTTTGTGTTTAGGTATCGGTAATGAATGAAGGTTTTCTTATGTTTAATGTATGAGGAATTGAACATACGATTAGGGATACTGTTCTAGTAATTATAATAAACTATTTATTCATATCTCCTCGGTATCAAAGTGGTTTTAATAATACATATGCTTACTGTAGTCGCCTTGCGACAACTTGGTCAAAATATTTTGATAAAACTCAATGCGTGAGAGGTCCCAGTTTAATTTTAAATAATTGAAAGAGGTCCAGATTAAATTAAATGTAAGATGACACGACACACGACACGACATGTCTTAATATTTTCATATCGAATCAAAGTGTTTACTTTATGACGTTAGATAAACAAATTTTTGTTCTAATATATAAAGGTTGATTTTTTATTGGAATTCCCTCCTGTCGATTCACTATTGGTATAAATAAAGAGTCTCTAAATAAGGAATAGAGATATTGTATGCAAAAAACAAACATCTCAAGTCTAATTTTTGTTTAAAAAAATAACCAGTGCTGTTGTTGTTTTCTTCCCCGATTGGTTATACGGTAGAAAACGGTTATATTTCTAGCTTATTCGTAACGTTTTGAAACATAGCACTAATTTTGTTAATCTATTTGTAATGTGTTTGTGTGTGTGTTTTTGTGTGTATGTGTGTTTGTTTGGTTTGTTTTGTTTGTGTGTGTGTTGTGTGTGTGTGTGTGTGTATCTGCAGACTAATGTTATGTCGGAACAAAATGACGATTGCTATTTAAACGACCGACGTATAAGCTAGAAAATAGCTATTACCATTCTATTCACTAGCTCATGTTCGCTTTTAATTAGTAATCAGAGTGAGGCTGCTCCTGAATTCATAGCTCGTCGTATAGTCGTTTTGTGTGCTCATTCCATTGGTAATGAATGGCAGTTCTTGTTAGTAATAAGATAGGTACAGTTTGCAGTAGGCACACGTAATTCTTCAACCGAATATATAACTAAATTGTATTAATTTTCATATAACAAACAGGCTGATAATACGCTAATTATAACTTATCTAAAAATATTTATGATTGCATTAACAGTCGGAAGACGTCCGCTGCTGAATACAGTCCTCACTCAATAAAAGCAAAAATACATTAAAGACATGGTTTTCAAAATAAGAATTTTGAAGAAAAAAAATTGTTACTTTAGCTGTCATGGATTTACGTTTGACCACCAACTCACCTGATGGTAGGCAACGGTGTCGCCGAAGACAGAGCACGTAAAACGTAATCGTAGCTTTGCTCAAAATTGCAACAGAAATAGATGAGTAACGCACTATACAAAAAACATTTTCTATAGGTACATTATATTATACTATACATAGACTTTGTAATACTTACATAAAAAAAAGTTTGGCTAACCTACATAAAATCAATAAATGCAAGAAATTACCTTTTGCATTTTGTTATTTACAACGTTGTAATGATTACGTTCTTTCACGATGTATGGACATTACTGCAAATGTTTAATTAATCAAAATG
The DNA here is from genome assembly GCA_910589525.2 of Ennomos quercinarius. Lineage (NCBI taxonomy): Eukaryota > Metazoa > Arthropoda > Insecta > Lepidoptera > Geometridae > Ennomos > Ennomos quercinarius. The sequence goes on from OU342493.1 coordinate 8,680,656, forward strand.
CGTAGGATGGCCGAAAGGTCGGGTGACTCCCGCTCCGGTGCGTTTCTGGTGCAAAGGTTGGCCATTGCCATCCAACGTGGCAACGCAGCAAGCGTTATGGGCACCTTTGCACCGGGAACAATAAGGGGTGGGTTATTGGAGTGACCTATTATTAAATTAATATGACTTGTAATACCATGAAAAAAAAAAAATTAATCAAATAACGTTTTAGCCGGGTAGCGTTTAATCATGCACTTTTGGTTAATGGTCAAAGGTGTGGTCAAGCTATCATCTGGAATCTGAATTGAGCACTCTTGCGTGGGCTGCTGAAAAATACTATGAAGTGCTTGGTGACAGACTCTTAACCTGTGAGTGTTAGCTTGCTAGAACCCCACTAGGAAATGCCCTCGCAATTCCCTGGCACCACAGGGGTGATGGCAAGGGGTATGTGGGACTTGAACTCACTAAAACCCCCCGTGATCCGACCGCGCTGCCGGGGTTTAGCAAGATAGGGTCACGCGCTAGCGTGACCCTATCTTGCTCAACCCACCATCACCATCTCAATTCACCATCTCGCCCCGGCAGTACTAGAAAATGCCCTCCACCATCCTATTACCATTCTAATCACATTTCCTTCATCGAAAGCTCATTTTGGGATTCAAACTCACAGCATAGGTATATCAGATCGTAAGCCAAAATCACATTCAACTGAGCCATCATCGCTTCAAAAAGGCTCAGCTTTATTTAACCTGCGACCAATCCGTGATAAATGTTAGACAATGATACAAACAACATTCATTATCCAACAGCGAAATTCATTATCGTTACAACACGGCACTGCGCGTGACAACAGAGCAGTTCCCGATCAAACAATTGGCCGGCATTAGTTACCCGGGCACAATACAAAATGTCAGCGTTAATGAAACATCCCCTGGTGTACGCGATATTATAAAACCGGTAGATGTATAAAGGGGGTAGATGCGGCAGTGCAATATTGTCCGCATGAATAATGCAGGCCCCACAACGAGCGGGCTCTACGTGGGCCCGGCCCTAATGAGAACCATCCAACCCGCCTCGCTATTATACCTCCTCTTCGCAAGCAATAATTTGTTACTAATTCCTTTCTAATTATTGTTGTCAGACCTGTGACTGATATTGCACTGCTTTTCCTTGCTGAATAATGCATATTAATAATAAGCTTCGGTAGGTAATATATGTTGTGCTTTGCTACCAGAAAAGTTAAGTGTTTTTACAAGTGTTTATAAAATGAGCGTACCTACTTAAATGAACCTTAGTTTATATATCACATCATCAGCCACTGTAAAACATAGGCCTCCCCCCAATACGCCACTTTGGACGCTTATCAAAAGGGTTTGCCATAATCTGGCTTTGCCATTATGATTTGCAAATAGGATTTGCCATAATCACCATTAATGTAAGGTTACTTTAGAGTTTATATTTTTTTGTTAAAAAAATGTCGAAAATCACATAAAGTGAAAATAAATAGACCTATAAAACTTATTTAAAACAGCTTGTTAAACCTAGCTGTGTTATTTTTTCTTTGATGTGATGATATAAAAATTTAAACACCTGTACCAATACTACAAAGATACCGTACATGCATATTAGTACATAGAATATCATAATTACCAGCAAAAGATATATATAAGACAGTACCTATATACTTATTAGGACTGTATTCCAGTAATACTAATTGCATCAAAGAATAGATTACCCACTCTTGATTGGATCGCAAATTGCATAAACCATTGCAAGAACTCTTACGTGATTACCGCACGAATTTAGTTTTCGTATTGATTCTACCGTTGAAACCAATTCCGTGTTTGTAAAAGTAACCCATTTTTATAATAGCATGGCTATACTGTAACAGAGTCTAATAACTGGTTATGTTTTAAAACAACTGTATGTGTTGATGCTATCAGTTTAAACCCATAAATAAAAAGGAATGTTTAAGCACTATTTTTACGATCATAATAAGTCGAATATAGGAACACATGGAAAAGCTATTAGTTATAATTATTGTCGTACATCAGTTCAGCCGTAAAACTAATCACCACTAATGTAAAATTTCCTTTTAGTAAATACAGTAGTACCACGAAAATCGATATTACCTATATTCATAAAACCAACATGGCACAGTGATAACTAGGAGTTGACTTATTTAAAAATATACGTTTCTATAGATAATATCAAAAATAAACCCAGTAAAACGAGTATGTTATATATGTAAAAAATTGTAGAATGAGTAAAATGATCATCATCAACAACAGCCTGAAGAAGCAAAAGCCTGCTGAACATGGTCCATAGAGCACCACCTTGAGCAACTGCTTGCCTCCTGGATCCATCAGGTCCCCGTGGTTCTGACCACGGGGCTACCGTCTAAGCCAATCATAATAGATGAATGGGCTTCATTTCGTCATTTCCGGTAAGTTGGCATTGTGTAACATCTCCATCCATTAGTATTATCTCACTGTTTTTCTTTATTATAGTTAATCAATGTTTTGTCTATTCAGTTCGCCGCCTAAGGGACCATAATACCGATGGATGAGGATTTTACACAACCGGAAATGACCAAAATGAAGCCCATTCATCGATTACGATTGAGTTACACAATACGGGAGCTGGTCGTCTGTCTATTGTTTTTATTAGGATATTATTTAAATAAAAGAAACAATTTTCCGCGATGGAGTCCATAGTATGTATAAATACAGTACGTAGGTAGATTCATTAACACAACTTTTTAGTTCCTGGCCTTCATCCAATAGGGGGATTATCTATTATGATTGAGCGAGAGAGGGTGAACAGTTAATCATTTAGTTCGACTTCACTTTACTATCCTGAGTTCCTGGTTAGCTCGCACGATTTGATGAATGATGCAAATTAATCTAGTTATAGACAACTCTAGTAGATTATACCTCTTTGGCTATAGACACTTTGATAATTTAGTCAGGCATAATGATACATTATTCGATGTCTTACATTATAATATGTTTCGAATAATTAATCTCTTCATGCATAATGTCGAGTAGAGTATGTCTCGATAATACGATGAGAAAATCAAATATTTCTACCCTTGCTACTAGTAAGACCAACCAAGGGTAACGAATGCCATGGATAAAATGTACAATAACTACTGTGGATATGGAACAACTATAGAAGTTGGTAGTTTTTATGTCAAATAATAATGTTCTACGTTATAACCATGGGTAAGTAGCCCATATTATATTTGTTTGGGCTATGCTATTCAAATCAAATCAAATCAAAAAGTTTTATTGCAAATAGGCTATTTTTAGCACTTTTACAAGTCAAAACTAGATAATGTATTTAAAAATAATAAAAATTAAATTATTGTACATTCTAAGCAGGCATAATTAAACAAACTTACACAGTGCTTAATGTCAAAATATTATAACAAGCCTATTACAATACGAGTTTGAAAAACAAAAGTTCTCTTTAAAAAAAGTCGTATGGTATAACGTAGAGCCGAGTGGTACTTACCTACTAACAGTAATAAACGTCGCTGTCTTTATTAATTAAATCCATTAATTAAATAGGTATGTTACATCGATGCCTTAGATATTTATGAATTATTATGTCATTTTGCAATAATTTTGCCTTTTGTCAAATAAATGTTTTTCTTTTATTTTCATTAATTTTAATAAATGCTAGTAAAAATACAAATCCAACTATATCTACTAAAATGTCAATATTATTCCAATAATAATGGTATTGGTCAAATCAACCATAATACTCGCCTGAAATATGGGGACTGTTTGGTTGATTTAAAACTAACGCAAACACTTCAGAGTAATTCCAATATTATCCAATGATCAGAACAATCTTTAAATTAATTGATACAGTTTATTCGCCACCAACGACAACTTTGTTTAACAATTTTATCATCCAGTCAGCGTTTAAAAAGCGTTGACGAAGCACCGCACGTGAGGGCAAAACAAGGGTGTTACAATAATTAAATCCTGATAAGACGAGTTTTGTTAATGTTAAGCTACATTTTGTTAATGTTAAGATACGTTTTGTTAATGTTAAGATACATTTCGTTAATGCTTACGTCGGATAAATTATTATGATGGAATGTGGGTTTAATTTGGCACGTTCGAGCGTCGCAAACGTAGGACGGGTAAATTGTAAAGCCGGGGACAGACTGTTGAACACGACCACAGAGACCTTGTTTCGCACATACATGGTTTTGGAAATGTTTCCTTTTAGGGATTATAACACAGCTTAGGTTTTTGTATTATTACTTATAATTATTTTTATACTAACTCTAAAGTAATAAAGCATTTACTAGCTATACCCTGCAGGTTTACCCGCGTGGACATTTTCTGGGATGAAAAGTATTCTATGATTCTAGAAACTAAAGTACATATTGTTTTACAAGTTTGGTCTTTATGACAACAAGATGCTCTGAATTATTTCTACCCGGTACGACTCTTTCTAAGCCAATTATCTACGAATCGCGTCAGATTTATTCAATCGTGAGTGCTTAGCTTTGGATAAATGTTAGTAATTTATGCAGCAAATGCTCACGGCAGTGGCACGAGCAGGATGCCTCCGCCGTCGCCGCCCGCCCGCCCCAGTCACGCGATACCCACATTCCGCGATTTAACCAAGGTGACAAATTGTGAATTGAATTAATGTTCACCGGCGCGCACAAATTATAACTAGCACATTATAATACTATAAACTATCTTTATTGCGTCATAACGTTTCTGTTATGAATGAGGCCTAGGCTGACGGGTAAACTGTTATAAAGGTTCGTTTGCGGTCGTCTCCTCCGCTCTTGTTGTCAGTTTTGTTAGAACGGTCGTGTTTTGTTTTTGGTTTAGGTCTCTGCTTTGAAATATAAATCTAAACTACTGTGCGAGTGTACCTAGTAGTCTAACTGTGAAGTTTTCTTGATAATAAATAAGTGTTGTGTGCTCATTTTAGTATTATTTTATTTTTGGAAGTGTGATACTATACATAATTAGGTCATACACTATTACGTGTGTTAGTGTTTAATAAAAGATTACCAACCAAAGCTTAGACATATAAATCATAGTTGTGATAATTGTAGTTTTTATCTAAAAGATAGATAAATTTAATTGAAGAAAGATAGACTTAAGTTTTCACTTTGCAAGTACTCTAGAGTAAAAGACACCTTCTCAGAGAGCATTTCGTAGAAAACAAAATATTTTATGTTAAAACACAAGTTGGATTTCGGTCCTGGGATTCTACCTCTACAATGCAACATAAATTTAAATGTATAGCTAACCTAATCCCCTTACCATCTGTAAATCACTTACCCGGAACAAAGAGCTTCAAACGCGCAGACTTTTCAGCAAAATCTCCGCTCGTATGACTACATTTTATTTTGCTACAAAACGCTATTTTAAACCACTATTGCTGTCTCAAATCTGAACTTTATGCTATTTTGAAATAGTGTGAATCATACAAGGAAGTAATAGATACTTACGTTCGGAAGTATTAAGAGGAGTATAGACATGGTTTATTCTAGCTGGGCGTGTTACACTTTTACTTACATGAGACATATTGTCAAAATTTGATGATGAACCACTGTAAGACCATTAAGTTTAGACGACATTTCGTCCAATTGATCCCGATGTTCAGGTAACCATTGATGCATAACGGATTTTTTAAACTCTTGAGCTCTAGTCCTAGTAATCACTAATTTCACCTGACGGTACGTTGGTGTAATAAATTGCGAGCATCGTGGTAAGGCATTTTCTAGGGTTCTTATCCAATCGTAAGTCAGTATAAATAATGTTCCGTTACCTTCGGATGTCAAATGCTACCCCGAATAGTGTAAAAAGGTCATGTGACCAAAACTATAAACCGTAGATTTAGGAGACAGCTATATAATATACCATTCAATAATCGTTCTATACGATCTTCGCAAAAGTTTAATTTCTTAGTGTTATTACATTGAGAAAAGTAATTTCTCATCGTAACATGAAAAGTTTGAATTTTATACTTTTGAGTTTTTTAACTTCTTTGTCTATGAACTATTTATTGTTTAAGTATTTATATTTTCACTCAACGCCAAACTCTATGTTGTGTCGGTCCGTAACAAATTGCATTTTCGTGTGTGCATTTCGTCCAGAGCTAGACCAAATCGTTTTCACAAACAACTATACAAATACGAAGCAGGCGTTGTCACAAGCTAGATATAAGCGAGAGAATGTCGATACTGTGCGAAACAGTGATTTAATTTTATTCAAATCTATCAACACGATTACTAATTTTTATATCTTAAATAATATGCGATAGTTCTTCGATGCCAATAGATTATGGTTAAGGCGACTGTACACAAACATAATATGTGTGGTAATAGACGGCTACGCGTTGCAGAGACTTTAGGTATGGCTAAATTATTATCGACGTCGTTACTCACAAACTACACAAAGTAAGAGATTTTCAATAATATAAATAATGTTGTTAAACATGTTGTCGCTTCTTGATTTTCAGAAGAGAAAACGCACAAATCAATAAAATTTTCTCTATTGAAAAGATCCCAAATTTTTTAAACAAAATTTTGACTTTCATAACATGAAAGACGTGGATTTTCACACACTTTTATCTAATTTTTTTCAAATTGTTCAGGTACTGCAACATGCTGTCCCTGAATCGCAGTCAACGGTTTAATAGTAAAGGCAATAATATAATATACTGGTTGGTATATTACATAGGCTCTAAAAGCTCTCAAAAATTATATTTGATCTTCAATACATCTACGACTGTATCACCGTAGTTACTTCACTATGGAATTTCCGCATACTAGGTCTCTCCGGAAACCACGTAAACTGAATAACTGTGATACCCACCGTACATGATGTGGGAATGTTAAATATGTGTGTGTTCGCAAACACGGGTTTAATCTACGCCTTATCGTAGTGAAACGTGGCTGTAGAGTGTAGACTCCACACGTGCATCGTCTTGACTCGCACCGTAAAGCTGGGCATATTGTTACGTAGTATTACTAGTGGCTCTGTATAAGCTGTAGACCTCGCGAGTCTGTCATTGCATAGATTAAAAAAGATAAAAAAAAATTACGTTTTCGGCCCCCATGGCCTCGCCATTTTAAACAATTCCAGACAGTTGGACAGCCGGACATCAGCCGGGCATAAGTATGAAATCATTTTTGCCCAAGCTGAAACGCAGACGCTTCGCTCCCACTTCGCGCTCGCTCGGTCAATTAGACATAATATCACATTTTGTTGCTTTCTTATGTGTGGGAAATTGTTGAACACATCAGATAATATTGCATGATGTTCTCGCATGCCTAATAGTAAACTAGGAAGATCAGCCCTGGAATATTTTAGCTATAAACTCACGTGCCGCGTATTTTGTTTTTTTTTTTTTTCAAGTTAAAATATTTGATTATATTGGTGCTATATATTAATTTTAGGCAAAAACAAATCTTCTGTTTAAATTAAAAAATACATTGTTTGAAAACATGGATATCTGTTTTCCAAACTAGGATCAAAATAATCTAGGATTTTTTGATATAGATTGTTTCCTGTTTAAATCGATTTTTTAAGCATTTTACAAACCATCTCATATCTGCCTTCTCTTATATTTCACATTTATGGGACAGACGGTCATTATTATCACCAAGGCAAAACAAAATTTAAGTCTATTGCGCCATCTTCCATCTTTAACATGGGAAATCTGTCGGAAGTCCATGCCAACATAACACCAAGGTTTTATCCAAACACGTGTAGAAGCTGACATGCCAGAATGGAAGGATAAACAATACCCTATTACCTTCATAGGACGCCGAGATTGAAACGAGCCTTCTCATAAATACCTACAACGGTTTACGACACAAACAAGGATTACATAAGGCCCTGGATGAATTCTATGGTTCAGATCTATATTTAGAGCAATTTTACTTTATTCCAAAGGAAATTATGGTGGAATAACGTTGTTCTTAGACTTTGATGATAAAGAAAATGAGGAAATTTGTAAGATAATATTTAAGGAAAATAAACAACCAGTTCGAATTTACGTATAATGTTTCCAAATTGAAATAAATAAGATACATTACCGCGTTCTAACCAGGGTTTATAATCTTGAAAGGATGCCCCGTGGTTTTACCCGCAATTTCCGTTTCTCTGCGGAAACAAAATTGTCTGAGGTAATAATTATATCCTATGTTGATTTAGGTAGTGTAACTACTCTGTGTACAAAATTTTATTGGAATTAATGTAGCCGTTTTGGCGTGAAGTCCGAACAAACCACCAAATAACTTAGTCTCAATATAATTCAAAGATGCTTCTCTGTTCATGATCGCTTTGCAATAAAATAATCAGAATGCTTAGATCGCCCAAAACGAAGTTCAAAGATCAATGAGTGTTTATTTCCTTGCGTATGAATAGTTAATATTTGCACATGGCAACCATACTGACTGTATTATATTAATACAGGCAATCCGAACATCTTCTCTTCCGATCTTACACAAATAAGTCAAATCCCATAGAGTTGAATTTTCTTTTTCTTTTTATGTGATTGAATGACGTGACGAGCAAGTCTTTCACCTGATGTTAAGTGACTCGGCCACCCATAACAGTTGCAGTGTCACCCGAAACTTTAAAACAATAAAGTTTCGCGTGACACTGCACTGCGCACGTCATCCTGAGACATCACCCAGTCTAGTAATCAGATTACTAGACTGAGTGATCAGATCATAAGGTCTCATTTGCCCAGTAATTTCACTAGCTACAATGCCCTTCAAACCGGAACACAGCAGTGCTTGCACACTACTGCTTGGCGGCAGAATAACTGGCAAAGCGGTGGTACCTACCTAGACGAACTTTGCAGAAAAGTCCTACCACCTAGTTATATTGCAGAGTAACAACATTTTCATATATACTGGGTGGCGCAAAAGTAAAGACCCTATTTGGTTCAGCTATAACATTTTTTCTAAATTAGAAAACTAGATTTAGGTTTTTTTAAATGTATATTTGTGCCATTAAATTTCGTACCATTAGGATTTAAAGATGATGTCTTTTAAATGGTGACCTCCAGAGTTGATACACATTTGAGCCCTATTTATGACATTTTGCATAACTTGCCGTAACACTTCCTGCGATATGTTCGTTATTTCTTGACGAATGTTTTCTTTTAGAGCTGCGAGAGTCTGTGGCTTGTTCACATACACCCGAGATTTCAAAAAACCCCAAAGAAAGAAGTCTGGACTGGTCAGATCGGGTGATCTTGCAGGCCAAGGCAAATCGCCAAAACGAGAGATAACTCGGCTTGGAAAAGCGTCCCTCACTAAGTCCATAGTGTCGCGCGCTGTGTGTGCCGTAGCGCCGTCTTGTTGAAACCAGATGTGCTCCAGCCCCAATTCGTCCAAACTGGGTATCAAAAACTCACGTAACATGGTTCTGTGGCGTTCTCCAGTGACAGTTATCGCATTGCCTCCAGCGTCTTCGAAAAAATAGGGTCCGATCACTCTGTCAACACAGATGCCACACCATACAGTAACTTTTAGTGGGTGTAGAGGTGTTTCTTGAATAATGCGCGGATTATCAGTGCCCCAGAACCGAGTATTCTGCTTATTGACATGCCCTGAGAAGTGTTACGGCAAGTTATGCAAAATGTCATAAATAGGGCTCAAATGTGTATCAACTCTGGAGGTCACCATTTAAAAGACATCTTTAAATCCTAATGGTACGAAATTTAATGGCACAAATATACATTTAAAAAAACCTAAATCTAGTTTTCTAATTTAGAAAAAATGTTATAGCTGAACCAAATAGGGTCTTTACTTTTGCGCCACCCAGTATATACAAATAACACTGCGGAATAGTCAGTTTGTAATTAGAAAACAACAGAATATAAAACAATATATAATTCAACGTGAAACAATCAGCCGAGAGACCTAATGAACCTAGAGTGCACGGTTCCATCGGTTTGAGCTCGTTCCGACCTCTTCCAGTAATTATATTATGATCGTGGTAGCTTGACGTTAATTTGTGAAACTGCTCGGAAACCAACGCTTTGGTAGCAGGCCGTGGGCGTAACTAGGATTTGATTACGAGAGGGGTTCGGTCATGAATACAAAATCAAGTCTAGACTGTGAATTAATTTGGTTTATATAAAATCAACAGATTTTTTTGGGAAACAAGTGATAACTTTTCGTTCAGGCTTTTAATCTGATCCGTTTCTGCATAAGGTCGGAGATAATAAAACCACCCCTCAGCCCTGGGTACGCCCATGTTGGCAGGGAGGCAGAAGTCGGCAGTACTGAGAGAGCCGCTGTGCCCGATTAATTCAAGAAGTGGAATCCTCGGCGAATTAATGGGACGAACCGACGGACGACGTCGTGTGTCTATTGATCGAGGGTCTGACATTGAGTGGGAATAACATAGTATGATCGCTATTTCGGCCAGTATAATCGACGTACCATGACTACGAAATCACATGGCAAACGGTTTTGCTTACCGTATAAATAAAGATGATTCGTGTGCTTTTGTCGTAATGAGCCATCAGATTCTAAAGGCTATCTTAGTCCGATAGTAAATTAAGTAAGTATGTATATCACTGTGTTTTACTTTTTGTGTACAAGTCCTAAACTATGGACTCCTTAATATAAAACTGTCAAGTTAAATTTCAATTAGGTATTATAAATTACGATGTACAATTTAGAACTTCGGATTTTCGTACTATTTATTGTCTTCGATTGATTACCTGCCTGGTAGTCTATTTTGGCAGTAACAGTCGTGTGAGTCGTGAGTCGTGAAAGCGGGTGGTGTAACTTATCGGTTTGTCGCTGGCAAAATTCATTCCAGAGAGACTTTTCCGATTTTTATGTTATCATTTCATTTTTATAGTTTACAATATTTTCTTTTCCGATATCCCTAAATGGAGATCGGACCTTTTGCCTTTTCAGTCCCTCGGGAAAGACACGACGAATATAATACCTCCCTTTACTTAGGGTAAACAGAGACCTTTTGAATGTATTATTATAAACTTTTGTTGTTAAGGAAATTACAATACCAAGAAAATACTACTAAGGCCTCTCGCGTCAAGCTCTATCGCCTTTGTTATGTTTACGTGAGTTTTCCTTATTTGTAAAAGTTATGCATATGCATAGTCAGCAATAATTGTCCGTCAGTCAGTAAGTCCCGAGTGACTGTCTGACAGACAAAGTACGGCTCAAACATCGAACTAGAATTTATGCAGGTCTGCACTAAAGCTTGACAGATCCTAAGTTCGTACTTACTGCAACTTACGTTCGTCCTAGAGAGATAAATACGAACTTAAGAGCTGTTAAACTTTGGTGCAGACGTGCATTAGTTTTCTTAGGTCCAAATCACTGAATCTAGAACTCTTGATATTTAGAGGGTGTTTTCCTGGCATAGTGTAGGGGTGTACTAAGGAGTTTTTAAATTCATTCCCTAAGAGGGTAAAACGAGGTGTTGAAGTTTGTATGAAGAAACACAGATTTTTCCGCTCACCGTAGGCTGCGACAGTATAAAATGCAATAATATAAAATTCTCATTCCACGAATCGTAAATATCTCCAGTTTAAATGTAACGTAAAAAATGACGGTATTATAATCTGTTGTCATCACAAAATGTTAAATAAGCATTTCACTGTACATACCTAGTATATTTTAATATAGTCATATTAAAATATACTAGGTATGTACAGTGAAATGTGCAGTGATGTGCAGTGCAGTGGAATGTGAAGTGAAGTGTGCAGTTACTTAAATGAAACAAAATATCACCTGATTATTAATTATACTATTAACAGTAGATGCAGAAAAGTCACTAACCACCCAACATAGTCTGTTGGGTCGTTAGTGACTTTTCTGCATCTACTGTTAATACGTAGTATAATTAATAATCAGGTGATATTTTGTTTCATTTAAGTAACTGCACACGAAAAATAATTCTGTATAACAAGATTAACAGTAAAAAAAACAGTTGTAAATACTAAAATTTAAAATTATTATGGTGACCCTCGTAAAACGTAACAATATCCTAAAATATCTGAATAAGAATTCATCCAGTTAGATACTGCTTTCTTACATCTTACAATAATAACCATAGTAAATTTAATAGCTTAACTTACAGGTTATAGTGTACATCCGCCATATTAGGTCTGTATTTGAGCGCCCTTTCAAAGGCTATTTCCGCTTCCGCCATCCGCCCCTGTGCGGTCAGCACGCTGCCCAAGTTACCGTACGCTGTTGATAAAAATAAAACTATTTTAGAAGATTAGTCTTAACATTATTATATTTTATAATCTAAGAATCAACGCTCAACTAAGAAAAAACATCATCGTCATCATTATCATCAACAGCCTGAAAACGTCTACTGCTGAATATAGGCCTCTCCAAAGAACGCCACTTTGAGCCACTTGCCTCCTGCATCCATCGGCTTCCCGCGCGGTTTCTGACAGGTCGTTGGTCCACCTAGTGGGGAGCCGGCCTACGCTTCGTCTTCCGGTTCGCGGTCGCCACTCGAGAACCTTTCTTGCCCATCGGTTGTCAGTTCTATGAGCGATAGGGCCTGCCCACTGTCACTTCAACTTGCTAATTCTCTAATCAACTAAGAAAAAACGCGTAAAGATCTTTACGCGTTTTTTGACCGAGCGGACAAAGTGAGCGAAAGTCTCTGCTTCAACTTGCCTTTTTTGCTTTCGTCTGTCCAGATGTACGCACTCGCGTACAGGTCGCATTTTTTAGCTAGTTTTGACGAAACTTAGTTACAGGTTTCACAGCAGTGGACGTCTTCTGGTTCTTGATGTGTATCTGACTTATATTTAAAGAAATCACATGATTAACAGATTAAGTACTCTAGAAATCGTGATTTGTTCTTTATAATATCTTTTCTAAAGCTTTATACTGTATGTACATTAAAGGTATTTTTTCAAAACTAGCTGAGACCAACTAATAAATACCACTAAACCCAACCGTATTGTTATTCGATTTATTGTTTACTATTGTATTTCTATAATTAAGTGTGTTGGTCTTTCTTATTGTTATCTTGGAAAATACTGACAGATTTGGAGGCGGTATATTTTGATAGCAATAAGGCTAAGGTCACAATATATATATATATATATATACGACAGGGCCGCCCATAACAGTTGCAGTGTCACTTGGAACTTTAAAATAATAAAGTGACACTGCACTGCGCACGTCATCCTGAGACATCACACGGTAATCAGATTACTAGACTATGAAATCAGGTCACAAAGTCTTATTTGCCCAGTAATTTCACTAGCTACAATGCCCTTCAAACCAGAACACAGTAGTGCTTGCACACTACTGCTTGGCGGCAGAATAACTGGCAAAGAGGTGGTACCTACCTAGACGAACTTTGCAGAAAAGTCCTGGCACCTAGAAAATTTGTAAAATTGTATTGTGGCGAGTGTGGCTTCGTGGTTGCCCGTGCGACTTGCAAACTGACGCACCCTGGTTTGAATCCCGCTCGGCCTTGAAACAATAACTTTTCATGTTATGATTGGAATTTACACTCACTCTTACAACGACGAAGTAGGAAAGTATAGGGCGGATCGCGATGTGATATGGCAATGTGGCTAAACGCTACGCTTGCAGGATTAGGCTCTTATTGTAAGTGCTTAAAGACTGTTAATTGCTTGGCGACAAATTCCTTGAGAAGACTCAGATGCCCAATAACAAATACCTACCACCATATTATGATTTCAACATAAACCTAATGTGCATTTCATATTAGACGCCGCATCTCAAACTGGCAAAGTGAAACATTACGGGTAAGCCGGCTAGCATCCTCACATGAAGCTAGGCAGTAGAAGGACTATACGCGCTTCGCGTTAGAAAATTGTGTATCCAAAATGCCATCCTGCGTCCATAGATACTGCAGAAACTAGTCGGAGAAAAGAAACTACGCGAGAAATCACTTTACAAAAGCAAGGTTTTTGGTAGAAAACTGGCAAAAAATACAAAATTTTGTTTCAATTTGCTTCTCTAGTACCAAATACCTCGATGGGTTTCGTGACGTTTTCCATCATGCATTGCAAAGTCAAGAATCCACGACCCAACATTCACAAGTCAATCTTAATAGTTCTGAGCTTCAAAAAGCTCTTAATTTTTAGTCAAAGTGAACAGAACTATGTGCAAACGCTAGTTTTTAAGAGGAAACTTAAATTACTTATAGGCGCCATAAACATAACAAACGTGGTAGCCACTGTGTTGCTGTTATTATATATATTATCTGTATATTATTGAATAAAAATGCAGTGCATTTCCAGTGAGGAAACTACCGAGCCATCAATTACCACATTCGAAGATCACACACCGCAATTGACTATACAAGTATACATCAAGGTAATATTGCAAGGGCAATCATGTTATATACTAGACCGCATCGTTACTTACCACCAGGTAAGATGGTCGACCGCAAACTAATAAAAACCGGCTAATTGCGAGTTGAACTGGAGCGTTCCGTGTATCTACTTACATTAAGATAATACCAACTAAATAGCTTCCTAAATTGAATAGTGGTTGAAAACCTTTATCGCAAGTCCAACTCGCACTTGATCGGTTTTAAGTATAGGTACTACAGAATGTGCACTACAGGTTTTAGGCTTGTATGTACTTATTACCGTTTTTGAGATATGAAAAAATAAAGGCACCGTAAAACACTGTTGGTCATATTTATTTTTTTATAGTTAATCCGCCGTAAAAACACATAATTATGCTGCTACTACCTATTACGGCTTAAGAGATACAGCCGTTTTTAGGTCGGACACACAGACATCAGAAGCGTATAGCTTATAGTACCTATAGGGAACTATAATGATTAAAAATATAAATATTTAAAATTAGTAGGTTAGGTAAGTGGATTTGTTATACCATTATCAGCAATTACTGAGTGGATCTTGATGAAATTTAGTGTGTAAAATGTACTCCTGGCGCAGAAGATAAATATTATTTATTTAAGACAATTGGTTGGTTTCTTTGGAATAGTAAGGTCATTGACTGCGCTAGTGCTATGTCGGGGCACAGCTATAGTAACAGTGGGGTATAGTTATATCACAAACGGAAATGAAAAAAATAAGATAAATACTGATTGTGTGAGTGTTGTAAAATGAATCAAAATTACACCTTTTTCACATAATTTGACATAATATAAAACTGCAACATACCTAAAAAAATTAAACAGTTTAGTGAAACCACAGAATAAAGAATAGTTAGTAGATGTAAGCGGAACGCAAATGTATAATATTAACCAGGTAAATATCAAGTAACACAATACCGGTGAAAAGACTACGCCCTACCTCTCTACTATTGATTACCGATTACCTAAATAGGAACTCTTATTTCCCTGCGGCTTGTACTAATTACTTTTTGGGGCCGGAAGCTTCTTTCACTGATGCGACATGTCGATTCTCTATAAAGGATTTCCCACGCCGGATATATCAACTAACAATGCGCCCACAGTCCATTAAGACGTCTTTTAAAACAGTATATACAAAGATTTGTTTCACTTTTCATTGGGAATTGCTATAACGTGCAGGAAAATATGTAGAGTAAGACACAAGTTACAAAAATACGCATGCTTCCGGTTGGAAATGGTTGAGACATGATCGAGTTTGAATTTTAATAGGCATATGTATTTCAGAATAGATTTTGCCTAAATATTATAAGCATGTAAGCAGAGACTTCTATATCTCTTCTCCAGCTATTTTTTTTAAATTCGTCACCATATTAGCCTTCTTTGGTCCACAAAAACTACATTGTATTTGACTGTGTTAAAGTTTTATTTTTCGTAATTGTAAGATTTGGGATCAATTACGGAACAATAACGTTATAGATTTCCAAACAGAATAGAAAGCAAAATAAATGAAAAGTAAACAAATGACGGTGGATATACTAATGACGGAGTGGTGGCCAAAAAAGGTCTGAGATTGAAAAGCTACGCCCGATGTTCAAACGGCTTTGATAGCATAGATATACTTCGTTATTATGACTGTGCTTGTATAAATTGATTGTTTGTGTGTAAAACGATGATAACTGCATGACACTAATAAAATATACGATCAAGATATTTATAACGACCAAAATGGTTTGTTTTCAGCACTACAAAAATAAACAAAAAGGTATACAAACTCTTCGTGTCTATGATAATGGGTTTGATTGCACTGGTTTCAATAAAATAAAAGTATATATTCGAATCAAAACTCCAGTTGTTTGTATAAATATTATACCTCTGTCCCAAAACCCACACACGCCAGTGTATAAAAATAGTACGCAAAGCCGCGCTCGTACTATATGCGTATTCAATTTGTCATTTCAAAGCCAGCCTTAATTTGATTTTCAGAGCTTTCTATATCGAACTGAATTGTTCCCGACATGCGTAGGTACTTCAGTACGCATTGTCGTTGAAATGGGTAAAATAAAGAAAATCACTTTGTTTATACGAGTATGCTTGCAAGCTGGTGTGTTCATTTGTCAATTTACTTTCGGCAACAAGTTTTATTGAACTATAAAATTATTTGAAGATGTCGTAAACCTACTCGTACAAAGTTTTTCTGACGCATGTCTCAAAATACAAAAATCAAAGCCCAGTATTTTTTTGAAACAAAGGATATAGATCTATTCAATTAAAACTTTTTGGGTTATAAGGAAAAATGAGAAAGTAAAGAGAAAAAAGAGAAAGAGGTAAAGAGTTTTGAATTAGTATTGTACTGTATACAAATAAAAAATAATACATAAAAGTTACTGCCTTATTGTTTCGCGTAACCCAAACTTGTCCATTTTGAAAACATAATCCTTAAATAATCCTTTACGTTATTCTGAAAAATTTGCTATAAACATACTAAGATTCACTAAAATCCGTTTAGTAGTTTCAGCGTGAAGCGTGTTCAAAGAGACAGACAGATAGACTGACTTGTCACCTGCCTTCTTCAGAGCGTCACAGCCCATGCGTTCATCCTTTTCCCCTATCTTTTTCTCTCCTTTCTCTCTTCCCTTTGACAGGGTTATAGAGCGTAAAACTAATTAACCCGTGCGATGCCGGGCCGGGTCGGCTAGTATTAGTATAAATTAATTTCATGTACAGACCTAATTCCAACTTCGTCGCTATATACAAATTTGAAATTAAGATTTTTATTATAAAAAGATAGGTATTAGGTACTGATGTTGTTTTCTTGTAAGTAGGTACTTGTGTTTCAGTGATATTTATAGGTTATGTCGTAGGTTGAAGAGATGATGAGTAGAGTGACTCAGGAGAATTTATTCGTGACTAAAAACTTTCATTTTGTATAGTTATGATGGCACCTCAACGATGCTGATAATAATTGCTTTTATACTTACGTAACTTAGCTCCGCGCTGGTTTTTCACCCGCGAATAGATTATATCCTTAATAATTATTATTTATAGCAGCAACGCCTGCTTAGGCATGTCAATAGATTATTTTTTAATGTAAAGGATAATTATATGTTAATCACTATATTCCAAATTTATTTGAACACTATTCTCTATTTTATGTCAGACATGGTAGCGAATGATTACATTTTCTTACCAGGTACATCAATTCTTTTAAGAATGTTTTTTAAATCTGCAATTGATTAACGTTTCACCACTAACTCACCTGATGGTAAGCGGCAACAGTGTGGCCGAAGATGGAGCACAAATCTAAAAGGCACCTATTCACTCTGGCCTTGAAGACCCCCAGGTTATAATTTTCAGGAAAACAGAAGATGGCAACGAGTTCCATTCCTTGGCAGTACGCACTATAAAATTGGAACCAAATCGTTTATGTTGTGATCTTTTCGTTGAAAACAACTCAATTAGATGACAAATGAAAGCAGGGCATCTACTCAGCCAAAAGACAATGAAGTTACTAACAACCGGATAAGAGCCCCTAAAGCATTCTAATGCAGTCGATTGTTCGAATACAAATAGTTGTATGTAGTTATAATATGTATGGATAAACTTGAGTGGTAAGAAATGTAGGTTGCGAGGAATCATTAGCTGACGCGGCACAATCTACGGGTTCATTCTTACTGCGGTTCTACCGTGGTTCATTAGATTCACATCCGGCGCGGACAACTGTATGATTGCTTGGCTGCTTGGCTACTATCGACCGATTTCCGGTGAATTCCCGATCCGCGACAACGTGACGAATGTAAGGGTGAGGTCACAAATTTAAACAAAGTTCTCGCATATATCAACTGCTGTGTACTATGTACCTACTTACTAAGTAAAACCTAAATGGTAAAACACAAAATGGTCATTGTACACTCACAAAATAATACATACTGTTATATACCCACACTGACATCACACTACTTCAATACTCTCACGCACTTAGTCACACAAGGGCACTTACAATAAACCAGCATTTTTCTTTTTTTATTGTTTATTTTGAAGTTAAAATAAATAAATTTAGTAACATATTAGTATAATATGACATAATAATTAAAGTCAAAGAATGGGAGAAGCCTTGGCTGCTGAAATACAGTGTTCTCACTAGTTCGGGAGTCTGTGGACTCAATAAGATGTATAAACACTTTTATGTCAATAAATGGTTATTTGATTTGATTTGATATATTGTAAGTAGGTAAGTATAAATTCTGCATGTTACTAAAAATAAGTAAGAAAAATACTATAGAGATAAAAGGTATTATTACAAAAAAGTGTACAGCAATATCAACCTTATGTATTTCACTTGTATTCGGAAACCGAATACCGCCAATGCGGGCTTATTGAGAGGCACAATGAGGGATCAAATCTCGCCGACCCTCCTGGATTACGATAACAAAAGACATTATCAAATAAGCAATAGAGCCAGCCCGAAAACCTTTATATCGTGTCTTTTGGGTATCGTAAGTTGACCTTATAAACTGGCGTAAGCTTTGCCATAATCCCAAAATAGTGTTCCATCGATTCAAAGTAAGATTTGTCTTGATACTGAATAAACCAAAAACTACCGCACTGTTTGTTATTGCTAATAGTTCTGCTGAATTAAATTATAACCTAAGATTCTTCAAGGTCAGAGCGAATAGGTACTTCTAAAGGAGACGTTCCAAAATGGGCCTATGGGAAAAACCCCAAATGTTTTGATTAATTTAATAAAAATAATCATAATTAGCACATGGCTCCAAAAATAATATTCGATCAATATTTAGGCTAGATTATCAATATGGCGGTGCGGGCGCTTTAATTACCACCATGCCTGCCAATAAGCACTATATACTCTTTGATACTCGTGCCCGCGATGGTTTAGCGATGGTGTTGCGAGAATAAATATATTTTCTTGGTTTAACCCAAAAATTAAATATTTTATAAAAAGTTGATAGTGCAAAACGTTTTTAATATATCATAACAGGATTTTATAATATACTGTACATAATTAAGTGGCCCAGGCTCCATACAATTCTGGAACGTCTCTCATCTTCGGCCACACCACCGCTTACCTTTGCGAGTTGGTGGTGAAACGTAAATCTAAAATGGCTAAAAATATAACAAAGCAACACCTTACCTAAATGTAAACAGCAGTTGAACTAAATTGTAATGAATTACGTATAATTCCATCCAATTAAAGAAACAGTAAACCGTAAGTGTTGCAGTAATTATTTGTGCTCAGCGGGCTCGTCTTGCAAGTATCTACGCAGTAAATAAGCGCTTACATTAAATTGTAACAGCGTGCTTGCCCTAAATAGGGCACATCAAAAAGAAAATAAAAATCTTATCCCATTTACGATCGGAACCATTAGCTGTAAGAAAAACATAGAGCGAAAAATATAGGAGACACGACTCAACGTTACTCGCTCGTTCTACCGCCACTGATTGGAATATTGGCCTGAAAGCTTTTTTATGTACACATTTTCACGGGTAATACGCAAAGCATTTGCGCTTTAGCTATTTATGTGATGGTTACCTGTTTATTACCTCATATTTTCTTGTTAAATTGGAACAGATGTAGTATTTATTGCGCTTTTTAGTACTGTGACTATTTTAATATCATTACCGAGTGTGAAAAAATGTTGAAATGGAAATATGCGTCGACACTTTTATTGTTATTAGTTTAATCTGCAATATTAATATAAATAATGTATACAAACATATTTTTATGTATCATAACCTGCTAATTCTAGATAATAACATGAACTGCCGCCTCTTTTAGCTATCCTAATCTACTCCAGTAACAGCAAACAAATCTAAAATGAATACTTTCTCTCTAAAATGTTTCAATGACAAGTAATATAAGCTTGTGCCCCATATTATATTAAACATTTTAACATAGCTTTGTTTGTGCCAGTGGGTACCTATAATATCTATACCTAACGAAATATACTCCAAATGCTGAATTAGCTCCAATATTGGCTATACGTTTCAGATTACCTACCCTTTATTGTAATCACTGGAAGGTCGTGCATTGTTCGTGTTCAAATTAAATCTCAATTTGAGTAAACCTTATTGCCTCTCCTTTTGTAAAAGCCAAATTGAAAAATACAGGACTTCGTACAAATAATACATTACTCGAAAACACATTAAAATGGACGTCAGTTTACTGGCGTAAGATAATAATGATTGCCATTTATTCGTAAAATTGTATTCAATTAATTACTTACGATGCTTTTTATGCCAAAACGTTACTGCAAAAAATAAAGTTAAATTCTTTACGAAAGTAGCTGGCAGTAAATTAGTATGTAAAATACACTAATAAGTACCTAAGTAATTCAACTAATGATTATATTATTATTATTATTATGACTATGTATACCAGTATAAACCAGAAACGTGTTTTAATTTGAATATAATAATATTCAACAGCATATCTTGAAAAAAGGCACTGGAAAAATAGTAGATCGTGTCACAAGGGATCACATAATATAATAAGGGCGAGAGCGATTGTTTGAATCTTGAGCGAAGCGAAGGATTCTAGAGTAGAATTCTAAGCGTAGCATATTCAAAGTACGTCATTCGAGGTTAAATAATTTTGGTACCGTGTTACCAAAGTATTGTGATACCTCGCTACGCTTAGGATTCTACTCTAGAATCCTTCGCTTTGATCTAGATTCAAAAAATCGCCAGTGTGTCACACGTGGTACACTCTGCTCTTCATACCCCTCTATGAGAAAAATCATTTTGTCACTGTTATTAAGTGCGTCTAATTGACCCATTTTAGGCGCACTTATCAAGGAACCCTTCACATTTTTTCGAATAGATGGGATGAAAATATCTATTAATAAATTTGATTTTAGGTGATCATAACTTTTTTCTATTCGTACATTCGTCAAAGTAAGTTTCAGCTATCAAAGTTCACTTAAAGTTCAAGTTGGACTGTCCTGTGAGGTAAATAGAGATAAACAGTGGTAGAGTGACGCTTGGCATCCGCCGGCCAACTGTCCAAGTAAGTTTCCGACACCTAAGTAGCCGTGAGACAAGTTTGCGGTGGAGATAATGGCGTTAATCTCTCAGTCGCCGCTCAAAGTACAGTAGACGACAGTCGGTGAGCTTCAAATTAAAGTTTATTTTCGCTGCAGCTACAAATAAAATGTAATGTTTATTAGTAACTTATTATTTGGAGTAATTTCTTTCAATTTATATTTTTGATTACGTATAATAGGTGATTTACTTATTACTGTGATTTACTTATTTAACTAACCTAACCAGTAATTATTATGAATTAAAAATTTGGGTGATGTTATTACTCGTATATATCATACATAGCTGTTGCATTAAAGCGTGAAATTCGGAACAACTATTTTTCAAAAATTGAAACTATGCTATTATACGTACTTTTTAGGAATCATAAAATATTCTATATTGTAAATTCTTTCCGCGCTTTATATTGAGACGTGAAATGTGGGAAAAGCCCCTTTACAAATATTTAATTCCAAAAAAATATTGGGACGCTACCGCGTGTCTACATTATTTACACGAAGATTTAGAAGCAGATGCTACCAACATCAACTCAACCAATAATGCTAACATGTTGTTTACAAACATGTTTTTTTTATATTTAACGTCAATAATTAAGTAAGTCACATTTTCATCACAACTCTCCATTACAACTTACTAGTTTAATTAATAAGTACCACAAAGAAAATCGAAAGTAGCGACTAAACCCGCGAGCTGACCGGGCTGTGGACCGAGTTGACCACGAAGGGGAAATACGTAATCGTATATTCGTTCAGTTCACACGTCTATTTCGAAAACATTTAAGAACACTTTGAAGTTCCAAAAACTGGTGAAACATAGTACTGTCAGAAGGATGTACAGCGTCTGAGGTCTGCACTATCGGACCCGAAGATGGAGTAGATAAAGCCTCAGCTTACCCGATTACCACACAGACTGGCCGCTGAAGTGTTGTAAGAAGTACGTGGGCGATTAACTATCGATTAGAAAGATTTCGATCACTTACACCTAATTGTACAGGGCTATCAGAAAAATGCTAACAGTCTCATAGGGATAAATTTTGTATATCATAACAAATAACTTCTGATGTATAGCTTTTAAATATACTTAATTTAAATATAACAAAAATAAAAATGCCCCATCTAAATAGTTACAACTTTTGTAGGTGTACGCTACGCAGCTTCCCTACAAAGATTGCAAGAGGCGTTGTAAAATTTTAGGTCTGTGGTTTAACATGAGGCACTAAGATAATAGTATATTATGATATAAGTGTGTACATAATAATCAATGCACACGCATGTCATACGACGTTTTTGTTCACAGTTACCAGGAAAAAAACAGAGTTGTACTGTTAATTAAAAAAAACTTTTGTGAAAAATGTCGCGCAGGCTTCTTATTTTCACGCGCCGTCAGAGAAAAACCGTGTTAATGGCGCGAACAAAATCGACATCGACCAAAACGAAACGAAAACTGGAACTGGAACTGGAACTAGAACGGGAACTGGTACTGGAACGTGTACTGGAACGTAAACTTGAACTGGAACGCGAACTGGAACGTGAACTGGAACTGGAACTAGAACGGGAACTGGTACTGGAACGTGTACTGGAACGTAAACTTGAATTGGAACGCGAACTGGAACGTGAACTGGAACTGGAACTTGAACTGGAACAAGAACGAAACGAAACGAAATAACGAAAATGTACGTATAACTTGCAGTGAGATACAAACTTAACTGAATCGTGCGGTAACGTAAAGTAAACAGCATGCGTTGGAAATTTCTTGGATTATTATCCTAAAAGCGGTGGGATAAGAGCCACTTTACGAGCAACTGTGATGAAAAATAATAATATGTCACGTCTAGATTTTTTTAAATCTCTACTGTTATTGTCTTTTTGTAGCGTACGTTACTACGTTATGAACCCACTGACCCATAAAATTTCCTAAGTCTACTGTTACACCTAATCTAAGCTTCGAGAATAATGCCTTATCGTCCGTTTTTTTTTCCTTTCATGAGTACCTACGTCAGAATGAGAACATTTTGTGCGTTTTTTTACTCATGAATGCGACCGCAGAAGTAATTCCTTAAAACATCCCAGTTCAATAGATCAGTTATCGCTGCAAAAGGTGTATTGGATAAAGCTGGGCTTAGCCGATTAGGTCGCGTCACCGTTCGCTCCCCGGGACGTAACCGGACCCGGCTACCAGACCGGCTCCAGTTCCTGGCAAATTCGTGTAATAGGACCGGCTCGTGATTGGCTTGTTTCGAATACCCGCCGGAGACAAATTGGATACAGTTAGCAAGGACACGTTACTAAAAGATAAAAGGAATAAAGTCACTATTATTTCGAATAAAAATTCCTTTTTTGTTCACGGGAATAATAAATCCCGACAGTTAGCGTTATTCCAAGAAATGAACGACATGAGCTCTAATAAGATTTTTTATTGCTTTAGGAATTAGTTTTATAATTGGTTGTTTTTTTGTCGGAGATCTATCCTTGTAAGCGTTGATA
Source organism: Ennomos quercinarius (assembly GCA_910589525.2). Classification (NCBI taxonomy): domain Eukaryota; kingdom Metazoa; phylum Arthropoda; class Insecta; order Lepidoptera; family Geometridae; genus Ennomos; species Ennomos quercinarius. The sequence continues at coordinate 8,704,561 of OU342493.1, forward strand.
AGTGGTTAATATTACATAGGGAACTTTATTGGGTAGGTCCTACATCCTACTAATACTGGGTGGCGCAAAAGTAAAGACCCTATTTGGTTCAGCTATAACATTTTTTCTAAATTAGAAAACTAGATTTAGGTTTTTTTAAATGTATATTTGTGCCATTAAATTTCGTACCATTAGGATTTAAAGATGATGTCTTTTAAATGGTGACCTCCAGAGTTGATACACATTTGAGCCCTATTTATGACATTTTGCATAACTTGCCGTAACACTTCCTGCGATATGTTCGTTATTTCTTGACGAATGTTTTCTTTTAGAGCTGCGAGAGTCTGTGGCTTGTTCACATACACCCGAGATTTCAAAAAACCCCAAAGAAAGAAGTCTGGACTGGTCAGATCGGGTGATCTTGCAGGCCAAGGCAAATCGCCAAAACGAGAGATAACTCGGCTTGGAAAAGCGTCCCTCACTAAGTCCATAGTGTCGCGCGCTGTGTGTGCCGTAGCGCCGTCTTGTTGAAACCAGATGTGCTCCAGCCCCAATTCGTCCAAACTGGGTATCAAAAACTCACGTAACATGGTTCTGTAGCGTTCTCCAGTGACAGTTATCGCATTGCCTCCAGCGTCTTCGAAAAAATAGGGTCCGATCACTCTGTCAACACAGATGCCACACCATACAGTAACTTTTAGTGGGTGTAGAGGTGTTTCTTGAATAATGCGCGGATTATCAGTGCCCCAGAACCGAGTATTCTGCTTATTGACATGCCCTGAGAAGTGTTACGGCAAGTTATGCAAAATGTCATAAATAGGGCTCAAATGTGTATCAACTCTGGAGGTCACCATTTAAAAGACATCATCTTTAAATCCTAATGGTACGAAATTTAATGGCACAAATATACATTTAAAAAAACCTAAATCTAGTTTTCTAATTTAGAAAAAATGTTATAGCTGAACCAAATAGGGTCTTTACTTTTGCGCCACCCAGTATAAGTAATAGGTACGAATGTTTGTGTGATGTGTATGTATCTTTGTTACCACTAAGCACTGAAACAGCTACAGCAATTTGTTAATATTGGTGTAATTATAATGGATACTTTAGGCCCTTGTAGTAGTAACATATAAGATACTTTTTATACCGAAAAATTGTGCGATTCAAGTAAAATAGGATGACACACTACTTGGATGGATGACACAAAAAGTGGAATTTACAACTAAGCGCTATAATGCTCCAGGAGGCACGTTGAACCGTTAGTCCTGGCTGTTGTTGAAAGACATTGTAGACGTTTGTTTCCAGCTAACTATAACCTGGGAGTCTTCAAGTCACGAGTGAACAGGTATCTTCTAGGCAAGCATGCACCATCGTAGGCCGCGTCATCACTTACCATCAGGTGAGACAGTGGTCAAATGATATACCTATAAATTGTAAAAATAATAATAAAAAAAAACGTTAAGCTGTCAGAAGATAGGGTGTCCTTAAAATTCTAGAGCTAAATTGATTAATCCACGGGAAGCAGAAGAAGAATGAAAATAGGGCTGAAAACTGGATGAGTATAAATCCATCTCGGCTTAATACTGTCATGATCATGATATCCCGATCCGCAGGAGAAAAGTCAATCGATATAGCTCTTGAAATTAGCAAGTTGAAATAGCAATGGGCTTGGGCATCGCTTTCAGAACCGACAACTGACAGGGAAGAAAGTTTCTCGAAAGGCGACCACGCGCTGGAAGACGCAGCATAGGCTGGCAGGGGCCGGTGAGGGCACTAGGTGAACCGACACCCTGGGAAAAACCACGAGAGTCGTTTGATACAAGGGTAAGAAGCTGCTCAAGTGCTGCTCTATAGAGGCTAGGCATATATTTAGCAGTGGACGTCTTCAGGCTGCTGATAATGATTGATGGAATTTATAATCCAGCACAAACAACGAAACACTTACTTTAAAAGACATTAACAAACAAACTTTATACAGGAAGTTGAATTTGAGAGTAATTATTGTTAGATAAACAAGTTGACATGCATATTAAATGAAACCAATGAGGCAGTTGCTCAGTAATTATTAGTTACGTATATAAACATCAGACTAAGATAAAGAGAAAGATGGCACGCATAAATACAATAAATAATGCCAGCAACGCTACCTGCGTACAAATTAGCAATACGTTTCAATTCTTCATAGAAAATGTAATTGTACATCCTACACTTTACACGTTCTCTATGTTAAAAAAAACTTATTATGAATGGATTTTAAAACAAAGCTTATGTCAGCCGCATCCTAGTCTAATTAAAATAAGTTTTACGACACAAATTTGAAAATTGCACGATAGAGATCTCTTTTAGCGATTAGTTTGGGCATCGACACACATTGTAGGTATTGTGTAATTTATATATAATTTTCTTAAAATGGGTATTTTTTTCAATGCTTAATGGTAATACCTAATGTAATCAATACTATTCCGTGCGTAATTAACAATAATAAGTATTCTTTAGCAAATCAACAGCCATGCCTTATATAAGATCAGTTGTATCACTTTCTAGAAAATCATATGTGCGGACTATAGACATTTGGTATTACATCAGTGGCTTTACGTAGTTTTATCGTGCTATCTGTTATTCTGAGGCTTGTATGTACAAGCCTCAGTTCAAGCCAATTATGTGAATAATTAAATATAACGGTTGTTTATAAGGCCCGGATTATCCTTGCCACTCAAGTCTTGTCTATGAATAAGTTAAGCGTTGCTTTGTACCAGCTCAACACTTATCTTGTGACCTATTTTTCGTTTTGACTATATTAGCTTCGTTAATTGCTTCATTGTATTATAATTAGAGATCTTCTCAATTAATAATGAAATGAAATGAAAAAAGTATTAATACTAACCTTACACTAATTGTTGGCCTTTGATAACCGTATAGGTCGTATAGGATCGATTCACATCAACCAAGGACAAACATTTGTGTGGAGAACGCAGATGTGAGAGATGAGTTTAACTTTTAATTTTTTTATTGGTACATAATTATTGTTGAATTTCAGTACTTGATATATATTAAGTTCAAAGTCCTGACTGACTGATATATCAACGCAAAGCCTAAATCGCTGGTCCTAGAGACTTGATACTTGATATATCTTTACTTTTAATATTTTGAATTACAAATGTTTCTTGTCTTATTTTATTGTACAAACCCACGTAATAAAATATTGAAATAATTACATTTCAGTCTATAGAACCAACCTACCTATAACATAAACCATTTATTAATCAAACACAAGGACCCATAACTTGTTTAGAAAAAAATAATAATTTTAAAGGGCATTCTTAATAAATTTATCTTAATTTTTACTATTTTGGGGGCAAATAAACAAAAATATGAGTTATATTAAATTTGAATAATTAACAGCTACTTTCCTTTTTACGTATATGTTATCCTTTGTGTTAGTTAAACTATAAAATCTGATCAACAAACAAGTGCCTAGAAGTGCATGCTTCATAAAACACGTGTGCACAAATGCAAACAGTGCATAAATTACTGGCGCGGAAACATGAAGTTGTGATGCTAATATCTGGAGAGTGTATTGTGCAAGTGGAGCGTAGGAAAGTAGAAGCAAACAATGGACGCTGCCAAGACATAATGTGGAACAGTATTGTATAGATACAGTAGGATATCTTTTATAATAAAGTATTTTAATATTATATGCAAGCTGAAGTTTGTAAAGATTTTACTTTGGTATTTGAATAATGGCCGCCTGCACTGAAGTTTGACAGCTTTTAAGACACACTTATCCTTCTTTGACGTACCTACTGCATACATTTGGGTACGTTCTAGAGAGATAAGTGCGAACTTAAGGGCTGTAAAATTTTAGTGTGGAGACATGCAATCGTAATATTTTGTTCTATTAAAGGGTGCAAACAAGCATACAGTCTACCTGATGGGAAGCGGCCACCGTAGCCTTTGGACATCTGTAACACCGGAGGCGTCATCAATGCGTTACTTACCCTAAATAATATACCTAGGTAAGTCAATAAGCATTGCTAATTCTAAGAGCTATATCAGTCACTTTAGTTCTCCTGCGGATCTCCTCATTCCGGAGCTTATCTCGCAGAGAAACGCCGAGCATAGCTCTCTCTATAGCTCGTTGCGCGATTTTGAACTTACTAATGAGGCCAACAGTAAGAGTTTTTATGTATAGTGTACAATAAAAAAAAGAACACTTTTGTATTGAGTTGTACTGAAAACGCGTAACTTGCCAGTTGCTAGTGCAATCACGAGGTGTCTCTATAATGTGTCATTTTATAGAAGCTACGTCATTTATTTGGTCCTAACCAAATGCAATCAACAACTTTTTAAAACACAGTTACTTATTCAATAATGCTTTCAAAACTTGAAACTCTGTTTTCCATTGAAACTATGTGCATAGAGAACACACTTCACCATGACCACTGATTTATAACCAAGACACTGACTGCCAATTGCTATTCCACACTATTGCCTTGGTTTAACATATTATATCGCGGTTTACTCTTCTTTATGGCTTTGATCGGTGTATTGAAAGCAGTTTAACCAGGTTTATTGATTCTGTATATCCCTCGGGATCGACAGTTGAAGATCTAATACGTTATCGTAGGTTATGGAGGTAGAGTAGGGTTAAATGGGTATAGCATTTAACGCTTGACAAAGGTTGCTCCAGTCACAGATAGTACCTAACTAAGTAATAGAGTTACTATAACTATGGTTATCGCGAAGTATACATTAGCTTAACAAAGTGGAACATTTCTGCTTTATGTATATACTTTCATTGTACTGAATTTTCGTAAAATGTCTTTGGAATATTTCTGTTGAAGCCTATGTAACGCAAAGAAAGGACAGGCGCTAGTTCTTTCTTGAAAAGAAAACGTAAAGATGACAATGATGAATAGCGTAACCTACTTTTCCTTGGTCATAAGTAACAGGAAATAATCCCTTCGTATAATTAGATAGTCTGTAAAAAAGTAGTTATATACCATCCTACAGTTCTAAGCACGAAATAGGCTAGTACCTTACAAACATACATACTTACAAGTCATACGCACGCGTTAGCTTTGTACCCATTTGTAACAATAGAATAAAATAACAATAACTGGCTCACAATAAATTCATACATAGTTTATAATAGCGATAATTGCCTTCAGACAATTACTGAAACATTCTACCTAATTATATATGTTTAAAATATGTTTCAGTAACTTTTTCTGGGAGGTATATCTGCAATTGTGAAGGGGTTTAATCCCTATGAGAAAATAAGTTTCGTCGCAGCTGCGGCATCCAGCGTCCTCAATATTTTACAAGTGATTTCGTAACTCGTAAAAATACAAGAAGTTAGACAGGAACTTTTTAAAAGCTACTTCCAGATCCTCTTATTTTTTCCTTACAAACCCATCGCAAAAAGTTGGATAGTTTTACATCGGAGACCCTTCGATAAAGTGTCATAATTTAAGTGAAATATTGTTTTGTGGCAAAGAGAACGTATAAAATAAATTTGAGAAACAAATAAAAAACTGGATTGAACTGAAAGATAGGATAATTAATTTCAAAATTTTCTGTCTTAATAAATCTACTTTTGTACCTAGCTTTTCCATGGAAAACGTTTCTCAAACCTATAGAACTCCAGTTTCATTCTGCTCAATTTCCATAGCGCTGTCATTGGGGGAGAAAGGTATACATATAACATTTTATTATCACGATGGTGTTTTTGAATAGCCAACTAATTAAGGCGCTCGCATAAAAATCATAACTATGCTGCCATTAATGTATATATTATAGTCACATTGATTAAATTTAGATAAAAACCACGGGTTTCAACAAGAATGGCTAAAAATGTCCACATCTAAAAACCGTGGAATATACATGGGAGTGATTTAGGTGGCCCACAAGATTGTCTACTCTAGACTTCCACTGTATAGCTGCAATGGTCTAGGTATACCCTTCCTTGCACGCATTTATTTCACGCCGCACCAATAGTAGCTAGTTATCAATAGTCCTTAGTCGCATAAGAAGTCCGTGTAGACACGGTAACGCCATTCTTATTGTACCCATATAGTTGAATCAATGAGCTAACAATAAACAAATATAGAAGTTAAACTTTGAGATGCAAGTGGATAACTTATGAATATATCAACGAAACTAGGTAAACAAATAAAGCAAAGATATAAAATATTCATACACAATCGTGTTTCGAAACATAGGCTAAACAACACTCGAGATTGAGTTCAACATTTGCCGTATGAAGTGAGGCAAAATGAGAACCATTGGGCGAAACTTTTCTCTTTGCTCGAAAGTTTTTGATGTGAACAGAAAGCCGTGGCGCTCCCTCGGGACGTCGCACATGCATGTTTAATGGCGTCCTAGAAAGGTCAAGAGTCTGAATGTGAGTGGAGGTAGTGAATACATTACCAGCTCCCGAGCGGGCAGGTACTACAGCGGGCGTGACAACCTCTTTCCCAAGTTAGCGGCACCAACACGCCGCGGACAGGTAGTTTGTAGCTGTCTCTCAAACAAATTAATTGTGTCTTAGTTTTGAGTTGTAACGAGGGAACAGCTCAAACAAACTTTTGAGGAAGGTACGAAATGGAAGTGCCTGCCTCGCCAGCTCCGAACATTATGGCGTGAACTCGCAAAATTTTGACGCTGACTCACAGCTAATACTGAATGGCAGAGAAGTTTTATCTACAAGGAAATAATTTAGTTATGTTTGGAATATTTTCTTATGCATTTAACATCTATATAAGTTCACCTCATATCTGAATTGCATTAATCATATCAGTTTTTAATATGTCCAGATATTAATTAAAACACATTTTAACTATGAATCATGTATTGAGCTAGGTAGCCAGACTGAAGAGTGGGTAAGTCAACAACTATCGTCATCTATCCACTTAATCTACATTATTATAACAACAAAGTAAACAAGTACCCTCTAATCTATCCTGACATTCTAGCTACTGATAACTACAATATATACATATGACAGTTTTTGTATTACAACTAGACGGATTTAATTTAAAAATTATAAGACTAAAACGAAAGCACACTGCGACAAAAACTATTTTCATCCTTTCCGATTGTACGTGTAAGATAAAAAGACATTCAGCGAGGGATAACAGTTTAGGTCAAAAAGTTTTATTGTTGTGTTTACCAGGCAAGAGGAACATTTTTATCGTAGTGTGCCTATAGTCTAGTTTATGTGCATGAAAACTTACCTTTTGGCGGATTGATGTGCAGGGCGCTTCTGAATAGGCTCTCTTCGTCGCGCCAGTCAAGGTTTCTTCGAAGCGTATATCCGCACATAGCACACAATGTCAACAGTAGGCTCAACATGAACGCCCTGCTTCTCTTGTCACTCCGTACCCAGTCACGGGTCAGCACTCCAGCTCCCAGACCGAGCAATAAACAGAAACCTACGCTCGGTATGTAGAGAACCCGCTCTGCCACAACAAAACCCACGTAGAATAAGATATTCGTTGCAGGCACGAAAGGCAGAACCATAAAGGCCGTGAACATCAACAGAGCAACTTGAGGGCTGCGGTAAACGTTTCTCTGAACGTTATGAGGTTTGGTTTTCGCATGCGATACGGGACAAATGCAGGTGGAGTTGTGCATCATTATATTATTGTTGTTGCTAGCACGGCATACACTTGTATGCTCATCAGTGAGCGAATGTTTGCATCCAGTGCACGGACACAATAGCTTTTTAGACGATACATTCTCTTTGTGTGGCGTATGGTAGCTTTTTCTCTCGACACAGTCTTGTCCTCTATTATATTGTTTGCAATTGTAATTCCATTTGTGTTTAATTTTACAATTCTGCTTTTTGTAATATTTTGTGTCTCTCACGAAACCCTCCTGTGGTTTTTTGAACTCGTTCACTAATGTTCGCCACGTCACTTTGGAAACGACGGCATAAAATATAACTGTAGAAATGTTTCTTGGGTCGAAGATTGTAGTTATTCTAGGTATCGCATCCATCGACCAGTCGAAGCTGAGATGGAACGGGTAAACAAGTAGAAAGAAATTGAAGACTGGAAGATAAGCGAAGGTGTAGAACCGTGTGAGTACTGAGGGGTCTCTGGAGGCTGGGTTGTCGGCGGCGGCGAATGCTGTGGGTGCGCTCACGAGCCGCAGCCGCCAGTAGAGCAGTACAAACCCTCCCGTGCTTAGCGCGCACACACTACGCCACCGGTACTGTAACAAAGAAACACCAAGTTTATAACCATGAAGTCCAAAAATAAAACCTAATTTAGTTCGGAAGCACCCGATATTCCCAATACAACAAAGATTGTTTATAATGGTTAAGGGAAAAGTTAGAAATTTCAAGTTTTATTTTTCTAAATATTCTTTCCATCCAACTTCATAGTGATTGATTGCCGCCGGGCAATATTTCATTAATATCTGTCAGAGAATTTGCCACGATGTTTCGAGATTGCTTCATATTTTTTTGCGAGAGATATTGATAGCTTTTAACATATTGAACAACTGTTGTCCTTATTTAAATAAGTTTAAAATCATGAAGCTGTTGACCTACTAAAATTGTACATAGATACATTGTGAAAATTAAATGTTTCCCAATTTCGGAAAATGACCGTGTGGCGAACGTTAAAACCTTTTCAATATCTATAAATGTGTTACCGCAGCAATCTACAAAAGCAATAATTTTAATCCTAGCGAAGGAAACTCGATAAAACTAATTTATAAAGGAGCGAATCGCGGCGAGACGTCCCTTAGGTTATTAAATTACCCACTACTGGGTCTAAGCCACACATACACGTACCGTGGGGATCCTCTTTATGATTAATACGAAAATACGATCAGTTATGTATTTTAATCCACTTAAAGCGGTGTTATTATGAAAGTTTTCATGGTTATTTAGTGTCGGTGGGGTTCGATCCGTACGAGTGGAGATATGCCGGGCGGGCTGGCTGCCGCGACGGCTTGTTAGTTGCGGCAAGCTCGAGGAAAAGATTTATGAAGGTTCCCTCGTCCCCTGCCCGAGCTGGCCCAGGGGAAACCCTGCGCAGAACTAACGACGCCGTTTCGGATTTCCAGCACAATTTACACCACACCGAAGGCTGCGTGGTAGCGAATCGGAAATCTCTGAGAACTTAGATGAAGAACGAATTAATCAGTTGGAAAGAGATACGGTAACTGAATTATATAAAGAGCCTTTTCACACCTACCTATCTATGGTAGCTAAATAGATTTCTAAAAAAAACAAATGATACGAGCGACCAAACAGAATGTAACCGCTAACGCGACTTTACACCAGTATGTTTCTAAGTAAAAAGCTTTTTTTTAAGTAAAATAGCAAAAAGTTTTATCACGTAATCTGAAAAATGGAACGCAAAGTACCTTCTATTAACGACATTTCCAGCTAAGATTCCACAAATCTATATTTCAAATATTTCGTCAGCACCGAGTGAACCGAGTCAAAGCAAATAATTAAATGAATTAAGCGAGCGAGCGTGGCTCGGCCGTCAGAGAGCCGCTTATCTGCAAAATTTACTGGCTAGCTGACATTACCATCGTCGCCTCGCAAATGCCGACTCATTTGGCAGTCCGTTTGAAAAACCCTCAGCTCTAAGTAGTAGCAAATCCACATTCGTAATGTCCGAATTTAGTACTCTGAAATGAGGAAAATTAAATATAATACCTTATTTTACCTTTGTGTTTGGTAGTTTCTTTTTCTTGTTTAAACTTTTTTTAAATGACTTCATAAAAAAGAAAATTTGGGTTTTTAAAAGATATTATTATTTTGTTCGCTTTACAGCAGGCGACATTAGTGTAATCAGTCTGTATTTAGTCTGATGCTAAACAAAAGCCTAGGTAACATCTAGACTGAAATTATGATATTTTCTCAAACATGCTTAGAAATGTGAGTTATGTGAGTATTATTTTGACAACCTTCTTCGAGATAAATCGAAATTGCTGTACTGGCGAGCAGCGGCTGGCAAAATTTGTATGAAAATCCATATCTATCGTGGTTTAGCAGCCAAGTAAATTTCATACAAAACTCATATCTGTCGTGTCATTTAAAATTGAAAAAAACTTTCGAGCTGGTTTGCAAATAAAATAGATGAGAATTGATGAGAACTGAGGATAATAGAGGAGAATTGATGAACATTGATGAGAACTGATGAGAATTGATGAGAGTTGGTGATCATTGATGACAATCAATGATAACTGATGAGAATCAATGATAAGTGATGAGAATCAATGATAACTGATGAGAATCAATGAGAATTGATGAGAATCAATGACAAGTGATGAGAATTGATGATAATCAATGATAATTGATGAGAATTAATGAAAATTGATGGGAATTGATAAAAATCGGTGAGGATTGATGGCAATTGATGAGACTTGATGAGAATTGATGAGAGTAGATGATAGTTTTCATTTTCGCGCATTATTTGAGAAAAGTACTATACAAGCCTTGGCCACAACTTGGCATGGATGGACTTACCTACGTGTTACGTTACACGTCCGTCCATCAATGCCTCTGTTGCCGGCCACTGCAGTAATGTACTATATGCAAATGTAGGTATACGTTTTTATATAATAAATATTGCAGAGTAATTTTAATAATCAAGTTATGCTACTTAAAATTATTTAGTTCGTTGGGTTTGCTTATGTACCCTTTAACTTGTACTAAAATTTAATTTAAGATATTTAATCCTGGAGTATGTTGTTTTGTGATTTGCTAACCTAAATAAGCGTTTAGACATTTTAATTAAGCTTATCTCTAATTCCGTATTCATTATATCATGTTACGAGTAGGTACATATGCAAAGCAAAAGATTATACATATTTATGTAGGTCATCAAAGAGCAAACATTTCAGAAATGAATTTTAAATACCGATAAACCTTTGCCCTTTCTGTCATAAACTCACTGAGGTGGTGACGGTCCTAAGGGCTCCATTAACTCTAACGTCGTCATAACTGTATGTCGAAATTCTACAACAGGAAAAAGCTTTTTTCTTTCTCTCAACTGTTATTTTGATGATAAAAATGTATTTGTTTACATGTCAGGTTTTTTTATGTATTCACGGTGTATGAAATAGCATTTTTTCGATACGTGTGAATCATAAAAATGGCATCGAGAGTACCAGTGAAATCCAAATGAAAATGCGACACTGCGTAATTCAGCATAGTTCAGCATGCAACATGTGGTGTTTTTTTTTTATTTCCGGCTTGCTCACTTCGCCTGCTTTTATCAAACACTAGCGGCTCCCCCGGCTTCGCACGGGTATAATAGTTTTCGCAGCGCACGCGATGTGTATTATTAAAGAATATATTAGGTAATTTTTTACACCTTGGGTTACATTATTGGAGTTTTAATAAGAATCCCTAATTCTTTTGAAAATATAATATAGGCTATGTCACCCGGGGATAGTGGAGCTTCCCAACAGTGAAAGAATTTTTCAAATCGGTTCAGTAGTTCCGGAGCCTATTCAATGCAAACAAACAAACAAACAATCAAATCTTTCCTCTTTATAATACTGTTGATGATGTTGATTGATGTTGATGTTGATGTTGATGTTGATGTTGATGTTGATTTATGTTGATGTTGATGTTATAGATAGGTAAAGCTCTCATCATATCGGATGAATATTAATTTATTTAAATTATGTCTGGGCTGTAGCTGGATGCTGCTCCTCATCACTCACCAAGTAGGTCGAATAAACGATAAAGCCTTGATTTTCACTTGGCTGTAAGTTCGCCAAATTCTGGCTAGTAACAGCCTGAACTGTTTTATGCTAGCATTGGTTGAAGCTTTTCTGAAATACAGTTTCGGGTCTTTAATTATACTCCATGTTTTTTTTTAAATTTATTTAGGTCCGCCAACAGTAGAAACATGAACTAACGCTAATGAATCTTGCTTATGATATCTAAACTACATGCTCAACCTATTACAGGCAAGCACCGCATGTTCCAATAATATAATTTGTATAAAGTGTGTATAATACTGTACATGACGCTATTGTTAACCGGTAAAGGTGAAAAAACAAGAAGTAACCCATAGTATTTAATGTTAAGGAGAAAAAGAATAGACCAAATCACGAGCAGAGTTTGTTACCACAGCCGTACGGGCATCAAGCCGAACGAGCCTTATACAAAGTTCCTTAAAAAGTGATCTCATATCATAATTCATCCTCGACACTTTACAACCAACTGACACAAGTACCTGCCAATAAAAAAATAATTACGCAACATAGCAGTCTGAAAGGGCTTTATTTATTAAATCATTAATACTATGGGGAAACTTCAACGATCCTGCATTACAAAAAACCTGAGACGTCAGAACGCAATTGTGCCAAGCTGTCAGAGAATATATCTATTTTGTCGTGGAGATTAACCAGCCTGATTAAACGTGGGATTGTGGAGTTGCTACCTAAAACTGTTTTTCTAAATGGTGCCGAGAATAACTTAATTTTATAACGAGGATATCTAGACGGCACTCTCAGTTTAACCTTTTCAACTAGGATGGTGCAATCAATTTGATTTCTAAGAATTTTGTATATGAATTGCAGATCCATGAGATCTCTTCTTTTATCAAGCGATAGTATATTAAAATGACTTAGCCTGTCTCGGTATGAGATTGATCTTCGAGCAAGGTGTGTGCCATGTCATGCCATGTTTGCTAGTAAAGTATGTAGGTTTTGATGATCTTTAGTAGTAGGGAAGTAATCACAAAATTACCTGCTATTGCTAGTAAATATTTATCTACCGATACATTTAAGACATCAAATATGAAAGATAACGTACATTGCATCCCGCACCGCAAGTACAAAAGCATTTTCCATTAAATCTGCATAATGGCATCCACGAAATGGGTACATATCTCACGTTGGCATGAGACGTTTCATAATATGCATTACTATTTCGAAGGTAAATAAGCAAGTTCCTGCGGCGAACAAATTTCATATCGTCATGAGCAGGTAACGGCTGAAATTCGGCTCACGTAGTCCCAGCAGCAAATAATATTATGAGAGAAATCGTGTCTGGTGGGAGTATAACTTTACCCGTTCTTCCGAGTCTGACGTGGATACCTATTTATAGTTTCTGTGCGCCCCGTGGCGTTTCCCACATTCACTGCGAACTTATAAAGTTTTGTGTATTATTCGCTGTATTCAAAATGGCAGGCCTGTAGCAACTTCGCGTTGTGGGATTATGGAACACAGTTCTAAATTGCACTCACGTCACAACTAAGTTTTTGAAATGGTATGGAAATATCGCATCTACGACAATGCTGTTGTTTTCTTTGCTATAAACTCAAGCTCATTTTAACGTTCAAACCGATTCGATTTGTTTGTCTACACCTCCACCGCTTTGAGTTATCATGGCTCTTACCATAATCAAAATAAAACGATAGGTATATTCTATAGATCTATCTCTACGGATGGCATCATAGCTCAGTAAGTAGTAGGAGGTCAGTCGATGGCTTTCTGTACTGTAGGTTGTAGGGTCGATTCCCACCCAGGACAAAAATTCAAATGTTACATTTGTGTTATGCGCATTGATTCTGTCTGGATGTTATATTGTATTACATGCACGTTTTGTATGTTAGCAAGTTGAGATGGGAACGGATAGGCCACATCGCTCGTAGAGCAGCTGCTCAAAGTAGCGCTCTGTAGGGGCGGCCTATGTTCAGCAGTGGATGTCTTCAGGCTGTTATTGATGATGATGATATGTATGTAAAACTTAAGGTTAAATAACAATGCTTGAAATGCCCACACAAAATTGTTTCTTATTTATATTTATTTTTTATCCTATAGGATAGCAATCAAACAGATGGCCTGTGTGGTGGTAAGTAGTTACCGCCGCCTATTAAACGACGTTGAACGTCGAACGAAAGTTAAACAACGTATCTTCAACGTCTCTAGTTTTGCAGGCCATGGCCTGCAAAACCAGAGACGTTGAAGATACGTTGTCCACCTTGACCCTTTAAACGGAAAAAACAATAAAGGTAGGTAAGTCATTCCAAAACATACAGCTACAAGGCAGAAAGGAGTCCAAAAACCATATAGAATTTAACTTTTCCGACAGCTTTGCGTGTGATACACTTTTAAAGGTTTTTAATATGAGTTTATTCAAAAATGCGGAGCTAGATATAGCTAACTTGTGTATTACATACCGTTGCCTACATTGAGAATATGTAGAAGATAGCAAAGCCAAGCCGTGCGTTCAACGGAATAATAGAGGCAAATACCGCATTCATTAGCTGCTTGCCATTCCGCGCCAAATACCTTCGAGTTGTCAGTAATACGAGATACCTGACTGGTTACTAATACCCCATTCTTCGAAAACACCGGCTTCGTTCCATATTGTTCTGTTTAACGCTGACTTGTGCCTTTCTAGGTCAAAGGATCGAGGTAGGCGCTGTTAATAACAGCTCGCAATGTTCGTAAAGGTACGCTATTATTGTTGTGTGAGTGGAAATTGTAATTAAAGCCGGAATAGTTTGTTACTTACATATGAACGCGTAATATGTTCGTGGGAGGACCAGAAATAGATAGATAGGTCGGTGATTTAAATACTTGTTTAGTGCTACGAGCAGCTACGAGTAGCTACGCGTCTACGCCGTAATGTAGTGCTACGATCGTTTTAACATTGTGTTGTGAGTCATAGAGCAGCTTGACTAGGTTTACTATGCTTGCTCACTCACTACCTCGATGGATTTTTTTTTAATGTGATTGAATGTCGTGACGAGCTAGTTGTTCACCTGATGTTAAGCGATACGGCCGCCCATAACAGTTGCAATGTTACTCGGAAGTTTAAAACAATAAAGTTTCGCGTGACACTGCACTGCGCACGTCATCCTGAGACATCACATAGTCAAGTAATCAGATTACTAGACTGAGTGATCAGATCACAAAGTCTCATTTGCCCAGTAATTTCATGGATGACCGCTGAGTGATATTTACAATTACGTTCGACGCCATTCCATCACAATTACACAAGATCGGATCACAACAATATCCGAAACATTCGAGTGGCCTAAAAATTCTGACAAAAGTCTGACCGCTCACTAGGTAATACAAAGCGAAACTCATTTTAAATTTTATATTCGACAGGTAAAGTGCAAAACCGTTTATCGAGAAACTTAAAAGGAGTCATAGCATTTGAACATTTACATACATAGCGCATGCTAGACGTCACGAACAATAGTTCAATTCTTTCGTTCGATATTTACTCAGTAGTAGGTATTACGTCCGCTCGGTAAATAATGGTAAACCGAGTATTTACAGTGACAGTAAATGTCAACAGACTGTTCGCTTTGTACCGACTGGAAGTGCAAACAGGCGTAATCCTTGCCGTGCCGGGGATGAGATTGTACGGGTCCGACGAGGGGTGCGCGGTGTAAAAGTTGTAGCTAGCCTATCTATACACTCATTTAGTGCACTAATATTTACTCCAGCCTTTAAGTTCAAACAAAATTCTGTTATACATAGAATCTTTTTGTTATATTATTTAATATTTTGGATGCTGCTACTCGAAGAAGGCTTCTTTTAGTGCCCAGATTGGTTATTTAGTTAAGGCATGTCAAAAAGACCGCCGCGCTGTAGCCCATACGCAGAATTCCTTAATAGCTTCCCTGCCCCAGTAGACATCTAGGAAAGTATACAATACCGATCAAGTTCAAACACGACAAGCTATATCGTCGCTCGTATGACTAAAGGTCCTATGTCACTTTTTGGCTGTTTTGAGTTAGGACCGCTATGTTAGTCAACGCAAAATTCTCTATCCATCTGACTAATCGTTGTACCTCTTAACATTTTGAATCACAAGATAATCAATTATTAATTAATTAATTATTATTACAATTAAGACTTCATAATATTCAATTACCTATTGCAACCTCAAAATGAGGCTGATTAAGTAGTTTTTTATTGTTAGGTACTTGGTAAAGTTATGGTATTGTGTTGAATTAAATACAGCATTAAACTTACTAAAACATACTAAAAAAAGACAAAAACACTAATAAAGCATTAACAACATAAATTTTGTATATTTATTTCCATCCTTAATCTAAAAAAAAGTCGTAACTAAAAACAGACAGCTTATTTTAAATAAAACAAAGTTTTCACTAAGTGACCTATTTTTTGATTAATCAAAACAGGTATTAAGAATGCAAACAGGTTAAAAGTTTCAACGTTTAATTAAAGTACTTGAAATTATCTACAAAAGCATATAAAAATAAATATGCTGGACTTGCGAGGAACGAAACTATCTGAAAGTTAGAAATGTCAAAACCTTAAAACGCGTTTTCTGAACAATGGACAAAAATGAGATAGGACCTTTAGTCATACGAGCGACGATATAGTCCCTTGTCTAAATTCAACACAGGTTGATATTAAGCTATAAATTAACCCATAAAGATGCAGAAGCAATATTTGAGGACCTGTAAGACTTATCAATAAGACTGCACAAGAATTGCATGGCCTATATTTTATAATCCTCTCTCACTTCGTTTCTGGAGAAAGGATTTAGTCCCAACAGTTTTAAACTTCTGCATCCAGAGCTTGTCTGGTTGAGATCAAAGCAAAGCTTCAAACAAAACATTACTAAAATATGTTAATTAAGCTCATTTTGTTTGTTGAGTAGTAACAGAGCTATTCAACCTGATTCCGGCATCGCGTTTCTACCATCGCACCTCTCGCCACCGCAAAAATGCTCATCCACATATTATTGAGTCGTGGAAATCTCATACGACTCGATCCATGCGTTCTTTCTTGCCGTACACCTGCAAAATGTGGAATGAGCTGCCCCAAGCGGTCTTTTCGCAGATATAACTCTGCGGAAAGACCGCCCCATGTTATACATGGAGCACTTTAAAAGGAAGGTTAAAAGAGTCCTACAGGGTAAGCAACGCATTGGTGACGCCTCCTCCGGTGTTACAGATGTCCAAAGGCTAAGGTGACCACTTCCAATCAGGTGGGCCGTATGCTTGTTTGCTCCCTTTAACATAAAAAAAATAACTCGATGTTTATGAAGATTCAAATTCGTTAAAATCCTAAGTTACTATTCTGTAACAACTGTTCTTATTTCATTTCACTTAATATTTAAAATCCTTTACTCTAAAGAATCTTCCTCGCCAACCAGCCCCTACCTACATACGTGAAAGGAATAAGAAGAAACACAAATATTGGAACTGCAGTCTTTACTTGCTGAATCGTAGAATTGATTTCAGTTTGTTTTTCAATCGATCATTCTTATCGAAGCCCATTGAATATGAGTTACATGGTATTTGTACGAATAAAGGATGTTCGGAGATTTTTTTATCATGCTTCTTTGTGAATATGGCGTGGCGTTCGCGGAATACGATAAAGTTATGTCGCAAATATCAGCGTAGATACTTTGTAGCTGTTTTGTTTCACACACGAGAATAAGGAAAAATATGATTCCACCTTCATTTATTTGGATAAATAAATTCAATTTACTTAATTTGAAAAGTTGTGTTTAGGTAATTATGTTTTGATGCACGTCACAGTTACCTATTTTAACCACATAGGCATCGTAGACTACCCTACCGCCTTGGTTTGTTCCACTTATTATAGGCGGTTAACAGTTCAGTGAATTGTTAATTTTTAATTAAAGGCAGCCAGTAATTTCACCCGCGTTTCTTCAAACCCTTCCATAGTACACCTCTACGCCATAAAGGAAAACCACTCTTCAAATTTCAAGATTCTAGGTCTAGCGGCTTGGACGATAAATGTTGTCTGTCAGTCAGTCAGTAACTTAGGAAAAAATGTATTTGAAATTTAGATTGTAACAAACTGAAAGTGATTATAATCGAGTTTTACCTACCTACTACCAAAGTAATTTGTAATTATCTAAATGTGGCGTGCTTATAAAATATAGAGTCAGTATACGTTAATCATTGTTAATAGGCCTCGTTAACCAAAATGGTGACAGAATTATGTTATAATCTTGAAAACAGCACCAAATCAAAAATAGGTCAAGTACGGGGTACTTTATTCTTGACGAGAAACTATTTGATCTATAACACCTTTGATTTGAAAGGGGCTCATTCTGAATTAGTCCAATAAAGATAAGAGAATGTTTTTCTTGGGACCATGTTGTTATTACGTACTTAATAGTTATTAATTATGTTTCGTAGATTTCCTTAAAATATAAATTTACAGATGTATCTTATTAAATGCACGTTTTTAATCATTGTGGTCAGTTTAAAAATAATACGCACTACAAATTTTTTTAGTGCGTATAATAAAGTGTGATGAATTATGGGTCTATTCGCCATTTTACGACATGAGCGTTTTTCACATCGATATAGTAATTATAATTTTTCCATAGTCGAAACATAATATTTTAAATAAATTAATCGTATCGATTAAGGTTATTCTCTACTTTAAAGTATTCAAAAAGATAAATGAAAATATATATTCCATCTAGATGAAGTTTAGACACATTGTTATTTCACGAAGAGTACAACATTTTGCTATATTTAAGTAGAATGTCCTAAATGAAAAAACCCATAGCCCAAAAATATTCACACAACGGTAGCGACAAAACGAAAAAAATATGCCAAATTAATTCATCGGGTCTTAAATTCTACCTTAGCCGAGCATAAATTAAGTCACTAAAAATGTAGGCAGTTGGTGACAGAAAAAGGAAATGACCGATTAATTCTGAACGCCAGGTTTCTATTTTCTCTACAGTAAATGGATGCCTAAAACTAGTAGAATTTTCCAAGTAGGCGCATAGTTATGCCGAGTGATTTAGAACTTGAGATAATACTTAACAAAAAGTAAACAATTTAGGTCAAGCCAATGTTTAGCTATACAAATAGCATTGAAGGTATACGATGGGGTATTTAACTAGGCGCCGTATATTGTATAACCGCTTGAACATTCGTGTGTAACACTCGTAAAATTATCACGAGTTACGGGGATTCTTGAGAACAACTTGTTAGTAAATTGATCCTTAAACGAGCATTTACAGTTTCGCTTGTAGCATTTAAATTTTTGTACTTTGATTTTCTTCTAGTTATTATACAAAATTACTTAATTGGGCAATAAACTTTAGTAGATATTACCATAAAATTATAGTAAAACATACTTGGTTTAAAAAAAATGCAACTAAAACATATCTTTTATACAATTTATAGGCAAAGCATTTGACCACTGTCTCACCTAATGGTAAGTGATGACGCGGCCTACGATGGTGCATGCTTGCCTAGAAGATACCTGTTCACTCGTGACTTGAAGACTCCCAGGTTATAGTCAGCTGGAAACAACATTGACGTCACTGTAAAGTTTCTTGTAGCTTCTTCTTTACAGGTGTAATCGAAGCTACGGATCGGAGTTGTCTCCAGATCTGTCTGCATTGTGCCGGATTGCTTGCACCGATAGTGGAAAAGAGAACTTTTTTTTTCTCCAGCTCACATTATATATTATAATATATGACATTGCGCACTTTATGATTTTATATGCTTAGTATTTACAATAGTTTAAGTATTTTAAATACCTCATTTGACTTGTGAAAGTGGTATAAATAGCCTATTTGCAATAAAACACTTTGATTTCTTTTTTTTTTCAACTTATACTTACTGAATATATAATTGAAAAATATAAACTCACAGTACAAGTATGTCATGGCTCATGATATACAAATAGTAATTTAATATAATTTCATTGATTACTCGTAATTTTAAGTAATTTGTATAACTTGGATTATGAAAATTGTCTAAGTTGACGTATTATACAGTTTTTTCGTCGATAAGCCATGTGGGAGGAGCTTGACCCAATTATTATTTACCAACGCAGTTCAAGAAGTAATAAAGTTCCCCCGTTTCCGTTGAGTCAGAAATAATTAATGGTCTACCTAAAATTAATTAGTTTACGTTACAGTAAAAATATGGCATAAATAAAAATGCTTAGCATTCGTGAGCATACACTTGGAAATCGTATTTTTATTCATTTTAAAACTCGCTAGCTTGAAAATGTGCTCCTAACAGAAATGTCCTACTTGACATGAATCCATTATCCATTTTCTTTTCTAGGTAAACTATTCACAATGTACATTCGCAGAAATCATTTTTACAAACTTATATTCTAGCTACTACGTTGGTGGGTAATTGATTAAATAATGGTAGACGCTGGGTATAGGGCTTCTAATAAGATAAAGTTATGGGCTTTTTTAAAATGAAATAAAGAGATCTCTTTATATAAATATAAATAAATAGATATGTGTGGGACATTTCACACAGCGCCATCTAACCCCGATCCAAGCGTAGCTTGTATGGGAACCAGATAACTGATACAATACTTAGATACTTTTTGTTTGTAAATACATACAAAATAAATATGTAAATAAATACATACATATAAATACGTATATTTCAAAATTGCTTGAAAAACGTAGTCCAAAAAAATCATTTTATTATAATATACAATATTGGTCTTATATATTAATTATTTCAGGGATTAACTGCACGTATTGTAGATTTTTTAGTATGTTTTCTGGTCTAAATATAGTTGAAAGTCCTTTAGATTGTTATTTAATTAAGAGGTATTTATATATACACTTAAGTTCATTATGTAGGAGTTTAAATTTCAACAATGTAATTGATTGATTTAAATTAAATAATCTATTTACAAAAAATGTCAACATCACAATACAAAAGTAACAAAAAAAATTTGTAATAAGATATATACCTAACATTTTTGAAAGCTGTAAAACTATTTTGTTTAAAATTACTCTTGTTATTTGCTTGTTTTCTAGCAAGTAAATGACCTAAAACTTTCAACAGGAGGTTTTATGTGAATAAAAATAACCCGTAATAGCTCCACTAGCTATCACCGTTTCAAAGCTATGACACCGTTTTTACTCCAATTCTCATAAAATACAATACAAAAATCTTTATTGTACACTAGACATGAAAACAGATACGTACAGAAAGTAGTATAATCGAAAGATGAACCAAACTCGTTATAATGCCTAATTATAATATCTGGGGCGCGATCTCGTTAACGTTGGCACGTAATAAAAGTAAACGGTCGAGGAACAGCACAAAAGTACCACTGGAAGCGTTAGTAGAAACGAGCGCGAGTTACTATTTGAAAATAACCGGCCAAGTGCGAGTCGGACTCGCGCATGAAGGGTTTCGTACCATTCATTATCTATCCCTGCCATCTAGTGTTGAGTAGGAGTAACAGTACTATTTAAAGCAGCGCTATCTATGACTCATCTGGTAAACGAGAAAAAAACATGTGTGTTGTATAGGAGCTCCCTTTTATTTTATTCTATCTTTTAGTATTTGTTGTTATAGCGGCAACAGAAATACATGTGAAAATTTCATCTGTCTAACTATCACGCTTCATGAGATACAGCCTGGTGACAGACGGACAGACAGACGGATAGACAGACAGACATACAGACAGCGGAGTCTTAGGGTGGGTTTTTTCACCAATAGTTAAAGTAACAAATGGTTAAAAACTCTAACAAATTTTGACCATTGCTTAGAATTTGTTAGAGTTTTTAACTATTTGTTACTTTAACTATTGGTGAAAAAACCCACCCTTAGTAAATTTTACCCCTTGGGTACGGAATCATAAAAACAACCATCACAATGGCATACAGCGCGAGATCTCAAAGTAAATAAGGACACGTGTTTTTAAGAGTTTTATCGCTTATCGCTAGGAGCAATATGGTCTTATCGCTAGGAGCAGTCTTTTAGACAACCTTATTACTTTATTTTAAAATAGCTGACCCGCCCCGACTTCACACGGGTTAATTAGTTTTACGTCCTAGCCCTGTGTAAGAGGGAAGCCAAAGGGAAAAAGATATAGGAAAACGAAGAATGGATGGAACGGCAATAGAAGCCTGTCTTCCTTTCCCATACCTTTTTCCCTTTCCTTTTTCCCTTCTGCCTTTCTACAGAATGAGTATAATTAAAAAAATAAAAAACATAATATACTAACAAAATATTCAATACTGCTCCGTGCAACCCGCACTTGGCCGTTTCAGAATACGTAAAGAACGCTATTTTTTTGTTATTCTAAAAAATTAGCTACAGCTATACCAAATTTCAGTTAAATCCGTTCGGTAGTTCCAGCGTAATATGTTCAAAGAGACAGACAGACAGACAACAAATTAACATTTTTACATTATTCTAATGAATCCATAGATTCCCGAACTAGTTTAAAACTTTATTTCAAGAATCAGCAGCTTCTCCCAATATTTGTGTAACTATGGTAGTGCATCAGTAGCAATGAGCCAAACAAACTAGAACGATGCAAGCGGTAATTTCTAGTGTGAGTGTAGGCTATTTACGTAAATATCGCGTCAACTCACGACACGCTGAAGGAATGACTGTTTGTTTATGATCTCTCTTGAAACCAGTCTCTGTATTATTCAAGGCTTCTGTGTTATGTGAGATCAAGGTTCTGATTCTGGAACTTATACGAATAGTAGATGAGTGCATTTTAGGAAGTACTGAATCTGTATTTGAATATACGAATAGTAGATGAGTGCATTTTAGGAAGTAATGAATCTGTATTTGAATATACGAATAGTAGATGAGTGCATTTTAGGAAGTAATGAATCTGTATTTGAATATACGAATAGTAGATGAGTGCATTTTAGGAAGTAATGAATCTGTATTTGAATATACGAATAGTAGATGAGTGCATTTTAGGAAGTAATGAATCTGTATTTGAATATACGAATAGTAGATGAGTGCATTTTAAGAAATACTGAATCAGTTACTACTTTTCATAGATGACGTGCAAAGTAGGTATTACCTTACAAATAAGTACAAACAAACACAAAGAGCATTTATTGATATTATTAAAAATTAACTTGGCATTATTGTTGCTGCGAAGATCTCATTTTGTACAATAATACTGATTGACCAAAGGAACTACATTTTTGGTACTTACTTAAGAGAATAGGGTAATTTAACTACGCAATTTTCGGGTTTTTGGGTGTCAACTTTAGATATACTTTTGTTTCGAAGTGTTACCAGCAAAGTTCACACAAATAACGGACAGTTAACAGACGTTTTATAAATAAAAACTTTGGAAAAGAAAGTTCTTTATCGGTGGGGAGATGATTGAAAAGAAACTCGGCGAAAAGAAAAAGTTGGTCGTTAAAAAAGTTAAAAAACATAAAACAAGAGTTTGGTGCTCTGGAAAGTACTTTTTATAGGAGGGTTTTACAAAAAGTGCCGCTCTATTGAACATTATTAAAAAAAGAACAATAAGTATATATATCTAAAATGTATACATAGTTAAAACGAACTGTGCTGTACATGTGAACTGTATAAACTAAAGTTTAATCAAATTAAATCTGTATCGGTAACCCCTATGTGAAAGGTTATATATTTTATATGATTGGTCAAAATGACTCAACCTATTGCGACGAAATATTGCACACAAATTGACTATACATACTTACTAAAATTATCATTTAAAAATTCAAAAATTCCGCGGGATAAGTGGGTAAATATATTATTAGCGAGTGCAATCTTGGGACACCTCTTAATTGCAATATGGGTTTCAAAACTGATACATCATGTTCATCTAAATCTTTAAGAGAAAAGACACATATTCCTTGCCACATTTTGTAACTGTTAGATCTTTGGAGAAAGTAAGTAATTAAGAACTGAAAGTCCCCCAACGAAGCTTATGCAAATGCTAATCACGCAGAGAAAAATTATACAGTTTTGCCCTCGCCCTGATTCTGTGTATCATCAGTTTTATATGTGGAGAGTCAGGTGCTTAGAGTTGGGTAGGTTAGTATTTCAATATTGTAATTTGTTTTTCTTTTCTTAATTTACACCTGAGTGTTGAATTGATGACAAGTCGATGTTTAGTGTCACTTTTTAAGTCAACAAAAATTGGGTAATATAAAAACGTAAAATTAAATGAATTAAGTAATGAGCATTCTTTGAAATTCCAACAAAACCGACACGAGATTGATAAAATAATAATTTGTTTCTAAAACTAACTCAACTAACATACATAGCTATGAACTGTATCACGATAACAAAGTAGGGAATACAGATTGCTATTAAGATAGTAAAGTCACGTCATCATTCTCCGCAGTTAATGCGACCTAAACTCTCGCGTATACCGCCTATTTCTCGGCTAAATATCCTTCTCCTTCCCCTATTTCCTCTATCCAAACATATCTAGCGCCGTGTGCGAGCGCGATAGCTCTCCATCCGGTCTCGTCACCCTTTTGTGCAGTACCTCGTAAAATTACAGTATCGTGCCTTCAGACTCAGTCGCTCCATCTAGCGAGCGGTCGACCGCAAATTTTTTCGACGCCTCCTATGGCATCCCATTATGTCACTCGGCCCGTTTTGCGGTTAACGCGATGCCAAAAGGCTGGCAATGACTGAAATAAAACCACTCACGAATGTGTTTTGAACCAAACTCGTGTTTATTTTTATGACACTGACTTGAGTTCCTGTTTCGCGCTCATTTTATAAACCTTTATTCCTTAAATGCACGCCATAGCCATTCCAATTTAAAATGTTGATATGGAGGTGTATTTTAACCCAAACCGCACGTCACATTATGCGTTGTTCGCGTACATAACCTATATAATAAAAATATAACTGGGCTTAATATAGATCTGTTCATTGAGTATTTTTCGGTTTTTTTTTTACTTCTTATTCGATGTAAAAATAGAAAAGTTTTTTTCCTTTTTGTCTGTATGTCCCTTTGAACACGCATCATGCTGGAACTACTACACGGATTTCGTTGAAATTTGGTATGATTATAGCTAATTTTTAGAATAACATTTATGCAGGATGCTTTTTTGTTTCCTAAAATAGCCAAGTGCGCGTTGCACGAAGAAACAAGGATGTAAATATTAAGTAAGATTTTTGTATGTATATTATTTTTTTTATTTATCTATTTATCTAAACTCATCCTGTCGAAGGGAAATGGAAAAAAAGCTTCGCTTGCCTCCCTTTTATCGCCGTCCCATCCATTCATCCTTTTTCCCTTTCGCTTCCCTCTTCCCATAAACAGGGTTAGAACTAATTAACCCAGACAAAGCCGGGCGGAACTAGTTTCATAAATAATTCTCCACGGGACACATGACGTGCTATTTTTGCGTATTTGTAAAAAAATGCTGAACATGCGATGAAAGTTACTTGCATGCTAGCGTAGGTTACGTAACGTGATAATAAAACATCGTGTCGCCATGTTTTTCCTTCTTTCTATTTTAATAACTTGGCACATTTCTAGTTAATTTTCAGGAGATCATTGTAAAAATGTAATGAAAGATTGCTTTCATTTCACGAGTTTTCATTGGAAATGGAAGCTTAACCGAGATTGGTTTCCCCAACTTGAAAAGCTGAATCGTTATTGGAGCACAAGGTACTGTAAGTCGAAAACTATTTCAGAAAGACCAAAGCAGACCAAAGCTTCTCCCAAGTTTAACTCAGCGTCTGAGAACTGCGGGATTTTGCACCAAAGAAACTAAAGACGTCCACTGTTCATTTAAGTCTTTATAAGTAGGAATACAGAGTGAAACTACAACGTCAAAACTTTCAGCAATACTGAAAGTTTTGACTAATATTATAAATTTAATATTCAAATTAAGGACCAAAAGTTTAAATACTAATTGACTTTCATCACTGAGAATTAAAAGTTAAATTCTGGAGAAATTAATTATTTTTGTCTACATTATTTGCTAGCAAATTTTCTCGTTCCAATTTAAGTTAATCATTTAATTAATTATTCAATAACAAAAACGATTTTTACAATACATTACACATTACATTATATTGTATACGCGTTTAAGACACGGCATTGGAATATTTTAAGGTTAAAAATAACTAATAAACCTACGCTACATTTTCATTAACATAAAGTTAAATTAGCTTCGTAGCTTGGCCTGTATTTGAAACCAATGGAGTTGTTTTCGGTAATAAAAATGAAGCTGTAGAGGCAACTTGATCGTATAGTCGTATATTAGATGAATAGGATCATCAGAATACACCGGCTTTTATTAACTTACGTAATTAAACTCGTATATATGCCTAAGCGCTAAGCACGGTGAGCATGGCTTAATCAACGAAATACTAAGGAATATAGTCAATTATTCATCTCTTAAGTCTTACTTAACGAAAGCTTTAAATATTCAAAACATCCTACAGATTGGATTTATAAAAGTGACTTAAAACAAAAAGAGTCGACATCAGTTAAGGACACTTCGTTATCATGAGAGTAGATTTTGTGACATAAAACAATTCAACGTTGTTTTAATTTAAAACCTAAGCGCTATTCTGAGTTTTCGTTGTTCCGTGTTTGAGCAATTCCGTCTGAAATACGAGGTCATTGTTGGTGGCACCGACGGCGTTGGAGTCTGAGAGGGAGGAGCGTGGGGGGTGAAGGGGCGGCACCGGCAACGCCACTACTGGCAGCGACGAGCACCAAACCCATTACTGTAGTAGGCGAGAAAGAAATAGGACGCTTCTGTCGAGCTCTGTTTAAGTAATTGTATTTCATCCATTCTCTCCTATTTGAAACTGAAATAATACTATCGATGATATTCTTTGTAAGTCTAAAGCTAATGATGTCGTTCGAATTACCAACGTAGCATACTGTATCCCTTATTATTTTTTATACAGAGGACTACCAACATAATTGTCTTTTCTTTGTACTCTTTATTATCTGATTTGTAGTTTTCTTTATTGCCACAATGATTACTATACAACAGAATCTTTTATTCAAGCAAATAACAATGGTAATATTAGAGTTGTGGCTTATTGTCTTATATGATTTAGAACGTGTCGTTTTGATTTGTCGAGTTATTAAAGTCATTAAAGCACCATTTTGCTGCACATCCACATGTGAGATGTATTTGCATAGTCAGTGGGAAATATATTATTCCAGGAATAATTGTATAACTTAGGCATCATACCCGTTGAAACAGCTAAAACGAGCACAGTGAGTGCAGAATCATAATGATATATTTATAACTACTTCATATCATGTCTAGATAACTTTATTATCCACTACTTCTGTTTTTAATGAATATTACAATATTCAACTTCTTATCTTTACATGCACAAGCTGTGCACTCAAAGTCAAAGACGTTAAAGCGAACATTTTCTGCAACACAAAAAATAGGTACAAATTGGAAACATCAATAAATAACGGCAATTAAAATGAAACTGCCGGAAGAGCGTCCATTTTGTCCTCAACATTTGGTAACATAACGGACAACCTACAAAAGATATTTAATACACCCAAAGGGTGGCGAAACACCTAACAAATAAAGACCTTCATTTGAATGTTTATATTATATTCTGTTACGTATATACATTTTGGGTTTTCTGAGACCCTTTTAACTCTCTTTACCCTCGATGTAATGCCGTAGCTAAGCCAAATATTGTACATAAAGAAAATATTAAGTAAAAATATTTTCTACCTATTTTGGTAGAAAGGAGTAAATCGTAGTATCCTAAGTAACTCATTCCGTAATCTTATTTTTATGAAGGATTATCATATCTGTATTTTTTTCCATTATCTCGTATTCAATCTGTTCTATGATTAATAATTTAAGATTACATTTTCAGAAATAACTGTAAGTGGCTAAATTCTCTGAGTAGTTAATAATATATGAATATTTTAAATGTTATCCATTCTCCAGCTCTAAATAATAGCTACTTTAAACAGAAAACGATCTTCATTATTAAATCGTTAGTATTTACCCATGTTATCTACACCACTATTATAAAGAGGAAAGATTTGTATTTTTGTGTGTATGTTTGCAATGAATAAACTCAAAAACCACTGCGCCGATTTCAAAAATTCTTTCACCATTGGAAAGCTACATTCACCCTGAGTAACATAGGCTACACCACTACACGTGCGAAGCCGGGGCGAGCCGCTAGTTATACATAAACTTACCAAATATCCATATTATTGCTCAATGCTCATTGATCCGTTCACAATAATACATACACTGCGAGTTTATTTTAATATTTCTATATTATTTAGAACAAAAGGCATATAGCTCTTAAACAGACAGACAGACAGATAAGGACAATAGGCTAGAGTGCTGCTATTTTTTTAATTCATAAATTAATAATATTCCTCAAAAAATAAACAGCCGTAAAACAAAAATTAAAAATCTCAACAAATGACAAAGTTACAAGCATGTTATTATATTATACAGGAATAGAAAGAGACAGTCCAAATATGCAGTGACGTCACTCTTGCTCCTTCATAGTACCTCATTACTAAGCTATGGTGCAGTAGCTTTACATACAGTCTCTTTGGCATGTGACTTCACAACGTGCGTTTTCATAATAACTATGGGGAATTTCCTGTTTTGCGAGAAAAGGACAAGCGATGGACTCCAGAAACTTTAAAAGCTTGTTAATCCATGATTTATTTACCGATTTCACTTTTTTTTTCTATTATTTCATTCATTTTTAACCTACTTTATGAAAATAATATTTACTTGTTAATTTTTAATAGCAGGACACACAGTCTATTACTAGTATCTGAACTCTACAATATGGGTTGTGTTAATTATGTTCAACTAATGAACACAATTATAATATAATTTGCTATGCCAAAGCAGAATCAAGCAAATTAATAACTAAGGAGAATATTTTCAGTTTTGAAGGTAAATTCTTTCTCCAACAATTGTGTTTATTAGTTCGGCCTTCTATTCTCTTGGATATTTTAAGACACAATACGAAATACAGATAAAGGAATGTCATCGTCTGTATTCTTTCCAGTCGAGTGGAAGGGATGAAATGAGAGGTAGAGCATGGCGTTTTACTCTTTGCGCTCAGTCAGATACAGAAATCTATTACTTTCCGATTATTCCGAAGGTAGAAAATTGTATTATAATAGCTCTATCATGAAAATAATTTATATAGAAACGCTATACATTAACATCGTTCACGTAATGTTCTAGCAAATCTTTTTTATTGAAACCTTTGAAATCGTAGAAGCCACAGACGCTATTATAATAATAAGAATATTCCTTAGTGACCTTATTAGAAACGTGAGGTGACTTATGTTAGACTGTCTACTTAATTTGCGTGCCTATATAGAAAATATTTATATAGTAGTGATATTGCAGCATACTAAAATCTTAGAATTCAGAATCGTATACAGCCGGCTATTTCGTTGCGAACAAGTATTCTGCAGAAGGCTTTCTCTGAATCAGATTTCGTCGGATTTGAACTGACAGAGAAACGGTTGCATGTGCACCTCTGTACGTGACACAGATGCATTTTAGACAGTGATACGATTTGTTACCTCCACTCGACCAGCGAGCGAACGAAATTCACCCTCCAAACCTATTTCGTTGGCTCCCTCACTTTCTACTCGGAAATAATATATTCATAAGGTTTATGACACGTTAGTTGCCTACATCTCAGTATCCTTGATATTTATATTTTCTCTTCGCTTAAAACCCATTTGGTAAAAAGCCAGAATATTCAATGTCAACATGTCAACTCAAGTACACAGCTTCTGAATGGTTCACTGTCGAAACTTATAAAATCGTTTGTCATAATTTTGTTACAAATAAAATTGTTACTTATAATCATCATTTCACATAATGTGATTTATTATACTTTCACTACATCTAATTTTCTTTATTATAAATCAAAATTTATAATAATCCAAATTTATAAGAATGAAACTCATAAGGCGTATATGACATAACAGTACAAATTTATAATGTTCTTTTACCATAACTAACTTAAATCATAAAACAAAATATCAATAATACTGTAAATTAATGTGACTAGAACTGTTGATTGTTATATATATCGTAATCAGTTATAAAAACGTAGTACGGCAAGCCAATTTGCTCTTCAATCTATGTAGGCACTTCATCCAGTCAAAACAAACAAAATTAACGTGTGGACTGTGGGTAATTGTAAAATAACTTATATTTTCTCATGTTATGTTGATTTTGGTATTGTTGGTGAACTTTGTGCATTATTTTAATAAATAACTTGAATTGTCTAATAAAAACACGTGTAAAATATTTAAATCAAATAAAGGTAATCTGAAACTTAATATAGATGGTTTCTGTAATTTTTTAATATAAGCATAAGTGACTTCTGGCACTTCGCCGGCCGCTGCCGCGGCTCGCTCGCTACGCTTCGCTTCGCTCGCTCGGCTCGTGCGTCGTGTGGTCACAGTTAACCTAACGCTCCTCCTCGCTTCGCTCGTCGTCGCACCTATTTATGACTTTGCCTTAGACTAGTATCTTAGTATCTTTAGGGTATACATGCAATGAAATGTATATAATGATTTAACTACCTCAAAATTATTATTATGTTAACTAAAAAATATGAAAAAGTCATTATGAACAATACAATTATGAATGCTGATTATTATGAAATTATAAGTAATGAAATTTATAATAAAAAAAGTATAATAAAAAAATTCTTAACATTAACATTATACCATAAAATTTTATAAATTTAAACATTATTTGAATAAATTGTATAAGAAAAGATCAATATAAAAAGTAACTATTATGAACAAAGTTATTTATAAATAACCACCATTATAAATTTCATCATTATTAAAAATGAGGTATGTGCAATGAAATTATGAATAATGAAATTATTAGTACAGACGGTATCCCCTTCTGAATCTGAAATCTAGACGATATTCTAACGTGATCATATTATTATCAAAGAGAAGGGATGTGTCTCGGATGTGTCTAATAGTAATATATATATATATATATATATATACTGGCAGCTGGGTGGTCATTGGCACTCGAAGTTGTCTCAAAGATTATTTTCACATGAATGGAAAGCGTAGTGACTTTCCTTGTTAAGATTCCGTCGATTTAGAGTTGTCTCATTTTAGAAGCAATACCGGACCGGTGACTTTATCAGCCGAGAATAATCTACCAGGTGTTGAGCAGTAGGTCCGACTTTCTTCGATTCCAAACTTAAGGTACTATTCGCAACTTTCCTTGGCGTCGTTTCCATCGATTTTAGATTAAGGAACTTCGTAAGCCTGTAAAAACATTCCGTAATAAATTTCCGTACTTTACGTAACCAGTGCAGAGTGTTTTGGAGTTGTTGCAAAAGTTTGTAATAATGATCATGACGCCAAGAAATTGGGTTGCCTTCTAACAAGCGGTGTTACATAACCGAGTTGTTTTGCTGGCAAGTTGTGAAGACTTCCAATGTTCTATTTAACTTTGTAATCTAGTTCCATGGGCTAATTTACAAAAATAAAGACCCTGATAAACTGAAAGCGATTATGTGGTAACTAACCACAATAAAATTATAGTCGACTATACTGCTGTATGGTATTTCTATGTATATGATGAAAATGTTGCGGTTAATTAATTTATAGCACTAAATTTATTCGTACAATGATAGTAAAGCTAGAGCTTAACGTAGTTTTGTTAATTGTTTATTGTTGTCACATCTCATGTCTTTGATATTGCGTGACAAGTAGGCAAATTTATACAACACTTTTATTAATAATTTTATAATAGGTACACGACGAGGCTCTTGAGTGGCGACCACAAACCGGAAGGCGCAGCGTAGGCCGACCCCCCACTAGGTGGACCAATCTGGTAAAAACCGCGGGGAGCCGATGAATGCAGGAGGCGGGCAGCCAAAGTGGTGCTCTCTGGGGGAGGCCTATGTTCAGCAGTGGACGGCTTCAGGCTGTTGTTGATAAATATACGATGAATGCTCTACGGAAAATGTAGAAACTGAGCTTTATCTAATTTCGCATAAAAAAAGAGCGAGGTGTCCGTACGTCCCGACGTATCGCACAGTTTTTACAAAAAAAAAACCCACGCAGACTGCTGTTAACTTTTTAAACGCGTTGGAAAAGCGAGGTGTGTGGTATGAAATCTGGATCTGATGTTTTAATGATTTACTTATGGTAACAATACTTTAATTAAATTACAGCATCAAATAGCTTAACGAAATAAGGAAATGAATTAATATCATTACAATGATGAGGAAAAGATGTAGCTACATACCTACCTATTTAAATAAATAATAATATGTCAACAATAAAATCAATAAATCGAATAAATGCAATGATCGAAGCAGTTATTTCGAAAAACAAGAGTTTAGTAAAAATCTTTTGAGTGACTATGTAGGAATACCATAAAAAATGTAAACCCTTATAACTAAAAAAGAAAATTAAATATGATTAGTTCGAAAATAATACAAATACTGCTTCAATTAAAAATCCCATGACAGCACATAGTGGTGGTTAATTGCAACGCACATCCCCTCTGGGCAAGAAGGGCTATTGTTTACCCCTTGCTCCATTTACGGCTGTTTCAGGGTAAAGCAGAACCTTCATATAAACCTTGCTTGTTGTCAAAGCCACCTCCACAAATGTTGGCCAAGCATTGGCAAACGTGAGCACAGACAATCTAGCGCAAGCCGAATGCTATCCAATACTATTACGGTTAACTATGCGAATTGAAGTCGAATGACAGCCAACCTCGACCAACTGACCCGCCACACTTTGGCGCTTGCCTTTACTCAGCCAATATGGGACGCTTTACAAAAATCTCGAGCCACTGCGACATGGTAGCATCGAGCGACGTATATTAATGACTCTGTTTCTTCGCAGCTCGTTTCCGTTCTTTTGTGATTGCTCACGCCGGTTTCTCTCAGCTTTTTGAATGGGCACATACGTGAGCGAACAATTGTCCCGGGCATTAAGGTGTTTTGTGGCACTTGGATTTTATAAACACGACCTTGCTGGAGATTAAAGACGCTATTTAGTACAACTTTTATAGCGTCTCTTTTGTGCTTCTGTTGTGTTGTTGTTATTTCTTTTAGTGGCTATATTATCCAAGTTCTGTGAGTGTGAAATCAGTATTTGAGAAGTGACTTTTTACCCTTTTTAGTTTTGTTTTGCATACCTATTTAGAACTGAATAATGAGTTCGGCCCCCTAATTACCTAACTCGCAACAGGTTTGCGACAGGCGTAAATCTCGCGATGATTGCTGTCATACATCATTAGTGATGTCGAGAATGTATGCTTCGCTACTGCTGTCGCATTGCTACTGCTGTCGCATTGCTACTGCTGTCGCATTGCTGTTGCAAATTTTACGTAATTACCCCGTAGTTACGCAAAAGGTAAGGTTCATTTACTTAACAATCAAGACTCTGTAGGGAGTCCTTTTAGGTTTATACCTTATTTTTGCTTTCAAACTTATTACATGGATAAAAAAGATATAAAACAGATGCACGTCAGCAAGTTTTAATTAATCTAAGTGAGTTTAGGAAGCGACTTTGTAACTTTGTAGACGCCACGGCACCTTGTAGCGACGATATTCTCTCAGGATCGTTTATCCCGATAAATGGAAACTTGTCTGTAACGCGAACAAATCAACTTAGGTTGTAAAACAAGATTGAAATGGGATGGCGCAGAAGTACTGAATACAACTGAAAGGGCTTAAAGAATGCGATCACATTAAATTCATTTCAATTGAATCGATTTAGTAAGTACCTACTTGATTGACTTAAATAGCGCGTATAAAACGCGGAAAGCATTATTCTATATACCTGTATGTATAAGTTAAGTATACGGTAACCTATTCGACTTTCCATGGGGTTATCAGTTGATATAATATACAACCTACTTCGATTCTTTTCTCCCGGCTCCTATAGTTGACTACCACTTTTGATGGCTAGGCACCTTATAAATTTGCCTCCCGCCCAGTGACGCTATATAAACAACAACATTAGTCCATGCAAAAAAGGGTAATCTAATATTAAAAAAACAGTTAGAGCAATAGTAATTTTGAGGGTGGCGGCGTAAAGCTTCATACCACCGTGACAACACTGTATATAAAACTAGAATGACAGTAATTTCGATTCAAAAAACTTATTAGTGTCCTATCGTTATAATACAATCGCCTATCCCCGAAATATAAAGCAATAACTAAGCCAAAGCTAATATTTACGAGACAATGATCGGAATTATTTATCGTAATGGAATATAGCGCGAGTTCCTCCCACATATGTTATGTGAGACCAATTCCAGGCTTCCAGGCCCGCATAAAGATGAGAATATGACATAAAAGTCGATAAATTTGGTCAATAGCCATTATACGACGTTGTCGGAGTGCGAAAATATGGAAGTGTGGGGGGAGTTCACGGCTCCTTGATTTAAGACCGTCGCGCAATATCGCGGGAGTGGAAGAGGCAGTGGTCACAGCACCCTGCGCACTCGTCTGCCGTTGTTTACGGAGCGATACGGTACCGTGACACTGACGGACAAAGGACGCTATCTGTGTCATGAAACCCTTTTACGACTCGAGATACGGGTCTTTACATGTGTTTAATTTTTATTCAAGCCATTCTTCTTGCGTGCTTTACCTACTTGATACATTTCTGTGTATTATATTATTTTT
Source organism: Ennomos quercinarius (assembly GCA_910589525.2). Classification (NCBI taxonomy): domain Eukaryota; kingdom Metazoa; phylum Arthropoda; class Insecta; order Lepidoptera; family Geometridae; genus Ennomos; species Ennomos quercinarius. The sequence goes on from OU342493.1 coordinate 8,738,964, forward strand.
TTATGCTATAGATAGCAAACAAGCATACGGCGCGCGGCGTGAGGTGACCTCACATTTCGCTATGACACAAGACGTGACACTAATGCGTATTTGTTTGTTAAACTGCTACGTTCTTCTTTTCTATATTTTGCTATATACTAAATAGTACCTATCATCTGCTGGTTACAAACAAACACCGTGTTCTTATTAGTACTGTGACCCCTCAGATGAAAAAAATGCTCTATACTTAGGTACTGTCTTATCTATTTAATCTGTAGTCCTAAAAGCGAAGTGCAAGTGAGTTAATACACACAATTGACTCAAGACTCATAAAGCTTAAAGCTGAAAGTATAGCATATATGTAGAACTATACTGTAAACTTACTACCTATGTAGTAGTGTGTTCAATTTAAAAATGACTACATTTTCAAACTACTAACTTTATTTCAAACGTTTCACTACAAGTTCCAACCTCTATTGACCCAATAAAATGTCTAGATGAACGCAATGCAATATTAAATTTGACTGTCCAATAGTTGGAAGCTAAAACTATCTCGGCAACTGCTGCGACCCCTTACCAAACACCCACATAGCTATTAATACAACAGTAAAAGTCGCATCCAGACGTTGTAAAACTTTAAGTCGTTGGCAAGCGGGAGGGACACTAGAACTCGATGCGGGCAAGCCACAGCTGGCAGCCATCCGAACGGTCACAACTATAGCATAGCTACGCATACTATACACGCGGACCTAACGAAATAGAAAATACCATTATTCTTCTCTCAAGACAAGGAGGCGTTCAACCAGCGTTATTTACAGCCAGGTCTGTTTATTGCTTTACTTGAATATTGTGAGTTATTACCTTCACACCGACAAAAAGGATTTTGCTGACTCTGGAGGGTAGTAAACCTTCCCACAAAGTCAAATAGAATATCAGCGGGAACTATTCATAGTGGAACCTGCGAAGGGCGACTTAGATTTGGTACATTATCAACGCGGCAGAGATCAACAAAATTGGAGATACGAAAGTTACAAAGCCGACCCCAAATAAGGAAAAGGTGCGGCTCAAGGAGGCTATGAGCAACAAAAATAAAAAGAAACAAATATTTATTTGAAGCGCAATTTTACCTGGGTGCCTTTTGACACACGAAATAAATATTAACCTAGTTCAATCTACTGCCAAGTGTTCATTATTTACACATTAGTTATTCACTGTGATTCGGTACGTAAGTCACGATTCTAATAGTAATCACAAAAATCGTTGAGCATTATTTCATTATTCAGGATATTTTTGTTTAGATAAGGCTACAATACTTAGAAATAGAAAATACACATGTGGAATAAAATTTAACTGGGCAGATCCACTCCATAACTATAATTCTACTTGTGAATGGCTTGTTTAATCCATTCACGCATATTATATTATTCAATATAAATAAAATTCAAGTAGGTACTTAAGTTATTTGATCTATCGTATGTATCAGTCAAATTTTCAATATTCTAATGTAGTAGGGTTCGGTAATAAAATGAGCAATGAACGTGGATCCAATTTATCGAGCGTGTAAAATGAATAAGAATCCGTAAGTGAGATATATCATGTTCAGGCTCATTTTACTGGTCCGCACCAATCTTGGGGCATTGGCATTCAAATTGATGGTAAGGGTACGTTTCACCATTAGAGGGGACTTATTAATTCCCCTTTCGACAGGCCGACCGAGGAGGCAATAAATTCACCTCAACCAAAGGGATGACCAATTTCAGAACATTTACGAGCCACAAATTACGCGACCGCTGAAATATACTGAGCAAGGGACGGCAAAGAACGGAGGGCAAGCGGGGGAAGAAAAAGCCCAAATGTTAATTTAATGTTGAGAGGCACAGAAAATTGCCTCAGTCCTCTAGATGAGAGAAATATTGGGCGCTGCCCGCGAAAAGGTTCAGATACTAATTTTATGCAGGGTAAATGAGCGGAGGGTTTGGCGTTGAATCGATATTCATTTGGCTAAGCGTACCGTTAATTTTTACTCGGGAGCGGTATCATGAATATTATCAACCTACTTACTGTTATAAGGGTTTAGAAATTGCCAGATTTTATCTATTATAGCAATTTTGTTTATAAAATGTATTTCAAAAGAACCTACCTACCTTGAAATGCGCACGTAGAACTATCACAATTGAGTAGCTATTCACTAGAGTTGGTAACAAAATATTATTGCTCTAACACATAATGCGAAGGCTCATGTAAGAGTTATGGAAATATGAAAAAGAAAACAAAACATTGGGCAAGTTTTTGCTTTTAATGGTTGTTTTATTTGTTGGCGTCGATATATTTGAGGCGGTCGGGTAACGTTGTGCTAGCTAACTGTTTTATCACTTTATTGCATGAGATGGCATAAACTCGCAGAGGCGATGATAATAAAACTTTAGTGGGGCCAATAGGAGGTACGTTTGATGCGACAAGGTTTTTAGTTTCCTGTATTACCTATAAGAATAAGAATAGGTACTATCAATGGAATATTATAATCCGATTCATGCTAAATTGAATTGAATTACCAGACTCCCTTTTTGCGTTTGTGATGATTGCAAAATAAACGCACAATGGTTAAAGGTATATTTGAATATGAAAAATACATAAGCGTATTCAAATCATATTTTATTTCGTTCATGAATTTTAAACTTTTTAAAATATATGTTTAAATTAAGTTTATACAACACGTAAAATATTTAATGTTGAATATTTTTAGGTTGTTTAGGTTTTATGGTATACTACTTCTAAACTTTTTACTGCTTTTATGTTCCATTTGTAAAATAAGACTATTTTGCATTCAAACTGAACCGAAATCTTTATGTATGTATGTTGAACCTACAGGGTAAGAAAAAAAATACGCTTCACCTCTGGGTGCGTCATTTTTTTTATGCTTTGTGGTTGAACCCATTCACAGTCAATCTTGTTAAAATACAAATATTAATAAGAATATTAAATAGAAAAATTGGTATTATTTTAACCACATTTTAAATTTTCAGATGAGATCGTACAATGTGTACCTAATCAGAGATAACGTGTATCAGGAATTTTTGCGTTGGAAACATCGATACCACACTTTAAGTTTAGGAGAAAAATGCATTGTCGAGTTATTAAATGAATTAACAATAATTATGTAACCTTCAAATGTCGTGACTGAGTAGGTATAATATATTATTTACAGTAACAACTGTTATAAAACTAATTTAAGCTGAACCAAATCATCCATTAAAACAGATTTTTACGCTACAGCTCTAAATTGCTTTAAACACTAGCAGACAAGTATCTTCTAGGCGAGCGCGTTACATCCTAGACCGTATCGTCACTTAACATCAGGTGAGATAGTGGTTAAGCTCAACACTAACAAACAATAAAAAAAAAGACAAGGAAAAATTCTCTATCACTCCAGTTTATTCGCTTGCTTGTTCGATCGCTGCGAATTTACGTACAGGAGAGCGTATACATAAAATGTATAGGTAATCCGCTACGTTCCTTGGACCCGCAATATCTCTGTCATGGCTACCCGCACCCGAAAATTGGATTTAATTATCCAGGCGCGAACAAAATAGAGCGCCTCCGAATACGCCAGCTACTCTTGTGCAACCCGTACATTTTTATACCACCCGTTTAATGTTGTTTTCTAAAGGTTTATTCATTTACGTTGAATGTTGTGATGAAGATGAAGCACGTTCAATGAAAGAACTATAATCTAAATCTGAATGAAATGTACTTCTGATATATTTTAAAAGCAGTAGAATCACAGTATCACAGTAGCTAGAGCTGGAAGAGCCATATACACAAAAATCACACTAATACTGGGTGGCGCAAAAGTAAAGACCCTATTTGGTTCAGCTATAACATTTTTTCTAAATTAGAAAACTAGATTTAGGTTTTTTTAAATGTATATTTGTGCCATTAAATTTCGTACCATTAGGATTTAAAGATGATGTCTTTTAAATGGTGACCTCCAGAGTTGATACACATTTGAGCCCTATTTATGACATTTTGCAAGATGATTTTCCTTCAAAACTGGTTATGAGTGACGAAGCGCATTTCCATCTCTCAGGGCATGTCAATAAGCAGAATACTCGGTTCTGGGGCACTGATAATCCGCGCATTATTCAAGAAACACCTCTACACCCACTAAAAGTTACTGTATGGTGTGGCATCTGTGTTGACAGAGTGATCGGACCCTATTTTTTCGAAGACGCTGGAGGCAATGCGATAACTGTCACTGGAGAACGCTACAGAACCATGTTACGTGAGTTTTTGATACCCAGTTTGGACGAATTGGGGCTGGAGCACATCTGGTTTCAACAAGACGGCGCTACGGCACACACAGCGCGCGACACTATGGACTTAGTGAGGGACGCTTTTCCAAGCCGAGTTATCTCTCGTTTTGGCGATTTGCCTTGGCCTGCAAGATCACCCGATCTGACCAGTCCAGACTTCTTTCTTTGGGGTTTTTTGAAATCTCGGGTGTATGTGAACAAGCCACAGACTCTCGCAGCTCTAAAAGAAAACATTCGTCAAGAAATAACGAACATATCGCAGGAAGTGTTACGGCAAGTTATGCAAAATGTCATAAATAGGGCTCAAATGTGTATCAACTCTGGAGGTCACCATTTAAAAGACATCATCTTTAAATCCTAATGGTACGAAATTTAATGGCACAAATATACATTTAAAAAAACCTAAATCTAGTTTTCTAATTTAGAAAAAATGTTATAGCTGAACCAAATAGGGTCTTTACTTTTGCGCCACCCAGTATTATCACACTAATATTATAAAGGTGAACAATGTATGTGTGTATGTTTGTTACTCCTTCACGCTAAAACGGCTGGACGGATTTGGATGAAACTTGGAATATAGATAGCTTATATACTGGATTAACACATAGGCTACTTTTTATCCGCGAGTGAAACCGCGGGGCGCAGCTAGTTACGAATAAATCGAACTTAAGGCTCAGATGTGGTCTGTGATCTTATCTTTTCCTTTCAGTTTTGATTCCTCATCTTGGACGATTCGTCCAAGTTCCTCATTTATAATTTGGACATCAAAGGAATGGAACATCTTATCAGCATCACTGTTTCGTGACAAGTATAATCTGTATTTATGATTTTTATAGCAGTATCACCTGCTTAGCGTAATCTACAGATTAATTTGTAAATATAATCTTGGAGTTTTTAAGGCTAGAGTGAACCGGTATCTTCTATAGGCAAGCATGCTCTATCGTCGACCGGGTCATCGATAACCATCAGGTGAGACTGTGGTCAAATAGCCTATCTAATAAGTATATTATAAAATATGACAATTCCTTTTAGTAGGTATATATCAATACAGTTTTAAGTTCATACAAATTATTCCTTTACCAATATTTAATCTGTTGGTTGTTGGCGTACTGCTATTAGATAACTTGTATAATACGCAGTCTGCGACATAATACAGTTTTACAAATAGTCTAAGACAAGTTTTTCTTTGGATAATGTATGTCAATAGTCTGCAGAAACTAAAATAACTTCCTTAAAGTAAGTATGAATAGAACGTCATTAGAGAACTTGTTATTTCCAACTTTAAGCATACAACAAGATTGTCAGAACAAAGGGATGACGATGAATTCAAATAAAATGTACAAGAGAACTAGAGCAAAGCACCTCGTTAGTAGAGCATTATTTGTATGTTACTTTTGCATACAATGGAAACAGAACAGTCTGAGCTTTTCCACTTACTATTGGTTTTCTATATTTATAATTGTTGGGTTTTATTTTCACTCTGCACAGTTCTATCGTTTATAATAATACTATAACAAAATCCTATAATGCATTCGGTACGACCAATATGTAACATGATATCAACCAAATATTTTACCTAGTTACAATGTTTGAAGAAACCCTGCGAATTCTGATGGTACTACAAAAAGGCGCCAAATCGAGACCTAGAATAAACTAGAAATTTTTTAAATTTGTAAGAATTAAATCAAAACTAGATCCTAAAAACCAACGGAAATCTAACATAAAAATTGATCTTTTTTCGATATATTTACTGCCATTACTATGTATCATCCATGTATACAACATATTATAGAGATATACGTCCATGAATATTATATATATATATGCGTACTAACTGATCAAGCAACAGTCAACTAACTATGATAATATAATCAGCTCAACAAATTATATGTCTCTTGTTCGTGTTCTATATTTTTGCTTACACATTAAACGGCAAAAACACATTGCATCTACGAATAGTATACTTACGTAAAAATGTGCTGTGACCGACGATATACGATTACTTCCATTATATATTTTCCGCGTATCTGAATGCAGCCGGTGGAAAATTAAAATGCAACGTCCGGGAAGTGTCATCCTTATCCAAAATAGCTGCACACATGCAGTTTAAAGCTGAGTTCGTTTTAACGATCACTGCCGACGTACTATCAACTCGAGTCTTTTCAAAATCACCGTTATTTAAAATTGCGTCCACCGCGTTTAACCTTTGTCGAAGCATTTTACTTTCATTCTTAGACAGAATTGAACTTCTCTATGAGTTTTTTAACCCCTTAAAAGCTTTCCATACTTTTGTTATTGTACCTAAAAGATTATACTTACTTATCAAAAGTCTAAATGGCTCACTAAACCTTTCAAGACTCGACCTTATCTTACCTCAATGTAATAAAAATAAATTAATGTTCTTTTCTGATATAGTGCTAAAGCTAAAGCTGATTATCCCTAACGACTAGCTTTTCTAGGTATGTTTCTCAAAGCTCTTTGTCTGCTCATCGTATTTTCCGGTCACGACTTTGGAACAATCAAACCTTCGACGCATATGGATTGTAGTTATACTTGGTACTAAACTAACTTAGTTTCTATTAACAACTGGATTAGTGGAGGTATTCAAACAATAAGTTATTAGTATATTTGTTATTCAAAGTTTCCATCTAAAAATGATTTTGAACGGGAAATCCCGACATATTTATAGAAAGCAAATGAGTTTGAGTTTTAGAATTACACGTTAAACTAGTGGGGTTAAACTAGTGGGCTGCCGCTGAAGCATTTGGACTGTCTAATAGGTCAGCGCGGCCAGTATATTAAAGTAGCCTTTAGTAGCAGTTTTTTATTATTATTATTGGTTACTAAACTTGGCGATACACATGGAAACGTTTATGTAAATATAATCTACTGGTGGTAGGACTTTCCTGCAAAGTTCGTCTAGGTAGGTACCACCGCTTTGCCAGTTATTCTGCCACCAAGCAGTAGTGTGCAAGCACTACTGTGTTCCGGTTTGAAGGGCATTGTAGCTAGTGAAATTACTGGGCAAATGAGACTTTATGATCTGATCACTCAGTCTAGTAATCTGATTACTAGACTGTGTGATGTCTCAGGATGACGTGCGCAGTGCAGTGTCACGCGAAACTTTATTGTTTTAATGTTCCGAGTGACACTGCAACTGTTATGGGCGGCCGTATCGCTTAACATCTGGTGAACGACTAGCTCGTCACGTCATTCAATCGCATAAAAAAAAAAAAAAAAAAAAAAAAAATCTATGTTAGTTTCTCAGAGTTTGTTACACCCTTCTGGAAGTGAACACTGAATGCAGTTGGTATTATCGTAGTAGTTTAAAGAAAAAAGGCACTTTGCCCGTTAAACTAAAAAGCTGGATATAGTATAAGGGCTCGTTATATAGCCACGATCTTATAATAAGCTCTCAGTAGTGTATTCCGGGTAGCCTTATTTCAGAGCCATTTTAATTCTCAATCCAGATGGACGAAGAAGAAAACTACAATAGCGCTACCGTCAGCCAAATCTTCAGTTAACATCAGGTGACATTACGTCATAATGGTCTTAGTAATAAGCCATAGCATAAATTTCTTGTGCATATAAAAGAGAAAAATCTTGATCCACTAATTTAAAACAACTTCTCAGACTTCACAATAGTTACTGTCCTATGGTCGTAACATGGGTAGTGTATCAAGTTGAGAGAAGAACTGATTTCAAACAGCGAGAACGTTAAGTTTAGAGAACTTTTGGACATTTACAGATTTATATCGAATAAACTGGGTAAGTTATTTGAATTTTCAGAATACATTGATTTGGTGATATTCATAAGAAAACGTTTAATGAAGTGTTTAAATACTATAAGTATTAGGATAAAAATAAAATTTTGAACAACACAAAGCACAACGAATACTTTATTGAGTTAAACTGAAGCGTATTTTTTGGCATTTTTCGACGCTGACGCGTATTTGATTGGATAATTTACTTTTCGTTTATTGCAAAGCTGCAAGCGAGGAAATTGGAAAACACTTCAGTTGAACCAGTTGGTTGGTCCAGTTGGAGTGTACTCCAATTCGATTAATTTCTCACGCGTGTGACGCGATTTGTTTTGCTCTAATTTGTTCGACTCAAGTGTTGGTTTTGCAGTTCGTTAAAAACTGCCTAAAAATTTAGGTTTTTTATGTCAATTTTTTCAAATTTATTAAAGCACTGTGTGCAGACGTAGCAGTTTTAATACTTAATTTTCAGCAAAAACAATTCGCAACTAGCAGTAATAGACTGCTAACTGCTTTCATATCATCATCATCATCATCATCAGCCAGAAGACGTCCACTGCTGAACATAGGCCTCCCACATAGAGAGCCACTTTGACTTGCCAATACTTGCCTCCTGCATCCCACGGCTTCCCGCGGTTTTACCAGATCATCGGTCCACCTAGTGGGGGCCGGGTACATTCAAGAAATAAAAAAAAACTCTAGTTGCAACTTTTTGGTTATTGTCGACAGGTTTTGATTGAGGAACTCGTGATAAAGTGAATTGTGAATAACCGCAACTGTCAAATTACGAATATGTATTAATCTTCTCAAGTTTTGGTTTCCATCACCAGCACCCGTAACGCATCGAGCGCCCTTCGAGAGTCTTGTTCTTTGAAATCTATCGTCACACTGAGGTGTATTGAATATGAAATATTCAAAATCGCTGCAACCGAACTCTACCCACACTCTGCCTGTTCATTGACTAAATTTTCAAAATTTTATAGTTTTTTTTTTTCAACTAAAGTTAACCAATCTGCACACAGCGCCTAGAAGGGAGATGTTAAAATTGTAGACTGTCTACAACTTCACTTCCTAAATAGAACTAAAATACAGTTTCAAATCCGCTTTTCGACGTAATATTTTCTCGCGGGAATTAAAAAGGTGCAACTTACCTTAGAGTAAGAATCTTCACGGCGAGTGCCTTTCAAAAAGTCGTAGAATATGCAAAGAGGCAGAACCATTATAGCCGGCTCTTTGCATAGAGTGGCGGCAGTGGCGAAGAGAAGTGTCCCAGCTAACGTCAGCCACTGCAACAGTTCACCCGTATCCTCACTCACACTACCACTGTACTGACATTTACTCGACCGTACCGTTCCCGGTTTCACTTCACATGCGTCAAACATTTTTATAGGTCCACCTCTACTCGCTTTTAACAGTCTACGAAAGTTCATCATGATTTGTTGCACCAAACCATGGCAGCTAAGCCGGAACGTTGCGTCGCTGGTTGTGATCTGACGCCGCACGACGTTATCCTTCACCATTTGCCGACATTGCTTTCTGTGTCGGGCCTCGCGCAGTCTTATATGCTCGCTGTATAAGAGGAAGCTCAATAGGAATAAATTGCACGCGGCTAAATCCGCCCTTCCGACGACTCCAGCCACGGCTTCGGCGTGTATAGGATGCGCTGCGAATGTGAGACCTGCTACTGCAGGGCCTACTCTTAAGCAGTATGCCGGTAGAAGGCGCCTCGCTGTAGTCACTACGAGTGCGGTTGCTGTGCAGTGAAATATAATGTTGAGGAGGTGGTAGCTCCACGGCTTAAATCCGCTAAAGGCGTAGTTGAGTCTGTAGGTAGCAACGCAGAGAGGTCTGTATGATCCGTGCGAACCCGGATCCGTGAGTGGCGTTCCCCAGAAATCGTTTTCAAATAACGCTTTTATGGGAGTGTGCCCGATGACGTCCGGATTTGAGAGTATCGCCCGCCTGCAAAGGAAAAAATAAACGGTTACCTTTTGATCGCGTTTCTGACGCCAAATGGAATATTTTTAATCAAACAAAGGATGTTGGGGCAGAGGGAAAACTGCTACTTATACAGGTTGTCCCAACGGGAACGCACTTTTTCCGAGATTTCTCCATATTATTCCGCCCATCATATATCTATTATAACCAACACAATAAATCGATAAGGTGAAAAAATACATATGTGGCCAGTCTGAAAACATTAGTTTCCTAATAGGACACCCTTCATAATTTTAATAGACCCTTGTGCAAAATAACTAAAGCATGAAGTAAAATAATCAGTGGGCTAACTTTCATCAAAGGATTAGATGTAACAAAATTAATTAAAATGTAAAATTGTTCTCGTTTTCTTAGGCACCTGCTTGTAAAAATAAATCCCGCTGTTTTTTTCGTAGTTGCCGTCTGACGTATTTTTCATCAGCTTTGATTAAAAAACTTTCAGTCGCAACTCTGGTAGTTATTTTTTCCTATGGAAGGTGTATTCACTGAGTTGTAGATTTTACTCAAAGTACAGGTCTAGAAAGGTTTTATACTACCTAAAATGTTAACAACCACCGGTATTTGAACACGCGCCTTCTAACTCACCAGATTAGACGCTTTACCGACTGAGCTATGGCTATATGAATTAAATTTTGTTCCTTGGTACGCACATCACTTAGAACAGCTGTACCGATTTGGTTATTTTATCTTAAAATGTTAGTAATAGTCCGAATGATGTTTTTACGGAAAGAAAACCTGGAAATGTTACCCGAAAAGTTTCACACTTGGAAATAAACTGGACGTCATATTTCCGTGGTGATTTTTTATTAACTGATAGGCTCATGGTGCTTTAATCTAGTTTGAATTGTTTAAGTTTAAATTAGAGAAAAAAAAACAATAGTTAATACCAGTTTTAGTAACCAGTTGAACGTTGACGTTTGCATAACAACCACTTAACTGACATTAATACGTCTCAAAATTTCTTGAATTAACACACAATATCAGGTTACCATTTTAACTTCGTGGAACGCCGTGTGGCAGTAAATGTATTTTTTTAAACTGTGATGGATAATTTACTTCAAGTAAATTATCTCTTTATAAAAAACAAAGATTGTTGATTGTGTGTAAGCCTATAAAAACTCGAGGCCAGCAAATGTGTTTTTAAGTTGTTAATCATTCTGAATACCTACAGTTTATAATTTTAACAAGACGTCAGATTACTGAAGACCCCAAACTTTACATTTCAGGTAAAAAATTTAATATGAAAAAAACAAATTCAAGCAGCCGCTGTCGTAACGGCTTAATTTAAATAAAATATTGCCCTCTTACCTGGCGGGCAGTCGCTCATCGGCGCCGAATCTATTGGGTGTTTTCCCGAGCGATTGGCCCTTTGCCCCCGACCGTACCCGACTCGGGTGGCTCTAAATACTGAACATGTTTCAACGTACGACTCGCCCTCCAGAATTGGTTTTGTGAACCGTATTTTGACGCTTTCCGGGTGATGTACGAAGCAACCGCGCACCGGACACCCCTCTATGTGACCGCTGACCTGTGACACGCTCACTCGAGACTTCCGAGCTCCATTTTCACGTATCTTAATTTGTTTCTAACAAGTGATACGAGACAGACACAGGAAATTGCTAACGAAGGTAACGACGGAACCTATTAGCGCACCTTGATGTAGCTGTGTTAACTCGAATTGGACTAAAATTATCTACAATGTTGGTGTAGGAATTATTGTGGGGAATTTAAACTTAGTAATAAAGAAAATAGTAGATATTCTAGATTATTTCTTTTTTATTGCTTACATCAACCGGAAGACGTCAACTGCTAAACATTTATGCCTACCCCATAAAACGCCACTTTAGACACTTATCATATAGGAGATAGGGGGGGTTCCATAGGTCATCACCACGCTTGGCAGGCAGCATGGTGATCGCAGAAAATTTTAATGTACTGAGAGTACATTGAATAAACAATGTACAGCATGGGGAAGTTGGGGGGGGGGGGTCTCACACCTCCCAGGACCACACGCCTTACTAGATCATAATATTGATCACTGCTCATACATTGTATCCATTCAATTTAAGATACGAGTGGAAAGCCGGTGAAATCCGATTGAATAATATATTTTATGGGACCAAAACCGTGCTTACTATGCGAAGAAGGAAATATCATCTTTAACACTCAGCCATTGTATTGCAAATTGTGAGTAAGACGCCTTTTCCTTTACTTATTTACATAAAAAGTTCTGTGAAAGTATTTCGCTCGTAAATGACTTTCGCTTTAGACGTCCTCCTGTTGGCTCTTACAAAATATACTTATGTTAGGAAAAAAATCACAGCTTTAATATTTTATGCAATAAACACTGCTCAAAATAAACGGAATAATACACAAAATTATAGAACTAAAGCAATTCTGATCTGAATTCAAACCAACACCTATGTCGAAATAATAAATAGGTACTGATTTGTTACATAATATATTATTAAGTTACGTTACACCGCCGCAAAAAAATTACTTCTACACCTAAGTTAAAATATAATGTTCTATTTTTGCAACAAAACATTTCTACCAACAATACCAAAACACCTGCCAAGCATAAAAAGCACGCGGCAAGCAGCCGCTCTAAGTAGTGCTCTCTTGGGCAGGCCTAAGGCCTAAGCTATGCTCGGCAGTGGACGTCTTCAGGCTATTAATGATGACAATGGTAGTGATGAAAGCATTCTCTATCTATCTACAAATATGAAACCGCCCCATTTTGTTACATTAATCTTTAAAATGTAATTAATTGTTTCCAGTATAGATAAATGAAACAGAATATGAAATTGATGTCTATGTTACAAGATAAAAGGCATAAAAATGTGATACTCGTGTTAAATGGTTTTCTTCTGTAGGCTTGAAGTCGCAGTTTGCCAATAAGAGAGTAGTATCCAATCGTATCGTACCTGCGTTCATAATAAAATGAAAATAGCAATACGAAATGGCTCAGTAGGCACTCGTTATGGGCGTTTTCACTTTATGGTGGCAGCAGGTCCGTAACCGGCACTGCCTCGTTTTCACATCACTGCGAGGATCGTATCGATTTACACAGATAATAAATTGTATCTATATTGGATGTAGGTGCTTTCGGGAATACCAAATACGGACGTAGTAACTTTTTACTGAAACTTTGTTTTATAGTACAGACGAACGGTGCTGTTTACTGAATGAAGTGCAAAATACACACGTATTACTTATAGATACACACGTATTAGGTAATTTGTACTGAATGTACTTACGATATATTACTTATATGGTTCAGTATACTCTTGAGGCTATAAACGAGTACTTAATACTATGAACCTAATCTCAAAATCCAATCTCTGAACCACACATTTCAATGGAAATTCAATATCAGTTTTGATATTAGATCTCCAATTTTTATAGCTGAGTTACTAGATCCACTTTCGTATAACGATCATACAACAATAACAGTGAAACTCTAATCCCATACATAGTAAATCGAGGCCTCGCCTATAACAATATTGGCTCATATTGGTTTTCATAACCGTATCGATAAAAAGTGGCGTCCCTAGAAACGAAGCTAAGATTGAGATAAAGTTAGGGATAGTGCGGAACTTTTTGTTGCGAGAGTTGGGGCCAGCTGCGGCGCAGTCGTCACGTAAGCCTTCAATTACGAAACACTGAAGTGGTTTTTGGGGGGCTCAAATCGAGAACAAAGTTCATCGATTCTATTGAGATTATCGTTCTGTAACACTTGCACGAAACAAGGAATTAGTGCCCTCGAGAAACATTTATCTCAGAGTTTCCTATCGTTACGTAAGCACTTCCTCGGGACTTATTAATATGAGGTGAGGATTAAATTGCATTATTCTGTTTGAACAATAGTACGGTGCCTGAATAATTTGCTTATGCAAACGTACCCTTTCAGCTCTGTAATTTTACAGGGACGAATTCATAAAGAACCTTTCTATAAAGCTTTTAACACTAATGTACCTGCTATATTATCTATGCTCTCACTACCGTGTATAGATAATTTATGGTTATAGCATTGAAAAGTAGTTAAAATGATCTAACTCTTTTCATTCCATTATGAGCAGCGTATTAACGACACATACCGTATTAGTAGTTAGGTACTAATGCCCAAGGACTACTGTGACCACTTTGCATTCCATTTGGGTCATTTTTATTCCAGATGGGTCATATTATGTTTGCTTGTTTGCTATAAACATACAAGTTTGCTCATTCTAGGTTTATATATAATCTGTATTATAGATTACACACACTACTTTCCCTATCTTTAAAAAAATATCTGAAATATTTTATTGAAAATAATTTTTATCATAGTTTGACTGGGGTGCATGTTTGTGCTCTCAGATATGTTGTACTCAATCTTAATGTTATATATTTTTAGAGATATATCTTAAATTTAGGACTACTTCGTGACTTTTCCGGTTCTCTGTAGGTTTCTACACAGAGCATGGTGCACAAGCTGTAAATTCTGTAATTACAAAGGCGCCAAGTACCATAAGTAACTACCGATGGTACGTTACTACCACTAGTCGAAATATAAATAGAAACATTTTTTTTTTATGTCTGCCTGTCTGTCTGTTCTTTCCTTTGAACACGCATCACGCTGGAGCTACTGAACGGATTTCGCTGTTTGGTATGGTTACAGCTAATTTTCAGAATAACATTTAGAATACTTTTTGTTTTCTAAAACGGCCAAGTGCGGGTTGCACTAAGAAACAAGGATATAATTTTTATGCATGGATGTTTTTGTTTGTATATTTTTTTTTTATTTACCTATTTATTTATACTCACCCTGTCGAAGGGAAAGGGAAAGAGATAAGGGAAAAGGATAAATGGATGGGACGGCAATAGAAAGGAGGCAGGCCAAGCCTGCCTTCCTTCGCTGGCCCATCCTTTCATACTTTTCCTCTTTCGCTTCCCTCTTACCCATAAACAGGGTTAGGACGTAATACTAATTAACCCGTGCGAAGCCGGGGCGAGTCAACTAGTCATTGATATTTTTTATGCAAACGTCAGTATTTTACTGATTAAATGAAATAATTGTTTATACCAACTTAACTAATCCATAATGAAATTAATTCTATGATCTTATTAAATACCCATTCTTGTATTCTGAACAAGAGGTTTGTCTAGCAGATTAGCTTCTTTTAGCAGTAATTTATTATTCCTTACACAATACTACGGTCCTATGTAGTTGTTGGCATACTGCGACTGTGTCATATCCCCTGAGGCCGAAAGGATCAAAGGAGAAACCGAATTATTCAACGTTAGGACATTCCAGCTCCAAGGGTAACTTTTTACTGCTATTTCAGTTCCACTGGGAACCCTATTTTTGGTGTTAATTGGTAGAGTTTCTCAAGAGCTTGCGGTTCGGATATTTGGCCAAAATAGATACTTAATGTCCATCCGATGTTTCACCAGTAACTTTTTACTACCTAAGAGACGGCAACGGTCTCTAGTGTAATTTGTGTTTTTATAGCTACATTTTATTTTATGGCTAGGTATGAACAAGGAAAAGCAATACAAAAGTACTACAATGTAGCCATAGGAAGTATTCGAATAAATAGCTACTTATTTTTCAGTAGTTTCCTTTTAGTCATAACCAAAATATTATATTTGTTATTCAAACACGTGAGCATTCACAGCTTTTACTGCGTAAGCAGTAAACCGAAACCTTTTTGAAACCTACAGATCCGTAGCTCCATAGATTTGTTTATGTAGCTCTATGCCGGTTTTCTGTTAGGGCTCATTTACACGAGACGGCTTTTCACACTTTTCCACACTACATTGCGTGCTGGGTGCAAGTACGGCGCGCGCAGACTTAACGGCTGCCGGCCCCAGCACCCGTTTTGTGCAATGTGAACGGCTCCATAGTTATTCATACACTACTGGTAGCCGGGTGTACTTATAGACTTGGCTACACCCGGCTACCAGTTAGCTCTAGCCCTGGAGATCCACCAGGGCTAGAGATATGCCCTGTGAATAGGTCCTTACAATAGTTAGGGATTGCCTGATAAGCAAAAATGTATAATTAGTTTCAGTTTAATCTTGCCGCTGAGCACACAACAAAGTCTAATATGGTTTGTTCGCGTGCCGGTGATTTCCAACACAGTACTTCTAAAGTCAGCTACAGAGAGAATGCGCTTGGCTGCTGCTATAACAAGTCAAAATCTGAATGAAATCTTTAGAGATTACTTTTGCTAGTTTTATTAGCGTAAGTTTGGTGGTATAGCCGATTTTTACAAAGTTATGATGCAGGTATGAGCTAACTCTTAGCGATCTCCAATTACGAACTGCTATGCGTCTATTGTTATGCATTAGAGATTTTCAGTTTTCTGTTATGCTCACCAACGTATAGGCCCATCTTTGTGGTAATTATATGAAATAGACTCCTTTTCAAATCCTCTTCAAAATTAGAATTTTCTTTCTATGAGAAAATACTTGATTTAGTAAGTTTTATAAATGTTTCCTTAATGCTATCAAATTTTATCAACAGCATTTACTGGTGTTTATTTTAAAATTTAAAGATTCAACCAAATGAGTTAGCTAGCATTTACAAGAAATACAGTCAGTATTTTCCATTTCCAAGGCACTTCCAGGTATTATTTTTTAAACTTACAAGAAGGGCAAAATATCTTGAATTTTCTATGAAACGTGATGATAGAAATACATTTCTGTGTTGGGCTAAATCTTGCTTTCACAGAGTTTTAAATTTCTTAACAAAGACCTTTTCCCTTTTTTCCTACATAAAACGTGGTTGGGGTTGAGAAATTGTGTTTTGGTTTTAGCGTAAAAACCCAAATAGACCAATCCTTTCAAGATTTTGTTTTTGATTAAAATGTTTTGAACTTCCAAAATGCCCATTTTAGTTCCAATTTTAGTTTTAGTGCTTCTGAAAAGGAGCAGCAAAATACCTAGTAGGTTCTTGGCTAAATATATATTAAGACCTAAACAGAAGAACTTCCTGCCCTGACCTGTTCACTGAAGCAGAGATGCGAGATTTGGAATTGACTAAAGTAGGGGAAAAAATTATCCGTTATTCACCAGCGATTTCGAAATTGTAAGATTTTGTCATCTCACCATCATCATCAGCCTTTGTACCACAATGTACAGAGCACTAATCAAAACTTTACTTTTAGAGGTCTTGCTTCTTGAAATCAGAAATGTATGGTGCCAGTCTTACTTATATATTGAGAGTTAGGTACATACTATGCTGTAAGATAGAATAATACCATGTATGCAAAATAATGCCATCAATACCTCCAAAAAATGAGTTCATCATCATCGACAGCCTGAGGACGTGCACTGCTAAACATAGGTCTCCTCTTCAGAGCGCCATTTAGAGTGGCTGCTTGCCTTTATCATTCTTCGGCAAAAAAGATTTGTGACCGCTGAATGTCGTTGTTTCTTTGTATAAGGAAGCGAAATGACTTGCTTAGCTTGATAATAAGGAAGGAAGAAGAGAGTTATAAAGGTTGGACTCACCGATCATCGTAGACGAAACCCGCGTCCAAGGTGTTGTAATAGAGCAGGAAGCCGAGCAGCGAGCTCGCTGCCGTCACCCAGTCCATTGTGGTAGACACAGTTCTACATCAGCACGTTATCCACATTCTAGAACAAAAGATGCCTTTGTTACTTATTAATACAGTGAACAAATACTTTTGATAAAAATGACCACAAATTCGTAATGTAACAACGTATTAGGTACAATACTAATTTTTTTGTGTTCTTATATAACAAACAGGATAGCGTAGTAGTTACCAACCTAGATTATTTCTGTAAACTGTGGCAATAGGTATCGATTCTGTTATGTATGGCATTTGCGATGCAATGCTAACTGGAAATATTCGAACGTTAATAGACTTTCGTTGGCGGCGGAAATTAGCGGTGACAGATCGAAATCAGAAATCATTGCATCTATCCATCCATCGCCATGTTTATCAACATAGAATATCGATTTAGAGTCCAATTCATTCACTAACTAGTATTTTTTTAATGTTCTGAAAGAGGTGACAATCTGTAAGTCTACCATTCTTCAGAGGGCACCTAAATTTGCCAGTCACAGGCTGTCGTTGTATGACAACAATTAACCCAAGTTAAAAGCTTTTGATTCAAGTCTGAGTGGGATTTAAGAAAGGGTGCGTCAGTTCAAAAGTCGCACGGATCAGCGCTGGTCCACACTCGCTTGATGCAATGCAATTATCGCGCTGCTGTGTATGTCAGGATTTTATAATTTTGTACAAAATATGACAATTGTTATTGACACAGGGTTATTTTTAATTTACCGGAGACCCTTTGGGTTGTAACTCACATCGTTTATACTGACAATTTTTGTTCTTACGTTTTTTTCTAATCTTAATACTTTTGCCAATGTAACAGATTAAATCTTCGCTTAAAAAACTGTAACTTCCTTTTTTGGATTTTAGGCACAGGCTAAAGAGCTTTATATCAGTTACCCGTCAGACACGAAAGTCTTGCAATGTGTGGAGACACTTTCTCGTAATGTGATATACTTTTAACCATCGTTCAATTGGCGAATCAAATGAACTATAATGATTATTATTCACTGATATTCAATAGCATCAGAAACTAAGTGGAATCAGAAATGTATATGACTCCGTTGTTTTTATTATTTCAGTTTTCAGTCCCATCGAGCACAATAAACAGTACTGAGCACCCATTTTTATAAAAGCAGTATTATTGTAAAAGTTCTTTTCATTTGGAAGCACTATTCATGTCAGAACACAAACAGATTTAGGTTACGTCACTCTCTCAGTTGTACTCTAAAGATTTTTTTAATATACTGATGGAGATTTTAAAGTATAACTTATGTACAGTCTATACGTTGGTTTACAATAGCTTTCTTCATAATTTTCAGCGTAAAAGACTTTCAAGAATCCAAGTTGATTTTAAGCTTTCATTTAGTTATTTCAGGGTTTATTAAAAATAATAAAATCTTTACACAAGAAACCTGCCAAGTGCGAGTTGGATTTACGATTGTTTGACACAGAAGCATATCCGTGTAAACGAACTCTAAATTGACGCTTGATCGAGTAAACACACCTTATTGATTACAGTCCACTTTTATTATCTATGCTATCGAATAATATTTAAAAACGTGTCAATGGTTGTAGTCTCTGTCTCTTACAATAAAACCTTCGCCGTATGCACACGTTAATTTTCTCTTTTTTCTTTTAATTTCCCAAACAACGATAAAGCACCACTTTTCATTTTTTTTTATTTTTATATTATCGAATGACGTGACGAGCTAGATGTTCGCTTGGTGTTAAGCGACACGGCCGCCCATAACAGATTGCAATGTCACTCGGAACTAGTCGGAACTCTAAATTAGTTTCGCGTGACACTGCGCACTGCGCACGTCATGCTGAGACATCACACAGTCTAGAAAAGTTTTCTAGACAGTGAGATCAGTTCGTTAAGTCTCATTTGCCCAGTAATTTCACTAGCTACAATGCCCTTCAAACCGGAACACAGTAGTGCTTGCACACTACTGCTTGGCGGTAGAATAACTGGCAAAGCGGTGGTACCTACCTAGACGAACTTTGCAGAAAAGTCCTACCAACTAGTAGACCTTTCATTTTAAGAAGCTATTTTATTCGGTGCTATCATAAAATGAAGTATAGGTACATAAAGTGTATGGAACCCTTGTCGTGCAAGTCTGACTCGCATTTGGTCGGTTTTTATCTAGGTACAGGTATGTGTAGGTGATGGGTTTGTTTCCATTATTAGAAACTTTGCTGAAATTCACCAATTTTGATAAAATGCGCCAACTTACCTAAAATGCACCAGCTTGGATAGTTTTGATAATTTCATTTAATACTTGGATAATGTGTTATAACATTATCTAAAATGCACTTCATCTTTATCGAATCGGACGCACACCAAAATTATTGCCAACCTAAACTTCCACATAACTTCAAATATCCTCTTTGCGGAACGGCAGCACGAGTGTAGAAAACAAAAGATGGCATACAGTGAAACTATTGCACTGCTACACTCCATTTTCAATCTAGTAAATTGAACACACTTTTTAATCTACCTCGTACGAACACGGTCGTTTTCATTGGGAACATTTTTCACGTCGTCGTCGTGTCTGTCGTACGTCTCCGGACTGCTGTAACAAAAGTTACTGCCTTAACGAGATTTATGTTCCCCGTACACTTCCCATATAGTCAATATTGATCATTTTGAAGCTTTAATTAAATTGCAAAGTTTTCCGGTGGCATGAATAAATATGTGAGCACAGAATGTTAAAAGTCGACATGGGTTAATCCTGTGCATGGTATTCCAAATATCATTTGTTTTATCGTTCCTAAGCATACGAGCAGGAAAAAATTCGTACGAAGAGATAATTTGTGTAAATAGAGAATTGTACGAATTGAGCATTTGTACGGATGGCGATGCTTCTCTATTATTTACATGTGTAGATGACTGACATTTATAATTGTCTTGACTTTAGTGTAAGCGCTTAGCGCCTATATGTAGGTACAGCATGAAATTCGACACGAATTTCGTCTCTCTCGGGGCACGAGCGTTATTTTTTTCCTGCTCTACGGAAGATAGTAATGTAAGTACGTAGTGTATTTAAGAAGATTATGAGGAAAGGTGTTCCTTAAAATAGTTATTTATTAATACCTTAGGTACACCTTATATAGGTACCTTACACATGAAGCTTTTAGTTTGCACGAATAAAACGCAGAAATAAGTTATCTAAAATAAGCCGCGGCTTCTAATAGGTGAATCATACTTACTACTGCAACAAAAATAGACATTTCATTTCGGAAAATGAAAACTTTCTATGGGAAATTGGGCAAAATGTGGGTGAAGGGGCGAGGCATCTCTAGTATTTGTTTTTAAAAAATGTAAACTCTATGTAAACAGTAGTATCTACGTAGTGGCACGTCTAGTGTTATGATGTGCACTGACTACGCTAACCTCTTCCGATCAGGAGGGATGTATGCTTGTTAGTCACCCTATCATCACTCTAATATTATAAAGGCGAAAGTTTGTATGTGTGTTTGTGTGTATGTGTGTATGTTTGTTACTCCTTCACGCTCAAACGGCTGGACAGATTTGGATAAAATTCGGAATAGAAATAGCTTATATACTGGATTAAAATATAGGATACTTAATAGCCGCGGGTAAAACTTCGAGGCGCAGTTTTACCCGTGTAGTTACCTATAATGCTTAATTGCATAGTTAAACTCTTTTCGATAGTACTGTTACCTATCTACTCTTTTATTTCTCTCTTTACTACTGTACCTATATCTATTTCACACCATCAGCCGGAAAACGTCCACTGCTGAACATCCCCCCATAAAACGCCACTTTGAACGCTTATCATAGGGAGGGATTTGCCATAATCACCACGCTTTACAGGCTTAGCTTAGTGATTGCAAAAGATTTTAATGTACCAACGAAAATGTTGCTGCCCATTCCTTGGATATTCCCTTAGCCAGCTCTTACGGCACCCGCCGCGAAGAGATGGGGTGGTCCTATTTGCAAATCAGGCCCACATGGCCATCGCAAACCTATCTATTTAAATGCGAGTAATATTATTACATTATATTCTTGTCTTTGTTATTGAGCGTTGAATAAACGTTTTTCCTTCTTACATTCTCTATTTCTTTCTATAACACTAGCGGCTTACCCCGGCTTCGCACGTATAGTGGTGTAGTTACTCAGGGTGAATGTAGCTTTCCAATGGTGAAAGAATTTTTGAAATCTGCACAGTAGTTTTTGAGTTTATTCATTACAAACATACAAAAATACAAATCTTCCCTCTTTATATTAATGGTGTAGATAAAAATATAGTAGAAACAAAATCTGGTTTTATATTTTCACTGCAATGTCTTTTAAACTTCAAAGAGCTATCAATAAAGGGAGACTAACCTAGCCAAGTATAATACAATCATGCTCTGTGAGCAGAGCAGCAACCCATTGAAAGACTTCGTCAGTCGCTGAATGGCCGGATTCACACACTGCGTGATGTGTGTGTGTGTGCTTCTGACGCTCTGCCTTTTGTAATCTGCAACCTGGCTGCTTTGGAACCAAGGCACAAAACAGATAGGTACAGAAGTCAATCTACATAGAAAGTGCGCTCGAGCAACGCACACATAAACACCGCTTACGGACACGATGTCTCGGAACGGTTCGGTATAGTGCGAGCGCGAGTGCCATCCGCTTGAAACACGCGTCTGTAAACTTCTTTGTGCAAAAATGGAGCAATAAAAAAATTTATTATAACTGTTCAGTTATAAATTCAACATTAAACGGTGAATTGTCGTTTTTTAAGCTGTCATTTGTTTCAGAGAGGTAAGAAGGTAGGTATTTGTTTGTTTTCAATAATCTAATGAGGAAGATGTAAATGTAACATAATCGCCTTATTTTATTGTCTTCAAAAAAACTTTATCTAATTATAATAATAGCTGCGAGTGTATGTTTATATGTTTGTATTTACGTATGATGATAAAAAAATACGCTCATCTTCCGTATTATAGTTATGATAAGTACCTACTACTCGGCTAGACGAGCCGGCCGTCCACGCAGCCGCCGCGCCGCCATCCCTAGTACGACTGCCGAGCGTAGGTATGAAAAGTGAAGTAGATACATGAGACTGACTTCTGAACTTATCTGTTTTGTAACCAAGGGCCGGTTTCAGGAATAATAACATCGTTTTTAAACCACGAAAAGTTAAAGGTAGTTTTGAATTAATAAATCAACTTTATCGCAGTGCTACGTCGCATGTCTTATCACGAACCTAAAACTCTCCAGAGTAAGTGGTAAGGTAAGAACGCTCAAAAAAACTAATTTCAAGTTTGAGTAAAAAGTAAAGTAGGTAAATGGCCCA